>JACAZH010000019.1:0-1238362 GCA_014462675.1 Mycena sanguinolenta
AATTTTGGCCTAACATGGTCGTCTTCGCATGTCGGGACTGAATGACAGAACTTCCTCTGACAGACTTTAGAACGGTTGGAAGAATTTTGGCATCACAGTCGACAGATCTATATTATTCGACCAATCTGCGACAATAAATCTTTTTGTATTTATACCTGAAATTTTGATTCCCTTTCCTGATTCAACGATAAAGGAACTAATGGCGTTAACATTTAGCCGACAACCCGAGTCATCTTGAAAATGACCTTTTGGGGCGAAAAGGCTTCGATTCGAAAACACGCCTCAGACTTGACCACATGCTCTTCAGCACCGCGGAAGCTTCTTTCTCTTGCATGCCTCCCCTGATCCGTAAACTAACAATCATATAAGAACCCATTCCTAATGATCAGCGTCTCTTTGAGTGGACTCCAACTCTCGCCATGGCTGCCTCCGATAAGCTCTTTTGGGCGTCCTGATTTTGACCAGGTAAAGGTGTCCGTTGCACATGATTCGTACATTGCTGACGTCACGGTAGGGCACGGGGATCGCGCGGGTATATTTTTAATCTCCGATGTGTCGCGTCGAGCCATCTAAATTATAGACCGCAGGTTTCTACCAGGACCCTGAAAACCTACGACGCGACCGCTACGGTCATTACGCCTCTTGGAACTGTCAGTCCGGCCTCTAACATTTTGTCACTCCACGACTGAGGGTTATGGCTTAGAACAAGAGTTCCAACTTTCGGGCAAAATTTGCGTGGCTCTATCTATCTAAACTCGTCGTCTCCTTCCGTTCATTTCGGGAGTGAATGCGTCGTTTGTGGATCAAACCTAAGTGGTGAGTGCACATTCATACCAAGGATGAATTGTAAGCCAAACTGTGACTTTAGTACGTCCGCGCGGACGCCGGAGGCGAGCTTGGTGTGATATACGATTCTGCGGTGTAATCTGCTTCCAGGGACTGTTCCCCGCCTACGCAAACCTACTCCGAGGATTTGGCCCATGGAACAACTGCTTTGAAGGCTCTCGGGGGCTACCAGTGTACATGGCTGCGGGCTGTTTCAGTCGTTTCTCTGCATTGCTGACCTTCACATCCTTTCGTGTAGTAATGTTCCAAGTAGCGTGATTCTACGATCTCCGTTGTTTCTCGGCAATATTTTGCTTCATAGTCGAGTCTGTTCAGTCGTCGGAAGATGTATCCCTCGAAGGCTACATGTGATGGTGCAGTATGTCCAGATTAGCGCCGAACATTCCGTTTAACCCTGAAGACCGTTCCAGCCCTTCGTTACGGCAAATAATGAGTTTTACGCTTCACCCGAGTTCGCCCAAAAGCAGAACGAGAGCGCCGAATTCTTGAGTCAATTGCCTCCGTTCTTGGATGGACGCCCAGTTACGCTCGAAAATATGTATAACGTGAGGATCGAGAGGTAAACATGTTCATCATTAATCTTTTTAACTTTGTTTGTCTTTAGATTTACGACTTCATCAACGTCCAATCCATCCATAACGCCGATTTTGCCAAAGCACTTCCCTCGACATTCTGGCGCAGGTATTACACATTGGCCTCTTGGCATGAATACAACATCTTCACGTCCCCACAACTCGATGGAATCGGAAATACATTATACCAAATTGAAGATGGAATGGAGGTTTCTGACCCATACTTTCAGTTGCTGGACGTAATGATCCTGCCTGTGATCCGGTTCGAACTCCAAGAGATTGCCAACACCTCGAACCCTCTGAAGTTGGCGTATCAGTCGCTCGCCTACAAGCCTTTCTTCTCTTTGTTTAACATGACTGGTGCGCTGAGCAACAACCTGAGCTGGGGCTGAAATCGGTGAGTGGGACGAACTCATTCCTCGGTGAACTCTTTTCAAACTCATACTATGATCAGTTCTCACGCGTTTATGATAGCTTTTGAAGTTCTTCGCGAACCGGCGGGAGGCGGTGAACCTATGATACGGCGTAACTTCAAGAATGGAACTGGGTCGGACTTTGTCACCTACAACTTCCTCATCGGCATCGGGCGACATGCCGTTTCCAGGCTCCTCATCGACCACGTCAACGTGAGGGACCCCCCATTTCGCTGGGGATGTCATGTTATTAAATATCATCTCTAGCCGGCTTTGATCAACAGTGTGCACGGGCCGCTTGGTGTGTTGTTTGCAAACAACACACAAGTGGTCTCCGGGTGTCGGTGCTTTAACAGCTGCGGCGGCCAATGCGAGCGCAGCAGCTGCTCTAGGCAGCTACCCCTCGCCACCGGCCGGTCAGCCCGCGATCGGCGCCGGTTTCCCAGGTGCGGGGTTGACGCATTTTGTAGTCCTGGCGATGTACCGAGTCCTTATGTTCATGGGCTTGCTTGACCATTGGGAGAGGTCGCTCAAGAAGGACGCGCCTCCCCGGTGGTTTTCGTTTCCACTTTTATAATATTAGCTAATAATTCTTCTGAACAACTCCAACGAGAAGGCTTGAAACTGAAATGGTCGATTGGATGATATTGGGAATCTATGTGTAGTCCTCTGTCATGTATGTGCTAAAAGTTCAATCATCTCCATTCGTGGTCAGATCCATCAGTCTTCGTATGACTCGTTCCCGGAATCTTCATGAAACTCGGTCTATGAGGACTGAGAATACTTCAGGGTAGCAAAAAGAAAAATCGAGTTACCGCTATACATCTTCTTCAGAAGAATCCTCATCGTCAGGGTAGTCATTCTTGTAATTCTATTCCTCCGCTTGAATCCAGTTAGTGCACAGGAGGATGGTAGGGAAAGCTGACCGTTGAATCTTCATCCGCCTCATCTTCCTCCTCGAATCTGAAGCAGAATCGTACGGATCCGATAGTGAAGGAGGCAGGCCAGTTCTGTTTCATTTTAAAATGACTGTATTTGGGGCTGAAACCTGACGTACAAAGTGCCGACATTTGCGGCCGCGTTCCCTCTGTCACGAGTAGCCGGTCGATGATAAAAGATATCCCGGACATAGTCTTCGGGAGAAGATAAAGAATCAGAGGGTGGCAAAGTCTCTGCTGACTGAGGAGGTCAGAAGTCGATGCCGAGATATCATTGACTAGAGATTATCGAAAAACACCTGCATTCACGGAAAACAATGATCAACTCACGCTTGAATATTCACTCAACATCGGCATGAATTTCTCCATTTCTGCATCTCCCACTGGTGGATTTATCGGCTGAAAGAACGGGCATCGCTCAACTGGAACCCCGTGTCTTTGACTTTAGGAAGAACGTCCTTCGCCGATACAACTCTTCGGTCTTTGGCTGTGATCAGTATTCAGGTCTGTAAAAAAAAAAGACACACGGCTAGTTGGGAGTCGCCGCCTCACAGGCGCCTCTTCCTTCGTGCGCGAGAATCTTTGTATTGCTCGCAGAGGATCATCCTTCTGAGTAGATGGAGACGCTTTTCCGTTCGGAGAGGAGGTGGGATCAACGGTCGCGCTTGTTCTCTCACGCGCTAGATGCGCGAATTTTGATCCTTAACCAAGGTTACGGAATCTCAGGATTAGCTTCTGGCCCCTCACCGACCTCGACATCGCGCTTCCTCCCGTCGTCCTTCCCATGCATCGTGCTCGACTGTTTGGGCAAATTCGGAATACGCCCACGCCACCACGAGACCTTTTTCTGCGCCGAGATTCCGACGACCGGTTTGTCGATCAGCCAAGCAGAATGGGAGGGGGACGACAGCACGCCGAAGGTATCCAAAGGCTCTTCATTTTCGCTTTCGTGTTTATGCGTAGGATCGTGTACGATTGACCAACCGGCGCTGCAACATCGACGTTCATTGTCAAGCGGTCGTGCTCGGTCACATGATCGAGCCCGCAAAATTTCAGGACACCCTTCTGCTAAGCGCGTCGTGTTAAATTTCGTACTAATCCCAAGATGACTCCTCGTCAGGCCACCACCCTCCAGCTTTGACCCCACTCTCTGCAGTCGTCTCCAGTCCTTGCCCGCGCGCGGCACTCGCACCCAGAGGAAAGCAATTAAGAATGAGAACTGGATTTTCTCCAGTCTAGTCGGCGCGGGCACACCGGAAGGTAAATTTTTTTTGGGGAGAGATTTTATTCTACAAATCGGGAGAGAACACTGTCCAATGCCTGTATCTTCCATCAGCTCGATAGATTGGAGGCTGGGATTAGGGAAAGGGTGTTGATGGTACGTAGAGGTGTTGAGAAGCAATTTGCAGCAGGGGGATCACTTTCATCATGGCAAATAAGTTTTCAAAGCGTGTTGCAAGCCCTTGTGTTGAAGACATGCAATGATTTGATCTTGAGACATGTGGATAAAATGTAGAAGTCCAGGCTTGTTAAAGCGCAAGGACGAACCGGGGAGAGGAAGGAACAGAACTCTGGTATGAGGTTTGCTCACTATTTAGGACGAACACGTCCATTGAAGACCTGGGAATTCCGTTTGTTGCAGGAATTCACCGAGGATTTCGGGCAGACGTGATTTGCAAAAATTTCTATTGACTTGATAATAAGAATGTTTTCCAGCGGAGCTGGTGAGTCGGCGGGGCCTTCTTGACGTGTCGAAGGAAAGAGCGGGGTGAGAGCCGGAACAAGCTCCTAAAACTTGGAACACGGTGGGACATGGGCTCGGGATCGATCAATTGCAGTTTCGTCAAACTTGTGACGGGAAATGACTTTTTCTGAGGGAAAAAATTGTGCCGTGGTTAGCTCTGTTAAATCCAGGGGACGCTTTCCATGCTGTGCGTGAATCCAGTCACGTTTGGAGTTTGGAAGTAAATTGACGCCAATACTATAAAGTAGAGGCGTAGGATGGTTCAGCAGAAGGAAATGTCGGTATGGGATACGAATCGCCGATGACATCCGTGTTTCAACATCTCCTCGAGAGACTTGCACACCATGAGGTGGATCGATAAAGTCTGCGTCAAGAGAGAGATCACGTACCGTCCATCCGAGGATGGAGGTGGTGGACGTGCGATGCGAATATCGATATTCACTCTTATTTATGTTTCATCCGAGTACAGCGTCGTGTCCCCATGAAAAGCTGGAGATTAAAGCGGAAAAGATCGAGAACGACCGAAACCTAGTAGAAATCCAATCGAGAGGGCCCTGGACAGAGTGCAGGAAGAGAGAAAGAACATTCCATAACGCCGTTGAAAATCTCCAAGTAACCGCTCTCCATGCTTGAACAGTAGATTTGTAGACCAGCAAACGTCCCTTTTCGACCACCATTCCAATACTTCTCATCCTCGCTTCTCTTTGGAACGTCCAACGTGATATAGGATGATCTCTGCGAGAATCTCGATAGGCAGGCGCCGCCAGGGTGCAATACAAGGCTTGGTGGAGGTTTGATAAAGCGACGCGTATGGTCGAGCTCCATGCGCAGCCGACGGGGCACCTTCTTCCCGCTCCGTCGTTTGGGCACCTAGGGGAGTGGAGGTGGAAGTCGTGGGCTGTAGACCAGTGACTTGTCCGTCAGTATCGAAACTGTGGGGTGAGAATAAAGAGGATAGACAGACCAGGTGATCCGAGTTTTCAATTCTCAATATGCCTCTTCTTACCAAAAAAGGCTATTCCGTCCGAGGTTTTCCGAGTGTGTGGGAATTAGGTTTTCGTGATCATCATGTTTACTTACCTCACAGAAACGCTTGGTCCGGGATAACCTTTTTGGTAAGAATTTTGTATTCGATTTCAAACTGAGATCGACCAGCCTTGTCCATGGACACAACTCCATCCCACAGTTTCGATAGACAGGCTTGATTCTAGTCCAGGTGGGCTGTCTTATTCAGCAAAAAGCTCTTGAACTCAATGTTTTCTCCGGAGGGAAGGGAACGAAGTGGGTCTCTGAAGAGGGCAAAGAAGCGGCGGAATCTGCTTGTTGTCCGAGGAATCTTTCAGGTTCATTGGCTGAACCGTGGGTTTATCTCTCACACGTGTGGAGCACTTCGATTTTGTGCTATCTTGCTAACAAGAACTCACATAAATTGGTTATATCAAATTGGTCATGGCTGAAGTAAGAGCTACAGAAGCTTGCTCTGTCAGTGTTTTCTGGTCCAAGTGGTAGATTCCTTCCCTCACCCAGCTTCCATAGCTTTTTCTGGATTTCTTAACTCCTCGAGTACAATTTTATTAACCACGAAAATCGTAACTAGTTAATGTGTCAGTTTCCGCTGAGCGTTTGAAAACCGATTACACCAGTGATTTGTCTGTCATATCGAAACCGTGGTGGGAGTTGTGTCGATAGATTGATCAGTCGATCTGAAGTTTACTCAACATAAAGTTTTACCAAAAAGGCTATTCGGACCGGGGGGTTTTCCGAGCGTGTGGGAAGTTTTCGTGATCATCATGCTTTACCTACCGCACGAAAACGCCGGCAATCCGGGATAACCTTTTTGCAAGAATTTGTATTCGGATTTCAAACTCAGATCGACCAGCCTGGTTCATCGACACAACTCCATCCCCACAGTTTCGATAGGACAGGCTGGATTCGAGCTCAACCGCCGATCTGTAGGATCACCTGCTCCGCCGATCAACTCCATTTGACCGCCGTCTCCCCTTGCCATCTCAAGATCAGTACGGACTTGGAAAAGATATTCATAGAGCAAATAATGGGAGGTTTGGCTTGTCCATTTGACGATGGTAATCCATTTTATAACATCTTCAATCCCGGCTCCAGTCAACTTTTCAAGCCTGCAATGTCGCAAAAACCCGATTTGACTTAAAGCAGGATAAATCTTTCTGAATCTTATAAAGGAAAACAAGTGGTTCTGGGGATAAGCCCTTGTAGGGCCCCATACATGCTATAAATCCCTCTGTTTTTCTGGTAAGATTTAAACACGTTATATGGAGCTGTAACTCAAATCAGACTTTTGTAACAGCCCGGTCTCAAACATGTTCTGTTTCCTACTGATGCTAAGTTTGGATATACATTGCTCAAGCGCGGCCGCCTCTGGGGAACTCAAGAGTATACAGGATTGTTCATCTAAAACCCTCGGGTTCACACTAATGATGTCAGAGAACCGCAGCCTTGCCGACAGGATTTGTTGGGAGACCAAATGCAATAGGTTCTTTCGCTTGATATAAATATTATTTTTGACCACATTGATTCATGAACGAATATAAACTTCAATGATGGCTGAGAACCCAGTAGTCCAAGCAGCCTCCCTGTGATACCCAACCAACGGTACAGCCACCTGCCTCGAAGAGGTCTGATCCCAATGTCACTTGGACGTGATTCTCAGCAGCTGTTGTCAGTGTTAAAGACTGCCGAGTGAGACTGGAAAAGGTGGCGAGGAATCGGTCGTAACGACGGATCCTTCAAGGCAGAAATCAAATCGCCGACACAATCCGAGTATCGGGCCGACCCCTATGTGTATTTCAAGTTGAACCTTCGACCCAAGGTCCCAAGTTCAGCCGCAGCTAGAATCGATGGTTTCGAAAACGCCACGACACCTCCCAGCCAGCTCGTACTACGCACAAGGATGGTCAGCGTCACTATACAACAAATCCGCCGCACTTGGCTACTTCTCCGAATTCACCGCACCCGTCCTGGACTTTCTCTGCCCAGCCTTGGGAGAAAATAATTGACCTTTGGTTGTGGTAGCGGAGAGGTAATTCTGGTCATCGAGAAAATAGTCAAGCAGGCGCCAGGTGGACTGGTTGTTGCTGTGGATTACAGTGAAAGCATGGTACCCAAGCTCGCAATAAATACTCGTCTCTTCGCTTGATATTTTCGGCAGATCGCGAAGTCAAAAGAAAGGGCCTCGGTCATGCCTACGTGTCTGACATTCAAAATCTCGATATTCCGATGGCAGAATTCAACAACAAGCGATCCGGCGTTCAAGTTTGATGCTGTTGTCAGTACTGCTACTTTTCACTGGTGTAAACGAGATCCCTGCAGGCGTCTTTAGAGTGTTAAGAAAATTTTAGCCTGAGGACGATTGGTTGTAGAGATGGGCGGAGCGGATGAATTAGGCTGGTATGTTCAACTTTTTGGATTCAGCCTGCCTCTCTAATAAGCTTCACTACACGTCTCAGAAGTGCTCTCCACCCGCGCTCAAATCCTTTGGGTATGTGATCCTATTTTTGGACCCGTGGCCCTTCCCTTCTGTCGAGTGAATACACCAAGGCATGCTATAGCGATACATCCACCACGCAAGAGCTGTTCACACAGCCGTTTTCGGCTTTTAACCGCGGCTTCATTTGAATCCCTCTGGTTGTGAATACTGCGCGCATTACTCTCCTTGCGGACGGTATTCGAGGATGGCTCGAAGTATTTTGCGCGTAAGTCTATATTCTGAAGGATAGCCCCGACAATCGAGGCAAACTGGGGAAATGTGTGTATTGACGAGGTGGAACAGACGATGTCTGTCGACTGGAAAGATGCTACAACATGTTCTCATAAGTTGCCTGAGTTTCACCAACCGAACCTCTTAAGGATGTTTGGGGAATTGGTCCATGGCTTCACACCCGACTTTAGATCCAGTGCTGTCCTGAAAAGCAGTATTAAATAGTTTTTGTATCAAATACACCATGCAAATTATATGCCAGAGTATTTAAAACAGAATGCCGATCTCGTAGTACTATGCACTAACAACCTGGAATTCAATGTCGGGATGAAAGACACTCTACTGTCGCTTTCCGAGGTGTGGGAACACCCCGTGGGGTAGGGCCGCTTATGGCTCCTGCTGCCAGCTGAAGCTGGAAGTGAAACTTGGTCAGAACGTGATGTATCGACGACCAGACGACGCGAAGAATTCCCCCGCAGCGAAGAAATGGCTTCGACCCCCGACCTCGGATTCCGTTGACCCCGGTGCTTTGACTATCTCAAGCAACTCCTGCTTTGCTGACCACCACTCTATCTCTCTCAAATAGGTGCTGGGGTTGTTGATGTGCGTTAGTTCCATTGGACAGAACTCGCAAAAATATTTATGGCGTTTTGCGGAATTTTTGGGCATACTAACAATTGCTCATGATGAACGCTAGAATTGGTAACTAATCCAACCGTATGGGCGATTCCAGAGCTGATCCGGTTTTCCACCGCAGGTTCAGCCTCAATCCTTTACCATATTCTCTTTATTACTGCAATCGCTTCTCACTTTTCCTATTCCTTTCCGCCCCACTTATCTGCCTCGCTTTGGGCCACGGTAGGTCCTCTCTGTTGCATTGGGCCGACCAGGTAATTTTATTTGATGACGTCTGACCCTGCTGTATCATTGGGCTTTTGCGTACAACGTGCAAGTGTCGATCCTTGTGGTTTTCGATCTGCGGGTGTGAATCGTTTATCTCCAAATCTTAAGCACGTTGCTGAATGGCGTTTCTGCAGGACTGGCCATTTCGATGCTTTCCGGCTTTTTGTTTGACGGGAAGAAATACACAGTAATGCACGGTGGCAAGAACAGGAGCCTTGTCATGCGCTCATTTGCGTAGCTGATTCTCCCCACTCCTGACCCTCTCTGTGAGTATGAGTATCGAATGGTGTTATTCTGCTACACTCGCTCAAATGTCCGCGTCCAACAAAAGCAACCAGACGCTGTCTGCGGATGAATACCAGAGATACACAATAGGCATTTCATGCTCGTTGCGTCCCTGGTTCTCACCGGACTTTTACGGATTATTACAAGAGCGGACGTACCAAACGTATGGGCCGTGTTGGAAAGAGGGGTATTAGTTATACGGTACTATAATAAGCCTAACTGTTCGATGCCAAAATACTCATACCATCCTCACAGCACTTCTTATCACTTCCTGTTTTCCTGTTCCTCGCCCGAGATGTTCAGCAGGGCCTCGCCAGCCTGTCGGATTCCACCAAAGGCACCTCCGCAGCGGCGTCTTGGTTCATTCTTGCGCTGAACCTCTGTCTGCAACTCCTCTGCGTATCGGAGTGAACAAACTCTCATCAGTGGGTCTACTGTTTATTTTGGAGCCCCCTTTTCATTGATCTTTTTGAAATTACAGCAAGTATCCTCGGTTTCTACGAATATCGTCCTCACGGTGCGGAAGGCTATCAGTCTCTGCTTCAGTGTATGGTGGTTCGGAAATCCGTGGAATGCTGGGCTGGGCATTGGCGCCAGTATGGTGTTTTGTGGCAGCTTGCTGTTCACCGTTAGTGGACCGAAGAAGATCGATACCCAGAAGAAGAAAGAGTGATAGACTACAGCTCTTTGGGTTACATAGATGTGTCTTAGTTAGAAGTTGTATCGTATTTCGAGTCTGGCCTGGAGCTTTCGTTTTCGCTTGTGAGACTGAGTCGCAAGTCTTGCGCTTTGATCGCCACGCATTTTTTTCAAGTTATCTGGGCACTGAACCCGAGCCCTCTGCCGCAAATTTGTCTGTGACTTGCCAGATATCTGGAGGCCATGTGTCGATACGGACTCGACGGTTGTTGTTGTAGTGCGGGCTGTGGATGCTGTCGCCAAGGCCACGAAGGGTCGTTGGAAGACCGCCCTACCGGCTGAACTACAATCAAAAAGATGCGTATATCTTGGCTCCAGCCCTTTGTATTTTCGATAAATGAGGCGTCGTCCACAAATCTGGTAACAAGGCTGGTGCCCGCGATACAAGTAAGAGAGAGACACTCAGAAGCAGGAACGAGTGGTAGTAGATGGTATTGTTGTGAGCGCCATTCTGATGAAAAGCATGATGGGCGAGAATTCCGGTCGGGAAAAATATATAGTCTATGTGGAACCGTTAATTCTGGAAAACCCGTGCTGAGCTGGATTTTGACTGGTATAATCTAAATGGACGCTGGAAATGGGGTTAACTTCCAGCAACCGTTGGAGTTCATGGAACTCACTAGGCTCGTGAGACCAAGTCGAGTGCCTCTATCGAAGCTTGGATTGTGTATCCCACGTCGTGGGCGTAGGTAAGACTGGTGTGCGGCGGAAGACTGGAAAAGAGCTCAAGAACCGCGAATGTGCCGTGAACGAAAGCAACCTACATAACATCCACTTCTACAATAAGCTCGTCCCCAGCGTGACTGACTCAAGTATTCAGCGCGGAATGATAGACAAAATTGGCTAGCTCACTAGACTTCCATGTAGGACACTTGAACCACCGGTTTGAATTTGGAAATAAGATAGAGGATACGAAAGTGGTGGTCGCTGCTCGCGATGCGTCCAGACAGCTTGACAAAGTTTTCAAGTAAAGTATGGACCCATTCCGGAGATGACTGAATGCCGATTGATCAGGTGTGGAGTCGGAAGGATGGGCGTACTGACTGTAAAGACTGAGAAGGGCACCGCCGAGTGGATCGAGCTGCCTAATTGATAGGATTTCACCAACCCACTGCATAAGCGGTCAGAACGCAGAGTACGCCAAAAGGATATAGAATTACGGGTATGATTAAAGAGAAGATATTGAAGAATACGTCGTTCTTAGCGTCCTGAAAAAAACGTTTGAGTTTCGATCATACAAGCGTTCTCGTGCGAACCTGGGCCAGCGCCTGAATGCCACTCGACTGGAACCGACTACACCAAATCCAAATCACGCCTGAATGATGGTAATATAAGTGGGGAATTCAGTTTGAAGGACTGTCGCACCTTTGATTAGAATAGTGGCAACCATTGTACTGGCAATATCTCAATACCGCATCTTGGAACGATAATCTGAGCACATACGCCTTTCCGAGCGTGGATACCGTCCCGATTTCACCAGTTTCACCGGCGAAAAGTTTCTTCACCGATTCGACAAAAACTTGAGAAAACGAAGCAATCATGCAGACCTGAATCAAAATTTCGTTTTTCTAGCCACAATGCCGGGGGAAATGCGAACCGAGAAGATGAGTACTCCAAAGGGGCTCGAAGCGTTTCTTGCCGGTGGGAAATTTGGCACCAACGTCTTCTCTCTTTGCGGCAAGGTCTGCACCCCAGATTATCGCTGTTGATAGCAGGTCAAGCGCTGAGTCGACAAAAGACGCCAGTAGCGACATCGAGTTCGAAAGTAAAACCGCAACGCCTTTGCCACTCAGGAGTAGGACATTCACAAGGATGTTCACTTTCAGGATCGTTAGTATGTACACAGCTCCGCAAACTTGATATCGACAGGGAACCCACCATTCAATGCGATCTTGTCCATCCGTTCTCTTTTCATTTCTTTGGTTTCGGTACTTGGCAACAATGGCTGCCGTTCGGCCTGGTCCTGGTCGACTGCAGTGGGAGACACGACAGATGGGCCATCGGAAATCGGTGGGTGGGAAAATGTATTCATTATTTTGTCAGCAAGTCGACGTCAAAACCTCTTCAACTTCCTTGAAGCCGTCAAGTATTGCATCTACAGCCAAGATTCAATTTCGATGAAGAGCAAGAAATCGGTAAACTACTTTTTGGCGTTCGCTAGTATTCTCTGAGTTTGCGATTTCTTCAAAGATTTCAGCTCTTCGTCGCTCTTTCGATATTTTTCGAATTCGCCTGGCTCACCGGATCATGTCATGGCTACTCAGACGCAGCAAATCCGTGAACGGAGTCTGAGCTTGAGGACCACTGGCAGCCTGATGACGGCCCCAAGCGCGGTTGGAGAGCTTATAGTTGCGGCCCTAGTAAGACGCTGTTTCGGTGGCAGAACCGCTGCATTTTTCAACCTTAGAGACTGAGGCCATGAGTCTTAGAGTCACAGTTGAACGTCGATCTTGTAAGAATGCGGGATTCAGAAGGCTTGGCGGTGGTGGCGGCGCAACATGATTGATGTCAGTGATGGGAACCAAACACAAGCACCTCCCTGTCCCAAACGCCCAACAGCAAAATCTCGTTATGGCCGTCCACCTCCCGGACGAGATAATCGTGCGTCAGTCGACTTGGTAGCGACAACCTCACAACTCGCTTGTACTAGTCCGAAATCCTGTCTCCTGCGTTAAAAGTCAGGCCTCACTCCTCCAACGCGCTGCAATCCGTTCTGATTCAGCTAGGTTTCCGACGAGGCGTTTTCAGACACATCTCTCGAGTCTCCATTCGCAGGCCGTTACTGTGAATCAAGTTTCCGCTTTCCCGCTTGTCGCAAGGCGTGGTTGCGTGTCGCAACTCGCTACTTTATCATGTCGTCGTTCTTCGATCGAGCACAGGCCACGGCGCTCGAACTCGCCCTGGCTTAAACCCAGAATTGGGTCGATTAATTTTGAAGCTGCGTGTTGAAGGTGGATATGGTTGCATCTATCGCCAAGATCATCAAAGCCGCGCCAAACGTGAAGGAGATGTTCGTCTCCATTAATATCGGTCGGCGGATAACGTTTCAGGGTTGTGCGGTCTTCCGACGATGGATTTAACGCGCGTAATCATGTATGATACCCCGCACCACAACCGTTCGCAACAAGAATTCTCAGGCTGTTCTGGATGCTCTCTCAAGCAATGTATCGAACAGGAGTGGAAAAAACTCGTGTGTCTTTTTGCACAGTTGCGGAGTAATACTAACTGGCATATAGGTTGTTTGTGAACTGCCTTATTCGAGCAATTATGCGAGCTCGTTCGAGCCGGACACTTATCGCTATTGCGACATCGTTGAGCGTGGCACCGGCCCTCAAAGTCGTCAGAATTCCGACTATGCGGATTTATGGTCCAACTCCCCCGGAACACTTGTCCTTGATCGCGAAGAACCCGCGACTACAAAGTATCGAGTTCACAGTGCGGTCGAATCCCAAACTTGCCAACGCATGGACTTCGACATCCCCGGCTTTCAGTCATCCAAGTCTGCGTGGGCTCATCAAAGTCCCGGAGATCCCGTAATATTTCCTCTATCATTCAATGTGAGGTGCTCACGATTCATAGTGAGCCGTCCCCTTCACGATCACCAACCCCCAGGCCCTCCTCGTCGAATCCACAGCTCCAATACTCGACTGAATCTGTTCCCGAAGAGATTTGGAATCGTATCCTGCGCTTTGCCATGGCACGCGATCCGGAAAATCAGGAAACACATTCTCATCGACTTTGGCTGCGTCTCTAAGAAATTCGCAGTAAGGAATAATCCCCCAACCTGTTCAACGGAGCTCATCGACGTATCAGAGACTCGCTACCGTATCTCAGGGAATCTCTCCTCATTCGCACTCCTTTCCATTACGATGACTTCATCGGAAATTATCGTCCGATCCGTCCCTTCGCTCTCAAGTTTGGACCCTCTATTTCGACACCGCTGCAGCATTAAGTTTGCGCCCTGTCTTTGGCGTGCATCTTCTCAATATAATCGGCCTTTCTCCCGTCAACGTTACCTTGAAGGTGTTCAGTGACTTGGCAAAATATCGTGGTTCCACTCTTGTTAGATTGGAGGGAGTCAATGTCACGAAATCTTCGAATACCGGCGATGCAGCAATTTTTTCCAAGTTCACGAATATCCGATCCTTGTCCGTGGGATTCAAAGCGTCTCTTACCTCCTCCACATCTGTTCCTTCCTGGCGCCCTCGGCACTCTTGAGCAACTCAACCTCACAAACTTGACCCCTCGCTCATGGCGATATTCTGTCAGATGGAGTGCGCTTTTACCCTCCATACATATATCCGTATCTCTGGCTGATTATTTCTCGGTAGTTTGCCTGCAATTCGTCATGCTTCGTTTCCAAGTGAGAACGCGGGACTGGGCCCATTCCTCACAAAGCATGGCGCCAAGCTTCAGACACTAACAATTGTCCTCAGAACACATCGCCTCCTGAGGCTATTCGATGCTTGTCCCGCAGTCGTTGACCTGACTGTGATTTGTGCTTCTCTGGTCGGTAGTCATCCTGGGTTGGACCGGCTGCGAACTCACGATCATACGCATCGGCGCAGATACCGAATGCGAGCTTTTATTCGTCCAGTTCATCGCTCGAGACAATAACATTCACCACGGATGGCAAGGTGTGAGTGGCGCAACTGATCAATTTCTATTTTCCTTTTTGCTCACAAGGTAACTGGACGCGGGGCTGAACGCAAATGGGCTCCGTTCTTTGACGCTGCTGCACATCGATACTTTCCCCGCTCTTCGAAAGATCACCGTTCCCTGCATTGATGGCCTACGACCGAGTGCGCTCAATTCATTCTTGTTCTGATCGGTCGGTTTACTAAAAGAAATGCGGCCAGACACGATATTGAAAAAGAGTCTCTGGGTGAAGTGGGCAACCAGTTGTTAGACCGCGACGTCAAAGTTGGTGGATGAGAAAGGCGTTGGGTGGAGACGGAGATTGAAGTAGAAGTAATCGGATGCATCCATACGTGTATGGTTCTGTGTTGCCGTACCTGAGCTTTACCACTGTCGAATTGGTCTTTGTATAGCGCAGTTCTGGCGCGTCGATCCGCTTCGAGGTTCTTCGTTGCCGAATGCAGGACAATTTCCCATTAGGGCAGCAAATCCTTGCTCTCGATTTCATGCCTTCACCGCTGTCTCGTGTCCCAGGCGGACGTTTGAGGCCTGGGTCAGCTCGAAAAGGCACGCACGAAGGCAAGTTCTTCATCACAGCCATTTCAGCTTCGAATTGAGGCGTGAATTACGGCGCCAGGTTCCTCAGCAATGGAGAGCACACCAGACGATACCGGTCGGCGCCCTCCGCGCACCCCAGACGCTCGACTGCGCGGCCGCTCCTTCCACAAGTGCTTCCTCACGCGCACAATCTGCCCAGTCCAGTTCAAGTAAGATTCGTTCCTGCCGCCCTCCTTTCCGGTTTTTTTTTTTGCGTTGGCGCCAGATTCGCCCATATTTACACCGACACCGCGCCTTCCCGTGAATCCCGACGTTTGAGGGCGCAGTCTCCCCTGGAAAGTGCTCCTCGTCCTTTTTAGTGAAGATGAGGACGAGGACTTCCCTACGCTCATGTTGAGCGCCGATCCTGCAGCTGGGAGCAAGACACCCACTGAAATCAAAGTTGGGTGGTGGAAGAGCCCAGCCAAGTTGGCTGGAGCGTAAGGAACGTGAGGAACGCGAGGAACGACGCAAAGAGCTCAAAGCCCGCAAGGAGAGGAAGAGTATGTCGTTTCATTATTTACTATCAATCCATGTATTGACGTATGAAGGACGACGAGAGCTCGAGGGAACGCCCCGTCCAAGTAGGCTTCTCTCTCGACGATTTTTAATTTTCAACTGATGTGTTGCAAACGCAGTCTACCACCCGGCGCGGTAATAATCGAATTGAGCGATTCCGGACGAAGAGCTCCCTTTGCCGCGCAAACGCAAACGTCCTTCAACTCAAGAGTCTCTCGAAAGGTCGCGCGCCGAATCCGTTATTTACATTTCTTGCGGCGAAGAAACGGACACCCCCGCCCCCCTGTCCTGCGACGCCGCCACCGGTATTGGATGTCGAGAATGCAGACGGCGATGCCAATGTGGACGCTACGGTTCAGATGGCGCTTGATGATCCTGTTCCTTTGGACCAAGAAACGATTGCGAACGAAGCAGGGGCGGCTGGAAATCTTTCTAAGGGGGGCAGATTATACCAGCGTGCAGATGACGAGCGACAACCAAGCAGCACTTGTTTCCAGCGCACTGGAGGAATCTGCTCTCACTGAGTCCGCGAACCCCAACACATCTGACGAGATGGCGTGGACCGAGTCTCAAATGGAGGATGCCAAATTCTTTGACGCCGCGCTCGCAAGTGTTACCCGCGAGCTGGAGGATACGTCCGTTCCTGGAAATGCTCTTGGTACCGTTGCCCACCGAGTCTCCTGCTGCGGACGCGTTGCTGTCGTCGACCCAGTCTCTTGCTCTCCATGTCCCGCCCGCTCCTTCGTCGCCCCTCTCCTCTAACGCTCATCAACTGAGTGCTCCCGCTTCAGAGTCAGCCCTGCCGCCCTCTTTGTCAGATACAAAGATTCCAACGCCGCAGCAGACCACCATAGCGCCCTACTGTCACTTGCATTCTTGCTATGGGTAGCGCCCTCTCGTCCGGCTTGGCCACAACCTCGATTTGGAACCAAAGTTTGACGGGGTCAAGCCAAAGCGTCAGCCCTACCGGTTACCTGTGCGTGGTGCGCAACTTGGAGCCGGAAGCGCAGATACGAGATGGGGGATTCAGCAAAAACAAGATGGCTCTGCACCATGGCCTAACCTAGAACAACAGCTGCAGCTAGAGCTGGAACCGGCCCAAGGTGCAACCCCAACGCCGGATGCAAGTGAAGGACACGACTCTACGCCGAGGTGTGACCTGGAACCGGCGCTCAAACCAGTGCATATGGTCGATGTGGCCGAAGGGGTCTCGAACAGTCGAAATCCTGTTCCGAGGAGCTCCTTGCAACCTGACGATGCGCTCGCGGGAGACCCAATGGGGCGGGAAGACTTTGTGCCGATCCCCGGCGCGGAACCAGAGTCGCCGAAGGTCGCTCCCATGCGGTCCTCGATCGAACAAGATGACTCTGCGCCGAAGCGTGATTCCGAGTCGAACCCTGAACCGGTTCGAGCCGCGTGCATTGGGTACTCGCCGCCGCCGATGTCGCCCAAAAGCGACTCGACGCTTGGTGGAACGCCGCCCCTGATTGGAACAAAGTGTCATCCTTCCCCTCGCTCTCGTGGCTGCTCAAGGGTCGTCCATGAAGATGGATATTGTGTTATGCGAGGATGATGAAGATGATGGTGAAGAACTGAATTTATTGTATCCCCCATAGAGTTGGTGCTTTTATCCCTTCAATATTTTTGCACAACAAGAAACTATCCACAGCTATTATCCGGGTCGTTCTGAAAACAAATGTAGCCAATTTACCCTGTACATAAATCTCTGTGTATACATACATATTTGTGCTGTTGTTACAATCCATTAATTAGCCATCGACCTCCGCTTCAAGTAAGACGCTGTATATTGTGCATTCAGTGTTACAATCGAATGACTAGCCATCATCAACCTCCGCTTCAAGTGTAAGGCGCTGTATGCACAGTTCGGCGACGGCCCTTCCATCGAGGGGAATGGAGTTTCCTGAGGACGTATAGTGAGCCTACGCAGTGATGAACGACACGGCAAACCTTGAAAGCCCTCCGGGTATGCTGGTAACGGAATATCAGGGCTCGTGAATGCCCTGAAACGCATTACTTGACAAAAGCCAGTACTGAAAGATGAACGTACGCGTCGTCCCAGAAGCCATAGTGTGTCATGCCTGAAACATTGGTTAGCCGGACGTTTCATGAAGCAGGGAATTCCCACCTAGTGACCGTGTCGTATATTCGTAGTCGTGCGCGAAACCGCCTGCGTTACGGAGTTGAGTTTCATTGAACAAGACGTTGAACATGTTTACCCACCTGGGTAAAAGAATTCCATAACGGTGGAACGCGGGTTCGGTTTCATCCACAACAGACTCGTCAGTCCATTTCCATGTACTCCCATCAATATCTGTCGCCTGTCAGGTCAGTAGAACAGAAGAGACCATGACACACTGTAGTCCGCGCAGCTAGCTGCAGCTGCTCCAAACGCGACATCTTCTCCGGCACCACGACATTCACTTCCCACCCGTACACATACTCGAGCTTGCGTAGTTCGTACACGAGCCTCTCGTGGTCCGCCGGGATGAGCATGCGGCGGCCCCACGCCTGGCGGGAGATATATGTGATGACAGGCCGCTGGCGTGTCCCCGCGCCTTCTTCTGGGTCGAGCCCCGCAAACTGCACGACGTTGTTCCGGATTGTCTGCCACCAATGCACGCTGCCGGGCAGGCCAAAGGCCGCGGCGGCCGTGCGCTGGTAGCGCTGGTAGTTCAGTGAAGGCATCGCGGCGGAGCGGTCCGCGAGCACCACGCGCTCCAAGACGAACGGCACGCCCATCTTGATGCGGTCGTCCCAGTCGTCGATAAATTCCATGGTGAGGTCTGGGAAAGACGAGCGCACGATCCATTGATTCATGGTGGAGTAGTCGCGCCAGCGGAACGCGTCAAGCCGATTGAACCACATGCGTCGCGGCGGGGGAAGGGTCGTATTTCCTGAGGGTGATATCGTCGGGTCGAGGGACGAGTATGCACGCCAAAACCCAAACCAAAGTTCCGCCGCCCAGTGGTAGTAGTGCCGGACACTAAGGAATTAGCACTTATCGCGCGCGGCACTCTGGCGCTCACAATTGCGGAGGATCGTTCACGAAATACTGGGCACAGATTAGACAGAGCAAAACTCCAAGAAACGAGGACGAACTGTCACACCATCCAGAAATTGAGCCCCGGAGCCAAACAAGGCTCTGGCCTCGGTCGTGCTGATTATCCGTATATCCGTATCGTCGGGGGAGCCGGGCCAACTCGGCCTCTTCTCCAACTTCAATGTCCACTCCTTTAGAATATATGGCGGATATATTGGGGATGCTCTGCGGTTCGTTCGATACAATAAATACAACTCCTTTGTAGATATACAGCCGGTCAATTATGGACCAGCCTGCGCAGAATTAATTGGGATTATTGGCGGCAGTGGTCGCTTACCCGGGACATGGGCAATAATTTTCGTTTGAGGCACCTGTGAAGCGCTCTTCCAAGTCAGTCTAGTTGAATAAACCTGCGCATGAGAAGTATTGGGGAGGTCGCGGAGCAGGAGGCGGGGACGGGAAGAAATTGATGGCGCGTCTCCGAGACGAGAATCAGGTAGAGACCCGCTAACAATAGGCAGAGGAGGAGGATCTCGCGTAGGGTTGGAGGGGCAAGCCCCATCCTATCGGCGGAAATGGGTGGGGAGGAAGGAGGACTTGATGAATGTCAAGAGACCTACAACGATTGGAATGTCATCGACGCCGTTTTACCCCCACAGTCCCAAGATAGCACTGACAGCGATAACATAGCCAGATATGACGCTCTCGTACTCCATCCGGGGCAAAATTAGAGGCAGAAGTTATAAGTGCTAGGAAGGATAGATTGCGTGCCCCGACAGTCTCTCAGACCACAGCCAGAAGCCAGATGTACCAGAACTTCAGCAGCAAGGGTCAAGAAAACGCGACAGTCTGGATTCTTGAGGTCTCCGTTGTCTAAGGGACATAGATTGCTGCCAGTGCTGCCAGAATTGTGCCATTGAAACAATACAAGTTCGGGAAATGAAGGCGCGTCTGCACGTGATCAGGCATATATATTTTGGTCTTTGCCGCTCGCTGTCGCCGTGTCGGAATGGGCCATTCGCCAGTAACGCCCACCCGCCGTGAATTGGTCCTGGTTTTGGCACTGCTTCTGTCAATCCTCTACTATTCCAACTCTTCAATCCACAGCAGTCTTGTTCCTGCCCCAGTCTCGCCCCCTTTGTACACTCCTTCTGAATTTCTGAATACGCTCGAAGAAAAGGACCCGCGAATCTACCAACCTCGTTTAACATGGGGAAATAATGAGGTTCCACAGACAAAAGTGCTGGCCAATGTTCCTGGTAAATCTTCTTCACATTATCCAAGCACTTTAATCCTGACTTGACAGGTTGGTCAATAATTGATAGACTGTATATCTTCAAAGGCGTTCTATACGTCGTGTCCGACGATCCTAGTTCAGTTCCCGATGTCGAGAACATGTATTCAAAAGGACTGGAAATTTTTCCCGGCAAAGAAGCGGAGGACTCGCGACTGCCTGGAGATGAAGATATCCGAATAATTAGCACTGCTGAGGCACGCAAACTTTTTCGGAACAGGTGCTTCAATAATTGACGGTGTTACTGTTCGTGTCTTAACTCAATTGTTGTCCCCACCATCTGACCTCGCGATAGTTTTTTTGTGAACGACCATCCGCAATTGTGAGTCTGGTCTAATTAATGCTTTGAGCATGCTTTAATGTCTCGATAGTATCCGGCATTATTATCACTGGTCTGCTGAACTATATTTCGGTTTCTGGCGAACATATTCTTTCACTAGACCCTTCAATTCCCCCAGAAGGCACCACGACTCTCCCCCAACCTCGCCACATGTTCTTCCAACAGACTAGACGCCTTCCGATGGCGTGACCCAACAGACATGAACGAGCTCGTCCTCCGGTCGTCGTTCCCGGAGGTCACCATGGAGTTTCGCGACGACTGGGACGATCGCATCAAGATGGGGAGTTCCTTCGTTTTTGAGCGTGTCGTTCTTGCAGACCGGTCCGCTGCAATGCGCGCCTACATTACCAGCGCTACCAGCGCACGGCCGCCGTCCCCTTCGGACTCCCCGGCAGCGTGAACTGGTGGATGACGATTCGGAACAGCGTCGTGCAGTTCGCAGGGCTGGATCTTAACGACGGAGCTCGACCACCACCACACCCGTCATCACGTACATCTCTCCTCGACAAGCATGGGGCCGGCGTATTCTCCTGCAAGAGACCACGAGAAACTCGTGCAAGAGTTGTACCGACAACGAGACGAGCACGGCTGGGAGGTCAACGTCGTCCTGATGGAAAAAATCAGCCGCGCGGAGCAAATTCAGCTCGCTGTTCGGACCACGGTAAGCCGCTACCCTTCGATGGATAGCGCTCTTTGCGCTAATGCGCTAGTGACGGAACAGATAATGATGGGTGTCCACGGTAACGGGCTAACGAATCTCATTTGGATGCGCCCACGCCGCGCACGACGGTCATGGAGTTCTTTTATCCCGTGAGGCATCATTCCTGGTACCTTTTCGCCTGCTAACTGCTTTCAGGGTGGTTTCGCGCATGATTATGAGTACACCGCACGTGCACTCGGTATCTCCCACTATGGGTTCTTGGGAAACGAGTTCAGCTTCTCTTTCTCTTTCTGACGTCGCTGACCATCATCTAGGTCTTTCACCAGTCCAAACCTTCCCCCTCAATGCCTACCCCGAAGGGTTTCAAGGTTAGTTACATCACCTTCTCCGGTCCCATTGAGCTTACAGCGGCCGCAGGGAGCTCCATTCCGATTGATGCAGCGACCGTCGGACGGCTTGTCTATGACCGACTCACACTCTCTCTTGAAGTTGACGATTAGAGACTCGTCACTCGTTCGCTCGTTTATCTCATTAGACTATCCAAACGGACAGAATAATCGACTCGCATACTGTACCATACCAACCATTGCATCGATAGAGGATCGCTTTCGCTTCTTTTAGTACTTTTAGGCAACGCTCAATGCTGTCAGGCTCGGGATAGCCACCAAAACGCTGAATCTGAATGCAGGATCGTTAACTTTTTTTGTCTGGATTTGCTCCGACGAGAAGGTGAAATGGAATGTAAGTTTTTCTAGAAACCTGATCTGAAGGCACCACCAAAGGAGGTGGGCTAAGAGACAGGAAGCTGCGATCCCAGACGGACTACGCAGCTGGTGTTGTAATGTGATAGTGCTGCCATCTGAGCGAGACAGTCTGTAGCCCAGGATGTTACTATTAGTCTAAGAAATACTAGGCCGCGTTGACGGGAGAACCTCTGTCATAAGCATTGCGTAGAACTTCAAGACATTTTCAGATGAAGTAGGTGGTGTTCTAAATGTGACACGAATAAAAAACAGAGCAGTGACGGGATTTCGCTCTCTCAACTCACATCGCGCCAATCTGAGTCAATCATGGGGAACATAATCGGCCTGCGAATGTATTGGACTAATTGCAGAGATCGAAGCCAATGAAATTTTGTGACAAGAGCAGTGGTGACGTCGACGGAGGGAGGCATGTACCAAGTCAGCGATAGCTCATCAAGGTGATCGAGATGAGAGAGCCTGTCCAGGGCTTCGGGAATTTTGTGAGGTAGGAACGGAGCCTCTCCCTAGTTCTGAAGGACGCCGCGTTCGCGGTATGGGAGCGTACCGATCTCGCATCGCCAGATGGTGAAAGGATTCGAACGAGGCGGGTAGCCGCCGAACAATGGGGTCATCCGCTTCTACGTTGGAGAGAGTAATGGGGGTCGAAATCGAGACGCCTGCAATCTTCTCGATCAGCCTCGTTCTAGCTCGATGTCCCTCGCCGGGATTTTCGCTGGGAGCTTGAACGTTTAAAAGCTTGAACATTAGTTCTGAATCGTATGGGTCGGGAGTCGGTGGAAGTACGCATGTAGGTAGCTTATCAACAGCGTGTCGAGATGCACACACGACCGCGAGAGAGGGCGAAGTGGAGAGCAGAGGGACACGTCTCTCGTCTTTGTGGCCTGGGTCGGCAGGATACTTGTCGATGGCACCACGGGGAAGTACAGACAGCACGGAACGCATCCTGAATAGGCGTGTGGAGTGTGGATGATAGGCTACGGGCAGGCGGGCGGGAGGTGTGAGGTCTGTCTGTCTGTTGTCGGTCTGGATATTCACAGCGAAGGCACCACGCCGAGATGGTGACAAGGTGCGAGAAACTCTTTTGGATGATCTTCAGAATTTGAGCCGGTAGAATACGCGAGTATGGTGGAGATACTTGTAGGCTTGTTCGATGAGCGGAACCACGTCGACAGGTCGCAGAACCAAGATGAGAGGCTGAAAAAGCCAAGAACGGATATTCGAGTGACAAGTAGACTTGGGAGGTTCGCTCCGTATGCCATTCGACCGCAGATTCGACGCCGATGGTGATCCACAGCATCCATAACAAAATTTTCGATAGCAGCGCTTCAGGAAGGCTTCAAGAGACCCATCGAAATGTTGATCCAGCTGTACAATTATATTCCGTCTAGGTGGGCATTACACAGTTCTTCTGTCCGTCATCGTGCGTACAATACATCCCGTACCAGCGACCTCCGTCAACTATCAACACTTCATCAGTACTCGCCAGCAAACCAACCAGTAACAAGGACGGCGAAACGGAACGCACCTTCTCATGCCACCCCAGCAATACGCTCCCGCTGATGTCGCCCCAGCCCGGCATCGCCATGCCCTTGTAGAGGTACTTCATGAGGGTGTCCTGCCCATCTTGCGACAGCGACCGGATGACGCCGGGGATTTCGGTGGCTTTGGTGGTGTTGAGGATCGTGAGGAGGGTTTGCAGGGTGACGGTCTGGATTCGAATCCCGCGTTGGTTGAGATGTTGCTGCGCACAGTGACAACACGTACCTTTGCTTCTTCTACATGGGGGCCATAGGGTGCGTTCTCCAGGACGATGTTCAGCGCGCCGACGACGTCGCTCCTGCGGAAGAGTTAGCTTGAACGAGCTCACGAAGAGCTACCAGGTCACCTGGCGAGTGCACCGCGGACTGCGTTTTGGCGTTGTTTCGCATCGTCTAAGACCTGGGCTGGGTCGCGCGGGTCTGCGTCAAAGAGCTCTTCCTCCCTGAAGCACGTCCTCGTCGTAAATGTCGATGTCGATCTTGCGAAACGCGTTGTCCATTTAGGTTGGTGTTAGAGTAGAAGTTCAAGACAAGATTCAAGTTGTTTAGCGAAGATGCCGCAGCCACACACTGACCCTCTTGAACTTTCAACACGATGCCTCTAGTTTGCCAGAAATGTGGCCACAGTACAAGCTGGGATACCGCCCTAGTCCCGGATACTGTTGCGATCCCAGCTCCGGATGATTTTGCAACTGCGGCAAGTCATCGTGCAGCGCTCGCAGACATCCAGGCCAAAATAACGCGATTCCAAGACATATTCCGCAAACTATATTTCTGCGCTCGAGAGAAAGCAGGCAGAAGTACAGGGAAAGCTCAATGCGATTGTGTACCCTGTTCTTTCTCTTCCGCCAGAAATCACATCCCGAATATTCGCTGAATGTCTCCCCGAGCACGAAAGCGCGGTTGCGCTGGCTGGATGTGCGCCATTGCTGCTTATGGGGGTCTGCCGGGGGTGGAGAGACATAGCTCTTTCCACCCCGAGGCTTTGGAGCTCGCTGTGCATCGGGTCTTCTTCGTCCCACAAAATCATGGTTCGTCGTGGCACATCCGTTGGACTCCGAAAATTGGTTCTCTCGAGCACGGGAACGTCCACTTTCATTAATCATTAGCCATTTTAATTGGCCAAGGGTAACTCGTTTAGTACGTACCCCTAGCATGCGTCTAACCTTCGCCCAGGTTCAGGATATGGAACTTGACCTCTCGTCGTTCTTGCCTCGCCTTTGGGTGCCTAGACGTTATGCTTCCAGATGCAGACATCAAAAATATTTTGAAGAGCGCACCTCTTCTTACTGAACTTCGTTGGCGTCTGCAATCTCCAGGACACGTCGATTTAGACGGCTCCACATCCACTGCACTAACCACACTGCATATCGATTCTTCTGATCCCATTTCTTCAGTCAAGTTCATCGCTATCCTCCAAAATTTCCCTTCCCTTTCCGATCTCACTTGCACTGTGAAGCCTGACCCTAATTATCGCCACACGCCGTTAACATACCCAAACATCTCATCCCTTGGCCTCTTCGCGGCGTCGGACTACGACGTCCCACCGATTCATGTTCTGGAGCTGCTCACCCTCCCCCAACCTCGGCTCCCTCAAGTGCAGGTCATTCCTGAATCCCGACGTGATTATCCCATTCTTGTCCCGTTCCAAGTGTGTTATCCGCGAGCTTCACTGCGACTTCAGCCGGAGACCCCCAGAATATATCGCGAATTCTAGGAATTTTCACTGCCGTTGAGACACTGAATATCAGCGTGTTCATTATTGAGAGCTATCTTTCGCCAGCTCAAGGCTGACCCTGGCGCCGAGGGAGCTCATCCGTCGACGCCGCCTATACTACTCCCAAAGCTCCAGTACATAACGATCAATTGCAGGAGGGAGATCGGGCCGGCCGATTGTCGTCAGCTTCTCGGCGTCGTTAAAGTGCGGCGCGCTCGTTCGGATGCAGTGCAGCTGAAATCATTGCACGTTTTCGGGCCCCCTGCCAGTGCCGAGTCCGTTGGGAGGTGTCCGCGGTGCCCCGGCGAGAAGATCATTGCCGAGTTTCGTTCCTCGTCGATGGGGGCTGGACTTCAAGATTAACGGAACGCTGAAGTGGTCCATGATTTGACAGTCCAGCGACAGAAGATTTTCCAGGAAACTTTAATCGTGCCGGTGTGCATTCACCCCATCCGTGCTGGGTCTCGGCATAGATGGGTCGTTCGGCTCTGCAGGCTGCGGTGGTATCTTGGCGCTCAGAACCTTCGGAGATCGTCGCCGAGAAATATACCTGTACTCGGAATTCAAAGTCGCTCATTGTGAATACGGATCCGGACTTTTCGAGAGACTTGCACGCGCTTTTCTCATTTACTATATTACTGAGAGCACTGTTGAGTTGGGTTCATATGTTGTAATCTTGCGGAACGCGTCGTAGTAGATGTTCAAGACAAGGTTGAAGTTGCTCGCGCTCTTGTCTTTTATACTACTGAGAGCACTGTTGAGTTGGGTCCATATGCTGCGATCTTGCGGAACGCGTCGTCCATTAGATTGCTGCTATAGTTGTTCAAGACAAGATTGAAGTTGTTTAGCGATGTCATGCCGTAGCCACACACGCAGACGTCTGTTGAATTCTTCCAACACGTACCATGCCTCTAGTCTGCCAGAACTGTGGCCACAGCACAAGCTGGGATACCGCCCCAGTCCCGGATGCCGCCGATCCGATCCCAGCTCCGGATGATTTTGCAATTGCAGCAACTCATCGGGCAGCGCTCGCAGAGATCCAGGCCGAAATAATGCGATTCAAGACGTATTCCGCAAACTATATTTCTGCGCTCGAGAGAAAGCAGGCAGAAGTACAGGGAAAGCTCACTGCGATTGTGTACCCTGTTCTTTTTCTTCCGCCGGAAATCACATCCCGAATATTCGTTGAGTGTCTCCCCGAGCAGCACGGAGGCGCGGCGTCTGCGCTGCCTGGATGTGCGCCGGTGCTGCTTATGCGGGTCTGTCGGCGATGGAAGGACATAGCTCTTTCTACGCCGAGGCTTTGGAGCTCGATGTGCATCGGGTCTTCTTCGTACCACAAAATTACGGTTCGTCGTGGCACATTGGTTGGACTCGAAACTTGGCTTTCTCGAGCTCGGGAACGTCCGCTTTTTCTAACCATAAACTCTTTTAATCAACCAGAGGTAACTGCGAAACTGTCCTTGTATTCGCCGCTAAGATGAGTCTAACCCTTCGCCCAGGTTTCGGATGTCAAACTTGACCCCTTGTCGTTCTTGCCTCGCCTTGGGCGCCTGCATGCTTCACTTTCAGATGCAGACATCAAAGATATTATTAAGAACGCACCCATCCTTGACGAGCTTTGTTGGTGGCGGCGGCATTCTTCAGGAAACAGCGGTTTAGACGGCGTCACATCCACTGTACTAACCAAACTGCATATCATCTCTTATGATCCCATCTCTTCAGTCGATTTCATCGCCATCCTCCAAAATTTCCCTTCGCTTTCCGATCTCACTTGCACTGTAAAGCCTGATCCTACCTACCGCCACACCCTTTTAACATTCCCGAACCTCACGTCCCTTGGCCTCCTCGCGGTGTCGTACCATGATGTCCCGCCGATTCATGTTCTGGACCTCGTCACGCTCCCCAACCTCGGCTCCCTCAAGTACGAGTCCTCCCTACCGCGCGAAGTGATGGTCCCATTTTTGTCCCCGTTCTAAATGTGTCATCCGCGAGCTTCGATACGACTTCACCTTCGACCGTGACCTTGAGAGCCTATCCATAGCCTGCGTTCTAGAAATTTTCCCGTCCGTGGAGAGGCTGAGGATCGACGTGTTTGATATTGAAAGCTGTCTTTCGGAGCTCGGGCCTGAGCCTGACCTCGATGGAGTTCATCCGTCGACACCACCTCATCCGTCGGCACCGCCCATACCAGTACCAAACCTCCAGCATCTAACGATTATTTGCAGGGAGGAGATTGGGCCCTGCCAATTGTCGTCAGCTCATCGACATCGTCGAACTGCGGCGCGCTCGTTCGGATACGGCGCAGCTGAAATCATTGCACGTTTTCGGGCCCAATCCTAGTGCCGAGTCCGTTGGGGGGTGTCCGCAGTGCCCCGGCGAGAAGATCATCGCTCAGTTCCGCTCCCTTGTCGATGGGGGCTGGACTTCCAAGATTAACGGAACGCTGAAGTGGTCCGTGATTTGACAATCCAGCGACAGAAGATTTTCCAGGAAACTTTAATCGTGCCGGTATGCATTCACCCCATCCATACTGGGTCTCGGCATAGATGGATCGTTCGGCTCTGCGGCTCAGTGATGTCTTGGCGCTCAGAACCCTCGGAGATCGTGCGTCGAGAAATATACCTATACTTTGACAATCCAAAGCCGCTCATGAATCGTGAATACGGATCCGGACTTTTCGAGAGACTTGCTTGCGCTTTTGGCTTTTACTATACTGAGAGCACTGTTGAGTTGGGTTCATATGTTGTACTCTTGCGGAACGCGTCGTCCATTTAGATTGCGCTATAGTTGTTCAAGACAAGATTGAAGTTGTTTAGCTGATGATGCCGTAGCACACACACGGACGTCTCTTGACCTCTTCCAATACGTACGATGCCTCTAGTCTGCCAGAAATGTGGCCACAGCACAAGCTGGGATATCGCTCCAGTCCCGGATACCAATATGATCTCAGCTCCGGATGATTTTGCAACTGCAGCAAGTCATCGTGTAGCGCTCGCAGAGGTCCAGGCCGAAATAACGCGATTCAAAACGTATTCTGCAAACTATATTTCTGCACTCGACAGAAAGCAGGCAGAAGTACAGGGGAAAGCTCAATACGATTGTATACCTGTGCTTTCTCTTCCCCCGGAAATCACATCCCGAATATTCATTGAATGTCTTCCCGAGTACGGAACCTGGGCGCGTCTACGCTGCGAAACGAGCCGGTGCCTGCGCTGTCTGGATGTGCGCCGGTACTGCTCATGCGGGTCTGCCGGAGGTGGAGGGACATAGCTCTTTCTACCCCGAGGCTTTGGAGCTCAGTGTACATCCAGTCTTTTTCGCACAAAAAATCATGGTTCGTCGCGGCACATTCCACGGACTCGAAACTTGGTTCTCTCGAGCTCGGGAACGTCTGCTTTCCTTAACCATAACCTCTTTTGATCAACCAGAGGTAATTTTCCTTTGTATTCGCCGCTAAGATGCGTCTGACCTTGGTCCAGTTTCCAGATAGGGATCAGCTTGACCTCTCGTCGTTCTTGCCTCGCCTTGGGCGTCTAGAAGCATCAATTTCAGATGCAGATCTCAAAGATGTTTTGAAGAATGCACCTCTCTTAGTAGAACTTCGTTGGTGTCCGCGATCTATAAAAAGACACCGATCTACACGGCTTCACATCCAATGTACTACGCACATTGCGCATCGACTCTCCCGATGCCCTTTCTCCAGTCCGGTTCATCACCATCCTCCAAAATTTCCCTTCCCTTTCTGGATCTCACGCGTACACTGTGGCTGGCCCGATCCTGATTATTGTCGCACGCCCCTGACGTTTCCCACCCTTTCATCCCTTTGCCTCCTCCCGCATTATGGCGACTCACTGACGCCTGTTCTGGGAGCTCCTCACACTCCCTAACCTCCGGCACCCTCAAAGTGCGACCCATCCCCCAGCCCCGACGTGATTATCTCTTTCCTGTCCCGTTCAAAGTGTGTCATCCGCGAGCCTGAATGCGACTTTAGCGGCGACTACGACCACTACCCCGGAAAGATATCGCGCACTCTAGAAAAATTTCCCTGCTGCGCAGACACGAGGATCGGCGTGTACTTTATTCAAAGCTTTCTCGCGGACCTCGAGCTTGGAGCCTGATCTTGACGCCGAGGGAGCTCATCCGTCGGCAGCGCCCATACTAGTACCAAAGCTCCAGCATCTGACGATCACTTGCGACAGGGAGCTTGGACCCGCTGATTGTCGTCGGCTCATTGACTTCGTCGAACGGCGTCGCGCTCGTTCGGATACGGCGCAGCTGAAAACGTTGCACGTATCTGGCATGGCACCGTCGGAGAACCTTTTTCGGCCGTATCGTGCCTGTTGGAGGTGTTCTCAGTGCCCCGGCGAGAAGATCATTGCCGAGTTTCGTTCCCTCGTTGATGGGGGCTGGACTTCAAGATTGACGGAACGCTGAAGTGGCCCGTGATTTGTACACGTCCAGCGACAGAAGGTTTTCCAGGAAACTTTAATCGTGCCGGTGTGCATTCACCCCATCCGTGCTGGGTCTCGGCATAGATGGGTCGTTCGGCTCTGCAGCTCAGTGGGTGTCTTGGCCCTCGGAGATCGTGCGTCGAGAAATATACCTATACTGACAATTCAAAGCCGCTCACGAATCGTGAATACGGATCCGGACTTTTCGAGAGGCACCATGCTGCGCTTTTGCCTTTACTATAGTACTACTGAGAGCACTGTTGAGTTGGGGTTCCATATGTTGTATTTTGCGGAACGCGTCGTAGTAGATGTTCGAGACCAAGGTTGAAGAGAGTTTAGCGACGATGCCGTAAACACACGGACGTCCTTGACCTCTTCCAATACGTACCGATGCCTCTAGTCTGCCCAGAACTGTGGCGACAGCACGAGCGGGGATAACCGCGCCCCTAGTCCCGGACACAGTCGACACGATCCCAGCTGCGAATGATTTTGCAATTGCAGCAGCAAGTCATCGTGCAGCGCGCTGCAGAGATCCAGGCCGGAATAATGACGATTCAAGACTATATTCTGCTAACTATATTTCTGCACTCGAGAGGAAGCAGGCGGACGTAAAGGCAAAGCTCAAAAGCGATTGTGTACCCTGTTCTCTCTCCACCGCCAGAAATCACGTCCCGAAATATTCGTTGAATGTCTTTCCCGAGTACGCAAGCGCGTCTATGCTGCGACGCGCCGGTACCTGCGCTGTCTGGATGTGCGCCGGTACTGCTTAGCGATCTCTGCGGACGTGGAGGGACATAGCTCTTTCTACCCCGACGCTTTGGAGCTGCGCTGCATCGGAGTCCATTCGCACCACGATCATGGTTCGTCGCGGCACGTTGGCTGAACTCGAAACTTGGTTCTCTCGAGCTCGGGAACTCCCACTTTCGTTGACCATAAACTATTTCAGTCGATCGGGGGTAACCCTCTTTGTACTGCCCCCTAGCGTGTCTCACGCCTCGCCCAGTTTCTGGATAGGGATCAGCTTGACCTCTCGTCGTTCTTGCGCTCGCCTGGGCGCCTGGACACCTCACTTCCAGATGCAGACACCAAAGGACATTTTGAAGAACGCAACCTCTCCTGGTGGAACTTCGTTTGGTGGTTGCGATCTCCAAGAGACGTTCGATCTAGACGGCTTCACATCCAATGCACTACGCACATTGCCTACACTCGACTCTCTCGATCCCTTTCTCCATCTGAGTTCATCACGGTCCTCCAAAATTTACCTTCCCTTTCCGATCTCACTTGCATGGTGAAGCCCGATCCTGATTATCGTCGCACGCCTCTGACGTTTTCGAACCTTTCATCTCTTTTCCTCCTCGCGCATTACGGCGACCCACCGATTCTATTCTGGAGCTCCTCACGCTCCCCAACCTCGCGCCCCAAGTGTAACTCACCCCCCCTGCAGCCCGACGTGGTTATCCCATTTTGTCCCGTTCGAAAGGTGTCATCCCGCGAGCTTGAATGCGACTTTCGCCGCGACTTCGACCGCTACCCCGGAAACATATCGCACAATCTAGAAAATTCCCTGCCGTTAGACATTGAAGATCGGCGTGTACTTCATTCACAGCTTTCTCGCGGACCTCGGGCCTCGAACCTGACCCTGACGCCGAGGGAGCTCATCCGTCGGCAGCGCCTCTACTTAGCACCAAAAGCTCCAGCAACTGACGATCATTTGCGACAGGGAGTTTGGGCCGGGCCGATTGTCGTCGGCTCATGCAACTTCGTCGAACGGCGTCGTGTTCGTTCGGATACGGCGCCGCTGAAATCGTTGCACGTATCCAGCATGGCAACGTCGGGGGCCTTTTTGGCAATATCGTTGCCTTTTGGGAGGTGTCCTCAGTGCCCTGGCGGGATAGGATCATAGCCGATTTTCGTTCCCTCACCAGAAGGAGGACTGGACTTTTTAAGATTGAAGGGTCGCTGGAATGGTCCGTGACTTGACTTGATAATCCAGCGCCAGAAGATGTTCCAGGAAATTCTGATCTTTTCTGCGTGCAATGACCCATCCATGCTGTTTCTTGCTAGCTCAACTCGGCCCATGTCCCGATAGCGATGCCTTCAGTGAAAGTCTTCTTAGTCCTTTTTGTCAGAGTAGGCTTCGAGTCTGCTGAGTTACGGATCTCGTTTCGTTCTCAGCGATATTACACGGAATGGTGGGCGGTGGGGGTATTAGTCAACGACGTGGACAGAGTCGGCCTCGTCTTGACTCTTACGACGGCAGCCTAGGTGAATCTGCGCACCGAACCACGTAGACTCAAGCCACGCTCTAACCTGGTTCTAGGGCATCATTGCTCGCTCCACCAACTGCTTCACGCTCGCGAAATCCGTCATATCGATCTCCCCGGCCTTGAGCAGTCCAGCGAGTGCAGCTTCCGCGATGATCTCGTCCTTGGCCGCACTGAGGTCGCACAACATCGCTAAAGGAAACGGAAAGAAAACGAAAAGGAGAAGCAGGTTTGAATTATTTGCGGGATCGCGGTTGTAGTTAAAGAAGAAGAAACAGTAGGGACGCGTGTTGCAGCTGCACTAGTCGTTGGCCAACGGCAGCGATCTCGCCGACGCAGGTACTGTTGGGTGGAATCGCGCCGGCACGCTAGGGCTACGCGCAATTGAAAGAGACAAAATTCGTCGCATAGATTGAGTCGCGCAGCGCGGGCACAGGACATGAGCGTTGCGGACAGAAGGAAGCGTGGGACGAATTCCCAATTAGGACGCCACGTCGAGCCCATATCAGGCAATTCGTTTACTCTTTTTGGACGGAATCAAATTGGGCTGGAAGCAAACACCGTGCAAACGGGGGTGGAGGTATAAATACCGGGGCGCGTCTCAGCCAACGCCAGTTCGCCTCTTGTCCTCTCCCACCACCATCGCTATACGCTCTTTCACGCCCTGCACACGATGATTGCCCTCCAGCCCCGCTTCCTTTGCCCTCGCCGCCCTCTGCGCCGTCGCGCTGCCATCCCGCCCGCCGATATGAACGTCGAGCACACGGTAGGCTATGCCCGTCCGTTTCGGCGTCGCGCCGTTGCTGATGCCGCGTCTGTAGAATGTCAGCGAGCACGTCCAACGTTCGACACCACTCGACCCCGTTCTCACCAAAGCTCCCCAACCTGGCGACACTCCTGCTTTTGGCCCTAACATGTTTGGTACCCCGTCGTCGGCTTTCAGCGACGTCCCCGCACACGCTCGCGATACCGAGGAAGACATCCACGCCACACTCCCTGCCAACGCTCCCGCCGCGCCTGCTGCCTCCCCACGCCCGTCGTAGCATGCCCGAAGACGTCGCCGCCAAACTCCCACCCCGCATGGTCATCAAGCGCTTGTCGTCTCCCGCCGCCGTTCCCAACGATGTCTCCAGCAAACTTCCTACCAGTAAACGCAACGAGCTCGATCCCGACCAGGCCATGGATGACGTCCCGCTTTTGAATACCTTGTTCTCTCCGAGTCCACGGTCTGACGCCGACCTCGGCCCTCGCAGTCGAATTGCCCGCCAAGCCCTTACGGAGCCGGTCGGCACGGTCGTAGATTCTGTGTGGGGACCCGGATTCTCTGGAAGCAAGGACCGGTCGGATACCCGCGTCGCCAACATACTCCCGAATAACCTCCCCGTCCACGACAACGACCCCGATTTCGTGCATACCAGCGAGGGGGAGAATTCGGACCGCAGCAGCAACGCCGACACCACTGTCATGGGCGTCAACAAGGGAGTCTCAGGGGCAAACGGGTCACAGTCACTGTTCTACCGACAGCAATGGCGCGAAACACTGCAGCCTGACGCTGCTTGGGGACAATTTCCAGCAAGACAGCAACACGGAGCGTCGGTCCGAGAACGAAGACGATATTATACGCGCACCCGACGGCTCCGCCATTGTTGAGGGCCACCGGAAGACAGGGAGGAGCGCGGTGCACCACTAGATTTTCTTCTCTTTTGTTGTATTATTAGCATCTGGGTTTGGGCGAATAAAGGGCTGAATTCTGTATATCGCCGCGTGCGCATCTGAGTTTTTGAGCGCGTTTGTGCTGTTTGTGAGAACACTTTCTGCAGCAACTGCAAGTAGAGTGCGGACGGAGAAAGAGGAAGCAGAAGGTCCGGCAATTGCCGGCATAGGCTTGCCTTTTACGACGACGTTACTTCAAAGCACGAGTTGCTTCAGGCCCACCAATGGATTGCCCGCCTAATTTTTGTCGCGTTTGAATGTATCCAGCCACCCTGATTCTTTTATGAACTCCTCGTTCAGACTGGCGCTACTCAAGCATAATTACTTCTCCCCCATTTCAGCTACAAGTCCATCGGATAGCCATTCGCCTTTCAGGTCTTTCTGCTGCTGAGCTTCATTTTCTTCGCACCGACGTCGATCAGGAGGTTATGGTCGACGCACGACACGCTGTACTTGAATTCCGTCAGAGGACTGATCCTTTGTGGTTGCTGATATCGCTAATTTATGAGCAGACGGCGAGGCGTGGCATACAGTCGATAGGTCTTTTGCCTGGTCCGATCTGGGACTCCACGAGGTTGCGGGTATTTATCGCACGCAAGATGGTCATGTTCGAATCCACACAAATTTCCTTTGGTAAAACTTCCCAAGACATATTTTTTTCAATGTGTTCGCTTACAGGTTCAACGGTCATCGACGGGGTATTCTGTCGATTTTGAATGTCCGAGACGCCGAGGCCTCTAGGGCCCGTCACGGTGTTCGGTTGGCTCTGGATAAGTACTTGGAACGCGGTCGAATTGAAATTGGGAACGAAACGGAGTCGGAGGCGGCTGCGAAGGGTGTGCATTGTGTGCGACCACGCTGAGATCGTACAAGGAATGGATGGGTCGAGGGTGCATGCATCCCCCACGCGGAGGCGCGCCGCGTTGGAAGGGGAAGGTGTGCCGCCTGTTCGGATTCTCAAAGATGGTAGGTGGGTGGGTGGGTGATGCGCGCGCTGAAAAGAGAAAAGAGATATAGGCGGCGGGGGCGCAAAGAACGCATGAAGGTAAGTTATACATACGGATGTGTGATTTGAGTTTTGAGCCGTGTGGTATGTTAGCTGGGCCGTTCGGTATACATGCTGCTCTGCAAAACGGTCACGGTATGTATGCCTGCCTGAATCGTTCATACTTATGTACTGCTCAAACTCAACTATGCGAACTCGACGCCAGGAAGGAGGGCCGTGGGAGGTGCGCGTCTCCCTCGCGGGCGTTGGCCAGTGGATCAGGTCTTCCTGAAAGGCAACTTGCGCCACAGGTGGCGTTTGGAGCTGGGGCCTAGCCACTCCCTTCCAGAGTCCTCCCATTGGATTCTGAGATCGCGGCGTTGAGCCTGCCGTCGGAGTCGGATAGTGGAAGGAAGATGACCGCGTTGAGACATTCCGCGATTCTGTCGCGAACTCCAGTTAGGGAGGCTGAGAATAGCTGGGCGCCGATGGCGTTGGATGTTCATGTCGCGGAGTGGTTGTAGCGCATCACTGTTGGTGTATTATTTCCACTATGTATCCATATTCAGCAGGGACAATCAGGATACGAGCGATGTTATGAGGATATCGGAGGGCATATCCTGCAGGAGAAGATGTCCACTGAGGTCGTACCACAGCACCACACATGTCCAACGAGCAACCTGGGGGAGGGACTGCACGCGACGCGAGTGCAGCGTCGGTCCACCACCGCGATGCAATCATATTCGCCAGAATATCGTCTGTAACGTCTTGGTCCATGTCCTCGAGGACTAAATGGTGCAGGCGGGGAACCAACGGCGTCGCACCGTCCTTGTAGCGTAGTGCGTTAATGACGCTATCGTCGAAGCCAGGACACTGGAATAATTTGAGGTGGGTAAGGGATGGCGCGTGCCGAATGACAACTGCAAATTCGTCGGACGTGAGGTCTGCGTACTGCAGCTCCAATTGGGTGATACTTGGCGCATGCAGCTGGAACGCTGTGAAGTGGGCCTCCATCCATTGTTCGTTTGTGCGCATTCCCCCGAAATTGAGACGCAGTTCCTGCAACACAGGAGCTGATAGGTCCTTGAAAAAGGATGTGAAATGCTCTGCGGCCCCAAAGAGAGCGAAAGACAGCGTGCGCAGTTGGCCGAGGGCGATGGTGTCTAGATCTACTTGGGGAACCCCATACCACCCGGCGGTGCGGACAGACGCCCTCACAAAATCTGTACATGCGTCCAGGGCGATGAGAGCAAGATCGGGGTACGAACAGTGGTGGAGAGTGAGATCGGTAAGTTGGGTCCAGGGCACGAGAATGGGCGGCGATGAATAAATACACATGCTCAGCTTCCGAAGGCGAGGGACGTTAGTGAAGGATGTGATTTCATCGCCGGAACGGTCAACAGTGCCCAGATCGAATTCTTCGAGACTGTCCAACCTACTTTGGGCCAGTCGAGGAAGCATCAGACGCAGTGGGTATTCCGGCAAATCCAATCGCAAAGAACGCCATCGGAAGGAGGTCCTTAGGGCTTCTTCCAGGAGCCCATGAGAAATATCCGCTTCAGATTCCAGCGTCAAGGTGATAGGTATAGGGGAACGCTGCGGGAGCGTGCCAGCCATGCTTTCAAGCTATCCGTGTGGAACTGCTCCCATTGGGCGCCTTTGTTTTTGAGGTCCACACACATTGGGCGGATCCATAGTCGCGGAGCGCCATGTGCGACCTGCCTCCAATCTGAACAGACCTGCGACACTCGAAATACGTCCTTGATGTGTGTGTCGTCGTCGATGGCGCGCTCAAAATATCTCGGCAAGCAGTTCCACGGGTAGGGTGTAGATGGGGGAGAGGAGATATTTCATCACGGCGAGGACGGCGCACTCGCGGTCGCGCAGTTCGAGTTGTGTTTCGAGAGACTTGATCTTCATCTCGGATTCCTCGACGCGCCGTTCCAATTCCGCCTTTGAATATTCTCTCGCTTTCTCAAGGGTAGCACGAACAGAAAAGGAGGAGGCAGTGGCCATGGCGTATTTTGCAATTAGAGGGCTCAAGTCAAGTTTGTAAGTGGCTGTGAACTGCATCGCCACCTGGTTCCTCGGCGTCTGGCACAAGTAATGAAAAATCAAGCATTTCAAGCTCATCCGCTTGTTTTGTTGATTTTTCGCCACCTTGATTCCAGTGGTCAACAAGATGTCGTTGTAATTATCTCGGCTATTTATTCGAACAGGAAATGATCTCGGCCAGAGTGCGAGCGAGTCGAAGTCATCAGGATATCGGAGGGTATATCTTTCAAGAAGGAATGTTCACTCAGGTCATACCAAAGTTCCACACGTGTCCAGCAAGCAGCCGCAGGCGGGGGTGAATCCGACGCCAGTGCGGCGTTTGTCCACCACCGCGATGCAATCATTTCCGCCAAAATATCGTCTGAGACACGATGAACCATGCCCTCAAGGACTAGGTTGTGTAGGCGGGGAACCAGCGTTGCTATACCCTCTTTGTAGCGTAAGGCGGTCATGGTGGCATCGTCGAAACATGAACAACGGAATAATTTGAGGTGGGTAAGGGATGGCGCGTGAAGGAGGACAGCTCTGAATTCGTCCGAAGTAAGATCTGCGTACTCCAAATCTAACCGCGTGATATTTGGCGCTTGCAGCTGGAATGTTGTAAAGGTGGTTTCCGTCCAATTTTCCCAGCCCTGCATTCCCCCGAAATTCAGCCATAGTTCTTGCAACGCCGGGGCTGACAGGTTGCCGAAAAACGGTGCGAAATTCTTTGCGGTCCCAAAGAGAGCGAAAGACAACGTGTGTAGGTGAGTGAGGGTGAGGGTATCTTGCCGTGCTCGGGGAGGTACAGGCCATCCAAGTGTGCGTACAGATAACCTCGTGAGACCTAGACATGGCGCAAGAACATCGAGAGCGACATCGGGGGAGGAACAGTAACGAAGAGTGAGATCGGTAAGATTGGCCCAAGGCACGAGAATGGGCGGTGATGAAAAAATGCACATTTTCAGCTTTCGGAGACGAGGGGCAGAGGTGAAAGTCGGAATGACACCGCCAAGAGGTTCAAAAAAATCTCTGTCTCCTAGGTCCAACTCTTCGAGACTGTCCAGCGCGTGTTGGGCGACTCGACGGAGCAGAAGCAGTCCGTGGGACGGGAAATCCAACTGAAAAGAACGCCATCGAAATGCGGTTTTCAGAACCTCTCCCAGGAGATCATGATAAATATCCGCCGACTCCAGCGCCAGGGTGATAGGTATGGGGAGCGCTGCGGAGCGTGCTAGCCATGCCTTCCAGCCATCGGTGTGGGCCTGCTCCCGCTTATCGCCTTTGTTGTCGAGGGTGACGTACAGAGGCCCAGTCCATAGTTGCGGAGTGTTGTGTGCAACCTGCCTCCAATCTGAGCAGACCTGCGACATTCGAAACACGTCCTCGATGTGTGTCTCTTCGTCGATGGCGCGTTCAAATATCTCGGCCAGCAATTCCGCCGGCATGGCGTAGATGGGGGAGAGGAGATATTTCATCACGGCGAGGACGGCGCACTCGCGGTCGCGCAATTCGGGCTGCGTTTCGAGAGACTTGATCTTCATCTTAGATTCCTCGACGCGCCGTTCCAATTCCGCCTTTGAGTATTCTCTCGCTTTCTCAAGGGTAGCGCGGACAGAAAAGGAGGAAGCGGTGGCCATGGCGTATTTCGCAATTGGGCGAGACGAGGGCTCAAGTCAAGTTCGTTGGTGGCTGTGAACCGCATCACCACCTCAAAACCTTCAAGAACAAGTTCTTGTTCAATTCTTGTTGTGATCATTTCGACTACATACTGTATTTATCTGAAAAAATGATCTCGAACGGGGGACGAGCGAATCGAAGTCATCAGGATATCTGAGGGCATATCTTTTAAGAAGGGATGTCCACTCAAGTCGTACCAAAGTTCTACATGTGTCCAGCAAGCAACCGCAGGCGGGAGCGAATCCAACGCCAGTGCGGCGTTTCTCCACCATCGCGATGCAATCATATCCGCCAAAATATTGTCTGTGACACGATGAAGCATGCCCTCGAGGACTAAACAATGCAGGCGGGGGGCCAAAGGCACCACGCCGTCCTCGTAGTGCAAGGCGGTTATGGCGGTATCGTCAAAGCAAGAACAGCGGAATAATTTGAGGTGGGTAAGGGATGGCGCGTGAAGGAGGACAGCTCTAAATTTGTCCGAAGTAAGGTCTGCGTACTCCAAATCTAACCGCGTAATATTCGGCGCTTGCAGCTGGAATGCTGTGAAGGGGGTTTCCCTCCAACGTTCCCTGCTCTCCATTCCCCCGAAATCCAGGCATATTTCCTGTAACGCCGGGGCTGATAGGTTGCCGAAAAACGGTGCGAAGTTCTTTGCGGTCCCAGAGAGAGCGAAGGACAACGTGTGTAGGTGAGTGAGGGTGAGGGTATCTTGCCGTGCTCGGGGAGGTACAGGCCACCCAAGTGTGCGTACAGATAACCTTGTGAGACCTAGACATGGCGCAAGAACATCGAGAGCGACATCGGGGGAGGAACAGTAACGAAGAGTGAGATCGGTAAGATTGGCCCAAGGCACAAGAATGGGCGGCGATGAATAAACGCTCATTTTCAGCTTTCCGGAGGCGAGGGGCAGTGGTGAAAGACGGAATGACGCCGCCGAGAGGTTCGAGAAAATCTCTGTCTTCTATGTCCAACTCTTCGAGACTGTCCAGCCCGTGTTGGGCCACTCGACGGAGCAGAAGCAGTCCGTGGTCCGGGAGATCCAACTGCAAAGAACGCCATCGGAAAGCGGTGTTCAGGAACCTCCCCCAGGAGATCATGATGAATATCCGCCGACTCCAGTCCCAGGGTGATAGGTATGGAGAGCGCTGCGGGAGCGTGCTAGCCATGCCTTCCAGACATCGGTGTGGGCCTGCTCCCGCTTATCGCCCTTGTTGTCGAGGGCGACGTACAGAGGCCCAGTCCATAGCTGCGGGGTGTTGTGTGCAACCTGCCTCCAATCTGAACAGACCTGCGACACTCGAAACACGTCCATGATGTGTGTACCCTCGTCGATGGCGCACTCAAATATCTCGGCCAGCAATTCCGCCGGCATGGCGTAGATGGGGGAGAGGAGATATTTCATCACGGCGAGGACGGCGGATTCGCGGTCGCGCAGTTCGAGTTGTGTTTCGAGAGACTTGATCTTCATCTCAGATTCCTCGACGCGCCGTTCCAATTCCGCATTGGAGTATTCTCTCGCTTTCTCAAGGGTGGTGCGGACAGAAAAGGAGGAGACGGTAGCCATGCCGTATTTCGCAAGAATTCTGGAGAACTGAAGACACTGTAGAGAGAAAGCGCAGTCGGATCAAATGTGCGAAAACACTCAAATCAAATGTGCCCTAACACTTGTTCCAACTGCGCTAAGGCACTTGGACCGACTGCCTCCCACACTTGGACCGACTGTATTTGTCGCATTCGTGCAGTCGGATCAAGTGTGAGCGCGCAGTCGGATCAACTGCGTCCCCCGCAGTTGGTTTGACTGCCTTGACACAATCGGGTTGAGCGCTTCAAGCATTTTCTTTCCCCTTGCATATCCTGCCATATAATAGCATATAATATATTACGGGACATAAATTACATGGACGCCAAGTACAATACAGTGAACTGAACACCATACCTGATTACCCTTGGTGATCTCGAGAACCTGCGGCGACATGTCAGTACGGTGTCCAAACAGAAAGAATAACGAAACAATGATTTGGGTGCTCGTAGCGAGGAGTGTTTTGAGGACGTCGTGTAAGCGAAGTGAATCAAAGAGCCTCGGTGAGTAAAACTCACATTTCCAATCTGACTGTATATTGGTCGAGTCTTCTTGAGCTGCGAGTAAATATCCAAGGTAGTAATATCAGCATTCAGAGGCGAAAAAAAAGCCAAAAACGCACGGGCACTGTTGTCACACGAAGCCAAATACACGGTAAGCCCATTGGATGCGCAACCCTTGTGGGTCCACGTCGTCAATAACGAATATCGACGCAGAACGAGATCATCACACACCGTAGATGCCGCGTCTGTGTCTGATCCTTTCACACCTCTGCACGAGCAAACCTTCGGCACATCCAATCAGATACTCTACGTGCAGACAAGAGAAACAAAAAAGCACCTAGCTGAACCACATTTCGGGCGGGGCCTAGGAGATGAAAGTCAGTGTATCGCCTGCAAAAATCTGGCGTAGCTCACCTGTATCTGCTGTTGCGTCCACAGAGACGTTGGGGGCGAGAATATCGAGGAAATCGAAAAGAAAAAATATTAGTCCCTCTCGATATGCAGGTTGGGCGATCACTCAGCTCAGTAGATGATTGGGACAGCAAAATTTATGCCTGCCTGATCAAAAAAGATGCGTCAGTGCTCATATTCGTGACGAAGAGAATGGGCGTACCTTTGACCAAACGAGTGCGCACAGTTTTCCCTTGACGAGAACGGAATAAGACCATGGGTGAGTAGCACAAATATCGGTGAGGGCAAGTCAGTAAAACAAGCGAGAGGAAAGAAACGAAATACATATCTTGAAGTTCCTTACAGCTGCTCCAGTGCAGACCGATGTAGTCTAAAACTCGCGCGCTTCCACATCCGCTGCAAGACTTGAGACATCCACTATGAGAAACAGGTCGTACCTCCGATACTCTGGAGCCTGTCGATACCGAGCTCGGCCTGCATCTCGAAAGTACCTGTGTCACATGAGTAGTATGCGGTCTAGTGTGATGTGCACCTCGCTCAACGTGATCTCGATCCATGTCGTCGACGTGGCCTACAGTGAGAACTAGAGCGACATCATAGGCGAGTAGAATATCGGCGAGTGCAAATCAGCTAGGAAAGCGAGGAAAGAAAAGACGCTCCATGCCAGTCGAGTTTTTTAGTCGGAATCGTGAGGTCGACGAGCTGGAATAGAGTATCGGTGTCGCAGAGGGCGATGAACGAGAATACTGACGTACGATGCTTCGCAGATGGCTCGGTGGTCGATACGGGGGTCGGTGACGTCAAAGGCGCGGCTCCTTGAACGAACGAGCGATTTGGTTGGTGAACGAGGCTGGGTGAGCAATTGGCGATCACTTGGGCACGGTGTTGGCGGCGTACCTGAGGACAGAGCGATGGCTGTATGGGCGGGACACTTGAAATTCAACTGCGACCCAGCCTACCGCAGACGTCGTTCAGATTCTCGACGGCGGAGACGATGTGCGCGGCGAAGCCGAGCTTGGCCCAGCTGCTCATATGGCACAGCGAGCGCACGCAATCCACGAGTCGCATATCCCTTGCGTCGACCTCGAGCTCGATGCGGTTGCCCGCGCACAATTGGATGATAGACGCGCTTGAGTGTGCCTGCGTGAGTCGTAGCGAGCGGGATCACGTTTGGGGCATGACCCGTATCCTTGCCCACTACAGAATGAGGAAAAGAAGGCGCGCCACGTACGTCCGTCCTCTTATCCATCAAATCAACGACTTGAAATCGAGCGACTTCATGCCGGCACACGTACGCGAAGGGTCCTCACACGCAGCGACGACGGAGTCGTCGATGGCGTCCCAGTTCTCTGTGCGCGAGGCGTAGGCACCGAGGAGGATGATGTCGGGTCGGGGGCGGAGAAGGAGCTGTGCATGTGTTAATGAGGTGGGGCGGGAGAAGGGAGCGGAGAGGCAGATGGGCACCTATACGTCAAAATAGTCTCCCAATCGATCATCAACTAGTTCGTGAGCGTCCCTGCCTTGTTCGAGCACAGGATCGTCACGCCCGCAAGTGCCTCGATGAAACTAGACGTGGACATTATGAGGGACCTTATAAGAAAGATGGGATGGCCTACCATCCATTTGATGTGTTTCGGAAGGGTCTGGAGCGGAGGTCGTGTCCAAACGCGGCCTTGTTGGCGAAACACGTATTTTGGCATTGACGGGTCGATCCCAAGATAAATTGGCGTTAAAATGGCACAGGTACGTGTCGTAAGACGGTTGGAACACCTTGAGGTAGTATCCAGGGGTCATAATGCAGCGGAGAGGCAGAAAGAATGACAGAGATGATGTGGTGGAAGACAAGTCGCGTCGTGTCACAGTGTGACAGTAACGCACCGTTAAGTACAAATACAGCCAAACTTTCCACCCATTTTGCCATTTGGTCAACTTGGAGTGCATTAGATGCAGGGAGAGGAATTATATCATGCGAAAACACCAAGCTTGTCAGTTCCGACTCAATTTTGAATAATACATGTATTCCTTCTATCAATTTGATGTTTAATTTGCGAGAGAGTCGCAAATATTTATACAGCCCAGTGAGGTCAAGTGCAATGCATACGCCGTCGCAAGACACGCAGCGCAGACAGCAACCAAAAACCATTGGGTAACGGGTAGAGTTTCCGTTGTACAAACATGCATCAGAGCAGGTTATCGTTCGGCTGTGATGTTGCGAATACCGAGGAGAAGCTTGAGAGCTCTAGTTCTGAGAGACGACTGGTGCGAAGCGGCAGGGCACGAAGGGGTAGATTGTTTGGCAATGCAGCAGCGCACGTGGAAACTTCTAGTTTCACGGCGAATACTCCAGTGGTGCTTCAAGTTGATGAGGGAGAGGGAAACAAGCCACACTTGATATGGAAGGATGAAAATTGCACAAAATCGCAAACTGAAATTGAGAGACACGGAGTGATATAGTTTTTTTTCGAACTGGCTCCACAAGGACTGCTCTCGTTTCGAATTTATACCGAAGTCAAGGTGTAGTCTACCCCGGAGAGCGATTGCAACAGCTGAAGGTGTGACTGGCTTGCGTAGAAATGTAAAGTGCACAGATCCTGTGAGAAATTGGGCCGAAGAAGGCGTTTTGGAACCACCAAAGGTGCTTGCTGGGTGGTCGTGGCCGAAGACGATGAGGAAGAGGAAGATTTTATAGACGTGGGTGAGATTTACTCTTGGATGAATAGCCTGCCGATTTCCTACACATCTAACGGGACCGACACCGAAATGTTGATACTTCTCCTGGAGAATATGGCAAATCTCCAGTGTGGACCGTCTTCATTCAAAGCTCTGCAGAGCTTTGAGAGGAAGAAGATAATCAGCGTGCATACCAACCCATGCATGCACTAAGCATGCTCACGACCAGTGTCAGGCATGCCATCCTCCCGAGACGTCGTCCACCGAGCTAGGACTCCTTCCCGATCGTGATGTCACGTCAATACAGCCGGGGATGTTTTTGTGGGAAAAGGCTCACATTATCCATCGGCTCTTCGTGCTCGCCTCATGGCGATGTCGACCAGATGAGCTAGGATAATTGTCCCGAAACATAAAACTCCTAGACAAGTTCTCCCGGTGGTCATAAATGCCGCTAAGTATCACCACGTCCGTCTCCTGCTGCGGAGTTGTCACTACATCGAGCCCACGTCCGCCCGTTACCTCCCAGCGGGGAAAATAGATGCGGCGAAAACATGTAGAGGTAGATGCACTGCAGCCGGCAGCCATGGCGCTGACGCCGACACGCTTTCTCTAGATCTTGGGAACGCGCTGGCCTCAATGACACAGCTGTATACATCACACACCAACCAGATCGGGTACAACAGTTCGTCGTCGAGCCCGCGCACGATCCTCAGCCTGCGCCTTCGCCCGCCGCCTCCGCGTTCACCTCCACATTCGATCTCAAGAGAAACAGAAGCGGGTCGTGCCTCCCGAAAACGAGGAGGGTCCCGCGTTCAAAAAAGAGAGAAAGGAAAGGACGAGAACGAACCGTGCCCCCACGCCCATCAGATGACGGTGAAGCCCTTGCGCGAATCCCTGGGCCCTGTACATGTCTCGAAAGGCGCGCGTCCCGAAAGCCGGAAAGGATTGCCCCTCTCGTTTTCACATGCAGTTCCTCTCGTTTTCGTGCGCGTGCGCATCTCAAAGGAGGTGGCTTTGATGCTTGACAACCAAACACAGAGGAAAGCACGCAAGAACGGTGTGCTCGGGGCGAAGTTGCGGAAGTACTGCCGTACACTAAACGTCAGTTAGTGGATGGGATATTAGAGATGACGGACGCACCAGAAAATATCGCAGGAATCCACGCATCAGAGAGTGTTCCGACATCCAGAGCGAAGCAGAAGAAAAAGAGACCGAAAAGTGGAGACTTGTTAGCTACTCTCTGCGCGAAGCTGGATCTTGAGGTGGTGGGCTTCATGACCATCAAGTTATAGAGACACAGAAACCAGGTGAGCCACCTGCTCAGACACAGGACATGAAGAAAGTGCGGCGCATCGCGAGTGGACAGCGATGGTGGTAGGCCTCAAAGAACACGTCGATAAACACGATGTGGAAGTGATGTAGGCGTTAATGCTCGCTAATTGGGCTCTGGGAGGCACCAGGAGAAAGTTTAGAATATTATTATTCCAGGCAGTCGGAATGAGTGTGTTGAAAGCAATTGCTTTGTGCGCAGTCGGTTTGAGTGTGTCGAAAAGCAGTCGGGTTTGGCGCAGTCGGATCAAATGCCAAGAAAATCGATCAAATGCTTTGGCATTTGATCCGACTGCGACTTCTCTCTACAGTGAAGACTCGGTGAAGGGAACCTCAGTGACGAGTCATCACGTCACGCTCGCGCCTCAACTTGTCCAAAACTTTCGTCGAAACTTGCCCTGGGCCCAGAAACTATGCTCGACGCGGCTATATCTCCCTTTCTTTCACTTCCTGTTGAAATCGTATCCGAAATCTTTGTCCACTGTCTTCCAACCTCGTACACAAATCGTGATTGGGATACCGCTGACCCGAGCAAGGCGCCAATGCTCTTGATGCATGTCTGCAGGATTTGGAGGGAAATAGCCATCGGCACGCCTGCACCATGGGCCAAGATGGAATTCTCGATGGATAATACGCATAACCAGGACATGGCGCAAGTGTGGCTCAAGCGCGCGAAGGCATATCCTCTGGCTGTGAAGTTACATCGATGGAAGACAGTCATCTGCGAAGTTACCTGGTTCAGCAAAAAAATTGACGAACGTTGGACCTGGTCCATCCCTGTCTTTCCAACGCTTCTTGAGCGCGCCCAGAATCTGCGGTTTTAGAGCTGTCGATGGTACCTTTGGACTACATTCGCGAGCTGGACCAACTCTCGAGATCCTGCAATTTTCCCTTTGCTTCGGCATTGCATTGAAGACAATGGATTGGATGATTCAGCCCAGGAGTTGATGGATGATATGCCATGCGTTCAACTCATCGCCCACGCACCTCTTCTATGCGAAGTTTCACTTGTCGGTCTCACCGCACCATCTCTTCCGTGGCACCAGTTAACGAAATATACCGGCACCGGCGTCTGCCACACTGGCCACATAGATGCATTGCGTCTCGGTTCAAACCTCGTCAAATGTGCCCCGGCTATGTGCGGGATGGTTACGGATTTGGCGGAGATACTAGTCCACTCGAACCTGAAGTTGTTGGCCCTCTTCAAGGATAGGTGGGGCAGCGCGGATATTTTCCGCTTAATCTTCTTACCTGCACTGGAAACCCTCCGAATTCTTGACTGCGAAAAGGAGCGGTTCAGTAATCCCGAATTCCTGGAGTTCCTAACGCGTTACTCCCCGCCCCTGCGCCAATTCACTATTCGATTGAACCCCAGCACTGGAATAGATACTCACGTCTTATTCATGCTCAGCCTCGTCGAATTGGAAATATGGAGCCCCCACCAGTCACTTTTGTCCGATTTTTTTAACTGCTACATCGACGACGTCTTCCTATCCCAGCTTCGACGCCTTTCCTTCTTTCACCCGCGCCATTTTTCTGAAGACGTTGCACTCGGCGAAGGAACGGCGCGTCGAGGAATCTGACGCGAAGATCAAGTATCTCGAACACCAGCTCGCAGCCCTTATGGAATTGCGGGATGGTAACATCGCCTCGCTCGTACCTTGATTCTCCCTGAATACATGGATATATAGAGCAGAGCAAATAATACAACAACTGCGACCGGCATCGTCTAGCGTCACAACCATTCTGCGGGATGAGCGTTCAAAGCCATCGGCGCCTGACTCTCCTCACCCTCCCGAACTGGAGTTCGCGAGAGGATAGCGGGATGTTTCAAGGCGGTCATCTGCCTTCCACTACCCGACTTCCAAGGCAGGCTCAATGCCGCAATCTCAGGATCCAATGGGAGGACTCTGGAAGGGAACGGCTTTGCCGCAGGTCCAAATGCACCCTCCGGCGCAAGTTGACCGAGAGACCTGATCCACTGACCAACCGCCGCCAGCGACACGCGCACTTCCCATGACCCTCCTTCCTGTCGTCGAGTTCGGAAAGGTGAATCCGTATCAACGATTTAGGCATACATACCGTGACTGTTTTGCAAAGAGCAGCATTTATACCGAAGGCCAGAAGATATCCGGCAGCGTAGTCCAGCGCCGGCATGGGCAGCGGCCGCGGCTGCAGAGGCTCTTTTTCGCCGCCAGCGAATTCTGCGAAAGCCGCTCCTTCGGCAACATTGAATCCCGTGGCCGTTTGCACCAGCGAATCGAACTAGAGATTCAAAGCGTTGGGAAGGCACAATGGACATGCCATGAAAAAAGCGCAACACATACCCCACGCCGGTCCTTCCAAGGGCCCTCCCAGCCCCACGCTGTTAAGTTGGCGGTGACGATCCCGGGACGTAGCGCGGCCAGCTCCTGCGGGCCGAAGCCTTTCGCTTGCAACCCGCCCGGCCGATACGCCTGCAAGAATACGTCGGCAGTTGCAGCGAGCTGCTTCAGTTTCTCGTGGTCTGCAGACTGCGTCAGATCGAGCTGCGTGGTGCGTTTACCGCGAGAAGTGTTCACGTCCCGGCTTGGTTGGTTGGGCAGGCGCGGGGGATGTAATCAACAGGACGTCTGCGCCATGAGCTAAGATGAAAAAAGACAAGTAAATGAGGAGAAAAATGGACAGATCATGAAAGCAACTGAACCTGCAAGCGTCCGACCGGCAACTGGTCCAGCGAGAACGCGGCTCAAATCGCACATCCGTATACCCTCAAGGGGACGCGCAAAGTCGCCGCATATTTCTCTTTTTCGGCGCATCGCCTATCTTGAGGATCTGAACGGGAGAAACGCCTTCCAACGCCTTCGCGTGGGGATGCAGGCTCCATTCCGCGTAAGATCTCAGCGCCGTCGCACACATCCCTTTCGCAGCAGCCTCCGTTTCCAATTCGACCGCATTCCACGTGTCCAGAGCTGACTGAACACGGGCCCTGGTGGCCTCGGCGTCTGGGATCTCCAAAATTGATAGAATACCCAGTCGATGACTGTTGGACCTGTGAGTAAACACGTTGGAAAATTGAGCCTTTGAAGTTTTTACTGAGGGAAATTTGTGTGGATTCGAACATGACCGTCCTTTGTGCGGTAAATGCCCGCGATGTCGTCCCAGATGGGAGCAGACAAAGACCCGTCGACTGTATGCCACGCTTCGCTGTCTACAAAAAAATTAGCTAGATCAACATCGACAAGGACCAGTCCTCTGACAGAATTCAAGGACAGCGTGGCGTGCGTCGACTGTAATCTCCTGGTCGACGCCGGTGCGAAGGAAGTGAAAGTGAGCAGCTGAAAGACCCGAAACCCCAATGGCTGTCTGGTGAACTCGCAGCTGAAACGAGGGAGAAGCAATTATTTATGCTTGAATAGTACCTGCGCAATGCTTCCTAGTTTGAACGAGGAATTTATGGCAGAATCAGGGTGGCTGGATAAATTCAAACGCGACAGAGATTGGACTGGCAATCCAGCGGCGAGCCAAAGGCTTCTTGCTGGGATTAATTGGTCAGGGACTACTTCGAGAGTGGCCATAGAGCTTGAAGCAATTCTTGGCTCGAAGTAGACGTCGTCGCACAAGGCAAGGACCGGCAAGGTATGTCGCAATTGCCGGACCTTCCGCTTCTTAGTGGCTGTGAAGCGCATCATCAGTCGTTGCCAAAGGCTTCGAGGTTTTGTTCAAGACTCAAATCTTCTTTCAATTCTGGTCGTAGTTAGACAGTACATAATTCACCCATGAATATCTCGTTCACGCACTCCCAAGCAACTCAACCTTTCCAACGCTCCCCAAAAACCCGTCCCCGCCGATCTGCGCCAACGGCGCCCTCAACCGCAATCGGCGCCCACACAAACATGTCCCCGTTCACGCCCAGAATCGTCAAAAACTCCATTTCCTCGCCGCCGCCCGCCGCGCAAGAACGTGGCGTTCCCGCGCCCGATGAGCGCGACGTCCGTGACCACGTCGCGCGGGAGCGTGTAGTTGAGCGCGTAGAGGTTGCCGCCGGAGACGAGAGCGAGGTTCGGGAGCGTGCCGTTCCCGAGGACGAGCGTGGAGTCGGGGCCGGAGAAAATGGGCGCGCCGAGAGGCGCCTTGGAGGATGGGTTTATGGAGAAAGAGAGCGTGTAGTTGCGCCCTTTGGAGGTGAGCGGCGTCGTCAGCCGGCTGCTGGGCCCCGAAAACGTTACGACGCCATTGCTGATGGAACATCCGACACAGGTGCCATCGTATCCGTTCCCCGACGAGTCAGTGATTGTTTCTCCGTTTGTGGAGGCGAAGTTGTACTGCAAGATAACATCCGTCTTGGACGCGATCGCATTGTCGAGGTTCTGCCCCGGCACAACCGAACGCAAGTCCTCGAAAACCGTATCGTACTGCGCGCGCGTCAACACCCCACCCCACTGCTTGTCCGCGAGCGCCGGTAGCGCATCACGCCACGCATAATATGCCTCGCTCACGACCGTCGCATTCGGCCCGTAGTCGTTCCACTGCGCCGCAATATGTCCTACCACCCGTGCATCGTCACGCGGCGGGTTATTCGTGGCGTTGTTCGTGTCGAAGACGTATGGCGCGTACGCTCCGCCCGCGGGGTTGCCTTCGAATATGCGCGTGACGTTGAGCTGTTGCGGGTAACTCCCGGACCACTTGCCCACGATGTAGAACGCGTCGTCCGGAGTTGAGCACGTTGTAGCCCTGTTTGATGAGATCGAACGGGTTGTCTTCGAAGAACTCCCAGTGCTGGATGGTGATGTTACGGCTGACAACGGAGGTATTCGACGGCTCGTTCGTACCCCAGATGCGGATGTCTTTTCCCGACTCCGACTGGATAAATGAGGAGAAGGTGTTGACGAAGAGGATGTAGTCGTCCGCGAGGGTGGAGTCGTATTCGTCGGCGCCTATATGCACCGTCTTCGAGTGGAACCAAGGCAAGAACGTGCTCCAAATGGTTTTCATCGTTGGAATCGTTTCGGGGAAGCTGGATACAATGCATCAGCCTTCACATCGAACCGGAGTCTCCGCCGACGAACCTGATATTCAGCAAACTCAGATCTGCGAGGCCCAACTCGGGCTTCCACTGCGAAATCACCAGTGCATGTCCCGGCGCCTCAATTTCCGGTATAATGGTCACCCCTCTCGCCGCACACTCGCTCTGAATCCCATCGAACGTCTCCCGCGTATAGCTCTCGTTAAACCGGTACGGCCGCACCAGCCCCGCCACGCCCGGCTCGTCCGAGTTGAGCCTGAACGCGGCATACAGGTCAAGCGTGCGCTCGCGCGAGTAGATGTCGACGTTGTTGAAGAGGTTGTCGCTGAGGTGCAGGTGGAACGTGTTCTGCTTGAAGAACGACAGGTAGGCGCAGATTTGAGTGAGGAAGTCGGGCGGGTAGTAGTGCCGTCCGGCGTCGAGCTGCAGCAGAGATTAATACATGTTTGAAAAGTATCCAAACGGACAAAATACCATAACCCCGCGCGTCCCCCACCCCGGCGCATCGCTCCCAGACCCAACAGGCAACTCCAAATCTCCAAGCTTCGCCTGCTGCATAAGAGTCCTTGTTCCCCACCACGCCCCAAGCGGGCTCGCGCCAGCAATAACCACCCCCTCCGAACCCACAGTCAACGTATATCCCTCAGAGGTGTGGCGACCAGCAGCATCCAGGAACATCCCATCGCTCGATATTGTCAGGAAAACAGAGTTCGGCTGCGCCGCGCTCGCAGCCTCGACGGGAAGTTCTTTCAGCCCTATTTCAACCAAGTCCGCCGCGAACGTGTGCGCGAACGCAAGCAGCGTCGGGGGGGATAAGCGTTGTACCCGCTTCATCGACGGTATTCTGGAATCGCGAGTCGACGAGAACGCGGGTGACTTTTGAAAAGGAGAACATAGCCGTGGATGTGACATTGAAGTCAAATGTGGGGATTCCGACAAGAGTTTCTGCAGAGATAGATAACACAGAGGCAACAGCAGCAACTAAACGGAGGAGATGCATTGTGGTCTGGTCGACCCACTTGTTGCGGGCTGCGAATGACATCTCCACTGATATCCACAGACTTCTTCGTTCTTCGTCTTCTTAAAGACAGTCACCAGGCCAATGCGGCGGGCCGGCCATCCTCATCTTCTGTAGCGCCAGGATCTTCCAGGAAGAAACATTCGGACTTTGAAACAGCTTGGAACTTGAAGTGGATATCGTGAAGCCTGGTGAAGGTTCTAGTCAAGAGCACTCAAACTGGCATGTGATCACCCGTCACACTTCAAGTTCGACCTCTCATCATCGTCCTTGACTGAACCCTCTTGTGCCTATAGTTGAATTTGCCTTGAATCCCAGAGACCGACCCTCGTCTTGCAAACCTTGGATATGGCAACCGCATCCTCTTTCTCCGTCCGCGCTATCCTTGAGCAAGCGAGAGAATACTCAAGGCTGGAGATGGAACGACGCGTCCAGGAATCTGAATTGAGGCTCAAGTCTCTCGAAAGCGCACTGACTTCGCTCATGGAATTGCGGGACCGTGAGCGCGCCGTCTTGGACATGCTCAAATACCTCCTTTCGCCTATCTACACTTTACCAGCGGAGCTGCTGGCTGAGGTCTTTGAACGCGCCATTGACGCAGAGACACACATCATGGACGTGTTTCGAGTGTCACAGGTCTGTTCAGATTGGAGGCAGATTGCGCACGACACTCCGAGACTATGGACCAGGGGTATATCGGTCACCCTCGACAATAAGGGCGATAGGCGGGAGCAGGCCCACACCGATGGCTGGAAGGCATGGCTGGCACGCTCCGCAGCCCTCACCATCCCTATCGCGTTGAGACTAGAGTCGGCGGATATTTGTCATGATCTCCTGGGGGAGGTTCTGAAAACCGCCTCTCGATGGCGTTATTTGCGATTGGACCTCCCGGACCACGGACTGACTCTAATTCGTCGACTAGCGCAGCACAAATTAGACAGTCTTGAAGGATTGGACCTGGAAGATAGAGATTTTATTGAACCCCTCGGCGGCGTCATTCCATCTTTCACCACTGCCCCTCGCCTCCGAAAGCTGAGAATGGGCATTTATTCGTCACTGCCCACTCCCATTCTCGTGCCCTGGTCCAATCTCACTGATCTTACTTTGCATCACTGTCCCACCCCCGATCTTGCTCTCGATGTCCTTGCGCCATGTACAGGTCTTGCGATGATAATTGTACGCACCTCGGGATGGCTCGAGTCCGTGCTCCCCCGATCAGACACTCTCGTCCTCGCCCACCTAGACGCTTTGACTTTCGTTCTCTTTGGGGACGCAAAGCACTTCACACCTTTTTTCGGCAGCCTATCAACTCCGGCGTTGCAAAGAGTATGCGTGGATTTCGCAGAAATGCGCACAACCGAACACTGGACGGAAGCCCGCTTCACAGCATTCCAGCTGCGAGCTCCAAACATTACCTGGTTAGAATTGCTGTACGCCGATCTCACTTCGGACGATTTCGCAGCTGCCATTCTTCACGCACCATCACTTACCCACCTCAAATTATTCCGCTGTTCTTGCTTTGACGATACCGCCATAACCGCCTTGCGCTACGAAGATGGCGTGGCGCCTTTGGCCCCCCGTCTGAATTGTTTAGTCCTCGAGGGCATGCTCCATGATGTTTCAGACGATATTTTGGCGAGCATGATTGCATCGCGGTGGTGGACAGATACCGCATTCGCGTCGCGTTCAGACCCTCCTGTGGTTGCTCGTTGGACACATGTGGAGCTGTGGTATGACCTCAGTGAACATTTCCTTTTGAAGGATATACCCTCCGACATCTTAATAACCTCCACTCGCTCGTACCCGTACGAGACCGTTTATGAATTCAAATAGTCGAAATATTAATATAATTCTTGTGAAAATGTACCCGAGATGGCGATGCGATTCACAGCCACCGTGACGCGCTTGGCTTCAGTCCTGGTCTTGCAAAGCTATGGCCACCGCATCCTCTTTCTCCGTTCGCACTATTCTTGAGCATGCTAGACAATATCCGAAGACGGATATTGAACGGCTCATAGAGGAATCCAACATGAAGATCGAGTCTCTCGAAACACAAATCGCTGCACTCGTAAAATTGTGCGACCGTGAGCGCGCCGTCGTGGCCACGCTCAGATCACTCCTTTCTCCAATCTGCACCATGCCTCCTGAACTGCTGGCCGAGATCTTTGAACGCACCATCGACGGCGATACACACATCAAGGACGTGTTTCGAGTGTCGCAGGTTTGTTCAGATTGGAGGCAGGTCGCGCACAGTACCCCACGACTATGGACCGGGCGTATATCCATCACGCTCGACAACAAAGGCGACACGCGGGGAGCGGGCCCACATCGATACTTTAACAGCATGGCTAGCGCGCTCTGGAGCGCTTCCCATACCTATCACCTTGCGGCTGCGGTCCGTTACAATTCATCATGAGCTACTGGAGGAGGTTCTGAAAACTGCCTCTCGGTGGCGCTCTTTGCGGCTGAAGTGCACGGACCACGGACTGCATCTAATCAATCGAGTGGCCCAACGCAGGCTAGACAGGCTCGAAGAGATGGACCTGGGACATACATTATTGCTTGAACCCCTCGACGGCATAATTCCATCTCTCACTACAGCCCCTCGCTTACGAAAGCTAAGAATGAGCATTTCTTCGTCACCGGCCATTCTCGTGCCCTGGTCCAATCTCACCGATCTTACTCTTCATGAGTGTACCTCCCCCGATCATGCTCTCGATGTCCTTGCACGCTGTGCAGGTCTTATGAGGGTGTCTGTGCGCACCGTTGGATGGTCCATACCTCCTCAAGCAAGGCAACATAACCTTGCTCTCAACTGTCTGCGCACTTTATCTTTCGCTCTCTGTGAAGATGCAGAGCACTTCACCCCGTTTTTCAGCAACATATCGGCTCCTGCGTTGCAAGGACTCTGTCTAGCGTTCGGAGGAATGGAAATGCGCATAAACGAACAATGGACGGGCGATCACTTCACAGCATTTCAGCTGCAAGCGCCACACATTACCTCGTTGGAATTGCAGTATGCAGAGCTCATATCCGACGAATTCATAGCTGTCATCCGCCACGCACCAGCCCTTACCCATCTCAAATTATTCCGATGTCCTGGCTTTGACGAGGACGTCATAGACGCCTTGCGTTACGAGGACGGTGCGACGCCCTCAGTCCCCAGCCTACACCATTTAGTCCTCGAGGGCATGGAACATGACGTTGCAGACGATATTCTGGCGGATATGATTGCGTCGCGGTGGTGGACAGATACCAAGCTCGCGTCGCGCTTGGTACCGCCTGCGGTTGCTCGCTGGACACACGTAGAACTGTGGTATGACCTCAGCGGACATTTTCTTTTGAATGATATGCCTTCCGATATCCTCATAACCTCGACTCGGCAGGATCCTGACCGAGATCCCTTTTTGTACGGATAAACAGTCGAAAGAATTACAACTAAAAATTGTTCTTGAAGGCTTTGAGGACCTGAGGTGGCAATGCGGTTCACGGCCACTAGTGACCACTCTGCTTCGAATTTGAATCTATCCCACAACAAATTGATTCTCTGCTTGCAGAAAGCGCGCCCCCCATGGCCATTGCCCCCTCTTCCATCCATGCCGTATGTGCTTAAGCAGACGAGGAAACGCTCAAAGGCCGACCTCGAATGCCTTGTCAAGGGATTCGACGTGGAACGCGTCTCTCTCAAAAAAACAACTTGCTGCCCTTGTCGGCTCGCGCGACCGTGAGCGTACTGTATTCACCGTGCCACTTGTACCTGAGCCCTGCCAATAGAGCTGCTTGTCAAATTATTTCAACTGGGACACGCATCTAGGGTGTGTTTCGTGTGTCGCGGGTCCATTTTATTTCTTGCAGTTAGTCGAAATGATTACAATAAATCACAGTGGAGTCAGCGGGACTAGCGTATTACATCAGAAAGCCTTACTGGCTCTTTTCATGCAATTTATCTGGATTCTGGGCCTCATGGCCACCATTTTTATGAGTCGGCGACCAGAAATGCCCCAAACATCCCGTTTTGGCATTTGGCGTTGAGTTGCCTCTTTTGGAATAAGGTGGGGGTGATCTGCATGATCGGCGTCTTCGGCTACTTATTTAGTCACAGATCACGATTTGATTACAATTCATTTACACAATCAATGCAATTTGAGCCAAGAACGAAATACAATCTCTTTCTTGCTAAAAAAATCCACCGCTATTAGCCTCTGCTGTCTTGAACCTCCACCTGCTTTCCGACGTGTCGTAGGTATCTGCGGATTTCTACCTCGTTGGCCGGGACTGGAGAATGCATAGTGAATGATTAATTTATGCACAAAGATATCACGTCAAAGGCGACTGTGTAGTTTGTCTGTGTAACTTATCCACGGGGAACCTTTTCGAGCTTCTTTGTTGTCCCACCAAATACTCGGCACGTTCTAAAACTGGAACAAAGGCTTCGTTCATTCCTGATGAAAACCAAGTGAAAATAGTTCCAGCGGCATAAATTTCCGCGTCGTACAGCACCCCCTTTTTCTTAGTTTTGGATAAAGTTACAAACGTAATGGCAACAGGATAGCGATGTTTAGATTCTACAGGCAAGCTTCCAGCCCACCTGTCCCGGGGTGTAAATAGACTCCGGCCCCGAGATCCGCATTTTCCCAGCTGACCAATGTAAGCAAGAATTCCAGTGAATGTAAAAAGCTATTTACTTAGCGCTGGATATAAAAATTGATACTGTTCACGTTGAAGACGGGTCCCATGCCATTGCCACCATTCCCGCTTCTTCTGTCTCCAGGGCCACCGGCGCCCCCGAAGCCACCTACAATATAAGATAGAAGGACTTGAATACTTGGGATGAATATTTACCCGTAACAGCAACATAGGGAAGTTCCATGCGTTCATTGGCGTTCACCTTAAGCTGAGGGTCATGGGCTCCAGGATGAGCGCTGTCACCGAATCCTTTCCCAGAGCTGAGAAAAATGAAATAATCGTGAATATCCTGCTCACCCGTAGCAGCACTGGTAGAAGTTTTTCGACGTTTAAATCGAGTGTTTGGTGTCTGAGAAGGGATGAGCTCGAGCTAAAAATGCTTGCGATTGTACCGATTGGTTGCGGACCCCGGGGCCGCCAATCGGCAATGCCACCGCCTTCCTTACTCGCTTGGCCGGCTGCATCGAGTTGGACCTAAGTACGATGAACAGTAGTAACACAGACCGTTTCGCTGTCGCCATTCGTCTGGGCATGCTTCCGATGGATCCGGTCTGGGAAAGAGGTATTTTGGGTGTGTGGTTCAGAAGGATGGTTGCAGCGACGATTACGGTGCCGCTTGCGGGCGTTGGGGACGGTTGACGGAGCGGAAAGGACCTCATCCGAGGACGGGTTGGAGCGACGATCAGCACCTTTGATTCTAGTGACCAGGGATCCGGAGCGACAAGGAACGGGGGGAACACGAAGAGATGATTCGTGATCGGTGCATGCGAGCCACTTCGGCGGCGCGTCGCGTGCACTGGCATCCGGCATCAGGTGCGTAACTTCTGGCGTAGACCGCCGCGAGGCCATGTACAAGTCTCGGGTGGAAGAGCATTTCACTTTGAGTCTCTGGGTTATAAGTAGCCGAGGTTGAAATGAAGCGAAGCTCACGAAAAGTGGCCGATCTAGATTGTGAATGATCTCCTCCTCAGGGGCCTCGGGCCGTAAAAGCACCTTCCATATTGGGCAGGCGCTCTCTTTGATCAAAATGATTCTCAGGCTGGAGTGGGTGCTTGGAGGCGCTTGCGAGTGGTTCGGCGCCTGGATCACGGACCGCTTTTTGGATCCTTCGTCACGCGCCAAATCCTTCAGAGTCCTTTCAAAAGAAAAAGAAAAAAGAAAAAAAGTGCTACGAGCTCCTTCGTCGCTGCTACCTTGAAACACGTACTTCGCCCTCGCCTGACGCCCGCCGTTCACATCAAGTGACTTCCAGCAACGCGACAATCCGCTCCCCAGAGTGCTCAGACGCCATATGCAGCCGACGGACCGATTATTTGTGAGCGCAATATGTTTGCCTTGCCCCTTTCGCATCAGCAATTTCTATTCGACTGTCTGCCTCCCACTCGAGAAAAAGGGTTTTCTGCCAGACAATGAGGTTGTTGGCCGGACCTTATCCCGGGCCGCGCTCCACTGCGCTGGATTTTCTCGGACTGTGTTTCTGGTCACCGTATCGTACTTTATTGACTTACGGACAAAATCAAAGATAGTACATAGCGAGGTACACCAGTACTGCGACTAACTGAGAGAGATGTAAGCAACCCATCTTTGTGAGTGCAGAGACCTTACCTAGCGCGGAAAGTGGAAAACAAAATTCACACTAATGGCTGTACCCGCGCCATTTCCACCAGTTCCGCCTATGAGGCCGCCGGAGCCGCCGGCACCGCCCGTTCCGCCTACAAGATGTAAAGCTTCAAATAGAGTTGGGAATGCAGAGTACATACCAGTCCCAGAAAGATTGGACAATTCCATGTGTGGGTTGGCGTTCACGTCAATTCGAGAGCTATTGCCTTCAAGACGAGCGCTAGCATGAGATCCTGGCCCAGAGATAAAGACATTTCGAATTCTGAGCACTCTGCCCACCTGCAGAAGCATCGTCGAAGGCTTGTCGGCCGTTGAATCGAGTGTCTGCTGTCTGAGCGGAGATGAGTTATGTACGCGGGGATTCGAGGCTTGAAGTCTCACCGATTGTTGATTGCGGTCAACAGGGCCCTCATCCCGCGACGCGTCTTTCTTTGCTCGCTTCTTAGCTGGCTGTGCGCAAGTGAGTTGCGTGTCTCAATAAATGCGAGTAGAGAACGCGGACCTTGCCATTGTGGACGTTCATCTCGGTATGCTTGTACTGCTTTCCATCTTCAGAGGTATTTCCAGTGTCTGTGACAGAGGGCTGAGACGGGGGATTGCTACGGTGACGATTACGGTGCCGTTTGCGGGTATTGGGGACGGTTGACGGGGCGGAAAGGTCTTGCTTCGGGGATGAGTGGTTGGAACGACGATTAACACCATGCTCTCCGACCAGGGAATGACGAGGGACGGGGGGAACGTCAAGAGAAGACTGTTCGTGGTCTGTGCGCGAGAGTGCCGGCGACGCGTCGCTGACACCGAGTGTCCCATGCGGAAGTCACACGGTTTGTCGGGCGGCCATGTCTGGGTGCCGGAGGGGCCATCTCTTTAAGTGTCGCTATCCAGGTACACGTGCGACGGTTTCAGGAATTTCCAGTGTTCGAAGCCGGAGTGACGACCACTGTCGGACCAGAGTAGACCAGAGCGGTGCAGGTACTGTACGGTAACTTTTGGTCGCCGGCTCGCCGTCGCTTGAAAAAAAACATGCATGTGACTTTTGCACGCGCGTGACGTGAGACGCTTGTTGGGCGCTTGAAGTGGCAGCAAAATTTCTGGATCACTTCGCGGGTTATATGCTCGCTAAATTTAGCTCGGGCGACTTTGAAGTCGACGGAAAACAAAGCCGACCCACAGTATTACTAGCTGGGAGGCTCGACCATGGTTCGTGGATTTCTCGCTCTCTTTCTGCTTCTACCATCTGCACGTCCGACGCCCGCCTCACTGCTCATCTCTGAGACGCCTGAGGCGATGGCGTCCACTTCTGTGACGTCGGGCCTCCCTTTCGGTGACAGGCGGCGCGCTGCGCTTTATGAGGAAAACAACCGCGGAGTGTTGGAGAAATCCGAGTGTGTGCCACCGGTATTACTTACGCAGCTGCGGAAGGGGCTGAAAAACGCAGTGGGCAGGATGTCGACCCCTTGAGTCCCTCGGATCCGCGACGAGTTGCCACCCGACGTGTCGCGCCGACGTTGCGTCTCAATTGAGTATCGACCCTTGAGCATCTGGGTACCTCGACGAACTGTATACAGAATTTATTACCCTTGTTAAACTTGACCCAATAGACATTTTGTGAGAATTTGAGTGGATTATTCTACAACTCTGCGACTCTGCAATACTCCAACAGTAGCGCGACGCATTGCCTGAACGGGGGGTACTGCCGGTTGACCCGATTGATAGCCGTACCTGCTCAAAAAGGAAGGACCTGTCTCAGTAACCCAGACGTTCCGGTGATCCGCGACACGCGAGTTCGGGACCGCGTTTGATCCTTGCCACGCGAGTTCGGCTAAAAATGATGTGCGCAACTTGCAAGTGGTACCAGAACGTCTGGATGATGTGCGCAACTTGCGAGTGCTACCAGAACGTCGGGGTGACAGAGACAGGGGTTGGCTGTGCATCATTCTGCTCGTAGCTCACCTACTATCGATCTCCCCCCTTTGCAAATTAAAGTAAAATTCCTTTCTGTCCTCAATTTTGCTCCAAGTCATCTGGATAAATATGGGGCAGTAGTCCTTGTTCCTGAAAATTCAGCAAGACGCAGTTTTGAGGGTAACAGGACAGATTGAGCTCACATTCAAAGGTACATGTTTTTGATGGCTGACTCGGCAACCCCATCGCAAGCTCAATTCCTCCCCAAACCTCAGACCACTTCATAGCTCTCATCTAATCACAATGAGGATCCTATATACCGATTCCCAAGCTCATCCGAGAAGATTCAAGGAAATGGGACTGCCATCAATTTTTTTTTTTTGTAAAGAGGGGAGCTCGATAGTACCGTTCTAACCGGCTCGGGATGGAGGACACGCGGTATGTAGCGAGTACGCAGCACCACCGCCGACGCGATGACGACGGGCTCTGGATATATTGAGTCTCGGACCGGTATGAGGGTATAAAGTGATGAGGAATGCATTTAAACTCGATTCACTTCACTGGCATTGATCCACGAGATGTATCAGGTTGATAGTAACGTAATAAGCTTGGCTGGATCGCGCTGGTTTTCCGGAATTGTACTGGCCTTCCAAATACATTGGCCCTCCGGGCACACCTGTAACCTCCCAGGAGGGTTCCATCTCATGGTGATTCATAAAAATATTACACGGCTCAAAGATTCGCTCGGTCGACGTGCAAGCACGTCGACCAGCTCGCATTGAGCCCTGCGCCGTACATGTTATTATTTTCGGTTATTTTTCGAAAGTGCATCAATGACGTAGTCCATGATCTGTACTGATGGTACTGATGGACATTTCATTTTTCAGAATCAGACCTGTAACCTAGGTCGGTTACAGGAATTTCAATCGTCTACTTGAACCTGTGATACTCTGGCCTCACAATGTGCAATTTTTGTAGCCGTTTATTCTCCTTATTCGTCCAAATCCGTCTTAGAACACTTGATGACCCTTGCAACTTCTCTGAAGCCATAGAAAAAATGGACCAGAAAAAGAAGCCGGCGATGACTGGCGCAAATTCTTCAAAGAGCTTCCGAATGCGTCCGAGGACCCGAAGCAGCAAAGAGATCTGATGCGCGGTGATAGAAACTGACGATCTATCACCCGCTGCGTGGCCATTTTTCACTTGTCCGCAGTTGGCACTGCTGCTGGGCTGTTGTGCGCAGGCAAGAGCGCACTGTTCGGGTCGTGTCGCTCGCACGTCTTGTTTGCCATTTTTCTGCCTCGAGAGCATGGAGCATTATCTCCCGGACAATATCCTCGCGAGTATAATTGCACTGCGGTGGTGGAAATTTGCCACACTCGTGTCGCGTGCGTCTCTGCCTGCTGTTGCTCGGTGGACACATGTGATACTGTGATATGACCTTAGCGGACATTTTCTTTTGGATGATATGCCTTCGGATATCCTGAAAACCTCGACCTGCGAATATAAATATTCAGTCCAAGTTCATTTTGCTGCACAGCAATGATCTAGAAAAAACTTTGGAAGGCAAGAACAAAAAGTGAGTGCATCAACACAAGATGATATCTCACACTGTCCCAACCTTGTGCTTGAATCGGCTTGAATCCCAGAAATCTTGTAAAAACGCTCCTATGCTGGCAGGTATGATCGCATCGCGGTGCCGCACTAGTGCTGCATTTAATTCTGCCTGTGGTTGCTTGCGCATACTGGACATGGAACTCTGGTATGACTTCAGTGTACGTATTCTTCTGCAGAAGATGCCTTCCAAAATATTAATAACCTCGACTCGAGGATGCCTGGAAACACATAATTTCTTTTAAATCCTCGACATGATGCAACCGATGTGGCACTTAGTCACACGCGAGTCGCCCGGCTTGGCACATCACAGTATTCATGAGATCGTGCGAATTACGGACCTCACTCCCAGCTTTTTTCTTACCTGGCCACCAGAAATGCGCCGAACATCCCGTTTTGGCATACAGCGTTGATTGCCTTTTTTGGGAGTAAGGTATGCTGATCTGGATGATCGGCGTTCCGGCTAGTACTTACACAGCCGCAGTTTGATGATCGCCGATCATCTTGCCAGGATGAAGTAGTGAACTGTGAGGCGACAAGTTGAACTGTAGGGGAACCTAGGTTAAATTTCCGAAACCCGCCGCTCATTCCTGCTGGCTCAAAATTTTCATTTGCTTTCCGTTGAAGTTCTCTTTTCCCAAGTGCGAATTGACCCCGATTGACCCTTCGAAGTTGAACGGGTTTTTTGCTGGCGCGTAACTTGACGGTGAATTTTTCAGGGATATACCTTTTGTTTCCCTCACAACTCCGCAGTCTCAGGTGCTTCGAAAACAGTTTCGGCCGCCTCTCACAACATATCCTACATAATTCGCAAAATTCTGGAATTCTTCGAAGATTATGTCAAGATGAATTCAGGGCGCGCGACAGTTGGATTGACATCCACTCGCGGAAAATGTGCTTATACACGCAAACTCCCGCGCCTCCAGGCACGTTTCCATATTTCGTGTCATTTGTACACCTCATTGCTTGCAGAGCTCACAGCGAGTTCTTCCGTTGGACATAGGCAATAACACGCTGGGTTTTCTGTGAAATTCCGCTGAAAACTACATTATTTCTGGATACAATAACTGTACTGTATGAACCACGCATGCACGATTCAAAGAAACCCACTCGGCCCACCCATGTTGAATAGATGAAGTCCACTTTCAAAATGCGCCTGTCCATACTCCAAGGTGTGAGCAAGAATTCGAACGAAAACAGAGACATATTTACTCGGCGTTAGAAATAAAAATGCATATTTTTCACCTTGATGACCGGACCCGTGGCATTTCCACCACTCCCACCTAGACCCATTATGCCTCCAGGGCCGCCGGCACCGCCGATCCCACCTACAATATAAGTAAGATGGGAAGCTTTCAATACTTAGGATCGATATTTACCGGTAACAGAAATGTAGGGCGATTCCAAGCGTTGGTTGGCGTTCGCGTCGACTCGAGAGCTGTTCCCTCCCGAACGAGCGCTAGCACGAGATCCTGCTCCGAAGTTGAAAAAGGAAGTGAATCATTAGAAGTATCTTGCTCGCCTGATGCCGCATTGGCGGAGCGGTAGACTTGAGTGTGTGCAGTCTGTGCGGGGGGTGAGCTACAAGATGATTCAAAAGTTCCCAATGGTACCGGTTGGTTCCGGACCGCAGGGCCATCCTTTTGCGACGCGCCCCTCCTTGGTCGCTTGACCGGCTTGGTGCAGTGAGTTAAATGACTGGATAAATGCAAGCAAGAAAAAAAACCAACCCTCTCGCTGTCGACATTTTTCTGAGTACGTCTCGCCTCATTGCCGTCGTTGGCGGGGTTCGTGTCTAAGACAGAGGTTTGAGGCGCGGGATTGTTACGACGACCATTACGGTGCCGTTTGCGGGCATTGGGGACGGTTGACGGAGCGGAAAAGGCTTCGTTCGAGGACGGATAATTGTAGCGCCCAACGCCATGTTCTCTGGCCAGGGTTTGACGAGGGGCAGGGGGGACGTTAAGAGAAGGCTGCTCGTGATCTCTGCGCGAGAGTGCCAGCGACGCGTCGCTGGCACTAAGTGTCCGGTGGGGAGGTTCAATCTCTGGCAGGGTCTGTCGCGCGGCCATGTCGAAATGGTCCAAGAGGCGACACGAGTCTGGGTGTCGGAGGAACCATCTCTTTAAGCTTCCTAAACGTTCAGGGTCGAAATAGCATCAAATGCAGGGTCGGCATAGGTGACTACTATATCGAGTGTGGTCACACTGTAACGTTGCTCAACGTTGCCCAGTGAGAAAGCTGTCGAGCCGGATTGATTGAGAAAGAACGAGCCAAAAGGAGCCAAATCGAGTGGCTCGATCTCACTCAGTAATTGGGAAAATACATCGATTTCCCTCGATTCAATTTGATAGGATAGATAGGATATCGAGTGGCATCGAGGGATATCGAGACTCGTCGAGGACATATGCCTGCAATATAATATTGCACTGTGAAGTCCCTTGCTCATATTTCCGTTATTCTCTAGGCTGTTTTATTCAAAGCAGAAAAGACTTTATATTTCAAAAAAAAGATATGTAGCCACTACCAAGGAGTTACGTAGATCCCATGCCGCTCCCCACTACTCCCCGCATTCGGTGTCGCTGACATGGTCACGAGTGCGACTTGCTATTCTTCTCTTTCAAAGGTTCAGGGTCGAGATAGCATCAAATGCAGGGTCGAAATAGCATCAGCGAGGTGACTACCATATCGAGTGTGGCAGTCACACCATAACGTTGCTAGCCTCGCTTAACCCTTGCTGGTCAACTTTCAGGTCGCCGGCTCATCGTGTGGTTGTTTTCGGTCGACGCCCCCTTGGCCACAGCGCGACAATTCACTCAAGCCTACTCTAATTATGCACCTGGCCCCCTTTTCTTGTCCTTGTTTCTCTCTATATTCCGTCTCCCATTCACAAAGCGGGTTTTCTTTGTTTCAATGGGGTTACGGGACAAGCTCATTTCCGATTCAACCACGTTGCAGGAGCTGTATATTCCTTGTTTTCACTTGCCCCGCAATTTGCTGCAATTTCGACGTCAATGAAGGCTCTTGGCAAACGGAGTCTTGCTGTTTGGTCGCACGTCATTAACCGCAATTCGCATTGGCTGTCCTAGGAGGAGGATTTCTCCCTAGTCAATATGAACGCGTACTTCTCTCTTTGACAGGCGGAATGAAGCATTATACGACAATGGGAGAAAACGGTTTATGCATCTGCGGTGGCAGCTTCGTGCGTACAGCACCGTGACATGACCATCCACATCGGTAGCAATTTCAAGTTTGTACCGGCCGCAGGCGCTGTGGTCGGCACTTTCTACGTCTTTTGATAAAGACTAATCGTGATGGCAGCTCCGTATGAATCGCGCATATCGGCACAGGCTGCGTTTGTTTTCCGATGGCTGTATCCACAAGAACCGTTTGGCAACTTCGCAAGATCTGAGTTGTGCGCACCGACACCGTTTTCGTTCATCACTTTCGCCTCAATAGAATCCGTCGTGCCTCGTATCGGCGTGTCGATCGAGCCCGTCCGTATAGACGGTGCTTTCATCTGGGCCGCAGGTATCCGCACCAGTTTTGTTCGTATATTTCGCACTCGTCGGGACTGGAGGTCTAGACTTTCGACGGCGCCGTAGGGACCGTGCACATCCGCCCAGCCCTCTTTCCTTTCACGCTGCTCCAGAGTCGCATCACAACTGTTTAATTATATCAGGCGCGCGGTTGATGACAATCTGAAGCTTCGTGCTTGTTCGCACGTATACGTCGGCCTATTTCACGGTCTCATCCATCGCCTGGTACCTCGTACGAGTGGTACGCATCAGCGTCGCTTTTTTATGGACCGCACATGGACCGTGACCCTTTGCCATATCGGTGGAGAGCCAGCATTGAGCATACTTGAGTATCAGCACCCTCGCCGTCGTGTGTGTTGGTTGTCCGCCTTCCTACTTTCTTCGCGCTTGCTTCCGGTTGAGTTCGTGCTACTTGATCGCGTGCACTGGCACCAGCATGCGAGTCCCGTTATTCATAGGTGAGCACGAGTACAGAGTCGATGATGATTTTTCTCAGACTTCGTCTTTCCGGGTATCGTACCGCTGCGAGCGCGCGATGACATCGCTGACGAAGCCCAACTCCTCCGATCCATACGCAATGGCATCGTAGTATAATTTCCGAGATACCATCGAGCGTCGTGCTTGAGTCGTGAAGCGACCACGGGATCGTGATCAATGCATTCGTATGGTTTACTTACAGACCAAATTAAAAACATAAAGAGTTATACGGATCCGCTTGGACTGAAAGATATAAGCAACAACTTTTGCGAACGCAGAAACCTTACCTAGCGTGGAAAATTGAATACGAAATTAACAACTGTGCCCGCGCCATTCCCACCAGTTCTGCCTATGAGACCTCCAGAGCCGCCGGCACCGCCCGTTCCACCTACAAGATGTGAGGATTCGAATACTTAGAGTTGTTAGGAATGGAGAGTAATACATACCGGTCCTGGAAAAGTTGGACAATTCCATGCGTTGGTTTGCGTTCACGTCGACCCGAGACCTATTGCCTCTAGCACGAGCGCTAGCACGAGATCCTGCCCCAGAGATAAAAAACATTTCAAATTCAGAGCATCCTGCCCACCTGCAGAAACATTGTCGGAGGCATGTCGACCATTGAATCGAGTGTTTGCTCTCTGAGAATGAAATCCGAGCTGAGCTATGTACGGGGATTCGAGGCTTGAAATCTCACCGATTGTTGGTTGCGGTCAACAGAGCCGTCATCCCTCGGCGCCTCTTTCCTTGCTCACTTCTTGACCAGCTGTCCGCAAGTGAGTTGCGTGACTCAAAAAATGCGAGTAAAGAACACGGACCCTGTCATTGTCAACGTTCATCAACGTTCACCTGGGTACGATTGCGTTGATCTGCGTCTTGAGCCTCGGTGTTCCCAGTGCTTGCGACGGAGGTTTGAGACGCGGGATTGTTACGGCGGCGAGTACGATGCCGCTTGCCGCGGCGGGGATTGGAGACGCTTGACGGAGTGGAAAGATCTTCGTTCGAGGATGGATGATTGTAGCGACGATTAGCGCCAGGTCCTCCAGCCAGGGATCCATGAGGGGTGGAGGGACCGTCAAGAGATGCCTGTTCGTGGTCGGTGCGCGTGAGCGTCTGGGACGCGTCCTTTGTCCTGGCTTCCAGCATCCAACGCGTAATTTCTGGAGGGGACCGTCGCGAGGCCATGCGTAAGTCGCAGTGGAGGAAGCATTTCAGCGCAGAGTCTCTGAGTTATAAATAGTTGAGGAGTTTGCATGTGCGGCGTTTGTGTGAACGAAATGGCATCGGGTATTTGATCCGAACCACTTTTTAGACAAAGCGCGCCTTGGCTACGTAACGTAGCCTTGACTTTCACACGACGCGCTGAGGCTACTTGACCCACGCTTTCTAACAAAGACTTCGGATCTGCATCGGATCCTCTGGAAACACTCGTATAGCACTAAGGTAGGGGACATACAAATCCCGCAAACCCCACGTGCCGTTATTTGATGTGACACTTTCATCCAAATTCGGACATCTCGACGAAAATCGGGTCGTGAATGAGAACTACTGAGAATTGAGGAAATCCCCTGCATGAAATTGTTTTTATACATGTAAATAACACCATACTGGATGGGCTTAATTTTTGATTCAGTCGTGATTGAGGAGATGTCGTTGCAAGTTTGTTTGGTATCTTGTAGGCAAAAAGTGATAACTAGTCACTTTTGGCATGCATTGGACTACATTTCTTGGCTTTTACTCATTTTTACATGCAATTACTATAATTTCATGGGACCGATAAGCCCAGGGACCAGCGGTGATTATTTGCACGCTTTTTCTCGAGAAATTGACCATATTTGGACGTGTCACAGAGTCACGTGGGGTTTGCGGGATTTGTATGTCCCCTACCTACAACTTCAAGCTTCATGCCAACTCCTTCGAGAACTTTTCGGGTCGCTGGAGTTCTGGAACATTCACTTTCTCGTCACCAACCTTACCAAGGTCCACATCACTAGCACCGCGACAATCCACTCCCAAGGGCGTTCAGACGCCACAGAGAGGACATATACCGCTGACGGGTGGGCAATCTGAGTGAGCTTTGCCTCAACCCATCTCTTTTTCTCGTCCGCGCTCCATTTTTGATTCGATTGTCTCAGGTGTCTGCCTCCCATTCGAGGACAGGGTTTCTGCCATGGACAGTCATTATTACTGCCGGACTGGATGCTGCGCCGCGCTCTACTGCCCTGGATATCGTGTCTGGTTTTCTCCCCGGGCATCGTTTTTTGAGCGTCCTTCTACCTTTCGCATTCCGTTTTCCGAAATTCTTGGTACGGTCGAGACCGCACCAGTCACGACCTGTCAGCATTCAACATCCACAGCGACTTCGTACAGGTCTCGCGCATTAGCTCCGGCCTCGCTCGACTCTCTCGTACCGACAAAAGACGCGTCGGTATCGACGGCAACTTCGTATGCGTCTCGCACGGGCGTAGCCTCGATTGTCACCTTTCCATCAACAAAGGATCAACAGCACTTGGTATGCGTCGCGTGCATCCGCGCCAACGGCCCAACACCTCTATTTCGCATCGATGAAGGCGGTTCGTAACGACAGCTACTTCGTACCGGCTGCATGCATCGGCGCTGGCTGCTTTCACGTTTTTCGTATCGACAGTAGCTTCACATTGGCAAGCAATCTTTTTCAAGTCTTTCGCATCGGCGAAGATCGCGCACTTTTTTGAGTAGACCAAAACAGCTTAGTATGGTCGCGCGTCGGTGCCGGCTGCGTTTATCTCCTTCACGGGGATCGACATAGTCGACGGCGGCTCCTGACTGCTTCGCCTTTGGGGCATCAACCCTCCCCATTTGGTCGCGCGCATTCGCACCGCTCCGTGCAATTTTTCTTTCGCATTCGGCGCTGGCTCTCCTGCCGTACGACGCCTCTGCATGTTTGTACCCCTTTGATCGCCCCCGCCGGAGCTTTCGTGTGCTCGCAGTACTGCAATCAATCTATTTCGTCCGAATCGAATCTCGTCATTCACAAGTGAGTACAGAGGCCACAATGCTGGAGCAAACTTCGAACGGCGGGGATTGTGAGAGATGGTCGTAACCTGATTCAACCACCTCGATTTCAAGAAAACAGAGTAAACGGAGATCTGCAATTGAACGTCAACTCCATATGAACGTCGCCTCCAAAATATAATTTTGGGGATGTTGGGACGGCAAGAAAGCAAAGCAGGAACGTCGCCTGCAGCTAAAAGTCATCTGAATGCAGGGACAATATTAAAGGAATCAAAATACCGTTCGTTGGAGTCAGATATAAGAGTGTGTTGCACCTTTGATAGTGATATCCAAACCCTCCGACAACATTTCCCTCAACGGCGCAAGATCATCCTCCGAGAGGTCAACTTCGCGATCCCACACGAAATGGAAGGATTTCAATTGCGCAAACCCATGGTGCCTGGCATTCCATCTGGCTGCTAAACCTGTTTGTATTTCGTGCAGTTGCCCACGTGTAACGTCCTCAGAAGGACAGTGCGGGTGAAAGAAGGAAAGGTGTTGAAGCTGGGGTAAAAAGGTGTCGTCGAAGAAGTAGTCGAAGAAAACGGCTATGAATGTTTTGTGCGCGTTCCATATCTCCAGTTGTACGAGACTAGGCATGGATAGGAAAGTGTCAGCGCCCGGTCCCGTGCCGCGGTCAAATCGGATAGTGAATTGGCGCAGAGGTGGGGATGAACACATTAGGAATTCCTGGAATCCCTCATCATTGAACCACTCCTCTGGACAGTCAAGGATTTCGAGGGTTTCTAGTGCAGGTAGAGTGAGGAAGATGAAGATATCTGTGTCGAAACATCCTTTGAAGAGAGTTAATGACTTCAGGCTCGAGTGGATCGCTGTGTCCAGGAAACTTTCATCCGTCAAGCACGCAGCGAAAGCACATTCCACGAGGTTTGGACTGAGACGCAATGCATCTACGCAGTGATACAACTTTTCGCGTGTGCCCGTATATTTCGTTAATTGGTGCCACGGAAGGGATTTGAGAAAGCGAGGTGGGGCGGCACCAATGAGGGATAGCTCACGAAGCAGCGGGGCATTGCGAAAGAGTTGAACACACGGCGCATCGTTCATCGACTCGTATTCCCAGTAATACGACCCATTGTTGATGCCAATCGTGAGTTTCTGCAACAAAGGAAACCTGCAGGACCCTGAGAGCCGGTCCAGCTCGCGAATGTATCCTGAAGGAATGGCCGACAACTCCAGAAACTTCAGGTTGTGGGCAAGCTCGAGAAGCGTTTGGAAGATGGAGCAGGTATCTTGGCCATCTTCTCCATCGGGCGAACTATCTCCATTGCCGTCTTCGTCCGACGAGGTGTCATCGTAAGTATCTTCCTCATCTCCGTCCCAACGAGGCCATCGATGTAGCTTGACAGAGAGCGGACATGCCTTCGCTCGCTTGAGCCACGCTCGCGCCATCTCATCGCTATGGGCATGATCCATCGAAATCTCCATCTTGGCCCACAATGCAGACGTGTCGATGGCTATTTCCCTCCAAATCCTACAGACATGCAGCAGGAGCATCGGCGCCTCGCTCGGGTGAGCGGTATTCCATTCACGATTTGTGTGCGAGGTTGGAAGACAGTGGACAAAGATTTCGGATAGAATTTCAACGGGAAGTGCAAGAATGGGAGATACAGCCACGTCGAGCATGGTTTCTGGACAAGTTTTGGCAACAGTTCTGGACGAGTTCAAGAGGCACGAGCGTGACGCCTGTCACACGTACTACCTGCTCCTCGACTGAGCCACTCCAGCATAGATTCACTTCTTGCGAAATACACGATGACCACCACATCCTCTTTCTCTGTCCGCGCTATCCTTCAGAAAGCGAGAGAATACTCAAAGGTGGAATTGGAACGGCGTGTCGAGGAATCTGAGATGAAAATCAAGTCTCTCGAAAAACAACTGGCTGCCCTCATGGAGTTGCGGGACCGTGAGCGCGCCCTCGTGGCCACGCTCAAATCTCTCCTCTCTCCCATCCGCACCATGCCCCCTGAACTGCTGGCCGAGATCTTTGAACACGCCATTGGCGACGATACACATATCAAGGACGTGTTTCGAATGTCGCAGGTCTGTTCAGAATGGAGGCAGGTCGCGCAACGCACTCCGCGACTATGGACTGGGCGTATATCAGTCACCCTCGACAACAAAGGTGATCAGTGGGAGCAGGCCTACATCGATGGTTGGAAGACATGGCTTAGTCGCTCCGCAGCGCTCCCCATACCTATCACCCTGACGCTGGAGTCGGCGGACATTCATCACGACCTACTGGAGGAAGTTCTGAAAACCGCCTCCCGATGGCGCTCTTTACGGTTGGACTTCCCGGACCACGGACTGACTCTGGTTCGTCAACTGGCCCAGAGCGGGCTAGACAGTCTCGAAGAGATAGACCTGGGACGTACCTCATTTATCGAACCTCTAGATGGCGTCATTCCATCTTGTACTACAGCCCCTCGCCTGCGAAAGCTAGGAATGAGCATTTCTTCGTCATTGCCCATTCTCGTGCCCTGGGCCAATCTCACCGATCTCACTCTTCATGAGTGTGTCTCCCCCCGATCATGCTCTCGAAGTCCTTGCACACTGTGCAAGTCTTTTGAAGGTGTCTGTACGCACCGTTGGATGGCCCGTGCTTCCTCAAGCAAGGCAACATAACCTTGCTCTCAACTACCTGCGCACTTTGTCTTTCGCTCTCTGTGAAGACGCAGAACACTTCGCCCCGTTTTTCAGCAACCTATCAGCTCCAGCGTTACAGGAGCTATGTTTGAATTTCGGGGGAATGTGCACACTCGAACGATGGGTGGAAGCCCACTTCACAGTGTTCCAGCTGCAAGCACCAAACATTACCTCGTTGGATTTCCAGTACGCAGAGCTCGTATCCGACGAACTCATCGCTGCTATCCGTCACGCACCAGCCCTTACCCATCTCAAATTGTTCCGGTGTCCTGGCTTTGACGAGGGCGTCATAGACGCGTTGCGCTACGAGGATGGCGTGACACCCTTGGTCCCCCACTTGCACTACTTAGTCCTCGAGAGCATGGAACATTACCTCCTGGACAATATCCTCGCCAGTATGATTGCAACACGCTGGTGGACAGATGCCACACTGGCGTCGCGCTCAGTCCCGCCTGCGGTTGCTCGCTGGACACACGTGGAACTATGGTATGACCTCAGCGGACATTTTCTTTTGGATGAGATGCCTTCTGATATCCTGAAAACCTCCACCCGCGAATACGTTGATGGAGACCGTTTGTCGTAAACATTTAGATCAAGTATATTTTTTCGCACAGTGAAGATCTCGAAAAACATGTAAAGGCAAGAATAAAAAGCGAGTCCATCAACACAGGATAAAGCCTCAGTCTTTACTTAAAAAGCATGGGAACGTCGCAGAATATGATCGCCGGTGGTCGACAGATGCTGCACTGGCGTCGCGTTTAATTCTGCCTGCGGTTGCTTGTTGGACACATGTGGAATGTTGGTATGACCTCTGGACGGAGTCTTCTGCAGGAAATCCCTTCCGATGTATTGATAGCCTCGGCCCGGGAAATCCCCGGAAATAGCTAATTTCTTTTAAATACGAACAATCGCAACAAATTCTTGCCCATAACCGATGAGGCACTTTGCCATACACGAGTCAGCCCGGCTTTTCCCCCAGAAAATGTTCCTTACTGCATTCATGAATTCATTACGGATTCTGGGCCTCATAGCCACCATTTGTCTGAGCCGATCAGCAGAAAAATACAAAACATCCCGTTTTGGCATGCGGCGTTGATTGCCGTTTTGGGAATAAGGCACGCGTGATCGACGTGATCGGCGTAGTACTTACATAGCCGCAGTTTGATGATCGCGGATCATGCCAAGATGAAGTAGTAGAGGCGATAAGCTGAAAGTACTGTAGGGGAACTTAGGTTAAATTTCCGAAACCCACCGCTCACTCCTGCTGGCTCAAAATTTCCATTTGCTTTCCGTTGAGGTTATCTTTTCCTATGTGCGAATTGACCCCGATTGTCCTTCGAAGTTGAACGGTTTTTTTTGCTGGCGCGTAACTTGACGGTGAATTTTTCGAGGATATTTTTTCGTTTCCCCCATAGCTCCACAGTCTCGGGTGCTTTCAAAACAGTTTCGGCCGCCTCCCGCAACACATCCCACCCAATTCGGAAAATTCTGGAATTCTTCAAAGATTATGTCAAGATGAATCCAAGGTAGGCAGCAGTTGGATTGCTATCAACTCGCGGAAACACGTGCCGGGCGCTCATACACTTCAAATCCCACGTGCATGCTTGCTATATTCCCATAGACCGACTCTTCTGTCTGCTCGGTCTTTCGAGCTATTAGCTCACAATGAGCTACTGCATTAGACATGTGCAAGAACGCGCTCGGTTTTCTGTGAACTTCAGTCGGAAAACTACATTTTGCTGGGTATAATACTGTACACTGTATAAGCGCGCAAGCGCGACTCAAAGAAGCCCCCTAGGCCCACCCATTCTGAAAGATGAAAGCCGATCCCAAAATGCGCCTGTCCATACTTCAAATGTCAGCAAGAATTCGAACGAAAAGCATAGACATATCTACCCAGCGTTAGAAATAAAAATGCATATTTTTCACCTTGATGACAGGACCCGTGGCATTGCCACCGCTCCCACCTACGCCCATTATGCCTCCAGGGCCGCCCGCACCGCCCATTCCACCTGCAAGATCATAAGGAAAGAATATGAATATTCAGGACGCAGAAGATATTTACCGCTAAAGAAAAAGTAGGGAGATTCCGTGCGTTGGTCGGCGTTCGCGTCAACTTGAGAGTTATTGCTTCCAGGACGAGCGCTGCTCGCGCTAGCACGAGATCCTGCTCCAGAATTTGAAAACAAAACTTTATTGCATGTATCGATAGTGCTCACCTGCGGGGACATGGACGGAGGGCTGTCGATGGTCGAATTGACCATCTGCTGACTGAGTACGGGTGAGCCAAGAGGCGAATTAACGGAGATGTGAAATCGTACCGATTGGCCGCCGTCATCCTGCGTCGATGTCGATGCCGCCTTCCTCGCTCGCTTGGCTGACTGTGCGCAGTGAGTTGGAAATAGTCTACGATGAATGAGAGTAAAGGACGGACCCTATCACTGTCAGCATTCGTCTGCCTACGTTTGCGCTGGTTTCCTTGAGAGGTGTTCCCAGCGCCTGCGGCGGAGGTTCGAGGGGCAGGATTATTACGGCGACGACCACGGTGCCGTTCGCGGGGATTGGGGACGCTTGACGGGGCGGAAAAGTCTTCGTTCGGGGATGGATGAGTGTAGCAACGATTAGCGCCATGTTCCCCAGCCAGGGATCGACGAGGGACTGGGGGGCATGTCAAGAGACGACTGTTGGTGGTCGGTGCGCGCGAGTTTCGCCGACGCGGCGCTCACACAGAGAGGGGCCGGATGGTCTGGCGCAGTTCGTCGTAAGGCCGTGTCAAATGGCAGTAGAAGTACACGTGTGACGGCGGAGACATCTTGCTTTTAGTTTTCAGTTACTTGAAGCCAGATGAGAGCCCACGATTACCGCCGCCGCCGCCGTCGCGACTCGGAGATACGCATATGACTTTCGCACGCGTGACGTCACTGACGTGAGACGATCAATCGCTCTCTCCAAATCCGCTCGTAGTTTACCCACTCTTTTCACTTCACTGGGACATGTTCATCCGCGACATGTGTCTGGTTGATAGTGGCACCAAGCTTGGCTGGACCGCGCTGGCTTTCCGGAATTGTACTGGTCTCCCCATAGAAAAAACGGGCCCCCGAAGAGGAAGCCGGCGACGACTGGCGCAAATTCTTCAAAGAGCTCGCGGACGCATCTAAACACCAAAAACGGCGAAAGAACAGGGCGGAAATCGACGATCTATCACCCGCTGCGCGCGTTACCGTTGTTCGTCCGTCCGTGGCTGGCACTGCTGGGCGCGCGAGGGAGTACACGTTCCGACTCGTGCCGCTCGCGCGTCTTGCTCGCCATTTTTTCTGCAGCACGCCGTAAGGAGCGCCTCCGTAAATGCGAGCAAGATGGGCCCGGGCGTCTGCGATTCGGAATGCGCAACTTGGCATCGCGCCAGTGCATCCAGGTCCGCGTCGTCACTTCCGCCAGTACTGTCAGCGCTTCCGCCAGTGTGCAGCAGTGAACATGAGTCGCAGGATAACACGCACGCTATTCGCTCTCCGCGTCGCCCGAGTCCGTACGCCGCGACCGAATTTGTATCCCTTCACGAGCTACATCCTTGTATTCTCGGTCTCACTCGCTTGCTGGTATTCACGAGAAATATGCTGTAGAGGGGTACGGCGGACCCAATGCTAGCTCAAATTCTCCACCTTCTTTACGGCGTATTACAAGGACCTTGAATGCAATTTCTCCGCGCGGACTAGACAGGTATGTATCACCAGCATTTACTGGATCTCATCATTCTGGCCTTTTTCGAGGAATTTTGTTTATGGTCCCACAAAAAACCCGCAGCACATTCGTATGCTTCGTTCATTCCTCATGAAAAATAACCACATAAACCTGCCAAGGCACACGGAGTACCCCAATCAAAAATATAGCGAAAATTTGGCAGGTCAAAAACATTTATATGACAACACGATAGCGACAATACTTGGATTCTAAGAGGTAAGAGTCCAGTCCCACCTGTGCCGTTTACACGGACTTCTGTCCCGAAAATCGCCTTCCCGACTGAAAGACGTATATCAGCAACAATTTTGAATGATTGCATGCAGAGACTTGGGTACTTACCGAGTGCTAGAAGTGAAAATGCATATTTTTCACATTGAAAACGGGACCCATGGCATTGCCGCCATTCCCGCTTCTTTTGCCTCCAGAGCCGCCGGCACCGCCCATCCCACCTACAAAACGTCACGGTGAGGATTTGAATACTCAGCGACGCAGATGATTATTTACCGTTGAAGGAAACGTAGGGAAATTCCGTGCGTCGGTTGGCGTTCCCATCAACTTCAGAGTCATTGCTTCCAGGACGGGCGCTGCTCACGCTAGCACGAGATCCTGCTCCGGAATTTGAGAACCAAACTTTAGTGCATGTATCGATCGTGCTCACCTGCAGGGACAGGGACGGTAGGCTGTCGACGGTCGAGTCGACCGGCTGCTGACTGAGGGCGGGTGAGCCGTGAAGTGAATGGACGAAGATCTGCAATTGTACCTGGTCGGGGACCACAGCGCCGTCATCCGGCGTCGACGTCGAAGCCGCCTTCCTTGCTCGCTTGGTTGGCTGTTGTATAGTGAGCTGGATGTACGATGAATGCACCCACAAAACCAACCCTGTCGCTGTCGGCATTCGTTTGCGTACGTTTGTGTTGGTTCCCGTTTTCGGAAATGTTCGCTGTGTCTACGACGGAGGGTTGAGACGAGGGGTTGTTGCGGCGACGACTACGGTGCCGTTTATGGCTATTAGAGTGCCCTGGGGTTGAAGATGGAACATTTGAGTGCCCGTTCCGGTGACCAGCGACAGAGGATGAGCGGGATTCGGAGGCAGCGACGGACGACGAGCGGGACTCGGAGGCATGCGGTCGTTTCCAGCTCCTGAGGTACATCTGGCTTTCTGGTGGGTTACGGGGATCGAGGACAGTCAAATCGAAGCCTATAGATGAGTACTTTAATATTATAAGTTTGGACGTGGGAAATGACTATATCTTGCCAGTGCGGCCCGAATCCAAGGGATGTTGATGAGCTTTGTACAGGACTTGCGTAATTTTTGGCCAGTTTCGTATTATTGGTACTTGTCAATGGTGTTACATACCGGACCTTGCCATTCGGGAGCAAAGATGTGAAACAGCCTGTTGCTTATTTATCTAGCTCTGGAAATAAAAAACATGCATTCATACTAGGAATCCGATGAAAGCGCAAACTCGCGAAGACACTAAGCATGATTACATACCTCTTTTTCTTGAGCACGAAATTTTCCTCCCTCATTTGCCGTGATTCCGGTATCAGTAGAAAGAGGCTATCAAGGAACATCTTTTGAGCTACTTTTCACGCCAGAATTGAACGTCTTGGAGGGCATTTCGTCTGGAAAGGCCCACGAGCGGAGAATTTGTTCGCGTTTACATGCAAAATTCAGCCCTGTCCCTCGTCACGTGTTAGCCAATAATTCCTTGCTTTGCTCACAGTTAGAAACTGGACCCGTGCCAATGCCGCCGTCCCCGCCGTTTATTCCTCAGGCACCGCCCGTTCCGCCTAAAATATCAGATAAATATTTGAATAGGAGAGTATGGCTTGAGTATTTACTTACCGGTCGTGGAAATGCTGCTGAAATCCGTGCGGAACTCCGATCTTGCTCGTTTGGCTGGCTGCATGTGTGCATTTAATTGCATGCACAATGGACTACGGTAGGAACAGAAACGGACCCTGTCCGAGCCATCATCAATGTTCGTCCGGATACGCTTACGCTTGCTGGAAGAGTCCCCCGTGTTTGCAATGGAAGTATTATTATCGTTTGGTATCGTTACGGCGCAGACGACGGGTATTGGAGGAGTTTGGCGAAGCGGGGAGATATTCGCCTGGTGGGGGGTAGTCGCAGCGGCGGTGTGGGTCGGGATCACCTGCTTCAGCGGTCGTAGGTGCAGTCCATGACAGGTGGAGGGTCAAGGGCAGTATGACTGGACCACCGGTACTGGACCACCGGTGCTGTGTGATGCACCTCTGAGAGGGCGAACCATGCTGGTGGAAGGTGATAGTTTTGGGAGGCCACTTCTTCTGTGAAAAACGCCTTCTCTCGTTCTATAGACTGGCACGTATTCAAATTCAAGGCCTTTCTTGGCGCATCGTTTGCAGGGGGTCTGTTCGCAAGCGTGATGCACTGTTTGCAGAGTCAATGTGAACGGGAATTGGGACAACTCGACTGACCCTGACTTTCCTAGTCAACGATAACATCTCATTATGATAGAACTTCCGGGAAACAAAAATAACGGATGCACCGTTTGCGACCATTGAGACATGCGACATGGATGCGTTTCTTCTGGTTGAATGATCCTGAGGAAGACTAAAGTAGAGCGGAAGACATGATAGAATGAGTGAAGGTTCAGAACTCGTCGTTATTTATACGTTACTGAGCGCTCGAGTGTCTATATATAAGCATGAATGGAGTTAGAGTTGTTTGATTTTTGCCTTGTGAGCGCAATATATCGGGATTCTGAGTGTGCGGCTGAGTTTCCATCGCATTCAAGCCGACTGAAATGGCTCTGTGGGTGGTGTAATAACGTCACGATGAGGATTTGAATACTCAGGGAGGCAGATGATGTTTACCGGTAAAAGAAAAGTAGGGAGATTCCGTGCGTTGATTAGCGTTCCCATCAACTTGAAGGTTATTGGTTCCAGGACGAGCGCTGCTCGCGCTAGCACGAAGTCCTGCTCTGACGTTGACGCTGCCTTCCTCGCTCGCTCGGCTGACTGTGCGCAGTGAGTTGCACATTGTGTACGATGAATGCGAGTAAAGGACGGACCCTATCACTGTCGGCATTCGCCTGCCTAAGTTTGTGCTGGTTTCCTTGAGGGGTGTTCCCAGTGCCTGCGGCGGAGGTTCGAGGCGCGGGATTATTACGGCGACGATCACGGTGCTGTTTGCGACGATTGGGGACGGGAAAGGTCTTCATTCGAGGATGGATGATTGTAGCAACGATTAGCGCCAGGTCCTCCAGCCTGAGATCCACGAGAGGTGGAGGGAACGTAAAGAGATGCCTGTTCGTGGTCGGTGCGCGCCAGTTTCGGCGACGCGGCGCTCACACTGAGCGGGTACTTATGGTCTGGCGCAGTTCGTCGTAAGACCATGTCAAATGGCAGCAGAGGTAGACGTGCGACGATGGAAACATCTTGCTTTCAGTTTTCAGTTGCTTGAACTGGATGAGGCGGCGATGAAAGGCAATGGTACGGGCCGGGGCGATTTTTTTAGTTGCCGTTGGTTCGACTTTCGCACGCGGGGACGTGAGACGATCCAAGACGATCCATCGCTCCAACCAAATCTACTCGTAGCTCACCCGCTCTTTTCACTTCACTGGCATTGATTCACGAGATGTGTCGGGTATAGTGGCATACCAAGCTTGGCTGGACCGCATTGGCTTTCCGGGATTGAACTGGTCTTCCACGCTTTTCGATCGTCTGCTTGAACTTCTAATCCTCTGGCCTCACAATGTGCAGTTTTTTTAGCCGTATATTCTCATTCGGTCAAATCCGTCGCAGAGCTCTCGAATTTCGATGTCCCTTGCAACTTCTCTGAAAACCTAAAAAAATGGACACAGAAGAGGAAGTCGGCGACGACTGGCGCAAATTCTTCAAGCAGCTCGCGGACGCGTCCAAGGACCCGAAGCAGCGAAGAGACCCGGTGCGCGGTGGCGGAAATGGACGATCTATCATCCGCTGCATGCGTCGCCGTCCGTGGCTAGCACTGCTGCGCACGCGAAGGACTGCACGTTCCGAGTCGTGCCGCTCGCGCGTCTTGTTCGCCATTTTTTCTATAGCACGCGGTAAGGAGCGCCTCAGTCAATGCGAGCGAGACGGACGTCTGTGATTCGGAATGCGCGACTTGGCACCGCGCCAGTGCATCCAGGTTCGCGTCGTCGCTTCCGCCAGTACTGTTAGCGCTTCCGCCAGTGTGCAGCAGCGAATATGAGTCGCAGGATAACACGCCCGCTATTCGCTCTCCGCGTCGCCCGAATCCGTACGCCGCGACCGAATTTGTTTTCCCCCTCACGAACTACATCCTTGTCTTCTCGGTCCCACTCGCATGCTAGTATTCACAAGGAATATGTTGTAAAGGGGTATGGATCCAATGCTAGCTCAAAATTTTCACCTACTTTCCAGCGTATTGCAAGAACCTTGGATGTAATTTTCTCCGCGCGGTCTGGAAAGTTACGGATCAACGACATTTATTGGCTGGCCTTTTCCGAGGAACCTTGGGCTCCCACAGAAAACCCGCAGCACATTCGTATGCTCCACAAATGCTTCGTTCATTCCTTATGAAGACTAGGAACATGGACCTGCCATGGCACACAGAATAGCCCAATTAGAAAATATATATGCAAAAATTTCGCAAATTGAAAACATGATATCTGGCACAGCACGATAGCGACAATACTTGGAGATGTAAGAGTCCCGTCCCACCTTTGCCAGTTACTTCGACTTCCCCGACTGAAAGATGCAATTTTGAATGCTTGCATGCAGAGACTTTGGTACCGAGCGTTAGAAGTGAAAATGCATATTTTTCGCTTTGAAAACAGGGCCCGTTCCGTTGCCACCATTCCCACTTCTTTTGCCTCCAGAGCCGCCGGCACCGCCCGTCCCACCTACAAAACGTCACGGTGAGAATTTGAATACTCAGCGACGCAGATGATTTTTTACCGTTGAAAGAAATGTGGGGGAATTCCTTGCGTCGCTTCGCGTTCCCGTCAACTTCAGAGTCATTGCTTTCAGGACGAGCGCTGCTCGCATTAGCACGAGATCCTGCTCCAGAATTTAAAAAGAACCTCGGTGCATGTATCGATAGTGCTCACCTGCGGGGACATGGACGGAAGGCTGTCGACGGTCGAATCGACCGGCTACTGACTGAGTACGAGTGAGCCATGGAGTGAATGAACGAAGACCTGCAATTGTACCTGGTCGGGGACCGCAACGCCGTCATCCGGCGTCGACGTCGACGCGCACTTCCTTGCGCGCTTAGCCGGCTGTGCGCAGTGAGTTGCAGATAGAATACGGGGAATGCGAGTAAAAACACAAACTCTGTCCCTGTTGCTATTGGTCTGGGTGCGCTTGCGCCGATTCGCGTCTTCAAGAATGTCCGCAGTGCCTGCGACGGGGGTTTGAGGCGCAGGATTGTTACGGTGACGATTACGGCGCCGTTTACGGGGATTGGGGATGGTTGACGGAGCTTCAAGATCTTCGTTCGAGAACGTATAATTGGAGCGACAATCAGCACTGTGTTGTCCAGCCAAGGAATGGCGAGGAACGGGGAGTACGTCAAGAGATGACTGTTTGTGGTCGGTGTGCGTGAACGTCAATGACGCGTCTTTTGCCGGGCTGGTTTTCGGGATCCGGTGCGCGATTTCTGGAGAGGGCCGTCGCGAGGCCATAGGCAAGTCGCGGAGGAAGAAACATTTCAGCGCAGATTCTCTGCGTTATAAAAGCTGTGCGAGGCGAGAAGGGCTGGGAAGTTATACTTAGCAGGAGACGGCACATGACTGTGCTGCAATACCGGGAAACATCCACCAGGTATCGATGCGGACCGTTGCAATAGAGATAGAACCGACCTTTAACACAGCAAGATGGAAAATCAACAAAGGAATCACAAGAAAGGAATCCTACCTCTGCCCGCTAACGTTTAGAAGGAAGACAAGTTGAGTGACTCACAGATCTGCCACAAATTGTTTGGAGAATCACGAAGTTCGGCTTGATACGCCGCCGCCGAGCGGAGACGTGTCAAAAAAGGAAGGATTAAAAGGCCATGGCAAGTCATGCATGGGACGCCGAAACGCTTTCTGCAATGTGTGCGTTTTCGGTAGTGTACTTGCGGCTTCCAGGAAAGTCAAGTTTGGTTTGATACGCCACCGCCGCGGCCGAGCGGAGACGTGTCAAAAAAAGGAAGGATTAAAAGGCCATGATGCGTGGGACGCCGGAACGCTTTCTGCAATGTGTGCGTGTTCGGTGGTGTACTTACGGCTTCTAGGAATGTCAATGCAAAGTCGAGTTGAACCCTAATTACGGCAGACGGTTTCGCTGATCCTGGTAATGTTCTTGGTCGCATCACGCAAGTTTGGTCTGACCACTTGTACTACAAGCTTCGTAGTACTTACTCTGGCTAGCTCTGGCTCTGGCCCAAGATGCCGTCACCCCCGCGCCCGCCGATGTACTCCCAACGCTGCACGATGTATTGATGTTTCGCCTCGCTCCACCTCTTTCTCTCGTCCGCGTTCTCTTTTTGTGTTCGTTCGACTTATCACGGGTCTCGCGCCTTGATATCGGCCGCGCTCACGTCTTTTGTACCGACTATATCGACCGCAAGTTCGTTCGGGCTCCGCACCGGCGTGACTTGGTTAGTCCAAGGTTAGTCTCTTCTCATCGACGAAACCAACGGCGGGTTAGCAACCAGGTTGTGCGCATCCGTTCCAAACCCTCCATATTTCGAATCGATGAAGGCGACCCGCAACGACGGCCGCTCCGTACCCGTCGCTGTGGCTGCCAGATTGTTCTCGGGTCCTTCATATCGACCCCACCCTCATATTGGCAGCGGCTCTTTTCAAGTTTCGCATCTGCGAAGACCTCGTTCGCCCACGTTTTTTTGTGTCGACCAAGACAATCCGTCACTTTGAAGGAGGCTTAGCACGGTCGCGCACCGGCCTCGGCTTGGCGGCTTTTCTGCCCTCGATGTTTTCGTCAGATGGGTTGCGCATATTCTTTCTTTTTCGCGTCTTTCGTACAGGTCGCATGGCAACGGTGACGACTGTCCTCGCACCGGTCGTTCACCTCAACAGTTTTGTATCGAGCGCACATCGGCGGCGGCCCGTGGCCGCTAGTCCACGCATATGCAACGCTTCCGTCCATGGTCTCCTGCTTTGGCTGAACCCTGTACCACTTGTACGCGTCAGCGGCGAAGTGCACGCACGGACCCAGCTTCGTTTCTCTCGCATCGGTGGAGAATTGGCATTGAGCATACTTATTTGTCAGCGCTGCCTCGCCGTTGCCGTGCACGTTGGTTGTCCACCTTCTCACTTCGTCGCGATGGCTCTGCATGACAGTTGTGTTCACTGGTCGTGTACATTAACACTGGCATCCGAGTTTCTGGCAGTGCTGCCGAGTCCCATCATTCCCAAGCGATCATGAATACAGAGACGACAATAAGTTGAAGTTCTCGAGCTGTCTTTCGGGTTATTCGTACGTTTTACCTATTCACTCGCAGACACAATAAAAAAATAGTATACTTGCAGCATTGCCGGAGGATCTGCTTCAACTGAAAGATATAAGCAACGATTTTGTGCAATGCAAACGCAGAGAGCTCATCTAGCGCGGAAAACTGAAAACAAAATTCATACTAAAAACCGTACCCGCGCCATTCCCGCCGGATCCACTTATGAGACCTCCAGAGCCGCCGGCACCACCCGTACCACCTGCGAGATGTGAGGATTGGGAGACTATAGGAATGCAGAAGAGCTTACCGGTCCCGGAAAAATTGGAAACCTCGATGCGTTTGATGGTGTTCCCAGAGTTATTGTTTCCAGAGTGAGCGCTGTTTGCCCCAGTACGAGATCCTTCTTGAGAGTCAAAAAACCATTTCAAATCACCCTGGGTATTGTGCTCACCTGAAACAGCATTGTCAGTGGCTTGTCGACTGCGGAATCGAGTATTCGCCAACTGAGCAAGGGTGAGCTATGTACGCGGTAAATCCAGGCTTGAAATCGTATTGATTGCCTGCGGACCGCGGGGCCGTCATCTGTCGTCGACGCGCCCTTCCTCATCCTCTTGGCCGGCTGCGCGCAGTGAGGTGCAAGCACCATGAACGAAATGAAGAGCACTGACCTTGTCATTGTCAACATTTTGCTGGGTACTTTGGCCGTTTTCGGTAACGTTTCCTGTGTCTGCGACGGAGTTTTGAGAGGAGGGGTTGTTACGGCGATAATGACGGTGCCGTTTACGGATATTGGGGACGGGTGACAGGGCGGAGATGTTTTGGGTCGAGGACGGACATTTTGGACGACGATCAGGACCTGTTCCAGTACCCAGTGGCCAACGAGGAGTGGGGGGAACGCAAAAAGATTGTTCGTGGTCTGCGGGACCAAATGTTGGCGACGCGTCGCCGGTACTGCTGAAAGTCTGGTGCGTATCATGTTCTGGCGCGCTCCGACGTGATACCATGTGGAAGTGGTGCGAGTCTCGCTGGAGGATGCAGCTGCACATTATATAGTGTTGCCTCTCTTCGGGCTTCCTCCATAGCCATATAAGGCAAATAACGTTTTCTGCACGGTATCATTATTTATGGCAAGCATTGCTTGAAGCATATGGCGGGCCATCCGTAACATTAAAAACTTTTTTGTTGGGGGCCAAAACTCTTTTGTTTTGGGGTGAAAACTTTTGTTTTGAGGTTGAAAACTTTTGTTTTGAGGGTGAAAACTTTTGTTTTCTGGGGTCAAATTTTGAAATGCCTTTGTACTTTGTCCCTGAGCTGAAGGTGAGTGTAGAATGCATGTACTTGAGTGATTGGGGCCAAATTGGCTTGCGTGGAGTGCCCCGAAGTCGTTTGGGCAGCATCGGCAGAGTGTACAGCCACCGGAATAATCCGAAATGGAAGTTCGGCGGTTCTCGGCCGCGTTGGTGTTATCTTGGGCAGCTACTTATTTCCATATATGGCTGCTTCACTTTAGATCTGGATCTCCAATGGTTCATCTCAACTAACCTATTGCACACACACAGATGTAGTTCAAGGCTGAACTGAAATCAGAAGGCTGATGCTGAAAGAAGAGAGTTCTGACTGTGTTCCAAGATTTGATGTTGGAAAATTTCAAAGACCCAAAGCAAAAGAATTTTGGGATCCAAGAAAAAAGTTTCAAACTCAGGATTATGAAGACTTGAATTACACCTTTCAGGTTAAGACTGTTTTGGGTGAACCATCGCAGATCTAACGCAAAGTGGCCATATATAGAAATAGGTAGCTGCCCAAGATAACACCAACGCGGCCGAGAACCGCCGAACTTCCATTTCGGATTATTCCGGTGGCTGTACACTCTGCCGATGCTGCCCAAACGACTTCGGGGCACTCCACGCAAGCCAATTTGGCCCCAATCACTCAAGTACATGCATTCTACACTCACCTTCAGCTCAGGGACAAAGTACAAAGGCATTTCAAAAATTTGACCCCAGAAAACAAAAGTTTTCACCCTCAAAACAAAAGTTTTCAATCTCAAAACAAAAGTTTTCACCCCAAAACAAAAGAGTTTTGGCCCCCAACAAAAAAGTTTTTAATGTTACAGATGGCCCGCCATAGAAGCATACTGTCCAATGGATAAAAATCCTGAATTGGCAAAACTATTAATAATTCTACAGCTTCAAAACTAAACCCCGGACTGACCTTATCAAGGTACTTGACGAAAACTCGGTCCGCGTGAGGCTGCGAGGAGCGAAAAGGCGACGATGGAAGACATTGAATTTGTAAACCGATTTTCTGTACCGCCTGAAGGATGAAGAGAAGCTGCGACGGGTAAGAGATTTATGTAGCGCCGCCTTTGTCGAGACGGATTCGTTCGCAGACATCGGCACTGCGGATCTTTGGTAGGCATTAGCAAGCACTTGTTGACAGCGCGCGAGCCACAATTCCACATCTGGTATTTCCGCAACGCCACTGGTCTGTCCCCATCGCGAAGCTTGATACAGGCCAACACCAGTGGCGTGCTCGATGCCGACTTTTCCATGAGATCAACGTGCATAGCGCCGTCCGAAAATTCCGAGTAGAAAAAACGGCCCGTGGAGAAAGGGAAGAAGTCGGACGAGGAACCCGGGAACGGCGCCGTCGCCGACTGGCGCAAGTCCTTCGAAGATGACGCAGACGCATCTGAAGACCCGAAAGCAGGGAAGAAACTCGATGTATGGCTGCATAAATGCTAGTATAGCGGTCAAATAGCCGTCGTTGTACACGCGGCATTCATTCACGTGCTGCCAAGTTATCGTTGAGGCGGGAGGGGAGGAGTCTGGCGCGCAGGCCGAATGTGATGTATCCCGGGTCGAGGACATGAGCTGGAGACCCTTGCGCACGCCGGGAATAGCCCGGCGCCGTTTGCTATGAAGGCCCTTACTGGACAAAAGTTTTTTTATACCAAGAAAATGTCAAGATATCTAGAGATATGCACACAATTCTCAAGAAACATCCAGATATCTACACATCTGTCAACAATTATCGAAAAAAGCCGAGATGTCTACACAATTTCAATTTCCTCGAGATCTTGAAGATCTCGACCGGGTTCGAGATCTCGACTTTTCGATCAAGAATCCTTTGACGTCATGCCTTCGAGTTCTTCGACATCTCGACTTTTTTTGATCTACTCGTCATCCGTCCATTTCCTCAACATCTCATCTTCTCATTCCAAAACAGGGGACCTTCAATTTCAAAATTGCCCCTCTCATCCATGTGGTGCCCCACTGCACCAGGCCAACGTATCCATGTGGTCGGCCCAGGTACGCTATCGCCCTGCAGTTCCGACTCTCCTCTTGACCGTCATGTCTCTCTCGCAACGAGGTCAGTGTACACAGTGTGCCCATTGTGCCTCCTGGGTCGCTTCTCGTTGGGACGCCTTTCGACGAGAGAATGTACCTCTGTACCTCGTCATGTAAGCTGTCCCTGCTTTGTATATTTATTTTGCGCCCTCTGATGCGTTTTTTGAGACACCCAATTCGTGCGAGGAGCTCTGTGATGCATGCCAGCATCCGTGGCTTGCGCACGAGCCACCTCCTATCGATCCCAATGACCGTAACTATCTGCGCCGCAGGGGAGCTTGCCGCACTACCCGCTGTGCAGGCTTCACTTCTGTAAGCTCTTCCATGCGCACGACAAGATTCTGCTGACTTCATCCAAGATTGCCCGTACTTGGGAGTTTACCACACTGTGCGTGTGCGGAGCTCCCTTGGCCTCGCATGCTTCTATCCCAGACGACATGTATGATTTCAATTTTACTCAGCTTCACTTTGTATCTCACCAATCTCCTCAGCGTCACTGTCCCCACACGGGCACCGGCAGCACCGCCTCCTAACCTCCCGCATTCAACACATACTGCTGGTGGGCCTGCGATGGATGCGTTCGATGGCGTTCTCCCGCCAGTCGCCGGCAATGCTGGCACGCAGCGGGCTGCCAGTGCAGTGCGCTCCCTCCGTAATGGTCCATTTGCGGCCGCCTTGGGCAGCCATCACGGTGCGCGGACCCCATACCCTGAAAACAGCGTCTGGGCCACGTCCACCCCGCAGGTCGAGATTCTTGTGGTTTGCTGGCCATTGGTGGTATGTGACAACAAATCCGCACATATAATGCTCACCAATCCAATTACCGTAGCTTCCGGGGAGCGAATATCATCTTTCGACCGCCACTGATCCCACTCCCCGTATTGCCATCCAGAATGAGCGTGCCAAGGTGTACGCCAATCACCTCAATGAGGCAAAGCTTATTCTCAAAGTCAAGATTCCCCAGCGAGAGCTTATCCCACCTGCTGAGTTTTTTGCCAAATCCAAGAGCTTCTAGCCCCTCACGGAATATCCTTTCCTCCTCATCCAACGTCCAGTTTTGCTTCGACCGATTTCCACGTCCAACCCTTCATACTTCTGAGGGCTACTCAGAACCGCACCACATTCAAGCTCAACACCCATCCAACCATGAACGACAACCTATTCAAGTACCGGGAACTTGCCAAGCTAAACACGAAGTTTCCAAATCCCTTGACCGAAACCGAGAATAGCGAAAAAAATTGGATATGGATCGGTGAGTTGACTCCTATTGATGAATGAAGCCCACATTGATTATTATTCGAGCGCCTCGCTATGGTCCTCTGATAGGCCCTGTCAGCCGTTTTTCGACACTGACAGAGCCTTTGTCCAGACAACACCCATGCTATGGCCTACGTCTTCTTGACCGGCTCCCCGAATCTGACCCACCTAGAAGTGGCGATGACTTCCCGGAGCCTGAGTGCTTTTCCAATTATTGCCCCAACAACGATATCGGTCCGGTGCGTATATGTGTCGCAAATTCAAATTCTACACCAACTAACCAATGTTACATAGATAGATCTTGAACGCTCTCACATCAGGCAGCGGTGGCGGCACGGCTCCTCCAAGACCTGTCACTCCTCCTCAGCCATCTCTTATATGCCATCGCTCCCCCCAGTCCCAGGTTTTTTAACACCCTTCACAATATATGTCGCTAATTTCTGCCCAGATCATATCTACTGGCTGCTGGGTCAGGCAAAGGCAGCAGACCATGGACGAGAATGCTGACTTGCCCATCGAGGTGACAATCCTCCTACAGCTTCCGATTTTACCCGTTCATTCAATACTCCACCCCAGATGGCTGATCCCCGTCCAGATCTTTCGCCACGTCAGATTGCTCAGCCTCAGGTAAAGTCCTCTGATTTTTCACCCCCACTACCGCTCAACCCACTATAGACCGAGCATTCGCCACCATCCCTGCCTGAGGCAGAGATCACTCCTCTTCAGGTCGGAGTCGAGGTCCTTGCGGGCTCGAATATTGTTTCCTGGCAGCAAACTCTAGGACAAAAAATCCAAACCGCTGCCAGAAACACTTCTGTACCTGAAATCCATGGCAAAACAGTCGAGGCCGTAGCCAGTTGTATCATCGATATAATGGTGTACTTTCAAACATGTGATCTGCCTGACGAACTGTTTGCCATGGAAGACTCAGAGCTTCAGCTGCAGATGATTGTGAAGGAGAACACTGTGGACCTCGTCTTCGAGTCATTCCTCAACCCTGTTCACCTGTTTTCCATGTAAGTCGTCCTTCGGCCGCCAGACCCTGCATCCATGCTGATTTGATACCCAAGCAGCATTCGCAATGAGTTTGATACCCATGCAGTCACTTTCGGCACTGGGCCTGAGCAGGCTGCACTTCGTTATGGATGCACGGTCCTCACCCAGCGATTCAAATTCTGGCAGCAGGTTCCATCGTCTCACATGTTCCGGCCGATTTTCTCCCCGTCCTCCAGCAGAATGTCCAACACTCAGCGCACCAAGACGTTTTGGGTGCACGGCATGTTTTTGGTGCTCCATTGTTTCACCTTGATGCAAGGCCCTCTCCCAATCAGCATGTGGCTTCTTCTCTGTCTCATCCGTGGCAAAGAGGCGTTGCTCATTCCCAAGCACATTCTCCGTTACATGGACCCTGGGGCTTATAATATCTTGGCACCCTGGTACGACTTCCACCTTGACATGCCAGTTCCCCTGCCATCCAAGCCAAGCCGCCCCTTGCGGTTGTTCATCCTTGACCATATGCCATCGATCCAGGTACGTAACTCAGTTCTTATTCATCCAGCCACCGGAACCAACTCGACCTCCAGCCGAACTTTATTCCCAATGTCCGCTCCCCCGAAGAACATAACAAGTGGTTAATCACGGCATTTGCGACTATCTTGCTCGGGCATCACGATACATGGAACCATGCTGAGTATCAAGCCCTCCAAGACGGCTTCAACTCAGCGCTTGGTGCAGAATTTGGACGAGTAAATATTGCTCTTTCTGTCGGAGTCTCAGCGTGTTGATTACATAATTACAGACACTCGATGACCTCGTGCCTTCTCCATTCATGATCACTATATATGACCGTTGCGTCCACAAAGTGGAGGAAGTATTTGACCACCTTTTGTTCATGATCATGACGCCAGCGCCTGACCATACATCCCCGTATTTCATGAAGCTCTTTCGTCTGCGTCTAGAGCGCTACATACATGGTATCGGTCACCCTCCTGAGCTTTGCACCCTGTTGGAAGCATTCGGGGTTTTGGAGCAGGAATTCGACGGCGCACAAAACGATCCTTTGCTCCGCGCTAACCTGATCCTTCGCTGTGGCACAGATGGTGACATGCACCCAACACAGGATGACTGGGCGATTACTGTGCGTTCCCACTGCCATTACAGATATCTTCTGATGCCTGACCTCCGCCCCGCAGTTTCACTTCCAAGGTCAAAATACCCGTGTGAGCCATCTTCTGCGAACATTAATGTTGTTGTCACTCACGGCAATTCTTCAGACCTCTGGTGTTGCGGGTCCACTCGGGTTCCATACCTGCTTCAAATGCATTGACGTTCTGCTTGATCATGGGTTGCGAGAGATTTTGCTGGAGTCTGTCGAGGCAGACAATCAAAAGTCGTCTAAGTTTGACTTGTGGCTCCATGAACGACTTTAGGTCCTTCCCCGTCTACTATTCGCATTGCCACCACCATTCGTGCCCTGCCCGCCTCGCCGCCGCCGGTCATAGCGCCAAGCCCCTCATATGTATCATATCAAAATTAGTATTCCTCTTTCAATCCGTTGTCTCTTAGCCCATTCTGAACTCGTCTCAGGTGACCTTAGGAATATCCTAGTGCACAATTTCCATCGTTGCCGCGGTTTGTGCCCTGCCCACCTCGCCGCTGCCGGGCACAGCTCCGAATGTATTATCACATGAGAAGTATGTATAAAGTACCGAATACATCACACAAACTGGTATCCAAGGCGTTGAGTGTTAGCAAAAAGGTTCTGGTTGTGGTGAGGACGATGTTGTGGGTGCAAAATCTGGCTCCAAGGAATCTCGAATGCATCGATGTTTCCTCTCCTCTGTGCAGCACGGAATGCTTCCTCATCTGCTGATTGCCACCATGACTCATATTCCCGACGCAGCACCGTAGGACGCCAAACATTGAATGTTGTGGGAGCTCGGCCAGCTGAATGGCACTCCAGTTCGGCCTGCGTGGGGCTATGGTCATCGAGGTACAAGTCACATAGAGCTGGGAGACGTGTTTTGAGTATGGTGGCAAGAATCCCAGCTGTTTTGGGTTCTGTAATTCCAGGAAGTTCTTCGATACAAAAGCACCTGTCGACATCTCGAAAAAGTTCAAGCACTGGCGGAGGAAAATCCTCATCCTCTGATGAGCTGTTCTCCGAGTCACTATTGCTGTCTCATGAGTGGAAAAATTCGCTGAGTTCGCGGGAAGTGATGACTAGGCGAGTGAGGGAAGGTGATATCGAGGGGCTGAACAACAACTTTGGTGGAAACCTGGGGCTCCAGTCGTCTCGTTCACCACCCCACAACTCCAGCACAGAAATGATGCATCGGGAGCGCTTCAAGAACGAATAAAGGGCGCTCTCAATATGTCCCAAATGATCAGGTCCTGCTCTTCTGTGTTCAACAACTAGATGTGTCAGATTGGGGAGGGTCACAAACTCGAGAAGGACTCCGTCGCCATTGAAATTGAAGGTGGTGACGCTGGGCAGGAGGATGTCACAAGACGCTGGGAACTGGAAGGAAAATATTGGTCTGCTGGTATGCATGCCGAGTCGCAGGTGCTGAACAGTGCTGGCTGCACGGAGGATTTCTTGGAGGTGCACAGAGCCAAGGGGATCCACGAAGTCGAAGACAAGGCTGAGATGTGTCAGCTGAGCCCATGGCGCAATAAGCGGGGGGCCCTTGCCAGTGAAGGTGAGTGAGTCGTGGCGCTTGCGTGAGTAGCCTGGAAAACCAATCTGCAACCTCCTTGTGTTGGTTATGAACAGAAATAGAAAGACTCTCGAGTGCAGGGGCAGCGAAAAGGGCGACACATCCCGGGATAAAACAATCAACCATTTCGATATGGCGGCAATGGAATAATTTGGGGAGCAAGACTGGAAGGTCAAAATGGATCTTCCATGCATAGCAATGCTCCTCCCAGAGTATCGGACCATGTCATTTCGAAGGCCATGTAGGAGACGAGCCATGCATTGGTCGGTCCATGCGGAGGGACATTGGCAGTGTGCGAGCCCGGGAGAGCCACTGACGTGTGAGCTCTACATTCCTAATATTCTGGGTGCTGAGCGAGCTCCAAAGTTGCGGGGTGGTTATAGCAACACTCCGCCAATGAGAGGAGACCTGGCAAAGAACCAGGGGTGGAGCGGTAGATGCAGGAGCTACAAACACAGGCAAGGGGAAGGTGGTATATGGGACCGGTGTGTGCAAAGGAAGAGTTAATATAAAAATTTCGGATAGAGTTTCATTGGCGAGAAAGTCAATTGGGGGAGAGGTTTTCGCCATCGCAGTCAGGAGCAAGATTGATTTTTTCCTTATTAGGAGACAATTTGCGTTTGCAGAATTTTCATTCATTGTAAAAATGACTACAGATCTCAAATGCTTGCTGCCAAACTAGCTTCCACACTTCCATGCTTCGAGAGGTCAGGTCAACAACAGCTGCGAGCTTGCGATCAAGGTAGGCAACCTGTTCGGCGGAAAAAGGACAGTCTGGAGCCTCACAAGAAACTTCAGACAGCTCCTGTGGCTCAGACGAAAATGGATTTTGGTCGTCCCACTCCTCCGGATTCTGCATCAGATGGTGTTGCATGAGCGAAGAGTGGTCCATGACATCCCAGTCAATGCCATAGGTGGAGGGATCTTCCACTTGCTCATCTGGCGGGGCAACCATGTGCTCAAGACCGCGGGGTCCATCTTGCAGCTGGCTGAAAAAGAAGATATCATGGGGGGACCGCGTGTGTTCACCTCGGATTTGGAGATCGTGCTGGTTCCAGGCTTTGGCCCATTCCTGCGCATCCTCGTCAATGCAGGCGAGAAAAAGATGATGAAGGAGCCATATATGCTCGGAGAGGGCAGGATTCAAGTTGTGATTGACCTCGAGGTCAATGAAGAATTTCTTCCACTTGAATCCGAAGCCGTAGGTGATGTCGTACCACAGGCGCTCAATGCGGGTGTTGTTAATGCTCCTAAAACCAGGTCTGCCATCATATGGATAAACAGTCAAACAATCTCACCTTCCCCAGATATACGACCCATGGGTGACACCTCGCTCTGTCTCTATTATCTCGGCCACAAGGACGTTTTCAGCCCCATGATCGCTGCGAACTCGACTTGGGAGACCGTATCGGTCAACTGCCCTGCAGAAGTGATCGAGAACAGTCTGCGCACGGTTGTTGCTCCGAACTTGAATGCCAGTGACAAGATGTGATTTGCCATCGATAAAGCAATGTATAACAATCTTGAAACGAATGAGCCCTGGAACATGTTATCAGGCAAACCATGCTGGCCATCGTGATGCCACAGAGAGTTGGCTCCAGCAACAGTATAAGGTGTGTGGTGTATGAAACGCGCTCCAAATGCGCCAGGAGAGCCATGGACCCGCAGATAGGATGCGGCGATTCGATCTCGAGGAACACGGTGGCCCATGACCCTGAGACGTCCTTTGAGCATGCGCCTGCCGAAGTTGGGGAATGTTTGTAAGATAGAACCGAGGATTGCATCGAGCTCATCGTCGGTGAGGGTAGACACCGGTGCGGACGTGGACGTGTAAGTACGGGAAACAGTGCCGTCAGTCTGGGGAATGTCGGTATAAACCAGTGCACCAGGTTCCACCAGCCCGTACTCTAGAGCTCGCTGTCAAATAGTGCGGGCGCTGACGTGAAAAACATCTTGAAGGTGTGTCGGTCCATGGAGATTGAGGGCTTGGGAGAGCACTTCGCGGTCGATGTCGACCCGTGGCTGTCCACCAGAGCTGGTGCGCATGGTTACTATGAGTGCGGGGGCCATGGGTGGATCAGAAGACAGGTGCCGTGCATCACTGAGAGCATCAACCATGGACGTTAGACTCTGCTCCGCAGTTGCAAGCTCTACAGGAGGAACAATATTGCAATGCTGATTATCCCAGTGAGAGTTGGGAGGATGGAAGAGAAAAAAACGTACCAGTTGCAATGCGGCAGAGAACTGCAGGACCTCGTCGATTTGCTGGTTGAGCTGGGTCTCTGCACCCCGTTGGGTGTGCAACGTGTGGATGACGTTGCGCTTGAGGATCTGGTAGGCTATGCGGAGGTTCTCCAACTGCTCGGACGGGTCAGACATTGCAGCAAGGAGGAGAGGAGGTTGGTTGATACTCACGTGGGCGCGACAATGGCGTGCTGTTGTCAACGAAACGAACTCCGTGAATGCCCGCCTTGGCATGCACTCAGGAGGTTCATACACTAAAAATAGGCTGTTATCAGGGCTTGTGATCAAGCAGCTGATAAAGCTGCGAGTCGACGGATCAGAGATCTGCACTACGTCACATCCCATTGTCGAGATCTCGATTGTTGCGTGGTATGAGCTGTCGAGATCTCGACCGTGTCGTAATTTTGGTCGTCGAGATCTCGACCATGCAGAACGGCATGCACTCGAGATCTCGAAGTAGCTATTCATGCAGTTGACTAGCCTTCCCAACAACCCTGGTCGAGATCTTGAACATCATTCAAGAACTCGAAATGAAGACTTCCTCCAACTCACTGTGCAAATTTTGTGTTGCCGACAAGATATGTAGATATCTCTCCACAATACCATCAAAATGTCGAGATCTCGAGGTTTCTCGAAGATTATCTACGGATTGTTGTAGATCTCGATGTTCTGATAGACAAAACCCCAAAATACAAGAGTTTTGTCCAGTAAGGGCCCTCAAAGTTTGCGGTGTTGTATGAATATTTTTGGTTCGCAGCGTGCAGCGTGGGCGGGCGAAAGCGAAAGGTGTGTCTGCGAACGCGCTGACTTGAGGATGCCCCATTGTCCCATGTTCGCGCACATGACGTGCAAAGTTCATGTTGTAGTGCGCATCCGTCCCTCAGGGCAGCACACATGTAAAAGACGTTTGTGCATGCCACCGCGATAGTCAGCGGCGGCGTTCGCAAAGTACGCCTGCGCAAAGATGGCGCCAACAACAAAAACACACGCGACTCTGTGCGAACGCCGTGTTGCGCAACAGAACATCGGAATCCGCAAGCTGCTGGTCGTGGCTGGTGGGGGCGCACGCGCGCGAAGATGGAACGGCATGGAGCGGGTTCGTGCGTGGCAGGAGTTGAACACAGCGTCAGCTTGACGAGTGCGTCGGTGGCCGCGAGCGCAGGTGGGCCTGCCATGCCTGTCGCGCGAGCATCGAATACAATGGAGGGAGTGTTCAGCTGCAAGTAGTGAGAATCCAGAAATTAGAATCGCAGCCTTGCACTGGTATAGGAGGCTTGGTCGCGGCAATCAAGTTGCCGTCCATCAATCTCCCACGATCATGTGTCTAGCTATGACACACTGAAGACTCGAGTTTAACTTGCCCCACAACCTGCTCCACCAAAGTCGACGAATGTCGACCGGCGGGAGTGTCGACCGAGCAAGCTTTCGCCTGCAGTAATATTTTTCAAACATTGCTCGGCGACCTGCCGGCAAGCTCTGAGCCTCTTGCGAGTTCCAACAATATCATCGATACTTGGGGACCGCCGCTGCAGATAAGTAGTGATGACTTTGCCGATTTGCTGATGACTTCTCTTTCTCTTCTTTCCTGCTTCTCCGGGATTGGACTTCCATCAACCGACGATGACCCTTCGCCCCTCTATAAAAGCTCTCAAGTTGACACAAGATGCCAACTGAACTTGCAACATGTTCAATTCGTGCCCGTTCCGGGCCGACTTTCCTCAGCAGCACGACGCTCACCCGTGCCATCATGTCCACTCCCTCTTCAATTGGCCGTTATCTGAATCCTGTTGCTTCAGTTCCCTCCCACCACCGTGCTTGACTGCCTCCTTCATCCGTAGCTCCAATTCCTGTCATCTGCGTGATAAATCCCGGAACCCATGCCTCACCGCTGTGCCCAGGCCCGCCACTACTCGTATCCGGCGCCGCAAACGTCGCCGTAGCAATTCCTCGTCTCAATCACTCGCCGTGGCCACTTCCACTGCCTACACCGGGAAACTGAAGTGCATCCAAACGAGTGACAGTGAAAGGGTGCGTGTATTCATCTAATCTGATCACGCCTGCAGTCAACCGATGCACAGCTGGCTAAATGAGCCAGGATGACCGTGTCGACCCCAGATGATCACTCGTCTCGCACGCAAGACACTCGACGTGAATGTGGAGGAAATTCCATTAACGCTGTCGAATTTGTTAATGTTTCTGCACGGGTAAATAATCATCTGCATCCGTGTTCGAAATCTCACATCTGATAGGCGGAACAGGCGGTGCTGGCGGTTCTGGAGGTACAAAAGGCGGGAATGGCGGCATCGGGACGGGTCCAGTGCATAACGTGAACGTATACTTCCAACGCTAGGTAAATAAATCTCTGCATCCATTGGAATATTGTTGCTCACGCGGAATACTGATCCTGAATAAACCTACGCCGCTCGAAAACCCCGCAGCCGTGAACCTAGCGTTCCGTAAGTTACGGACCATTACTCTCGTTGACATCAAATATAGAAAATAGACAAGCACTTTTGAGTCGCCTCCCTTTCACTCTCGGCGCGCGCGGGTAGGCGTTATCGGTCTTCCGGCACATGAACAGCTTCTCTGGCAGTTCTCTGCAAATCTAGTTCACTTTCGCGAACCGTTCAAGATGACATGCCGAATTGGAACGTAACACCAGCGCGCGCCAAATTTCAAGAAAGCCGGTTCAGTGACAAGAGATGAACCACTACCATGACGGAACGAGAAACCCATCGAATCTTCACAGCATTCGCGGTCGGTGAGTCATCATTCTGTGCAAAATTGCATCCCGGATCACACTTGAGTGGCTGGATTCAAGGGTATAAGTAGCAGTTACGAATGGAGATTTGGTGCGTAACTTGCTTCTTTTGTTACAGATGTTCGATAAGCGTGGTTGTCAAACTTGCCGCGAAACACAACCACATTTCCAACAGGTCAACAAGAGTTCACAAAGGTTTGAAGCTTTTCCTGTTTCAACTTTGAACAGCGCAGTTTGGACACTCCGAACCACTGACTGGGCAACTGGCCCAAGCATCGTCAATATCCCAACTAATGTTGCTGCGACTCAAGTCGAGCAAATTCGACTTAACACGTCTAGCGTCTGAGGATCCTGTCAATTATAGGGCATTAGGGGGTCAGCAAATGGAGTTATAATAGGTCCATCTTGCACACTTGGCATTTGGTGAAATAACGATTACTGTTTCATTTCAACCGTAGGTTCAGGGGGTGTGACCTGTGACCTCTTAGGTTCAACTTTTGATACGTTCAATTTCCTTTTTGGGCGATTTTTCGGTGTTTGCCGGCTCGTTTTTGCCCTAAAATGGCGCTCCAAAGGGTCTGTGACCTGTGACGAAAATTAAATAGGTACAGTTCAGGTCCCATTGTGACCTGTGACTGAACCTATGGTCGAAATGGAAACAGTATCCGTGGAGAAACCTGGGAATTAACGTAATTCAACTCGACTTGCCAAGTCGCGACTTCGGGAGCAGTAAATTACATATTTCACAACAGTTAAGTGACTTCAGTGGAAATGGTTAACATATGTTAGAGAGGCATTATAATGCTCCCTTTGACAGGTATAATAGCCGAAATAATATGCAAGAGCAGGTCAGCAAATGAGTTAAGTCGAATTTGATCGACTTGAGTTGCAGCAACATTAATCCCAACACCATCACGAAGGTAAGGTAGCGGCCATACAAATGCGGTTGCCCCACGTGTCGTGACGGTCACATTGCCTTTTTGGGTCGGAGTGCCTTTCAACCGGCCTTTCTGCAACTCGGTGGGGTCTTACAAGAATTTTAGCTCAACAGAGTTGTATATATGCATGAGGAGAGTAATCACTATTTTTTTCTTGAAATTTAGAGCAAAATTGAGGGACTAGTTATGAATATACTACCTAAATCTTACAAACCAGTGTTCAGGTTGCCGCCATGGCTGATTCTTGCAGCCAACATCTCTTTTTTAAACTCTTGAGGAAGGACACAATGTCCCTTGTATTCCCTTTGGGCTTAAGCCGCTTGTGAACCATCCAGTCCATGGTGGTAAGCATTAGTGAAACAATGAGCATGTATAACAAATCAGCACATCGAATCATTCAGACGATTTAACCTGTCCTGTATCAACTTTTTGGCTGGGGGCATGAGAGATGTATTGGGGGCATTGCCTCAAAATTTTTCCAAGGTCCACCAGCAAAAAAAACTTTGCAATGCGTGCTCACAAGTTGTGCATTCATAGGCTGATGTCTTATTTTGGGAACTAGTCACTCAATGTTGAGAATTTGACAAGATTTCGACCTTGACAGGCATCGGTGGACTGATCCCCACAGAACTGTTGAGCCAGATTTTTTATTGTGCCTCTTCTGGATTAAATAATGTATTTTCTCTGTCTTTCCTTCCCAATATGGTCATGTCACATGTGATCACGTGGGGCAACCGCGTTTGTATGGCCGCTACCTTAGAACGAAAGTTTACCTGACAGATTGATAAATTCCGAGTCCAAAAGCAAAAGCCTCTCGAAATCGCCGTGAAATACAGCCAGCTGCAGTGGACTGAGCAAAAGGGAAATCTGTGACATAAGCAATTCCCACACAGCCACTATTTTTATTAGATTCTGTTTACTGATAAAACGGCAAAACATGGCCCGGATCTAATGAAATCGCTAATTCGATCACAAAAAACTAATGAATTTCAAATTTCATTAGATTGAGAAAGTGTGGACAGCGAGTAGTGTGACCGACGATTTGGCCCTGTTGAGATATTAAAAATGACTACATAAGTATTCGTAATATCGCGCCTTCTCTGCCTCTTACCCCTTGTTCCTGGACATATCACCGCCCAATTTCTTTACCACAAGTCCCGAGGCCACTCTCTTTCTTCAACTTCTTGCTCCATTTGTGTCTTGTTGAGTCGTCCCGCTCGTGATCCTACTTGCTCTATGCCGAAGCCAATAATTTTCAGACCAAGAGTCCGGAATGGTTGAGGATTCAGAAATGCCTTTACTTGTATAAGTTTCCTGGTTCTCTCAAGCCATGAGTAAGTACGTACAAATATTCACTGGTGCCCGTTTAGACCACTGACACTTCACCTTTCGCAGAGCTTACGGGCTAATTTAGTCTTTAAAAGTATGATCAATCAAATAGTGGATGCATACCTCTTTGCAATTTGCTCTGAAGAAAGCACGGCTTCCAATCCATCGGTCCCTTTGGAATTCGCTCGAATACACGTGGTCCAATATCAAATGCAATGCATGTATTGCTCATTGAACAGGTTTAGGACGATCAGTCTCGATGTCTGCTGAATCCAGAATAATGACACTTACACTTCTCGTAGTGGCGCATACAATACATGTATTTCTTCATTCCCTTTATTCTATACAGCTAACTTAATCCCATGTCAGTTGGGTGATTGAACCTCTCGCAAATGTTATATCATGATGGTTTTGCGGACTTGAACTCTAGGCAAATTCACGAGTTGAGTCAGAGCCCGAATTCATTGTAATCCGCACATGAGAGCATCTGTGCATCACAATCTAAGTCCGTGTTCTGTTTCCTTTCTCTCAACCTCATTTTCACACGCTAACCTGCCTCTTTGTCTAGCAGCCTCACTTTTCGTGCTGCCGAGTACATTTTCTTTGTCTTTTGATTATCAACTGAAATCTGGCCTAAATGCTCGAGTTTCAAGTATGAATGCCGGGACACACTGCGGAATGAGAGCTGGGTCGAAGTGTGATGCTAGTAGATCAGATGAACAATGAACCCAAGTGCGTACTTGTCTTGTGTTGATTTAAATTCGACTTGACTCACCTTCTGTTTGTCTTACAGACCTGTGTATTCTGAGTTGGGCCTAGTATGCATTCAATTCGTATAGTGGATGTGAAGGCATGTTTGATTCAAGTTCAATTCCATTTCAACTTACTGACCTTTGTTTTGGCCCAATAGACTCAATTTGGAGCCAGTCAATAGGTTCCTCTTGTCTCTTGAATTACTGATTTGATTCTTTCCTAGGTGGCTGATAGTTGACTCTCGATCGAGCAGCTGCAGGATCAGTGAAGTTTAATCGTGATATTATCATACTGTACGCTCACGTGCTCAATAAACTCAAGTGTGTTCTTTCATTGTGTTTGTTTCTGCTCGACTGACCTCTCTTTCATCAGATACACGAGGAGACTTTGTATTCCGAGTTGAACTCGACATTTATGAGGCACAAGGGCAGCCAAGACATTGGAGGCGAGGAGGAAGGGTTGTGATTGTTAGCAGAACAGCGAAACATGGTAAGGTAGACAATGCCTGTACAGTGGACAGCCACGAAATGGCATCAAACCCTCCCCGTGGAGCAAGCCTAAAATGGCGAGAAATCGGCGAAATTTAAAATGCAAAGGTTCTGGGACTCAGAGGCTGCATTGATGTGCATTACCATGTGGTTGAGTTGAACGTTCGGATCAAAGAAGTGTATTAATGCAGTGCAATGCATTTGTACATGTATGACTTTGCTGGTCGCGGCAAGTCGCGGCAAGTGCAACTCGATGCAACTTCGATGCAACTGCCCCAGTTTATAAATTCTGCTCTGCATTGATGCTGCATCCCAATTGCACAAGCTTGCATTGACTTGCATTGAGCTGCATTACGCTGCATCCCATTGCATTCAGTTGCACCGTTGCATTCAATTATTGTCCAAGAAACCCTGCCATACTGTCAACAGCACCCTTGCTGATGATATCAGCGGCATATCATCAGCGGCATGGTATTGTTCGTCAGGGAGGTTCACGTCAGCCTCATGTTTCAATTATTTTGTCTGATCAACTGCGGTATGGCTACCGTCGCCAATACTGTTGTGAAGTATGTTTTCTGTACGTATGAACTCCGTTGTGCTGGTCAGAGAGGTGGTGAAAATGCTCCTCCATGGGAAAACAAAAGTATGTGGGTATTTTACATCGCGTTGGCTACTGGTGAGAATACTTGTTTATAGAACTGGCTCCCGAAGTCACACTCCCATTTACTGTAGTAATTTGACCAAAGGTTCACAGGGTGTCACCCGTCACCTCAATTGTTCACTGAACAAATTGTTCATTCCTCGGCAATCACGCCAAAATTACCTTATATGGAAATCCGGCGAATGCTGGACCGAAAATTTTGACATTTTCTTGCTTTTTTAGGCCCAAAAATCCAAGTGTCACCGTCACCTATGTCAAAATTGTTCAGTTCACAGGCGTCCGTCACGTGTCACCTGAACCTTTGGTCGAATTACTACAGTAGATTTCCTGAAGTTGACGACATATCTCATCCTCTTCATTATCATCATAACCTTCTATGGCATACCTTTGAATATCCTCCAGGATGTCTATGTCACTGGACATTCTCTCATTACTCGACTCCGATCCCTGCAGCATTACCAAACAGCGACTCATAACATGGACAAGTGATATCCTGATCCAACGGGAGCACAAATGGCTGACATGACTGATTACACTTGTATCATTTGCTGCGAAGAGATGGTTTTAACTCGTCCTCCAGAGGACCCTGCAGTACCCCCTACCCCTACTGACGCCAAATACAACATCCAAGAAGCTACCCTGTGGTCATATTCTCCACTTCTACTGTCTCCAGTCTTGGCTCAAGCCTCAACAAAGTTGCCTTACATGGTGATTTTTCTGTTTCTGTCAATGCCAGTCGAATTGGATGCTCACGCGATACCTGTATAACTGTCGAAGCATTCTCCAAGGAGTGCTGTGACCTGCTCCACAGCTGTAACACCCAGGAGTCGCCCCTCAGGCTGCGAACACCACCGGAAATCAGAATCCCTTCCCTAATAATCCCTTGGGCTTGGTTGGGCATCTATTTGCTCCACCTGGGCAGGTTTCTGCCTGCAACTGGGTTTCTCAATAGAATTATTCCCTGGCCAGCCACAGAATGGCGCCCAAAATCACACAAACGATGCTGGGCAACCAATTGTCATTGAATACCACTTTCAGTCACACTGGAAATGGAAAATTTTATTAATGGCCTGAAAGTTGAGCTGAAAGGATATCCGATCCAATTTTGACAGCTGCTGAAAGTGCCAATTTCAGAATGCATGAAACAGAAACAGAAAGCGCTACTATCGAAGTCCCTTTCATAGACTCTGATTTTCAGAGCTGCGGGCTTTTTGCCATTGGTCCGGCAATTACCGGACCAATGGCGAAAATAGCACGTTCCTAAAAGTTGGACTCACACCGGAGTTTGCCGAGTTTCAGGCCAACTGAAGTGTAATCCGGAAACGTAAACCAAAATGCGAGGTATCAGGTTAGAAAAAAATCCAGCTGAAATTCAATCTGATCCAACTAGTTTCAGTTTGAGTTCCAGTCAAGCTGAAATCAGAGCTGAAATTATTAGATTCAGCTTTGATTTCAGTCGAGCTGAATTTCAATCGGAAACATTGAGTTTCAGATTACACTTCAGCTGACCTGAAAGTTGGCAATCTTTCCCATGCGTAACATTTCGCTGGGGATTTCCCCTCTAATGGTGGGCATGAGTAAAGTTCCCAAGTTTCAGGGCAGCTGAAATGCAAACTGAAATCAATTCCGAAATTCAATGTATCAGATTTAGTTTTGGGTGACACTGCTTGAAGGGTTCACATTTTTCACTGAAAAAAGTGGTGAAAAATGTTTATTTTTTTTCACCTTCATTTTCAGTGAGAAATTTGTAAAAAAAAAAGTTTGACTATTTTCACCACATTTCACAGTGAGAATAAAGGTGGAAAACTTGACACAAGATTCATGTCTTTTTCTCCAGGAATTGCATCAGGGTTTCATCCACATTCACACATAGAAATAGGGGTGAAAAACTCAAAATGTTTTTCCTTCAAATTTCCAGCAGGAAAATTCCAGTAAAATGTTTGAGAAATGTTTAGGAAACCAGGTGCAAAATGAAAAATAGTTCTCACACATTTTTCACCTCTGCTTGCTTCAACTATGTCACTGAGAAATGTAATAAAAAAGATATAACCATTCTCACCGTGATTCTCAATGTAAAGAGGACAGGAATCATTCAAAATATATCCTTGACATTTTCTGCTGGAAATCAACATGCAAAATGTAAATCAATGCTGGTGCTCAATGCAAAATGTTTCATTCACATTTTGCCTGGAGAATCAGCATGGAAAATGTAGAATAAGGTTTGTCCAAGATGGAAATTGAGTTGGGTGCAAAATGTAAAATAATGTGTATGAAAAATGTAGGATAACTCTGGTGCCAAATGTGGAAAATATGGATGAAAAATGTAAAATACATTTGGTGCATAGTGTGAGATAACATGTATGAAAAATGCGAAATGACTTTGGTGCAAAACGTAAAATCAATCTGGATATTGTGATTGGACATTATCATTGGAAATTCAAAGATGCAAGTTGAGCAAATGGGCAGGAGCATTAGCTGGACATAGCTGACAACAAGTTCAAATACTTTCTCACACCCCAAATAGTGAACCAAGACTTAACTGATGACATCATTGGGTGATGATGGGGAAATAACAACTGAAGGTCATTAAGGAGCATGTAGATTGGTGAGCTCAGATGAATAAACTTTGGCATGGCTGGCTGGATTCAGGCCAACCCTGGTGCACCCAATTTTTACCCCAATGCAATGAATTTTTTGTGCTTCCAAGGTTCTTGCTGAGGAATTTGAAATTGACCTGCCCTCAGAACCTGTCCTCACCCTGGTGTAACCAATTTTTACCTGTTTGAGGTTCTCACTGACAAATTCGAAATTTACCCCTGCCAACTTGTGCCTGCTGGTCCTCAGAACCCATTTCAACCCTGGAGTGACCAATTGTTACCCTACCAGTGCTTACCTAGCCTCGGCACCTGTCATAACCCTGGCACAACTGATTTTACCCTTTCAAGTTTCTCAGGGAAAATCTGAAATTGACTCATGCCTACCTGTGCCTACCTGGCCTCAACACCTGTCCTAACCCTGGCACAACTGATTTTACCCTTTCAAGTTTCACAGTGAGGAATCTGAAATTTACTTGTGCCTAACCATGCCTGCCAGGCCTAGGCACCTGTCCTAACCCTGGTGTGACTTATTTTTACCCTTTCAAGTTTCTCAGTGAGAAATTTGAAATTTACTGTATCTTTCCCTTCAATTCGGTAGTCATGCATCATGCACCCCTGTGTTGATCATGAACTTTGTTCATAGTCATGCATCACGTGCGCCTCTGTCAAACCTCCGAGGCGTCACGCAGCTCTCAAAATCACCTAAAAAATGCCAAAAAGATGAAAATTTCGAATTTTTTCGTTCTGGAATACCAAAAATTTCGAAGTGTCATGCAACAATTTTGCTGTTACTGAAATGCCAAATTGCTAAATTGGGTCACGTGTCACCCCCCATGTCGAATTGAAGGAAAAGATACAGTACCTACCCATGCTGGCCTCACTGATTTTTACTCTTTCAAGGTTTTCACTGAGAAACCTGCAATTCACCCATGCCGACTGGGCATTAGCATCTGTCCCACCCATGGTGTGATTGATTTTCACCCTACCCGTGCCTACCTGTTCTTGGCACCTGTCCTAACCAACATGACTGATTTTTACCCTTTCAAGGTTTTTACTGGGAAATTTGAAATTTACTTGTGCCTACTGATTCTCAGAACCCAGCTCAACCCTGGGGCCAACCTGTCCTCTGCACCTGTATCAATCTGGCGAGACTGATCTTTACCCTTTTGAGTTTCTCAGTGAGAAATTTGAAATTTATCCATGCCTACCTGGCCTCGGAACCTGTCCCAACCCTGGTGTGACTGATTATCACCCTACCTGTGGTAAATTTTGAATTTCTCAGTGAAAAACTTGGAAGGGTAAAAATCAGTGACTCCAGGGTCACGCCAGGTGCTGAGGACAGGTAGACAAAGGTAGGGTAAAAATCAGTCACACCACGAGGATGGGTAGGCCCAGGTAAGCTCAGGTAAATTTTGAATCTCCCAGTGAGGCACTTGAAGGGGTAAAAATTTGCTATGCCAGGGTTGGGACAGTTAAGAGTCATAATCAGTTGCATCAGGGTTGGGACAGGTGTTGAGGCCAGGTCAGCAAATCAGTGATGCCAGGGTTAGGACAGGTGCCGAAGATGGGTAGGTACAGGTAGGCATGAATCAATTTCAGATTTCTCACTGGGAAACTTGAAAGGGTAAAATCAGTGGTGCCAGGGTTATGACAGGTGCTGAGGCTAGGTAAGCACGGGTAGGGCAAAAAATTGGTCACTCCAGGGTTGAAATGGGTTCTGAGGACTGGTAGGGACAGGTAGGCATGGGAATCCTGGTGTACCTGATTTCTACCCCTTCAAGTTTCCCACTGAGAAATGTGAATCCTACCTGTGCCCAGTACCTGTCATTGGAACCTGTCTTTAAAGCCCAGGTTAACCCTGGTGCACCTGATTTTTACCCTTTTTAATCTCTCACTGAGAAATGCAAATTGTGTGCTGTACCTGTCATTGAAAACTGTTCTTGGAACCCAGGTTAGCCCTGGTGTCCCCAATTTCTAATGCAAATTGTACCTGTGCTCAGTACCTGTCATTGGAACCTGTCTTCAAAACCTGGGTTAATCCTGGTGCACCTCATTGAATTCTACCTGTACCCAGTACCTGTCATTGGAACTTGTTCTCAAAACCTGGGTTAACCCTGGTGTACCTGATTTCTACCCTTTGAAATTTCTCACTGAGAAATGCAAATTGTGCCAGTCCCTGGTACCTGTCATTGGAACCTATCTTCAAAACCCAGCTTAACCCTGGTGGACCCAGTTTCTACCCTTTGTTCTCACTGAGAAATCCAAATTGTACCTGTGCAGCTTGAAACCCTGGTGTACGTGATTTCTGCCCTTTCGAGTTTTTCACTGGGAAATGCAAATTTTATCTGAGCCCAATACCTGGCATTGGAACCTGTCTTCAAAACCTGCATTAACCCTGGTTTACCCCGTTTCTACCCTTTTCAGTTTCTCACTGAGAAATGCAAATTGTACCTGGGCCTTACCTGTCATTGGAACCTGTCTTCGAAACCTGGGTTAACCCTGGTGTACCAGATTTCTACCCTTTCAAGTTTCTCACTAAGTAATGCAAGTTGTGCCTGTGCCTGGTACCTGTCATTGGAACCTGTCTTCGAAACCCAGGTTAACCCTGGTGTACTCAATTCCTACTCTTTCAAGTTTCTCACTGAGAAATCCAAATTGTACCTGTGCCAAATTGGACCTGATCTCAGTATCTGTCATTGGAACCTGTCCATGAAGCCCGGGTTTATACTGGTGTACCTGATTTCTACCCTTTTGAGTTTCTCACTGAGAAATGTGAATTCTACTCGTGCTCAGTACCTGTCATTGGAACCTGTCTTCTGAACCCATTAGGGTGAAAATCAGTTGCACCAGGGTTGGGACAGGTGCTGAGGCCAGGAGCATGGGCAAATTTCAAATTTCTCAGTGGGAAACTTGAAAGGGTAGAAATCGGGTACATCAGGGTTAACCTGGGTTCCAAATGACAGGTTCCAATGACAGGTGCTGGGCACAGGTACAATTCACATTTCCCAAGGGGAAACTTCAAAGGGTAAAAATCAGGTGCACCAGGGTTAACATGGGTTTTAAAGACAGGTTCCAATAACCGGTACTGAGCACAGGTACAATTAAGTGGGAAACTCAAAGAGTGAAAATCAGGTGCACCAGGGTTAACCTGGGTTTTGAAGACAGCTTTCAATGACAGGTACTGGGCACAGGTAGAATTGAAATTTCTCAGTGGGAAACTTGAAAGGGTAAAAATCAGGTGCACCAGGGTTAACCTGGGTCTTGAGGACCAGTTCCAATGACAGGTACTGTGCACAGGTACAATTTGCATTTCTCAGTGGGAAACTCAAAAGGGTAGAAATCGGGTACACCAGGGTTAACCTGGGTTTCAAAGACAGGTTCCAATGACAGGTATTGAGCACAGGCACAATTGGCATTTCCCAGGGAGAAGCTCAAAAGGGTAGGAATCAGGTGCATTTGGAATTTAACTGTGCCTCTCTGGCCTCAGCACCTGTCCCTACCCTGGTGCGACTGATTTTTACCCTACCTGTGCCTACCCATCCTTGACACATGTCTGAACTGGGCTATGACTGATTTTCACCCTTCTGAGTTTTTCACTGAAAAATTCGAAATTTACCTGTGCCAACCCATGCCCCTGTTCTCGGCACCTGTGCCCAACCTTGGTGCAACCGATTTCTACCCTTTCAAGCTTCTCACTGAGAAATTGGAAATTTACCTGTGTCTATTGGTTCTCAGAACCCATTTCAACCCCGGTTTTTACCCTGCCTGTGCCTAACCATCATAGGCATCTGTCCTAACCCTGGTGTGACTGAGTTTTACCCTTTTGAGTTTCTCACTGATAAATTTAAAATTCACCTGTGCCTCCCTGGCCTTAGCACCTGTCCCCACCCTGGTGTGACTGATTTTTACCCTCCTTTTGCCTACCTATCCTTGGCACCTGTCCTAACCCTGGTGCAACTGACCTTTACCCTTTCAAGTTTTTCACTGAGAAATTTGAAATTTACCTGTGCCTCCCTGGCCTCAGCACCTGTCCCAATCCTGGTGCAACTGATTTTCACCCTAATGGGTTTAGAAGACAGGTTCCAATGACAGGTACTGGGCATGAGTAGAATTCACATTTCTCAGTGTCTCTGTCCTGAGCACCCATCCCAACCTGGTGTGACTGATTTTTACCCTTTTGAAGTCATCACTGAGAAATTTGAAATTTACCCATGCCTACCAGTTCTTAGAACCTGCTGCATCAGGGTCAGGTACAGGTGCTGAGGACAGGTAGGCACAGGTAGGCACCGGTAAATTTCGAATTTTTGAGTAACTTGAAAGGGTAAAAGTTGGTCACACCAGGGTTGGGACAGGTGAGGGTAAAAATCAGTCACACCAGGGTTGGAACAGGTGCCGAGGTCAGGTAGGCTCAAATAAGCACAGGTAAATTTCATATTTCTCAGTCAGAAACTTGAAAGGGTAAACATCGGTCATGCCAGGGCTGGGACAGGTGAGGGTAAAAATCACTTGCACCAGGGTTGGGACAGGTGCCAGGGACAGGTAAGCACAGGTAGGCAATGGTAAATTTCGAATTTCTCAGTGAGAAACTTGAAAGGTTAAAAATCAGTCACACCAGGGTTGGGACTGGTGAGGGTAAAAATCCATCACACCAGGGTTGGGACAGGTGCTGAGGTCAAGTAAGCACAGGTAAATTTCTTCTCAGCCAGAAACTTGAAAGGGTAAACATCGGTTATGCCAGGGCTGGGACAGGTGAGGGTAAAAATCACTTGCACTAGGGTTGGGACAGGTGCTGTGAACAGGTAAGCACAGGTAGGCACCAGTAAATTTCAAATTTCTCAGTGAGAAACTTAAAAGGTTAAAAATCAGTCACACCAGGGTTGGGACCAGTGAGGGGAAAAATCAGTTGCACCAGGGTTGGGACAGGTGCTGAGGTCAGGTAGGCTCAGGTAAGCACGAGTAAATTTCGTATTTCTCAGTTAGAAACTTCGAAGGGTAAACATCAGTCATGCCAGGGTTGGGACAGGTGAGGGTAAAAATCAGTCACACCAGGGCTGGGACAGGTGCTGAGGCTAGGTAGGCATGGGTAGCATCAAAATCAGTTGCAACAAGGTTGGGACAGCTGCTGAGGACAGATAGGCATGTGTAGGCATGGGTAAATTTCAAATTTTCTAGTGAGAAACTTGAAAAGGTCACACTCAGTCACATCAGGGTTGGGACAGGTGTAAGGGCAACTCCCCAGTGTGCTGTATGCTGAGAGCTACACAGTCAAGACTGGCAGAGGGATCCAAAGTATATTAGCTATAGAATACAGGTATAGTATAGAGAGAAGGCATACCTGGCAGAGGGATCCAAAGACAACAAGTCTAAGGAGCTCTGCCAGCATGGTGCCACTAATATATCTCGGAGAAATGGGTATTTTACATAAGAGGAAATGAGTAATCTCGGAGAAATATGTCCTGGATTCACAGGAAGTGTCAAATGCCAGAAAGAAGTGTCAAATGTCAGAAGGAAGTGTCAGATGTTGTAAAAAGAGTGTCAAATGTCATGGAAGTCCTCGGGAATAATGGGATAATGGAGCAAATGAGTAGAGGTTCCCCTTACATTACCCCCCTCTAGGCAGCGGCGTCTCGACGCTGTGAGCGCCAGTTTGGAGAAGTACCCGAAATACCACAGCGGTACCAGAGATCTGACCAGAGCTCTCTGAAGTCAGAGTTTGAGAGCATGTGGATTGATGGAGAGGGATGGAGCTTGAGCCATTGCTTGTATCCAACAGCTTGTGGGTGAGCATGGTAGAACTCAGCAACCTTCTCAGGAGAATTCTCCAGGTTCTGAGCTGGTTGCCAGAGTGCCTCATGACGAGGATAGCCCTTGTACCAGACCTTGAACTGCAGCTTCCTGTAGTACCACCGGCTGTCTACAACCTGTTCAACCTCCCACTCAAGCTCATCATCAATGAGCTCTGGCTCTGGAGGAGGTAGAGGAATGCGCCCAGAAATAGGGTCAGGTGGTGCAGCCTCGAGTTTGATGACAGGGAAGACAGGGTGGACACGGCTCATCCAAGGTGGAAGCTTGAGACGATATGCATGAGAACCAACAGCACGTTCAACCTCAAAGGGTCCCCAGAGAAGATGGGCCAACTTCTTTGACACCTTTTGACGGATGTCTGAGCTATCAAGCCACACCTTGTCCCCAGGCTTGAACGTGGGTGTAGGCAGGTGCCGTTGGTTGTAGTATCGTGCATAATCATCCTTTGCTTTGGAGAGAGCAGCCTGAGCTTCCTGATCTGCAGAGTGCATGCGATCAACTAGCTCATTGACCTCCTCGACTTTAGAGCGTGGACGGTTAGGCTCAAAGCCCATTCGAGGATGACGTCCAGTATCAAGGAGGAAGGGGGTTGTCCGAGTAGAGGCGTGTATCGCATTATTGTAGGCAAACTCTCCAGATGGTATGAACTCATCCCAGTCATCCTGACGTTCATTAACAAAGAGGCGCAGGTAACCCTCAAGCTCCTGATTGACCCTCTCTGTCTGACCATCAGTCTGAGGGTGGTATGCAGTGGAGGCACTGATGGTAATCCCAAGGAGGCGATAAAGTTCACGTGTGAACTCTGCAACAAACTGTGGTCCCCGGTCACAGAGTACATCCTCAGGTAAGCCATGGAGCTTCCACACATGTTGGTAGAACAGCCGTGCAGCACCTTTGGCATCAATTGTGGTGTGGCAAGGGATGAAGTGCCCACGTTTCCCCAGCCGACACACAACAACCATCAGTGCGTCAAACCCATGTGCCTCAGGGAGTTCGGTGATGAAGTCAACTGAAATTCTCTGCCAACGTTCGGTAGGAGTCTCAGTTGGCTTCAAATGGCCCACTGGTAAATGGCGTCGGATTTTGGTGCGCTTGCAGAGGTCACAGGTGCTCGTATACTGCCCAATATATCGAGACATCTGTGGCCACCAGTAGTTGCGAGCAACAAGCTCAAGGGTCTTAAACCTGCCCTTGTGCCCTGCAACACGAGAATCATGATGCTGCTCGACAATACGGCGGCGAAGGTCATTTGTTGGAGGAACATAGACCTTCCCTCTGAAGTATAGCAGCCCATCCTGCTGGTCCCACTCAGCACTATGAACAGTGCGTGTGCGAGACTTGCGCAGCTCCTGCACTGCACGCATAGCAGGCTCATCCAACTTGCGGTCACGGACTGACTTCCGGATGTCATCCAGAACTTCGACTTCACTGCCGGCAACGGAGAGTCCACTCAGAGCTGCAACTATGAAGGTCTCAGGCTTCAAGAGGACGACGTCTTCGTTGTCACTGCTTCCATCATCATGGTCTGCACGACGAGAGAGAGCATCAGGCTTGCCCATGGACTTGCCTGGACGGTGGTGGAGGGTATAGTCAAAGCGCGAGAGGTAGAGCGACCACCGAGCTTGGCGGCGGTTAAGCTTACGTGCAGCTCGGAAGTACTCCAAGTTCTTGTGGTCGGTCCAGATCTCGACAGGATGCTGGGCACCTTCAAGGAAGTGTCGCCACTCCTCTAAGGCACGGATAACAGCAAGTAATTCCTTGTCATAAATCTCATAGTTCCGTTCCACTGGAGAGAGAGACTTGGAGTAGAAAGCCACTGGGTGCCACTTACCATCCTCTTTAGACAACTGGGACAGGACTGCACCAGAGGCAAAGTCCGAGCTGTCAGCCTCAACCCGGAAGGGAGATAGATCATCGGGGAGGATGAGGATGGGGGACGAGGTGATACGAAGTTTCAGGGTGGCAAAAGCCTCCTGAGCCTCTTTCGTCCATTTGAAAGTGACATCCTTGCGCGTGAGATTGAACAGCGGATGAGCAATATCAGAGAATCCCTCGATGAACCGGCGATAGAAGTTGGTGAAGCCCAAGAAGGCAGACACCTCCTTCTTATTGCTGGGTGCAGGCCAATTAGCAACACCTGCAACCTTCACTGGGTCCATCTCAACACGGTTGTGAGAGATAATAACTCCAAGATACTCAATCCGTGTCTTCTCAAATTCGCACTTGTCCGCACGAAGGTACAACCGATGTTGGCGAAGACGATCCAAGACGAGCCTCGTGACACGGTGATGCTCTTCACATGTCTTAGTAAAGATGAGGATGTCGTCAAGGTAGACTGAAACAACTCCCTCCATGATAAGATCATGCAGGATGTCATTCATCATCGTCTGGAAAGTCGCCGGGCTGTTTGTAAGGCCAAAGAACATGACCAATGGCTCAAACAGCCCACGGTTCGTGCGGGAAAGCTGCCTTCCACTCATCTCCCTTCACGAATGCGCACATTGTTGAAGCCCCAACGTACGTCTAACTCGTGAAGTATCGTGCCCCCTTGAGCTGATTCACAAGATCATTAATCAGTGGCAAGGGATAACGGTTTTTAACCGTCATGTTATTAAGAACACGATAGTCCTGCACCAGCCGCAGACTGCCATCCTTCTTCTTAACAAAGAAGACTGGTGAAGCCATTGGTGATTTGGACGGACGAATTCGACCAGTTGCCAGGTTTTCTGCAATGAACTCATCCATCTGTTTCTGCTCGGCAGGTGAGAGAGGATACACCTTGCAGTTAACAGGTTTGGACTCTGGAATGAGTTCGATTGCGTGATCCCATGGCTTCCGGTTTGGCAGGACATCAAAGGACTCCTTTGAGAACACATCCTCGTACTCATAGAAGTGCTCAGGAAGGCCATCCTTGATGTTGCGAGGCGCATTCTTGGCATGAGCCTCAGCAAGTCGTTGAGAAGTAGTGGATGTGGCGCGGATGAATTCCTCGTGAGGCCAGACATGGGTGAAGAAAACCCGATCATCGTCCTGGATCTCAGAGTCATCAGGGAATTCGCTAGGGGAATCGCAGCCAAAAATGTCATCAGAGTCGACATCATCCTCTTCTTCCAACTCAACCACTCGTGGGACAGGACCTCGGCGACACCGGGCCTGCTGTTCGTGCTTTTGACGGAGGTTCTGGATATTACTCCTAGCCTCGTCTCGACACTTCCCACATTGTGAGGGGCAACGGCTGAGTTTCAACTTGCCAGATTTCCAGTCAATCTCAGGGTTGTGATACTTGAGCCAGCCATGGCCCAAGATGAGCGTCTGTTTGCCCAACTTGGTCACAGCGAGTACCATACGTTCTGAGTGACCTTCGTAACTGAGAACAACATCAACCACCTCTGTGATAGACCCAGCCTCATTTGGGGTGCCATCAACATTGAAGACAGGGATAGGACGCACAAGGTGCGTGGTGGGGATGCGATTCTGAGTCACAAAATCTGTATCGGCATAGCCAAGACTAGTGGCACCAGAGTCAACCAATGCATTTGTGGCCAGAATGCGCTGATTGACTGTGGATTGGAGCTCGACGCGGATGCGGAGAGAGGGGGCAGTGGTCTCAACTGTTCTGGCCTGGAGTGTGCGTGGAAGACGACGCTCCAGCCTCGACAGTCGTGGGTGTCGGGCCTGGGGTGGCAGCTCAGGAGTAGCAGCAGTCTGGACAACAGGTGGAGTTGGAGATGAAGGGGGCTTGTCCAGATACTGGTTTGCAGTCAGTGTAGACAACGGTGCAAACCGGTTGGGAGAAGGTGCTGTGGCATGAGCTGGCCGACTGGGAGGTGCAATTACAGGCCCAATGGGAGGGGAGGTAGGAGGAGGAGTGCGCTGTGGAGAATAGGTGTGGCGTGCTGTCTCCTTCTGAGAGGAAATCCTTTCACAAGTTGTCCAGAAGCATTTTGCTTCATCCTGGTACAGTATGAGATCAAATGGCTGGTACGACTGTGTACACTCGTGGGTGAAGTGGGTACCACCACACAAGCGACATGAAAGAAAGGAACGGGCGTAGTTTTGGCTAAAGACAGCATGGTATGGGGTATACACCCTGGTGTAGGCCGATAAGTCTGAGTACATGCCACAGTTGGGCTGTGGGAGCACCAGGTGAATAAGTGAGCCAACAAGGACTGGGACATGAGCAGGAGGAAGGTATGGGAGCCAGGGAGCGTCAGGTGGAGGAGGAACAGACATCTGCAGCCTCTGAAATCTCTTCCAAACCTCTCAAAGTCTGTTATAGTGGCCGCTAGGCAGTGCTCAGAGGATGAATCCCGATGCGACAAGACGCTCCTAACACCGCTGTTAAGCAAGTGAAAGATGAATAGCGTAGGCAACTGGCACCGCTCTGTGAGAGAGGTCCAACAATCCTTCCCAAGGGAGAGATTGTTTGGTTGGCAGCAGCAAACTAAGGCCGCGCAGGTGGACTTCACAACAGGTAAGCCAACAGACAGATTAGGGCTGGGAAGATCTAGCAGAAACTGTATGCTGCTGCTCAGAGCCACAGAAGATAGTAGAGGGTCCAGAAAAGCCACAAAGAACCACAGAGACACTACAGAAAGCCCAGAATATAAGATAAAGCAGAGAAATGGGGGGAACACAGAGTGATGAGCTGTGAAGCAGGAAAGACACTTGGGTTGCTCTAGACAGTCTCCAGCTGTCCAAGATGCTTCTCCTGTTCTCTAGCTAAGCCCAGGCACAAGGTGCTGGCCCCAGAGATAGACTTGTTGTGCTGTAAGGGCAACTCCCCAGTGTGCTGTATGCTGAGAGCTACACAGTCAAGACTGGCAGAGGGATCCAAAGTATATTAGCTATAGAATACAGGTATAGTATAGAGAGAAGGCATACCTGGCAGAGGGATCCAAAGACAACAAGTCTAAGGAGCTCTGCCAGCATGGTGCCACTAATATATCTCGGAGAAATGGGTATTTTACATAAGAGGAAATGAGTAATCTCGGAGAAATATGTCCTGGATTCACAGGAAGTGTCAAATGCCAGAAAGAAGTGTCAAATGTCAGAAGGAAGTGTCAGATGTTGTAAAAGAGTGTCAAATGTCATGGAAGTCCTCGGGAATAATGGGATAATGGAGCAAATGAGTAGAGGTTCCCCTTACAACAGGTGCTACGGACAGGTAGGTACAGGTCAGCAGAGATAAATTTCGAATTTCTCAGTCAGAACCTCAGAAGGGTAACTAGGGTTGGCCTGAATCCAACCAGCCCACCTGAAGTTCATTCATCTGAGCTCACCAATCTACATGCTCCTTAATGACCTTCAGTTGTTATTTCCCCATCATCACCCAATGATGTCATCAGTTAAGTCTTGGTTCACTATTTGGGGTGTGAGAAAGTATGTGACCTTGTTGTCAGCTATGTCCAGCTAATGCTCCTGTCCATTTGCTCAACTTGCATCTCTGAATTTACAATGATCATGTCCAATCACAATATCCAGATTGATTTTACATTTTGCATCAAAGTCATTTTGCATTTTTCATACATGTTATATCACACTATGCACCAAATGTATTTGACATTTTTCATCCATAATTTAGAATTTCTCAGTGAGAAACTTGAAAGGGTAAAAATTGGTTGCACCAGGGTTGGGACAGCTGCTGAGGACAGGTAGATGCGGGTAAGGTAAAAATTGGTCGCACCAGGGTAGACATGGGTAGCCACAGGTAAATTTAGAATTTCTCAGTGAGAAACTTGAGAGGGTAAAAATCACTGGCGCTAGGGTTGAGACACACACCGGAAAAGGAAAAATTATATAATGCACTGAAAGTCTACCTGAAAATGCGAATTTCATTTTATATTTCAGATCTACAGAAATTAGAAATATCTTTGTGTCTGAAAGGTGAAATGAAAATACGTATTTCATATTCCATTTCAGACTCACTGAAAAAAAGACTTTCAGTGCTTATTAAATGTGCTCTGAAAGGACCACTTTAGGCACACCTTTCAGAAGTGCTGAAAAGCCTATTTTCAGAAACAAATAAAGTTGCGCTGAAACGGTGCACTTGACAAACGTGAAAGAATAGCGATAGAATGTGATGGGCAACAACCACACCAACAACTACCAAACTACACCAACACTACTACTCCCAAAGATTAAGTGCTTCTCCTTGTGAGTTCGGGTCCGAGCTGTAGTATGCGGCTAACTGGTTCAGAATCGAAACCAAATGGAAATCCAAGACACACAGTACTTCGTATGTTCGTCTTATACTTCAGATGAGTACTTCCAACTGAAGGAAAGTCCGCCTAGGCACCTCGATGAACGAAGTAAATAGGTTGTTTTATAATAGGTGGATACAAGGAGGTTTAGACGATTAAATCTAAGGCTCCAGGGTAGAGGTTTTGATAACTTGCGAAAATCCTCACTCCGGTAGTCCGTGAGTATCCGAGGCTAACTCCAAGCAAACAAAGGCTCAAACAGTTTGTTATGCCATCGACCTAGGCTTTCCAATGCACTAGGAACGTTTGTCTACTTTGTTATCAGGCCCTAGGGACACTGCACACATCCAGACGTCGATCCAACACACTACAACAGGGCTCCTAGGCAACAAGTTGGGGTGAAGGCAAAGCGCCTGACAAGGTACAGTCGGTCGCCTAGGGGTAGTATACCCGGTTCTAATCTTCTTCTGTTAAGGCCTCCTGCCAGCTACCGCAATTCCAGTCAAGATCCAATACACTACGACGAGGCCCTTTGCACAGGTCGGGGTAGAGGCAACTCAACGATCAAATACGACTTCTTTCAAGAGGGAGAACACCCAATCAATTTTATAAGTGAAGACTCGATCTTAAGTCAACAACTGAAGGTTTCTTTCTCAAGTTCAAACTCCAAGTCCAGAGTCAAACAAATATCCAGATTCCAAGTAAAGACTAATACAAGCAGAGCTTCAGGGTACCAAAATCTCCACGTATAGCCTGAGAAACCCGCACCGGTACTTAGGTGGGATCAATCTGGCGTCATGGTTATTCTACTGGGTTTTTATACATATGAGCAATGATGGATGAGATAAAGTAAAATGAGTCAAAATAAATATGCCGAGGCCAGTCGCAAGCGTCCGAGGTAGGATAAGTCATGTTAAATGACCGCCTAGGTCTATAAATGGTATATGCGCGATCGCAAGTGCTGCCGTCTGCACCTACAAGTACGCGTCTGTATGGCAGGAGTTGAATCCTGTCTAATAATAGTTTTGGTTACTGATTCATGCAGTCTGGTGACGTTCTGGACTTGCAGATCCCGACCGCCAAGACCACTGATGCTCGGTCCCAATGAGAACTGTCCGATCGTTCTCCTATATTTGTCTATGTTTGTCAGGTCGCGCTCGCGCTTGACCATCACGTGTCTTTCTTATGCCAAAGTCTTCGGATCAATGCCTCGGCCATCTCCTTGGCCCACGGTTCCATCCAAAGTCAACGATCGTCCGCCTAGGCACTGGTAACCCTACTAAGTCCCATATGGTGTTTCGTACCATTGGTCCCTAGCCGCCTAGGCATCAGTCTGAATATGTCTGGTGACCTCTCTCAGCCTGCTCTTCAAACCACTGCACTTCTGGTTGAACATCTTGTCTCCAATATCGCTCCTAGGCATGGATGGGCTTCCAGGTATATCTCCTTAGTGGTCATGTATAAGTGCCTAGGCAAGCACGTCCCACTTGTAAGACCCAAATACTACAGCTAGCCGTCGGAGTCAACGCTAACTCTCCTTTATATCACCGAACAGGGTCCTAGCGCACTTGTATAAGTAACTGCCTAGGTGCATTCCTACGCTTCCAGATGGTTTACATTCTGGTCTGAAAAGGCGCAAAAATACCAGAGGATCAACGCTTTTATTTGTTGCGCCATCTCAGCGCTGAAAGTTCAAATTCCAGCACACCTTCCAGGAGCATTGAAAGTTCTATTTTCAGATGATTGTCTTTGTTTTATCTGAAAGTAGCTTTGTTTTATCTGAAAATAGATCTTTCAGTGCTTCTGAAAGGTGCACTGAAATTTGAACTTTCAGCATGACTTTCTTTTGTTTCTGAAAATAGGTCTTTTAGTGCTTCTGAAAGGCATGCTGAAAGTGGTCCTTTCAGAGCACATTTCATAAGCACTGAAAGTCCTTTTTTCAGTGACTCTGAAATGGAATATGAAATACATATTTTCATTTCACCTTTCAGACACAAAGATATTCCTAATTTCTGTAGATCTGAAATATAAAATGAAATTCACATTTTCAGGTAGACTTTCAGTGCATTATATAATTTTTCCTTTTCCAGTGTGACAGGTGCTGAGCACAGGTAGACATGGGTAGGCATGGGTAAACTAAGAATTTCTTGGTGAGCAACTTGAGAGGGTAAACATTGGTCACACCAGAGTTGGGACAGGTGCTGAGGACAGGTAGACATGGGTGGGGTAAAATTGGTCACACCAGTGTTGGGACAGATGCTGAGGACCAGTGGACACTGGTAGGCACAGGTAAATTTTGAATGTCTTGGTGGGAAACTTGAAAGGGTAAAAATCACTGGTGCTAGGGTTGAGACAGGTGCTGAGGACCACTAGACACAGGTACGCATGGGTAAATTTTGAATTTGGCAGTGAGAAATTTAAAAGGGTAAAAATCAGTTGCACCAGAGTTTGGGCAGGTGCCGAGGATCAGTACACATGGGTAGGCACATGGTAAATTTTGAATTTCTCAGTGAGAGATTTGAAAGGGTAAAAATCACTGGCCCTAGGGTTGGAACAGGTGCTGAGGACCAGTAGACACTGGTAGGCACAGGTAAATTCTGATTTTCTCGGTGAAAAACTTGAAAGGGTCAAAATCACTGGTCCCAGGGTTAAGACAGGTGCCGAGCACAGGTAGGCCCAGGTAGCATATGAATCTGTCACACCAGGGTTGCGACAGGTGCTGAGGACAGGCAGGGTAAAAATCAGTACCCCAGGTCGAGACAGGTGCTGAGCACAGGTAGGCATCAGCAGAGTAAATGTGATACGGGTCCGATAGGCTTCGTAGACGAAGTAGGTAGTCGGTTAAGAAATAGGTAGAGAGGTGCCTAGAATAGGCAATAAAGTAAGGGAGCGCCTTGTAGGCGCTCACCCATCGTGCTACTGTGACCCTGTAGACGAGGAGCTCTGTCACCCAGAGCAGGGGCTCTATTGCTCCAAGTCTGGAGGAGCAGTTTACGGGTGCTCAGCCATCCAGCGGGTCCAGGGTGGTTAGCCTACGCCCTGGGGCGTTAATCCGTAGATCCCTCTCACTCGTGCATGAAAGTCCAGAGTAAGCAAGATTAGGATTACGTAACTTGATCGCTAGTATACAGTAAGCGGCCTCTGGCCGTGGTTCGCAGTATTGAGCAAGTATTTGCATATACACCCCGTCACAGAGCCCCCCACACGGCCAGTGCGCCGCTGTAATCATCCCCTCGGGCCCCAGCTGTCTTCGATGTGTGGACCCATGCGCTCGCCGTCCTCCTCGTCCGTCGACCAACGCGCCGCCCCAGTGATCTCCCCTTCCTCAACGTCCTCCATGACGGCGGCGTCGCCGTCGAGCACCTCTGTCATAACCGTGTCGCCTTCTTCGCCCCTCTCCTGCCGCTCGTCGCCTTGAGCCAGAACCGAAGGTGTAGCGTCGGCCGTCGCTCCGCTTGCCCCATTCGTCGGCGCGCCACCAGAGGCTGTTACCGCTTGTAAAGCGGCCCAGTGCGCGGCCGACGGCGCTTGTGCCTGCGTGGCGTGCTGCAGCAGCCCCGCCCATGCGACAGTGTGCGATGGGCCGTACCCCTGGCTCATTAGATCCTTAACTTGGACCCACTTGCCTCCTCGGTTTCCCGCGACGGACGCCGCTTGGTCGTCTCTGTCTCGGGGTCGTACACGACGACGTCGTCGACGGCGCTCACTCTACCGCCACGCTTCTTCTTCGGGGCCGGATTATCCCACGGAGCTAGAGACGAGCTGCCTTCCTTGTTCCCACCACACCCCCTTCAAGGGAGCGCTAGGCGGAGTGCTCAAACGACTGCCCAAGGAACGCGTAGGCGGGACGGACGAAGGCCCTGCACCGGGGGTCACTGTAGGACCCAAGCGAGCGCTCAGCGAAGGAGCGCTCAGCCTGGTCTCAAGAGGAGGAGGGGCGAACGCCGGGGTCGATGGCTGAGGCCGGCCATGGTGCGTGGGCCTCGCAGGTTCCATCCTGCGCAGGAGAGCGGGGCTGTCATATGGTGACGTCCGCTGCGTGCGGAAGGATCTCTTCGCTCGCGAGTCCTCCTCCGTCCCTCTACCTTCCTGGCGCCCTTTCTCAGCCTTCCTATCCCCTGACCGACGGAGATCGCTCATCCTGGCGAGCAAGTCCTTCCTCGGCGCAGTGGGCGGCGGTTTCGAGAACGGGGGGCGTTGCTTTCCTAGTCCCTCTCGTAGATGAGCCGGCTCGCGGCGTGACCGTGTGGGTGTCTGCCTGAAGCACGGGGATGGTCGACGGTATCACCGGACGAGGCATCACGGCAGGTGGAGATACGACATCGACGGCTATGGGTGCTGGTGAATGAAAGACCGGCGTGGCATCACAGGCTTGAGAGGGGTTCGTTCCTGAGCCATCCTCCCCACTACCCCTCCCCTAAAACACCAATTTTATAGTATAGGTATATAGTATAGCCATATTCAAAAACACCAACTGGTCAAATCTGAACCAAATCACTTCAACCAAGGCTGTATCTTGTACTATTTTCTTGCCTCTTTTCATTTCTGGCCTCTATTTCACACTCACTGGTCTGGTTGCCCTCCTATTCATCAAACAAGTGAAAAATGTCACTCAGCAAAACTCATGTTTAGAATGGTATATTGGGTCAGTTTTTGTTCTCAGATCCTTTGAATGGACTGTAAAATTGTTTCCATGCACTTGGCCACACTCTTATGACTTTGGGCAAGATGGAATATCATTGACACACATTTCATATTTGATCAGTGTAAATCATGAGTCTGTGAGAAGACCCTGCAGTACATGTGCTCTAGAAGGGTTATTATAGTCTAAAATGTACTAGGACACCATCCAGAACCATTATCAGACCTTGAGATCTCTTGGAATCAAGGAAAGATTGGATTCTTTGATCTTGTTAAGATAAGGCTGTTGTAGCTCTCAAGACCTGATCTAGGGTGTCAGAACTGTTCTAAGTAGTGCTCCAACCAATATGATGTGGTTGGAAGCCATAGATATCACATACTGAACAACATATTATATGCTGAGTGATTATCCAGGTTGTTGGGCATTTATCACCGCATTACAGTGTTGTATTAGGTCAGGGAAGGCCCTTAAAATTCATAAAGGATATAGAACATTGGCCCTGTGAAGTTAGATCATCCAAAACGGTCAAATATTGAGCAAGATAGCGAGATTTTAGCATAATTTCCTTATTTGGGTGCGAAGCGTTAGTGTCCCAAAGAGGAAGACACTCGAAATCCATCTGATGCCTAACCTCATCTTGTAGAGCTTATCAAGGGCTACAAGATTCATATACAACATTTTTTCATCCAAGGCCTGGTTGGCCCACAAAGTGCAAAATGAATAAAGTCAATACACTATTGAAGTCAATAAGTCAATACACTACTCAATTAAAGTCAATGAAGTCAACACACTGTAGAATTGAAATCAATAGAGTCAATGGAGTCAATAGACTCACTGACTTGGTGTCAATAGACTGCTGAATCGAAGTCAATAAAGTCAATAAATTCACTGACTTCAAGTCAGTAGTCTGCTGACTTGAGGTTGATAGACTGCTGAATTGGAGTCAATAAAGTCATTTACTGACTTCAGGTCAGTAGATTGAGGTCAATAGATTATGTTCACTGACTTGAAGTCAATAATATGTTATCAGTTTTACTGACCGGTACTGTAGCTAGGAAAGTAAGGTTTTGTTATAGCCATCAATGAAGACACTAGGTCAAATTAACCTAGAGTCAGTAGCTTTCTTACTGGTTATCAGTGAATTGACCAGGTAAGTTTTTTTTATATTGACACTTTGTCAGATTAACTAACTTATAACAATGTAAGGTTTCTTCACTAATACTAGGTCATATTGACAGTTGTAGTTAGTCAGATAAGGTCTTGCTTATGATACTAGACAAGGGGTCAATGAGATAAGGTCAGTTGGACCAATGATAACCACTATAATACACTTTGACAGTTGCAAAGACTCGCGTTTGCTCGAGTATTTTGTGTTTTTGTGACATGATGAAGTATCCGATAAGAATAATTCTTATACAGTTAGATTCGTATTGAAGAGGGCTACAACTTTGATTTTTTTTGGTCTATTTTTAGAACACTTACCTTTTTTGGTAATACATACCATTTTAGAGCTAAATAAAGTGTTTGATAACACAAATCATGTATACGGTCAAAGCTATCTAAATAGGCTCTACTATCTTAGTTTTTTTGGTTGATTTTTTTGGCTATATTTCCGTTTTTGGTAGGCCTTGGTACAACAGACCACCACCAAGTGCTAAAGTTATCCAAAGGTATTGAAATAAGCTTGGGACTTGGCTATATGCCTTAGCTTCTGAAAGTTATTGGAAAGTTATAGATATAATTATTGAAGTAAGCGGTGAACAAGCAAATTGCCCTATAATTATTGCAGGAAGCTTGTCACAACGACCACACTAATTATTGGAGTTTTCTGGGCCATATAGGTGAATGCTAGGTCATATTGACACTTTTAGTTAGTCAGATAGGGTCTTGCTTGTGATACTAGACAAGAGGTCAATGAGATAAGGTCAGTTAGACCAATGATAACCACTATAATACACTTTGACAGCTGCAAAGACTCGCGTTTGCTCGAGTATTTTATGTTTTGTGATGTGATGAAGTATTCGATAAGAATAATTCCTATACAGTTAGATTCGCATTGAAGAGGGCTACAATTTTGATTTTTGGTCTATTTTTAGAACATTTGCCTTTTTTGGTAAGAAAAACTTGTGTTTGGGCAAGTATTTGGTATTTTGTAGCTAAATGAAGCCTCTGATAACAAAACTGTTTGTACAGTCAAACTCATCTAAATAGGCTCTATAACTTTGGTTTTTTTAATCTATTTTTAGCTATATTTCCTTTTTGGGTAGACCTTTGTGTGGTAGAGCACTGCCAAGTCCCAAAATTATTGAAAGTTATCCAAATGAGCTTAGGACTTGGCCTTGCGGCCTGAGTTGTTTGAAAGTTATTTAAAGGTCTATCTAGAATTATGATAATTAATGGGTACAGTGCGTAACTGGCTCCACGTTTAATTAATGGTGTTGGGTGGGCTTTATAGATGAATTTCTTTTAGCTATTTTTCCGCTATTTTTTCATGTATTTTACTTAAATATGAAGATTTTTTCCTTTTTTGGTAGCACAGACCACCTACAGTAGCAACAAGTCCAAAGTTATCAAAAGCTATTGAGCATAGCCCTAGACTACCTCTACAGTACTATGTACTCCAAAATATCAAAAGATATCGAAAAGTTATCTGGAGAATTATTGAAGTTAGCCCCAGATTGCCGTTTTTGCCAATAACTATTGTGGGGATTGCACTGCGATCCCCACACTAATTAGTGGCGAAATGTGGGTCGTATAGGTGGTCGTGCAACACGCAGCTGCTGCACAAGGGCAGAAATAGCTAAAAGGTAAAGGGGAAGCGCAGAGGGATCGTGGAAGAAGGACACCACAGGACCTGCCCAGGTGCGGCAAGCGGCCAGTTCGCAGGGGTATCAAGACGAGGAAGCAAGGGTAGAATCAGGAAACGATGGGTGCGAGCGAGCAAGCAGGGCGGGCGGTCAGATGAATAGGTGCAGCAACAGACGTGGCAAGAGCGGGTACGAAGGTGCGAGGCCGCAGGCAGAATGGGAAGGTGACAAGCAAACAAGGTGAATCGGGTCTATGCAGGTTTGACTACCGCGGCCAGGAAAACACCCCGCACGCCGGAGCGGCAGGCGGGCACCGTGCGGAAGTGGCCTAGCGTGCGGCGGCGGCGTCGGACGTGGTGCGGACACACACGGGGCAAACGAAGGATATCGATTTTCACCCACGAGCAGCACCTGGGTACACAAGGGCCCGGGGAGAATATTCGGTGTGGACACTGCATGTGTGGGCGAAGCAGCGTGCTGGCGAGGGCCCAGAACGCACCAACGTAGATGGGTGGGGTGGAAGGGACCCACAAGACATGGCTCTAACAAATTTTCAAAGTAAGAGCAGGCCCAGCACCGACGAGGAGCGTGTAGGAGGTGCAGGAACGGCGAGACCAATTGTAAGTCGAGGGATGGATTTGAAAGAATTCCGGTCGGGGAGGCGATGGAGTAAACAAACAAGAGTCTTGAGTCCAGATTTCAGAACACCCACAGGCCAGTAGCACTTTTTATGGGAAATTCACCCTGGATGGACGTGCTGATGTGGCGGCCATCCTGCAGTGTTGAAGCGGGCTGAGGGCATTTAGAAGCGACGAAGAAGTGGTTCAGACTTGTATTGACTGCCTAGCAAAGGAATGGAGCCTGCAGAGGGTACGGAGCGGTGGGGAGCGGGTGGCGGGGAGGAGGAAGGAGGATTGATGGCAAAGGGTGCGATTCTAACATGTGCCAACAATTTGACCCATTGGGACGCGCTCTGGTGCGCCATCAATTGTAGTGTGTCGGCGGGACTGGCGGGGGCAACGGTGGGCGCAATGATCGGGCCGCACGGGAAGTGAAGGTGAGGAGAGGTGAGTTGATGTATCAAGATCTGCTGTGGATTAGCGGTTTTTGATACATCGTCGCTCACCGCTAATCAGGGGAAGGCTGATAGATTAAAATGCCGTATACGCCTGCGGCTTTATGCCGACTCTGTGGCCCATAGATTCACCTACTCCAACTGCACCTTCGTCGACACCAGCCGGCGTCTCCGCCCGCAGAATTTGCTCCCTAAACGTCGCATTTGGATCGCGTCCAGCATTTTCAGCTGCTCCAAATCGCCGCGTAGATGTATCACAGCTGATTCCGATGTATGGTTACAAATATTCCCTCCCCCTTCCCGCCACAAGCCCGACCTACCATGCCTGGACCTCGCACTTCCTCGCAGACTCTCCCGCCAAGTACACATTCCGGAAATTTCAGGGCCGTCCCAGTGCACGAGGGGCACCACCTGATCAGTCTCTCGTAGACAGACCCTTCATATGAACACTCTGTTGAGCATGGCTCGGCTGGCCATATAGCCGGAGCGCATCACGCGCTCGTCAACACAGTCGTTCCTCCCGTTTCACATCCTCACTTGCCTCCTTGATCTACATTACTACCGATCACGTATATAGTTCTCGTATCCACGAGTCGTACCTCAGTCGTTCTCCTTGCCCGACTGAGGTATGTCTCTTTATATCTTTACTTTACCTCACCGTTACTTATTTATCTCGCCTAGCTCATTCTGTATATTTGTCAGGTAGCTAGGAATAGAGTCGTTCTCCTTGCCCGACTGAGCTCATTCTGTATATTTGTCAGGTTATGGGCCCTGCCCGCGCCTGAATTTACTCAAATACCGCTCAGTCTTGTTGCCTTAACTGTCCGACCTCATTCGACTCAGACCAAGCGAAACCCTACTGCATATATTGTGCTCGTCGCTACTACCCAACATGTCTTCGAATTCTACTAGTGTGCCGATGCTTCCCGAGAACGAGAGGTTCGATGGCACCAAGTTCCCGACCTGGGAGACAAAGATGTTAGCTCATGCTAAAGTCCGTGGCTTGGGCGGTTACCTCGACGGCACGATTCCCAAGCCCACTACTCCTATTGCGCCGACTGGAGCGGCCGTAGACGAGGAAGACATCCCGCTTCCCCTATCCCCTCTGACAACCAGCGTCTTCTCCAAAACTCCGTCACTCGAGGAGTGGATTCATCGCGACGGGATGGCGACTAGCATTCTTGTGCTGAACGTCAAGGATCCTGTCGGCCTCGGTCTCAAGACTGATGGGACTGCGCACGAGGCGTGGAAGTCGCTCAAGGACGTGTACGGACGTGTTACCGATCTCGGTCTCAGCCGTGCGATGCGCGAGCTGAATACGACCTACTTCCACCACCGGAACACCAATGGTGGAGCACGCCGCCACTATGCGCAGGCTCTGGAAGCATGCGAATGACATGGGAGCCAGGATCGAAGACTCTATGTTTCGCACAATATTCATCAATTCGTTGGACGAAGGATGGCGTCATGTCGTACCAGTTCTCCGCACGTTCCCCACATCCGCAGAGGTCATCAACTTCATCCTCGAGGAAGACGAGTCCAATAATAAGTCCAATCCTGTCATCCCCACCACCGCGCTCAATACCAACACCGCCGCGCGCGATGCTCGGCGCGCTGCACGCAGGAACCTCGTCTGCACAAACCCGACCTGCGGTGCAGAGGGAAAGCGGGGCCATGCAATTGACGAATGCTTTTGGCCCGGCGGTGGTAAAGCTGGCCAATTCCCTGCATGGTGGCGTGGGAAGCGTCCCGCAAGTAACACGACGGCGAACATGACCCAGACATTCTCATTCGCTGCATGGACAATTCCTGCTGCAAACGTGAGTGTGTACGACGAGGGCGGGCTGCAGAACGTACAGTTCCATGGAGAGAGCATCTTGGCGTCGCCGGGCGGCGTTGATGGAATGGACCGAGGCGACAGAAGCAGTCGCCGAAGTGAACATCGGCGCCTACCAGGACTCACATGGCGGGGTTTCCTCATTGGAGAGATCTACGTTGACCAGCTCCTTCGAGCTGATCTCTGGTGCTTCGGACATGTCGTCCTTCGACTTCGCTGACCTCTCGGACGATGACCCGGCCGATGATGCGGTGTTTACAGTGGCTACGAACAGTGCCCCAGTCAATGCGCTTCGGGCCAACACACATGGACACACTGTCGTAATCCTCGACACAGGATGCACTGATCACTGCTTCATAAATCGCGACGATTTCGAATCGTATCAATCTATTACCGACCGTGAGGGCAGCGGGGTCGAAGGATCGAAGTTCCGTATTATTGGCTCGGGGACCGTACGCCGGGCTGTCGAACAAGGGGGGAGTCAGACGCATCTTCGAGATTGAAGCAATCCATACCCCTGAACTTACCTGCGACATCCTTTCCATCTCGAAACTCGATGCAAAGGGCTTCGCATCGACATTTTCTGGCGGCAAAGCATATATTAGGGATCCTGCCGGCGTCGTGTTAATTGAAGCCAAGCTCGTCAACGGCATGTACCTGGCCGAGCTCAGTGCAGTTACGGTGAACGCGATGACTGCACGTTCCCGGAACGTCCCCCGTCGACAAATGCACCTGGCATCGCCGATTTGGGCATATCGGGATGTCAGGTCTCGACGCTGTGATCAGAGACGAGCGCGTCGAGGGGCTCAATCTTGCAGAAAGCGTAGACGCTGGCCTTTGCGAAGATTGTCTTGCGGGCAAACAGACGCGCAGGCCGTTTGATGGTGTGCATGAGCCCGAGAAGGAGGCGGGGGAGCGTCAGTACCTCGATATGTTTGGGCCAACGCAGGAGACCGGCGTCGGGGGCAAGCGTTGGGTGTTCCACATCATGGACGGACATATTGCAGGCCCAAAGGTGCAGTTCCTTGCCCATAAGTCTGCGGATGAGAGTCTAGACGCTTTCATTGCATATGCGGCGGAGTTCGAGCGTGCTACTGGGAAGAAGATTAAGGTCGTGCGCATTGATAATGGTGGCGAGTGGATCAATAAAAAATGGGAGACTCACTTCAAGACGCAGGGCATCGTCCTGGAAAACACCACCCCGCATTCCTCGTCCCAGAACGGTCCCGCCGAGCGTGGTATTCGTACCACCATCGAGCTTGCGCGCTGCTTGTTGGCAGACTCTGGTCTCCCCAAGTCATTTTGGCCGCTCGCAGTACAATGCGCTGCTTACCTGCAATGGTTCCACCCGAAGACGCGCACCGGTGGCGTCACCCCGTACGAGCTCTACCACAGCAAGAAACCTGACGTGGCCCACTTGCGGGTGTTTGGTTCTATCGCTTATGCGAAGGTGATCCCCGCGCCAGCTAAATTGAGCCCGCGGACCGTCAAGGCAGTGATGGTCGGCTACAATAATACTGCCGGCTATCACCTGTGGGACCCACAAGTTCGCCGCTTCTTCTTTGCTCGTGACGTCGTCTTCGAGGAGGGGGCTGGGCATTGGTCGCGTTCCCCAGCAGGGGGAGATGTGGATGGTGCTGGGGGAAATCGAGGTTGAGGTGGAATCTGAGCCAGCCGTTCCTGCCTCGCACGTTCCTATTGATTCTGACTTGAGCGTAACTGACTCGAGTTCTGGCCCAGATGAAACCGTTCCCGGCGCTGTTTCTGTCCCCAACACCCCTGCTGTGACGACGGTCGCACCTCTTTCGTCGTTCTGAGCGTTCTCGCATCCTCACCCAGGCGCTCCAGGACTCGCGCGAGTCGCAGGCGGCGGAGGCTGCTGCGAAGGCCGCGCGCGCGAGCCATGGGCTGTCGGCACGGTCCCGAAATACAAGAAAACCTCGCGGGCGCATGTCGCCTTCAATATTTCATCTGCACCGGTCCCTCAGAATTTTAGAGAGGCTATGGAGCACTCTGAACTCTGGATGGAGCCAATGCAGAAGGAGTACGCGAGTCTTGTGGGCCGTGAGACTTGGGAACTCGTTGATGCTCCCCCCGGTGCCAATGTAATTGATTGCAAATGGGTATTTGCAGTTAAGTACAACACCGAGGGCGAGGTCATCAAGCGAAAAGCCCGCCTCGTCGCCAAAGGTTTCCAGCAGATCCCAGGAGTCGACTTCTTTGATACTTATGCGGGCGTCGTCCGTTATGAGTCCCTCAGGATGCTCTTTGCGATTTGTGTGGAAAAAGGCTGGGTCATGTGGGGAATGGACGTCGTAAGCGCATACCTGAACAGCACGATGAAGGAAACAGTTTACATGCGCCAGCCGGAAGGTTTTGTCGTGCCGGGACAAGAGAATAAAGTTGCCAAGCTCTTATTGTCAATTTATGGTCTCATGCAGGCAGGGAACAATTGGGCTGCCGAGTACAGCGAGAAGATGGCTGCGCTGGACTGGGTTCGCTCGCGCGCCGATCCTGCGATTCGTATCCGCACCACTGCTACAGGGACATCGATCACGGGTACTTACACGGACGACATAAATGGCATATCGTCCTCGGACGCGGCAGCTGAGGATGCTCGAGCAGGTATCCGATCTACCTACGATGTGACTGACGTCCCACACACATCTACCTCGCTCGGCATGGCTATTGAGTACGACCAAGAGGCCGGTACCCTTTCCCTCTCGTCGAAGGCCTACCTCCAGCGCGTCCTCGAGCGCTATGGGATGGCCGACTGCAACCCGAAATCGACACCATTCGCCATCGGTTGTCAAATCATTGCGTCGAGCGAGCCTTTATCCCCTGCCGATCACATATTCATGGCCGATAAGCCATTCCGTGAAGCCACCGGATCGCTCCAGCACGCCGCCAATACTACGCGCCCCGACATCGCTTTCCCTGTCGGCCGCCTTGCTACTTGTCTCCAGAATCCCCAACCGGAGCATTGGAAAGCTTTGCAGCACCTGCTCGCGTATGTGAAGGGGACTCTGGACTACAAGATTACCTATCGGCGTGGAGGCGGAACGGGCATCAAGCCTGTTGGATGGGTTGATGCAGACTACGCAGCAGACTTGGCGACGCGCCGCTCGACGTCTGGTGAAGTCTTTATGATGGCAGGTGGCCCGGTGTCCTGGTCGTCGAAGAAGCAAAATGCTGTGGCTCTGTCTACCGTCGAGGCGGAATATATCGCGCTGACACGTGCTAGCAAGCAGGCTATGTGGATGTACAGCTTCTTGTCGGAGCTGGACATGCCTCAAGAACGCCCAGCCATCTTGCATGGCGACAATATGGGTGCGGCGGCGCTTGCAAAGGACGCGAGAGGTCATGCAAGGGTCAAGCATATTGATATACGCGAGCACTACATTCGCGAGCGTGTGGCTGACGGCGACATTGAGGTCGTCCACGTCGAGTCAGCTAACAATCTCGCAGACCTCTTCACGAAGGTCCTTCCCCGCGATGCCCATCTCGCTCTCGTCCGCGCGCTCGGCTTGACTGATTAGGGGGGTGGGTGTGGAGCGGGGCGTAGATGCCCATGGTCACTCAAATACGATACGTTTCTCGTTTTTTTTCTTTCTTTCTCGGACTCTACTATACTTACATATGGACATCCTCGCCAGGGGGAGTGTTGAGCATGGCTCGGCTGGCCATATAGCCGGAGCGCATCACGCGCTCGTCAACACAGTCATTCCTCCCGTTTCACATCCTCACTTGCCTCCTTGATCTACATTACTACCGATCACGTATATAGTTCTCGTATCCACGAGTCGTACCTCAGTCGTTCTCCTTGCCCGACTGAGGTATGTCTCTTATATCTTTACTTTACCTCACCGTTACTTATTTATCTCGCCTAGCTCATTCTGTATATTTGTCAGGTAGCTAGGAATAGAGTCGTTCTCCTTGCCCGACTGAGCTCATTCTGTATATTTGTCACACTCACGCCTGGTTATATGAAACCACCTGATTCACGCTATCAGCAGCGTCCGTCTCTATCGCAGCTTCCACCGACTTTAACAGATGAGCAACTAGCGCTCATGGACAATGTGACCAGAGAAGCAATTGATGAACGGCTCAGGGTGCTGGAAGGGGTTTCGACATATATATATATATCGGGCGTGGTATGAGGATGCGTAGCGCCTTGCCCATTCCAACGCCAGTCTCCGGCCCTGTTACCGGTTCCTCGACAAGCGTGTCGCCTGCTCCTGTTGCCAGCACGTTTACGTCCGAGCCTGCGACCGAAGACATCACAGCAGCACCTATCCCCGATGAGCCTGCAACGGAAACCTCTCCGGACACATAGCGATCTGTGGCCCTTCGGGAAAGAGCAACCAAACATTAGTTTGGGGGAGTGAGAAGGACGCAGAGCCTTCCCTTAACCATCTTCGAGTCTACTGTAGATTTGTCGACAAGACCCTACAATACTTTGAAGATATTCCCTGGCTTTTTAGGATCCACGTCTGATCTTGCGAGTATGTTTCGGAGAACATTGTCTACTTCTGCCTCGGATAGAACGGGAGGAAGAAACTGGGACAGCAGGGTTGCTTCGGAAGTTTCTTTTTTCTGCCAATTCGGGACGTCCGGCAGCAGCGTCGGTCTATGAGTACTTATGCTTGAACATGGATGTACTTCCTCGGTGTGAGATTGATGCCGGCGTACTCTTCGCGCTGCTGCTTTTTCAGGATTGATACAACCGCGGACGAGTCAACGTGGTGATTTGCTGTCTTGTTGGCGGAGCGAATTTTTGCGAGAACCGCACGTAACGTTATTGAAGCTTGCGTAACGGTATCCTTGTTCTTTATAGAATAAAATCATTCTATGAACCGACAAGTTGCATTTCAGGCGGGTACCTTCATTGCAGACTTGATCGCGGCAGTTAATTCAGCGCGAGCATCTACACAATTGTTGGATGAAAGGAGAAGGAGAACAGTTGATTTAAAAAAATACCGGCAGCTTGAGTGGGGGCACTGTATGGGCGACACAGGGAACAGGTCGATGGAGAGAACGGAACAATGCAGTCATTGGCACGACCAAGAAATCTGCAAGACCGCAACCAGCGGGTGACCTCCGTGCGCGGGGCGGCCCATAGCATGTACAGAGAATGATGAATGCCGTAAAAACCCACGGTTTCTGGTTACTGTAAGCGGACTGTTTCAGTGGGTGGCTCGAGTAAGCGGCGGGTTGTGGGCGTCGATGCGGTGTTCTCATGTTGTGTTATATTTACCCAGAGATCCGGGTAAAAGATCGTTTAAGTACTAGATGCCTTCTTTGATTCTTTCCTCAGCTCTAGCTGGTTATAAGTAACTCACCCGAAATGCTTTCTTCCTCCAGACTTGCACATGCCCTCGCGGCGGTCCCAGCCAGCAATCACAGACCAGATACCGGAAATCGGTGCATTGGGCGCAGCGAACACATCACAGACGCTGACACACACCGACCATGAGCAGTCATCATCTCTTGACGTCCCCCCCCACTATCCCTCATCAATCCCTAGCTGGAGAAAATGACACTGATTGTTCCTTCAATCACCTATCCTTTCCGTCAGCTGTCCCTAATCCCCGCAAACGGCACCGTACTCGCCGTCGTAACAACTCCGCGTCTCAAATCTCCGTCTCAGGCATGACCCTCGCCGAAGGCGGGAATCAGGCCAAACGTACCCAGAAAAATGCTGATAGGGTTAGTGTTTTTGCTAACATTCATTATAGTGGCATGTAACTCACTTGCGCACAGCTAGCCAAGAGAGTAAAGAAGGCGGCGTCGTTCCCAGATGACGGCCCCACGGTCCGCAACAAATCGGTAAGCTCAGAAAACTTGATTCACTTCATTGCTCACCCCCCCACAGACGGCAAACACTCAATTCAACCGCTCCGCCAATCCTGCCTCAGGTGAGCAACCACTCCAAATAATTTAATTCTTTTTTAAAACTCTGGAGCAGGATCTCGTGCTAGCGCTCGTCCCAGAGGCAATAGCTCTCAAGTCGGAGTGCACGCCCACCAACGCATGGAACCCCCCTACTTTTCCGTTACCGGTAAATATTTGATTATCAATAGCCCGATTCAAATCCTGACGACAACGTATATTGTAGGTGGGGTGGGTGGTGCCGGCGGCCCTGGAGGTATAACAGGCCTAGGTGGGAGCGGTGGAAATGCCACGGGTCCCGTCTTCAACGTGAACAGTATGAACTTTTACATCCAGCGCTAAGTAAATAAGTCTCCGCGTTCGCAAAATTGTCGCTTAATCTTTTCGGTCAGAACAAGTGGGTCTCGGGACCGGAGACCATGTACACAAGACCTGATGGATGCATGTAGAATCAAAATATCGCTATCGTGTTGTCACTGTGTCATAGTCTTTGTAACTTTGGGAAGAAGACAAGAAAAATCAATTAGGGAACTCTAGGCCGTGAGAATTTTATGCTTTTTTCCAGAAAAAAAGGAACCATATTTCCCCTGGACTTTTGTCCAACCTGGTGTTCGAGATAATCATGAAGACGATGCGTGGTATTCCTAAAACTATGGCGGGGTTTCTTGGACAATAATCGAATGCAACGATGCAATTGAATGCAATGGGATGCAGTATAATGCAGCTCAATGCAAGTCAATGCAACCTCGTGCAATTGGAATGCAGCATCACTGCACAGTAGAATTTATAAACTGTAGCAGAAGCAAGACTAGCTTGAGTTCCGATACACGTAGTTGAGTTGGCGAACAATAACTGACTGTTGCAAGTAGTAATATTCACCGAAGAAAAGTACAAAACAACCGTCTACATATATATATATACTACGATCAAGTGGCTGTACGCTACGGATCAAGGTCCGAATAAAATAAGAAGAATTCAAACCGTTACATAAACTGAGGCGGGGGCATTGTACAAACAAAGCGAAGTATGAGCTTCTATGTTTGTAGCGTCTGTCTACGAGAGACTAGGTGCATTGAGTTGCATTGAGTTGCACTTGCCGCGACTTGCCGCGACCAGCAAAGTCATACATGTACAAATGCATTGCACTGCATTAATGCACTTCTTTGATCCGAATGTTCGACTCAGCCACATGGTAATGCACATCAATGCAGCCCCTATGTCCCAAAACCTTTGCATTTTAAATTTCCCTGATTTCTCGCCATTTTAGGCTTGCTCGGCATGGGGCGGGTTTGGCGCCGTTTCATGGCTGTCCGCTATACTGTACAGGTGTTGTCTATCTTAGCGAAAAGTGGGGCTGCTAGACAATGTCACAAAAAGGAAGGTTAGTGTGCGGAAATGAGGTTGAGGGAAAGGAAACAGAATACGCACTTGGATGCACGAAAATACCTGGTTACGATGAACTCGGGCCCTGGCTCAATTTGCGAAGGTCTATCGGCGACGAAACAAGTCAGTTGAGTTGAAATCAACACAAAATAAACACGTACTCGAATCTCAATAAGAAAACCAACAAATGGTGTCTGAGATACAAAAGAGTCTGGGACATAACAAGCTCCGAATCAGAGGAAAAGGAAAATAATCCAGCAAAATGCGAGAGTCTCAGTATACCCCTATCTCTTGACGTGAGGGGACTGGAATGATGAGCGCCATGGCCGGCATGCGTGGTGGGCTGATTGTAGCGGCTGGAACGCTTCATCGTGGTGGTTGGCGGGGTCAACGACGCAACGATTCCGAACTGATCGGGCGTCGGAGACGGGTCGGAGGCGGAGGTATGTAATCGAAGCTCTTTAACTTACATGTCAACGCCTACATCGAAGACCTCTAAGAAAAACAGATTCAGGGAGTGTAATTCAGCAGTAGCCGCAGGCGGGCCATGGGTTTGCTGGGTGTGCGCAACATCGGGCACATATCAGGGGTGTGGAATGCGATTGGCGCAACAACAATCAATGCAATGCCGATCACTAAGCAACAACAATGAATGAAACACCGATCACCAAGTATTGGGCGAGGCAAAGTTCAGCAGAAGTGGATGAAGTAGGTCTTCAAGCAAGGTGTAGGAGATGTGTGATGTCAACTGTGTTTTCAAGATGCACAGAAGCTTGGAAGGCCAAAGGTTGCGACGGAGAACGACGATGAAAATTGATCGGACAGACTCCACATGACAGCAGCAAGTGACAGCGATCGAGAACCGGAAATAAAGCCTGCACCCCACGGAAAAGGAAATCAGAATCTCCATATATGGGAAGAGATCAAACCCAAAGATTTTATAAAGAGTTTGACTTGAAGCCGGATTCCATGTATGTGGCCCATACAGGATCATCAACAAACATGATGAATTCTCTACATTCATCCTGGACATGCCCGACCAACCCGACATCCACCCCGTATTCCATGCATCCGAAATCGAGCCGTTCATCGAAAATAACGACGAACTATTCCTGTTGCAAAGATCAAACGAACTACCACCAGTGGAAGTTGAAGGCCACGACAAATGGCTTGTGGAAGACATTGTTGACGAACAACGGTGTGGAAAAGGTTGGCAGTACCGAGTGCACTACATGGGCTATGGACCTTCGGACGACCACTGGCTCCCTGGACGAGAACTGGCAAACAACGCTGCCTTAGACCGATGGCTTGCACGGTATAATGACAATTAAGGTATATAAATATTTTTTTTACTCTCTCTTACACTTTTTCAAAGACAGGGAGGGTGTAAACATGTTACCCATATTTACTCACATGCTCATCAATCACATTACTTATCTTTTCTTGTCTCTTACCTCTACCTTCTTGTACTCAAGTCTACAAATATATGCAATGGTCCAACTCATCCACATTCGACCTCAGCTAGTGTTTCCCGCCTCAAGTCTTCTTGGAAGTTCGAGGTGGGTTTCCAGGGGTATGGATCCAATGCTAGGTCAAATTTTCTACCTGCTTTCCAGGGTATTGCAAGGACCTTCCTTGGCTGTAATCTTCTGCACGGACAGGTTTGGATCACCGACATTTACTGGATGTCACCATTCAGGCCTTTTTCGAGGAACTTTCTTCGATCGTTCAAGAAGAAACCCACAGCACATTCGTATCCTCCACAAATGCTTCGTTCATTGCATATGAAAAAATAGACACATGAACCTGCCACGGCACACAGAGTAGCCCAATTAAAAAATATGTATACAAAAATTTCGCAAATTGAAAACATGATATAAGAGTCCAGTCCCACCTGTGCTGTTTACACGGACTAGTGTCCCGAAAATCGTCTTCCCAACTGAAAGACGTACATCAGCAACAATTTTGACAGATTGCATGCAGAGACTTTGGTATCGAGTGTTAGAAGTGAAAATGCATATTTTTCACTTTGAAGACAGGGCCCATGGCATTGCCGCCATTCCCGCTTCTTTTACCTCCAGAGCCGCCGGCACCGCCCATCCCGCCTACAATACATCACGGTGAGGATTTGAATACTCAGCGACGCAGATGATTATTTACCGTTGAAGGAAACGTAGGGAAATTCCGTGTGTTGGTTGGCGTTCACCTCAACTTGAGGGCTATTACTTCCAGGCCGGGCGCTGCTTGGCCTAGCACGAGGTCCTTCTCCAAAGCTCGAAAAGGAAACATTCCGACATGTATCGTACTCACCTGCAGTAGCATTAAGGGAGGTTTGTCCACGGCTGGATCCAGTATTTGCCGACTAAGCAGGGTGAGTTATGTATGGGTGGATCGAGGTTTGAAATCGTACCGACTCTGAGATGCGAGCCGAGGGGCCGTCATCTGGGGAAAACGCCGCCTTCCTTGTTCGCTTGGCCGGCTGTTGCACAGTGAGTGGATGTACGATGAATGCAGCCAAAAACCAACCCTGTCACTGTCCGCATTCGGCTGCGTACGCTTGTGCCGGTTTCGGATTTCGGGAATGTTCGCCGCGTCTGCGACACGGGTGTGAGACAAGGGATTGCTGCGGCGACGGTTACGGTGCCGTTTGCGAGGATTGGGGACGGTTGACGGAGTGGAGATGTCTGGGGTCAGAGATGGACCATTTGAGTGGCGATCAACGACAGTTTCTCCAGTGACGAGGGAGCGACCAGGCAGGGGGGAGATTTCTCTAAATTGTGCGTGGGCGGTGCGGGGCGGCGAGAGTGCCGGCGACGCGTCGCTCGTTTGGAGCGTCCGGTGTTGGCGTTCAAGTGCCGGCGCGGTCTGTCGCGAGGCCATGTTAAAATGGCCCAAGAGGTGGTGCAAGTTTGGGGGAAGGGACGAAACATCTTGGTTCCGGGAACTTGAAATATATGGGCCCAGGGTTTCGTTCTCCGCACGTTAGGACCGCAGGCTTGAAGACAGTCGACACGGTGAGAAGCAGGGAAACATCTGCACAGCCACATATGCACAATCATCACGTACAGTCTTGTACAGTAGGATCGGTCCAAGCCCCATTCTGACAATTTTTGCCGCGCAATGCTGGACAACGCATAATTATTGCAATGGCCTTGTTGAAGACAATGATCGATCATTTCTAATCGTTTCGGGCCCCCTAATGCACAGTCAATCGCCACTCCATGACGACCAACTTGAACGATCAACTGCCTGGATGCTCATGACAAAACCGAAGTTCCGCATCAAGTTTTCATATCATGGCCGAAGAAGCGACCATCCATGAGCGCTTCTTCAAGTTCTCTGAAAATCTGAAAATCGTCACGACAAGACCGAAGTATGACGGTTCGTTTGTACAAATATTAATTTCCGCGGCGCGCGTCAAAATCGGACGCGCGCGCTCTGGGTCTGGCCTCCAAAATGGGCCCCAAACTAATATACATATTTTCTTACTTTTTTTTCACATTTAGAAAGCTCAGAGCTGCACCATGTGCAACGTCATCAGCATGTTCTCCCCCCAGACCGGTCCGTACCGGGCCGTCCCTCCTCAGCCACTTTTCGCACCTTGCTGGTGTTGTTCCCTACCACCATGCTTGCGCGCCTCCATCGTCTGCCGCTCGAACTGCTCCCATCCGCCCGACAACTGTTGGAACCCATACCTCCCCGCTGTACCAAAGCCTGCCGGTACCCATAAGCGGCGCCGTAAACGTCGCCACAACGCCTCACTAGCTCAATTACTTACCTGCCCAAACCACCCCGAACCTCAAACGTGCCCAGTCCAATTCCAATAACGACAGAGTCCGTATCTCTCGTGCAAGTTTATCGTGAGTTAACTAATTGTATCCAGCCGGCCAAGCGAGCAAGGACGGCCGCGTCGTCCAGAGACGACGGCTTCGCAGTGCGCGAGCAACAACCCTCAGAGGCTCGGTACCTGTGTGGTCACAATCCCGTCAACTCCGTTGCACGCACAGATTTTTCCATTACAGGTTATTTAATTAATTCTCACCTCCATCCTTATCCCCATTCTTATATCTCGCAGGCGGAACGGGCGGTGCTGGCGGCTCTGGAGGCATAATCGGCGGGGATGGCGGCATTGGGACGGGTCCAGTTAAAAACATGAATGTCTACCTCCAACGATAAGTAATTACATCCCTTAACTATTCTGGCAAGCTTCCGGATTGTGCACCGTGCTTTTTCATGTGTTTTTGTGTACAGGATATTGTGTCCCCAATTTCACTGACTTGATGTTTTTCCACTGGTTACTGCAGCTGCAAGACTCGCAATTCCATGGAATTCCACCGAATCTTGCGCAACGATCGGACTTCTATCCGGATTAGTCCTGATATGTCGCCTCTTGTTCGTCTCTCCGGTATCCACCATAAAGTTGCATGAAATCTAAGAACCAGCCCTCTCATTCAGCGAAACCTGCACTATTTCAACATAGTTTCGCGACGGACCGTGCCAGAATACACGAACCAGACGCGGCTACACTTACACAACACCGATGTGTGATTCATCGCGCTCGCCATCGTGACGCGTCATACTGCGCCGGAGACCCTAGCCATTCTGTCCCCAGTCACCCCAGGACCCCCGCCAATCGATTGCGCCATCGGTGTCTGCAGATGCAGACTGTCGCTGGAATTATTCTTCTCCGGCTACATCTTTGCGGTGCTCCGTGAGGGTCGTGCAAGCCTCAATGAACCTGCGTTATAATCTTACGGCCAAAGGTAAATATGTATGTACACGAAAGAGGTTGTACGCGTTTTGATAAATCTGGCCGAGACGGCTTACTTCAAGCTAGGTCCGCACCTCAGCTGCCCAAGGATTCCAGGCAGGGCTGCATTCGAAGTGATGGCAGAAAGTGAAGATTTCGGTGTTGCACGAATAATTATTGCTCTTTGATTCGTCTTTTTTAGGGGTAGATTTGAAAAAATTTCATGAGCATTTGTACGGCCCGAAATTCCAACCGTTCCGCTCACTCGTCGGTCTCCTGCCAATCCAGTGTTCTGATCCTATTGCGAGTTCCTTTCAATGTCGAATATGCTTGGCTTGGATATTACTTACGTCCTCATTTAGACTCCGGCGTTGAGTCTGCCGTTTTTAGGAACTAAGTACGCGTGTTTTAGATCTTGTCTAGAAGTATTGCTATTCACGAACACCAGTGGACAAATGCCGCACTGATGTCGCGTTCAATTCCGCCTGCGGTTGCTTGTTGGGCATAGACTCTGGTATGACTTCAGTGAACACATTTTTCTGCAGGAGACGCCTTCCAATATTGATAACCTCGACTCGAGGATTCCCGGAAACAGATAATTTCTTTTAGATACTCGACATAATGCAATAATTTTTTGGGCCCAACCGATGCGGCACTTTGCCAGACGCGAGTCAGCCCGGCTCGGCACATCACGCCCCCAGAAAATGTGGCTTACTGCATTCGTGAATTCAGGACGGATTCTGAGCCTCATAGCCACGATTTGTCTGAGCCGACGAGCAGAAAAGTACAAAACATCCTGTTTTGGCATGTGGCGTTGATTGCCTTTTTGGGAGTAAGGTACGCTGATCAGCATGATCGGCGTTTCGGCTAGTACTTGAATAGCCGCAGTTTAATGATCGCCGATCATTTTGCCAAGATGACGTAGTGAACTGTGAAGCCACAACATCTGGGAAACACCACATGTCTATGTAGTACTACCGAGAGGCCCATAGAGCAGTAGAGCCAGAGGCATGTCCCCTCGATGAGAGATCACCATGGAGTCATAGCGGTAGAGCCATAGAGCTATATCGCGCGACATGGACCACGCGCGTCTACCATAGAGTTGCCCTAGCAACGTTTTCTCGCCCCGCATGGTCAGGATCAGGCACAGTGATGATACATTTATACACGGCAAAAAGATGAAGAAAATAAAATGTATTCGACTACGGGCAAGTACAAAATGACTACGAGTCAATGACTATACAAGAACCGGCGTGCTTGAACTGAGACAAGAGCCTTCAAGTTGCTGAGAAGTGGACTTGCGGGAGAATCGATGCACTACCGTCACAAGTATCTAGCGAGCAAGTTCTCTTGACGATGAGTCGAGCAAAGCGCTGAAGACCATCTTGACACTAGCAACTTGACGAATTTGATGAACTTGAAGGGTTCTTGACCTGATGCATTGGAAGATGTCTTGACGAGTGTGACTTGAAGAGAAGGGTTAGAGACGGGAGGGGAGAACTCAGTCTCAGAGGGTAAGATGGGAGTAGGAAGAAAGGTGTGCGAGTCGCCGTGTGGACATGCCAGGTATTTAACGAGACGTTGCCGACTCGGGTATCGATAGCCGTGTGTAACGACACATGTTCCGGCAGCCGTTGATGTGGTGCGATCAAGCGGCGGCAATCTACAGTAGATGCCAGATGCGATGGTAAAGCTGCCATCTCGATGGCGCTCCATGGAGAGACGTGGGCTCTATCGGCCGCTACATCGGCACTGGCGATCTACATCGCAGCACCTGCCTCTATGTAAACAAAAGGCGTTTCCAGATGAAGTTGAACTGTAGGGGAACCTACGTTAAATTTCCGAAACTCACCGCTCCCTGCTGACTCAAGTTTCCCACTTGCTTGCCGTCCAGATTCTTATTTCTCACACGTGAATTGATCCTGATTGACCCCTTCGAAGTTGAACGGTTTTTTCAAGAGGTACCCACCAAAGAAATTTCCGACACGGAGTGGAAAAAGTGAATTAAGGTCCGCTGGGCTCTCCCTACCCTATTAGCCGAGGTCCCACGGTCACGTGTCAAATCCCAAAAGGGAAATTTCCGTGTGACTTCTGTTCAATCCCGGGTTTTTTTTTTTTTGCTGAAATCTGCGTCAAGGACTGGGCACAATCATTGATTGGGTCTAAAGTGCCCGTGCGCTGTGGCCGAGGGAGTCGACGAAGTGCGGCCTCGGGAGGCTCTGTGCCGAATGGGCAGCAGAACGGGCCAAAGGAAGGATGAGGAGTGGAGAACCGGAGGGATGGGAGTGACGAGATGTGAAAGCGCCCAAAGGCATATCAAAGTGATGGGTGGGACATGGATGGGTCAGGAGTGGCGTGAAGTGAGAGGCTGAGAATTTTTCGGCTAGGTTTAGGTGGGAGATACGGCGCAAGCTTGAAGAGTTGTGCGAATTCAAAACGGGAAGCAGCGTCTGCAAGTGGGTTGTCCTCGCTCTGAATCCATAGTGGAGTGAAGGTGATGTCGAGCCAGGCGCAGAGGAACAGAAATTGCCTGAGCAGCTGCATGGTGGGTGCCGACCGAATTGAAAGGTTCTCAAGTGCATGGAATGCATTTGTGTTGTCAATATGAAAATTGACATGAAGGCCGCTAAGTTGAGGTCCCCAGCAGAGTAATGCATGAACGACCGCAAAAGCTCCTTGAATTTGATGTTGCGTGTTGAACAGCGCTGTGGGATACGAATAGCAAACCAATGCGAGCCACAGATGCCGCCAGCACCCTTTGTACCACTCGCATCAGTGTAGATGTCGACCACTCGACGGTCTGGAGAGATTATGTGGATGCCATTCCAGGCAGTGGCGAAATCGGACCACCATGAGATGTCGCGGCGTGCAGCACGGGAAAGATGGCGGCGTGAGTAAGGTGATTTAAACGATGCAGTGAAATCAAAGAGGGATTGAAGGAATGCACGGGAATGAGGAATGACCTGGGAGCAGAAGATGAGGTAGCCGGTGAATTCCTGCACCTTGCGAAGCGAGCAGTGGGTCTTTCCTCGCCAGACATGAAGGACCTCGGAAAGGTACGCAAGTTTGTCGGCAGGAAGGCGGGCTTCCATCGCGATGGAATCAAGCTCGATGCCAAGCATTTCGAGGCACGTCGATGGGCTCTCTGTCTTCTTGTCCTGAAGACTGAGCCCAAGGAAACGAACAAGGCCTCTCAACCAAGTTAGTGCGGCATGGGCAATCCATGGTGGAGTGGATGGGCTAAAGATAAGAAGAAAGTCGTCGAGATAGTGCCGAAGCCATGAAGGAATATGATGCTGCAAGATCCAATGCAGTGCTTCGGCGAAGAGGTTGAATATGTACGGCGTGGAGCGAAGGCCAAACATTAGGAAGAGTTCAAAGTAGATTGAGCCTCTCCATGAATAGCCAAGTAAAGGCACGTCGGCGAGGCAAATGGGGATATGACGGAAGGCGGCTTCGAGGTCGAATTTGATCATGAGCGAGCCCGGACCAGAGGCACGGAGGTCGTCGATGGATTTGGCAAGCATGTTGTAGATAATGCTTGCCTCAGAGTCAGCGATGCCATCGTTGACAGAGCTACCATGTGGCCATGAGAGATGGTGAATTTGGCGTAGCTTGCCGGACCATTTACGAATGGCAACACCCAATGGGGAGATGCGGGTGTTAGGAAAAGGTGGGTCGGTGTAAGGGCCTGCAAGACAGCTGGCAGATAATTGTGTCGCGATGCTGTCAGAAACAGCTTCGGGATGCTTGAATGCGCTACGGAGATTGGTGCATGTTTGTGATATGTCGCGGGGGCCAGTAAAACCAATGTCGCATCCGTGGTCGATGATTTGTAGAAGGGAATCGACGAAGGAACGGTCAGGGTAGTCTTGGAGGCAAAACTCCCAAGCATCCCGGCGGAGCGGGGTCGAGACGGACAGGGTTGATGAAGGTTGCGACACCGGAGCGCTGTTCACACGAGGATCGGTATTGGGCCGCAAGTTCGGAAGCCCAAATGCAGGGAAGAGTACAGAGTGCGGAAGACTTGAGAAACGATGCGCAGCGGACTCGTTCGAGAGGAGCAGCGGGCTCGGCGCGGGTGCAGAGGTGGATCGGGGTGTAGGTGCACCCAGCGATGTGAATGTGGACAGAGTTTCTGATGTGTCGGACTCACGGATGAGGAGCGGCCGGGGCCGTAGCTCTGCACAGTATGCGAAGCGCTTTGAGTGCTGACGGCCAGATGAAGATACCCGGGTGAAACGCGAGCGAAAGGTCGCCGGAGATGTGAGCGGCATTGATAACGGTGGAACACATTGTGCAAAATGCTTCGAGCGCTGACGACCAGCGGTGGTGATTCGGACGAAAGGCGATGAAATTGCTTGCTGAGTATATGAGTGGCTCAGCAAGAATGGGTCCTTCAACACTTGAATGTGGTAAAACACATCTGAAATGAAAAGCAGGTCGCCACTGCGAGCCTGCAGTGAGTCGAGGAGGGAAGGAAGAAGGACGAGGCAGCTACTGTACTATTTCGTTCAAATCGACATAGGGTGTGACGCGTGACCCAGTTGACCTATTCGACATTTCGGCAACCGCCAAAATTTTGCGTGACACCTCGAAAAATTTCGACATCCCACACAAAATTTTTCGTTTTTTCCGCCTTTTTGAGCTCTTTTGGCGATTTTGGGACCCGCGTGACCGCTTGGAGGTTCGACAAAGACTTGCGTGACGCGTGACCCCGACCGAAATTCGTGATCGACATAGGGGTGCGTGACGCACGACTGCCGAATTGAATGAAAAAGTACAGTACCTGCGAGCCTGCAGTGAGTCGAGGAGGGAAGGAAGAAGGACAAAGACGCGTCCGCATGCGACGCATCTTTAAGTCGACGAACAAAGCGCGCAGTGATCCGCGCTATGATCGGAGATGCGGGCCGGTGCCTCCTTCTCCTGGCCTTTCACCACAAGCAAATCTAACATTTGCTCGCCCCACCTGATGCTGACTGAGGCAAATTATAATGCATATATGAGTGTCCTAAATTAAATACCACTCGTTTCTGCCTTTTCCTCGCCCTTCCGCCCGCATTTGTGCGGCACACATCATTGCAATAAGTACCACAGGAGGTTCGGCGCTTTCCTCAAGCCCAGGCAACAGAGATGGAACTGGAATATTGTAAGTGATAAATTCAGAAATAACTCGGAATACAGAGTTTTGAACCGCAAGCAGACCTCGAGCACCACCATTTTCAAGTCGCCGCTCTGTACAATAAGTTCGGGGCAGCACATGTCTCACTTCTCTCAGAAAAAATCGCCGTTTTTTCTGCGTTTCAATAAACGACCACGGCGGCTTTTGCGACCCGAGAAAGCCATCTCCACATCCTCGTGTTGCCTGGGTTCTTTGTTGTCGAGCACTGGGGTCACTGCTTTGGCTGCAAGTCGCGCAACTGTCTCGTCGACTCTTGTCTCGGAGGTTATGACGGTGGTACACATATGCCTGAAAATGTATGACAAAAAAAATCGTTTTTTTCTTGACCCTTCCAAACACATTTTTACAGCGGTCCGCAACTTTTCCAAAAAGTGAAATACGGCGACTCGGACCCACCCTACCCTATCAGTCAGTGTCTCGGCATTCTCCGGTGGGTACCTCTTGGGTTTTTTGCTTGCGTGTAACTTGACGGTCAATTTTTCGAGGATATTTTTTTATTTTCCACAGCCTCAGGTGCTTCGAAAACAGTTTCGGCCGCCACCCGCAAACATATCCCACCCAATTCGGAAAATTCTGGAATTCTTCGAAGATTATGTTAAGATGAATCCGAGGCAGGCGGCAGTTGGGTTGCTATCAACTCGCGGAAATGCGTGCCAGACACTCATACACTTCAAATACCACGCTTTCTATATTCCCATGGACTGACTCTTCTAGGTCTGCTCGGTCTTTCATGTTATTAGCTCACAATGAGTAGTTGCGTTGCGCATATGCTCGGTTTTCTGTGGAATCCCTTTAGAAAACTACATTCACTTGGTATAATACTGTATACTGTATAACCGCGATTCAAAGAAGCCCACTTGGCCCACTCATGTTGAATAGATGAACTCCGGTCCCAAAATGCGCTGTTCACTCAGTAACAATTCCAATGAAAGCAAAGACTTATTTACCTAGCGTCAGAAATAAAAATGCATATTTTTCACGTTAAAGACGGGGCCCATCGCATTGCCACCGTTCCCGTTGATTATGCCGCCACCGCCTCCAGCGCCGCCCATCCCACCTACAAGATGTGAGGAACTGAATAATTGTGGACGCAGATGCCATTTACCGGTAACAGAGAAGTAAGAAGATGTAAGAGTGAGACTTGATAGCGCGAGAGTTTCTAGTAAGAAGTAACTCAGTCTTCGCGCACAAGAGAGTAGCGGGAAGTCTATAATATTCACCTAGTAAGAAGTAACTAGAGACGAGTCAATAATAAGTAGGAAGTAAGTAAGTTGAGTTGGCTCACCTCAGTCTTCGCGCACAAGAGAGTAGTGGGAAGTCTGAGGTGAGGCTGACTTGAGTACAGAATATATACGACGAGTTGCACAAATGTAACTAAATGTAACTAAGTGAAACATACAAGTAAGTACCTGATTATAACCAGAAGGAAAAACAGAAAAATATAATGCCGTCTTTTCTGCAGGGTTCAATGTACCCGGTGCCGCCACTAAGGTCCCCGCGATGCCTGGTTGCCAGGTTGCCGTATTCTAACACTCCCCCTCAAGCCGAGCGAAGCCCGAGGGCGTAAGCGAAGTGCTTGACTTTCGCAGACGGCAACGGCTTGGTGAGGGTGTCAGCAACCATATCGTCGGTGGGACAATAAACAAGTCGAATGGAGCCTTGCTCAATGACCCAGCGGATAAAGTGGAAGCGGATGTCGATGTGTTTGGTACGCGCGTGGTACTGATGATCTTTGGCAAGGGCGATGGCAGATTGATTGTCGCCGTAGAGGGTAGTGGGAGTGTCGAGGGGATCAAAGAGCTGCGCGAGCATGGAACGAAGCCATAGAGCTTCTTTGGCAGCTTCCATCATCGCGACATACTCGCTCTCGGTAGTGGAGAGAGAAACCAGTCCCTGCTGCTTAGCACTCCACGATACGGCACCACCGTTGATCATGAAAGCGTACCCAGTGATTGCCTTGCGATCCTCGGAAGCACTCCCATCGGCATCAGCATATCCAACCAACTGTGGATCAACTCTGCCGTAGGTAAGCCAGTGGTCTCGCGTACCATTGAGGTAGCGAAAAATACGCTTGACAGCTTCCCAATGCGGCAGACCGGGGTTTTTGAGAAAGCGGGACACCGTTTGCACGGCGTAGGTGATGTCCGGACGTGTCGCCATTGCACAATACATCAGCGAGCCTACAGCTGCGTCGTACGGCACATCGCGCATGAGCGCGATTTCACGCGTCGTCTGGGGGGGACTGAGTCGAGGAGAGGTGGATGGAGGTCTCCATGGGAATGGAAAGGGGTTTCAACGCCTCAAGATTATAACGGCGAAGGATTGAGTCAATGTAGGAGCGTTGAGATAAATGAATGATGCGCGCCTCGCGATCTCTCTTGACCTCGATGCCAAGGAGCCAATGCAGCTCACCCAAATCCACCACTTCGACGTGCTTCCCAACACCCGACTTGAAGTCCATAACCGATGCCAAAGATTCTGCAGCAATGGTGCAATCATCCACATGCACCACAACCACACAAACAACACGGTCGTCCCGGCGCTCGAAAAATACGGCCTGGTCTGATTCACAACGCGAGAAGCCCATGGTGTCAACGAGGATGTGGACAAGCTTCTGGTACCAGCGTCGGCCACTCTGTTTCAAACCGTACAGAGTTTTGAGTAGATGGCAAACTTTGCCAGATGAATTTGGAGCGGAAAAGCCGGGGGGTTGTCGCATGAAGATCTGTTCATCAGCGGTGAGTTCTCCATTGAGGTACGCGCCCTTGATATCGATCTGGTGGAGTTCCCAGTCGAGTTCCGCGGCTTTGGCGAGTACGAGACGAATGGAAGCGAGCTTGGCGACAGGTGCGTAGACATCGAAATAATCAACACCAGGGACTTGAGAGAAACCCTGGGCGACGAGGCGAGCCTTGTATCGGACAACGTTGCCAGCGGCGTCCTTCTTGGCTTTAAAGACCCATTTCGATCCTACAATGTTCGCATCAGCAGGTGGGTCAACGAGTTCCCATGTCCCCTGATCAGCTAACACAGCCAACTCTTCTCGTACTGCTTTCTCCCACAACGGCCAGTCTGCCCGTCGACGTGCCTCAGCAAGAGTGCGAGGCTCCAGTGCCTCCGCATCGCTCATCTCGGCCGCCATTGCTACCTCCGCTGCAACCATCATCTGCTCTGCTTCACCCTCCCCCTCAAACTCGGCGGGCTCATCAGCCTCTGGAATCGGCTCGGGAAGGCGAACTCCCTTGGTTAAAATGGGGTCGGAGGGACGACTAGAAGACACAGCACGACCTGCGATAATGTCCGCAACACGCGCGCTTGGTTTGCGTAACCGCTTGACGGGGATCTCGGGCTGTGGAGGTAACTCAACAATCGGAGGATCGGCAGCAGGAATTGGGGCTGGCGGCAGCACAGGCGCCTCGGGAGCAGGTGGATCGACGACAGGAGAAGCTGGAGGAGCAGAATTATTGTCGGCAGGAGGAGGTACGTCTGTGTCGACAACAAATTCCCATTCATCACCATCAAGATGCTGACGGGACGCCTGGATTTTGTCAGTCCAAACGTTTCGTTCCACACGAACAGTGCGGTTGTCGGGGAAGTAAATCCGCACGCCATTCGGAGTACGCTCGTCAAATCCTAGCCAGCGGCCTTCACGAACACGGCCGCCGAGTTTGCTACCACCATTCACTCGGACCCACACTCTCTCGCCCCACTCGCGCACGCCCCGGAGATCGGGTTTCTGGCCGCATAGCGCCTCATACGGCGTCATTCCGTCCACTGCCTTTGTCGTCGTGCGATTAAGCAGCCAAACGACGTGGCGTGCAGCTTCTGCCCACAAAGTGCGCGGCAGACGGCTCGCATGCAGCAGTGCGCGAACATGCTCCAAAATAATGCGATTACGGCGCTCTGCAACGCCGTTGTGTTCGGGGGTGTCGTGTACAGTGAGTAACTGTTCTGTACCGCGAGATTTCAGGTAGAGTTTGAATTCGTTCCCCCAGGTACTCGCCGCCGCGATCAGAATGAAGGACCTTAACACGGGCCTTCTTCTGCGTCTCAACCCATGCCTCATATTGCTTATAGGCGTCGAAGGTCTCATCCTTGGATTTAAGGAAATAAATGTGAGTGAGGCGTGTTTTGTCATCGGTGAACGTCACATAGTAACGACGTCCACCCAGCGAGATGTTCGGCGCGGGACCCCACACGTCCGAATGGACTTTGTCCCCAAACTCGCTGGCACGCTCTCCCTCTCGGACCTTCCGCACGGGTTTACGCGTTGCTTTCGCGTACACACAAGACTCGCAGAATTGCGGCTCGCCGGACGAAATGTCCAGCCGCACCCCCGTTACAAAACCCTTCTCCACGAGTTTACGGGCGGTGTCGGGCGCAATGTGCCCCATACGACGATGCAGCTCCATGAAGGTGAGCTTCTCTTCGGCAGCGTTTGCGGACTCTGACTCATGCATAATGCGGTACAGGCCGCGCTTATTTTTTGCGACCTCGCCGATCTTCTCGCCATCGGGCCCATGCAGTATGCAACTCCCGCTCGAGAAAGTCGTCGTGATACCGGCGTCATCGAGACGGCCGATGGAGATCAGGGTGTATCCCACTTCTGGGGGAATACAACACCTCGGTGAGATGGAGTTTGGACACATTGACACCGTTAGGTACGTCAATCACCATGTCACCCATTCCAACCGCGCTGAAACCTGACTTGTTCGCAGCGTTGAAGGATCGTGGGGGAATTTCGACGAAGTTATCCATCTCATCGCGGAATGGGGTGATGTGTCGAGTCGTACCCGAGTCGTACAACTCTGAACGAGGTATGTTTGCCTCTCTTGCCATCACCGCAGCAGCCTGCTCATGCGTCGCAGCCTCCAGCGCATCGCGGACATAGTCCCACGACTCCACGCTGCCCGAGTCCGAGTCAACATCGATGGAGGAGGAATACTCGCTCGCATCGACCTCAGATAACTCCTCGGGGCTGCCGCACTCGGCTGCAAATTCATCCGCATCATCCCCCAGCCCGGAAAACCAGTCGGTATTCCCATCGCTCTCGTCGTCCGAATTACTGACTGATTGCAGATCAGGCATCGACCCATCAGAAGAGTCCGACACCGACAACAAATCCGGCAGCCCACATTCGTCTAACTCAGAGGCGACATCGACGGCCCAGGCCCCCTCACTTTCGGAGTCCCAGTCCACCGCCGCAGCTGTACCACTCGACGACTTGGCCGGAGGCGTCGAGTCTTTCGGCTTTTTCGGCTTCTTGCAATTGCGTGAGAAATGGCCCTTCTCACCGCAGTTCCAGCAAGTGCCGCGGGGCTTGCCTTTCCCCTTCTCCATTGCCGCCAACGCCTCTTCACCGTCGTCCTTTCCCTTCCCACGCTTCCGCTCCCCCTGCTTCCTGTCATACTCCTCCGAGATCGCGGTCATAAATGGGCCGCACGGGATAGTACCGGTGGAGGTGAAAAGTTTCGCTGCGCTGAGTTGCGCCGAGGCGAAGCCGGAAAGGTACTGAGGTAAGCACCCAATGATAGTGGAACGGAAATCATCCTCGCTGATTACAACGCCCAAGGTAGCCAACTCCTCTCGGCGAGTCGAGAGCTGATCAAGGAAATCACGGACATTGCCCGAGGCAGGGCACTTCGACTGCAGGAATTGCGAGCGAAGGTTGGTTTGAGCATAGGCACCTTTTGTACTGTAGGTGACCACGATGTGATTCCACATGTCCGCGACAGTAGGCATGGGGTTTAACAACAACGCAACAGAGTCGGGGACCTTCTGCAAGATCAAGGTCTTCGAGTTCCGCTCGGCCTTGTCCCACGCAACAAGTTCGTCCGCCTGCGCTTGGGTGAGCGGCAGGTTCAAGAAAACGGGACGAGGTTCGGTGCCGTCAAAGTGACCAAGGTAGGATTTGGCATCGACAGACGCGAGAAAGCGGAGGGAAAAGATAGGGAAGTTGTTGCCGTCAGAGGTGATCTTTAAATTGGGAACAGAGGATGGGAGGACGTCGTTTAGAATAGCAGTAGCAGACATATTGTTGACAGCAATAGAATGATAACGCAGTTAAAGGCGGGGCCCAATAACCTGTAAGAGTGAGACTTGATAGCGCGAGAGTTTCTAGTAAGAAGTAACTCAGTCTTCGCGCACAAGAGAGTAGCGGGAAGTCTATAATATTCACCTAGTAAGAAGTAACTAGAGACGAGTCAATAATAAGTAGGAAGTAAGTAAGTTGAGTTGGCTCACCTCAGTCTTCGCGCACAAGAGAGTAGCGGGAAGTCTGAGGTGAGGCCGACTTGAGTACAGAATATATACGACGAGTTGCACAAATGTAACTAAATGTAACTAAGTGAAACATACAAGTAAGTACCTGATTATAACCAGAAGGAAAAACAGAAAAATATAATGCCGTCTTTTCTGCAGGGTTCAATGTACCCGGTGCCGCCACTAAGGTCCCCGCGATGCCTGGTTGCCAGGTTGCCGTATTCTAACAGAAGATTCCCTACGTTGGGTCGTGTTCCCATCAACTTGGGAGCCGCCACCTCCTGCAAAACGAGTGCTGCTTGCCCTAGTACGAGATCCTTCTCAAGAGTTGACAAGAAAACATCACTTGTGTGGATACTGCACGCCTGCGGGGACCTGGACGGAAGGCTGTCGATGGCTGAATCGACCAGCTGCTGACTGATTGCGGGCCCTGAGCCATGCAATGAATGAACAAAAACCTGCAATCGTACCTGGTTGCGGACCGCAGCGCCGTCATCTGGCGTCGACGTCGACGCCACCTTCCTTGCTCGCTTGGCTGGCTGTTGCATGGTGAGTTGGATGTACGATGAATGCAAGCATAAAACCAACCCTATCGTTGTCGATCGTTTTCTGAGCACTTTCGCGCTGGTTCCCGTTTTCGGGAATGTTCGCCGTGTCTGCGACGGAGGTTTGAGACGAGGTGTTGTTACGGCGACGATTACGGTGTCGTTTACGAATATTGGGGACGGATGTCGGAGCGGAGATGCCTTGGGTCGAAGATGGACAATTGGAACGACGATCAGCACTACTTGTCCCAGTGACCATTGACTGACAAGGAGCGAGGGGCAAGTCCAAGAATTGTTCGTAGTCTGCGCGCGCGGGTGTTAACGACGCGTCGCTCGTACCAAACATCTGATACGTGTGTGCCGGCGGGATGGATCGTGAGGCCATGTCATAGACTGAGACAGAACTTGAAAATCTGAGGACGCCGCTTCCGCGAGATCATTCGAGTATGTTTGACCAGATTGTGGCTCATTATAAAGGGGCGAAGACGGCGAAGCTGTGCATGTCATTCCGATAATCCTTCGGGATCCAAAAATGGCCGTATACAGCATTCGGGTTTCCAATCCCACAGGCTTCCGCACGATCGGCATGATCCGCAGCCCAGTTTGCCCAGAACGGTGGACACGAGGCGAGGCTGTAGAGCCACTACGCCGCGCATTGTCCCATAAGACCTACTATGAAATCACGAAAGTCAGGAAAAATTAGCGCCGATCTGCTAACAAACCATCATCATGAAATCTCGCAAAGATCTGTCTGGTCCGCAATACGTTGCCCCAACGTATTGCGGACGAGACAGACGCGGCGTTGCAATCCAAAGACGACAGGAGGGGCTGGTCTCTCTTTTCTGGAAACTGGACTCAATTCTTCCGTCGATGCTCCTCTCCCGACCAGTCAGTTTGCGGATTGACCAGAAGCTTATTAAAGGGATCACCTGTATTTTCTGCATTTCCCCACGCAGGACGCGAGAACAACATTATCCACTAACAATTCTTGCAAAGATTACGTCGCAGACAAGTCACACCAAGAATAACTATAAAAACAGGCACGTCCCAGTCCATTCCCACCAGGTTTGCCAATCAGGCCGCCAGAGCCGCCCATTCCGCCTACAAGATGTTAGCATTGGTATGGCCAGGAATGCAGATAGCTTACCAGAAAGGTCCGAAAATTCCATTCGTTGGTTCACGTCAACTTGAGGGTTATTGCTCAATAGTACCGGTTGGTTTCGGACCGCAGGGCCATCTTTTTGCAATGCGCCTTTCTTTTGCTCGCCTGGCCGGCTGCGCGGTGAGTTGAATAGATGGATCAATAAATGGAAGAAGAAAAACACACGGACCCTGCCAGTATCGACATTCATCTGTGACCCTTTGCGCTGATTTGTGTCTTCAAAGAGGTCGCGACGGAGGTTTGAGATGAGGTGCCTTCAAGTTTGCGGCGACGATTACGGTGTCGTTTACGGGTACTGGCGAGAATCGACGTCGTCGGAGCAGAGGGGTTTTCGTTCGAGGATGGGTAATTGGGGCGACGATCGGCGTCATGGTTTCTAGCCGGGGAACGACGGGGTGCGGACGGAACGGCAAGAGATGGCTGTTTGTGGTCTGTGCGTCCAAGCGTCTGTGACGCGTCCTTTGCGCTGGCTTCTGGCATTCGCGTGTGGAAGTGTCGGGAGAAGAAACATTTCAGTTCAGAGGTCTCCAGTGGGTTATAAAAGAGCTGGGTTGAGGACTATTCTGGCCAACTGTCGCCTTGTTTGATCGAAGCCATTGCGAGGCCTGTCAATACTGTATTCCGAACAAGTGTTCAGATGACAGGTGACGGCCGCCCGTGAACTGAACACTTTTGGCACCTGTGACAGTGACATTGCGATTTTCCGGCCTAAATAGGTCAGAAAATGTCAAAATTTTCCGGTCCGGCATACGCCGGACTTCCATATATAGAACTTTTTGACGTGATTGCCGAGCAGTGAACACTTTGTCCAGTGAACTTTTGAGGTGACTGGTGACACCCCATGGGCCATGAACAGTTGGTCAGTAGTCCTCAACTCTGGCTCCCGCGGGCCGAGTAACCTCGCCTTAAACTCCCTCCGAGAAATCACATGAGCTGATGGCGCTGATGATCATTACCAGATCTAGTGCGGCTGTCAAGAACGTACCAATCTCACCAGCGATATACCAGCCTTGAAGCTCACCACGATTGGGCCTGAGGGATATGTTACTTATCTTGGCGGCTGAGTCGAGGACATCCGACTGATCAAGTAGTATCTATTTTATAACAACTAGTTTGCCCTCGAGACCGCAATGCGCATATCTGTGAGGACTCTACTGGCTTCACACAATACGGTGAATATAAAGACGCCTCACGGATCCGCTTGTACTGAAAGATATAAGCAACGAATTTGTGAACGCAGAGACCTTACCTAGTGCGAAAAACTGAAAACAAAATTCATACTAAAAAACCGTACCCGCGCCATTCCCGCCAGGTCCGCCTATGAGGCCGCCAGAGCCACCGGCACCGCCCGTTCCACCTGCGAGACGTGAGGGTTGGGATACTATGGAAATGCAGATGATTACTTACCTGTGCCGGAGAGGTTGGAAAACTCTGTACGTTCGAGGGCGTTTACCTCAGGTCGGGAGCCACCGTTGCCTGCTCTACCGCCATATCCTTCTCCATAGTTAGAAAAAACACAAAATGAAAATGAAAACTAGTGTTTTTCTCACCTGTGGCAGCAAAGTTGGCCGATGTTTGTTGACGGTTGAATCGAGCGCCTGCAATCTGTGCAGGGTGAGCAGGATATGGGATGAACGAAAACGTACAATCGTACCGGTTGATCGCGGACCGCGGGGCGTGCATCTGGCGACGATGCCGCCCTCATTGCTCGCTTGGCCGGCTATACACAGTGAGTTGCAAGTAGGATGGATGGAAGTAAAAACACCGACCCTTTCATTGTCGACATTCGTGTGGGTACGCTTATGCTGGTCCCCGTCTGCAATAAAGGTATTTTGGACGGGTGATTCAGAAGAGTTATTGCGGCGATTACGGTGTCGTTTATGAGTGTTGGGGCCGGGCGTAGCGGAGAGATCTTGGGTGTTGGGTGGATAATGGGAGCGACGAACAGCGCCAGTTGTTCCACTACCCAGTGGCCGACGAGAGACGGGGGGAACGCGAAGAGATTGTGCGTGGTCTGCGCGCGCAAGTGTTCGCGACGTGTCGCTGGTACTATATTCTGGCGCAGTCCGACGCGAGGCCATGTGGAAATGGTGCGAGTCTCGCTGGAGGATGCATCTGCACATTATATAGTGGTGTCCCTCATCGGGCTTCCTCCATAGCCATATAAGGCAAATACGACGTTTTTTGCACGGTATCGTTCTTTATGGCAAGCATTACTCGAAGCGTACTGTCCAATGGATAAAGAACCTGAATTGGCAAGACTATTAGTAATTCTACAGCTTCAAGACTAAACCTCGGGCCCACCTTCTCAGGGTACTTGATGGAAAACTCGGTCCGGGCGTGAGGCTGCGAGGAGCGAGAAGGCGACGATGGAAGACATTGAATTCGTAAGCCAATTTTCTGCACCGCTTGGTGAAGGATGAAGAAAAGCTGTGACGGGCAAGAGATTTATGTAGCGCCGCCTTTGTCGAGACGGATTCGTTCACAGACACCGGCGATGTTTGGTGGGGATTAGCAACCACTTGACAGCGCGCGAGCATTCCGCATCTGGTATTTCCTGGTCTGTCCCCATCGCGAAGCTTGATACAGGCCAACACCGGTAGCGTGCTCGATGCCGACTTTCCATGAGATCAGCGTGCATGGCGCCGTCTGAACTTTCCAAGTAGAAAAAACGGCCCGCGGAGAAGGGAAGAAGTCGAACGAGGAACCCGGGGACGACGCCACCGCCGATTGACGCAAGTCCTTCGAAGATGACGCAGACGCATCTGGAGACCCTAAAGCAGCGAAAAAACCCGGTGTGTGGCTGCATAAATTGCCAGTATAGCAGTCGGTGCACACGCAGCCTTCACCACGACGCAGACACGTCAAGAGACCCTAAAGCAGCGAAGGAAACCCGACGTGCGACTGCATAAAATGACAGCACACTGATCGTTGCACACACGGCCTTCACCCACGCGTTGCCGAGTTGTCGTCGGCGCAGGAGGCGAGGAGTATCGCGCGCCGGGCGCTTGATGTGATGCAGCGCGGGGTCATGCAGCGCGCAGTCGCAGGGCCGGGCGCCATCTTACTATCCCCAGCACGGAATCCGATCGGCGGGTGTCATCTGCACGAGGATATAAGTTGGAGACCCTGGCGCACGGCGGGAATAGCCCGGTGCCGTTTGCGGTGTTGCATGAATATTTTGGTTCGCGGCGTGCGGCGTGGGCGGGCGAAAGGTGCGTCTGCGAACGCGCAGTGACTTGATGATGCCCCATTGTGCATGGTTCATGTTGTAGTGCCGATCTGTCCATCAGCGCAGCGCATATGTAAAAGACGCCCGCGCATGCCACCGCGATAGTCAGCGTTCGAAGAGTACACCCGCCAACGAAATGCGCGCGACTCTGTCCGAACGCCGCGTCGCGCAAGAGAACATCGGGACCCGCAAGCTGCTGGTCGCGGTTGGTGGGGCGCACCCGCGCGAAGATGAAACAGCGTGGAGCGGATTCATGCGCGGCAGGAGTTGAACACAGCGTCAACTTGATGAGCGCGAGTCGATGGCCGCGAGCGCAGGTGAGGCCTGCTATCCCTGTCGCGCGAGCATCGAATACAATGGAGGGAGTGTTCAGCTGCAAGTAGCGAGAATCGCACTCTTTCGGACCCGTTCGCCCCCCGGATTGTCAAGTGGAGGTGGCCCCGCACACACGATCGGCGCTCCAGTAATTTGTAAGTGCCCTCGTTTTCTCGGTCACGGTCCCAGTTGCGTGCTGAGTGAGATATCTTGAACAATTCCGGAAGAGAAGGCGGCGATGTGGTGGTCTCCCACGATCATGTGTCCGACTACAACACACTGAACTTGCTCGACAACCTCTTGAACCTGCTCCACCAAAGTCGACGAACGTCACCGACGAGCACCGACGCGGGAGTGTCAACCGAGCAAGCTTTGGCCTGCAGCAAAATTTTCAAACATTGCTCCACCTGCCGGTAAGCTCTGAGTTGGCTCTGAGCCTCTTGCGAGTTCCAACGATATCATCGATACTTGGGGACCGCCGCTCCAGATAAGTAGCGATGACTTTGCCAATTTGCTGACGACGACGTCCCTTTTTCTCCTTTCCCCCTTTTCCGGCATCTGACTTGCATCGACCGACGATGATCCTTCGCCCCTCTATAAAAGCTCTCAAGTTGACACAAGATGCCAGCGGAACTTGTAACATGTTCAATTTTGCCCGTGCCAGGCCGACGGTCCTCAGCAGCACGACGCTCACCCGTGCCATCATGTCCACTGCCTCTTCAATTGACCGTTATCTGAATCCTGTTGCTTCAGTTCCCTCCCACCGCTGTGCTTGACTGCCTCCCTCATCTGTAACTCCGATTCCTGCTATCCGCGCGACAAATCCCGGAACCCATACCTCACCGCTATTCCCAGACCCGCCACTACGCGCAGCCGGCGCTGTAGCCACTCGTCTCAATCACTCGCCGTGGCCACTTCCACTACCTACACCAGGAACCTGAAGCATTTCCAAACGAGTGACGGTGGAAGGGTGCGTGTTTTCATTCAAGTTTATCATACCTGCAATCAACCGATGCACAGCCGGCTAAACGAGCAAGGATGAGCGTGTCGACTCCAGATGATCATTCGTCCTGAACGCAAGACGCTCGATGTGATTGTGGACATAATTCCGCCCACCCAAACACCCGAATTTCGAACATTTCCGGCACAGATGGAGTATCTGATTTTGTGTTGAGATTTTCATATCTGGTAGGCGGAACGGGTGGCGCTAACGACTCTGCAGGGACAACAGGCGGGAATAGTGGCATCCGGACAGGTCCAATCCGTAACGTGAACGTTTGCTTCCAATGCTAGGTAAATAAGTTTCTGCATCCAGCGAAATATGGTTGCTTACAGTTTCAGCTATATTGAGTACACGCGACATTTACGTCGTTATACCTTCTTCCTACCGGATAAAACCCAACTTCCCAGGTTATTGGTTGCCGTTGAACAGCGTACAACAGTATACAGGCCCGATGCACAGCTCAGGTTCTGGCCGCTTCCAAGACCTTCCAACCTTTTTTTTTGGAACCTGAATTCGTTCCATGTTGGTCTTGAATGAACTCACGCGACTTCAGCCAACCTATGGAGAGGTGGATCCATATTCCCAAGTATTCCGTAAATTACGGACCTTAACTCTCGCTCGCTGAAATGCTTTCCTGGTCGGCATCATTGGTAATCACAGAAAATAGACAAGCACCTTTGAATCGTCTCCCATGCTTTCGCTCTCGATGCGCGCGGGTAAGCGCCTGGCCGCCGTTATCGGTCCTCAAGTACGTGAACAACTTCTGTGCAAATCTTGTTCACTTTCGCGAACCGTTCGAGCCGACACGCCGGGTTGGAACGTAACATCAGCACGCGCTAAATTTCAGGAATGCCGGTCCAGTGACAAAAGAGATGAACCACTACCATGACGGAGCGGGAAATCCATCAAATCTTCGCAGCCCCTACCAAATGTTCATCATCGGTGAGTAATCATTCGGTGCAAAATTAGAATCGCAGATCACACTTGGATGGCCGGATTCAAGGGTATAGCAATGGAGGTTTGGTGCGCAACCTGCTTCTTCTGTTACAGATGTTCGTAAGCCTGGTTGTCGTTGAACTTGCCGCGAAATATAACCACATCGCGGACAGGTCAACAAGAGTTCACAAAGATTTCAAGCTTTTCCTGTTTCAACTTTGAACAGCGCAAGTTGAACACTCCGAATCACTGACTGAGCGACTGGCCGAAGCGTCGTCAATATCCCAATACCGTCGCGGAGGTAAGTCAGAAATAGCCCGCGCGAGAAGAGCGAGCGGGTGAAACTGTGTCGCGACGGAGCTCAACATTGACGCCGATGGCAAGTTTGAACCATCATGTTGGTGCGCATCGGATGCGCGGATAGATGCGCGGATGGATAATTTTTGGTGGTCTTGTGTAGGAATTTCAGGGCCAAAACCTCAAGGATAGTTGGCTCGTTCAAGCAACATCACGCCGCAGTCGCAATTCAGCATTTATTAGACCACCCATAGAGCCATTTCAGTCAGCCTGAATGCAACGGAAACTCAGCCGCACTGTGCACTCAGAGACTCCGAATATATTGCGCTCACAAGGCAAGAATCAAACAATTTTAAATCTATTCATGCTTATACTCGCGGTTGAAATAAGTGTTGGCGTGTCACCTTGAAAGAGGACTTGTTATGCCATTTACTGACAAGGAGATCGTTCTTTGAGTTGTAAAAACATACTGGAAAGGTCAGTTACATCCAACAAGTGATGTGACACAATTGATGCCATCAGAAATGCGTGATGTACCATCATTTTCGGCCAAATATCAAAATCCTTCGATCGCTTTTGTGAAGTGTGGGAGATTGTTTTATTTCATTTCAGCATGGTGTATGCAATTAATGACTGATGCCTACATTTTGGCCTCCTTGAGTTCTGAATCAGGGCACCGTAGCACCAGATAAACATGTGTCATTTACCTAGTTAAATTTGGTGTGCTCATGATGGCGGATCACAACAGTTTGATCCGAGTGGGGGGGGGGGGATAGATCTGTTGGGGGAGTCTTTACGATCCTGGCCACATTTTGTTTTACATTAAAATGTGCCTTCGTCATCCCAAAAAATCTGAATTACTGGTGTTATGAATATGCCAACACTTATTTGACCGCGAGTATATAGATGCGGAGTAGCGTGGAAATTACGATGGGTCAGAGCCTTCGCTCATTTCATCATGCCCTCCCGCGCTACTTCGCAGTCTTCCTTAGGATCAGTCAGCCAAAAGAAACGCCCAGCAGCATGCTTCGCCCTCTCAGAGGTGCATCAAACAGCGCTAGTGGTCCCAGTCATGCTGCCTTTGACCCTCCGCCCCCTATGGAGACCTACGACCGCTGAAGCAAGTGATTGCGACGGGCAAATCAACTTGCTTCAGGTCTGAAAATTCTGCACCCGAAATCTCCCAGAAACAAACAACCGTCCAAACACTAGACGTCGAAATGGCTCTAGTGCTCTAGGCTCATGTACTATGTCTGTTGATAGCAGGCAAAAAAATTTCACGCCGCGCGTGACGCAATCAAACGTTTGGAAACCTGGATTTTATCCTCGTTTGAGACACAGACAGAAAAGTGACCATGAGATTTGCAATCTAATTCCACAGTTTAGGCACACACACATGTTGAACGGATTTCGACGATGGTAAAAAACCTTACAGTAATATCCGTCATCAACGGGCGGTGTTGCCGGCTCGGTGTTTCCGAGACATTCTGCTAGAAAATTAAGGATTTTTGGCAAGACAGAAGGAAAGATGTGCGTCATTGAAGTCGAGTCCGTCGTAAAGAGACGAGAGAAGCTGTCTCGGTAACCCAGACGTTCGGGTGTGATTTCCGTGCATCTTTCCTTATCATTTATTCCAAGTCGGATCAGTCCGTGGTATTGATAAGATAAAAAATCACACCCAAACGTCTGGGTTACCGAGACAGCTTCTCTCGTCTCTTTACGACGGACTCGACTTCAATGACGCACATCTTTCCTTCTGTCTTGCCAAAAATCCTTAATTTTCTAGCAGAATGTCTCGGAAACACCGAGCCGGCAACACCGCCCGTTGATGACGGATATTACTGTAAGGTTTTTTACCATCGTCGAAATCCGTTCAACATGTGTGTGCGCCTAAACTGTGGAATTAGATTGCGAATCTCATGGTCACTTTTCTGTCTGCGTCCTCTTCCTCCCAAACGAGGATAAAATCCGGGTTCCCAAACGTTTGATTGCGTCACGCGCGGCGTGAAATTTTTTTGCCTGCTATCAACAGACATAGTACATGAGCCTAGCACTAGAGCCATTTCGACGTCTAGTTTTTGGACGGTTGTTTGTTCCTGGCAGATTTTGGGTGCAGAATTTTCAGACCTGAAGCAAGTTGATTTGCCCGCTACACAAGAAATGGATCTCGATAGCGCATCTCGTCACAAGATTGGTTCCGGATTAGACACAGTCTTCTCCGTTCCCACACACGGGGCCTTGTATAAAATGTCCTCAGCAGGACCAGTCCTTCAACCTATCCTGACCTAGTCTCTCGACAGACGCTTACAGAAAACGCGAGCGGATCGAGGATAGACAGGTTCACTCCGCTCACCGTGACGACATTTGCCTTCCAGTTGACTTCCTGACTGTCAGTCTCCTCCTCCTCCATCTGTCAGTCAGATCTCAACTCGCGCGGTATAAAGCCCGCATCCGGCAACGTGCGGCACAGCATGTTCTCACCCCGGACCGGTCCGTACCGGGCCGTCCTTCCTCAACCGCTTCTCGCGTTGTCAATCCCTTGCTGGTGTTGTTCCCCACCACCATGCTTGCTCGCCTCACTCGTCTGCCCTTCGCATTGCTGCCATCCTCCCGACGAATATTGGAATTCATCCCTCCCCCGCTTTACCAAAGGCTGCCAGTACCCATAAGCGGCGCCGTAAACGTCGCCGCAACACCTCACCAACTGAATTACCTGCCCAAAACACCCCCATATACATAGGGAACCTCAAACGTGCTCAGTCTAATGTCAGTAGTGACAGAGTCTGTATCTTCAGTTCGACTCGGAGTTCGTCGTGAGTTTACGAATGTATCTAGTCGGCCAAGCGAGCAAGAACGACCATGTCATCCACAGACGACGACAGTTTCGCGGTCCGCGAACAACAGACCTCACAGGCTCGCTACAAGTCCGGTCACAATTCCGCCCGCTCTGTTGCAGGCACGGAATTCTCCATTACAGGTTATCTATCCAATTCTCATCCCTATCCTTATCCCAATTCTCGCATCTTGCAGGTGGAACGGGCGGTGCTGGCGGCTCTGGAGGCATATTTGGCGGAGATGGCGGTATTGGGACGGGTCCAATTGGAAACATGAATGTTTACTTCCAACGATAAGTAAATCGGTCTCTGCGTCAAGTGAAATATTGCTGCTTACACTTGGATGCTTTAGCTATTCTGGCAGGCTTCCAGGTTGTGCACCGTGATTTTCATCTGTTTTTGTATACAGTATATAGTACAGTATACTCCAATTTCACCGACTCAGTGTTTACCCACCGCAAGACCCGCCATTTCATGGAATGCTATCGAATCTTCCGGCAACGGATCGGACCTCTATCCGGTTTAGTTCTGGGATGTCACCTCTTGTTCGTCTCTCCGATATCCACCATAAAGTTGCGTGAAATCTGAGAACCAGACCTCTCATCCAGCGAAATGCACTATTGCAACATAGCTTCGCGACGAACCGCGCCAGAATACACGGACCAGACGCGGCTACACCTACACAACACCGATGTGTGATGCATCGTGCCCGCTACTGTCTCAGAGACGCGTCATCCCGCAGTTACCCCAGACTTGTTTATACTAATCCCCCGCCCATGCTACCGGTGGATGATGACTGTCGCTGGAGTTATTCTTCTCCGGGCTGCATCTTTGCGGTGCTCCGTGAGGGTTGTGCAAGCCTCAATGAATCTGTCTTGTAATCTGACGGCCAATGGCAAATGTATGTATACGAAAAAAGATGTGCGCGTGTTGATCAAGGCCGACACAGGATACTTCAAGTCAAGTCCGCACCTCAACTGCCCAAGGATTTCAGGGCTGCATTTGAAGTGATAGCAGAAAATGAAGATTTCGGTGTTGCATGAGTATTGTTGCTCTTTGATTCGCCTTTTTTGGGGTAGATCTGAAAAAATTATGAGCATTTGTGAGTATCGAAAATCCAACCGTTTCGATCCCTGGTCGTCGATCTCCTGGTAATGCAATTTGATCCTATTACGAGTTCCTTTATTCTGAGGTAATTACAGTTCAATTTGTGAGCGCGAATATGCTTGGCTTGGATATTGCTTGCATCCTCATTTGGACTCTGGTGTTGAGTCCGCCGCAGGTACGCGTGTTCTAGATCTTGTCTAGGTCTATTGAAAATTACAAGCACTGGTGGACAAATGCCGCACTGATGTCGCGTTCAATTCCGCTTGCGGTTGCTTGTTGGAGATAGAACTCTGGTATGACGTCAGTGAACATAAGTATTTTTCTGCAGGAGACGCCTCCCTTGAATGTTGATAGCCTCGACTCGAGAATTCCCGGAAACGGATGATTTCCTTTAGATACTCGACATAATGCAACCATCTTTTTGGCCCAACCGATGTGGCACTTTGACACACGAGTCAGCCCCGCTTGGCACTTCACGACCCTCGAGAAAATATTTCTTACAGTATTAATTTATATAGCGAGGTACGAGCGTTCATATAAAGCGTCTGTCTACGAGAGACTACAGTATTAATGAGGTTAGTACGAATTATGGACCTCACTCAAAGGGTAGCGATGCCAAAACTTCTGGACCACGACTCCTTAAAACCTCCTGGCCAGGACCCCGAGAACCAGATCGACCACCGCCAGTTGGCAATCACTTGGTCCGCTGGTCCGCGCACCCAAAGCAGCAACTGGGCCGATTCTCAGGTGTACAGAGTTGCAAGAATGCATGCCAAACGCATACTGTATGCAGAATCGGTCGCTGAACAAGTGCAATTATGTAGTATATATATATATGAATTGAATGCGAGAGATATCAAGGACTACAGCCCTTACAAGGGACGACTTTCAGGTTCCTATAAGGAATTGCAAAAGTACAACGCACGGGAAATTGGGGTATTTGACAAGCTCATGTTTCAGGCTACTTCTCGTGTTTCCATAGCTGAATGGACACCTGCGAGGGCAATTGGAGTTTGATTCGAACTGGAGTTCAGTGTGTGAGGTAAACTGTTGATGAATGTCGACGTGAAGATCAAGATGCCGTGAAACATCAGTTACCTCTGGCTCTCAATTTTGGACGAACCACAGTTCAAAAAAACAAAATTTTTGTATATTTAGGACTGCATAAATGAAACTAAACAAGTGTGCCTTTTAAAATACAACGATACCAGTTGAAATGGGGGAGATATTCAAAACCTTGTCGAAACGAGTGTGGACCCCGGATACCAGATCCACTACCACAAGGACCCAGTGGTGATCCATCATTCAGATTTTTGCCTCCCCTTGACCTCACTCCAAGCATTTTTCTTACCTGGCGACCAGAAATGCGCCAAACATCCCGTTTTGGCATTGGGCGTTGATTGCCGTTTTGGGAATAAGGCACGCATGATCGATGTGATCGGCGTCTTCGGCTAGTACTTACATAGCCGCAGCTAGCGCTGTGTAAGCAACCTTGGGTTAAATAACAGACCTTTTCTCACACGGTTATTAACACGTTAATTTCATTCCTCACATTTGGGCTCCGGAATGTCTTGTTATCAATGTGTTAGGAATTTTGCCTCGGCTAGCATTTGGGGACTACTTTTCGGCACTTGAAGATGTCTTTTCACTGCGAAAATTCATTGCCTGCTTTTGTTTCACGTTGGTACCTCTCCGCAAGCAGCTTGAGCTACATTCCGGAGGCTGGGACAGAAATTTGAGGCGGAATTAGCGAAAAGGAGTGAATTTAAGTGAAATTACGTCATGTTAAAAACCGTGTTATTAACATCCCTTTGTTAGATAACGAGGAGGGGGTTTAAATCTCACATTCCTCACAGGCTAAGATATGATTCTTACACAGCGCTAGCCGCAGCGATGCGGTCTTACCGACTCTGGGATACGAGCCGCGGAGCCGCCATCTGGGGACGACGTCGTCTTCCTTGTTCGCTTGGCCGGCTGTTGCACAATGAGTAGATGTACGACGAATGCAACCCAAAACCAACCCTATTCATTCGTCTACGTACGCTTGTGCCGGTTTCCGATTCCGGGAATGTTTGGCGTGTCTGCGATCGAGGTTTGAAACGAGGGATTGCTGCGGCAACGATTACGGTGTCGTTTACGGATATTGGGGACGGATGTCGGAGCCTGAGCGGAGATGTCTTGGGTCGAGGATGGAGCGACAATCAGTCCCAGCGACCAGTGACTCACAAGGAGCGGGGGGCAATTCAAAGGATTGTTCGCAGTCTGTGTGCGTGGATGTTGACGACGCGTCGCTGGTACCAAGCATCCGATACGTGTGTGCCGGCGGGATGGGTCGTGAGGCCATGTCGGAATGGCACAGGTCCAAGGCTGGTGAGAGGTGACATCTTGGCTATAAAATTATACGAAGAATATAGGTCCGGAGATTGACTGAGATAGAACTCGAAATCCAATTGGCTTCGAGCTTCTCCATCAACGGCAGTACTGGAGGCTGTATAACTCTGTATAACCGTCTCGCGTGCGTGGGAGATTTGATCGTGGTTTTCGGGCTTCTCCATCAATGACAGCATCGGAGGCTGTATAACCGTCTCGCGTGGCAGTTGTGTGGCCATCTCGCGCGCTCTCCACCTCGCTCCCGACGCCGATGACGACGATATAGATGCAGACGCACGCGCCCTTCTCGGCACCCTCACACGCTTCCTCGTGACCGCTCATGCCCCTGTCGCACATGTCGTGCACCTCACGCCCTCCGGCGCACCTCTATTTACTACGCCGGACACCCCGCTCGCAGAAGTCTTCCCCGAGCTCGTACCACAGCTCGTGCGCACTTCGCACGATGCGCTTTCGCAAAGCCTTCAATCCGCTCCCGCGCCTGAATTGAATCGCGTAGTACCTGCACCATGACCGCTTTCGCTCTCTCTTCCTCATCGAGGAAGCCAGTCCTACCGGCGGCGCATACTGGCCTAAACTGGTTTGTTCTACATCTTTCGCACTTGTTACTGGGCACTAGAGCACTGTCGAGGCCGCCGTGTGGGCCACGTCCTCGTCATGATCATGAATACAGAGACGATGATACATAGGTTTCTCGGACTGTATCTTTCGGGGTGCTTGTTATTATACTCACAGACAAAAATTCAATCATAAGCCCAAAAAATAGTAGCAAGGCACACTGGATTTTGCGACTGAAAGATATAAGCAACAGTTTTTGTGAATGCAAAGCCTTACCTAGCGCGGAAAATTAAATACAAAATTAACGACTGTGCCTGCGCCATTCTCACCAGGTCCGCCTATGAGGCCGCCAGAACCGCCGGCGCCGCCCATTCCACCTACAGAACCATGAGATGAAGGGATATGAATGCTGGTGGAAGTAGATGACTATTTACCGGAAACGAAGGGGTGGGGTGATTCCATGTGTCGGGTGGCGTTCACTCCGACTTGGGAGCCACCACTTCCTGCAAAGCGAGTGCTTGCTTCCCTGCGAAGACCTGCTCTAGAGTCAAAAAAAGAAAGAAAAAATGCATGTATGGGCCGTGCTCACCTGCGGCAGCATGGCCGGGGTTTTGTCGACGGTTGAATCGAGTGTTTGCTGTCTGAGTGCGGGTGAGCCATGAAGTAAAGAAACGAAGTCCTGCAATCGTACCGATTGGTTACGGACCGCGGTGCGATCATCCAGCGTCAACGTCGACGCGCCCTTCCGTGCTCGCTTGGCCGGCTGTACGCAGGGAGTTGGAAATAGTATACAATGAATACAAGTAAAAAACACGGGCCCTGTCATTGTCGACGTTCATCTGGGTACGATCACGTTGATTCGCGTCTTCGGCCTCGGTGTTCCCAGTGCCTGCGACGGAGACTTGAGACGAGGCATTGTGGCGGGGACGATTACGGTGCCGTTTGCGGGCATTGGGGACGCTTGACGGAGTGGAAAGGTCTTCGTTCGAGGATGGATGATTGTAGCGACGCCGACGATTAGCGCCAGGTCCGCCGGCCAGGGATCCAGAAGGGGTGGAGGGAACGTGAAGAGATGCCTGTTCGTGGTCGGTGCGCGTGAGGGTCTGTGACGCGTCCTTTGCGCTGGCTTCCGGCATCCGATTCGTGTTTGGCGGGAACCGTTGCGTGGCCATGCGCAAGTCGAGGGGGGGGGGAGAAACATTTCAGCTCAGAGTCTCTGCGATATAAAAAGCGCTCTGGTGCTCTGGTGCAGATCAAAAAGCGCCAAATACTTGATTGATTCGTGGATTTGACGTCGGATGTAGCAACGGCGTGACGTTATCTGAACACCTCCCGGATCCACGGACTGCTTTCAAGTTTTGGAACTCACTGAGCCGCGAAGAGTCGGAATTAGTGTCGGCCTCGCTTACGTCTTGAATTGATGGCGACTTCCTACACATCCCGCATGCGCGTGACTTCATTTGTCTCTTTTCCATCGCGCGCATCCGCGCCAACCCCTCCGTTTCGCATCGATGAAAGCACCTCCCAACGACGGCTACTCCGTCACAGCCGCATGGATCGTGGGCCACTACTCTCGTGCCTCTTGTATCGACGGCGGATGCATATCAACAGTCGCCCTTTTTCCAAGTTCTTCGCTTCGGCCCTCGCACACTTCTCGTATCGACCAAGATTGTCCATATCGACAGCGGCTTAGTACGGCCGGGGCCAGTTTTGCCCATCTCTTTCACAGAGGCCGTTTGAATTGACGGGGCTTCGCAGACCCCTTCATGTTTTTGTCATATGGGCTACGTCTACCCTCTGTTTTGGGACTGGCCGCTGTCTACACCCTCAATGGTGCCGTACTGGTCGCGCGGCGCCGGACTAGCCACAACACGGCCCCAGCCCCGTTCAGCACATCGATGGAGGCTTTGTATTGAGCGCACTTGTGTAGCGCCCTCGGTGTTCGCATGTTGGTTGTCCGCCTTCCCACTTTCTTCACGCTGGCTCCGCATGCTCGTACCGCAATTGTACTCGCCGCGCTCGCATCAGCGCCGGCATCGTTTCTTGCAGTAATGACAGCTTTTTGGGTCAATTCATGAATACAGAGACGGCAAGAAGTGTTCTCGGACCGTCTTTCTGGTAATTCGTACGTTTTACATATTTACTTCTTGATTTACTTACAGACAAAATAAAAATCAGTACACTTGTAGTATTAGAGATTTCGCTTCGACTGAAAGACGTAAGTAACCATTTTTGCGAACGATGACTTACCTAGCGCGGAAAGTTGAAAAGCAGATTCATACTGAACACTCTTGAGTTTTCTCCTCAAACGTAAGCACCCGATTTGGGAACTTTTTTCGGCAGGTCGGCATCTTCACTGTCCCGCCGACAGCCTGCCGCAGCCACGTGAGTCGCCACGTGAACAATGCCCAAAGCGTCCCTCTCCCTTCCCTACCACCACCCACCGCCCTCCCCGCCATGAGCGACTACCGTAAAGACGGCCCGACTCCTCCGGCACCCGAAGCTCGGCGTGTCCGTTGCCTCAAGAGTGGATGCGGTCGCTGGCTAACATGAAAAACACCAATTGGCGGGAACTGGGAGAGACCACATAAAGGTGTGCGACCAATCTCGCTGTGTAGGAATATGCCGCTAATAGCGAGATTTACAGTGTTTTAACTTAGACCACCAACAGCACCCGATATTTATCTATTCGTTCCTGCCACCTACTGCGCGTGCCCGATTCTGTGTCTATGCCCGCGCGCTTTCCCACCACGCGTCCTACCAACACCACGACCACCGTCACCTGCCCCGTCTTACTCTGTGGCACCCGGCGGGTTAGCGCCTTGTGCAGCAATGTGATGTGCAAGCACGACTGCCGCGGCAACAGCGGATGCGAATTCACTTTGTACAAGCTGCACCTGCTACTGTTCTTGCTCCCACCACCGCTCCTGCTCCTGCCGCCGCTCACCCTCTCGCTTCTGCGCCCGCCGCCACCACGCTTTCCACACGCCGCCGCCAGAAAGCCGCTCTTTTCCGTTCTCGACGACATGCTCTGCTCCCGCGACTTCCCACACGGCGACAATCATCACTCCGCCCTATCCACCTCACCAAGCAGCTGCGTATGCTCAATGTCACTATCCCTACCCTCCAGCGCTCATTTCTGGCCACGTCCCACCTTCATTGTATTACAGGTATACGTGGGCATACAATATAGTGTCGTCTGAGGTGATTATTATCATTATTCATTGATTTATACATCATGTATTGCTTTATATTAATTCAGAATTGTATTTTGCTCGTTTTCTGCGTGTTCGGGCACTCTGTACTGGGCGACGACGTCGATACGACTTGGAGAGCGTGGAGAGAGCGATGACCAACAGTGATGACGACATGAACGGCATCACCGGCACATCAATGGAGTTGCCGACCTGCCGAAAAAAGTTCCCAAATCGGGTGCTTACGTTTGAGGAGAAAAGTAAACAAGTCATACTGAAAACCGTGCCGGGAAAATGGCCGACGGAACGGGCCCGGCACCCGTGCCACGGGTGCCGTGTAACCGTGGCCACGGTCACGGGCGGCAGCCCTATAATCTACGATTGTAATTGTAAGAAGCTAGATGGCAGAAACCATAAACATACTCATTTTCTTCAAGTCTGATCAATGGTCAAACAAAAGGATAACAAACACAGATTTTCGATTTGCGCAAATAAAACTACATCTTTTTGGAGCTCACACACGGGAAATTCCTTCGATGCCAAAGGTTGCTAGTCAACTGAAACCCACGTTCCCTCGCCGCTCTCGCACCGGATAGAGCCTAGATCTATAGAAAGGGGAATAAATAGCTGGTAAACACGGTGGAAGTATCACCAAAAACTCACCCAGACCCAGAAACTAAAGTAAAGAACACAGGATCGTCAGTAAACTTGTAGGGTCAACCTTCGAAGTTGCAAAGAAATGCACACGAACCTCAGCGTGGTACGCCGAGGGAGGGCGCGTGATGGTGATACGGACGACGAATGGACACGGCTGCGTAATTGCATAGTGGCCCTCCCCCGGCGTGAGTTCAGTGGTGCCAAAATACCCCACAATCGGAAACGAAGCTTCTGCTAGAACAATGAAATTAGGCTCAATGCCCGAGAAAAAAAGCGGTGGTGGTATACCGGTGGCGCCAGTGACTTTAAAGCGGATAGGATTTCCTTCGATATCAACCGAGTTCAATTCACTGTTCTCTTTGCGAAACCAGGCCTTGCCGATGGAATGGGAAGGGAGATTTTTGAAATGTTCAGTAATCGATGCCTTGATGCGTTCGGCGGTATGTTTAAACCATTCGACCATATTACCGCCGAGCTCCTGTGGCTGGCCAGCCTCAGCATATATGGTGGCGAGTTTACTAGTCAAGTCATCGATGGGCTGGGACATGGTCTTGGAAAGCGATGAGAGGAGTGAGAATGCGATTGAGAGGCGAGCGAGAACGCGATAAGGCGAGTGAGTTGGTGGTCGATGTGAAAGGGTCGATCACTGGAGAGAGCCTTTTATGTGAGGGAAGTGAGCCAAAAAACCGTATAACGCGAGCCAAGATCAATACCGGATCGTGTCGCGATATTCGCTCAATCTCGGATGATTCTATGGAGAAACCCAGGCTTCCTTGGAAACCCGGGTTTGAGAAACCCTCCCAGCCACGGCCGAAGAGTGCCAAACCGATCCATCTTCAGAAAGATCGTCTGCAACGTTCTCCAGCATGAGATTTCCCTGACGGCGGCCAGAGGGTGTCCAAACGGTGTCTTGAGTATTTTTTGCCCACGATCAGATGTTCAATCTACTTATTTCGATTGCTGTCCGGCATCGACCGGCTGCATGGAACTACTCTGATTCAACTCTGAGCGCCAGGAGCCAGGACCCACCTACCCGTATGCATAACTGACTTTGAATGGCTTCTATCGAGAGTTCCCGGCCTGTCTGCAACCCGAGTCTCAGGAGAATTATCCGTCCGAAAAGCGGAGTTGAGCTCAATTGTGACGACGGCTGGGCAACTTCAAAGCGGTGGATGACGTTGAGACGGTTGCATTTGTTCGTAGACATCAGCATTGCGGATAAGCAAACTGCTCGACGTCTTTTGGAATGCCTCGAGAGACCGAGTACATCGTCGGTACCCAGTGATGTCTCCCGTACGCCGCAATCGCGTTTCTATCTCTTCACGAGAGTTGCACTCTTGTCTTCTCGCTCCAAGTTGCCAGTTGCATGTTGGTGTTTACGAGAAAGATGTTGTAGGCGGGTACGGATCTAATATTGAAGAGTGAACGGCCGCTCCAAAACACAGACGAAGTCGCGCTTCGTCGTCTGGTGCGTATATCGTAGGAGATGTCAATTGAGCGCGATGTTTGGGACGCGATGGATAGCGAGCTGGAAAACCGAGAGCGCAACCAAGGAGACAGACGAGATGGGCACAGACTCACGCTGCGAGCGGATCAAAGATAGAACTGTTCACTCCTAGTTGTGGGTCCGGCATGAACGTTCATGCATGCATGCAAACCCCAGTGAGAATCCCAGCTAGGTGAATATTTGAACCCTCAAGTCACGGCTTTGCGTAATTTGCCAACCATCTCTCACATCAAAGTCTCGAGAGGTTTCAAGGCACTCCAAATGGTAGGGTGGCGCTTAAATCGCGTATAGGAACCCTATAAAGCTGCACCATGTGCAACGTCATCAGCATGTTCTCCTCCCGAGCCGGTCCGTACCGGGCCGTCCTTCCTCAGCCACTTTTCGCATTATCAAGCCCTTGCTGGTGTTGTTCCCTACCACCATGCTTGCTCACCTCCCTCGTCTGCCGCTCGAGCTGCTCCCATCCGCCCGACAACTATTGGAACCCATACCTCCCCGCTGTACCAAAGCCTGCCAACACCCATAAGCGGCGCCGTAAACGTCGCGGCAACACCTCACCAGCTCAATTACCTGCCCAAAACACCCCGAACCTCAAACGTACCCAGTCCAATTCCAATAGTGACAGAGTCTGTATCTCTCGTTCAAGTTCGCCGTGGGTTAACTTGCTGTATCCAGCCGACCAAGCGAGCGAGGACGGCCATGTCGTCCAGAGACGATAGCTTCCCGGTCCGCGAGCAACACGCCCCATTTAAACGCGGAGAAAATTCTGCTGACGCTGTCGAATTTGCCAACGTTTCTGTCATGGGTAAATACTCATCTCCATCCTCATCCTAATTCTCACCTCTTGTAGGTGGAACGGGCGGCGCTGGCGGCTCTGGAGGCATATTCGGCGGGGATGGCGGTATTGGGACGGGCCCAATTAAAAACATGAATGTTTACTTCCAACGATGAGTAAATCGGTCTCTGCATCCAGTGAATTATGGTTACTTACATGTTCTAGCTATTCTAACGTGCACTATTCTGGCTTGTGCACCATGGTTTTCATGTACATGTTTGGTTGTGTCCAATAGACCCGAATTTCACCGCCGTTGTGCGAATCCCATGGAATTCCAACGACTCTTCCGGCAAAAATCCGACCTTCGTTCAATCGTCCTGTGGCGCCGCCTGTTCGCGGACTACGTTGGTACAGCTATGCGAGAATCATACACTTCCAAATTTATCCAAGGAAAACTTGACTGTCTCTACATGGCTTCGCGATGCACCGCGCCAGAGAATAAGACAAGAAGCGACTACATGATACCAATGCGTGCTTCACCTCGCTCGCCACCGTCCCAGTGACGCGACATACTACGCCGGAGACCCTAGCCATGCTGTCCCAAGTCTTCCCCGGCCTCCCACCCATCGATTGCGCCACCGGTAGCGGCGGATGAAGACTATCGCTGTGATTATCCTTCTCCGGACTGTATCTTTGCGGTGCTCCGTGAGTGTTGAGAAAATGAAGGTTTCGGTGTTGCATGACTAGTTATCGCTCTTTGATTCGTCTCTTTTGGGGGTAGATCCGAAAATTTCATGAGCGTTTATGAGGCCCGAAAACTCGGCCGTTCCACTCACTCGTCGGTCTCCTGGCAATGCAGTGTTCTGATCCTATTGCGAGTTCCTTTATTCTGCGGTAATTACAATTAAAAACATGAATCTTTACTTCCAACGATAAGTAAATCGGTCTCTTCATCCCAGTGAAATATCGTTGCTTACATGGTTTAGCTATTCTGGCACGCACTACCAGGCTTCCGGCTTGTGGACTATAATTCTCGTGTATTTGTTTGTGTACACGATATAGTGCCAATAAACTCGAATTCGGAATTTCGTCAGCTGGTTGTTTACCCGCCGTTCATGCAAGACTCGTAATTCCATGGAATTCCGCCGAATCTTCCGGCACCGGCTTAGCGTGGGGTGCTGGACGACTGTGTTGGTGCATGCACTATCAAGTTTCTTTGAAATGTGCAACCAGACAGTCTCATCCTTCCGGTAAAACCTGTGCCATCTCGACATGGCTTCGCGACGGACAGGACGAAGATATACGGACCATATATCACTATATGACCTCTCCATATGCTTCAGCTTGCTTTCCACCGTTCCAGACACGCGTCATTTTGCGTCAGACCCGAGTTCTGCTGTCCCTCGCCGATCGATCACGCCGCTGGTGGCTGCTGATGCAGACCGTCGCTGGAATCATCATTCTTAATCGAACCAATACCTCCCCGTCTCGCCAACCCAGACAAACCTAACAACTCGTCGCAGAAAATCACGACCACTGCTGCCAACGCAAACGCCGGGAACGCCTCCAGCAAACGCAAGCGGACGAGTGTCGACAGCGATTCGGTCAGGGACCGTTTATTTTCCCACTCGAGGAGTAAGGTCGTCGTCCCGCACGGAATCTGGCAGAGTACTCGAAAACAACATTAGCAGCGAAGCGCACGATGCTCTCCTCGAAGATGACCTGGGGCTGTTTGGGAGGCATCATTTGTGGTAAATGGTTCTGGAAGCAGGAATCGCACAAATTCGTACCTGCAGGATCCATTCGGGCGGCCATTTAGGTTCAAACTGTCAGAGATCCTCATGTTTCCCATGTTCAACACCCTCGGAACATCAAAAGCTGAACTCAAGATGCAACTTGTGTGTCAAAATCTGCCCAAGATGAGATACTTCAAGCTAGATCCGGGCGGCGGGATTGTCTCAACTGTGTTCCGCTTGAGGATTCAGACTTGATGGCTGTATTACAGTGAATAAAAGTTTCGGTATTGCATGGACAGTTATTGCTCTGTGATTTGTCTTTGTGTGGAGTAAATCCGGAAAATCATTAGTGTTTGTGAATACCGAAAATCCGAAAATATGTCTCGAAGATATGTGTTCCACTCACTAGCTGTTGGTCTCCTGGTAATGTAGTCTTCTGATTCTAGCTAATCTACTTGATTTGTGAGCCTCGAACAAAAGATATCCAATGTCGAACCATGAACGAATGCTTGGCTTGGGACATTGCATCCATATTTGGAAGTCGGCGTTGAGTCTGCCGTTTTAGGAACAAGGTACGATGATCGGCGTCGTATGCGGTTCTCCGTGTCGATCATTACACAGTGTAGCGAAGAAAAGTTGAACCGACACCGAACGGACGACCTGTGCAGTACGGACCACTACGGATGATCAAAGAGCTTAGATGAAATCCCTTCCCGGGCAGTGCATGCTAGCCTAAATCCTTCCCTTCTCATATCGCAGCTAGTCCAGTTTATGAGAAACCTTTCCACTGGGTGGAGCTTCATAGAACTTCATCTTCTCTTGGCCTATCTCGGTATCCTCGCTTATTCTTGATAAAGACAGGATTGGTTTTCACGCTGGCGTGCGCAGTTGAATCATTATCATCGCAGTGGAACCGAATTCCGAAAAGCATGCCGGTGAATCATACACCCTTAATCTAACGCCTCCCATATTCCCATGGACTTTTCATGGTTGACTTTGTCTTTCGCGTTGTCGTACGCTTCATTCAACAATATTTAATCGCTACATGCTACATGTCGCGTGTACTCTACAGACAAATGGCGACAAACATAGTACACTGGACTGGGAGTCACTTCTTCCGGCTGAAAGATAAGTATTAAGTACAAGAAATATAAGCAACGATTTTGGGAGCGCAAACATCCAATATTACTTATCTAGCGCGGAAAGTTAAAAACAAGATTCATATTCAAAATTGTACCCTGGCCATTCCCACCAGTTCCGCCTATGAGGGCCTCCAAAACCGCCAGCACCGCCGGTTCCACCTAAAAGATGTCAGCATTGGAACGCCTAGCAATGCAGATGGTACTTACCGGTACCAGCAAGGTTAACAAATTCCACGTTTTGGTTGGCGTTCACTTGAAAGCCACCACCTCTGGCAGAACGGGTGCTGGTTTCCCGACGAAACCCTTCTCCAGAGTTGTAAAAAATTAACAGTTTAACTGTGAGTATCCTGCTCACCCGTGGCAGCATTGGAAATTTGTCGACGGCTGAATCGAGTGTTTGTTGTCTGAGTGCAGGTGAGCCATGAAGAGAATAGATGAAGGCTTGCAATCATACTGATTGGTTCCGAACTGCGGGGCCGTCATCTAATGACGAGGACTCCTTCCTTGCTCGTTTGGCCGGCTGTGCGTATTGAGCTGCTTGTGCGATGAATGCAATAGCAGACAGACCCTGTCGGCATCCGTCTGAGTGCGTTTGTGCTGACTTCCATCTTCGGAGGTGTCTGCGACGGAGGGTTGAGACGGGGCGTTGTCGCGGCGACGATTACCGGGTCGGGGGGCGGGTATTGGGAACAGTTGACGGAACAGAGAGGTCTGAACTCGAGTGTGGACAATCGCAACGGTGCACACAAGTTTCAGCCGTTCCTGTCGCCGGCGGCGCACTACGTGAGCGGGGAGGTGTTGTGTGACCCATACTTGAGAGGGGGGCAAGGGAAGATCAAGTGGACGACTGTGTCAGTGTTGGAGGAGGGAGAAAACTTGAACGAAGTGGAGTGACGCGCCTTCGGAATATAAAGCGGAGAACCAAAGACATCTCAGGCTCAGGGTTGAGCGCTAAGCACAAAAGGGGTGGAAGTGATACGTTAGTAAGGCGAAGCGGGTCATGCCCTTTCAATACCGATATGTAACAGTATGTAACGTTGTAAGAAGCGACCCATCAATGATTCTGAAAAAGCTCGGGATGATCCTTTCTCGCGTGTGCGAGCCGATTGCCGTTGCTCAGAACTGCAATTGACCGTGTTAGGAATTTTGAGGAACCGATCAGGGCAAGCGATGCGCTTTAGGCTTTCTCCGCTTTCGTCCCCAACCGACCCTCGGCCCGCCGCCTGCTCATGCACCGGCTCTTGGTGCGCTACCGGACTCAGCGCGGCAGACGATGTCAGAACATTGTATGTAAGATGAAAGAGCTGGGGTTGCCGCGAGTTAGATAATGCGCGATGCCGCATTCGAAGTGCACGGCAGAACACATGTATTCTGGATCTGAATACTTTTTCTGCAAGCCGTCAATTGACTCGAAGACCGCGGAGGCATTTTGAAAGACCCATTAAGACATTCGAAGTGCACGACAGAACACATGTATTCTGGATCTGGATACTTTTGCTGCAAGCCGTCAATTGACTCGAAGACCGCGGAGGCAATGTTGAAAGACCCATTAAGAAACTTCGCGACAGTTTGGTGGCGACGGACAATTTTTTGGGGACCGGAGACACTAGTAACGAGACTTGGAAGCACTATAACCTGCCAGACGTTCGAAATGAAATGAAAATGAAGGCACGACGTAGTTACTTCTTGGTGGCGGTGACGAAGCTGCGCCACTGTTTGGCACTGTTTTGGCCTGTTTGAAGCGCAATGCGTTGATCCAGCAACCATTGCCGACGGGTCATGTTCCGATCAGCTGGGTGTTATCTGCCATGTGGCTGTGATGTTATCTGCCACATTCGCGATTCACGCTCTTTCAGCTGTCTAGAATGCATAGAAATAATTAGTGAGCCTCAGTAAAGAAATCAAATTAGTTCTAGCCTTTAAGCATGGGTCGACTTGTTCAGTGGAGGATGAGGTCGAGCAATGTCAGATAACATCGTGACTGGCAGATACTGTACCATTTCGACCGGAGGTTCAGTCACAGGTCACACTGGACTTTTTTGATGCGTTCAAAAATCGCTTTTATTCAAAATAAAATTTATCGGCCATCCCGGACATCGAAAATTTCCAAATCACTGAACCTACGGTCGGAATGATACAGTAACATAACACCACAGTGTTATCTGCCAGCGTTTCCTTCCTCCATCTCAGCTACTTCGCCCCACTTGAATATCTGCATGGAACCGTGTCAAATCTTCAAATAAAGTGTCTTGCATCCCTCTGGATGCTTCAAATTCCAACCGAAAGGCTCATTTTTCGAAATTTACGCCATTTACTTGGATTACGCACACCACTCACTTCTGGTGATATCTTACTTATTGCGCTGTGAAATCCGGACAGTATGAACAGAAAACAATGAATCCTGGCCCCTGTATTTTCAGTCAAGCAAACAGCGGTAGTGCAGCTCTCTGTAGCTGTCTTTTGGCCATTGATTTGTGGCTTCCACTTGGTATCTTAAGTTGACTACAGCAAGCTATAGGATGGCTAGATTCAGGCATGGAATTGGGACATATGCGATTTCTGAGCTGTCAGAATTCCAGGTGCGTGTTTCAAGTCTGTTCTCATTCAAATCATCTTCTAATTTACGCATGCTTCTCTATAGTCGCCCGAGCCCAACTCCGTCGAAATGGAAGCTTAAGAATGTTAAAATACCGTTTTGTGTCCATTGCTCTTCTGGACAATAAGCTGTGGCTATTCAGCTCATGCTGCACTATTATTCCATCATCTGCCTGCACCTATACTCAAAATTTCTGTCAGAACTCTGTTCTGAAGCTTCAGAGTCGTTCCCTCTGCACCTTGACATTCAATGCTTTCACTGACATGACTGCAGCACCTGCATGGTGCCACTGGCACGTTCAAACCACCGTGATCTTGTTTGTGGTTTCGTTGCACCTCGCATAGCCATGTAACGTCTTGTGAATTCAATCATGTTTTTTGATGACCTATATCTATTGATTCTCGTTCGGACTGAGCTTGCCTGAAGTCCCCCTGAGCTCTCCTGAATCCTCTCACTTTCCTTCCTCTTTCAATTTCTTTTTCGCATTTTCTCGTCATGGGACCCAGCATATCAAAATAAAAACCACTGTAGTATTTCATTCAATTTGGTAGTCACGCATTACGCACCCCTGTGTCGATCACGAACTTTTGTCGAGGTCACACGTCATGCAGGCGTTTGTCAAATTGGTCCACTGGTTCAAAAAAGACTCAGAAATTGGCTTAAAACATGCCTGGCTGCTCAATACACACTTTTTCAACTTCCAAAGTGAATGGTGAACACGATTTCAGCAAAATCTAGCTAAATTCCTCATCCGACTGCCTGTGAGCATCATCTCTGTGTCGCCAAAAGCCAGTACATATATCTCATTGTCAGTTTCCAGATGTGCTTTCCCATCACTTCTGCGGGATTCAACTCGACATTGTCGTCCACACTCACATCATTTTCCTCGAAATTGTCAAGAGTTTCTGCGCGATTGTTTCTGATGTAAGCATCTCTATTACTGATTCCATTGTTGCCTGTTTCACCTGGTGAGACGAAATTTCATAGGTGTCGGCATCTGCTGGGGATGTGGTTATTGGATCAGGGCCACCAGGATATTCTTCAATTGGTATCTTGACCTCTTTTGGCATGGAGTCTTGGTGTCAAAGAGGTCGCGAGAATGGAAGTGGTCCAATGTGCCAAATAAGACCAACACAGGCTATAATCAATTGTCCTAGTGCCCACAGCATTGAAGTGAATTCTCATGTCTGAACTCATTTCCTGCCTCGCACAGTTGGGGGGGCATTACCAAAATTTTCGACCACTGTACTACTGTATAGTTTTGCTCAATTCGCATGTCGTGCGTCACTGGGCCTGAAATTTTCGAAAAAAATTCGAAAAGTCACGGTCACTGAGGGAATTTTCGAACATGCCAAAGCAGTCACAAAATTGGGGAAAATTGCCCAAGAAATTCAAATTTCGTGTGCGGGGTGCATTTTGTGTTGAAATACTACTTAATTCCATTGGTTTGGCTTCTTCGGGCCTCAAACAGTTCAATCTGGCCTCATCCGGGCTCAATTCAACCTCGACACAGCAATTTTTGGCTTGCAACATTGACTTGAACATCAATCCCATCGGAATTCTTGCAGCACACATCAGCATCTTGTAAAATTCCATTCTACAATTCAGAGGCATGGCTCAGCAAAGTCCACGGGAGGGGAGGTCTCATTTGTTCCAATTACCATCTATTTTCGAAATTTTTTTGGTGTTCCTGTAACCGACCTAGGTTACAGGTCTGAAAAGCGAAAATTAAAACAGCATGATGCCATCACAAAATCATGACCTACGTCATAATTTTCTCACCCTTCCAATCCTGATGGGTGCTCGTGACTAGCTCCTATTTCAAACTTTCGCAAAAAGCTCGACTGACACTTGTTCCCTTTTAATATTGTATTTAAAATTTCCTTTGACCTACCCAGCACATATTGCTGCGAACTTCCTTGACGTGGACTTTTCCTGTACAGCTGCAACGCTTCTTTCTTTGTTTCTCTAATGCCAGTGTTCCTCACAATACTTTCTGCAAAATCTCTCCTCCTGTCCCTAGTAATATGACTGAGTATTGGGATTCTTCTGATCCCCGTATCCCATCTCGACGTCTTGCTCTGGCTCACTTTATATTAGATGCAAAACAAAACATCTTCCGAATCGTTGGCAGAGCACTATTAGTAGTAACCAAAGCCATAACACAAAATGAAAAAGAATATGTAGGTAGATATGCAAAGTTGGGGTTATCCTTGAAGTGGGAGGGGGGAGGTTACAGGGCTGCCCGGAGGGCCAATGTATCACACCCATTTTCGAAATATCAAGTTTGAATCAGCCGGTCACGGGTCATAGGCCAGGAGAATTGAGCGAAACTGTACAAGTATTTAACTCAATTATCGTGTCACGCGTCACAGGGCCTGAAATTTTCGAAATTTTTTTGAAAAGTCACAGTCACCTGGAGGATTTTCGAATATGCCAAACAGGTCACAAAATCGCTCAAAAATAGCCCAAAAATTCAATTTTTGCGCACCAGGGCATTTCCATCTCAAATGCTGAGGCCACCTCATGTTTTGACATGATGCAGGTATGTACCTTGCTGCGAGGGCGCTTAGGGCGGGCGGGGCGCAGACCGAAAATGGCCTCATCTCAATAAGTCAATCCAACATTCCATTTGGACAAGTTTCTCTTGGCGACCATCAGTGCTCATTCCTGGTTCCAGCTCATTTTGAAGTGTACACACATTGAATTTGGATATCTAGGAGGTAAACATATCATTTTAGGATGGACTTTAGCACATTTTCGAAATTTTTGGGGGTGTCACACTCTCCCGGCCCATTTTCGAAATTTAAAGTTCGAAACGGCCGGTCACAGGTCACAGGCCAGGAGCATTGACCGAAATAGTACGGCATGTCACGCTCTGCCGAAATGTCGAATAGGTCAAAAGGGTCACGCGTCACACCCCATGTCACGTTCAAGCGTTTAGAGGTCGAACTCTGGCGAAGCAGAAGGGTTCGGTGGGCTCTTTGGTATGAAGCTCGAAAGAGATGGAATAAAAGACTAAAGAATACAGTTGAGTAACTACTGTTTAAATACTGTACTACGAATCGTGAGAAAATATGCTAGAACAATAAGACCGTGCGACTGTATGTGTGGTCCGATCAAATATCGTTCCGTTAACATGTGTTCTGAATAATAATCATGCTATGACAACACGTTTGACGTGTGTCGTTTAATTAATGTCCGAAACTCTGGCGCTGCCTCCTTGTACTCGCAAGGATAGAGCCACCGCGTGTAATACGCCCTGTTGCCTGCCCTCTGGGGGTTCTGACGTTAACTTATCCTTCGTCTACATACATCAGATCTGTCTAGCGTCTATCCGTGGTATCTTGTCACGTGTTCGGCGCTTAGATAAGATGTCGTGAAAAAGGGCAAAATCGTGACATTACCCCCCTCTTAAGGATCGACGTCCTCGGCGATCTCGGTGATCCATGCTGAGGATCTTTCTGGTATCTCGACCGAAGGGTAACGAATCCTGCTATCCCTTTGTTCGATAAAAGTACCCGTTAAGGGTTCGAACAATTTCTTCGTCGAGTATTCTTGGGACTCCTCCCGTGGTTTATATCATTTAATTAAATAATCCCAGTATCCAGTGGGTAATACGGGCACAGCCCTAATCTTGATGCCATGTTTCTTGTTGTACTCGGACAACATTTTCTTGACATGTGTGAGATGTCGAGTAGGCTCCCACGTGCGTTCCACCAGCGGCCAATCCTTCCATTTGATTAGATATTGATAACCATGACCCTTCTTCCGATGTTTTAGGATTTCCTCTACTTCCCATTCGAGGTGTTCTCCAATCAACTTCGGAGGTGGCCGTTTCTCACGCCTTTTCTCAGGCAGTTCCACATAAAGCGAAAGCTTCGCTTCATTAAATACGTCATGCATTTCTTCCGTTTCCAGAAGTTTTAATTTATAAGCGGCTTCGCCGACTTTTTCTATAATTTCATACGGGCCAAGCCGCACATTCTCGAGCTTCTCAGAAGGTCGATCCGATTTGATATCTTTTCCTTCAACATAGACTTTGTCTCCGGGTTTAAATATGGGGGCGTCGCGATGTTTGGCATTATAATTTTTTTTTCATGTTATCCTGGGCCTTTTTAAGGGCCACCGATGCTTCATCACGAACCTTCTTCATTTTGTCGGCGAAGTCTTGCGCCGCCTCGTTTCGGGTCTCCACGGCGTTCTCGATCCCTTTCCAAGGGTGATAGCCGGTGTTTAAATAAAAGGGTGATGACTTGGTCGATGACGAGACCTTGTCATTGTGTGCAAACTCGGCTAAGGCGAGCCATTCAGCCCAGTCCAATTGTCGATAGTTTACATAAATACAAAGATACTTCTCAATCTCCTGATTCATCCGTTCCGTCTGTCCATCGGTGATCGGATGATGAGCTGTCGAGGGATTCATCTCGATTCCCAATAATTTATTAAGCTCCGTCATGAAGCCCGATATATAACGCCTATCTCGGTCTGAGATAATTTTGCGAGGAATGCCGTGGTATCGGATAATCCGATCACGCGTCAAGCGTGCGACTCCCTCCGTGCCAATATCAAAAGCCACAGGCTCTGCGTGTATCATTTTTGTAAAGGTATCAACCCACACCTGTATGGCGTTGAACCCATTACTGACTGGTAGTGGACCAATCAAATCCATAGATATGATTTGCCAGGGACCTTCTGCAATCTTGTGCGGATGTAATTTGCCCTGTTTGTAGCGGTGTATAGTCGTCCGCTGACACGCTTCACAAGCGTGTATATATTCCGATATTTGGTTGCCGAGTCTAGGCCACCAATAATTACGTTCGATCATTTCTTGCGTACGGTTCTCTCCGGGATGACCAAGCAAGGGATTATCATGGTGTAAACTGATAATATTATCGCGAAGCTCCTTGTTTTGTGGAATATAAATAGCATTTTTGTAATAAATAATGCCATCATCCTTCTTTTCCCATCCGGGAAGTTTCTTTTGAAGAGCGATCTTAACAGTTTTATCGATCTTCCTTTCTGCGAGAATTTGATCTTTGATCGCCTTCTCAGGACCTTCGAGCACGATGTCTTCAGCTTGGAAATATTTGGGTTTAAGAAGAGTGACATCTTCGTTATCACTTCCCCCCATATCATGATCCGCCCTGCGGGATAAAGCATCGGCTTGCTTATTAAGCTTTCCGGGCTGATGTTGCAAAGTAAAATCATACTGAGCAAGCTCAGACAACCATTATGCTTGCCGCCGATTCAATTTCTGCGGCTGTTTAAAATATTGCAGATTCTGATGATCTGTCAGAATCTCAAACGTCTGCCGAGCTCCCAGGAGCATCGGTCTCCATTCCTCTAGTGCAAGCATTATCGCGAGCATCTCTTTATCATAGATCTCGTAATTCCGCTCTGTCTCATTGAGACTGTGGGAAAGGAATGCAACAGGTCGCCATTCGCCACTTTCTTGTAGTTGGCTAAGGACGGCACCCGTGGCACCCTCGGAGGCGTCAGCTTCGACACGGAATTTGCCGTCGTCTGTGGGAAGTGCCAGCACTACGTCATCGGCGATTCGCTGTTTAAGCATGGCAAATGCCTTATCTTGTGTTTCTCCCCAGGAGAATCCGGCCTTGCCGGTTAATAAGGTTAAAGGTTTTGCAACGTCGCCAAATCCTTGGACAAATCGCCTATAAAAATTAACGAATCCCAAAAACGCTTGAATGTGTTTAACGCATTTTGGGACTGGCCACTCCATGATGCCCTTGATTTTCACAGGATCCATGCGCATGGAGTTTTGGGAAATAATTACTCCGAGATATTCGATTTCCATTTTCTCGAAATCACACTTCTCGGGTTTTAAATATAATTTATGCTTTTGAAGTGTATCCAACACTCGTTTGACAATTACACGGTGCTCCTCAAGGGTTTCCGTGAAAATAAGAATATCGTCCAGATAAACAATGACCCGTCCTTCGTTGATGAGATCCCGAAGGATGTCGTTCATCATAGTTTGGAACGTGGCCGGGGAATTGGTAAGGCCGAAGAACATCACAAGCAGCTCGAACAAGCCTCGATTAGTTCTGAAGGCAGCCTTCCATTCATCGCCTTCTTTGATCCGAACGTTATTATAACCCCAACGAATATCCAGTTTCGTGAAATATTTTGCGCCACAGAGTTTATTAACCAGCTCCGAAATTAAAGGGAGAGGATAACGGTTTTTAATTGTCATCTCATTTAATTTATGATAATCTTGGACCGGCCTAAGCGATCCATCTTTCTTCTTAACAAAGAAAAATGCCGAAGCCATCGGTGACTTTGATGGCCTGATTCGTTCGCTTTTTAAGTTCTCATCTAGGAACTCGTCAAGCTTTTTTTGTTTGTCCAGCGAAAGGGGGTATATTTTGCAATCGACAGCTTTTGCGTCTGGTTTTAATTCGATCGCGTGATCCCACGGTCATTTCTCCGGAAGGGAATCAAATGATTCTTTCGCAAATACTTTAACGTAATCCCTGTATTGTTCCGGGATCTTGTCTTCCGTCATTTTATCTTTTTCGGCATCAGCTTGCTCCGCGAACTGCTGTGCCTGAGAACCTTTCACACGCAATTCAATTGCATGTGCAAAATCAACCAATAAAATAGATTCACCCTCCTCTATAGGGTCGTTCTTTTCCGTTCCTTGAACAGTCTCGTCGCCTTTCATATTACATGCTTCAGGACAACGACTAAATTTGATGGTCTGAGCACGCCAATCAATGTCTGGATTGTGATACTCTATCCAGTCAAATCCAATAAATACTCGGGATTTTCCAAGTCCCGTGACAAACAGCTTGATCTGTTCAGCATGTTTGCCGATCGTCATCACCATGTCAACATAGTGAGTGATTCTGCCTTTGATATTTTCGGTACCATCGGCATTTTTGGCTGGGATTGCTTCTGGAAGCTTTTTAAATTCGAAGCCCGAAGCTTTGGCGAAATCCCGATCAATACACGTTGTGGTACACCCGGTGTCCAACAACGCGCGGATTTTCCGGGTCTTGCCCGTACTGGCATCTTGCAACAACGTGGGAACCAGCATCTCATGATGTTTACGTTGTGCTTGAAAGGCGCGCATTTCTGCCGCCAACCGCTCGGGAGTTACTCCTATGGCTCGTTTAGCCATCCAGCGAGCCGTTTCTCTTGCCTTGATTCCAACAGGCATCTTCTCCCAAATGCGTTTAGCCACCCAGGGCTGGCGACTTGTCAATTCACAAATAGGAACCCATTTGAATTTTCTAGGATCACCCTTGATCTGAGGGCTTTCTGTGGGTTTTGGTGTCAACACCATTCCATATTTGTCTTTTGGAAATTCTTCTTTTGGCGCTTCCTTCTCTTGCGAGGATCGAGCCATCCCGTCATCAATGACAACCTTTTTCTTCTCAACCTTTGTTTTACCAGTGGGAGTTCCGGAGGCCTTTTTCTTCATCGCGGAACGTAATTTATGGAGTCCGTCACAGTCCTTTAAATTACGGAAAGGTGAAACAGAAGAAATCGTAACTACATCATCTTTTTTATCTTTTTCTAATACATTTTTAATACATAAGTCCGTATCAGGCATGGTAGCAAGAATGTCATATTGTCCATGTCCACGATTGTTCGTGACAGGAGGGTTAACCGGTTTGGCCTTGACCGGGACCCTCTTTAAAAACCCCGCTTGCGAAGAGTGGCTGCGACAGCCTCAAGGTCTTCGCGAGAATACTGATCGTATTGCAACGATCGAATGTTAAATTTCTTCTTAGGAGGCTCCAGGCACTCCCGCTTCATGTGGCCTTCTTTGCCACAATTATAGCATTTGATCGTCCTAGCTTGCGAACGATCAATGTCCATATCTACCGGCTTCCCTGGAGCCGGTTTCTTGGACAAATTCGGGGCTCCACCCGAATTCTTGGGGGTTGTCGCCGTTGCCCCCGGCGGCGCTGCTTGTCTTGCAGGATCCCAAAATGGGGTACCCTTTGCCGCCGCTTGAGCGTTTCTGAGCTTCTCCCGCTCAATGCTGCGGTGGATTACCAACAGCCTATCTTTTAGATCTTTGTACTGTGTCGGGATTTCCGTTCCCGGCATATACAATTTCATCCTGTATTCCTTATTCCACCTATAGAACCCACATTTCGCCTCTAATTAGAGAGGGGTTACCGGGTGGTATCCCCTCTCTAGCTAGAGGCAAAGTAGCTAAATCCCCTATGCTGCAGTAAATGTCGCATTAAAGCTGGGCTAAAGCTATGCTAAAACTGCAGCTGGGTAAGGTCAACATACTAAGTCCTTCAATGCTGCAATAAAGTCACAATAAAGTTGCAGCAAATATGTCTATGACCATATAAGGTAAGTATAGTGACTGCTATGCTACATTAAAGCTGCAATGCTGCAATAAAGCTGCAATAAAGCTGCACTAGCTGTGATACGGTGATGCTATAGCATTACATGAGACAAATAGCTACCATATAAGGCAATTGTGCTAAAAATAGACCAAAATCAAAGTTGTAGCCCTTTTCAATACAAATCTAACTGTATAAGAAATTTTCTTATCGGATGCTTGGTTGCGTCACAAAACGCAAAATACTCGAACGCGAGTCTTTGCAGCTGTCAAAGTGTATTATAAAGGCTATTATCAGCCCAGCTGACCTTATATGACTGACTGCTTGCTTAGTATTGTATGCAAGACCTTATCTGACTAACCACAAGTGTCAATGTGACCTTATATCAGTAAAAGAAACCTTATCTTCTTGCAAGTTAGTTAATCTGACCAAGTGTCAATACAAAAAGCTTACCTGGTTAATTCAATTGACAATTGGTAAGACAGCTACTGACTCTAAATGAATCTGACCTAGGGTCTTCACTGATGGTTCTCAATATCTATAAACAAATTCTTGACTACAATACAAGTTGGTGAAACTAGTGATATATTATTTACTTCAATTGAGTAAAAGGTAATCCATTGACTACAAGTTAGCTATCTATTGACTTCAATTCACTGACTTGACGTCAATAAATGACTTTATTGACTGGTCTATTGACTTTAAGTCAGTAGACCACTAATTCAGATTCAGTAAATCTACTGACTTTATTGACTTCAATTCAGCTGTCTATTGATATCAAGTCAGTAGATCTATTGACTCTGTTGAATTTATTGACTTCAATTCAGTATTGTATTGACTTCAAGTCAGTAAATCTATTGACCTTATTGACTTCAATTCAGTAGTGTATTGACTTTCATTCAGTAGTTAATTGACTTTATTAACTTCCATTCAGTAGTTAATTGACTTCAAGGTAGTAATATATTAATTTCAGTCAGCAATCCATTGACTTCAAGTAAACATAGTCTATTGACTTGAAGAATCAGTATTGAAGTCAATAAACCACTAGTGTGGTTTGAAAGTGTCAATTGTTTTGTATTTTGTGAGCCAACCAAGCCTTGGATGAAAAAATGCTGTATATGAATCTTGTAGCCCTTGACGAGCTCTAGAAGATGAGGTTAGCCATCAGATGGATTTCGAGGACCTTCCTCTTTGGGACACTAACGCTTCGCACCCAAATATGGAAATTATGCTAAAATCTCGCTATCTTGCTCAATATTGGACCGTTTTGGGTGATCTAACTTCACAGGGCCAATGTTCTACATCCTTTATGAATTTTAAGAGCCTTGTTCAGCGTAATATAACACTGTAATGCGGTGATAAATGCCTAACAACCTGGATAATTGCTTGGTGTACAATATATTGTTCAGTATGTGTTATCTATGGCTTACAACCACATCACATTGCTTGGAGCACTAATTGAAACAGTTCTGACACCCTAGATCAGGTCTTGAGAGCTACAACAGCCTTATCTTAACAAGATCAAAAAATCTAATCTTTCCCTGATTCCAAGAGATCTCAAGGTCTGATAATGGTTCTGGATGGTGTCCCAGTATATTATAGACTATAATAACCCTTCTAGAGCACATGTATTGCAGGGCCTTCTCACAGACCCATGATTTACACTGATCAAATCTGAAAAGTGTTTTCATGATATTTCATCTTGCTCAAGGTCCCAGGAGTGTGGCCAAGTGCATGAAAACAATATTACAGTCCATCCAAAGGATCTGAGAACAAAAAGTTGTCCAATATACCACTTTAAACATGAGTTTTGCTGAGTGACATTTTTCGCTTGTTTGATGAATAGGAGGCCAACCAGGCCAGTGAAGGTGAAATAGAGGTCAAAAATGAAAAGGGGCAAGAAAATAGTACAAGATAGAGCTTTGGTTGAAGTGATTTGGTTGAGATTTGGTCAGTTGGTGTCTTCAAGCAGGTGGGTTCAACCACAGTCTAAAGGCATATAATATGGTCATGATCAAAATCACCAACTGACCAAATCTCAACCAAATCACTTCAACTAAAGCTCTATCTTGTACTATTTTCTTGCCTCTTTTCATTTCTGACCTCCATTTCACCTTCACTGGTCTGGTTGGCCTCCTATTCATCAAACAAGCGAAAAATGTCACTCAGCAAAACTCATGTTTAAAGTGGTATATTGGACAACTTTTTGTTCTCAGATCCTTTGGATGGACTGTAATATTGTTTTCATGCACTTGGCCACACTCCTGGGACCTTGAGCAAGATGAAATATCATGAAAACACTTTTCAGATTTGATCAGTGTAAATCATGGGTCTGTGAGAAGGCCCTGCAATACATGTGCTCTAGAAGGGTTATTATAGTCTATAATATACTGGGACACCATCCAGAACCATTATCAGACCTTGAGATCTCTTGGAATCAGGGAAAGATTAGATTTTTTGATCTTGTGAAGATAAGGCTGCTGTAGCTCTCAAGACCTGATCTAGGGTGTCAGAACTGTTCCAATTAGTGCTCCAAGCAATGTGATGTGGTTGTAAGCCATAGATAACACATACTGAACAATATATTGTACACCAAGCAATTATCCAGGTTGTTAGGCATTTATCACCGCATTACAGTGTTATATTACGCTGAACAAGGCTCTTAAAATTCATAAAAGGATGTAGAACATTGGCCCTGTGAAGTTAGATCACCCAAAACGGTCCAATATTGAGCAAGATAGCGAGATTTTAGCATAATTTCCATATTTGGGTGCGAAGCGTTAGTGTCCCAAAGAGGAAGGTCCTCGAAATCCATCTGATGGCTAACCTCATCTTCTAGAGCTCGTCAAGGGCTACAAGATTCATATACAGCATTTTTTCATCCAAGGCTTGGTTGGCTCACAAAATACAAAACAATTGACACTTTCAAACCACACTAGTGGTTTATTGACTTCAATACTGATTCTTCAAGTCAATAGACTATGTTTACTTGAAGTCAATGGATTGCTGACTGAAATTAATATATTACTACCTTGAAGTCAATTAACTACTGAATGGAAGTTAATAAAGTCAATTAACTACTGAATGAAAGTCAATACACTACTGAATTGAAGTCAATAAGGTCAATAGATTTACTGACTTGAAGTCAATACAATACTGAATTGAAGTCAATAAATTCAACAGAGTCAATAGATCTACTGACTTGATATCAATAGACAGCTGAATTGAAGTCAATAAAGTCAGTAGATTTACTGAATCTGAATTAGTGGTCTACTGACTTAAAGTCAATAGACCAGTCAATAAAGTCATTTATTGACGTCAAGTCAGTGAATTGAAGTCAATAGATAGCTAACTTGTAGTCAATGGATTACCTTTACTCAATTGAAGTAAATAATATATCACTAGTTTCACCAACTTGTATTGTAGTCAAGAATTTGTTTATAGATATTGAGAACCATCAGTGAAGACCCTAGGTCAGATTCATTTAGAGTCAGTAGCTGTCTTACCAATTGTCAATTGAATTAACCAGGTAAGCTTTTTGTATTGACACTTGGTCAGATTAACTAACTTGCAAGAAGATAAGGTTTCTTTTACTGATATAAGGTCACATTGACACTTGTGGTTAGTCAGATAAGGTCTTGCATACAATACTAAGCAAGCAGTCAGTCATATAAGGTCAGCTGGGCTGATAATAGCCTTTATAATACACTTTGACAGCTGCAAAGACTCGCGTTCGCTCGAGTATTTTTTGCGTTTTGTGACGCAACCAAGCATCCGATAAGAAAATTTCTTATACAGTTAGATTTGTATTGAAAAGGGCTACAACTTTGATTTTGGTCTATTTTTAGCACAATTGCCTTATATGGTAGCTATTTGTCTCATGTAATGCTATAGCATCACCGTATCACAGCTAGTGCAGCTTTATTGCAGCTTTATTGCAGCATTGCAGCTTTTAATGTAGCATAGCAGTCACTATACTTACCTTATATGGTCATAGACATATTTGCTGCAACTTTATTGTGACTTTATTGCAGCATTGAAGGACTTAGTATGTTGACCTTACCCAGCTGCAGTTTTAGCATAGCTTTAGCCCAGCTTTAATCGACATTTACTGCAGCATAGGGGATTTAGCTACTTTGCCTCTAGCTAGAGAGGGGATACCACCCGGTAACCCCTCTCTAATTAGAGGCGAAATGTGGGTTCTATAGGTGCCTTATTCAGGAGTGTCTCCAATGTCTCCACCATGAAGACGTTATCTCTCAGCTCCGCTGCTGAGTATCCGGCCTGTCCGGCATTCAACTCGAACACCTGCAGGAATCCTGGTAGATCCATTTTGCCCTGCACGGTGGTGGTAAGGCGTAGATGCGCCGACTGAATCTCGTTCTGATCCTTGAACGAGTTTGCGAGGTCCCTAAGGAACCCCTTGAAAGTATTCAGGCCCGGAATAATGACTCCGTCCTGAGTGTTGTCCTTCTTCCAAATCTTCTTCCAGTTCATTGCCAAACTGGGAGAACTGTCCGCCTTTCCCAAAAGGGAAAGGGTATAATGAATTTTCCTTTCATCGGTGACGAATTCCGACGAATAGGCCCCGATGTAATCGGTCAGGGCCTCATACCAAGATTCTCACTTGGTCTTGTCTTCTCTGTCAAACATTGGTGGTTGTTTGGCGAGAACTATTTTGGAGCTTCCATTGCTCCGTGGGATTGCCGAGACGGCATCTTGTGCCGCTCGTGCTGCCGCATGGTCCGCCATCTGGGCCAATAACTGTACCCAGATGTTTGGTGAAACTGCCCGATGATCGGGTCTTTGGGGAAGGGGTCGAACGGGGGAGGGTAACCGAGAGGTGTCTCGGAAAGCAATGTCTGGTGGGGACGCAGCTTGTCCTCCGGGTTCGCCGTAGTATGCGGCGGGGTGGACTGGAGATTGTTGCTGAGAAACGTCGGCGGGGAGACCATAATGGCCTTGACGGGCAGGAGAACCGTGGTGGGACATGGCGGGTATGAGGTGGTGGGGAAATATAGAAGAGAGGAGATTGTGGAAAGGAACCGAAGTAGTCGGGTGGATGTGTGTAGGCGGTGTGGTAGGTACGGAGGGAGGAGGCGGATTGGTAAAGGTGTGAGGGTGTGGACTCGCTCGAGGACGAGGAGGATTCAGAGGGGGCGTGGATTCGTGTCAATGGTAAGAGTGCCGCACTAAGCGGATGGTGGGGTTGTCCCGGACTGTTGCTGTCTGAATCGCCCCGGGCCTTCTACAACACACCCGATAACAATGCCCAGAGCCTCTCCGAGGATTAACTCTGTGGCCTTGTTGCTACCGTTGCGCAGGGACGGACTCAACGTTTCCCGTAGCGCGGTGCAGTCAGATCGATCTGGTCCGACGACAAGGGTCGCTGCAATTATTTAACCTCGTTGTGGACGAGGGAGATGTTGGGGTAGAGCGGAAATGGATCTTCAGGGTAAGAGGTAAAGGAGTACGAATCCAAGTAGTGGATAAAGGTGGGGAGGAATAGGAGAGGAGGTCGAGTAGTGGCGGTACGAGGGTATGAAGGGTAGTCTTTTATTATGTCACGTTCAAGTGTTTAGAGGTCGAACTCTGGCGAAGCAGAAGGGTTCGGTGGGCTCTTTGGTATGAAGCTCGAAAGAGATGGAATAAAAGACTAAAGAATACAGTTGAGTAACTACTGTTTAAATACTGTACTACGAATCGTGAGAAAATATGCTAGAACAATAAGACCGTGCGACTGTATGTGTGGTCCGATCAAATATCGTTCCGTTAACATGTGTTCTGAATAATAATCATGCTATGACAACACGTTTGATGTGTGTCGTTTAATTAATGTCCAAAACTCTGGCGCTGCCTCCTTGTACTCACAAGGATAGAGCCACCGCGTGTAATACGCCCTGTTGCCTGCCCTCTGGGGGTTCTGACGTTAACTTATCCTTCGTCTACATACATCAGATCTGTCTAGCGTCTATCCGTGGTATCTTGTCACGTGTTCGGCGCTTAGATAAGATGTCGTGAAAAAGGGCAAAATCGTGACACCCCATGTCAATTTGAATGAAATAGTACAGTATCCCTTACCAGCTTCCTCTCGTTCAACGAATCCAGCTTCTTTCAAACTTCTTCTGATCTCTGTCTCGTATATGTGCCCTTCTTCAGCACCATGGTGAGCACCACTCCCGCCCGAATTTCTGTGATATTTACCGTCATTTTCAATTTCGCAGGGGCTCTAGTACTTGCGCAATCGCTTTTACTTGTAAGTATGTACCAATAATAGTATGTCATCCCATAGTTAACGCTGGACGCTCGTTTCGCAAATTAAACCAACCTGGGACCCAGGTGCATAATATAATATGATGCCGTGCGGCTGCACCGGTGATCAATTTAAGAAACTGGCGGTTGATATCGCCATATTTCGAAGCGAAACATTCGTTGAGATGAACCCATCCCCATGTCCCCCGACCCCCGATCGCCCTGCGGCCGTTGCCGGCCGTTCCCCCAATCTCCCTATCTGCAAAATATGAATATTAGAAAATCAGATGATGATTTACCGGTACAGATACCGGAAAAACTGAGCGGTCCCAGCAGCACAAAAGGACGCAGACATATTACAAGTCACAGCTGGAACCAGCCTCTCCCACCGTTCTCGCTGCGGCCATCTTCGGTGCCACCATCACCACCTATTGCGTTTATAGTGTGTCTGAGGATCTGAACAGAAATGTAGAGAAACACTCCCTGCTACATAGCCATGGGGGGGGGGGGTTCGCTGGCGCGGCGAGGGCAGCGTAGGCAGGGCAGGGCAGGATAGGCGGGAACGCCGATGGGGTCAGTGTTGGCGAGAATACTTGGCCAGGCGCAGCTCCTTTCAGCCCTTGAACTTGGCAAGCCACATGCGACGAGTCTAAGTAAGGCGAAAAAAGTAAAAATTACACGAAACAAGCGATGATAGATGCAATTACCCGTGCGAGATCCTCTTCAACATACATGTCGCATTCATTCCGTTGATTGAAAATGAGACTTGGGTTGCCTCCGAGGCGCGGGTAATTTGTTCATGTGTACCAGGAATCGAAGTGGGTGCAGAGCCGTGGTCAAAACAAGACTTGCCGACGGCAAGAACTGGTTTTGGCGGTCGGTATGCGTCCCTCGGCACGACGGCGAGTGTGTATATTGCAGAGGATCGGTAAAGCAGGGAGGTGAGTAACTGGTCGTGCCACCCGGGCTCAGCGTCGTTGCCGAAGTACCGTGAAAAAAGAACATAACGAACCACTCAACGAGATCGACGAATTCGTCCGCACGCTGCTAGGCGCTGCTCGCAGGGGACGCGCGCGCGAGGATGATGGGCGAAAAGGCGTGCAGTTGGTAAAGTGTGTCTTGATGCGCGGCAGCGACTTGTACGACGTGGATTTGAAGCGCACCGCCGAGAATGGGCCACGAGGGCAGGTGCGGCGACGTTGACGATATTCAATTCCGAAGGAGAGGCTGGCTCTTGAGTTCTGCGCCCAGGAGCTGCACGTGGCGAGAATCGTACGCTGCTTCTCGTGCTTTCGGAAGCCTTTCCTCTTTGAGGTGTCCAGTCTTGAGTGTCTCGTTGTCAACAGAATCGAATTTTCTAGGTCCGTTCAGAGCTTCAGCCCTGTCCCAAAGTATTGAAAAAAGAATACGGGTGTGGATTCACTCTTGAAGGAGCGGACGAAGGGAACCATCCGGTGAGAGGAGAGGACTTCCAATGTTCCATCAAAAAACCTCCGTATTTGGAAGTTGACAACATTTTCTCTTTCTCTGATGTGCATCGAGGACCGTTGGCCGCCTCTTCTCACTTCTGAAGCTGCCCTGAGGTTGAAACAGATTCAGTTGTACGTGCAGCATGTATTCGCAGAGCAAATTTGCCGATAAGACGCGCGAGGAGGCACGGGAAGAACCGATGGGAGGGAGAGAATGGGAGATATGGAGGTGAAGGATGAAGGAAAATAAGTAGGAGGGGGATAAGGCTCCAACCATTTGTTTTCCGTTTGTCCAGCTGGGCAAACAAAACGGAAACGGTTATTAAACGGTTTTGAACCGTTTAAAACGGTTTAAAATGGTTTAAAATGGTATTATTTTATGACCACCTCAATTGGCGGGATGCAACGGCACGAGATACTTCTTCTGGGTGCTGCTACCAGCCTCCAACCTTGGTGTGTTAAATGATCCATTCTGCTATTCACCCTCGCATTTAACAGCCACAATCTATTGTTGAGATATCTGCAGATCAATGAATTCACGCACTTGCCGGGGTCGCTGATCAGTTGTGCTGGGGAGCCCTGATGAAACTCCGGCAATTAATTACACTGTAGCTGCTCTGGGATGTCTTCAGATCTCTTCTTCAGCCGACCTGAAGACCCTCTGGACTTGATATGGACATAACCATTTAAACCGTTTGTAAACAGTTTTCAAACCGTTTGCCACTAAATGCAAACAAAAACAAAATTAAAACGGTTATAACCGTCTACAAACGTTTGTAAACGGAAACTGTTGGAGCCTTGGAGGGGGAATAACGCGGTACAAACGCCGGGGCGTCTCTCAGTTCGTCTCTTGTCTTCTCCCACCACCATCTTTATACGTACATTCTTTCACGCCACATCCAGCCCCGCTTCCTCGTCCTGTGCGCCCTCTGCGCCGTCGCCGCTGCCTTCCTGCCCGCCGATATGAACGTCGAGCACGTCGAACGCTTCATGGCAGCCGATGACCTTCCTTTCATGGACGGCAACTTGAATCCCCTCAAGCTCCCGCACACGCTCCCGACGCGCAAGAACACAACCTTTTTGTTTTCAGCGTAAACCTTCTCCCGCTTGGAATCCCTGCGCTCGGCAATTTCCCCCCCGCATCCGAGGAAGACATCGATGCCAAAGTTCCCGCCGCGGCCCGCCACTCCCTCCAGCCCTCACATCGCTCGCAGCATCCAAGAAGACGTCAACGCCAATTCGCCCGCGCAAATGATGCGCAAGCTCTCGTATGAAGGTCCTTGACGGACAAAAGCCTTCATCATAGTTTATCTGTGTTTGTTTGCTCGAGATCTTGCGAGATCTTGCAAGATCTTGCAAGAATTTCCAAGATTTTCAAAGAAGCCAAAGATTTTGCAAGATCTTGCAAGAACACCAAACTTGAAGGTGCAAAGTGCATGAGATCTTGCAAGATCTCATGTCTCTCAAGATCTTTTAAGATCTCTCAAGAACTTAATGCTGGCTCTTTTTTCACAACTTCTTGCAATATCTTGCAAGATCATGGATACCAGAGCATTTAGAAAAATCTAAAAATCCCTCAAGATCTTGCAAGATCTTGCATAGCTTCATGATCTGGGCTCAAACATGAAACTACCTTAAATATTACACTGTAATTTTTAGGTACTTTTGAGGGCATGAGGAGATAAGTCAATTATATGACACTGCATGATGGATTTACATTTCTCATTGAAAAGATTGGTGACAATGTGAATAGTTTTTTTTATCTTTTTTTCACTGAAGAAACTGGTAAAAATTGCATAACAATTTCAGCCATTTTGCATGCTCAGCAAAAAATGGCTTGAATTTTTCACTAAACTTATCAGTGAAAAATTTAGGTGCAAAACTATTGACATTTTTCTCTGAAAACATCAGTGAAAAATGTGAAGCCTTCATGCAGTGTGAGCAAAAATTGATCCCATGGCTTGAATAATATTTTTCTAATTCAATGGGTGAAATTCGATCGAATTGCTGCACACCTACTCTACCCAACTAACTGTGCTAAATAGCCAGGGAGATGTATGCTGTCTCCCCAGCTAATTAGCACCGGTTTGACCTGATTCCGTACGGTGCGATAATTACGCAGTATTTATTAATTTTATCGACCAACAATAAAGATATTGAGTGATAAATAATGCGCCGAAGGGCGGGAGGGCCGCTGTCACATCAATCCTGTTGTCTCTGCCATCAAGAGTGGGCGGCAAAGCCGCGTAGCATCCTTCCCGACCAGCGCCATCAACGCGAACAATCCATCCGCCCCTTGCCGCGGCTCCCACGTAAGTCACCGGTTTTGGCCCTAGAGATACCCGCAAAATCACGATAAATTCAGAGTATATTCTTTGAGGTATTACCACAAGAAATATCAACTATCCCGTCTACTCTGTCCACCGTCTCCCGACGCACGCCATCAGCCATCAATCCTCGCCAGTCGCATGCAAGCCGGCCGATTGGAGCTGGAAAATAGCCGTAAAATCCGGAAGAAATCAGAGTATATAGTTATGAGCAAGTACAAAATATATTCATGGTGGAAATATATAGTCAATAACAATCTGTATAGCCAGATCCATGGAAAAATCAAAGAATAGAGTTGAGGAATGGAAATGTGCGGGATCGGAGGTGTATGCAAAGAGTCGATGCAGAGTTGTTGCGCTGCAATACCACCGGGCTACATGTTGAACCAGTTGACTCTGGACCTGACGGGCCCACACCCGTCGAAATGTCCTGCACAAATATGTGGGCTCTGAATGGCTACTCCATCTCTTGGAGCGGTTTTGAGAGTATGACCACAGCAGTATTCTGAGTTGCTTAAGAGCAGCATCCTATCCAAGTTGCTGGGGGATATGTAATGCCACGGGTGTGTACCCCAAGAGTGTGCGGGTAGTTTATGATGTGGCGCAGAAAGCAATACAGAACCCGGAGTAAGCGCCTTGTAAAGCACATATCAGGTAGGGATGCACTGTGCCCATGAAGAACACAAAATTATTGTCAGTAATGGCCCAGATCTCAGTCCTGCTGCTCCAGACGAGCTAAAAGGAGACTCACGAAGGATGACAAAGTGTCCCAGAAGAAGACTGTCAAGTTTGAGGCAAGACGAACCTGGTATGAAAGTTTGTGCGCCAGAGAGGTCGAAGTTGCCGCAACCGGTCATAGGAACATGTTTGTTCAGCAGAAAGTGCCAGAAAAGCGAGGAGGTCCGAGGAACACACAGAACAATTTATGACGAAAAAAAAACGAAAGCATATACTCTGGAAAACTCGTTTTCAGGAAGATAGCGGTGGAGGAGGACACGGAGAGTCGCGTTAGTCACTTCGGGTAACAGCTCCGAAAGTCTCGGAAATCATCTCCGAAAAGGTCATTAACACCAAGTTCATGCTCGCTCGACACATTCGCGCAGTTTTGAGCGATGTGAAATAGGTGGATTTCTTCCCAATAGCTAGCCAAACCTGTTGGTGCCAAATTATGACCTGACTGGCACTCAACACGCACATATCGTGACTATAACTCAGAAAACTACCTTGATATCCCTAACCTGGGGCAATATCTATGCAGGATAGTATGATATGGGCTGTTCACAGAGCATCAATTGGATATCAATAAAATATGGTGCATGCGAGTGCGGGAATGGAATTTAGTTCATGAGCTGAGACTGATCAGTGATTTATGTAACGACTCAGCGGTTTTCACACTGCACTTCTCACTCTGCTAGTTGGGCAGAATTGAACCTGAGTATCTGAAGTATCAAGGACTGTCCAAAAACATTGGATATTGTCCCTGCAAAACGGAGAGTGAGGTTTGTTTCGTGAAATGATTCCTGGCACCAACGGATCAACTTACTACTTTTCGCACTATATCACTTCCCAGGAGCTCTCCCAGTTGCAATAAAATAAGGAGTGGATCGCTGAAGGATTCAGGGTTGTATAAATAAATTAATTGGCTGAAATGTAGGTTTAGCTGCTTACATGTGTGGAGCACTTCGGTTTTGTGCTATTTTCCTAACAAGAACACACAAAAATTGGTCATATCAAATTGGTCATGACTGAAAATAAGAACAACAGAAGATTGCTCTCTAAGTATTTCCTGCCCGAGTGGTAGAGGCTTTCCTCATCCAGCTTACCAGCATTTTTCTGGATTTTTAACTCTCAAGTATAATTTATTAGCCTCGAAATCCTAGGTAGTTGTTGATGTGTCATTTCCGTTGAATGTTTGAATAACGCCGATCTGTAGGATCAATTACTATGCTGACCAACTCCATTTGACTTCCATCTCCTTGCCGCCTCGAGATCAGTATGGACTTGGAAAAGATATTCATAGAGCAGATCCAGCGGGAGCTTTGGCTTGGCCCTCGCCGAACATGTTGACGATGATAATACATTTCACAACATTTTTAATACCTGCATTTTGGGGCTCCAGTTAATTTTTCAGAGCATTCATGCCACAAAAACCCGATTTGACTCATAACTTGGGTCTACAAGCCCTTGTAAGCCCACATTAACCCGCCTTAAACCCCTCTGTTTTTCTGGTAAGGTTAAAAACACATTATATGGAGTTATAACTTAAATCAGACTTTTGCAACACATGGCTCAAACATGTTCTGTTTCACTGCTGATGCTGAATTTAGATATACATACGTTGTTTCAAGCTCGGCTGTCTCCGGGTGCACTCAAGAGTATACAACATTGTTCTTCTAAACCTAGGGCTCACATTTGGTACTGTCAGAGAACCGCAGCCTTGCCGACAGGATTCGTTGGGAGCCCGGATGTAAGTAGCTTCCTTTTCTCGATATATCATTTTTGACTCAAATGGTTCAAGCGAATACGAACTCAGTGCTGGCTGAGACTACTAAGTAATTTAAGTAGCCTCCTTGTGATACCTACCCAGCGGTTCAGCCACCCGCCTTGAAGAGGCCTAATCCCGTGTCATGAACTCATATGTAGCGGAAGAAGTTGAACTATTGGGGGCGGTTTAAGAACATCTCGAGATGCAGTGCTAAGTTGGAATTGGATTCAACTTGTAATATCAGTTTGCGAGTTAAATTACCTATCATTTTATTTCTAACTCCATCCACAAGTGTTCTAAGTTCCTGTAAAATCAGAAATGGGCAGTTTGAATGCAAAGGAACAATCGGAATTCTCATTGCAGTCACTGGACGGATAGATAAAAATGCAACCGTTAGCATCGCAAGATATATTCAAACCAAGTATCTTGGCAGTCACTGGGCAACATTTATGGTCGAATGTGTGCCGTTGACAGCATTGAATCGACTCGTCAAGTAAATGGAAGATAAAGCAAGCGGTACAAAGGTCAAAGTATGCAAAAACAACACAGTTCACGAGAGATTCAAAATGAAGGGTAACCTATGGATTTGCATCAAGTTTGAGTATATTAGATACAGTATTTCCCTCTTCTCAAACGAGTAGAAGCCAGAGAAATAGATGACTCATCAGTGTGAGATGAGTTTCCGACATCAAGCTCTGAGAGTTTTGACATGCTGTGCATATGAGGAGGAGGGTGCAGATCACGGCCCGCACCCTCCTCAGCGAGAGAAAGAGAAGCGTGAGAAACTTGAAGCAATGCCATCAATAGGAGGCATAACCCTGGAATTGAGAGTGGACGTCCCGAAAAGGAAGGAGATTTCCAAAAAAGGTAGACATCAGAAGGGAAAATTTTATAAAGGGTTTGAAGATGGAATGATTTTACAAAGGAAAAAAATACAAAGGAGTTTTACTTGCAATAAAATGCTTTGAAAAACATCTCGAGCCTCCGGTACTTTTTTCAGGCTGTTTCACTGACAGTAATATAATTTGATCACCATTGTTTTCCATTCAGTAGCCAGGTGATAAGTGAGGTTTGGCTCCACTTGAATGAGAGACATGAAAGGGCAATTGCACTGGAAACGGTGGGTTCAAAAAACAAAATTTGAATCCACAGGAATCTGATGTATCTGTGGACCTTAGCCAGGGGAGGGGAATATATGGACAACTTCGGACCTATAGACAATTGAGGGCCTAAATATAATAAGTGCGAATCAAGCAAATCAAATAGATTGGCTTCAGATGAAGTTTGAATGCGAAGCCAGAACCATGGTGGACACTACAACTAAATTCAAACAGGTGAAACAAGGGGAGATGAATCTTGATTTTGAAGAACTTGAATCCGACATGTAGGTCGATTCGAATCCTGAATATGAGTGGTCTACAGGCAAGAAGTGTGAATGGTCTTAACACTGATTGGAGAGCAAGATGTAGGGAGACTCGGATAGTTCAAGTGCTGGGCACAACTCAACTCAATATGATTTGAATGAAGCTCAGTGTAAAGCAACTTGAATAGCTTGAATGGGATGTGCATTGCACTGAATAAAATAATGGTGGAGGTCGACTTGAAGGACCCGAATGGCGAAACTCGGGCCTAATGACCATAATGCGAGACACAGCTCAACTAGAGGGACCCAAATGCGAAATAAATCGACGAGAATAACTCGAATGCGGAATATAGCTTGACTAAAGAGGACCCAAATGGAAAGATATGAATGTGAGGCATAGTTCGACTGCAAGGATCTGAATGGCAAAGCATTAATGAATGCAACATAAAACTCAAACATGAGAAAACACGGCAACACATTTTGAGACAACACACATCAAGATTCTGACAACACTGTCCGATCTGGTGGGGATCGGCACTCCCATTTGGCTGGCCCATGTTGCAGACAACATGACAATACGAGAAAACACCCAAAACATGACAATGAAAATGACAAGTTACTGATGGAATAGCCCGAATGCGAGGCATAGCTCGAGTACAAGGATCTAAATGGCGAGACTCGTATGCAACGCCCTGAATACAATACAGAGCTAAATTGAACGATGCGAGTGTGAGATAGAACCCAACTCAAAATACCTGAATTTGATGTGCAAAGTGAATAGAATGCTATGGCCCGAATGCGACATTGAGCTGAATTTGGACCGCATGGGTTAGAGATAGACCCCAACTCGAAAAGATCTGAATGCGAGGTGCAAAGCGAATGGAACACTATGGCCTGAATGTGATACAGAGCTCAATCCACTGGCAAGAGTCTGAGATAGAAACCCAACTTGAAACGGCCTGAATACGAGTAAACTGCTGAATGATCGAATAGAACGGAATAGAATTGCTTAAATGCGAGACAGAGCTTATTTACAGTTGAATAGAATAGAATTAATTGACGGGGAGACAGAATTCGGTTTCAAATGTGAATTTTAATAGAATTACTCAAGTGGATGAAACTCGGATTTGAATTGTTTGAGTGCGAGGTAGAACACGGCTTGAATGGTTTGAATATAATAGGCTAGAATCACTTGAAGGCGAGACAGAATTCGGTTTAAATGTGAATTTGAATGGAACGGGGTTTGAATTGTTTGAATGCGAGTCAGAACTTGGCTTGAATGGGTGGAATGCAAAGGCTCAAAATAGGGCTTTAGTAAAGACCAATATATGAGCAGAACTTAACTAGATTTGTCCGTGTGGAAAGCTGAGAGGCTGTCCGAGGTCTGACAGGGCATAGAGATCTTACAGTTAGGTATCTGAGTGGGGGTGGGGACGAGGTGGGAAGATCCATGTTTCAGATTACATGGGTGCAGGGTGCCGAATAAGGGCAGAGATGAAGATAACACTTTGAGTGAATGATCTTTTGAGAGCGGCTGAATCTGACTCTTGAAGGTCTTGCTGACATAGGGTTTTACATGGGTATCAGGTCCACACACAGGTTTGGACCCCAGGGTCAGCCGGGTATGGGTACAGGTCGAGATTTTTCAACCCGTCTCAATACTGTGGACTTGTGCAGATAAACCCGTGGGTTTTTGGCCAACCTCAGAATTCAACAAGATGCATGACACTGACAAGCACAAGCCTGTCGAACTCAGCCAATTCAAATGCAGGCACCAACGGAACTCGGCTTGCTTCGCAAATACCGAGGGGCAGCACTCGGATCAACAACGGCACATCACTTTCCGCTGATCAGTGATAGCGAGTGCAGTTGAATCATGGCATAGGAAGATGAAGTCTCTGGCCAACTTCATATATATTTTGTGCTCCAAAAATACCTACATGCTCGACTTCTTGCTTTTTCTCCCAGTTAGATACTGCGGATGACCTCACGGGTTTGAGGTACTGCGGGTGATGTGGGTAACCCATCTGGGCTTGAGACCCGCAGGTTGGATATCTATGGGTTTGGCACGGGTTGACTTTTGGGTACCTGTGGGTGAACCCGTGTCCAACCCTATGTGGACAGCAGAGTGTTGTGGTTGGGGAAGAGAAGCAAAAAGGTCATCTGTCACTCCATTGCCACAAGATATTGCACTGCACTGCACGTGCTCTCCGTTGCGCCTATTTCTCATCACTCTCTTACAAACAAATGTATTGTTCCACTTACTTGTTGAAGAAAAGATCGCTCAGATCAATCCAGGCTGAAAAGTCACAGGAACATAGGGTCAGTGTTCAAGGTTGAATTACACACGGTATAATGGTAAAAGAAGTGAAACACTGGATGAGAAATTCTCTTGAACATGGCAGCAGAATGTTGGAGACTAGGTCCTTTGGCAGATGGAAGCAACCAGTTAAGATATATACAAGTGCGTATAAAAAGATATGCCAACAAAAAAGACATGATTATTAGCAAGCCAGATACCTGTCATGAAGAGCGTGTTGGACACAACGGATTACTGTGATGCACAGAGTGTAACTTTCATTCCCTCAAATCATTATTGCTAACCGATTGCGAAGACCACACAAGGTACCCAGAAGATGCTGCAGCCAGTGTGTATGACTCAATACTGTGTAATTGCAATAAGGGAGATGGAATTGTCTTGGATGTATAAGGATGCAGTTCTGAATGAATTTAAATGTACAGGACAAAGCTAAAAGTTGTAAGCACCGTGTGCTTGCCTGTGACGGGTTACACACACCTACTAGTGAGCAAAATATCAAAATTAACAGAATGAGCGAATCTATAGAATCTCTGGAGACTCTTGAATAAATATATATTTATTCCATCGGCATATTGTTATTAATATATCATTACTGCATTATTATTCTCATTATTTTATCCTACCCTTACTTATTGGGTGTTGAATAAGTCTTATCTAGTCCTGAGAACAAAGGAGCAAGCTTTGATAATAATTGTAATAATAAATTGAGTTTATGATACTTGGTTAAGTTACCCCAATTGTTCCTCCAACCAGGTTTGAAAAAGTCTCCCGAGATCTTTCAAGATCTCGAAAGAAGTGTTGAAATTGTTATTCATTTGGCCAATGTTTAATGTGGGTTGATATGAGCGAGATCTTGCAAGATGATGGCCATCATCTTGCAAGATCTTGAAAGATCTCGATCAAATAAAGTAGCATCAGAGAATCAAATACTTGGCATCTTGCAAGATTTTGAGTGATCTTGCAAGATATTGAAAGATGGCATAAACTGCTCTAAATCTTGCAAATTCTTAAAAGATCTTGGAAGATTCAGAACAAACAGCAGGTTTCAATGCACAAATACATGTTTTGTCTGTCAAGGTCCCTCAAACTCTCGCCACTCCCGCCGTCTTCCCAGTCGATCTCTCCGGCAAACTCCCCACTGGAAAACGCGACGAGCTCGATCCCACCCAGGCGCAGGATGATCTCCACCCGGAATGCCGCGAAATTGACGGCCCTCCAACCATATTCCGTACCGACGACCTGGAACCTGCCGAGACCACGCATGACCCCGATGCCGTTTTCTCGACAGACCTTATAACAGCCCTTGGCACCATCCCCCCACTACTCTGAGTCCCTCATCAATCCCAGCCGAAACGCTGCCCAAGATCCCGTGATACCGCTCAACCCATCTGCGGATTATCTCTCAAAACCCGGAGTCACTCGAAGCACGGACTCTTCTGATTCCCGTAACACGCGCATAGCCAAACCCGACGCCGTGGGCTCTGGCTTCAAGGACGACGACCTCAATGTACTCCAGAACACCAGGCAGTACAATTCAGACGGCAGCCGCCACACCGACAGCTACGTCGCTGGTCCGTGCAAGGGCTCGAGGTGCCAGACAGCGCACGGCTACTCTTCCGCGGACAAGAACAGCAAGACGGCACAGAGCACGACGCTCGCCAGGGACGATGTCCAGGAGAATAAGACGACGGAGCCTGGGCGCCGTCTGAGTACGAGGATGAGGATAATATTGACATCTGAATTTCTCGTACACCTTTGTCTTTTCTGAGTTTGAGACGAATGAACGGGTTTATAGCCCACCCATTCTTTTCACTTCACTGGGATTGATCCACGAGATGTGCTAGGTTGATAGTGGCGTACCAAGTTGACTGGATCGCGCTGGCTTTCAGGTCCCAGGAATTGTAATGGCCTTCCACGTTTTTCGATCGTCTGCTTGAACCTGTAATGCTCTGGCCTCACGATTTGCAGTTTTTTTAGCCGTCTATTCTCCTTATTCTTCCAAATCCGTCTTAGAACACTCAATGATCTTTGCAACTTCCCTGAAGCCATAGAAAAAACGGGCCCCGGAAGAGGAAACCAGCGACGACTGGCGCAAATTCTTCAAAGAGCGAAATTGACGATCCATAACCCGCTGCATGCGTTGCTGTTTTTCACCCGTCCGTGGCTGGTACTACTGCGCTCGAGGGAGCACACGTTCCGATTCATGCCGCTCGCGCGTCTTGTTCGCCATTTTTTTGCAGCACGCGGTGAGGAGCGCCTCTGTCAATGCGAGGGAGACGGGCGCGGTTCGGAATGTGCAATTTGGCACCGCGCCAGTACCTCCAGGTTCAAGTCGCGTGCATAGTGCACTGTCAACGCTTCCACCACTGTGCAGCAGCGAACACGAGGTCGCAGGATAACACGCACCCTATTCGCTTTCCGCATCGCCAGAGTTCATACGCCGCGACCGAATTTGTATCTTTTCACGAGCTACATGCTTGTCTTCTCGGTCCCACTCGCATGCTGGTATTCACGAGAAATATGCTGTAGAGGGGGTACGGCGGATCCAATGCTAGCTCAAATTCTTCACCTTTCCGGCGTATTGCAAGGACCTTGGCTGTCAATTGGCTGTAATTTTCTCCGCGCGGACAGGTTGGGATCACCGACATTTGATGCCATCATTCGGGCCTTTTTCGAGGCACTTTCTTCGTCATGGTCCCAGAAAAAATCTGCAGCACATTCGTATGCTTCGCAAATGCCTCGTTCATTCCTTATGAAGATTAGCCACATGAACCTGCCATGGCACACAGAATAGCCCAATTAAAAATATAGCACAATTTGGCAAGTCGAAAACATTTATATCACAGCACGATAGCAATTAGATTCCAACAGGTAAGCGTCCAGTTCCACCCGTCTCTTATACACACAGCTCAGTCCCGAGATCCGACTGATAGATGTAAGTAAACATTTAGAAGGATGTAGGGGTTGTTCACCTGAGTGTTGAATATAAAAATTCATATTATTCACGTTGAAGACAGGGCCCGTGGCATTGCCACCATTCCCGCCGCTTTTGCCTCCAGAGCCACCGGCACCGCCCATCCCACCTACAAAACGTCACGGTAAGGATTTGAATACTCAGCGACGCAGATGATTATTTACCATTGAAAGAAACGTAGGGAAACTCCATGCGAGGGTCAGCGTTCCCATCAATTTCAGAGTTATTGGTTTCAGGACGAGCGCTGCTTGCCCTATCGCGAGATCCTGTTCCAGAATTTCAAAGCGAAACTTGAGTGAATGTATCAATAGTGCTCACCTGCAGGGACATGGCCGGAAAGCTGTCGACGGTCGAATCGACCGGCTACTGACTGAGTTCGAGTGAGCCATGGAGTGAATGAACGAAGACCTGCAATTGTACCTGGTCGGGGACCGCAACGCCGTCATCCGGCGTCGACGTCGACGCGCCCTTCCTTGCGCACTTAGCCGGCTGTGCGCAGTGAGTTGCACATGGTCTACGATGAATGCGAGTGAAGAACGGACCCTATCACTGTCAGCATTCGTCTGCCTACGTTTGCGCTGGTTTTCTTGAGAGGTGTTCCCAGTGTCCGCGGCGGAGGTTTGAGACGAGGAATTCTGGTGGCGACGATTAGGGTGCCGTTTGCGGGCATTGGGAACGGTTGACAGAGCGGAAAGATCTTCGTTCGAGCATGGATGATTGGAGCGAGAATCAGCGTCATTTTCTCCAGTCAGGGATCGACGAGGGACGGAGGGAACGTCAGGAGATGCACGTTCATTGTTGGTGCGCGTGAGCGTCGGTGACATGTCCCTTGCGCTGGTTTCCAGCATCCGATGTGTGATCTTTGGCGGGAACCGTCGTGTGGTCATGCGCAAGTCGCGGGGGGAGGGTCCTTTCAGCTCAGAGGTCTTTGGGTTATAAGTAGTCGAAATGAGACGAGGGTACGCAAGTCCGAAAAGGAAACAGTGATACAGCCACTGCATCGTGCCTCGGTCTCAGACTGAGATCTACAATCTGCGAAGCAGCGAAGTGACCGAAAAGGGTTGAGAAGTGATCTTGGTGTCGATGATCGACTGGCTGGCAAGGAAACGAGAGTCAACTGCGAGGATCACAGCACAGAGAAATCCGATTCCCAGCCCAATAGGAGTGCCTCAAAGCTGTTCAAGAGCAACCACATTTCAACTCAGAGTCTCCTGGGTTATAATGAGCTGGGGTAAGATACGGAAGCTGGATCAAAATCTCATGTCATCTGAGAGGCCGCTATTATTGGAAACAAGTCGTTAAGGGCGTCATCCCGCATACAAATATCCGGTAGCACTGGCGCTGCCTGGACATCGACTCAGCGTTCATTAAACTGCGTGCATTTGGACCGCACACACCGGCGTTCCACGGCCCCACTAGACCAAACCGGCCAAATTGCTACCGCGAACGGGATATTTCCCGCGGCCCCACTAGACCAAACCGGCCAGATTGCGACCGCGAACGGTTTATGGTTTACTGTACTATTACAACCGTAAGTTCAGGGGGTGTGACCTGTGACTTCTTAGGTTGTTCTTAGGTTCAAGGTCTGATAGGTTCAATTTCCTTTTTGGAACGATTTTTCGGGATTTTGCCGATGCTTTTTGCCTCAAAACACGCCTCCCAGAACCTTGTGACTGTGACCAAAATTCGAATAGACTCAGTTCAACTGGCATTGTGACCTGTGACTGAACCTACGGTTGAAATAGTACAGTATGTCTGGGGTGACTGGCAAAGAATCAAGTTTTCAAGTTGAGGAAAAGAAGGAAAAAAAGAGAGAAAGAGAGAGAGACCTCTCCTTACCTTCATCTGTCCGATCTCAAGCCTGCTTGCGTTGAAGCTCCAGAGCAAAGGGAGAGAGTTTTTTGAAGATCAATCAAGATATTCGGGAAGCCTCGGCAACTTGATTTATGGTTTAATTGAAAGGGGATTAGTGCCCGTTTGAGTTAAACCACAGCCAATCGCAATCAAGATTGGACTCACGTGGCTGAACGCGTCTCCTGTAAATTATACTGAGTGTAAATTCCTCAGCGCCCTCTTGCCAAAATCTTCACATATTTTTCAAAAGGCTAAAACATAAATTCCACTCTCCTGTATCAAAACACAGGGCGAAACTAAGGATAGCAATTTGCAAGTCGCGACTTGTTGCTTCACACAATTTCTCTCAATTTCCCATACACCTTCTGACTCGTGGATTGCACTAACAGTGTGCAAAACATAGAATTAAATCTTTAATGAGTTTGTTGCCTCCTTTCACTCTTTGCGCAGTTCGTTCAACTTCAGTGGGCACACCTTCCGAGACACCAAAACCAGGTTATTCAGATTTCTAACTAAAATAGCTTCTGTATACATGCCTCGTATCCGGCTCGTATTAATCGAGCGGCACGCGACTCCTGCTCCTTCGCAAGAGCGGCAGGTGTCATCAGCGGCTCGGGGGATACGGGCGGAGCGAGAGAGGTTCCCGCTCGTGGGGGATGCTGAGAAGTTGCGGAATTACGGTCTCGCTCTTCGTACTGGAGCCGTATTTCCCGTGCGGCACGTGATTCCATCTCGATGGGGGGCTGCACGCGGCTCGGGGGGGCGGCAGCGCAGACTCGGGGGGCGGTCATGCAGACTCGGGGGACGACCGTGCAGACGGTCCGGGAGAAGAATGCACAGAAGCGGTGGGAGATGTGGGCCAGTGCACGGTGCTGGCTGGAGAGAGGAATGGATTCGAATATGTCGAGTTGCGGGGCTCAAGGTTGAGGAACGAGTCACTTGATGAGACCGCAGCAGTTCTGCGAGAGGAAGCGGCGATTGACAATGTTGGTAAAAATGTGGATACAGATGCCACGGAGAGCGCGTAGAGTCGGCCGTGCATGGAGTCGTAGGAGCACCCCACAGAGACGCCGCATTCGATGCAGCGACAGGCGGAGGGAGTAGCTCGGAAGAGCTTCCAGGAACCGATGTGCGCGAGTAGGGTGAATCCCTGACAGGTGAAGTCGAACGACTTGGCGGATGCGAAATACTGGCATAAATTGACACGCACTTTTGTACGTCAAAACGACATGAATGTGGTTCACACGACACGGCTGTGTGCCCAACAGAGGCCCCGAATCGCGCACCGGGCGTCAAGCACAGGTGGCTTTGTGCTGTTGTGCAGGGCGCACATGAAGCATAAAGACAGGGTGCATGAGCCCAGTTGAAGAATGGAGAAAAGGGAGAAAAATAATGTTCTACTCACTTTCTCTCCCGCCCCATCTACAGTCCACACAGAGGTCAAACCTGAAGTATATTTACACCCCTACACCCGAAAGTACGAGCTCTATGCCTCGGGCAGCAAGCCAATTGCTTGTGCTGCTGCTAATAACGGTTTGACACCGCACGTGTTTCTAGTGGTTTAGTGTACTGTATCTTTTCCTTCAATTCGACATGGGGGGTGACACATGACACGTTTTGCCTATTCGACATTTCGGCAGCCACCAAATTTTTGCGTGACACCTCGAAAATTTCGGCAACCGAAACAAAAAATTTCGAAAAATTTGTCTTTTGGGCATTTGGGGGCAATTTTGGACGCTGCGTGACGGTCTGGAGGTTCGACAGAGGCCTGAGTGACGCGTGACTTCGACCAAAGTTCGTGATCGACATAAGGGTGTGTGACACGTGACTACCGATTTGAAGGGAAAGATACAGTATCACGAGCCCATTTGCGAGTCCGCTGTAAGTAGCTGTGGGTGCTTTCAGGACTTGTTGCTGTGCGGTGGACTCCAGCGGTGACCAGAACAGCTGTGGATGGTGGTGCGAGAAGAGAATGTGCCGCACCAAGCGGCATCACTCGATGCCGAGAGGTTTACCCTAAGGTAGCGGCCATACAAACGCGGTTGCCCCACATGTTGTGACGGTCACATTGCCTTTTTGGGCCAGAATGCCTTTCGACTGGCCTTTCCGCAACTCGGTGGGGACTTACGAAAAATCTGGCTCAACAGAGTTGTGTATATGTATGAGGAGGGTAATCACAAATTTTTTCTCAAAATTTTAGAGCAGAATTGAGGGACTAGTCATGAATATAAGATACACGCCATCCACCTTCGACGAACGTCACGTGAGGCTTCCTTTTTTGGATGAGTCGAGAGAGATTCATAAAAATAAACTACTTCTGCTTGAGTTCAGTGAATTCCCTTCGACCAGAATGCAGAAATACATCTTATATTGCTTTGGACAAAAACTTGAGGCCTCATAAGGCTGTGAAGTGCAGGAATTAAGCCAACTGTTCAACGCCTCATTAGCCATCACACCGAGAAGTCTTTGATTGATGGGATGATTTGGCACCAAAGACAAGTTAATTCCAGCCCGAGGCATCCATACCTCATCATTATTTCTACATCCAGACATCTATGGGACTAATTTACACAATCTGGTCGAAGGAAATTCTTGTCCAGGCCCTGTAGAATATTTGGCACATTAAAGAATCTATTGTTCGCTCAAAAAGGAAGATTCACGTGACGTTCATCGAAGGTGGATGGCGTGTATCTTACTACCTAAAGGATCCTCCAAACCAGTGTTCAGACTGCCACCACAGCTGATTCCTGCAGCCAACATTTCCTTATTAAACTCTGGAGGAAAGACATGATGTCCCTTGTATTTTCTTGGGGCCCAAGCTGCTTGTGAACCGTTCAATGCCTGGCGGGTTCAAACTACTGTTGCATTTCGACCGTAGGTTCAGTCACAGGTCACAACAGAGGCTGAATTGAGCCTATTTAATTCTAGTCACAAGTCACCAAGGCCTCTGAACTAGGTGACATTTTTGGGTCTGAGAGCGACTCCAAAAGTGAATTTTTTTTTCTTGGTTCATGCAAGTTCAACTTCTGCAGCACATTATTTACTGTATTTCTTGAGTCCTGAATAAACAGGAATTGCTATGAAACACCTGCTGAACATGTGAACATTTGAACCAAAAAATTGAGGTCACAGGTCCCGGACATGGTTGAACCACACAAAAGTTGAACCTAAGGGGTCACAGGTCACACCTGGTGAACCTACGGTCGAAATGAAACAGTATCAGCGGCGATTGGATGATTGGGCACGTCGATATATGCATGTCAATGTAACATAGAAATAGTTTATTTCACATGCACTGTGTCTTCTGCACGAGCTTCCCCGCCTTCAGCGGATCCATATTAAAATTATTATACTTGGTATAAAGTGCGCACCCAGCAGCAACGTCATCAGCATGTTCTCCCCATGAACTGGTCTATACCGGGCCGTCCTTCCTCAGCCCCTTTTCGCATCATCAAACCCTTGCTGCTGTTGTTCCCTACCTATAAAAGCATCTTTCATTCAAAATTACGAGGTTTAGGTTGTGTGCTGTGGTTGAGAACATATCACAAGTTTTGCACAGAGGTTGCAGTTCTTTCTTAGGTTGTGTGTGCAGATGAAAGTTGCAGGTTACCATGACGAGAGTTGGGAACGAAGTATGAGGTCATTGACAGCAGATCATGTGATTCTCATCTGTGGTTCAGGACGTAAGTCGAGGTTCAGTACGTAATTTGTGATCAGTGACAAATTATGGTATGAAAGTGACATACAGAGGTCCAAAATGGACATTTGATAAGGTTTCTGGCATTCTATCATGTTTTTTTTGGCATTTTGACTATAATAATTGCCTTGCATAAAACCCAAACTTATCAGCCAATGGCAGCATTTCTTTTGATTAGGTCATTCTATCTCAAGATTGACTATTAAAACTCAAGATCATTCATAACATTCTCTGCAATACTGTGACAATCATCCTTCTTGTCCACTAGGGCTACCTCTATTAGAATTTTGACTGTTTCTTCACAAAAAGCATCACATAGAAGCTCCTGTATCGGTGTGATTGATTCCGTGGCAAGTAATAGCCATGAGAGTTCCCTAACGTGTCATTAGGTCACACAATAGCATCTATGCCGTTCCAAATGCACTTTTATTATTTCCCAACACACATCACTTTTTCCAAACACACATAGCAAATTTCATTTTTTTCCCAATACACATAGACCTTTTTTTCAGCTGAGTATGAGATGGGATTATGAGTTGCTTTTCCCAACATTCATTCAAAAATTTCCCAGTATATATTCAATAGTTCAAAAATTCCCAATACATTCAAGGTTGAAAAAATTTCCCAACACACATTCGGGGTCAAAATTTTTTATTGCTCCAATCAAAGCCTATATCCAAATACAGCCAGGGAATAGCCCTGGCGAAGGCCAAAAGGCTGTAGTTATGTTGAATGAACACAAAGAAGATAATGATGAACTTCCAAAAATGGAAATCCCACGCCAAGAACATACCGCATATGCTGTCAATACACCAACTAAGCGACAACAGTGGCAAGCGTGGGAGAAGCTGCGTGCCACGTGTCTGTAACGTGAGTGGAGCACACATACATATAGATTTTAAATGCCAGGAGCAGAGGAGTCCCCAGCAAAGGAACTCTTCAGCAACTCACAATCCAGACAAGCGGTGCGCAGCTTCTCCCACATTTGCCACTGTTGTCGCTTAGTTGGCATATTGACAGCATATGCGGTACGTTCTTGGCGTGGGATTTCCATTTTTGGAAGTTCATCATTATCTTCTTTGTGTTCGTTCAACATAACTACGGCCTTTTGGCCTTCGCCAGGGCTATTCCCTGGCTGTATTTGGATATAGGCTTTGATTGGAGCAATAAAAATTGACCCCGAATGTGTGCTGGGAAATTTTTTTCAACCTTGAATGTATTGGGAATTTTTGAACTATTGAATATATACTGGGAAATTTTTTGAATGAATGTTGGGAAAAGCAACTCATAATCCCATCTCATACTTAGCTTAAAAAAAGATCTATGTGTATTGGGAAAAAATGAAATTTGCTATGTGTGTTTGGAAAAAGTGATGTGTGTTGGGAAATAATAAAAGTGCATTTGGAACGGCATAAGCATCAGATACCAGTAGTTCACATAGGAACCATTGAACTCAATAACCCTGGAGAATTGCAACACAGGCAGCCTCGATGCTGAGAATGTTAAAGATCTTGACACAGCCGTTCAAATAAGCCCCTTTGAAGTCAATGCTTTCGTTACACATCACTGGCTTCAAATTGACACCCTCGTTCTCAAGTACCCACTCCTCCTCTCTGCACACATTAATGCTGCCTATTATCTTTGATCACAGTTTGTCATGCTGCAGAAGGAAAACCATTAAGATATCTGGGATTCTGCACAAGCTGGCAGACAACATGGCTGGCAAAGGAAGACATCCTGTCACGCTAATGACCTGCACGTGACATCTTATCTAGGCGCCTGGGACATGACAAGATAATGTGGACCAGCGCCAGACAGATGAGACAATAGTGGAGGTTTATTCGTGTTGATATTTCAAGAAACCCTTCGGTCCGGGACATGAGGTCGAGGCGACTTATTTAAAGAAGGCAACAGGGTGCTTTATGCATGGTGGCTCTATCCTCGTGAGTTCGAGGAGGTAACGCCAGACTATTGGATATTAAGAAGCATGTTGGACACATGTCTTCCTGACGTTAGAAGGATATATTTAATAAGTGATCGGAGAAGCATGCTTAATGCATGACTTCTTTACTATGGTTTGACGTGTTGATCGAAGGTTGATCGGAACATGTGTTATGTTGACGGAACGCTCATGTAGTACATACGGTCTTCTTGCGATCCTCATGTTGTATTCTATTTAGGGCATCTAGGCTTTACTACTTCACACGGTTTATTGTATAGTATAAGTAGAGTAGTTATTCGTCTGTAGTAGCTAGCCTTGAATTCTTGTTCATACACTAGTTCTAGTATCACACCACCCAATCCTTGAGTCTAGCTACTCCAGGACGTGAGAAAGAGCTTAGGACGTGACATAATTCAAGGCTGACCCTTCATACCCTCGTACCGTCCCCGCTACTGGAGATCTAACCGCTACTTGATCTCTTTGTATCGATTCCCCTCCTTCACCCCGCCTGAGGGTGGCTTAGGCCCTCAGGTGGGATCCAACTCCCAACGCAGACCCGACATTAGGTTACGTATCGGGCGGAAGACCTATGCGCCATTGTGCGCGGACGACACTCCTTTCCTTGCCCCCCAGCAACTTATAGAGTGCTCGACGCTCTCTCCCTCACTACACCAGACAGGCGCCAGGCCACGGGAAATGTTGAGTCCGTCCCAAGCCTTATGGTAGCCGAAAGGGGTACCCATTCAATCCTCGGAGAGGACGGTCCCACCATCACCAGGTGTGTCGTAGAAGGCCCGGGGTGGTTCTGGTCACAATAGGGGAGAGATGCTCACGGAGGCTCGTGACCTCCAGAAGAATACAGTGGTTGACACTGCCACTATAAATAATACGTGGACACGATTGGCAGATGGAGGATGCCTGCGCAATCGAAGCGATACGAGATATCTCACATCAGGAGTGGATGGTGAGAAGACTCGGGATGGAACTGATGGCCGAACGGAGTTCTCGGTGTCAGGAGTTTATATGGAGAGCCGATGGGAAATTCCGGCGCTGTGCTGATGGTGGATTGTTCTAGCCACCATAAAGATTAGATAAAAGTAACCCGAACAGTTGAGGAAGGAAGTACTCGTAAATCTGGTACCTCGGGAAGGTGTTCCCTCATTAGGGCAAGGTGAAACTGGAAGTGGACAAGAAATGGGGCTGGACCCGTTGAGTTCATGGAAAGGGACGTGAGCCTGAGGGGAGGGTGGATTGCGCTAGCCACGTAAAAGATTAGCAGGAAAGCCGAGCGAACGGCAGACAAAAGGTGATCGGCATAAGGCCTGGACCTCGTGGGATATATGAGAGACAGTCGAGCTGGAAGTCATAAGGCCGGAGATTCACGAAGCAGTAGAATGACGTCACAGGGTGCACCAGTAAATAAGTCCGGTGCCCCCACAACCCCATCAAGTTTCCAAAACGAGACCAGTACCTGAATGAGGAAGGAAGCTGTAAAAGTCACATGGGAACCCTCTTACCGACACTTAGTCACTGGAACCCAGAAAGGCATAATAAAGCCGAATTCAGAAGACACGTGCTGGAGATGTACGGAACATTAACCATTCCGAAGAACCCTGGAACTCCGACCGGGTTAACAAATGGGAGAAGAGAAAAAATCAATGCCCCAACTGCATTGGTGAACAATGATGTCATGCAGAGTGAACGCACAGGAAATGCGTGTTGTTTTCGTACCCTCCGATCTGACCTTCCCCGATTCGACTGAGCGGCCAGTTTAATGTTACATGCGGCACGCAAGGAAGATGTTTCCTTTTCCCACCCTTGTCCGAAATGACGCGAAACTATCGTACCCCCTATAGACATAGCAGGATCGTCTGTAAAAAATGCCTCGCACCAAGTTGACGTAGTCGGGACGTCGTGAAAGAATGCCGTACAAGTGATTAGGACCGTATCTGGAACAGATGTAATGCAGAGTTAGTCACAGACAGGAAATCCGTGTAAACACCAATTTATGATGTAGTTGGAGTGTCTTTAAATAATGGCCTACACCAGGTGACAGCCCTGAGGAGAGGGTTGTGTTTGTTCATCGTACTTAGCGACTATAAATAAGACAAGAAGTGGGATGTCTCAGGGCGCATCACAAAGAAGTCCAGTGCTTCGTCATATTCAGCGACTCTAAAGAAGAGAGGACCTGACGTCTCAGGGCGCGTCAGAAAAGATTGTCCGGTGTTTGTCCAAAAAGACGGTATAAACTAGAAGGATCACGAAATGGTGTAAAACTATCCCTAAGGCGATGTCAATAAGTCCTGTTCGTACCTTATCACATGATGGAAGAAGGCGGCCAGTTTTCCGATGTTATACATGGCGCGCGCTGAAGTCAAGTCCAACTTACCTCATTCCTACATCCCGACCCCGATGCAGTAAGGCCTGATTGAGGCAGTAAGACGTGAGAAGAAACAATTCCAAAAGGAGAAAGAAGAAGCACCAGTTTTATAATGTTACATGCGGTGTGGAGACAGTATCCTGGAGGAAACATGGTCCAGAACTCAAACCGGAGATAAAAATACGAAGGAAAAAGGGTAGCGTTTAATTGCGTGATCCAAAGGCTCAATCCCAGGTTAGGGAGGAAGCACCTACACAAGTTATATTTAATACCCGACCTTGGAGGGAGGGTAGTCGTGTGGAGAAAAAACAAGAAAAGAAAATACAAAAATGGAGCAGAAAATCATAAAAACCCTCGCCGAAACACTTCGACAAGATTATCGGGACAATAATTCCTGGAGAAGGGGAAAAAAGATTGTTATCCTTTGCAGAGTTAAAAAAGTGAAAAAATAGGGAAATTTTTTTTTCGAGGATTCGCCAGGACGTCGAATCATGAGGAGAGGGTGAAGAGATAGGAGAATGATAAGATTATATGATGAAGGACAGTAGTCCTGAGTCATCATGGAATGATAATATTATATGACGAGTGGCGGAGCTATGAGTCATCAGCTCTCCTCTTTATCGACATCCGTGATAAGTGTCGGGAGACACGTAATCGTAGGATGGAGGCATAATTATATGTTGGTCATCCGAGGCAGAGCCGAGCATGGACAACAAGGACAAGCAAGAGGAAAGGCTTGGACAATATCATTATGGAAAAAATAGGAAATTTTTTTTTGCCCTTGATCATCGGGATGATGATCCTTGGAGGGAGGGTAATGTCACGCTAATGACCTGCACATGACATCTTATCTAGGCGCCTGGGACATGACAAGATAATGTGGACCAGCGCCAGACAGATGAGATAATAGCAGAGGTTTATTCGTGTTGATATTTCAAGAAACCCTTCGGTCTGGGACACGAGGTCGAGGCGACTTATTTAAAGAAGGCAACAGGGTGCTTTGCACACAGTGGCTCTATCCTTGTGAGTTCGAGAAGGTAACGCCAGACTATTGGATATTAAGAAGCATGTTGGACACATGTCTTCCTGACGTTAGAAGGATATATTTAATAAGTGATCGGAGAAGCATGCTTAATGCATGACTTCTTTACTATGGTTTGACGTGTTGATCAAAGGTTGATCGGAACATGTGTTACATTGACGGAACGCTCATGTAGTACATACGGTCTTCTTGCAATCCTCATGTTGTATTCTATTTAGGGCATCTAGGCTTTACTACTTCACACGGTTTATTGTATAGTATAAGTAGAGTAGTTATTCGTCTGTAGTAGCTAGCCTTGAATTCTTGTTCATATACTAGTTCTAGTATCACACCACCCAATCCTTGAGTCTAGCTATTCCAGGATGTGAGAAAGAGCTTAGGACGTGACACATCCACCTCAATTGACTCTATCCTATCATTGTCCTTGTCACCTCCTCCCAGGACTCAACAACAAACGATGAATTTGTCAGAATTATCTTCACTCCAGATGATGAACAGATCTATTTTAGATCTCTACAAGGCTGGTGATGGAGTGCTGGTAAGTTTTCTGATGATCTTTACTCAATTGAGTTCCAAATGAAGCGACCAGAGAGAGACTGCAGATGGAATTTGGATTTGACCTCCTTGTCTGGGCTGGCAAAGAAGTCCTTAACAAACCCAGCATCTTCCTTAACGAGAGTCAAACTGGGATTGGGGTTAGTGCTGCCTCAACTCAAAAAGTCGAGTTGGGACTCATGAAGTCGACTCCAAAGACAATTCGACTCAACTTGACTCGACTTCATCCCATCTGAGTCACTTGAAGTCAACTTGAGTTGGTGGAGTTGGAAATTTTTGGTGTATATTTTTAAAGCTCCTGGCAGCTTAGAAAAGGTCAATTGAAGTTAGGGTTACCTCTGGTAGGTATGGTAGTGTGATATTTGCTGTTCTAGAAATGTGGAGAGGCTTTATTTGACAAACTGTGAAAAATGGGATTTCTCTGGATTCTGAATAGACAGGCACAAGACTGGGAACACATTTTGAAAAACTCGAAATTATATCGCCTGAGACTGGAAATGTAATCTAGTTTATTTTTTCAGGTTTTCTACATTCTAGGCACTGGTGGAGGTCTGTTCAGAGTACCTATGGCCTAATTCAAATCCCTGCCAAGTCAAACAACTCCAAGTTGACTCAAGTCAAGGAAGTTGACTTCGCCTCAACTCTGGAGTCGCATGAAGTTATAAAACAACTCAACTTAACTCGACTCAAGTTAACGACCTCAAGTCAACTTGAGGGGGTGGAGTCACAAGTCACAGCAACACTAATTGGGGTCATACCCACTGAAGTAACTGTCTGAAGTGATGTATATTCAAGCTCATGGGAGACAACCTGGGCTAGAGTGGCACCATCAGAAATACCCTTACTAAAGTAGATGGTTAGTGATAGGGTTTAATGTTTGCAGTGACATTGATGATTTTCTTGAGACGGAGGACACCGAGTGTGACATTTTGACTCTACACCAGCATAGTGGAAGGTGTTGGGTCATCTGGGTGGCCAGCTCTCCGATGGATTGGGCTGCAAAAGTCACATCTCACCCAGGTTCGCAATAGATTAGTTGAATTTGGACTCCACTTTGCCCCAAACCCATTCAAATGCTTCGCAATTGAGATGGAATTTCTCCAGTATGTGTTGAGAGGCGAAGGTTGTGTGGAGTTGCATTTGGAACTCCAGGACAGTGTCTTCTTGGGCTTGCTTGCTCAAAAGATCATCTCCTTGCACAACAATCAGTTGCTTGCCAAGTTTCTTCACTGAATTGATGATGTAGGCATGCTCCAGGTTGCTGGGTTGTTGTTGGTTGATATAGAATATTGGCCAGCATTCTGGACAATCCACAGCAGACTCACGGGAAAGTGGAAGTTGGTATTCTGCTCAGAGCAAGTGAAAATGAAGGTTCACATCAATTCTCGATCTGCCTTGAACCATGTGTATTCTTCATCGAGTTTAATAAACCCTAGTCACCCAGTCTAACCTGGAGCACACAGAAATGGCCTTCATGAAACCTTCCAGATGATCTGGGGATCTGAAGCAAACACATTAAATAGATGTTGCATTTGGTATAAAGTTCATTGTACCTCAAAATGGCCAGCAATAAGCTTGGCTGCAGCAACACAGTCAGAGGAATCAGCTCTAGTCCACAGATGCAACCAAGGAGCAGGGATGGAGAACAAGGAGAAGCATAGGAGGTCAAATGACGATGAAGAAGGCATTAGATTCAAGAAAGAGGACAGAACTACAAAGAAGCAGTTGTGCAGCAGATGAGAAGTAGACAATAGGGTGAGGATTGACAGCAGGCAAGCAGACAGTATAAGACATTACACTAGAAAGAACGACACAGAATGTGTCACATCACGCTCAGAATTCTGGAGCGTGATGTGACGCACTCTCCCACTCTCCACTCGGACAACAAGTCGATGATCAATGATATGCTGGCACTCAGTGTGAAGGTCAAGATGGTTACTGGCAGTCAGGTAGGCATTCTCAGTGCAACACAGCTAACACCCATGCAGCTCGAGGAGATTGGAGATTGTCTCGGCCTCAGCAACTCCATGCACCTGGTCAAGTTGCTCAAGGACAGCCACACTGTGATGGCAAGCATGCAAGCTTGGACGAGATGATCCTGGACACAGCTTTAAACCTGCAGAACCTGTACTGTGACTCTTGAACTTCCAAGGAAGTCAAAATAAATCATACTCGAAGCCATTCCCCCCTCTCCATAGGGCAAGACAGTTTCGGTGCCCTGGTTTCACTCTGTTCCCACTCCACCCAAAAGAATTCCAAGAAAAAAACCAATGCTAGAGCCTGGAACCCATGCATTCCATGGTCATTGATATTTTTATGAAGGGTACAGAGGAATGGCACGGAAAATTTGAGGATTGGTTCAAATCCATGGCCCAGCACTTGGCAGCTACCCTCCTGTATAATGGTAAATATAATACTGTTATTGAAGAAAGAAAATAATGCAAATCACAGCAAAATGCTGTAGGGGAAATAATAAAGCACAACACTTACCTGGCTTGAACTTGTGACCTTGACCCTCACACCCTAACCTTATTCAGCGTTAGAGCGAAACAATCATTGCAGCTAGTCTATAGTAAACACCCATTCTGAATAGAGACCTTCACATATCTATTCAGATCAAAGTACTTGTCCCAAGATTGAATGAAGATCGACCTGTATTAAAATTCTGAGCTACATCAAAGTAGTCCAAAGTAGTAGTCGTGATTGACTTGTAATTGGGCTCAATCAAGTTCAAATGGGAGACAGCAGTAAGAGTTGATTTGCATGTGAGCCAAGATTCACTATCACTGTGGCTAAAATAAGGTTTGGCTTCATTGAAGAGCCCAGGGCACGGGAGCCCTGTGCCTTGCAGAAATCGTAGAGCAGGTTGAATAGATTCATGCCTAGGATAGGGCTGAGATGAAGCACAGAGAACTTGCTACATGCAAGCATGAAAGTGTGTTGCTATGGAGCAGCAGTTCAGGATGAAATGAAGAGCACTTTTGAAAGTATGAGGTTTATATAGCAGCCTGAGGAGGTCATCATATAATATATATTGTGGCCAGAATAGCTGTGATCTTGGGAGAACTATAGTTGATCATAAGCAAACCATTGATCTTAGGCGAGCTATGGTTGATTGAGATTATGATAAGATTATGGTCCTGCCAAATTGGGAAATCCTCTGACATCGGCACACAACTTCGGAGCTCAACCTCGTAATGACAGTTATGACAGGTAGACTTCAAACTGCAACTTCATTGCTGACAATCAATCACCTCCCATCCAACTTGCAAGTTAAACCTCACAAAGTGTCAAAACCTCAGTCTCAGACCTCGTAAAGCCTCAAAACTTCGGCCTCAAACCTCTGACCATAACCTAGAAAGGCCCTGAATCTCAACTACTGTCTCTATAAAGTACTGTTCTGCACCTCTGTTCATCACTTCGTAATTTTGAGCAATAAACACTGCGGAGACCCATTCATTTTACTATAAGTAAAATGGCCAGAAAAAAGCATTAGTGGTCCCTTGTGTTTTTCTGTGGATTTTACTGCCAAGTAAAATTCCGTCAATTTTTTCTCTTTGTCAAACGATGCCTTTTTGTCTCGGTAAAATGATTCTCCCACTATACGTCTGGTGAGAGAATCATTTTACAGGACAAAGAAGTAATGATCTTACAAAGGAAAAAATACAAAGACATTTTACTTGCATGTAAAATGCCTTGAAAAACAGCTTGAACCTCAAGTACTTTTTTCACACTGTTTTACTGACGGTAATACAATTTAATCACCGCAGTGAAATAAGGTCATACGTCTGAGTCGTTTCTCATTATAATTGCCATGCGAGCCACTTTCCTCATGGTTCCAGCACCCTCGGCAGGTTTGTCATCAGCATCAATAAACTTGAACAGCACCTTACTTATTTGCCAATCAGGCTGAGGCGGCGGAGTGGGAATTTGCTTTATTCTGATGTTATGGTTGCTCCTCGTCCTCTGCAGGCACCTTCTTTGACGCCTACATTCGGCATCTGACCATGAAAGCGCCCACGCGCGCTTCGTCTTGTTATTCGTAAGCATAGCAACAATTTTGATATTTTCAGGATTGACATGCCCTCCTGAATGGTAGGCTTGTAGGCAGGCGGCCACTGGACCATTGCTGCTTACAATCCAACATAGTCCTCCAACATGGCTGTTTGGGTCGTTCTCTCACTATAGACGTTTGCGAACCACCTACTTTTAGACCTCCTGTATGCCTCAGGAGTACCCGGGCTCAGCGCAATTAACGACACCATGTCATCCTTCGATCAGGCCCCGCTGAGCGCCAATCAGGTCCCGCAGTGGTATTACAGTTTGGAGTGAGTATTTATTGCTTTACCTTTTGTTAAGGCTATGGTCATTCCTCTTTTCTTGCAGGCGCCTTTTCCGACATTGTATTTTTGGCATCCGGTCAGGTTAGCGCTTATCGCGCGCTTCATTTTTATCTGTAAATGTTGCAACTATTTTGATATTGTCAGTATTGACACGCCCCCTGAACACAGGTCGTCAATCTGCCTCCTTTCATATCCCTTCTGTTTCTACTAGTACCAGCATTATGCACGTCTACCACATACTCGTCGCTTTCTTGGTTTCTGTGATTCTCATGTTCACCTGTTTAGCAGGTGGAAGCAATTCCACATATGCCCCATCTGTGCCCCGAATTGGACGCTGTCCTACCCCGGCTCGCGAAGCCCCTGATTTAGACCGTTGTTCTTGTCCAGAAGCTTTCTGGCCTTAAACTTGTTCTAATCACTCTCAAGGACCTCGCGTCTTTACTCTGGATCGCAGTTGGCTTCCCAGGGTGGTCATTCACCGACTTGCTATTTTGTTCCTAAAGCATATCTTACCTCGTCATGATTTGTTATTCAAATGCACAAGGTCAGAACTTGACTTCAGCAGTATCGAGGACAAGAATATCGCTTAATCACTACTACTGGCAGGAAACTTTCTTTTCCTTATTGGCCGGTTAGGCACTCTTGCTCTTACAGGTCAGCACTGTTCCTCGTTGGGTTTGTAAACATACCTTTTTTTTTTTTTTCTTTTTTTAGAAACTGCCGGCCCTGGTTCCGCATCATTTATGCTCTGGTGATCCAACTTTCGACCCGTCACACCGAGCGCATTATATCCCACGGGCCACGGTACCTTGAGTCGCCATCGAAGTTTTACTGGCACGAAATCTAGCCTTACATTTTGGACAAATCTGTTGGGCTCTGCGTGGCAGATCAACTTGTTACGAATACTAATGTAGTCGTTCTTAATATCCCAACAGGGCTATTTTGCCGATCGCACTACTCGCTGTCCGCACTTTTTCAAACTAATAAACATTAAATTTCACTAGGTTTTTGTGATCGAATTAGTGAATTCATTAGATACGGGCCGGTTTTAGCCGTTTCATCAGTAACAGGAGCTAATTGAAATAGTGGCTGTGTGAGAAATGCTTATGTCACAGATTTCACTTTTCCTCTCCCCAGTTCATTTCAGAGTCTTTTGATTCAATTTTTCCATATACTCAAGAAGATGTTGGGAACTTGAGATGCCTGGACAAAACTCACACCTTTGATTCAGTAGTAGTGCAATAATTGAACACCGTTCATGCAGTGCGTACATTTTATCAACCGTCTTTTCCTCAAATCGCTCCATGATTTGCCCCCGCTCTCTTTCATAATTCAAGTGTTCAGGTTTAGGTATATCTGTTCAAACAAGATGCTGTAGGAGCGAATTTGCGAGCAGCAAGACGTTGTTTGGTCTAAGATGTATGATTCGATGATGACCGGTTCAACCAAACAAGAGCATTCCAACAGAGACGCGTTTCCATGAAATCTCGATCATTTTAAGTTGTCACCCCTATTTCCCCTGACCTCCTGTGCAATTCCCTTTGCCTCACACTACACCCATAAAGCTCTGGCACATCTTCGAAGCTTTCTCGCTGCGGCTTGCCTGCTGTTCATTGTTGGATCATTGTACCATGTGCAATCCATAACTGGCAAAACTTCGTTTTTAAACCGGTCGTAATCCTTTTCCACAAGCGCCAGCACGTGTTGCATAGCGTGAGCTGCATGGGTCCGCACGCAGATGCATCACTCGAGGTCGCATTGTGAGTATGCTTGATGTTGTTTGGAATAAAACTTACCGACCTACTCTCTTTTCGGTCTCTCGCATGCGCAATTACTCGAATACCCGCCCCCTTTTCGGGCTGCTCACGAAGTCGTCAGCGTCGCGATCCGTGTTCATTTTGCCAGTGTGATATTTATCACTCACCCTATGTCTTGGTTGCAGCCTGCTCGATCTCTGAGAAGACAATAGTCAGTCCGTTGCTCAGTATTTACATGGTCTGATCGTTGAATTTTGTGATATCTGAATCCCTTTGGTTCTAGTTTCCGTGTCTAGTGGGTTTGTTAATTTTATTAATTTTGATGTTCCATCTGGGTCGGTTTTGGTCTTATACTACGCGCTTAGTCGATTCAACTCAGGTTCGAGTGGTATATACTCATCTCCTGCCTTTTTTATCACTTATCCATTCATTTGGATTCAGTTGGTTTGTTCAAATTATCGAGATTTACTCCCACGGTATCGAATCTTCCTGCTATGGAAATCAATGAGGCGGCGAGGAGCCAACTGAAAGTTAGCAGTTAGCGTCCTGAGTATGTTGAATTCAATTTGACGCACCATCCTACCCACAGATTCGACGACCGTCATTGTACAATTGGATCAGGCCGGAACCGATGCTATTCTAGTACCAAGACACGGACAGTACCAGGAAGCTGGAATCGATACAGTTCCACGAACATGGCGTTGCCGTTCGGACATATCTCGGCTGCATAACATTGTGGTAGCTGCTGTTCAAACACCGCCAGCAGCTACCTGTCCCTCTTTCCATTGATATCTTGCTTAATAAAACAAGAACATAAGTATTCGTATTTGCCGCACTGTGTGACGGCCTGCACCACACAAGTATGGTTGAAAATGAAATTATTTTGGTCCCGCGGACAATTGAAACGGATCAATTGATGTCCACTGCGAATCTCCTTTGGAAAAGTGGCGATGAGGGTTGGGAGAGTCTAGTCCGACATGGCGAGATTATTTTGGTCCCGCGGACAATTGAAACGATTCAATTGATGTCCACTACGAATCTCCTTTGGGAAAGTGGCGATGAGGGTTGGGAGAGTCCAGTGGTCACGGTAAGAAAATGAGATTATTTTGGTCTCGCGGACAATTGAAACAGCTCAATTGATGTCCATTTGCGAATCCCCTTCGGAAAGTGGTGATGAGGGCTACGACGTACAAACTCTTTGGGAGGAACTGTTGGTATCAGTACAGCACTTTGCTGATGACTAAGAGGGAGACTCGGAGTAGCTCGGAGTCTGGTCACGGAATATACAGGTACTTACTTGTTTGTCCCCTGCATAATTGGTCTGTTTTACGCCATGTCGTATGTGGTCGTGCTGGCACCGGCATCGTTTCTTGTAGTGCTCAGTGCCATCCATTCGGTCAAATTGAGTCCAATGATCACGAGTACAGAGACGACAGCGAGTTTTCTCGGACTGCGTCTTTCGGGTTATTCGTAGGTTTTACATGTTTCATTACAAAAATGGTAGCGACGTACACTCTTGCTGGACGGGAATTCCGAATCTGCTTCGACTGAAAGATATAAGCAACCATTTTTGACATTCGTGAACGCACAGAGACCTTACCTGGCGCGGAAAGTTGAAAACGAGATTCATACTGAAAATTGTACCTGCGCCATTCCCACAGGTCCGCATATGAGGCTGCCAGAGCCGCCGGTCCGCCCGTGCCACCTGCAAGATGATGGCATTGGCATGGCCAGGATTCCAGGAATGCAGATAACTCACCAGAAAGGTTCGAAAATCCCATGTGCTGGTTGGCGTTCACGTCGACTCGGGAGCTATTGCTTCCAGGGCGAGAGCTGCTTGCCCTAACGCGAGATCCTGCTCTAAGGCTGAGAGAAAATAATAATTGTGAGAATTTTGCGCACTTGTAGGAGCATTGGAGGAGGATTATCGACGATTGAACCGAGGATTTGCTGCCTGAATAAGGGTAAGCTATGGAGTAAATCGACGCTCGCAATCGTACGCACCGGTTGGTCGCGGCCAGTACGTCGTCTGGCGATGCCCTGTTCCTTGCGCGTTTGGCGGCCTATGCTAATGAGTTGCATAGAATAAATTTAAGTGAAAACACGGACTCCATCAGTGTCGACATTCCGCCTCTGGTCACCCCTGCGCTCGTTTCCGTTCTCAAGAATGATCACTGGGTCAGTGGCGGGAGAGTTGTTGCGGGGATGGTTACGGCGCCGTTTGCGCGCATTGGGGGCGGTTGACGGGGCAGAGGGGGCTTGGTTCGAGGATTGAAATTGAAGCGAGAATGTTCTCCAGCCAGGGTTTGACGAGGGGCAGGGGGAACGTGAAGAGACTGTTCGCGGTTGGTGCGCGTGAACGTCGATGACGCGTCCTTTGCGCTGGCTTCCAGCATCCGGTGCGCGATTTCTGGCCGGAACCGTTGGGTGGCCATGCGCAAGTCGCGGGGAAAGAAAGCATTTCACTGATTTCAGCTCTGAGTCTCTGGGTTATAAGTTGAGGAAGAGCCTTGCCGTCTCGAGATAATCAGAATTTTCTATATGGAGCACGCGCTTCCTTGCCCACGACTCGGCGAGTCTGAGCCTGTCGAAAACTTGGGAAAGGGGAAGAACCACGGTCGCAGCGCTGGCACGTGCTTTTCGACGTCACCGCCCCTCGCCCGCTGTTCGCTAGCAGCGCGACAATCTACTTCCAACAGTGTTCGGACTGCACCCTATGTTTTCCTCGCCGCACCTCTTTTTCTCGTCCCTCTCTTTTCTGTTCGAGGGGAGGATTTTCTGCCATGGCCGCTAGGTGACTCCGGACCTCGTCCCGAGCCGCGCTTCAAGGCTGCGCTTCCCGCTGGACATCGTTTCGCGCACTACTTCGGTGTCGCCGAGGGCTCCTTCTTTTCCAAACTTTCCGTCATTTCTTGGTCCTGGTCGCACAGCAACAGCCACGACCTATTCGTACGGGTCTCGCGCATCGGTGTCGACCTCGCTCACGTCTTGAGTATCGACAAAGACCGTCTGCACTGACGGCGACTTCATACAAGTCTGGCACGGGTGTGGCTTCGTTGGTCTGTTTTTCAACGACGGAAACAGGCTCAAAGGCGCTTGTTACGCGTGGTGCGCATACGAGCCAACCCCTCTCACATTGATAAAAGGGGCTCGCAACGACGGCTACTTTGTACCGGCTGCACGTATCGTGGCTGGCTACTCCTGCATTTTCTGTATAGACGGCAGCTTCACATAGGTACCGCCGTTTTTTGGCGAAGACCTCGCTAGCGCACTTTGCTTTTATCGACCAAGACTGTCCATATCCACAACAGGTTCGTTCGCGCGCGGCCGCTGGCCTGGTTCATCTCTTTCACGAATACCGTCCGAACCGATGGCGGATCGTTGATTCAAATTGCTCCATATTTTGGCATCAACGGCGATCTTATGTGGTCGTCTATCCGCACCGCTCTTTTCAAGTTTTCTGTGCCTTTTAAACTCCACTGGCTCGCACGGCGCCTCCGCGCATGTTCATATCGAGGTTTCACTGTGAATTGCGCTTGCTGGAGCTTTGATACGGTGTATTTGAGCGAGCAATGCCTAGTAGTCGTGTGTCCGCAGTACCGCAATCAATCTATTTTATCTCGTTATCCATGAGCACAGAGCGACAATGCTGGAACAAGCTTCGAACGGTGGGAATTGCGAGGGACAGTCGTAACATGGCTCGACCACAAGAAAGCAGAATGAACGGAAGTCTGTGGCTGAACGCAAACTGGAACGAAAATGAAAAGGCATACGCTTTGTTCAGTTTACGTAGGAGATCGTTGAACGAATTTTGTTGTACTTCTCGATGATTTCGATTCCATGACAAGGGTAACTGCGGCTGCAGCTGAACGTCAACTCGGAGAAGCGTCATGGAAGTGAATGAGAGGAGGATGCCAGCCTCCGGAAGGTGACCGACACACGACACAAAACGCAATGTCGGCAGATGAATGGCGAGCATGAAAGAACGAAAGGCGCTAAAGCTGGGGTAAGACGGCGTCTTTCAGGAAATGATCGGGTAAGAATGATTAGCGCGCGTTCCATATCTCGAGTTCGACGAGACTAGGCATAGATAGAAAGGCGTCAGCATCTAGAAGAATGCCGTAGTCGAAGCGGATAGTGATTGACGTAGGGGTGGGGAGGAACGCGTGAACCACCCGTATTTGCAGTCGAGTTGTGGAGAGTTATCAGCGCACGCAGAGTGAAGAATTGAAAGCTGTCCGTGCTCTTGTTCTCATCCTTGGAAAGGATACATCGTTCACTCAATTCAGGTGGACCAGACGAGGACATCGACTTACTTGATTTACTTGATCACTACTCCCTCGGTCACTTTGCGGTCACTTCTTTGCTCGGCGACGGTTTAAACGACGGCCCATCAAGAATCTCCGTGTCCACAGCCGTCGGTGCTTCCAAATCTATGCGACGTCGTTTTCTTGACTGGGCAGACGCCTTCCACTTGGTTCCGGTATTTGCAATGGCAAGCGCTTTCAATGTCGCGCGTGTTTCCGGTGGAAACAGTGCAAATGTCTCGAAGAGTACGTTGCGGTTCCGCTTTGCAGCCCGTGGTAGTTTGACTACCTGTTCCACCAACGACAGGATCTCACGGACTGTGAATGTTTGGAAACATGCCTCCATGGAGTGTTCTGTGGCCCCCGTTGGGTCCGGATTCGAAAATGGTTCCATTGTTTGAAGCGCGCTGAGTTGAAGACACCAAGGCTTCTCTCCGTATGCATTAAACATATACATCGGGGCTAGATGTGCTGCCCTTACCGGTCTCGTGCACGGCTCTTCAATTGGGGGGAACAGGCGAGGAAACGAATAAACAATGCAAAAGAACGATTACTTGGCTGTGATGGCGGGAAGCGCCGTGATCTCTGATAGCCTAAAGCTTAGCTATTCTTTGGCTATTCTGACAAACGACCACTTATCTTCAGAAAGCGGAGAGAAGAGGGGCTGAAGCGAGCCTACATGAAGCAAGGTTGTAGGCGGCAATGGCCGGCTCTCGTGGTAGAGAAGGCAAGGGCATTGTTCAGCTGAGGGTTTCGGCTGGCATATCCGACTGCCGAAGCCATTGCGACCACCGTGTAACGTTCTCCCGGGCGTGGAACATAGTCGGCTGACCTTCTACAGGCCCGGTGAAGACCCAGATAGACGGTTTTTGCCCACCAACATGTTCTTGGCCGAGTTGCTTCCAGCGGATTGCCTCACCTGTCTCAAGGAGGACCATATATACTGAGTCGCAGAGGCGTTAGAGTTGCGTTAGAGCGTTCTCAGGCGAAGGTATATACGTGTGTATGAGCTGGCGTGAACCCGAGTCAGTCCACCCTTGACCTGCGCAATGCGTGCGACTAGCACCTTGTCCCAGGCTGCTGCCATTTGGTCCTTCATCCTTCCTGCTGTTCTGGCTGTCCCCGGACTGCCCGGACTGCCAGACAAAATCTATGGTGTAAATTTGGGATCTTGGTGCGTCATTCTGCGTCTCATCGTATGTGTTGAATTGTTCACTGGGCATTGTCTCAGGCTCGTCTTGGAATCATGGATGCTACCCCAAGAGTGGTTGGACATGGGTGGAGAGCAATGCGACGATTGTTCCGCTTGCATTGCCACTGAATTGTAAACTTGAACTTCCTCCTTATATTTTGAATGGCGTATTTACGCAGTGACAGCAGCAGTTGAGATAAATCTCGCGCATTTTTTTTCGAGCCGTCAGATTTATCTGAAAGGTATTTTCGCGAAGCTAAGTACAAAGTAATCTACTGCCATGTAGCTCGAATCCGAGCGCCTGCAAAATAAAATTCCGTCTCCCCCAAATTTAATCCCATGCCGGCGGAGATTTCTTCGACTCCAATCCGAGCGCCTTCCAATAATATCTAGTCTCCCCGAATTCAATCTCACGGCGTCTCGGATTTTATGGGCGCAACAACGATCCTCGTACTTGTGGTAAAAAATCTGAGATACAATTGAGTTCGTGCGTGTGGAATAATCTGGTGTACGCACAGGATTTCTTTTCACAGGACGGTCAGACTAATTTGAGATGGAATTGAGTTCGTGCGTGCGGAATAATCTGGCCTACTCACAGGTTTTCTTTAGGTTTTCTTTTCACAGGACGATCAGACTAATCCGAGATTGAATGGAGTTCGTGCGTGTGGAATAATCTGGCATACTCACAGGTTTTCTTTGGTTTTCTTTTCACAGGACGATCAGACTAATCCGAGATTGAATGGAGTTCGTGCGTGTGGAGTAATCTGGCATACTCACAGGTTTTCTTTAGGATATCTTTTCACAGGACGATCAGACTAATCCGAGATTGAATGGAGTTCGTGCACGTGGAATAATCTGGCGGAATGCGCAGGTCGGGCTGAGCCGATGGAGCGATTCAAGTTGATTAAGCCGTTGAGTGGAATGAGCCACTAGTGCCAGCTTGAAACCAATTAACAGGATGAGATGGCAGTGTCAAGTTATCAAACCACTCACATCCCTGAGCCATACCAATTGAGATTCTGCTTGGCTCTGTAGTAAAAAATCACAATGACTGCACCGAAATTTGATGAGAGCAGAGAATATCAATGTCTTCGCCTGTTGAGATTGCGCCAGAACCAGTGCTGAAAATCAGCCTCTGTGGATCGGAATATCAGTTGAGTAGCTCCGCAGTCTGAGGTAGCACAGTTAACTTTGTCCTCAGTGGCATTGTGGCATTCGAGTTTGATTCGAGTGGCAGGAAGTAGACACATTCGATTGATGCGGGATGCATCTGTCAGTGAATTGATTCAAGTTGTATGGAGAAAAGAGTGGCATTGAATCGCAGCCAAGACAGGCACGTCGATGTGGTGGATGGTGGTGCACGAAGAGAGACCGAGCCTTTTGACAGATGCGGCTATGCCATTCCATCAAAAGTCACTTTGCACGCGTTAGGTCACAGTGTGACCGAACAGCTTGTTTCCTTCCACCATGAACATCCGACGCGTCCTCAAACCACTTTCGAGCCTCTCCGACCGTTTTGGCCTGCCCTCCTTCATCGTACGAGGACCTCTGGATCTAAGTCCCAGCTTGAAGCAGCGCTGGGATCAGTGCCACCTATAGGTTAATGTCCGACATACCTCCAATTTCAACACTCTTTTCTTGTTCTGTTGTCTCTCCTTTTCTGATTTTCATCTTCCATCTCTTTCAATGCGCACCCTTTGTTTCCTGCCTTCACTCACTGCGCCTCGAAGTCTTTAAGCCCTTCTGTTGCATTGGTCGATCCTTCTGGAAATCAGCGTACCTGCCGGGCCTGTTGATGCCTTCTTCTCCCCTCAATACAACCTGTAACCACTGCCGAGTCCTTTCTCCCCAGTCTGCCGGATTTATCTCCCCGGTCCATGTTTGCGTGTTAATTCATCCCAAAGGAATTTCCGTCGTGAGAACTGACGGTAAGTCTATCCGTATCGTCATTCCTTTTTTCACTTATTTTCCTGAGCAGTGTTTATTTATCGGGCTTGATTCGCTCAACCCGTCGCAGCTACCTCCCTTTGGGAGTCCCCAGCTTAATCAGCTTAAAGTGCCTCTGGTTGTATCTGCGCCACTTTACAAAATACAACACAAACTTAATCTCATCTCAGATTGATCTGACTGCAACGTGAAAGTAATCCCGTGAGTGCGCCAGATTTATCCACGTGCACGAACTTAATCTCATCTCAGGTTAGTTTCGCCGCACTGAAAAAAATCCTGCGAGTACTCCGGATTTATTCACGCGTACGAAGTCAATTAAATCTCTGATTAGTCTTACTGCAGCGTGAAAAAAATCCTGTGAGTGTGCCGGATTAATTCACGCGCAAGAACTCAGTCAGATTTATCACTCCAAGATTGCCGTCGCCGCCATACAATCCGAGACGTCGTCCTAGGATTGCTTTGGAAAAAATCTCAGCAGTTGGTGAGATTGGATTCGGAGCGGATGAGGTTTTTTTTGGCTCGAATAATCTGGGATAGAATTTGGAGACAGACGAGATTCTATTGGAAGGCTCTCGGATTGTATTTACATGACCGTAGATTACTTTGTATGAGAGTAGATTTCTTCGCTCGATAACCTCGTGAAATCCCCCTCCAGATAAATCTGACGGTGCGATAGTTTTCGGGTCAGATTGATCTCAAGTGGTGCAAACGTTGATTTACGATTTGCAGCGCCTTTGCGAAAGCATTTCCAGACACTGTGGACCAGATCTTTGACGGACATTGGTTCGTTTCCCGTGCAACAACATGCGCCATCTCTTACTCGAGTGACAAGGACATCTTGGTTCAATCAACCAGACGTCGATGCTTTGAAGGCCAATGGAATAAATACCGTCCGTATTCCCGTGGGTGGTTTTATGCGATTGAGTTGTTTGTTTTTTTTCTCAGGGCACCCAGCTTGGCTATTGGATCGTCGAAGCCTTGGTTGACCGTGCTACGGAATTTTATCCCCGTGGCGGGCTTGCGCAGCTGGTGAGGAACACTATATTTTATCTCAATACATGCTCATACTCGATGGCACCCAGCGCCGTGGATTGCAGCAACTTAACGCTGCCGGAATCGTCGCTATCCTGGACCACCATGCTCTTCCAGGTTTGTACTTCGTTTTCTAGGACTTTTTTCAGCTTTAAACAATTTCAAAGGTGTTGCCGCGGTGAACCAGATGTTCGCGGGAAAGTTCGTGGCTTTCGTTTTTTGAATTAAATTCAGCGCCAGTCATACAACTTCTCCGCTAGCTGCACAAGCACACCCATGTTCTACGTAAGCATTCTGTTTGTTTTGAGGTCTTAGCTCACGAATTGCACCCAGACTGACGCAAATTACCACCGCGCTTTGATTTGGACGTCCGTTATGACTACACTATCGCATGTGGATTCAGCATTTGCGAACGTCGTCGCCATCGAGGCAGTAAATGAACCTATCATGGACGCAACTCAGACACCCGGTTACGGTAACTTCCAGCAAAATTTTGTCAAGGTCCTCCGTGCTACCGAGTTTCTTTTGGGTGTCCCGAGTCCTGGATTCCCCGCTCTACCAGCCCCGGCTAACGGCAATTTCACGGCGATGCTTCCCAACGTCAATATATCGAGCATTTTCACCGCCGAAGTCCTTTCTGTCTTGCAGGATGCCGCCTCAATCCTTGTGGAGCTCGGAGTCATCCCGGCTCTATCGCACAAAAGGACTCAACTCATCACTAAGTACGCGTGGCTATATCCTGCAGCTCTCATTGACGAGATATTTCACGTAGTTTCATGGACGTCAACTGGCAGTTCAACGATCCTCCTAATCCCGCTGCTGCTGCAAATGGCCCTCAGGGATACGACAATCACTTGTACTATGTGTGAGTGCGTTCTCTTCCCAGACGTATCAAAAAAAAATCGAAACCATCGCCAGGTTCGGAGTAAGTTTGTCCTGACGAGGCTCAACTGATTCATTTCCTGAGTTGATGTCAGGGAGTAGCCGATCCAAATCCGACTGCCTATCTCATCAGCATATGCAGCATGTCTATCCATTCTTCCGCTGCGATCCCTGAATTTGTAGTTTAGATCTTCCGCGTGTTCAAAACGACGCTGCATTGGGCAATAGCCCTCTTTGGTTCGGAGGTAAGTTGGTCTTCCGGACACCCGCACTTGAAGCCCTTGCTCATAATTCCAGAATGGGGTTTACCGGTGCAATTCACCGCCAATGACACCTTCTTGACCCAATGGGCTGATGCTCAGAAACTGGCGTATAGTAAGGGGGCCGGCTGGATTGTGAGTTTCCCTCGTTCAGAAAACATCGCTTGTTAGAGACTCATTTCAAATGAAGTTCTGGAACTTCAAAATCGAGAAATCCGAGCTGGCCGAAGATCGCGCGCGTGAATGGTAATTCATAATACGTCCGCCCTACCCAGCCCTGATTACTTTCACAGGTCTTACCTCGAGGGTGTCGAGCTCGGATTCCTCACCAAAGATCCATCGCAAGTTCATGATCCGAACGTCTGTGCACCGTACATCACTGCCACACCTGCGACGTGAAGATTCGCTGGGTACTTTGTCTGGGGCATGGACGACTTGTCACAATCATGTTTTTTACTTCAGTTTCCGTCCGAGTTGAACATCGTTCAACATTCAGGTACAACATGTTCATTGTTTACTCTTCTACCACATTCTTCCATATAAGGCAGGTGGTTCAAAGTTGGCAGCTGTTATTTTTTGTTCAAGTCGAAAGAAACATCACTCCATGTAAAACAAAGTACCGAACGCGACAGGTTGAAGAGAAATTTCAAGAACCAAGTCACAGCATCCAAACGTGGGTGTCGTGCGGTCAAACAACCTAGCGATGGTTTGTCGTTGCCGACGGAGAGGCAGAAGGCATCGACGGAAAAATTAGTAACAAGAACCAGATAGTCTTCCAGACGCAGACGCAGATTCCTTGTCTTCGATTATCTCGGTGAGATCATATCTGACTTGGTGGCCAGAACATAAAACGGCGCACAGTACTCTGCGGTATGCCTAGTTTAGGATGCAGAAAACCGGTGGTGACGGCAATTTATCATTAGCATTCCATCTCCATGCCATCGAAAAGTCCTGAACGAACCAATGAGCAATGATTCTACCGCGCGCTATATACAATCAAATTCACCGGCGTGGTCACTCAGGTCGCTGTCTAAAATAGTCGGGACATCTCCTATGAGAAAACTCAGCGGTCTCGGAGCCGCCCAGCACGTCAAAACAATGCTACGCACCTGTCGAACAGAGATCGCTCTTTGTCTCCCGCTGAAAATTAAGTGTGAGGTTATTGCTTAACCTTTAGGTTAGGCTACCCGTTCAAGATGAATTTGGCTGACCGGAACAAATAGAGAACAAACAAAGTATGTGTCATGTATCTGTAGTCAACGAGCTAGAACACCTTTTAATCCGGCTGCCCCACACAATACTCTGCCAATTCGTGGTTTTGATGCTTGAAACTCGGCTTAGCGTCTTTCCACACCTTTAATTTTCCGTCCTTCTCGCTGTCTACTCCATACTGGCCGACGGCTGCCCAAGCCATTGCATTGATCAATCAACAGAACCAAAGTCTGTGGCTTCTTGGCGGTCTCGGCACCGGAAATCATCGTCTTGGCACGACTGAGATGCGGCATACCTCGAGCGCGACGCACCGGGTGAAATACTGGCGAAATGCGGCGTGGCGCACGCCGCTGTCCCCACTGAACAATTTTGAATGACCGTCATCATGATCGGCGCGGGCCACGCGGCATCTTGCGAATGCGGTCTACGCTGAGTGCTCGGGTTATATAGTAACGAAAATTTTGTGGATTCACCCGAAATTTTGTATAAAACATAGATTGGATGTCTGGTGACCCCCCATAATTGTCTTGAAGGGGGCCGCCATGTGCATGAGGCAGAACACAATTCATAATTACGATCTTGCATTCTGCGAAACCTGGAGTACGAAGGTTTCAACTTCCGGTTTCGATTTTTGAATTGCTCAAGTTCCACTGTGGTTCAACAAGGGTTTACTTTCATAATTCGTCGGGACTTCGGGGGATGCCGAGAACGTCCCGTCAAATATGTGTCGCCAAGACAATTTACCCCTTTCACACCTTGCCTGCAACCACCACCGCACGCAGTACTTCCTCTATATCGTGCGATGTACCTCGTCAAAGGGCAACCCGCTACAGCTACACATTCTCCGCAGTCCCAAACACAGATATCTTGGCACTATGCACGTTCTCTTGGGCTCAAAGTGTCGACCCACCTAAGCGAGCTCCGCAGACGCTTACGGCAACCCCTCTTAGGGTGGTTACGTTGTGGTAGCACAACCTACCTAAGAGGGGTCTCGCGGAGGCCGAGGCGTTGCTTCTTTTGGTAAGTTTGACACGTGAATTATTGCCGTATTGGGTGACCACCTCCGTTCGCTTTTCGGCTCCTCCGTGCCGTTTGCACGGCGCTGCACGCGCTCTCCAGAGTCCCATGCGCACCGGTTTAAGTGTCCGCCAACTCAACCGACTCACTCGACCTGCGAGAACCTGCTAATTGACTGGGAACATTACCGAAAAATTGGCCTCCAGCCCTCCTCCGCACTTCACCGGCCGGTTCCTCTGCGCAACGGCAGGCCCGGAACATCGCAAGGACTGCATCCAAAGTATGTAGAGGATAGACTGTTCAAGAACGAAACAAAGCAAAATTGGTTTGGCCGGGATTCTGCAGCACCTCCGCCTTTACCTCCGCACCGCGCCATGCCTGCACCGCGTTTTTCTCATTGAAAGCTTCATAACGGCCTCAAATATTAATTAGCTCTCGCTGCAGATCTCAAGCACAATATCAACAGGACCAGATTTGTCCTCATTCATGAATGTCCTCTCACCATGATCCTATATGTTTGTACGTCCTGTATTTAGTATTTAGTATCGCTATGGTGAATTATTTTCTTCTTTGGACTTCCACACCAATTACTATCGAGAGACTGAGTGCGGACACGGCCACATCTACGCCTCCGTCTCCACCTCCAGCTTCGCCGGTGCCTTCACCTCCATTTTTGTCCATGCAGATTTCACCAGTAAGCAGCCATACGTTTCTGCTTCGATTGGTTCAACACCTGCTCATTAAGGAAAATGGCACGCTGTCCCGTGCGGACACCACTGCACCTACTTCTGCTGTCACCTCCGCTTTTCTTCATTCCAATTAAAATGTTACACTGTAGGCATTCATGCCAGTTGCAACCATTTCACCTGTCTTTTTGTTTTCTCGAGAGCCACAACCAGGTTAACGAGGATGGCACAGTCCCATCATTCACTCAACCAACCGATATACAGAACAGGTGATTTAATTCCATCTTAAATGCTTGCTGAGATTAGACTTGAACTATCGCCGTGGGTTCGCGTTCTTTGCTTTGATAAAAAAACACTTACCGAGATTGTCTATTCACCCAGGTGAGGGAAGGTTCATCATGGAGAGGTGACTTGACATCATGGAATTCTTCGGCCCTCCGCATATTCCACTTGTTCATGCCCAATTTTCCATGCTGTATTATCCCACCGTGGATCCTGGTTCTTTCTTGTTGTTCAAGTTCAATGGTTGGCACAACCTTGCCAAGTTGAAGAAATATAGACATCCCGAATCCGAATACACGACAAGTGCATCACGTATGTATACAGTCCTTATTTCGCCTCACACATCTTTCCGAGCAAGCTGAACTCAATATGTGTGATTTCCTGAACCATGAAGTTGGCTACAGAGGTGGAGGCGGAGGCTCCGCCGAGTTTAATACTCCATCTGAATTCATCGGTGGTTCGCTGCTAATCGTTCAGGACACAAGAAATAAGGCTAACATGCATCGGAACTTACTTGGAAGGAGGTAAAGGAGAGATTGAACTAAATTCCTTTGTTGTTGTAAGATCCTGGATTTATTCAACTGGAAACCAAACAGACTTAGCAGCGAGGATAGTGTGAGTAAATGACTTTTACATTATTTTGTGCTCCTGGGACCCATGGAAAAGATATCAGTTCGCGCTACTCGCCTGATCTCGGCATTTCCATATCACCTCTGCATGTCCGACATTGTTCACGCTCAGAACAGTGTCGCTGAGCGGCGGAAACACTTGAATACAATGAATAGATGTTGAGGGAGGGCTGTTCGCAAGTTTCTGATGTTGCTGCATGTATTTGGAAGTCACACGAACCTTGTTTTCGTATTCTCGGAGATTTGTTATTTTTGGTTGAATAGATGTACATGACGTACCTCAAGTTGTCAGAGTGCTTTATACAGAGGTATAATGTACTGGAGTGTTTGAAACAGCTGTTGGATGGATACAGTGTGTGTCAATGCAAGACACTGTAGTCCAGGTTGAAGTCCTAATTAAACCTGGAGCACCTTTTGCTCGATTTCGTGCACGACTTTTCAAACAGCTGGGATAAATCTAGAAAAAATACCATGAGCAAGGGGCATGGTTCAGTTGAAGATTGCGCACTGGGATCAGACAATTTGCATATGAGAAGGCCTCAGTAGAAAAAATACGAGAGGGGACGATCGTTATTCGCCTTCTGATTGGCTGATGGTTTGAGGTAAATGGCAGCAGCATGACGTGCGGGATCGACGGTGGCGATGCCGTGGCAGTGCCGTCACGTATTGCGACAAATCTGTCTTTTGTTCCTTGTGTTGCGTCTCAATCCGCCGAGCAAAGGAGCGGTTATCTGGCCACAACTATTCTCAGAATCTTGGTAGAGCCGACAATTATCAAGATCAGCAACAAGTATCACTCGAACCCATGGCCTCCGCCGGCGTGACCTCCGCCTCTGCCAGTGCCTCCGCCTCCGTCATCGCATCTGCCACCTCTGTCACCATGCTTCTTGAGGTATGCACTGGCCGCATTCGTGTTATAAATTGAGAAGACTGGCTCATATTCTTCCGATTTCTGTGCCAAATAAAACCATGCTTAAATATCTTCCGGCTTGCGGCTTTTACTGAAGGACTTGGTCTCTTGTTTTACCGACATGATTGTGCTTTCCTTTATCTGCTGCTCCAACACGACCTACCGTTTAACCCTCACACGAAACCAGATCAACATAGTGACAGCTCTGCATAGCCGCCCCACCTCTGCGAGTCGCCACATTTTGTTGGGGCTGTTATGGTGTTGTTCAGCGCCAAATTTTGAGTCTGATCTGTCAAAATCTCTCCTGCGTTGAGCATCGGCGCGCTGAGTTATGTTGTCTCATTGCTGGACGCGGCAGTCGATTCAATGGTGATGCGCAGCGGCGCTACATCAAGCCAATTTAATGTGATGTGTATGCTTTGGATTTTGCCCATTAGTCCAGCTGACTTTTTGCCTTCAAGAGATTTATTCAGCGTGTTTAATTTATTGACATTTGCGCATACCGACGACTACAAGCTAAGTAAGTTTGTCAGATACAGTTCAGTTTTGTTTCTGTCAGGTTGCAGGATGAACGTATGTGAACAGCTCGGTGCGGAGGCAGCACCTCTGCCTCTGCGCCTTCACCTCCGCCAATTCTCATACCCCCGCCTCCACCCGCATTAATCCTATATTTTCCAGCCCTGAAGCTCTATATTCTCGTCCCACAACACGACGTTCGATGCTATCTCATTGCACAGCTGCCGGCTGAAGCCCACTGCAGAACCTCCGGTGCAAGGTTCAGCGAATACAACCACGAAATATGAAGAAACGGCCAGTGATAGATCAAACCGAGGACAGAGAAGCTAACAACAGCGACATGCTCCCAGTTTCACTGCCTCCGCCTCTACCGCCTCCGCATCCACCTCCGCCTCTGCCACTTCCACCACCGCCATCCTACGTGCCACTTTTTGCACCTAGACTGCCTCCGGAACCCTGTCAGTGCCTCCCTTTCTAGTCATGGTACAAATGCTCTCCCTCGGGCATTGTACCCCCGGTCCCCGGGTCTCATTTCCTTTTAATTCAATTTCTTTTGTATCCTCGCTTGTCATTTCATTGTTTTGCATACCTGTGGTATCACTATAGCTGGTCATCTATATTCATACCGACCGGTACCGGTCATGTATTCCATCCATAATGCATTGTTCTAACCGTATTCGACGATGTTCATCTCAGGCGCAGAGGTGCCTGGTGGAGGCGCCGAATAAGGAAATTAATTAAAATGTAATGAGCCGAATAATGACTCAGAGAAGCCCAGCCTCTGCCTCCGCTGGACCCCTCTTAGGTAGGTTATGCTACCACAAGATAACCACCCTAAGAGGGGTTGCCGTAAGCACTTGCGGAGCTCGCTTAGGTGTGTCGACCCCTGTTCTCTTCGTCTCTCTGTCCGTCGCAGTATCTGTTAACAGTTCTCCGACTTTCTTGACGCATGAGCCCTTTGCTGTACATGTGATCGACGATCTCCCAGCAAAAATTCTCCGCGCAAACTCGAGGGGTTGTGTATTCTTCGGCCGTTCACATTGGACCGTATTCAAAACCACATCTCGGAGGAGGTGCGGAACGAATTAGCACGTACAGAGATCAAAGCGGAAAGAACGAAAGAATATTCTCGCGAGAGATTGTCCTGGTTCTACAACTTGGTACCAGAAGGGCAAGTCAAATTACTGATTGACGGGCACCTCCAGGTGGATTTGGACTCGGATGTATTGATGGACTACTAGCTAGAGAACTATACAAGATTCAACGAACATGGTGGCAGCACATTTTCCTGGTTCACAAAACAGGTCACTTGTTAGACAAAACCAAAGGTTAAGCTCCCGCCTCGCAGAGGCCATACCCACGTCATAGGTATGGTGAGGGCTGCGGAGCGCGCCAACCATGTCGTCAAACCATCGATGTAGGCTTGCTCCCGTTTATCGCCTCTGTTGTCGAGGGCCACGTATAGAGGTCTGGTCCATAGTCGCGGAGTGTTCTGTGCAACCTGCCTCCAATCTGAGCAGACCTGCGACACTCGGAAAACATCCATGATGTGTGTATCCTCATCAATGGCACGCTCAAATATCTCGGCCAACAATTCCGCCGGCATGGCGTAGATGGGGGAAAGGGAGATATTTCATCACGGCGAGGACGGCGCATTCGCGGTCGCGCAGTTCGAGTTGTGTTTCGAGAGACTTGATCTTCATCTCAGATTCCTCGACGCGCCGTTCCAATTCCGCCTTTGAGCATTCTCTTACTTGATCAAGTACAGCGCGGACAGAAAAGGAGGAAGCGGTGGCCATAGTGTATTTCGCAGGAATTCTAGAGCACTGAAGACTCGGTGAAAGGAGGAGAACAAGCCTCGGTGACGAGTCATCACGTCACGCTCCGACTCGGAGTCGCGCCTCAACTTGTCCAAAACTTTCGTCGAAACCTGCCTGGGCCCAGAAACTATGCTCGACGCGGCTATATCTCCCGTTCTTTCACTTTCTGTTGAAATCGTATCCGAAATCTTTGTCCACTGTCTTCCAACCTCGTACACAAATCGTGACTGGGATACCGCTGACCCGAGCGAGGCGCCGATGCTCTTGCTGCATGTCTGTAGGATTTGGAGGGAAATAGCCATCGGCACGTCTGCATTGTGGGCCAAGCTGGAACTTTCGATGGATTATGCCCATAGCGACGAGATGGCGCGAGCGTGGCTCAAGCGAGCGAAGGCATGTCCGCTCTCTGTCAAGCTACATCGATGGCCTCGTTGGGAAGAAGATGAGGAAGATACCTACGATGACACCCTGTCGGACAAAGATGGTAATGAAGATAGCTCGTCCGACGAAGAAAGTGACCAAGATACCTTCTCCATCTTCCAAACGCTTCTCGAGCTTGCCCACAATCTGAAGTTTCTGGAGTTGTCGGCCGTTTCTTCTGGATACATTCGCGAGCTGGACCGGCTCTCAGGTTCCTACAGGTTTCCTTTGCTGCAGAAACTCACGATTGGCTTCGACAATGGGTCGTATTACTGGGAATACGAGTCGATGAACGCTGCGCCGTGTGTTCAACTCTTTCACAATGCTCCGCTGCTTCGTGAGCTATCCCTCATTGGTGACACCCCCACCCCGCTTTCTCAAATCCCTTCCGTGGCACCAATTAACGAAATATACGGGCACATGCGACGACTTGTGTCATTGCGTAGATGCATTGCGTCTCGGTCCAAACATCATTGAATGTGCTTTCGCTGCGTGCTTGACGGATGAAAATTTCCTGGAGATAGTGATCCACTCGAGCCTGAAGTCGTTAACTCTCTTCGAAGGGTGTTTCAGCACAGACATCTTCGTCTTCCTCACTCTACCTGCACTAGAAACCCTCGAAATCCTTGACTGTCAAGAGGAGTGGTTCAATGATGAAGGATTCCAGGATTTCCTAACGCGTTCCTCCCCGCCTCTGCGCCAATTCACCATGCGATTGGACCGCGGCACTGGACCGAGCGCTGACACCTTCCTATCCATGCCTAATCTCGTAAAACTGGAGATATGGAACGCGCACAAAACATTCATAACCGTTTTTTTCGACTACTTCATCGACGACACCTTTTTACCCCAGCTTCAACACCTTTCCTTCTTTCACCCGCACTGTCCTTCCACGGACGTTACACATGGGCAACTGCACGAAATGCAGATAGGTTTAGTAGCCAGATGGAATGCCAGGCACCGCGGGCTTGCGCAATTGAGATCCTTTCATTTCGTGTGGGATTGTGAAGTTAACCTCTCAGAGGATGATCTTGCGCCGTTGAGGGGAATGTTGTCGGAGGGTTTGGGAATCACTATCAAGGATGCAACACGCTCTTATATTTAACTCTGACCAAAGGTATTTCGATTCCTTTAATCTTATCCTCGCAGTCATTTGACTCTTGATCATAGACTATGACCCCGTTTATTTTGCTTTCTTGAAGTCGAGTTGGTCAACGACTAGCTCTCACAATTCCCGCCGTTCGAAGCTTGCTCTCCAGCATTTTCGCTTCTGTACTCACTTGTGAATGACGAGATTCAATTTGGACGAAACCCATTGCAGTACCGCGGGCCGCGGTACTGTAATGGACGGGCACACGACCAGAAACAATGCCGAACCCAGTGCATGCAGCCATGTACTTTGTGTCAGAGCTCCAGCAAGCGGAATTAGAGCGAAACCTCGGTACGCAGAGACACCCGCGGCCGCGAGGGCCAATGCCGAGTGAAAGAGCGGTGCGGTTACATATGCGCGATTCATATAAGCCCGCCGTGGATGCCAAAATACGATGAAGCATCGGCGAAGCCCCCGTCGATTTGGATGGTCTTTGTGAAAGTGAGAACGAAGCGGCGCCGGCTCGCGATCGTACGCGGTGTGGACGGTCTTGGTTGATGAAAGTGGGCGAGAGCAGATGAGAAACACAAATGGGTTGACACTGGGGGCAAGGGCTTGGGCATCCAATCGAGAATGCGTTCGAGGCATCCATGTCGCATCACAGGAGATTGCTGTACAAAGCCAGCACAAAGGTTTACAAAGGCATAAAAGCAGCCTTTGTGCATCTTTGTTTCCTAGATCTGAGAAACAAAGCATGCACAACGGAAGCACAAAGGCTGCCTTTGTGTCTTGAAAGACGCTTTGTGAAGTGGCCAATCAGATGCTTGATGGATGTGTCGAACGCATCCTGATTTGGATGCGCAGGTCTTTGCCCCTTGTGTGAGGCAAAGCTCACAAATATACTCTCTGTGGTCTCTGAACGCTGAGTACATGATGTGGGACCCGGTGACTAAGCCTGACTAGGCTCGTTTCAACCTCTTTTCTCCTTCGCACCATTACTGCTTGTCCCCACCACGCTTTATCGGACAGCGTGGTTGTCTCCGTGCGCCCTTTTAGCATACAACTCGGACTAACCTCAAAAGAAACGCCGAGTTAAACCTCCCTCGATACCCGCGCACCCAAGCGCGCCCGTACAGCTGCGATGAGCGCGGCCGAATATCGGGCAGTGTTCTCTGGCTAGGCAAGATGTTGCGCTGAAGCTGGGCCCAGTCAGTGGCGCTCCCTCTTTCATATCAGTGTTGACCGTCTAAATCTTCCACGATCTGCCGCATGCGCAGAAACTCACCCCTGCATCAGCTGGAACGAGGCGTACGTATTCAAGCTCCTGCCTGTAGTGTTCCCAAAAGAAACTGTCGTGCGCGATTGGCGTCGTGCATGTCCGACATCATGCTTGTTTCGCTTCCCTCCGCTCTTGGAATTAATTTTCAAGACATTCTTTCAGCGCCATTCACCCAATAATATGACGTGGGTATGGCCTCTGCGAGGCGGGAGCTTAACCTTTGGTTTTGTCTAACAAGTGACCTGTTTTGTGAACCAGGAAAATGTGCTGCCACCATGTTCGTTGAATCTTGTATAGTTCTCTAGCTAGTAGTCCATCAATACATCCGAGTCCAAATCCACCTGGAGGTGCCCGTCAATCAGTAATTTGACTTGCCCTTCTGGTACCAAGTTGTAGAACCAGGACAATCTCTCGCGAGAATATTCTTTCGTTCTTTCCGCTTTGATCTCTGTACGTGCTAATTCGTTCCGCACCTCCTCCGAGATGTGGTTTTGAATACGGTCCAATGTGAACGGCCGAAGAATACACAACCCCTCGAGTTTGCGCGGAGAATTTTTGCTGGGAGATCGTCGATCACATGTACAGCAAAGGGCTCATGCGTCAAGAAAGTCGGAGAACTGTTAACAGATACTGCGACGGACAGAGAGACGAAGAGAACAGGGGTCGACACTTTGAGCCCAAGAGAACGTGCATAGTGCCAAGATATCTGTGTTTGGGACTGCGGAGAATGTGTAGCTGTAGCGGGTTGCCCTTTGACGAGGTACATCGCACGATATAGAGGAAGTACTGCGTGCGGTGGTGGTTGCAGGCAAGGTGTGAAAGGGGTAAATTGTCTTGGCGACACATATTTGACGGGACGTTCTCGGCATCCCCCGAAGTCCCGACGAATTATGAAAGTAAACCCTTGTTGAACCACAGTGGAACTTGAGCAATTCAAAAATCGAAACCGGAAGTTGAAACCTTCGTACTCCAGGTTTCGCAGAATGCAAGATCGTAATTATGAATTGTGTTCTGCCTCATGCACATGGCGGCCCCCTTCAAGACAATTATGGGGGGTCACCAGACATCCAATCTATGTTTTATACAAAATTTCGGGTGAATCCACAAAATTTTCGTTACTATATAACCCGAGCACTCAGCGTAGACCGCATTCGCAAGATGCCGCGTGGCCCGCGCCGATCATGATGACGGTCATTCAAAATTGTTCAGTGGGGACAGCGGCGTGCGCCACGCCGCATTTCGCCAGTATTTCACCCGGTGCGTCGCGCTCGAGGTATGCCGCATCTCAGTCGTGCCAAGACGATGATTTCCGGTGCCGAGACCGCCAAGAAGCCACAGACTTTGGTTCTGTTGATTGATCAATGCAATGGCTTGGGCAGCCGTCGGCCAGTATGGAGTAGACAGCGAGAAGGACGGAAAATTAAAGGTGTGGAAAGACGCTAAGCCGAGTTTCAAGCATCAAAACCACGAATTGGCAGAGTATTGTGTGGGGCAGCCGGATTAAAAGGTGTTCTAGCTCGTTGACTACAGATACATGACACATACTTTGTTTGTTCTCTATTTGTTCCGGTCAGCCAAATTCATCTTGAACGGGTAGCCTAACCTAAAGGTTAAGCAATCACGCTGGGACTGGAGTCGGCGGATGTTCATCATGATCTCCTGGGGGAGGTTCTGAAAACCGCCTCTCGATGGCGTTCTTTGCAGTTGGATTTCCCGGACCACGGACTGCTCCTGCTCCGTAGAGTCGCCCAACACGGGCTACTAGTACACAGTCTCGAAGAGTTGGACCTAGAAGACAGAGATTTTCTTGAGCCTCTCGGCGGCGTCATTCCGTCTTTCACTACTGCCCCTCGCCTCCGAAAGCTGAGAATCAGCATTTATTCATCACCGCCCATTCTCGTGCCTTGGGCCAATCTTGCCGATCTCACTCTTCGTCACTGTACTTCCCCCGATGTCGCTCTCGATGTTCTTGCGCCATCTCTAGGCCTCACGAGGTTATCTGTACGCACACTTGGATGGCCTGTACCTCCCCTAGCACGGCAAAATACCTTCACCCTCACTCACCTACACACTTTGTCTTTCGCGCTCTTTGAGACCGCAAAGTACTTCACACCTTTTTTCGGCAACCTGTCAGCCCCGGCGTTACAGGAACTATGTTTGAATTTCGGGGGAATGCAGACTATGGAACGTTGGACGGAAGCCCCCTTCACAGCATTCCAGCTGCAAACGCCAAATATCACGCGGCTAGATCTGCAGTACGCAGATCTTTCTTCGGACGCATTCAGAGCTGTCCTCCTTCATGCGCCATCCCTCACCCACCTCAAATTATTCCGCTGTTCATGTTTCGACGATGCCGCCATGACTGCCTTACGCTACAAAGAGGGTATAACTCCGTTGGTTCCCCACCTACACAACCTCGTCCTTGAGGGCATGCTTCATCGTGTCACAGACAGTATTTTGGCAGAAATGATTGCATCACGGTGGTGGATAAACGCTGTACTGGTGTTGGATTCGCTCCCGCCTGCGGTTGCTTGCTGGACACATGTAGAACTTTGGTATGACCTCAGTGGACATTCCTTCTTGAAAGATATGCCCTCAGATATCCTGATGACTTCGACTCGAATCGCTCGTACCCTATCCGAGATCATTTCTTGTTCGGATAAATACAGTATGTATCGTCACATTTACGTAGTACGGCTACCTGCTGTTTCAATTTGGGACCGCACACTGGGCAATCCTCCTCCAAACAATCACAACAAGAACTTGTTCTTGAAGGTTTTGAGGTGGCGATGCAGTTCACAGCCACCAACGGACTTGACTTCAGTGCTCGTCTTGCATAATTGCAAAGTACGCCATGGCCACCGCTTCCTCTTTTTCAGTCAGTGCTTATCTCGAGGAAGCGAGAGGATACTCAAAGGCGGAAATGGAACGGCGCGTCGAGGAATCTGACACGCCGTCTTCGACGCGCTCAAATACCTCTTTTCGCCTATCTACACTCTACCAGCGGAATTGCTCGCCGAGATCTTTGAGCGCGCCATCGACAAGGATACACACATCAAGGACGTGTTTCGAGTGTCGCAGATTTGCTCAGATTGGAGGCAGATCGCACACAACACTCGGCGACTGTGGACCGGTCGTATGTCCATCTGCCTCGACAATAAAGGGGATAAGTGGGAGCAGGCCCACACAGATGGCTTGAGGGCATGGCTTAGCCGCTCCGCACCACTCCCCCATACCTATCACCTTGATGCTGGAGTCGGCGGACATTCATCACGACCTACTGGAGGAAGTTCTGAAAACCGCCTCCCGATGGCACTCTTTACGGTTGGACTTCCCGGACCACGGACTGACTCTGGTTCGTCAGCTGGCCCAGAGCGGGCTAGACAGTCTCGAAGAGTTGGACCTGGCGGACAGAAAATTTCTTGTACTCATCGGCGGCGTCATTCCTTCTTTCATCACCACACCTCGCCTCCGAAAGCTGAGAATGGGCATTTATTCGCCACTGCTCGTTCCCATTCTCGTGCCCTGGACCAATCTCACTGATTTCACTTTGCGTGAATGTGAATCTCCCGATCTTGCTCTCGATGTCCTTGCAGCATGTACAGGTCTTACGATGGTAATTGTACGCACCTCGGGATGGCTCGAGTCCCTGCTCCCCCGATCAGACACTCCCGCCCTCGCCCACCTACACGCTTTGACTTTCGTTCTCTTTGGGGACGCAAAGCACTTCACACCTTTTTTCGGCAGCCTATCAACTCCGGCGTTGCAAAGAGTATGCCTGGATTTCGCGGAAATGTGCACAACGGAGCACTGGACGGAAGCCCACTTCACAGCATTCCAGCTGCAAGCTCCAAACATTACCTGGTTAGAATTGCTGTACCCCCGATCTCACTCCGGACGATTTCACAGCTGCCATTCTTCACGCACCATCCCTTACCCACCTCAAATTATCCTGCTGTTCTTGCTTTGACGATACCGCCATAACCGCCTTGCACTACGAAGATGGCGTGGCGCCTTTGGCCCCCCGTCTGCAGTGTTTAGTCCTCGAGGGCATGCTCCATGATGTTTCAGACGATATTTTGGCGAGCATGATTGCATCGCGGTGGTGGACAGATGCCGCACTCGCGTCGCGTTCGATCCCTCCTGCTGTTGTTTGCTGGACATGTGTGGCATTGTGGTACGATCTCAGTGAACATCTTCTCCTGCAGGATCTGCCCTCCGATATTCTGATAACATCGACTCGCTCGTATCCTGACACTCCCTGTTGAATATGGATACATAGTCGAAATAATACAACATCCTCTCGTGTTACAACCATTCCGCGGGATGAGCATCCAAAGCCATCGGCGCCTGACTCTCCTCACCCTCCCTAACCGGAGTTCGCGACAAAATAGCGGCATGTCGCAGAGCTGTCATCTTCCTCCCACTGTCCGACTCCCAAGGCAGGCTTAACGCCACGATCTCGGGATCCAATGGGAGGACTCTGGAAGGGAACGGCTTCGCCGCAGGTCCAAACGCATCTTCCGGCGAAAGTTGTCCCAGAGACCTGATCCACTGACCAACTGCAGCCAGCGACACGCGCACCTCCCATGACCCTCCTTCCTGTCGTCGAGTTCGGAAAGGTGAATCCGTATCAACGATTTAGGCATACATACCGTGACTGTTTTGCAAAGAGCAGCATTTATACCGAAGGCCAGAAGATATCCGGCAGCGTGGTCCAGAGCCTGCATGGGAAGTGGCCGGGGTTGCAGAAGCTCTTTTTCTCCAGCGAATTCGGCGAAAGCTGCTGCTTCGGCAACATTGAATCCCGTGGCCGTTTGCACCAGCGAATCAAACTAGACATTCAAAGCGTTAGAAAGGCGCAACGCACATGTCATGAAAAAAGCGTAACACATACCCCGCGACGATCCTTCCAAGGGCCCTGCCAGCCCCACGCTGTTAGGTTGGCGGTGACGATCCCAGGACGCAGCGCAGCCAGCTCCTGCGGGCCGAAGCCTTTCGCTTGCAACCCTCCCGGCCGATACGCCTGCAAGAATACGTCGGCAGTTGCAGCGAGCTGCTTCAGTTTCTCGTGGTCTGCAGACTCCGTCAGATCGAGTTTAGTTGTGCGTTTACCGCGGGAGGTATCGACATCCAGGCTTGGTTGGTTGGGCAGGCGCGGAGATGTAATCAACAAGACGTCTGCTCCATGAGCTGAGATGGGAAGAGTAAGCGATAAAACTGGACAGATTGTGAGCCCTGGCTAACCTGCAAGGGTCCGACCGGCAACTGGTCCGGCTAGAACGCGGCTCAAATCACACACCCGTATACCCTCAAGAGGACGTGCAAAGCCGCCGGATATTTTTCTTTTTGGCGCATCACCTATCTTGAGGATTTGAACGGGAGGAACGCCTTCCAACGCCTTCGCGTGGGGATGCAGGCTCCATTCTGTGTAAGATCTCAACGCCGTCGCGCACATTCCCTTAGCAGCAGCCTCAGTTTCGAATTCGATGGCGTTCCAGGTGTCCAGAGCTGACTGAACACGGGCTCTGGTGGCCTCGGCGTCTGGGATCTTCAAAATCGATAGAATACCCAGTCGATGACTGTTGGGGTAGTCAGCAAACACGTCGAAAAAATATGCCTTGTAATTTTTACTGAGGGAAATTTGTGTGGATTCGAACATGACCATCTTGTGTGCGGTAAATACCGGCAATCTCGTCCCAGATCGGACCAGGCAAAGAACCGTCGACCGTATGCCACGCCTCGCTGTCTGTCGATAAATCAGTAAGATCAACGAGCAAAATGGACCGTTAATAGTTATCTAACGGAATTCAAGTGCAGCGTGTCGTGCGTCGACTGTAACCTCCTGGTCGACGCCGGTGCGAAGGAGGTGAAACTGAGCAGCAGAAAGACCCGAAAGACCAATGGCTGTCTGATGGAATTGCAGTTGAAACGAGGAAGCAATTATGCTTGAGTAGTACCTGTGCAATGCTTCCTAATTTGAACGAGGAATTTATGGCAGAATCAGGGTGGCTGGATAAATGCAAACGCGACAAAAATTGGACAGGCAATCCACTGGCTAGCCAAAGACTTCTGGCAGTGGCCATAGGCTCGAAGCGATTCTTGGCTCGAAGTAAACGTCGCAAAAGGTAAGGACCGGCAACCGTATGCCGGCGATTGCCGGACCTCACCGTGACCACTTGTACTTGACTTGCGCATGCCACCGGTTTCAAACTGAGTCTAATGCCAATCTAATGCTCCGTTATAACGAGAAACACCATCTTAGGCCCTCCTTACCTCTACCATGGCCTCCGTTGATCTCCTCAAGAACTCGTCAACCGCATAGTTGGTCATCTTTGCGGCGACATCCCCAGTCTCAAATCCTGGAGCTTTGTCTCCCCATATTTTTCCCGTCGGCGAGAACCCACCTATTCGGCAAATTCAAGATGACACACACCGGCGCATATGAACAGCTGCTTAAATTTCTGACTTCATCCCGTGCCCTTCGTCCACGAACTGTGTGTCGTCTTGATGGTTTCTCGTCCTTATATATATTTCGTCGGTCGAGCATCTCTTCATGCTCCTTGGATTCATAATCGTCCACCTTGGTACAAGGTTGAAAACACCTTATGTTCTCTCCTTCCTCCATTTAAATCGGGTATCTCTCGTGGAGGACGCACGCGGAAAGGATAACGCCTCCCAACCACCCTATACCCTGAATTGGAACAGTCTTCTATAAGAACTAAAGCCAGCATTGTCGAGCGTATTCTCACCTTCGCTCCAGTCTGTTCACCTCCGCGGGATTACGGTCGCCCCGATAGTTATTATCGTTTTTCAGCGAAACCGCGTTTTTCGGGGAGCTGTCGTTGTCGCGCGCGCGTTTCGCAAACGAGGAGGACCAGCGTCAGCCACCGGGATCACAGCCGTGGCGCCCCCGGCTGCGAACCCTCCTCGCGTACGAAACGGCCAAGTCGCTGGTCTACGTGTGAAACTTCTTATCCGAGACGCTTTCTTGAAAACCTATCATGCGTAAGGGCGTAGTACATACATTTACATTTATCAACTGCACAATTATCGTACACTTCTTTCCCGTCATGGAATTGCTCATTTCCACATATCGAAAACCGCCTTGCCTATCTTTGACTGGTCGAACGCCGCGTAGGTTTCTGGGGCTTCGTGAGCTCCAATGACTCTGTCCACTAGGCTGTCCAACCCTCCGACTTCGCCGAAGACGTCTTGCCGCTTAACTAGGGGAGCATAAGGACGGCGAGAGAAGGACAAGAAAAATCCTCACCCAGCAGATCGAAAGCCATTGGGAACATCGCGCGCGCCGGGCAACGCCCAAAGTCGAAGGAGACGTTCTTATTATACAGCTGTCTGCCTGTGAAAGGCATCTGGGGCTCTCCGTGCACGCCAACCGAAACAATTGCACCGAACGGCCGGACAAGATCGTATGCAAGCGATATAGCACTTGTGTTTCCAACAATCTGATTATGTTGCCTGAGTTCCTTTGCTTTCAAATACTAAGAGCACTGACCTCCAAAACTGCTGTGCAGCCCACACCGCCGGTCCAAGTTGCAACGGTCTTCTTGGCATCATCGATGCTCTCTGCAACGAATTTTCCCGAGCCTTTGCCTGCCTGGTCGATCTTTGCGTACACTGCCATGGCTTTCTCCCGCCGGCTTTCAACTGGGTCGATTGCAACAATGCGGAAGGGGAGTTGTTGGGTAGAGAGCATATCAAGCAAGCTGACGCAGGCGCATAGACCAACTGGGCCGAGGCCAATGATGGCGAAGGTCAGAACTCGATCTTCCGCCGGCACGGTTACGCTTTTATCGTCTCCGGGGAAGAAGCTGAAGGGCCAGGGCTTTCCTGAGATTGCTGGGAGAACTTTCGGGTGGTTCAGTGCTTGGAGGGCCGCAAACACGCCGGTTGGGAGAATGTCCGCGAGCATGAGCAACGAGCTATCAGCAATGCCTTCGAGGGCCTTGTGTTTCATTTCAGGCGGCAGAGTGGAGTGCCACGATTTTGGGTCACTGAGATTGAATAGAGTTCCTCCAGCTTTGGGAACTCGCACATATTGTGCCTGGCCACCCTCGAGAGCCGGGCTTCCGAACAGGGCGCCAAGAGGGCAGCGGCAGGTGTAGCCCAAGCGACAGACGCTCGAATAAGTCGGTAAATATATTCATCTGAATAATATTTTCACTCACTCGCATTCCCCGCAATTCACGGTAAAAGGCGAAACTACCTGGAACACAGTTCAATCATTCAATCGGGTCTTTTGGAGTTCAGAACAAGGGAGTACCTTGTCGCCGACCTTCAATGTTGCGTACAGCTCAGGTCTTCCTTTCGAATGAGCGCCATAAGAGGACCCGAGTTCCACCACCTCGCCGATGAATTCGTGTCCAGAGGTGTGGCTGCACCAAAATTCAACCCCGACATGCCCGAGCGATTTTAACATCACTTACACTTTGTCCACCCCGCCGTGGCCTCTGTAAATGTGGAGATCGCTACCTGAGCAACAATGAGTCAAGTTAGTTTCAGAAAGTCCTCGACATTGTTACCGCAAAGCGCCGCAAGCTAATGCATCCCAATGTTAATTTGAACGCCAACTAAACTCCGTATGGGTACATACCGTCACTTTCACGATGGCGTCATCAGGGTCTTGAATCCTACAGCGCAGCTGTCATCACTGCCGTCTCAATGATGTCCATGCAAGCTTACTTTGGAACAGGAATCGATTCGACTCTGATGTCGAACGCCGGAGGGTGCCAGCGTATAGCGGTCATCATTTCTGGCATCGAGTGGGAAGGAGACATTTTGATATACTGAGAATAGACCAGGAAAGCTTGCGACCGTCTCCGAGACTGCTCCTGCAACGGCTGGGATGCAGTAGACTCTCAAGGTGCAGTTCGGCTATAACCGGCCCTTCGGCTGGCCATGTGTTTTCGCGTCCCGGCCCGGATATTTTTGGATTGCCAAATTTAGTCTCGACCATCTCTCCACCGGAGTCCACATCTGTTTTTCCTATTAGCCAGCACGGACACACGACCAGAAAATTTGTTCATAGGATCTTCGGCTGTTGTGCAATGGGACCGCGTCGGAATAAACCTCCCGCCCCTTGTGCTTCGGATTTTTCCGCGCATAACCTGGGTCAAGTGCAAGTTTCATGAAGCCCCAGGTTTCCCCACCGCTTGAGTGAAGATGCGTTTCCGACTGCTCTCCACCCTCTCTATATTTGCCTTGGCTTCGCTTTCCAGAGCCGTTGTAGGTCCAGGCGTGGTGACAGGAAATGTCAACCCCGTCGCGGATCCCACAATGTGCAGGTCTAGCAGCGGAGAATATTTCGTCTTCTGTAAGCCTTCAGACAGAGCGTTGACCCGAATATCCACTGAATTTAATCAGCCACTGCTCCGGGCATTGAGATTCGTACCTCGCCCGATCGGACTGCTTGGACTTTGATAGGTGTCGTCTGGCCGGACGGTGCTCCCTGGACCGACGAGTATACCCTAACAACCAATGGCAATCTCTGGGCCCCAGACTGCACAGCACGTTTTTTTCCAGGCGGTTTTTCATTTTGTCCAAGCTGATGAATGATTCACCTCCAGGTCATCGATGGTACATTCTATGTTCGTGTCCCTTTCTTGGATCTTCACATCGGCCGATGAATTTCATGGTTCCTGTTTGTTTAGCTGTACTATGCTGCATCCTCCTTTGGCTCTCAAAACGTATATTTTTTGTGATCTTTCAAAAGTCGTTTGAGCTCACCTTTTCGACAAGTCGGCGATCTTTTTTGCCAAGTCGACAACCGGACTTCCTGGAAGCTTCACCAATGAAGGTCTGGTCACATCCACGGCCACTGGAGCTACTTACAATGTCGGTGACCACTTTTTTTTTTTGCGTTTTCGACTGAATTTGAATAGGCTATTGATCCCAAGTACGTCCTTGTTTAAATGTGCGGGTTAGAATAACGCAAATGCGTTTGTAGCCTATTCATAGGCTGGTTATTTTCCGTCGTCGTGCGCTATTCTTACTTATCTTTCCCCTTCCAGACACAAACGGGGAGTGGTGGCTCTCCTTGGGGAGCTTCTGGTCCGGAATTAAACTGGAGGCGTCAGTTTCCTTTGCTTGTCTTCATCTAACGATCGCTGAAATACTTCCAGCCTCGGTTCCAGCACGGGAAAGCCTTCCAGCACCGCTGTCACTTCGCTTGCAACGCGCACTGCTGACAGCGGAGCCATCGAAGCCAGCGTTATCTATAAATTCGGTTCCTTCTACTATCTGTTCAGTTCCTGGGACATTTGCTGCGAGGGCACGTCGAGCACGTACAACATCCGCGTCGGACGGTCTTCCAGCGTCTCTGGCCCCTACGTCGATCAATCTGGCGTCGATTTGCTCAACGGCGGTGGTACTCTCGTGCTTGCTAGTCACGACAATGTGCGTTCTTCACGGTTCTCTCAACTTGACCTTACTCGGTAAATAGGTCATCGGGCCGGGAGGACAAGATCTCTACCTGGATGTCGATGGAACGGTCATGGTGTATCGTAAGTTTATCCTCACTTTGTCGGTGATCAGTCACCGACGTCGATCCAGACTATTACACTTCAGCTGGAACATTCGTGAGTTATTAAAATTCATCTGAATCGCGGGACTAAGCCCTAGCATAGTTGGGAATTAACTTGTTGGATTTCTCGAGTGGTTGGCCTGTAAGTTTCGCCTCTGACTTCACGGTGTGTAGGATCTGACCCGAACTAGGTCGTCGTGTGACCGACTCGTGTCAATACCCTACGTATCACTGTGTACCATGTTTCTCCGAGTTGAATGCGATCTTGAAGTCTTCAAATGCGAAAACTTTTTGAATCCAATACGAGGCTGGATACAGACAGCGATGCAGAAAAGTGAAACCCCCATTGAGTATGAATATTACCATTTGAAGCCTTCCCAAATGGGGTCTTGCGGTGACCGCGGCCTGTTGTGGAGAACGCCATTGCACGCAACGTTCACGAATCTTTCGTGTTCATATACCACGTACAGCTCTACACCGCAGAATACTCGGGGTTAGAACAGGAAGCTCACCATCAGCGGCGTGCCTCCGGAGCAAACAGGAATCGGCTTGGACAGCAAAAAAATCGACCTCCGGTCGAGTCAGACCTGTAATAAATAGCATGGCCCCAACCCGTGCGCGCCCAAATCGCTTGCACCGTTTTGTTCCATGCTCACTGAGGAGTCTGATGCGGTAGCTTCATTGAGCCGTGATCTTTGGCAATCAGACACGGCGGTTCCGGGCAGCCCACCTCTCTTACATTCTCTTCGCGAAGTTCGCTCGGTTTTGAGTCTCGCGGCTAGTGATTCCTACATTTTTTGTGGAAGCCAGAACCAGGACATCCAAGTAAGTTGGCTGCATCGGTGGCACGGCGTAGTGCTGACGATTTCATGGAAACAGGTTTGGGACAAGAAGACTTTTCGTTTAAAAGACAGTCTTTGCGGTCATACTGGAGCTGTATTGGCCCTTGCATATGCAGAAGATCGCAAATGGTTATTCAGTTCGTCGGGTGACAGCACCGTCCGGGTACGCGACAACGTGTTTACCTCGTGCATAATTTGTCTCATTTTTTTCCTTTAGATCTGGTCAACCACCACTCTCAAACCACTCTACGTGCTGTCCCCGTACTTAGAAACAGGCGCAGGCGACCTGTTCTCCCTTGCATGGTCTCCTTCGCTGCAGACCATCTATATTGGATGCCAAAACACGTCCCTGCAATGGTACGATTTCGATTGCGAGCGATTCCACTTGGGCGACACTTCTGCATCTGGTACCTCAACCCCACGCAAACCGCATAAGTTTTTCGATAGCTACCCGCAGTTTGAACGGAAGCCTGCCGATATCTACGCCAACAATGGTATCAAGTCAAGTCGCGATGCTTCACCGCATTCGGATTACACTGTCCTCCCTCCTCGGGCATATCTGGATATCCCACCGGAGAATGTAATTGATTCCGCCCACTACGGGTATATCTATTGCATGGCACTCTTTCAAGATGGAGATGCGGGAGTCCGGCTTGTAACGGGAAGTGGGGATGAATTCGTCAAGGTCTGTTCAGGTTTCATCTTCGTTCGGGTTGGGCTTAACAGTATACTAGGTCTGGGATTGCTCGGAGAAAGAACCTACAGAACTTTACGCGTTTGAATGCACCAACGGCGCCATATACTCGCTTGTTATCAGAGAGGAAACGGTGTATGCAGGGTGCCAAGATGGGTCGGTGAAAGTTTTGGATTTGGAAACAAAAACGCTAGTGCGTAACATAATTGCACAAGAGGTTCGTGCAAAGCCCAGATCGTAGATCGCGCTCATAATGGATCGCAGGGAATTGACATTCTTTCACTGTCGATGATCAACTCGGATTTATATGCATGCTCTGCGAACGGTGTGGTGCAGAGATTCTCTGCTTCTTTCGACTGCACTGCTTCCTGGGACGCACACAACGGCATCGTCCTCTCTTCCATAATTACTCAAGGCAATTCCAAGGACCACTGCTGCCTTATTACTGGAGGAAACGACGACCATATCAAGGTTTCCCAAATCCTAATCGAATTATTCTTGATCTCACCGCCTAAAGGTTTGGGAACTCACCTCACTACCTCAAACCGACTCCGCCGCGAACGACACTCAAATTGTGCTCCCGTCGCTCGATTCCGGTGCATCTGGTCTGACCTATTCCATCCCTGCTTACTCTCGCTCACGTTGGGATCCAAGATACCTTAACTTACGCGCTCTCCAAATTTATTTCCATTCCGAGCGTAAGCTCCCTCTCATCGCACAGAGAGGACTGCCGACAGGCTGCAATATGGCTCAAGAAATGCTTGACTCAGCTGGGAGCTAAATCCTCTCTTGTGAGCCATTATTTCGGCTATCGATGCATCTATATCATATATACTCTTTAGCTTCCGACCGGAGAAGGTATGAATCCTCTCGTCCTCGGTACATTTAGCGGCGCGACAACCAAAAACAAGCAGTCGAAGCCTCGTGTACTTTTCTATGGGTATGTTGGATAGATTTACCACGTTCAGAAGTGGTGCTCAGGATGGAGTGTACAGACACTACGACGTCATTTCAGCGCCTTCTGAAGGCTGGGACTCGGACCCATTTCATATGTCCGGCCGAAGTGGCTACCTTTACGGCCGCGGAGTCACCGATAACAAGGGCCCCATTCTAGCAGTAGCATGCGCCGTCGCTAACCTGCTTGCTACTCGATCCCTCGGCGTCGACGTTGTTTTTTTGATAGAAGGGGAGGAAGAATGCGGCAGCGCTGGCTTCGCCGACGCTGTTCGGAAACACAAGGTAAACCTGGCTTCCCTGTCGTTCAATCAGGCTGAGGAATTCCGCAGGATCTCATCGGAGACATTGATGCGATTTTGGTTAGGTATGCGCTGCCTTCCCTTCGTTCTTCTCCCCTGAACGACTTCTCAGTAACTCGACGTGGATTGCAGAGGACACGCCGTGCATAACGTATGGGCTCCGTGGAGTTGTGCATTGCTCTGTTGAGGTGATGAGCCCGAAATGTGTATAAACGCGCTGGTCCGCTCAGGCTCTGTCCAGATATCAAGCTCGCTTCCTGATCTGCACTCCGGTATTGAGGGCGGCGCTGTGGTGGAACCATTGCTCGACATGTAATTCTCGTCTTGCCTTTGTTTGTCTTTTGCTAATGAAGGTTTGCAGGGTGCATTTACTTGCTACGCTGACCGACAAACAACATCAAGTCCGCATCCCTGGATTTTGTATGTCTCACTTGGAGTATTCTGCGCCCCAATACAGACTTTCTTCTAGATGACCAGGTTCGTCAGCAGACGGCTGTGGAGGAGGAGCTGTACCAGCGTCTTTCGACCATCACTGGCACACCTGCATCCTCCCTCTCTTCCCGATGGCGAGAGCCATCTTTAACGGTCCACTCGATCGAAATTTCTGGACCCAAAAGTTTGTTCTTGCCCCTCTTACTACTTCCTCAGTTCATCTGATATCCGATAGATCCTACCGTTATTCCCGGTACAATCAAGTCCCGGGTATCGCTACGTATCGTGCCAGACCAGGACTTGGACACCATCGCAAGGGCGTTGTGTACACATCTTGAAACATCGTTTCAAGATCAGAAATCCCCCAATAAACTGAAGGTCGGACTCGATCCCTTCTCGTGTTATATTACTGACCAGCCTGACAGGTCAGTGTAGAAAACACGGCGAACTGGTGGTTGGGGGAACTCGACGATTTCTGGTTCAAAGCGCTCGAGAGTGCCGTGCAAGAGGAGTGGGGCATGGAACCTCTGCGAATACGGGAGGGCGGGGTACGTCGTGCTCTTTTCTTTCTCTCCAGCCCGATCTGACGCAACCCTCAGACCATCCCTTCCGTCCCGTGCCTGGAAAGAGAGTTTGGATGCCACGCTCTCCACCTTCCGATGGGTCAGAGTTCCGACCAGGCTCATTTACCGAATGAGCGAATTTCCCTGGACAATCTTAGAAGAGGGAGATCTGTCATTGAGCGATTTCTTTCCACTGTGGGCAAAGGAACGCCGTCTTGCTGATTGTGTTGCTCCCCGTTTTGTTGTAATAGTGAAATGTGCCTTCGTCGCTACTAGTATCGTACTAATCAATATAATATTTCGTTCCTTTTCGATCAAGGATCACATTCTGCGACATAACCACTCCGAAGAAGATTACTCCGTGATCAAAAAATGCTGATCCAATGAGCTGCGATTTGTGTTCGCTTTCTATGGGATGCTCGCCAAAAAAAAAACAAAAACTGTGCCGATAACATCCCGATCAGGCAAAAGAGTCCCGCAGCTACAAGCGGAAATCGCTCATCCTAGCATACGAATTTGGCGAGTGTCAAGCTTTAGCCTCCAAAGTTATTATGAATGTTCCGCTAATGGAAGACGCCGAGCAAGCTGCGATCCCATGTGTGCCATGCAGCCAGGGGTGTGATGCAATGGCGCACTGTTGCTATTTGAGCGAGACGGTCTGCAGCCACTGGCAGGACCGTCCGGGAAACAATAGGCAGCGGTGGCCAGAGAACCTCCGCCACACTCCAAGGCATATTTTTAAACAAAAAACCAGAAGATCGTCGAGGCGTCGCAGCGCTGTCACATATGATTCCTGAACACGAAATAAGCCAAACAAAGCGCGGCGAATTGAGTGCGCTGGGAAGCGTCAATCATGGGGATTGGACTCGGTCTAAAAATTGTTTGGACCAGTTGAAGAGATTGGAGTCTGGGAAACTTCGTGACCAGGTGAGCGATGAGGTGGACAGAGACAGGTATGGTCAACGATAGCTCAGTAAGATGGTGGAGAGAGGGACCATGGGAGAATTGTGTGAAGCCAGAACGAAGCCTTTCCTGGTTCTGGGGGTGGAGGTTAGCGCAAGTCAGGTACTCTGAGAGTATCGGTGGCGCATTGCGAAATGGTGGAGGGATTCCAACGATGACTAGTTGCTGAAAAACGGGATCATCCGGCTCAATGCTGGAGAGGGTGACCGCGGTCAAGTAGATGTGGTGAGCCGTCAGAACTGCTCCGTCGACAATGCCGGCTGTGAATGGGGGAAGAGGTCGTGTTGGCGGTTCCGCGTCATGTCAGCGATAAATAATACTGACAAGACGCGGAAAGCAGGCGTATTCGCCGTCAGCGTCGGAACAGCCTAAGAGGAATGAACAGGTCGACGCGTGTTCGGTGATGACTCATTGAACCAGCATATACAAATCAAGCGCGACAAGAATAAGAGGTCCGCAGGATCAAACGACCCGTCGGAACGAGCCTGATGGATCTCAAGCGCAGGATTAACCTCGAGTCGTAAAATGACTTTTGGCACTGTCTGTCTGCATCATTGGACGCGCTGAGCAGCTCGGTCGACAACGGAAGCTGACTAGGGTGCCGAACTGAGAAGTCTCTGAGATTCAGTGTTCTAGAAGAAATGAGCTCAAGCGTTTGACAGTCTCAGGCTCAGAACGAAGCCGAGAGAACGTGCTGCCAGACCAAGACACCACGCCTGTTCCAATTATATACTTCGCGGAAGATCCACGGTAATGTCTATGTTGGCAGCCAGCGGTGGTAGGTTTCAGAAAACGGGATAAGACCGGTACGACGCTGGTGGTTGCAAGGGGGACCCAACTTTCAAGAAATGTACGTCAGGTCGAATTTCGACTAAAATGAGGGCTGGCAATCGATTTCTGAATTTTTCAGATTTTTCCCGATTTCTTTTTAAAATTTTCCCACGGGGGGAGGGGGGGTAGGGGCAAAGTTTTGTCGGAAAATGCTCCAAACGATGCGTCCACTTCAGAAAAAATGTCAGAAAAAATCGAAAAAATATTCGAATTTCCCATCAAAACTCGCATATTTCGGGAACCTGCACTTGTATCGACCTGGGACTTTCAGATATCGATCACTCACCCAGATTTACACCCGAATTCGACCTACCTCCGAAATTTTAAAGTTGGTGCCCCCTTGGGTGGTTGTATGGACGCTCCAGCGCTGCAAGTTGGATAAATTCTTGGAAAATAAAGTTCAAGAACTCGGTGGGAACGTTGGTAAGCAGCATGGAGGTTCCCTGGGAATCATCACTAATGGCTAGATGCTTGTTGGAAGCAAGTTGTACTGTTGTATGTTCGTGTTTGATCTCAATCAAACTCACTTGCTCTTTGCCAAATTGTTGCCCTTGCTGAACCTTGCCCCAAGCATCCTACGAAGCCGTTAACCGATTCTTTATATTTCTCTCTCTCGGAGTCTCTCCTACGACCAATGCCGCTGGCCCCAGCAAGACCTGCAAAGCGCCAGCGACGACTCGCACCTGAACCAGCTGCACCTGCTGTCAAGGGAAACCGGTCTTCTGCCAGCGTATGCCTATGCTTCGTTCGTGTCTACACTCTCAGCTCAAGCTGTCGCAGGCTTCCAAATCCAAATCACGACTACGTCTACTCTGGCTGGCGGTTCCTGCTGTTGCGGGCTTAGCTTTCTATCTGTCCACTGGACGCGGACTTGGTTGGGCGCCAGAATACACTCCGTCGAGGCGCGATCCATTCGTGGTGGCTGACTTACCAGGCAGAGGAAAAGGCCTCGTTGCGGTCCGAGACATCATGCAAGGCGAACTGGTGATTCAAGAATCTCCGTTGTTCACTGTGCCTCAGTCGAGTTCGCTTCTCAACCACTCGCGCTGAACGCACTGAAATTAATCCTGACACCAACAGTCTCGGAGTCGCCCGTGACTCTCATTTCGCGACTATTGGATGGCGTATCACCCGAGGGACGCGCCGCGTTCTTGAATCTATCCTATGTGCATCTTCCTGAAGGGATGGACCTGGAGAACAATCCAGGGGAAGTCGCGCTGGCGATATTCCAAACGAACGCGGTTGCAGCTGGCGATGACCGTGCTGGCATTTTCCCGCGAATGGCGCGGTTGAATCATGGCTGCTCGAGCGCATTCAATCTTGTCTATACGTGGCGGGACCGAGAACAGCAGCTTTTCGTGCACGCGTTGAGGAATATCTCCAAGGGCCAGGTATGTTATCTCGATCAACCGCTGGGTCGCGCTCATTTTAGCAGGAATTGCTCACGACGTACACGGATACGAAACGGACCAGAAACGAACGAAGGTCGGCGATCATGGCTACTGACAAGACGTGCACTAAGCGTTCCCAGAGAGTTCCTGTCACAACAATACGGCTTTACATGCGCGTGTGCCGTTTGCTCGCTCGATGCCGCCGCGTCGAAGCTTTCGGACGAGCGACTGACTGCTATTGCACGCTACTACGAGCACTTGCGCTCGTGGGGACGTGGCGCGATAAGCGGCGTTGAGGCCATTGACACGATCAACAAAATCTGGAAACTCGAAGACGAAGAAGGGTATTGGAGCGAGCGTGGCCGGCTGGCTGCGGATGGTGCATGGATTGCGGCATCTCACTCTGAGTGAGCTTCTCTTCACTTACTTCCCGGAGCACACGTTCACGTCTTTCAGCGCGTCGGCTGCGCGGCTGTGGGGAAGGCTGGCCGTTGAGTGGTATACCTACGAACTAGGAGCAGACAGCGATCTTGTCCTGGCCACACAAAAAACTGTGGATCGACCAGAAAAACATCGGGCGTGGGGTTCTCGTCATCAGCCTTTGGCTGTTGGGGTTCCCTTGACAAATGGTGCTTGACTGACCGCCCCTCTGGCCTAATATTCTATGACTGGAGTGTGGCCCGAATCCATCGGATTCTTTGAGGATCACCATTCGATTCGGGACCTCGGGCCTCGACTGGCTGTCTCGGCCACAAACGGGCCGCCTGTCTTCCAAAGGTGGCCGACTCTACCGTAGTGCTGTACCGTCGTGTAGGACGTAGAACGGCGCGTACACGCGTACACAGCAGGCATTGAATGTACGAGGAAGGCAGTTAATACATGCGTTTGACTTTTAAGCCTCGGTGCCTGAACACGATTTTATCGGGATTGTGGTTGCGTGTTTATCAGGCCATTTTTTCGGTCGGCGACTGTTCCGACCTGCACCGCTCTTTCGTAGCTCCGACCTCGACCTCGGTTTTCCACGTATATATTTCTGCTCTGATTTGTCTGTCATCTCTCTTTTTGTTTGCTCCCACCCTCGTTCTTACTTGTACTACCAGGTATCCCTAGACGACAGCTACTGTTGCCAGCGAAAACTCGAGAAAAACACTTTTTGCACGCATGGCGTCCACTTCATCGTCGGATGTAATCGTGCTTGGGCTCGGTGTCGTCCTCGCGGGACTTTATCTCTTCCGCGAGCAGATTTTCTCTGGGTCCTCGAAGCCCAAGGTCGCGCCAGTGCCCATGAAGGCGGCAAATGGCTCGGGAAACCCTCGCGACTTCATCGCGAAGATGAAGGAGGGCGTACGTGGCCCAAGTGCTCCCGCTGCTTTTCCCTACTCACAACCACACAGAAAAAACGGATCGTCATATTCTACGGCTCGCAAACCGGCACGGCAGAGGAATACGCCATCCGGCTCGCCAAGGAGGCAAAGACCAAGTTCGGTCTCGCGTCCCTTGTGTGCGATCCCGAGGAATACGACTTTGAGAACCTCGCGCAGATCCCGGACGACTGTGCGGTGTTCTTCGTCATGGCGACGTACGGCGAGGGCGAGCCCACGGACAATGCGGTGCAGCTCATGCAGAGTCTCCAGGACGAGTCGTTCGACTTTGGCAAGGGCGAGCGCCAGCTCGAGGGTCTCAAATACGTGGTGTTTGGGCTGGGCAACAAAACGTATGAGCATTATAATTTGATTGGGCGCCAGGTCGACGCGGAGCTGACGAAGATGGGCGCCGTGCGCATCGGCGAGCGCGGTGAGGGTGACGACGATAAGAGTATGGAAGAGGACTACCTCGAGTGGAAGGACGGTATGTGGGACGCATTTGCGGCTGCTATGGGCGTAGAGGAAGGCCAGGGCGGTGATTCGCCTGACTTTGTGGTTTCGGAGCTCGCGGACCATGCGCCTGAAAAAGTCTACCTCGGTCAGTGTTTTTTTGGGCCGCCTGTGTGTCGGAGCTGACTCTGCGTAGGTGAATTGTCTGCCCGTGCGCTCACGAAGACCAAGGGCATCCACGACGCCAAGAATCCATACCCGGCACCTATCACTGCGTCGCGCGAGCTGTTCCAGAGCACTGTCGACCGGAACTGTGTGCACATTGAACTCAACACCGAGGGCTCGGGGATCACGTATCAGCATGGCGATCACGTCGGTGTGTGGCCGCTGAACCCGGACGTCGAGGTCATTCGTCTTCTCTGCGCACTCGGCCTGTATGACAAGAAGGATGCTGTCATCGGTATCGAGTCCCTCGATCCCGCCCTGGCCAAGGTTCCGTTCCCCGTCCCCACCACCTATGCTACCGTGCTCCGTCACTACATCGATATCAGCGCTGTTGTCGGTCGTCAAATCCTCGGCTCGTTGTCCAAGTTCGCACCCACGCCCGAGGCGGAGGAGGTCATGAAAACGCTCAACTCTAACAAGGAAGAATATCACAACATCATTGCCAATGGTTGCCTCAAGCTTGGTGAAGTTCTCCAGCTGGCCGCAGGAAACAATATCATGGCTATCCCCACCCCGGAGAACACCACTGCGTGGCCGATTCCCTTTGACATCATCGTCTCTGCGATCCCGCGTCTCCAGCCGCGCTACTACTCGATCTCGTCCAGCCCGAAGCTCCACGCCACGTCCATCCACGTCACCGCCGTCGTGCTCAAGTACCAGTCCATCGCCAGCTCGCGCGTGCAGCAGCCCAAGTGGGTGTTCGGCGTGGGCTCGAATTTCTTGCTGAATCTCAAGTACGCGGCGACGGGCGAGACGGCGCCGATGGTCGCGGAGGTTACCCAGCCGGTATATGCTATTGACGGGCCGCGTGGCGCGTACAAGAACGAGACCGTGTACAAGTCCCCCATCCACGTCAGGCGGTCGACGTTCAGGCTTCCCACCAACCCTAAAAAGCCCGGTGATCATGATTGGACCCGGCACCGTATGTTTTTTTTCCCTTGTTTTTCGTTTCCTCTTAGCTAATCTCATTCGGGTCAGGGTGTGGCTCCGTTCCGCGGATTCGTGCAAGAGCGCGTTGCGCTCGCGCGCCGCTCGATCGAGAAGAACGGCCCCGACGCGCTCGCGGACTGGGGTCAAATCTCCCTGTTCTACGGGTGCCGCAAGTCGACCGAGGACTTTTTGTACAAGGAGGAGTGGCCGCAGTACAACGAGGAGCTCAAGGGCAAGTTCCGCATGCACTGCGCGTTCTCGCGCGAGCCGCCGTACAAGCCCGACGGGAGCAAGATCTACGTGCAGGATTTGCTGTGGGACGACCGGGAGCACGTTGCGGATGCGATTATCAATGGCAAGGGGTACATCTACATCTGTGGCGACGCGAAGAGCATGAGCAAGGCGGTGGAGGAGGTGCTGGCGCGTATTCTTGGGGAGGCGAAGGGCGGGTCGGCGGAGGTCGAGGGCGCGGCAGAGGTGAAGCTGCTCAAGGAGCGGTCACGACTGATGCTAGATGTCTGGAGTTAGATTCAGATTGGATTGGGGTTAGTGTATATTTATTCTTCCTAATCCTCCCTATGCCACCCCTCCTCACATTCTTTACTGCGTGGATACTACATGGTTCGGGCACCTAATGTAGACGTGGTAGGTAAAATGCATTCCTTAGACTTTTTCACCCGGCGGCCGAATTTTTTTGGAGTGACGTCATAGGGTCTATTCGAGTCGAGACGCAAATTGGCTGTTAGCCGTTAGCCTCTTCAAGTTTCTACAACTTTCTCGTCGATGTGCTGCCGCCTATTCCTGTTTGTGTGTTCTGTTCTACATCCTTCTGGCACAATCCCAAGCAAGTACGGATAATTCGCTGGTTGCTGCTCCGACTCCACCCTGGCTTGCTGGTGATAACCCTGGGTGGACAGGTGAAATGCAAATGCTCCTCAATGAGGCCGTGCAGCGTGTGGCATTACCGCGATACTTTGCATGTATTTTTTTCGGCGCGTCAGATCGAATGCCTGAAATGACGTCATAGGCGATCAGCTCAATCAGTATAGCAGCTCCAGCGCGTTGTTTCTCTCTATCTCATGGACAATGACTTTCTCGGACTCCGATACGCCAGCATCCGCATCCTACGTGTATCCCGTTCGCTCTCTGCTCAGCAATTCCATCCAGCGCGCTCGCAATGAACCCGCCTCTGGGCACGAGACTGTCGATATCCAGGCCCGCCGCCAGTCAAACGCAGGCCCGACACGCGATACAACTGATAACACTGCTTCTGACGAAAAATCAAAACCTCCAAGGAGAAGGAGAACCGTGTCGGAATCCTCAGCATCAAAACCGAAAATCGAGACCGCTACGCCGTCGAAAAAACCAAAGAAACGCCGCCATCGGTCCAGTATCGTGCCACCCAATTTCAGGCACTTCCCCGGCGAGGATTCTGCACCTAATCTGCGCCGCACGTTCACGGCGAGCTCCATTCGCCCGCTCACAACTGAAGACCTACCCGCGCATACTCTGGCGTATTTTTCCGAGTCTACTTCCGTAACCGATGTCGCCGCGCCTGCACCGGGACCGAAGCTGCCGCAGAGTCCACCGCAGGAGCTGAGAGCACGGCCGAAGCAGGTGCCGGTCAGCGACGACCCTCTGCCGCCGGAGGAGGTGCCAGACCTGCCAGACATCCCGCCCGATCCGCCCCTCACATGGAACGACTCCCAGCTCGAGCTCGTTCGTCTCCCGTCTTTGCCTTCCGACCCCACACCCAGGGGAAGCAAGGGCAGCAAAGCCAGCTCTCGCGTCGCCCCGGCGAATGCAGATGGTTCCCCCAGACCAGGATCCGGGACGTCGTCTCCCAAGATGGGCGATGACGTGCAGCGGTCCGACTCTTCTCAGTCGTCCGCGTCGCACGGGGGCGTCTCTGGCTCGACCGGCTCAGAGTCGCAGTCTGCTTCGGGGTCCGAAGCCAGTGATGCGTCGCAGTTCTTTACTGTGCGCTTCAAACACGTCACGGACGAGCACGGCCACCACCTCATTGTCGGGAGGGAGGGCAAGCTTTCTCGCTGCGAAGACGAGGTGAGTTTGGATTCGCTATTCGGTTTCGTAAACTAATTAATTTCCAGCCCATCCGGACACCCGGCGCGGTGCAAGGATTCGGCGTCCTTATCGCAGTAGATGAATTGGAAGATGCCCTCGTCGTGCGTCAGGTCTCAGAGGTACGACCCCCCTTTTTTTCGTCTCCTCCTTTCACAAACTAATCTCGGCGCAGAACGCCGAAGAACTACTCGGCCTCTCGCCGCGCTACCTCTTTTCCCTCGAGTGTTTCACCGACACGCTCCCCGAATCACAAGCCGGCACATTATGGGACAACATCCAGTTCCTCTCCGACTTTGATCAAAACACGCAAGACGAGGAGGCGTCCCCGCACGTGTTTCTGCTCACCGGGTGGGGCGCACCGGGGAGCGCTGCGCCGGGCGATCCCGAAGCAAGCAACGGGCGCCGGTCGTGGACGTGCTGGTGCGCTGTGCACCGCCCGTCGGATCCCACCGGCCTCGGCAGCCCTGGGATCATCATCATGGAGTTCGAGCTCGAGCGCGACGTGCTCAATCCCCCTATACCCGCCGTTCGACGCCTCAGCGCCGGACGTGGGCACGCCCGGAGTCGGCGAGCAGCGGGAGCGGGAGCATCGGCAGCACGCTGGGCGGGGAGTCGGATACGCCGAGCATGGTGACGATTATGGCGGGCACCCCGCCTATCCCCACGCCAACGCCGGCCACGACGCCTGGTTCGGCTGCGGCGCAGGAGGCGGTGCCGGGGGAGCCGCTACTGGTCGACACCGGGGCGACGGTCGCGGTGCCGGGGGAGGCGAACAAGGAGGTCGCGGCCGCGGGTGAGGCGCCGACGGGGCCCACGGCGGAGGATATCCTCGAGAGCACCACATCCCGCGCGAAGCCGCTCCCTGCGCTCGAGCGGCTGCGGCGCATCGCGCGCGGGGGAGCAGCCTTCCGCCGACGGGGGCTCGCCGGGCGAGTCGCGCTCGCGCAAGTCGCGCCGCATGGGCGGGGGGCGGCGCGGGCGCGGGCGGCGTGGGGATGATGGACGTCTTCGCGGTGATGGCGCAGATCAACGAGCAGCTCGGCGACGCGCCGGACCTCACGGCGTTCCTACAGGTCGTCGTTGGCGTTATCAAGGACCTGTCGCAGTTCCACCGCGTGCTGGTGTATCAGTTTGACGAGGCGTGGAATGGGCAGGTCGTGGCGGAGCTGTTGGATTGGAGCAAGACGAAGGATTTGTATCGGGGGTTGCATTTTCCGGCGGCGGATATCCCGGCACAGGCGAGGCAGTTGTATGCGATTAGTGCGTTTGCTGGATTTTCGTGTGTCGTTCGTGGGCTGACTTGATCAACGACAGACAAGGTCCGGCTACTGTACGACCGTTCGCAGAGCACGGCGCGTATTGTGGTTCGGAGCCAGGAGGACCTGAAGACGCCTTTGGTGCGTTCTACCTTCTTTTTAATCTCGTCGACGGTACTGACATGCACAGAACATGACTCACTGCTATCTACGCGCGATGAGCCCAATACATATTAAATGTGCGTTCCTTGAACTATTCGCGGCGTGGGGAAACTCAGGGCGGAATGGATATCCGCAGATCTAGAGAACATGGGGGTTCGGGCGTCGATGTCTGTCGTACGTTCGCTTTCATTCATTCTTTCCGTTCTTGTTACGAACTTACCATGTCGGGACAGTCAATCATGGCCTTCGGCGCACTATGGGGCCTCGTAACGTGCCACTCGTACGGCTCGCACGGCATGCGCGTGTCGTTCCCCGTCCGGCAGATGTTGCGTCTTCTCAGCCAGGCAATATCGCGGAACATTGAGCGACTCAGCTACGCACAGCGGTTGACCACGCGCAAGTTGGTGCGTCCACTCTCTTCCTTCGCTGTGTCTGTCGTTTACTTATGGGTGAACAGATCAATACGATGGCGTCGGATAACCATCCGGTGGGTACACTGCGTTTTTGGTTTGTGGATTCAGCTCAGCGGTGAGAAAATGGGCAGACGGGGTATATTGTAAGCAATGCGGATGATTTGCTGGGGCTGTTTGATGCGGATTTCGGGGTGCTTGTCGTACGTGTTTCGTTCCTCGACTTTTTTTTGGGTGCTCACACTGTGTAGATCGGGGCAGCCGCGAAGATGCTTGGGCCGAACGAGCACGGGCAGGAGATCCTCATCATGGCGGAGTACTTGCGACTCAAGCAGTTCACGTTCGTGCTCTTTCTTCTTTTCTTGGATGCACAGCATACTCACCGTACGCAGCACGATCCAAGTCTCCCAGGGCGTCAAGGCGGACTTCGAGGACCTCGTGTCAGCAGGGCTCGAGGTCATCGCGGGGATGCTGTACGTGCCGCTGTCGAGCGAGGGGAAGGACTTTATATGTTTCCTGCGCAAGGGGCAGCCGCGGCACGTACACTGGGCGGGGGAACCCCAACGTCAAGGTGCAGCCCGATACGATGCTCGAGCCCCGGAAGAGCTTCAAGGTGTGGTCGGAGACGGTCGCGGGGCGGTGTCGCGTGTGGACGGACGAGCAGCTGGAGACGGCGGGGGTGTTGGCGCTGGTGTATGGCAAGTTCATTGAGGTGTGGAGGCAGAAGGAGAATGCGCTACAGACGACGCGGTTGACGAACTTGTTGCTTTCGAATGCGTCGCATGAAGGTGTGTGGTGTGGCCAGGTCGCTCGAATTCTGCTCATTTTTCATCTAACTAGTGCGGACACCTTTAAATCATATCATCAAGTGCGTGGTTTCTTATTGCACTGATATGCGACTGATTGGCTGCCAGTTACCTCGAAATGGCGCTTAACGGGCCGTTGGACGACGAGACCCGCGACAATCTGAATCGCTCGCATGCTGCGTCCAAGGTCGGAATTTCATCCTGTTGCCTAGAATTCAATCTGACTCGCGCTTCAGAGCTTGTTGTTCACGATCAACGACTTGTTGGATCTGACTCGTCTCGAGAGCGGGAACGAGACATCTTTCAATGAGCCGTTCGACTTGCAGTTTGCCATCGAGGACGCGACGCACCTTTACCGCAAAGAGGCGCAACGGCGGAATATCTCGTTCAACATGGAACTGGAGAATTCACCAAAGATTGTCGTGGGCGATTCGAAGAAGATTCAGACGGTGGTGCAGAATCTCACTGCGAATTCCTGTGAGTGCTTTCACGGCTTGGGTTTATCGATGACTCATTCGCGTTTGACGCAGTGAAATACACGTCGAGTGGATCGATCACCATTGGGTGTACGACATTCGTAGAGCCGGAAGGCTTGCGGGGTCCTAGACAGACTGCTGTAGAGATTGTCGTAGCAGATACTGGCTGCGGTATTGATGCCGACCGTTTGGCGAGCATATTTAGAGAGTTCGAGGAAGTCGAACCGATGGAACCTAGACCGGGTTCTGGGGGTGGAGTTGGGTTGGGGTTGGCGGTGGTGGCGAGAATAGTGGCGCAGTATGTTTGCCCTCGGCTTGGTAATTTCGTTCCACTCACGCGGTGTTTAACAGGCTCGGAGGTCAGCTCAGAGTGGATTCGAAGGTGAATGAGGGGAGTCGGTTCTCGTTCCTGATTCCTCTGGCGTTGTCGGAGGACGGTGACGGGTTGGTCATGTCCTCGGGATCGTCCAAGGAGTCTTCGTTCAAGTCTCTCCGCATTCGGTCTCGGAACCAGAGTCTAGACTCGTCGACGGGAGAGATTGATTCTCTTGTCGAGGCTCTGTCGTCGGATCATATGGCTGCTCCGTCGCCGTCAGGGACCCGCGAGCACAGACGGACACGGTCTTCATCTCCCAACGAGAGTGTCACCGGCGTCGTCGGCCAGACGGTTGCCCCCGGGGTGTGGGGAGTATCAGACTCGAGCACCCCGCTACGGCCAGTCAAGCTCGACCGCTTTGGATTAGATTCGCCTGCTATACCAGCAAGCGGAAAGGACCTCGAACATTCTCCTTTTGTGCTAAAAGGAGCTTCTTCACCTTTTGGAGAAGTACCTCCTCCGACCCCTGCACGAGAGACCCCGCCGCCTGACGGGTCGTCAAAGCTGCGGGTGCTCATTGTCGAGGTATGACCTGAAATCCGCACCCTGATACGAATTCTGATCGTCGACTGTAGGACAACGACATCAACCGGATGGTGCTGGCGAAGCGGTTACGGCTCGACGGGCATGATGTGGTGACGACAACGAATGGCCAAGAGGGACTCGACAAAGTGACCTCAGATAGAGCCTACGATGCCATCTTGATGGATATTCAGTATGTCGTGATCTTTCCGCGTTTCGAGTTTTCTGACAGCTCCTTTTGCAGGATGCCCATCTTGGACGGGTACCAAGCCACGCAACGGATACGGGCCCTTGAGAAATCGAGCCCTCCTCCGGACAAGTCTCGACTGTCGAATACCCTGAATGGGGGTCACATCCCTATCTTCGCTGTTTCCGCTAGTCTTCAGGAGCACCGGCGGCAGGAGATGGCCAACTATGGAATCGATGGCTGGATTCTGAAGCCGATTGACTTTCAGCGGCTGAAGATCATCTTGACTGGGGTTACAGACGCGACACAGCGCGAGCTTGACCTTTACCGCCAAGGCTGCAGCTGGGAGGCAGGTGGCTGGCTGCCACTGCCGTCCTCATCTTCATCCCCGTCTCCCTCCTCATCTCCGTGACCGTGGTTTTGGGTTTTAGATGTTTGGGCTAGGTTTCTGTTTGTGCACAATATAGCTTACAATACAATTGGACTTGTAGTGTATCCGGGTAATATTTACATTCACGCACCGAATATTATCTGTATCATATGTAGGACAATGTATAAAATTGACCACGTTTGAAGAAAGAAACCTTTGCGGAACGGGTCGTCGTCGCAGCCACCTGGGCTGGAATTCAGAAAAAAACATTGTGGGGACACGGCTCGCAGGGTGAAGATGGGATGTTTTCAAACGGTTTTGGATTTTCTAGACAAAATGGGAACAAAGGAAAGCTCTAACTAGCTGCCCAACCAGGACCTGACCAGCCATCCAACTATGCCTGCAATGACCGCGGTGCTGGCCATTGTCGCGCCTACTTCTGGATCTCGACTCTTTTCCCATATTCTCCTCGACAAGCTAGCAGCACTGTGCGGTGGCGGAACGTCCGCCTGAACCGGCGTTGGTTCGACGAGCACGGCGGGACCTGGGGCGCTGTGCAACAAGTGCGCCTGTGCCTCGATCTGCCGACCGATCTCCTTCATGCTTTCCGCAACAACCGCCTTGTTCTCCAGACCCATCTCCTCAATCTTCTTCTCGAATGTCAGCGCCAGCCGCCGCCGCTTCCATGGCTCCACAAAAACGATCGCCACCACGAAGACGAGCAAATTCAGACCCAGAGCGGCGAGCGACCCGTACGTCGAGGCACTTCGAATTTTGTCTGACCAGACTTGCTCTTCGTGATAGCGAGCAAGAATGATCCGCATGAGCTCGGTGAACTCGCGCTCGACAGTCTCCTCGGCGCTGTGCACAGCCGCTCGCGCCTGCACCTCCTCTTGCTCGAAAGTGTGGTCCTGAGGAACGAGCGTAGTAAACCGAGCGATGTCCGCCTGGTTCCAAGCCGACTTGCGTTGCAACAGGTCGTTTATTTCCCGCTGAGAATTAGAGCGCTGCACGACTGCGATGTCGTATGCGGTTTTCGCTAACCGGGCAGCGTTGCGGGCCTCATTTATACGCGTTTCTGTAAAAAACACATTCATGAGCCGTTGATGAGATTACGCGGCTCTTAAGCACATACACACCCTGTTCGACAACCTGCCGCTTGAGGGCTTCGATCTCTTCGTAGCCAGTGATTTTATTCAGGTGCAGACCAAGCTGGGAGAGAACAATTCTTGTGTTGGAGGTGAACTCGTCCGCGCGAGTCCGGACAGCAATGGCGCTCTTTTCGGTCCACTGACGCACGCGTTCCTTCAATTCAGAGGGAGGCTGAGACGAGGAGGCCACAGGTTCCTCGACGGTAGGTCGGGTTGATTCGGGTGAGTTCACCGAACGATTTTCTGGCTCAGATTCAGGCTCCGGAGGTAAAGAGCGCACTACATTGCGTCGGAAAGGCGTAGCAGAGAGCCCACGAGCGACAAGAGGTCGATGTAGAGACGACCTGAGAAGCATTCGGCAAACGAGACGCGAGGCTTATTTTGCTGCTATTTGCGGAACGTAAGGCGCGGATCAAAATTTCATCAAAAACATCACATTTCACTATTGCCCCTCAACCTCAGTCAATTCTCCTCCAAATGGCTTTGGATCTGGCCTAAACAATGCGGAATTACCTTCTACAATGCATAGGCTAAGTTTAATATTTATACAAGCACGTGCAAATGGGGCAACCGAGGATTTTTGACTGTTGCCCCTCTATCTGCGCAAAGAACAAGCTTGTAGGGCCGAGAACTTTATCTGTGAGTGTTCACGACAATCCGTAAGACAGACAACACTTGTCGCCACATATTATTGGCTTTTTCCCGGCCAAATCGGCAAGCAGTACTAGCCAACGCACAACAGCCTCGATGTAACACTCAAACAATTGGAATTCATGCTGCAGGTGAGATTTTGATGACAGTCGTCCTTCTCAAAACGCACAGCTGTCCGAGGCCCTTTGGGTTTAGGCCCTGGTTTAGCACCTTGCTTGTTCACTTTCACTTGGGCCTTGTTGTGAGCACAAACAGTACGGGATTTTTGTGGTGCAGTAATCATCAGGGTAGGCAGAAAGAAGGTGGAATTAGTTTGGAATGTACACCGCCAAAGTGCACTCATGTGTCCATGACCTGGAAGACCCACATGTCAGTCAGATTTTTCATTGAATGGTCCCAGCTGCTTGCCAGATTGATCCCAGCTGGAATGCTCACCTAGAATCTCAGCTGTCGACCAGCTGCATTTTATATGGTTACCGCATTGTCTCGGCAGCCGCCTCCCATCTATTGGTCCAGTGTACAAAATATGAAATTCTGCGAAATGTAAGCCACAGCGATAGCAGTAGTTAGCTATAGGCTCGTGGCACTGTAGACACTCGAGAACCTGGTTCCATGCGCACTGGAACTTTTTACATCCCCAGGGTGCCACGGTACTGTTCAAGATTTTTGATTCATCTCCAGAGTCCAGGCTCGTTTTCTTCAAGCTAAACCCCGTTAGGAAAGATATCACTGAGTTATACAGTCACAGCACGAAATATTTTCAAGTAATTACATGTGCCAAAATTCTCAGTGAACTTTCGACGAAGTCGCGTTGACAGAATTGAGTGCGAGGTCCGTGCGCTCGGGTCACGCAGTGTGACACGATCACGTGCATGTTGGTTGTGTATGAGTGACTCAGCTCTTTCCTCCCCCCTCCACCTCCCTATGCCAAATTTCACCAAAAGCATATCCCTCGCATACAAGGGTAGGAGCCAGGACCAAACAGAGCTTTGAAATCGGCATGTCCTCACCACTGGGCCACCACGCTGCACCTAGTTAGCAATGGCACGACCCAGAAGCGACAACGCTCAGTGCTCACACTTGACTGTCCTTTGACAAGACCTATCAACTAGGAGAAGGCTCATATCATCAACCACACTCTCTCCATTATCTTCTGCTCCACCTTGGGTCACCACTTGATCTCATTTGCATCGTCTGGGACACATTGAACGATGAAGACCTGTCTCGCGGATTTGATGCCAATGCTCTATTCCGATCCATTCTTCAAGGAATCTCAAACTCACGCTCTAGACCAAATTCCGAGCAGTTTTACATCAAATACTTACGAAATCGTTCACGGTATCAATCTTCCAGATATGAATATTTTCATTTCAACTTCAAACTTGCTTTTCAAGCCTCACGCTCCCTTCTTTCCGTTAACTCCTCAAATCTCCTGTCTCCTCCAGCTCATGTCCTTGTCTCAAGAAGTTTCCATCTCTTCAAACTCCACTTCTCATCGTTGTACTTCCTTCTCTTCAAATCTTGGACTCCAGTCTTTCTATCAAATTCTCAAACTTATTCTTGACCTACAAGTTCTATCTTCTTCAATGTCGTGCTCATGGTTAGTTCTTCGCATAATTATACTTCTATGCATTCTAATAAGCTTCTTTCAGCGAAAGGTCCAAGATTCGGAAAGACACCAAGGGTGACTCGAAGATCACCAAGTGCATTTCTATCAACTGATTGATATATCTAACTGACATTCTTGTACAGAGTGTTCCACCATATTTTGGAAGAAGACCAGAAGACCCATGGCAAGAACGACGTCGTGATCGATGCCAAGGCTGTCAATGGATTCCAGCAGCAAGTCAATGACCTCATCGACATTGGCACCCTTGATGCCGCCATTGCCATCGAGGCTGATGATGAGGCGTAATAAATCCTGTAGTACAATCTGATGAAGCTTGTAGAGTCATATACAATGAATGCCACGTTTTCCATTCATATTTGACCCGCCACAGGGCGAGGGAAAAAATACAGCTGGAGTTACCACATACAGCAACAGACAAATACCACATTTAGCCCACAGCTGGTGTCCAGCACAACCTGGCTCCATGGTGGACCCATACCGTATTGAACCTGGAATCACTCTCGAAAATAGCTGGCCACCAGCTTTTCTTGCCATGTTAGGTATATATCAAGTACACCTGTCACACAGGTGCCAGCCAACTGCCGGTGTATTCTAGGACAATCACTGTGTTTTTTCCAAAATATCTGCTAGGTTGATAGCTTCTATGATATAGTCACAATATCCCTGGGTATGCACCATTTTCCCATAGTATCCAGTGCATGGACAGCCAAGGTATCTGCTGTGGTGGATAGCTTAAAAATCTGTTAAACTATCCCCCGCTATCCTCAAAATTATCTCAAGATATCACCAGTGGTAGATATCTAGCTGTGCATGTGATCGCGGATCGTCCAGACCGTATTCAAACTCCGATCAGTATCAGTATCAGTATCTGTCCAGTATCGAGCCAATATTATTCCATATGAGGGATTTGAATGCAATTGTCAGTTTAGAGGTCAGACTGCATTCCCTGCTTAGCTCACCAGTCATAGCTCTCGTGGTCTAGTAGAATGATACGTGCTTTGGGCACCCACGTGAGCTTCTCGCCATCACGTGACGCGCATGTGCACGGGGTCCCGGGTTCAAATCCCGGCGAGGGTCTTTTTGTTCGCGCTGCTTTTGTTCTTTTTCTGCAAGAAACAAGTCTCTAGGTAGTAGCCTTCGATTTCCTGAAGTTTTCCGACTTTTTGGACATGCAGAACCAGTAACTTCCTTTTTTGGACAGCACTTGTTGCTTCATTTATCTCAAATGACATGTTGGGGGCCCACCGAGAGCCATGAGTCTCTGGTAGGACTTGTTTGAAACTCATCTTGATGTGTGCCAACATTTCCCTGCCCACAGGCAATCAACTCATCATGAACAAACATTTTCCAAGTTCTACCTCAATTGAAGTTAGTTAGTTGCATCAAGGTTTTGCTCCTCCAAATCGCTGGGATTTGAACCCAGCAGAGCAGAGGCCAGGGTCTTTGACTCAGCCACTCAGAGTAGACTTCATTGCTCTCAAGCAAATCCCCCCTCCAAGAATGGAGCCAGCTCTGTGCAGAACTCAGCTCCATAAACAGCTCCACCCACACCCTCTTAGCATCAACATTGCAAGGTAATACATCTGATGTGAGGTGTGCTTCTGTAGTGAGCTCGTGGGCACCTTTATAGGGAGTTTGGTAATGTTGATTCAGAAGACTCAAAGTTGGAAGAGGTTGTCATGCTCTCTATCAGTGAAGGGGCAGTGAGGGCTGCTTGAAGGTGTCATATGTGGGAGACCAGGAGGATTATTGCAGTAGGGGATGGCACAAGAGACTGAATGAGGTGAGGTTGTAACTTATGCGTGCAATGATCAATCTATGCCACTGCATTGTCTTTGAACATGTCAGTACCTTCCTTAAAGAATCTGCAATTTGTGCTGGGTTTTTTGGATGGTTTGGCAGTTTTGTGTCAAAATTATGGATCCAGCATGCATTGAGCCCCTCCCGTTCCATGGGCAAGAAAGATATTGAAGTTGCTAGAGATTCATGGGTAGGGTTCAACACGGGTCTACCCGCGGGTACCCAGAGGGCGACCCGTACCCGTACCCGTCAATACTGTACCCGACTTACCCGCGGGCCTCAAACCCGTACGGGTCGCCCGCGGGTTCCGAATTACCCGCGGTGCCTTAAGCCCGTCGGGTCGACCTGCGGTATGCAACTGGAAAAAAGCGAGAAGTAAAGTCCTTGAGTTACAAAAGATGTACTATGTTAGTTAGATATCTCAATAACTCCATCCTCTTCTTCTACTTCTGCAAGTTTATGCTTTTTGGGAGTGCATGCCGCGATAAGATCCTGCACCCGAATCAAGTTGTTCCGGGACCTAAAAACGCGGCACACTCAGTAAATATAGAACGGCAGCACTTCAGATCAGAGGCGGCATATGTGCTGCCATCAACGGCACTTCACTCCTCATCACCGGCACTTGACACGCCACGCGCGGCTCAAGTGCCGTCATTTAATTTGGCATCGGTGGGCCTTCTTTTGGTAAAGAACTCGATCATCATTGTTGTAAGTGCGTTGGAAGCAAACAGTATTTATTTTGATATATGAAGATACTCGGTATTGATAGAGTTTGTAAGAATTTTACTGAGCGTCACTAAATAGTTCTACCAACACACGCAGTCAGGAATACAGAAGGTGTGGTGACCCTTTCAATGTGGGCGAACAAGTTGAATGGTAATGAATTCACAGAGACAATTTATACTAAAGAAAAGGCGATATCACCGGTGCAATTAGAAAGAAACGGTGTTGAAATGCGAGGGTGTTTCCTTTCATGGACGTTGGCGTCTCGCGTACGCATTTGGTTTGCTTATGAATCGTTTCACTCTATTTCATATTTTACTTATCATTTGATTGATCGTATATAGGCCGTATCGTTCCATACCCGCCCCTCGGTCTTTACCTCTATCTGGGTACGGCTGAGGGTGTGTCTCTATTTATTACCCATGAACTGTTACTTACATTACTTGTAGACTATCATACTTACTGTATTCTCTACAAACGGGCCTGAATTAATGAAGTATGGAGTAAAAAGTGGTGGAAAGAGAGAAAATAATGACCAGGGTACGGCGACTGTGAGTGAGTTGCAGGGTCCAGTCAATAAATACGTGGCGGAAAAAAGAAAAAGAAAAAGAATAAAATAATGTCATAGCGTCGTCAGGAGCAGGGGTTGCTGTCGAAGTTACGACGTCTTGCTGGCATGCTGTTGGCGGATGGGATGCAGCTGTCTAGCTTTGTGGTGGGCCGAGTTCAAGCCGAGTTTGACAGCTCTTTTCGGCCGAAAACCCGCGGGTTTACCCGCACGGGTACACGGTATTGTGACGGGTCGAAAAATTCCAACCCGTACCCGTACCCGGCAGACCCTCGGGTACAAACCCGCGGGTGGACCCGGTACCCGTGTTGAACCCTATTCATGGGGAGATGGGGTGCTGAGAAACCAATGTTGTTGTTACTATCATCTGTCTTGCATACTCGTGAATCATATGCGTGAACTCAAAGGAACAAGATAACAGCATACCCAGGTTTGCAAAGTATTCAAGTTGTCGCATATGATGAAACAGCTGTCATGAAGGGTTCAGAACATCTAGGCATGGCCTTGTTCTGAGAATCACAAAGAAGAGTCAATGAAAATGAAGCATGCAAATTACCGTATACATCTCATGTGAGCTACACACAGACATTGCCTTGCGCTGCCGGTGAGCATTGAAAAAGGGGCAAACCAGCAACCCAGAGATGAGGTTACAATACTGCAAGAAGTGGAGGTGTGGTTGCACCAACGCTTCTCCAAGTTGTCAACATCACCTTTCTGGTTGTTTTGTCTTCTGTCCCAAGGGGTGATCAGTGATGCTGCCGTGGAAATCAACCCATTGCTGATTGTTCGTATTGATCCCTTGATTGTTCGTGTTTGTTAACAGCATTGATTACTGTATCGTTTTGACCAAAGGTTCATGTTACGGGTTACGGGCACCTGTGAACTGAACAATTTTGGCCTATGTGACGGTTACGGAGAGCCAGTGAACACTTGAGCTTTCGAAGCGTTTAAAAGGCGTAAAATTCGATTTTTGAGCTGCTAAAAATTCGACAGAAAACAGGCGAAAATACGCGAGAAAATCAGTGCTCTTCCCAAATCGGGCCCAGATAACGCCCGCGCAGGAATTTCTTGCGCTGACCTCGCCCAAGAACGAGAGGCACGGCATCTACAGGCTCTTTTGTCCTCAGCATCCGCGAAAGGGAAAGAGGCCCACGGAACTGAAATTTTCTTGCAGTATGTGTGTATAATGTTGCCGCTGTTCGGTCCTAAACTGAATCCTGAAATTTTTTGGCAGTACATGTTGTATAATGTTGCCGCTGTCCGGTCCTAAACTGAATTGCTTCTAATCTGGACGACAAAACTCAAATTTTCTTGCAGTACATGTTGTATAATATTGCCTCTGTTCGGTCCTGAACCAAATCCCATACTATCTGGACCCTAACCGAGCCCGAATACGAGTTGGGGCTTGTTCGCAACCTGGCGGGATCGGCGTGGCTGATTGGCGAATGGACAATTTGACGGGCGTTACGGTGACGATCGACCAGTGAACATTAGGGCCAGTGAACTATGAAGGTTACGGGTTATACCCTGTGAACCTTTGGTCGAAACGATACAGTACCTCTAATACCCTCGCATTTGGTCTCGCACATGGAATGAGGCCAAGATATAGCGTCCCTGGCCCTCAGCAATGGCTTCCCAAAAGAAATACACGACACATAACTTTTTTTCTAACTGGCCTATTCCTGATTGTTCGTGTTTGTTAACAGAATTGATCACCTCCAATACCCTCGCATTTGGCCTCGCACATGGAATGAGACCAAGATGTAGTGTCCCTGATCCTCAGCAATGGCTTCCTGAAAGAAATACACGACACATGGCTTTTTTTCCAACTTTTCTGCCTAGGCATCAATGGTCAGGAATTTCAGAGATCAACATGGACAATCAAGGGATCAGCACGAACAATCAGCAATGGGTCGATTTCCGCGGCAGCATCGGTGATGGCCCCCTGTTCTGTCCTCAAGATGGCCAGCAGCAGCATGGTATAGAAAGTAGAAAGAGACTGAGACAAACAAACAACTGCTTGTGTCCCAATTTGGTAGTATCTGAATGACAATTCTGCTAAAATGAAATGCGTATCCCTGAGGCATGATGGAAAATGTGGAATGGGGCAGGCGAACAACCTCTCAATGACAGCTAAGAAAATTCCGATGGAATCCAATGCGTATCCCTGAATTCCTCCTCGTAAATCATTCCATCTATTTCAGCAAAAAGATCAAAGGTGAAATCTTGCGCAAACACCGACCCAGAATAAAAATTGTATCCTGCAGCCGGTGGGATGCTGGCGTCCAATGTAAGGTTCACAGAAGCTGTGCGTATGACAATAGTGTCCCGCTGATAAGGGTTGATGTATACCCGCGAGGGGACAGAATCATTCCGCACCTCAATGATAGCATCAGCAATGGGGAAGCACGAAAGAATGAAGCGACATACCGCTGCGACGATGGTGAATGATGCCCCAAGGGTACTGCGACCAGGCACGAACAAAACGCGGTCCTGCTCGATGGCATACCCGGATCCTCCGTTGTTTTCGACTTGCCCGTCAACCTCGAACCAGAACGTGCCGATGGATGTGTCCGCGATGGGGGTTGAGAAGGTGTACTTTATGGGAGACAGACCCAATGCGCCAACGAGGGGAGTCGTGACGAGGGCAGAGTTGGTCGGACTGGCTGAACAGGTTCCACTTGCGCATGTAGTGCTATCACGATCGGCCCAGTGGAGAGTAACTTGGCGAGCAGTGTTGGACAGAAGCTAAAATTCTCATCGATGGATGGAAACAAAGCAGAGAAAAAAAGTCATACCCGCAACGTTAGGTTGAGGACAAGAGTGTCATCTTGTCCAGGTGCGAGCTGAACGCCTGCGACTTTGACGGGCAGGGGTTGGATGCCGTCGGTCAAGGTAACGTTACTGGGCACAGTGTCAATCATGCGACCCAAAAGTGTCGCGCAAGTCGAGGCAAAGTTCTCTGGAGAGGCCAGGCTGGAACATTGTCTGTCAGTTTCGGAAGCCAAATGAGAAGAACCAACACACGATTGCATAGTGACATTTCCATCGCTGCTGAAGACACGCAGATCCGAAGACAGGGTTGAATTGCCGTTCGCACCAATGACGAGAAGATCGTCCGTTGTTCCATCAAGGTACTGTGTTACACTGGATTCCGAATTGATTAGTGAAAAGTAAGGCAGGGTGATGAACACACATCGCGTTATCAAACTGAGGGGTTCCGTCGAATAACACAATATTATCCTCAAATTGTATGTTCCCGGGTGGTACCAGAGTTGGAAAATCGGGATTGTGAACTCCGCTATTGAGAAATTACGGACAGGGCGATGAAGAGGAAACGAGGAACGAACCCCACAGTGTGTCCACAAGCGACAAGTGCGATCATTTCTTCTTGTGTGAATCCTTGCTTTCTGAATGACTCGATGAAGTCGTCCAGACTCTGATCTGGCGTAGGTACCCCAGGTGGGCCAGCGCTGGATGCATCAATCCGTCCGCCACGGAGTGCAACTACGGGGCCACCGCACCCGACTGTCGCCAGCACGACACCAATGGCAGTTACATCGGAGTCTGCGTCGTTTTCAGAAAGCGGCAAAGAGGGGGCACATGTACATACAAAAGAGATATTTGTTCGGGAAATCTATAAAGTCAAACATGGCCGCCTCCAGGTCGCCGCCGACATTCTGTGAAGGACTCGATGATTGACGAAAGTAATGACAGAAGTATACTTTCCTCGGCACGATCTAGTTCAAAGACAATCGAATTATCTAATCCTGGTCGTCCATCAGCACTGAGACATGTAAATGAATGCGTCGCAAGTACCTCCAGTTCCATCGTCAATATTGTGTGTTGCCATATCGTGGTATGCCTGCAGAAAAAGGCTAAGACGGTGCGGTTGCAAGATAGTTGTTTGGCCACCCACAAATCGAATCCATTCGGCGGCGGTACTTCCGTTGTTGTCTTGCGGTATGCATCCGTTCAGTTGCGCAAGCAGGTCGACGACGCGGTCCGGAAGGCCCTCCTGCTTTCCTTCATAAAGCAGCCCTTCCAGCTGATCAATAAGCGGCGAGGGCCAGTGGTAGTCACCGCGAACGAGCTGGACAAACACAAGGAGCTGAATAAAGCGCACAATCATGAGGAAGTGCAGAAACAATTGCGAGATGGACAGAAGATGGCTGGCTTTTATATGGATGCAGGAGGTCGGTACCGCCCACGTATTCCCACCATCGACAGCTCTGATATTGAAGCGAGTCAACGTTGACACTGGCGATTCATTCCCCGTTGTCCGTCCAGGGAGTGGCGGCCCATTTGAGTGTTGCAAGAATCGATCAAGTTTCCAGCACAAGTCCTGGAAAATAAGGTCATAAGTAGACTCTATCTCTTCGGAAATGCGGGTACGTACCAATGCGTCTTGAGCGGGTAAGGATCGAGTCACCGAGTTTTTTTGTTTCTTGAAATGCGGCCTTGTGTGCCCGATCAAAAAAGCGAGCGTCAATTGTGACATAGCCCCGCGATGCTCGCCGGCTCGCCAGACTTTTCATAGTTTCTACAGCAGCGCCAACCACACCACTTGGTACGGCGGCAGCGCATGCCCATGCAACGGCCTGTGGATTGTCAATGCGTATTAGATTAGCACAAGAGCGTAAAGTCAGCAGTAACACGAGCAGCGCGTTTGAAGAACCGTCAAAAAAGAACTTTGATGAGAATGAATATAATGACACGTTCAAAATTCCACATCAAGACACAGCACTACGGGTCCAAGTAGACGATCGACATATGTGGACCCAGAGAAATTCCGGAAAGCCAGCGCACAATGAAACGAGAACGAGGGCGCGCGTAATAATCGCGAGATGAGATGCGAGATGTTGCTGAGTCTGCGAACTTGTGGCCAGGTGAGAGCTAGATTGCGGCGTGAATGAGGCGCAAGAGCATAGAATAGTAGTGAAGTTGCTGGGGCCGTTGATTGTTGTCAGAGAGAATGCCCAGCGGCAGAATTCCGGAAAGCCATTGGAAAGCCGCCGCTAGTGATGTGCCGGGTCAGGGCTCAAGCCCAAGCCCAACCCAAGCCCGACCCAGGCCCGACCCGAGGCGGGCCTCGGTAGGGTTCAGGGTCGGGCTCAGAATTTCATCAGACCCGCGACCCGGACTTGAGCCCGGGTCGCCTTGCATACGCTCGAAAGGGGCAATCAGGCAAGTGAATAACGACTAGGAGGTGACTTTGAACATACACAAGCTGAATTGAACGTTCAGCGAACTAACATTTACTTCCATTCCTTCCTCAACGTCGGGTAGGTGAATTGGGAAATTCTACCAAGATCTGATCAACATCAAAACCACTCTGAAAAGTTATTTACATGGCCAGTTACCTTTTAGAATAGTCCTTGGGCTTCAGAAGAGGTTAGTCGCATTCATTTTTTGACCAACAACTACCATTCAATACACTTTGAAAAGGTCATGCTCAAGGCCAGGCTCGAGCCCAAGACCGACCAGTGACTGACCCTCCTGCCAGGGTCTGGCTCGGTATATTTTCAAGCCCAGACCCAAGCCCGACCCGACCCAAACAACGCTAGCCACCGCATATTGTTTGAGGTGGTGATCCGCTTCCATGGCGGGTAAACACATCCAGTGGATATTAGTATGGGCTAAATGCAGAAAGGCGAACCAACGTTGCAGAAAGGCGACGCACCAACGAGCGCAAAGGCAGCAAATGCAAAGCGTTGTTCTCGTTAGAAGCGGTCCAAGCCGAAAGGTATCGGTCACAAGCCTGTCACATGCTCGTTCTGTACTAAAACTAGTCTCTCGGAGCCAGCCTTCAACACGGTAATGTCTCGTACCTCGATCGTGTTGAAGTCTGTTATTAAGTGATGGGTCCCGATTGGGGTTCGCCTTTGTTACATAATCTTCGCTTAGCTCCCTCTGCGCCGTTTTCGCTATACCGCACCTTTTTTTCTTGTTTTTTGTCATGGAACTGAATAATAGAAGGTATTGGAGACGATCTGCCTCCTCAGAATTTTCGAAATGATGCTTGAATGAATGCAGCAACCCGTCCTCGATATGGTGTGACATCAGTGTGACACAAACCCATCAACTTGACTCGTCATTCACTTCGTCCCATGGTGCTGAAAAAAATCTGAAAATATTTGAGTAGGGAGAAAGCCTCAGTTCCTTTCTATTGAAGATATATCCAAGGTTCCAGAGCGGGGAAAAGGGTCTGAAAACATGATTATGTAATAAGGTTCTACCCCGATCGGCGACCTGAGCTTAAAAACGGACTATACTAAAACCACCATGCTGCTCGACCCGGTCGAGGATGCCATGTATCCCGTCCTTACACTTCCCAATGAAATCACTTCCGGAATCTTCATCTATTGCCTTCCGACCGTCTCGTACCAAAATCGCGAATGGAACAACGTCAACCCGGTTACCCGAGCGAGGTGCCGATGCTGTTGCACATCTGCAGGGCATGGAGAGAAATAGCCCTTGGCACGTCTGCGCTGTGGGCAAAGATGGAGCTCTCGATGGAGAATATGTATGACCAGGACGTGGCGCAAGCATCGCTCAAGCGAGCGAAAGGATGCCCGCTCTCTGTAAAGCTGCATCGGTGGCCTGAAGATGAGGGAAATACGCGGTCCATTCCCTTGGCCATCTTTCAAACACTTTTCGGCCGTCCCCACGATCTGCAGTTTTTAGAACTGTCGTCCATACCTTTGGACTACATTCGGGAGCTGGACCAGCTCCCGGGCTCCTGCGACTTTCCTTCGCTTCAAAAATTGACAGTTGGCATCGAGAGAGGTTTGAATGACTCAGACTTTCGTTCAATGTACCATATCCCTTGCGCCCAGCTCTTTGCCAATGCGCCCCTCCTTCGCGAGGTCTCCCTCATCGGTGATACCCCACCCTTCTTTCTCGAATGCCTTCCACGGCACCAGTTCACGAAATATACCGGCGCCGGCGTCTACTACACTGACTGTATGGGTGTATTGCGTCTCGGTTCGAACCTCGTCGAATGTGCTTTAGCTACGGACGGGATAGTCACGGATTTGGTGGAGATACTATTCCACTCGAGCCTGAGGTCGTTGACCCTCTTCAAGGATAGGTGGGGCAGCACAGATATTTTCCGCTTCCTCACGTTACCTATGCTAGAAACCCTCCGAATCCTTGACTGCCAACATGGGCAGTTCAATAATTCGGAATTCCTGGATTTCCTGACGAGATCTTCCCCACCCCTGCGCCAATTCACTATGCGAATGGACTCCATTGCTCCACTCCACATCGTCACCTTCCTATCTATGCCCGATCTTGTCGAACTGGAGATCTGGAACTTGGATGCGATATTCTTCATCAGTTTCTTCTCGGCATTCGACGGCGTCGCTTTCCTACCCCAGCTTCAGCACCTTTCTTTCTTGAAAGTTCGCCCACACCACCTTTCTATGCATGTTGCAAGCACACAACTGCGTGAAATGCAAGTACATCAGGAAAAACTCTCCGGGCCGTAGCAGCCCGGTTAACTATGTCGATCAATATAGTTCGCGTAGCTGCTGTAGCTGAGCAGGGCAGTATATAGCTTGCTGTAGGTGACATAGTTCCTTGGCCAACTATATTATTCTACATTGCTTCGCGCGATAACTATGAGACACTATATTGTTCTGTGCCGGACCTATCAAGACCTATATTTTTTGTGGTGCGTGTATACCTGTGCACAAAAGCACACCGCCGATACTTTAAAAACAAGTATATTCAAAATGAAGGCTAATGATACATTGAACGTGCAGCGTCCAGATGCGCATATGTTGGCAATTCGGGAATTATTGTGAGTTTCAGATGCGCAATGAAATGACAGTGTAGGGTACTTTGCACCATGTGCTCCAGATCGCGCATACACACATAGTTGGCGACTGGGTCAACTTGAAGTCGCACTGGCACCCATCTTGCGAAACTTCGCGTGCATGCGGCCGCCCGGCGTGCCCGCAGCGAGAGTTACGCACCCGCGACCGGCTTGACCGTGCACATGCAACATAGCTGTCTCGGTAACCCAGACGTTCGGGTGTGATCCGTTATCTTATCTGAGCGGAGTTTGAATAAATGATAAGAAAACGAAGGGCACAGATCACACCCGAAGAATCGCCAATCAAACTCTTATCATTTATGTCAATCACCCGGAACACTCCGTGATGGTGCAGATAAGATAAATGAGGGATCCAGAGCGGTCACACTATAACGTCTGGGCCACCGAGACAGGCAACATAGTAGTCTCGTGCAGCATCCGAAGCACACATGCCGCGGTTAGTGCGAGAAGCATGACGACAGTGAGCTTGCGGACATAATCGTCGTCAGGAGGAAAGAAAGAGTTGCACACACAAGTCCTTCAAACTCCGCTCCATCAATTGCGTGTTGATGGATCACGCGATGGTTGGTGCCACGTCACATCTCTCTGTCTCTCACCACGACCGTCTCGTTGCCGTCTCGTCGCTGCTCAACGTCTTCTTCTCAACGGTTAGCAAGAGTGCGCGTCTCATCTCTCAAGTTCAAGATACTCCTCAAGGCTCGTTCAAGGCTCGAAGCTCGAAGTCTTGTACTCACCCATACGTCCTGCGTCTTCGCAATGCCTTCCTCCTCGGTTGTCTCGTTCTGATCCTGAAGTTCTTCCAAGATAGTTCTCAAAACCTTTATGCTCTACCCTATGTCGTGAAATCCTAACATTGTCCTCGCCCGTCAAGAGATTCTGGAGCGCGCTTAATATTGGGCGAAGATTTTGGACTGCGCAGCACTCTGCGCTCAAGACCCGCAAACTTTATCCTTGAGACTCAACATTACCCTACAGCCGTGCCACGCACCGTCAGATTGTCAAAGCCACCCTGCCCTCAATGACGTGCTGCCAACATGTCACTGATTCTATTCATCTAGGTATGCGCTGTGCGCCGTTGATCCACATACCATGACCCTGTCCCTTCTGGTACGCCAATCTAGCTCTGTGATTTCGTTTACTGATGCATTCTTTTCCAGATTGCATGTGTTCTCGAGTCCAACGTGCAAGTGGCTGTGATGACGCGACAGGAATTGTCCAGGGTCCTGGACAAAACTTATGTGTATGTATCCGTTCATTTATTTTACTTTCATTTCTTCAGCTGATTTATGGGAACAGTACTCTATTGGCCATATCTTGCCTGTGCATTGCTTCGATGTGCGACACACCTGATGTCGAGTAGTACCTACCTTGTTGTTTCCCCACCTGGTTTTCCGACCATTGTACTGGGTGGCCGAAAGGGGAAAGTTGCAAAAAAGAAATCGAAAAAGGAAGGAGGGCGAGAATTTCAGAGAACTTCAAGATAGTCTCAGGGAACCTCACAGAAAGTGAAGCTGTGATACTCTTGGCTGAAAATTGCTTGCTCACTTTGCCTTATTTGAATTTTGTTGCCCAGAATGGAGACAACAAAATTTTCATGCCATATACGAAACTGGATGTCGTGGAGGACAATCCCGACGCGTTCCGGCGATACCAACACGACAGCTGGATGAACGAGACTGTACGGCTACTGGGATGATTTATTTGAAGAGAAACTTCAAGAGGAATATGTCATTTAACTTGTGTGCACTACTCCATCTCCGGTGAAACTAGGTGTGGTAAAGGCGATGTCGGACGGGACGGCGAATTCAATATGACAGATAGATAAGACACATCCTACAGTGAATGGAGACAATCTAGTTCAGGAGGAAAGACCAATAATTGACAACAAATAAATATTTTACTCTCCAGGGCCCTGTTGGGTGGAACTTGAGTTGGAGGAGGCCTTCAAGGCTGCTTTCGGGTCAAGATGTTTGCAACGTCACTATTGCTGAATTGAAATGGTCCTGGAGCGACTGGATTCGCCCCAGGCTGAGAGCAAACCAGCAAACTGAAAGAGAGAGAAGTTACCTCTTTGTGGGCATATTTTGGCTCAGCTTCATGCTGCATTCAAGACAGACATGAATTAGTGGCCTTCTTTGGAGAATCAGAGGAAATTCAACCGCTTTCGCTGCCCTCGGTCCCCCGATGGCGTGACAGTTGACCGGCAACGACCCGGCAGGATTGAATGGGATTTGGCAGGTAAAAAAATGATTCTTTGTGTTCTGAAGCACAAAGACATGTAAAGAACCTAGAATGTACGTGTTTAGAACCCACATATTCCGCAAAATGGTGTAATCGCGCTGCAACGCACAGAGAGGCGCGAGAATGGACATAAACGCACATAACGCACAGCCACTGATGGTACCTAATTTGGCGGGCGATAGCAGTCTCATTGTTTACGATCTTGACACAGCGGTTTCCAATGATTTTTGTCCACAGATTGACTTCTTTATGTTCATTTGGACTATTCAAATTTTCTAGCGATTTTACATGGTGTTAATAGAGAGGTAGAAAGGCGTGAGTCGCATGCCGTAAGTTATGTGCGTTATGTGGACCCAGCTGATCGATCGGTCAACCCCCCACCTTAATAGATTTTGTTATCTGTCCTTTCTGGTGTGCGGGAGTATGAGCTACAAGAATATGTATTGCTACATAGGGATATGTAGGCTACAAGACTACCGAGCTCTGACGCTATATAGGCATGGCGTGCAGCTATAGCTGCTACAGAGCACTATATATTTTTGGCTGGAAGCTATGGGGTGCTATATAAAGGGGGTCAAGCTACGAAGCTACGCGAACTATGGTCGCTACATAGTGGTACATAGACTGTGGAATTTTTCCTGATGTAGGTTTGGCAGCCAGATGGAATGCCAGGCACCCTGGACATGCGCAATTGAAATCCTTTTGTTGTCTCTGGGATCAGGACGTTGGTGATCTTTTGGAGGATGATCTTGTGCTGTTGAGGGCAATAGCATCAGAGGGTTTGAATATCTGTCTGAAAAGTCCAACACAAATATACATCTAATGGGTGTATTGATCTCCTTGATTTCATTCTTAAGTTGATCCTCAGCTGCAGGCATGCTTCAAGTCACTCAGTCGAACAAGTATCCCTCTTCGAGACTGGCTGTAATGTTGATCTCATACTCATGGAAAGCCGGAGCAACACGCTTTTTTAGCGAGATAGCTGATGTCTGGATTTTTGATCGCCGCCCTTGCCAATAACCAGGACCCCCGGGACCTGTCCTGCCTAGTGTAAGTGTGTTTGTATGTGTGACCATCTTGTAGCGAATACAACCATATCTTCATATCAGAGAATGACTGGACACATTTCCGTCTCTAAAAATGTTCTTTCCTTCTGCAATTTCCCTTTCAAATCAGGTCAGAGACATCCAGTACAAAATGGCAGCAAGAAATCATACGAGGATGTCATAATTTGAGGATCAGTGAGCAGAGTCACAGACCTTTGAGAATCTGTCAGGCTATACATCGGGGGAATGAAATCAAAAGTACCTTGCAAGTCTGACAAAAATACAGTCCTGTCGGTCTTGAAATATTGTGAGTGTTGCATGAAGCACAGGATTTCAGCAACGTGATAAAGTTCTTCGCCGTCGTCCAATAAACGATTGGCATCCCCATTGTGGACAAATTTAACGAAGATGTCCGATCCCCCTTCGATGAACTCCTCAACCAAATAGGTCCTTTTTATTGAAGACGTGTTGTGTATGAGCTGCTGGGATGTTTATCTCTCAAGCTTCTCCGCTGTTTTCATACTCTGGATGACACATACAAGATACCCGGAGAGATTGATGCGAAATGGAGTAATGCACTTACCCTTGCCTGCAATGACTACACGATTGAATTAATCCCCAATTTGCAACCACTTCGGAATGGGGACGTTGTGATTGGCAGCAATGGATTATACAACATGGGTGGTGTGAACAATGGGGACAGAGCCTTTTCTGTGCACTGAGCTGATGTCCATGGACTATCACTGACCACCACCTGCTCTAGATTCAGAGCAATTGGCCAGATGTTGGAGGATGATGAGGCATCAGTAGTGGGTGAGACTGAGGTCATGGACGATGACAACGAGATCTTTGTATGGTTCTCTGATGAGGAGTTTACGGAAGGACCAGACCTGGACGAGTGGTAGCCATACCATTGGTGCAATGTTGAAACATGTGGTGGAAATAAATTCCAATGCTTTCCAGTACAGCCATCTTGTAAATATTATTTGGGTTTCGTAACTTCTTCCTGCTCATTTTGTGTTCATCTCTGCTTGTTGCTGCATCCCGTGTCGTAACGCACTCCACAAGTTGTTTTGTCCTTCTACAACCGCTGTTGAATCCTACAGACGTAGATTCGAATTCTTTTGGATAAAACAATAAGTTTGGAGACTATCCATACTAAATTCATACAGGACATCGTTTGTAGAGTGGAAGTTTGCCGATGATGCGGAGCACAAAATGAGCAGGAAGAAATCACGAGACCCGAATATCACTTCCAAAACGGCTGTAAAAATTAACATTAAGCAAATTTGTAGCTATTTAAATGGCGTACTGTAATTACGAACTACTTTTCCTAATTAACGTTGTGGGGTCCTGGTTGCCGGCAAGGGCGGCGATCAAATTTCTAGACATCGGCTATCTCGCTACAAAAGCGTGTTGCTCCGGCTTTCCATACATACTTGTCTCACATAGATGTCTTCACTCTGTGTTCCCTTAGACAGGTTGGATATCTTCTCCGCAATGATTTGCTCGAAAATTGGCATCAAATGGGGAGAAAAACCATTTGTGGAGCTGGACAGACTGGCCGGATTCGCAACTTCAATAACTTCGCTCCAAGATGCAGAAAAGACTTTTACAAGCTAGCGCTGGAAATAAAAAACATTCATATTCCAAACTGGACCCGTGCCAATTCCGCCGTTCCCGCCTTTTATTCCTCCGGAACCGCCAGCACCGCCCGTTCCGCCTAGGAGATAAGATAAGTACTTGAATAGGGGAGCATAACTCTTGAGTATTTACCGGTTGCGGAAATGCTTGCAAGATCCGTGCGGGCCTCCGACCTTGCTCGCTTGGCTGGCTGTGGGCGTGTATTTAATTGCATGTACACGCCATGGGCTCGAGTGCAAAAACAAACGGACCCTTTCCGAGTCATTGTCGAGGTTCATACCGATGCGTTTGTGCTGGCCGGTGGGTTTATCTGTATGTACGTTGGCAGCAGTGGCGGTTTTCTGCGAAGATTTGTTGCTGCGGCGACCTTTACGGCGCCGGTTACGGTTTTTTGGGGTATTTGGCAAGGCGAAGAGAGACTCATTCGAGCGACAGTCTGCATCTGCGATGACCAGCGACTGAAACCGTGATGAACAGGGGAGCACGCCTGTGGTCTCCGGCGCAGTATGACGCGTCCCTGAAGCGGTGGCGAGCGAGATGAAGCACACATCGACGTTGTGTAGTGGTCGCATCTGGTCCGTATATTTTGGCACGGTCCGTTGCGATGCCATGTCGAGATAGCACACAGGTTTCGCCGTATGACAAGTTCGTATTATAAGGCAGCTTTATAGTCGATGCACCAAAACAGACAGGGAACCACCGGCACCCTAGAAGTGAACCGGTCCAAGGTCCGATCCGTTGCCGAAAGATTCGATGGGGTTCCATGAAATTGCGGGTCTTGCACGAACGGCGGGTGAACCGGGACTCGGTAAAATTCCGGTGGATCACAACATTGACGCCATGTCGCCCAAGGTACTCGTATGCATATGAATGGTGGCGCACCACATCTGCAGCCAAAAATATGAGCAGACGAATTCCACTAGATGCAGAGACTAATTTATCTAGGGTTGAAAGTAAACATTCATGTTACGAACTGGACCCGTTCCGATGCCGCCATTCCCGCCGATTATACCTCCAACGCCCCGGTGCCCCCCGTTCCACCTGCTACATGTGAAATTTTGAATGGTGAATGGACGAGAATCTATTCACCTGCAACAGAGAATTCGGTGCTTGCGCAGGAGTCGGCAGAATTGCGTCCGCATTTACATTGAGCGCCTACTGTCTGGTGCTCGCGGACCGCGAGGCCGTTGTTCGGGGTCGAGGCATCTTTCTTTGCTCGCTTTTTCTGGCTGCGCACAGTTTCTATTCAGCGCAGGTAGGATGACCATGAACGAAAGACGGACCCTGTCGCTGTCAAAGTGCATCTGGGTGCGCTTTAGGTTGGCTGTGGGTCTAGTGGATGCGTCCTGAGCGGGTAATTGAGACAAGTAGTTGCGGTGACGTCTGTGGCGCCGGCTATAGGTGCTGGCGGGTCTCGACTCAACGCTGAGGCACGGGTTCGGGAATTCTTGGAGCGGGTGGTAGTAGCTGGAGTGATAGACGAAGGAGGCGATCAAGCATGGTGATGGAAGGGAACTGGAGCAACAGGTTGGAGGAATCGTGAGCAGGTACGGCTCCTGAAGAGCCGCTCGGTGGCGCGGGGGCGCGGTCCGGTACGAGACCATGTTCAGAATGAGTTGGTTGGCTTGGAAAAGAAAGGAGACAACGAAGACAGGTGCGCAGAGGATTCCACTTTAAATAATATCAGTCCGTATAATGGGTCCAATGTAAGGAATGATCTTGAGAAGAATTGTTCTGCTGTTCTGCGTTAATATTGTACGCTCAGGCGGTGCAGATCACAGGAGGACGATGAAGAGGCTTTGAATCAAAACGACAGCCACGATTACCGTCAAAAACTTCCAGTTCATACGCACAGCACCGAACGAGGCAGGAGGTGTGGCCGTCGCGACGCTGAGCGGAGTAAACAGTTCTATCTTTACTTCGTCCGGCGCCTCTTTGCGCGCCTCGTGCCATAACTCGCCCTCCTCTACGCCGCGTGCGTCTTCGTCCCGTTTTTCAAACTTGCAATCGACAGTGTCGCGCTCCATCGACATCTCCTGCGATATGTATATGCGCCAGCAGACAACGCGTCTTCGTTCGTTCCTTGATTTGAAGCGCCCGTTCATTCCCCATTCATCCAATATTAAATCCGTACTTCTACAGCATCTCGTGAATACCAGCATGCAACCGTCACCTAGAAGACAAGACTGCAGCTCATGCTCGTGAAGAGATAAAAATCTGAGAAATTGCGTACGGGCAGTCAACGACGAGGTACTCGGTATCTTGCAGCGTTCACAAGGGTGTCCCATTCTCACTCGCTGATCCCAGATTAATGTTGCCAATGTGAGAAGGAACCGCGCTGAAGCCGAGCGTGCTTGCCCTTCATTTTCTGTGTGCCTTCTTCGAACAGTCACGATAGGCATTACGAGCTCACCTGCCGCTATTTTGCGCATATCGTCGCGCGCATGCACGCACACGAGCGGCAGCTGGTCGCAGAAGACATCGGTGCTCTCTGGCGCAAGGCAGCGTTGAGGGAGAGCAGGTCTTGTCCGCACTGGCGAAGGCGCGCGCTACGAAAAAATCGCGAACAAGACGTGGCGCGCGCAGGTGCCGCCTGGCGAACGTCGTTACGCAGATACCGCTCGCGGATCTGGTTGGGTGTAATGAGAGGTGGGGGGATTGTGTGGCTGGTGAAGCGGCAGATGGGCGTGCGGCTGCGCGCGATGCATCACAATAAGCGCCCGGGTCACCAGACCAAAGATAACTTCAGTAGCAACACAAGCCGTGCGCGGGTGAACACCGCCAGGTGCGAAGGCAGCGCGTGCATCGACTGGTGTACTCTCAACTTACGCCACCGCGCGTCGAATTTTCGTCTCCGTGGTCTTTGAAAAATTTGCGCCAGTTTTCGGCTGCATCAGTGTCGACACCATGCGATGGGAAAAGCATTTGACATTCTTCAGAGAGCTTCGCGAGAAGTTCGAAAACCGATCCAGTGGCCCGTGTGTTGCCTTGTGCTGAGCATCACGAAGGGGAAGACCAGTACGGAGACAACCTTGCAGAAATGCGAGACGGAACTGGGGATGCGAATTTCGTGCTCGGTGCTGTCGATAAGTGTCTTTTCAGCAAAAATGATACCTGCCAAATAGTCACTATTGCGAACGAATGCAACCATGAACATCCGAAAACGGCGCAGGGTGTCAAAATCTTACCCGTAACTGCGGCTTCTCATCTTCGGACTACAGAGAAAATCGACAAACGACCAGTTTGCTAGATGGAGTCAAAGTGAGACCTTATCAAGAGCAAATTTGAGAATATATGACGTCCCGCACATATCGGGGCGAGCTTGCAAAAATCGAGGGGGTTAAATAACCCATGCTTGGTTGCAGAGGTGGTGGTGCTGTCGAAATGGTGACCATGAGAACCGAGCGAATCCAAAAGGGGTTATAGAACCGGTGCGCACTCCGACTTTGCTCCGACCGTCCGTCGCGTAAGTAACGCGTTACCCGTCCTTGCATATAACTTCCTAGAGCCAAAGATGCCTCCTCCGGCGAGACTTGTACCATTCCGACATGGCTTCTCGACGAACTGCGCCAGAACAGACGTCGACGCTCCCAACGCTAGCTGCAAGCGACGCGTTGTCGACACTCACGCCGCCGACGCGCACAGAGGATGAAGAATCCTCTTTTCACTTGCCCTCCGCCTCTCGTCAGTCCGTGATCGCTGGTACAAACCGTCGCTCCAATCATCCAGACTCGATCCAAAATCCTCCAGCTCCGTCAACTCTCCCCATTCCCCGTAAACGGCACCGCAATCATCGCCGCAACAACCCATCGTCTCAAACCTCCGTCGTAGACGCGGGGAACCCATCCGAAGACAGGAACCGGCGTAAACGTACCCAGAAGAATGTCGACAACGACAGGGTCCGTGTTTTCACTTGCATTCATCGTCCACTTCCAACTCGATGCATGCAGCCGGCCAGGCGAGCAAAGAACGGCGCATCTTCATATGGCGGCCTAGCGAACCGCGCCCAGTCGGTATGATTTCAAGCCTCGATTCACCGTATACACAGCTCACCCTGCCCAGTCAGGAAACACTGGATTCAAACGTCGACAGACTTCCACCAATGCTGCTGCAGGTGACAAGTCTGCTCATGGTTATAATAAGTGTTTCTTTAACTCTTGTAAAGAGCGATCTGGCCCCGGGTCAAGCAGCAGTCGCTTTTCAGGACATGGCGGCTCTCAAGTTGACGTGAACGCTAACCAACAAATGGAATTTTCGAACCTTGCCGGTACCGGTAAATATCTCGTCATGTACATTCTCAGGTATTCCAATGCTGACATCTTTCAGGTGGAACGGGCGGTGCTGGCGGCTTTGGAGGCCTCATAGGCGGAACTGGGGGGAATGGCCAGGGTACAGTTTTCAATATGAATCTCGTTTTCAACTTCCCGCGCTAGCTCATATTTTTATCAAAATTTGTCTTGTATAGAGTACAGGCGACATGTAACCGTAATGCTGTGGAATGAAGCGAATGAATAACATGAATTTGAAAGACAGAGCCGACCGAGAAATACATATCCGGGCGCGTGGGAAGTTCAGCATACGGACCATTTCGGAATACCGTCTTACTGCGAGTTGATTGTAATCCAACTGCTGTGCGTCTGTTATAATCTGTCTTTCAAGTTGGTGCGAGTTGCGTGAGGAATTAGGTATGTTGTAGGTTATCCCTCACAACTGAAGTTTGTCTGGTTGATAAAATTGTTCTCGCGGTAAGTACTGCATGGTGGAATCAATAAATACGGGTGATCATCTTGGCAAGCTGACGGGTCGTTCAAGTCAATGTCGGCACAGTTTGCAGGAAAGAGACGCTGGACAGCTTCCTGTCTTTTCGGCCCTGTATTTTGCAATGATCCAGATTCCACGATCGAGGCCGCGAAGGCTCGAACACGCCGATCATGGGTATCTCATTACTTAAAACGGCAGACTCAACGCCGAAGTCCAAAAGAGGATGCAATATGCCAAGTGGCGCATCTATTCGTGATTGGACATTGGATATGGTCGAGCCTCAAGTGCTGCGGCAAAGGCACTCACAGCAGAATGAAAAGACTCTGAGACTCATGACTTGAGTAGAAGACACCTCTTCCGAGTTCGAAACATATTTTAGTTGTCGAATACTAATGATTTTTACGGATCCACTGTACACGAAGACAAATCAAGGAGCAATAATCGCACATGTAACACCGAACCTTTATTGTCTGGCACCACTTCGAGTGCAGCCCTGAAGTCCTCGGGCGGGAAAGCAGTTGGGGTGAAGATCCCGCAGGGTTCGAAGTTCCGCATCAAGAAGACGTAGCACTACCGGTCCAAGTGGATGATGGGCCCAGAAAAATCCCGAACAGCCAGCCCACAAGGACGCAAAAACGAAGGAGCGCGCAATAAACTTATCGGAAGATGAGATCCGAGATTTGCTAGCTCTGAGAACTTGGCAAAGTGATAGTCCGTTTTTAAGCTCAGGTCGCCGATCAGGGTAGAACCTTATTACATAATCATGTTTTCAGACCCTTTTCCCCGCTCTGGAACCTTGGATATATCTTCAATAGAAAGGAACTGAGGCTTTCTCCCTACTCAAATATTTTCAGATTTTTTCAGCACCATGGGACGAAGTGAATGACGAGTCAAGTTGATGGGTTTGTGTCACACTGATGTCACACCATATCGAGGACGGGTTGCTGCATTCATTCAAGCATCATTTCGAAAATTCTGAGGAGGCAGATCGTCTCCAATACCTTCTATTATTCAGTTCCATGACAAAAAACAAGAAAAAAAGGTGCAGTATAGCGAAAACGGCGCAGAGGGAGCTAAGCGAAGATTATGTAACAAAGGCGAACCCCAATCGGGACACATCACTTAATAACAGACTTCAACACGATCGAGGTACGAGACATTACCGTGTTGAAGGCTGGCTCCGAGAGACTAGCAAAGTGAGGGCTATATTGTGGAATAAACAAGAGGCATAAGAGCATAAAATTCCGGAAGCTGCCACCAAGTGCCATCAGAATGAAATTCAGCTTACAAAAAGACGTGGAAGGAGGAGAAATCCAAAACGAGTTGAAGCGGCAACTTGGAAGCGATCACAATTCCGCCACGTCAGTGACGTCACGATGACGGTCACGTCACGTTTTGTCGTCCACGTTTCGAATGCTCGACGTAGTTAAGGACCCCATCACTCCCGTTCATCGACTTCCCGGTGAGATTACCTCTGAAATCTTCGTCCAGTGTCTTCCAACCTCATACACAAATCGTGAATGGAATGCCGCTAACCCGACAGAGGCGCCGATGCTCTTGTTGCACGTCTGCAGGATTTGGAGGGAAATAGCCATCAGCACACCTGCATTATGGGCCAATATGGAGCTCTCGATGGAGACCGCTCATAGCAACGACATAGCGCAAGCATGGTTCAGGCGAGCGAAGGCGTGCCCGCTCTCTGTCAAGCTACATCGATGACCTCGTTGGGACAAAGATGAGGAAGATACCTGCGAAGGTATTTGGTCAGATGAAGATGATGATGAGGATACCTCATCCGACGAAGAAGATGACGAGAGCAGCCCGTCCATCCCCGTCGTTCAAACGCTTCTTGAGCGTGCCCACAATCTGAGATTTCTAGAGCCGTCGACCATACCTTCAGCATACATTCGTGAGTTGGACCGGCTCTCAGGCTCCTATAATTTTTCTTCGCTGCAGAAACTCACAATTGGCATTGTCGAAAAAACTGTGTTGGATTGGGAATACCAGTCGATACACGATGCACCACCGTGTGTTCAACTCTTTGGGAATGCCCCGCTGCTTCGTGAGCTATCCATTATCGGGGACACCCCGCCCCCCTTTATCAAATCCCTTCCGTGGCACCAATTGACGAAATTTACGGCCACATGCGACGACTTGTATCATTGCGTAGATGCATTGGGTCTCGGTTCAAACCTCGTCGAATGTGCTTTCGCTGCGCGCCTGACAGATCAAAATTACCTGGAGATGTTGATCCACTCGAGCCTGAAGTCGTTAACCCTTTTCAATGGGTGGTGCAGCACAGACATCTTTGACTTCCTCACTCTACCTGCTCTGGAAACCCTCCAAATCCTCGACTGTCAAGAGGAGTGGTTCGGTGATCTGGAATTCCAGGATTTCCTAACGCGTTCCTCCCCACCTCTACGCCAATTAACGATGCGATTGGACCGCGGCATTGGACTAGATGCTGACACCTTCCGATCTATGCCCAGTCTCGTACAACTGGAGATATGGAACTTGCATGAAACATTCATAACCGATAAGTTTTTCGACTATTTCATCGATGGCACTTTTTTACCCCAGCTTCAACACCTTTCCTTCTTTCACCCGCGCTGTCCTTCGGACGTTGCACGTGGGCAACTGCACGAAATGCAAATAGGTTTAGTAGCCAGATGGAATGCCAGGCACCGTAGGCTTGTGCAATTGAAATCCTGTCGTTTTGTGTGGGCTCAGGAAGTTGATGACCTTCCGGAGGATGATCTTGCGCCGTTGAGGGAAATGGCATCAGAGGGTTTGGATATCGCTCTCAAAGGTGTAACACGCTCTTATATCTGACTCTGACGAAAGGTACTTCAATTCCCTCAAATCTTATCCTCGCATTCAATTGACTCTCAATTGTAGACGACGTCCCTGTTTATTCTGCTTTCTTGAAGTCGAGCTGATCGAACCGTTTTACTCTTGTACCGCTCAAAAGATAGCCTATACAGAGGATCTGAATGTCGATATCGAGGTCCATTGCGATCTTAACGAAATGTATTTATATTTCTGTAATTTAATTCTTGAGCTGACGTTCAGTTGCAGACTTCCGGCTACCCTTCCTGAACTCGAAATGACTGAGTCGTGTTACATTGTCGCGTCCCGTTTGAAACTTGCTCCAACTCATTTCGCAGACCTCTGTTTACTCTGATGTCTTGAAATCGAGGCGGTCGGCCATATCCACGCACATCCGTCGCAATTCCCGCCGTTCGAACCTTATAACCCCTTCTTCTGTTTTGCGGAAGCTGCCGCTTTACCCCTTCGAATGATATCGGACCTTGGACACACTTTGAATTCTGATTGCCGGCGATTCGCCCCCCTGCAGACCAGTCGCGTCAAGTTCTGAACAAAAGAGAGCCCCAAATGCAGTGTCTTGGATAGTAGAAGATTGAGAAATGTGTTTCGATGAGTTGAGTGAGCTGGAGTTGGATGCAGCGGCTGATGGCGGTGAGCTGCTGCTCCAATGGGGTAAAGTTTTGTCTGGAGATTCTGCACAGCCACACCAGGTGGCGCTTGGTTCTTGACTTGTGCGAAGCAGCTCGTCCATCCATTCACTAGTCTATTAGTTACCGCGTCAATTAGCCGGGTCCCTGCGTTATTATGTAACGATCACGAATGCATGCACAAACAAGCATTTAGCGAGACGCGTCTCGACGCGTTTTTTCATCTTTCCCCAAGTAGTTAATGCAGGAATTTGCGGCAAAGTGCACATAGATACACTATGAATGACTATTCTGTGATTCTACTATTTTTCTGGAGGAAATAGAACGATTTCGGCCCAAACAGGCTGACTCAAGCTAAGATATTCAGACGAGCATTTATCTTGCTTGAAATGACTCAATATGGTGCAAAGAGTTCATTGGTGATGTGAAATGAGGTTTGGTAGCTCCAGAATCCTTGGGAGCTTGCGAGAGGGAGTGCGAAAGGACCGATGATAATGGGATTTGAGGTCAGTTCCCGAAATTCAGGGTCCAAAAAATTTTGTCGGGACTTTGTGTTCGCGGCCGGCCCAAAATGGTGTCGGGATCCCGGCTTCCACCTCAGCCAAATTTGGCTCTTGTCAGGACTCTGGATCGGACCTCAAATCTCACCGAAAATGGCTCAAAAATGCCCAGAAAATCGTAAAAAAATTCTACTATTTTACATAACCATCCTCCGATCAATCTAATATGTGAATATATTTCTTTCCCTTGTGTCGAACTGTGTTCAGGCTCGCCACCGCCTTCAACAACTGCTCTTTCTCTGCTATAAGTTCCTTGGATATTTTGTAAGCTCAAACACCGATTTCACTGCGTGGCCAAGAGTTTGGCTTGTTCATTGTTGTACATCTTAGATTTCATGCATGTTTAGAGACATGGAGAATGAGTATGTTGGACACGAGTTTCAAGTCCGAAAAAAATTTGTGAACTGGGTGGCATATCATCGCCTATCCTACTAAGCTCCTATCGAATTTAATTGTTCGCAATTCACAAATTTGGAACTTCGCGCTTCAAAGCGCACTCAAATTACATTCATTGTTCAGGAATTGAAATTCTTCTCGTGCCCTTCAAAGCGTGCTCGAATTACTGGGCGTGTCGGGATTTGGGCTCAGAGATTTCACGTGGAACAGCTCATTGTCGGGACTTCTGAACACACATTTCTTGTCTACACCGCCAATGGGAGCACAGGTGACCGCCACATGCGGACGACATGTGCACTACATGTCGCTGACAACTGGCTACCAGATTTTGACGAGCTGCCTGTCAGGTTCATTATCCTATGGCCTCACAGTGGAGCCAGCTCCAGCTGGAAGCCAGCAGTTAGAGCAGGATGGTGTACACCTTACTGCACACTTGCTATTCACACTTCTCACATACTCATATTTGTATCGTGAAATTTAAAATCAGTTTTAATTCATGTCGGAAGACAGGTAGACGCAGATGTTTGGGCGAAACACGGGACAGCCATATCAATGGCACCGGCATCCGAAGACGAAATTGTCGGCAGCAGGCACAACTGCTACTGATTTTCAATGAAGGTATAGCAAACGCTCCAAACTACAAGAGGCACATCCAATGAGGAATTCGCGCCAGTAAGGATCCAGATACTTACCCAATGATTTCCTCCGTGTCACCCTTTGTATCATCGCAGATTGTTAGGCCCTCCTGAAATGGAAGTTTTGAAACAAACCGTTACAGTCTGAGCGACAGAATAATTTGAAGATAAGCTGAAGCATTATTGGAAGGGATGAAGCCCAAGATTTCAAAGTGGGAGGAAACAAGGACTTGAGCTTGAAGAGACAAGAACTTCTTAAGAGAAGGATTTGAGACGAGAACTTTGAGGAGTTGAAGGAAGCAAGAGAACTTGAGGCTTGAAAAGAGCTTGTAGCTTGGGGAAATGAACATTCGAGAATCTAGAAGACTTGATACCCATGGAACGACTTGAATGGGTGAGTTTGAGCATTTGTTGTGGAAATCCTTGGAATTCGGCCTGGAGCATGGGTTTGAGATCTCTCGAAAGCATTTGAGGTATTGTGTTGGCATCAGATCCTGAAGTAGGCTCCCAATGGCGGCACATATGCCCATATTGGATGCTTGTCCGAGGAGGAGCCGAGGACGACGAGGTGGGTGTTCAAGCTTGAGCCCTTCACGTCTTTGGTATGTTGTGCGATAGCGAACCAGGCGGCAAGTGAGGCGGAGCCGTCACGACTTGCTGAGTCGCCGACTAGAAGCAGGGCGGTGGCCAGCACTGAAAACACACCTATTTCCAAGGATCTCTTTACTCTATTTCTACTTCTGTGCTTGTGCATGCGAGTGCCTTGCTTTCGGGGACTCGGCCAGAGAGAGGTAGAAGTGGGAGAAAAGAGGAAAGAACGAAGTGCGAAAGTCGACCAACATGCACGTGATGAGGTCACACTGTGTGACCTGATGCCTCTTCGACCGTCTCTTTCTTTTTTTTTTTTTTTTTTTTTTTGTGGAGCGTTATACAGAAGGGACTCAGTAGCCGTAGCCACCTTCAGGTGCTGTCTAGCGCCTGCGTGCTTCCATACACCCTCAGACCGACATAGTCGTCGTCGCCCAACCCGCTAGTTTGAGGCCCTGGACTGAAAACCCGGCCAGACAATAAGTCAACCACCCGAGGAAATGTCTCTTCGACACTGGCACCATGTCGGTGCCGCGTGAGGGACTTCCGCTTCAAGAGTTCCGCTGATCCGGCAAGCCAGACCAACTTCGCTCTATCATTAGCCGATACCCACTAAAACCCCGGTCTCCCTCGTCCAGTCCTTAGGGAGATTATCTTCGTCCAACAGGACCTTTTCCCATGTGCTCTCGATCAGCTTTCGGTTCAAAGCCTTCTTGCCGTACTTAGCGTCGTCGGTGAGGATACGGTCCAAGTTGAGTCTTGTGTTGATGGCTTTCCGCCATCGGTTCTGGATTTCGGGAATGGTGGCAGCGTTTCTTCCGTCAATCACCCTCTCGTTTCGTATTCTCCATATCAGGTGTGCCGACTCTGATACTACAATGCGGAAGAGGCGAGAGGACCCTTTGCTTCCCTTGTTAATTGCACCGCACGCCATTATTTCTCCCATTGTTGGTCTTAGGTCCTTGCCCGTCTTCTTCTGCCAGAGATCACTGGCCATGTCCCATACCTGTTCTTGTCCTGGAACAGAGCATTGCGTGAGGACATGCTCCATGGACTCGGTTACACCACAGTGGCTGCATGTTCTTTTTTCTTCGTGTCCGGGGATGTGCTTCCAGTGGTCTCCTACCTTGTAGCCACCGTGGATCAGCATCCACATGAAAAAACGGATATTCCTTGAGAAGTCTTTGTGCCACGTCGCTCTCCAGATATCTTTTTCTGATGGCATTTCATTATTTGCCTCTTCTGCTGCCGCTCGAGCGTACTCCATGTTACGGCGTGTTGCGTTTTGGTCAAGGGCTTCCTGATATGAGTCCTTGTCCATCGTTGTTTGTCTAATTATTTTATAAGCTAGGGACTGTGTCATCTCGCTTAGTTTCGCTCTGTGTACCACCAAGCCTTTCTTCACTGTGTTGTTTATCAGATCCGGTTGGCTCTTGGCTGCTCCTTGCGCAGCGAGTTTATCTGCTTCTTCATTTCCAGCCACGCCCGAGTGGCCCTTGACCCACTTGAATCTTATTTCTGCCTTGTGGCAGCGTAGCCTGGTGACAACCATTTTTACCAGGTCACCGTTTGCAATCATTCTATATCCTTGGTTTTCCCATCTTTTGAGGTTCTTTGTTACTCCATTGATGGTGTATTTCGAATTGCTGCCTCTTCAACCGTCTCGCCATTGCACATTCCCAATTTCATGAATCATTCTGGGAGTGGATGAAAACAATATCATTTCAAGCTGATACCATATCAGTATCGATGTCATTTCGCGCAACTTCGATCCTTCCGGATATGGCTCGAAGACTCTAAGAGTGTCGTGCACGGAGCACAAACGGTGTGCCAGCAGCAGTGCAAAATTTGAATTCGGAACATGAAGAGTTCTCTGGCTTATATGGTCTCAATATCCTATTGCCATCGTCATGTTTTATTTCACCGAAATTTATACTGGACTGATAGCTGGGAGGTGGCTGTCGAGACAATTAGGGCATCAAGCCGTCCCCGTAATTTGACGGGTTGACGGGCCGTAAAAACGGTTACGCCCCCGTACCGTCTGGCTATTTTACTCCACAGAAATACGCCCGTTTTAATACGGGTTTTTACGGGTTAGGTGTAGCGGCCGAGAGGACAATTTTGAGGGCCATTGGTAGGTGAATCTGGCCAAAAGGATGGGTTTGAACACTGAATAAAACACTCACCACCTTCCAGATCACATGGAAAAAGTTGAATACGCCCGTAACGGGCGGTTACGGTACGGTTACGGGTCCATATCACCCGTCCCGTTTCTCACAATTTTCTTTACAGATACGGCCGTATTTTTTTACGCCCGTAACCGTAATATGGACGGTTTGATGCCCTAGAGACAATATTGTGACTATATGAAATGCAGCTAGTCGACAGCTGAGATTCCAGGTTGAAGTTCCAGCTGGCGTCGACCTGGCACCCAGCTGCCGCCAGGTGACGAAAAATATGGCTGGCAGGTGAGCCTTCGAGGTGATGGACACCTGCAGGCACTTTGGCGGTGTAGCCACTCATTTGTCGGGACTTTGACCCACACATTCCAGCTCCGATTCAGGAAATTTGTCGGGACTCGGGAACGGACTTTGAACCCGATTATCACTGGTCCTAGTGCGACGCGTTCAAGTCGTGTCAATTAACAGCTCACGTGAATTCTGAAAGGGGAAGCTTACATAATAACGCAGGCACCCGGGTAATTTACGCGGTAACCAACAGACTCTTTATTGCGTGAGGTACGAGCGAGAATCGATAAAGAGTCTGTCAAGAGAGACTATCCATTCGCGTGAGTTGACAGGGTGCTCAGAAATAATCAAGGGTCCAGAGTGTGACAATTATAAGTCTATATTGGGTTAATGAGGATGAATGAGTTTGTTGGCGCGTCGAACGCGGTCCTCGCGAGGACTCCTCGATGCGAAAGCGCGACGCGTTGCAAAATTGATGGCGTCGCGCGCGTGACTTTGACACTTTCCATAAGGGTGCCGGTAACCTGCCGAATGAAACTCCGCCCATCAAATGTCGCCTCTCTGTGGACTCGAAAGACCTTCTTTACGTGTGAACAACTATCTTCACAAAAGCTCAAGTAAAGAAAGTCTTGTCTCAGAGACTACATCCACTTACACATACAATGTCTCCTATTGCAGTGCATGTTGCCAATGCACACAAAAGTCTTGAACTCTGGTGCATGAGCATCAGGAAAACCGGAGCATGCTGGATAGCTCTTGAGAGTATTGCATAGTACCGCATAGCATCATAGTTGTCATAGGTACATCCCCACTATGGAAGCGCTGTCAAGTACTATGGGAGTACTATGGAATACTATGCAGTAGGCCCATCTTTCTTCATTTCTCATCGTTTGCTCCCGTTCTTGCTCGCGGTGATCGCCGTTGATCAACAACAATACGAAAGAAAAGATTATATTATCGAGATGAATAGTACATGATAAACTAACAAGTCCTGCTAGCAACAGTCTCGTACCAACGAGCTCCGGTCACACCAGCCGTTACCACACGAAACGAAAATCTTCACGACAACACTCACCGTGCCTAAACTCTGAACGACGCGTCAACAACGTAAATGAAGCGGTCACATACATATGGGTTGGGTTGGGCCGTTCCAACGTGGGCCTAGTAGAAGCAGTGTATGCAGCGTGAAAGACAACAATGCGGGCACTGAGAATCATTATGAACGAACAGTATAAAGGGCATAAAAAATACATACTTTGAATATTGGGACATGACCGTCTCCCCTCTACAACGCTGCACGCCACAGAAAAGTCTGAGCTGCGAAGTTAGGTCAATGCCAGTTGAGGAATGCTAAGGCAACCACATACCTGTGGCTGCGATGCAGCCAGGTTCACGATGCAGAGAAGATGTTCTGTGTAGATTGCATAGACAGATTTCAGCAGAGGCAAATAGCACATTGAATAGGCTCTATGCACCAGACCGTCTCACAAGATTCTTAATGAGTGGCGCGCGCGTGTGGTGAGCACGGAGGCGGAGAGGGGCGGCGATCTGCAGCGCGAGCGGGGCCTCCGCGCTAGGAAGCGCGGGTGCGCGGGGAGGAGACGAGGAGACGACGATGGTGGTAGGGAAGAAAGAGCAACCATGTGGCAGTATTCCACGTGTACGCGGAATTTCAAGCACCGATGACAAAAAAGCCACGCAAGGGTGCCGGATGTGCCGCGGGTGCATAGCTCTCTATAGCCCAGAGTGTGAACTATCTAGCACCATGCAAGAGCTATGAGATACTATGGATGGCTATGGATGCTACGGTTGCTATGCGAACTATCGCAAACTATGCCTCGGCTACGGTTTTCCTGATGATCGTACTTAGTCTCCCTAGTCAGACCATAAACACGTGGTTTTCTCTTTGACAGGCGGAGTGGGGGAAAATAGGTGCATTGGCCAAGTGGCGTGCGCCCATCACTCGTCATTTCGCTTTCCGTCTGGTTGTTTCTATTAGAACATTGTCCATTGGCCAAGTGGCGTGCGCCCATCACTCGGCATTTCGCTTTCCATCTGGTTGTTTCTGTTGGAACATTGTCCGACGTGGGTACCCGCTTCGGGCCACGGATTCCACGCTGGCCAGGGTCCACAGCAAAAAAGCTGTTGTTAACTTCCGGTTCCAGCGACACGTGCATAGCCTTGGAAATCCCGATACCTAAGCCGATACCGCCTACCTTACAGTTTCCAAATGTGGTAATATTTCATTTCCTCAACTCCTGCTCGTTATAACCCGGAGACCTTTGAGCTGAAATGATCCTTCTCCTGCGACCTGCCCATGGCCTCGCGATGGTCTCCGCGAGAAATTACGCACCGGATGCTGGATGCTAGTGCAAAGGACGCGTCACAGTCATTCACGCACACCGACCACGAACAGTCATCTCTTCACGTTCTCCCCACCCCTCGTCGATCCCTGGCTGGAGAACATGGCGCTGATGGTGGCTACGATTATCTGTCCTCAAACAAGGTCCTTCCCGCTCCGTCAACCGTCCCAAATGCCTGCAAACGGGACCGTAATCACCGTCGCAGCAGCCCCTCATCTCAAGCACCTGATACCGCCGTTTCAGACACCGGGAACCTTTCCGAAGAAGGGAATGAGCGCACACAGAGGAATGTCGACACTGACAGGGTCCGTAATTTTCGCTCGCATTTACTGTATACTATCTGCAACTCACTGCACACAGGTGTCCAAGCGTGCAAGGAAGGGAGCGTCGTCAGGTCGCGGCCCCGCGATCCGTAACCCGCCGGTACGGTTGCAACCCTTGGTTCACCACGTACGCAGCTCATTTCTGCTCAGACAGCGAGCGCTCGGTTCAAACGAGGGAAAAACCCTGCCAATGCCGCCACAGGTGAGCACGATGCACAGAGTGACTTGTCTCTTCAACTCCGGAGCAGGGTCCCGTGCTAGGTCCAGCAGCGCTCGCCCTGGAAGCAACAACCCTCAAGCTGACATGAATGCCATCCCGTGCATGGAATTTCCCTACGTTGCTTTTAGCGGTGAATCATCATCTGCATTTCTGAGTGCACAAATCCTTACATTTTAAATTTGTAGGTGGGATGGGCGGCGCCGGAGGTGCTGGCGGCATAATTAACGGGAATGGTGGCAATGCCATGGGTCCCGTCTTCAATGTGAATAACATGAATTTTTATCTTCAGCGCTAGGTGAAGAACTTCCTACATTCTTCCAAATGTTCGCTTACGTTGGTCAGTCGGATCTCGAGACTGAGGTCTATGTACAAGAGACGGGACTGGACGTGTATTTCTATCGTGCCGTGTAATATAATGCTTTCAAATTGCAAAAATTTGGCTGTATCTTTGATTGGGCTACTCTGTGTGCCGAGGCAGTTTTATGCGACAGGTTTTGGTAAGACCTAGAGGAAGCATCCGAATGTGCTGAGGTCTCTGGTGGGACAATGAAGAAGAGAGCTCGAAAAAGTCCCCCGTAACTTACCCAACATAAACCATGGCCGTATTTGGGCGCATACAATCGCTCGCCAGCCTGAATAGTGACATCCAGTGAATATCTGTGATTCGTAGTTGTCCGGCGTAGTGAAATCACAGCCAAGTGCTTGCGATACATCAGAAAGCGGGCGGAAATTTTGAGCTAGGAGATGCTAGTAGTGGGTTTCATGCGAGAGCTCATTAGACTTCGGTTCCCTCTTCACCCGTTCATTGTCGAGTCGCTCGCTGCTAGTACAGTGATCGAAGAAGATCGATGAGGGAAAGCGAGGAGACCGCACACGCAACCGAAGACGCTGGTCATGTAGATCACGCATACTATTCGAAAAGTTCCTTGTACATTCTCAAGTCACACAAGAAAAAAAAGGGTACAACTTCAGCAAGGAAAAAATTCGCATGGGTGATATGGGAAAAAAAGGATCTAGACAGAAAGCAGGCGGAAATTTCAGCTAGCAGCGGCGAGCGATAGATTACAGAGATTTTCGCCTTTCCTCAGCTTGCGATTCTATCTTGATCGGCGATCAAGATTGCTGCGGCTACTTATGTACTAGCCGAAGACGCCGATCATGCAGATCATGCGTACCTTATTCCCAAAACGGCGACTCAACGCCGCATGCCAAAACGGGATGCCTTGTGCACTTCCGCCTGGCGACTCAGACATATGGTGGCCGTGGGGCCGAGAATGTGCATGAGTTGCATTGCGAAGAGAAGCCTCCCGAGAAACGGGCCTAACCATGCCGCGCTGAACCGATGCCATCTCATTCGCCACATGATACATCAGACTTTTGACGGCGATATTTTGATCTTGTACAAAACCGAAAAAGAAACGAAAAGACCGAAAGCACACAAGACCGAAAGCTGAGACGAATTTTTGACAACACGCTTATTAAATTCACTCAAAAAAGATCGCAAGACAAAAAGATGGAAATGTTCGGGGTGATTTGGGCTCCAGGACAATGTAGGAGTATGGATGACTACAAATGTGTATCTAAAAAATAGCTAGCATCCTTTTTGTGTGTGGGGAGGCCGACAGTATTTTTTTTCCACTGGCCGCACCACCATGCGATGTCGCCGTATTCGCTAGGAAGATTTTGCCATTGGAGAAGCGTCGTGTACTCCACACCGATGCTCTGGAGCTCATTACATATTTCTTTAGTCGACTACACACCGCCGCATATTCTCTTGGAGCTGGAGAGGATCGTCGCGGCGTGGCTGGAAAGATCCGCCACCTGCCCTCTATCCATTTCTCTTTCCAAAACTCACAACTACGCCTATTACATCAAGGACATGGAAAATCACCCCCTTGTACTGCAGCTCATCGCAGTTTCTAGGCGCTTGCGTAGCCTGGGCTTGGCTGGGGATGGCATGTTCCTCGGCCCGCTGCTACAGCTTGGACCAGAGGATGTACCACTTTTACAAAAGATCCACATTGCAAATTTCAATCAACCCTCCGCCCAAATTTTGCAGGCCCCCACTCTCAGCGACATAGCACTGGTATCACTGTTGGATGATCCGCTTTCACTTCCGCTGCCGTGGTCATTACTCAGGAGCTTCCGTTTTGATTGCCACGAACGTTGGACCCCGGATGGACAGGAAGGCGGTCTCGACTTTGAGACAGCGTTGGATGTGCTCCGACAGTGTCCAAATCTCGAGCAGTGCGAATTCCGAATAAATAAGACTTCGGAACCCTTGGACTCAGGCCGCAACCTACCCTCTGTCATTATGCCCCAACTGCATGCTCTCATCTTGAAAGGCCCCGGTATACACTTGGCAAACTGGATCCCAGATCTGGTCGTCCCGAAACTCCGCTTTCTTCGAATCGGAGACAAACTTTGGGACGACGCACACCCGAGTACCCCCGGGGCTCTGAGCGTCGATCTCGACCCGCTTACGCTCACGTTGACTAGCCTCCACGAAATTCTCCGATCTTTCCCGACAATCTCCCACCTCCGGCTGTGGTCGCAGACGTCCGACATGCAGCTGCTCATGGACGATGAAATTTTGGCATGGTTCTGCCCACCGCACAACTTGTGCCCAATGCTAACCGAGCTGACTTTTGCGGGGCCCGCCGTTGCTTTTTCCGATGCCGCTGCGTTGGCTCTCATCCAGGCGAGGATGGCCATGGCTACGCCTCTCCGCCGATTTCGGGCTGAGTTCATACGCAAAAAGGAACTCGATATCATCCCCGAACTTCAGTCTTTCATTTCGGACGGGCTCCGAGTTACCCTCGAGTATCCGCCATTGCGAGAGTTCAAGGCTCGGGCTGGGTTGGACGTATCACGTTCTATTCATTTTTGAGTTGCAGTCTTTGAGGATTGTCGCGGTTGTACATCTTCCTTCTGTCCTTGCAATCAAGTATTCACTATTTTCTTTAGTTACTCTTCACACACATCACTCGTTGGAACCTGCAAGAAAGATCTGAGAGCAAGATATATAAATAAGAGGGTCCAAACAAATGTAATGACAGTAAGCTGAAAATAACGCCCAAAACCTAGTAAAATCAATTGTCCGGAGTCAAGAGTGAGGAGGAGGACAGGTTCTTCTCCGTGGCGAAGCACGGGCACCTGTTATTTGATATTGAAAACTGGGCCCATGCCGTTTCCACCCTTCCCGCCAACTGGGCCTCCGCCACCCTTACCGCCTATTCCCGCACCGCCCCTTCCTTCCAAGATACCTTGAATGTGTATATGAGAATCATGAATCGAAATGCAGGTGAGCATTTACTGCTACCAAAAATGGCGCAGAAAAAACCAGCAGCCTCTTGAGTGAGTGCGGCTTCACGCATGTTAATCACGACACCCATTCCGTCCCCGCCATCTCCACCTTTTTGATCTCCAGGGCCGCCGTCGCCTCCCTTGCCGCCTACACGACATGCTCAGAAGTTGAATAGGAAAGCAGAGAAAATATTATTTACTACCAAAGGTGGTCCGGGGAGATTCATCGGCGTTCACCCGTTGAGAGCCGCCACCGCCATGATGTGTGCTGGGCTGACGTGAACCTCCTCCAGAGTTAGAAGACAGCATTTCACACGCAAGAATCCTCCCCACCTGCAACAGGGTTGGCGGGGATGAGCAGGGTGACCTCGCGTGAAGCAGTGCTGCGGGACGAGACCCTATTTGCGACTGGCAGTGGGACGGCGCGAGTGGAAGTGTGACCAGGTCCACGAGAGTCTGCGGTCTGAATGGGGAGTGAGTGAGGAGGCCAACGAAGAATGCGAACTCGTACCAATGTGTCGACCACACGCTTGGACTGGCTTTTGTCTCTATGTCGTGAATCCATCATGATGTCGAAGGCAGGTGGTGGTGGTGGTGGTGGTGGTATAAGTTTGACCTGCTTCCGTGGCCTTTTATATGCCAGTTGACGACATTGTCCCAAATTAGGTCATAAAAGATATAGAATATTTTTGAATATGTAGTGGCATCGAAGTTCAAGGTACCGCAGCTACGACCACGATTCTTTCATTGCCTTGGTTTCGCATCAAATGGGCCACATTCGAGCATTCGCCGTGCCCTTCGCAGACACAGCAAAGGAAGCTCGATGACGCTCGACCAGGATTTGACAGTCCAGTAGGAAAATTTTCGGAAAAAAAGGGGCTGCAATGCGCAGCAGAGTTTGACGACCTCTGAGCTGCGCGCACTGCGCATCGAAAAGCTGACGCTCCTCTCATCCACAGCCTGCGTCGCATTGCCGTAGGCTCAATTTTCCTGAATTGAGCCATGATAGGCTGCGTCTGTGTGGCACGAATGAGTCTGATTTACAATATCTCTTAAATTTGTTAATTTTATGCTCACAGACTGATATGCGCACCAGGCGCAGGAAAGACTCCTACGAAGCTTCAAAGAGGGCTGCGGCAGCAGTCGAGAGCGTTTACGAAAAACATAGTGCGGGTCGCTTCGCGAGTGTGCGTATTGCGTTGTGAAGCCCAAACAGATCGCAGCAGGGTCGCGCTAACGTGAGAAGACAGTAGAAAATTGGTCGCAGACGGAATCTGGGCTGGCTACTAGCCACCATCAGGCAATGCGAACGACATTACAACTCTGCACAGACAATGACGAGCCACGAGCCAAAACAATCGTCGCCCGGAAGACTTATCAACATGTACACTCGATACCACCAGTTTTATTTCATCGTTGTTAAATACAAACTGAGAAGATTTATTAAGCAGTAATTCGAGTGGATGCAATGACTCGTTTACTTAGCGTTGGAAGTAATAAACGTTCATGTTACAAACTGGACCCGAGCCGATGCCACCGTTCCCTCCTACGATGCCTCCAGCGCCACCCGCATCACCCGCTCCGCCTGCAAAATGTAAGAATTCAAATAGGAATGAAGACGAGGATTTATTTACCTGTAACGGAAAATTCTGTGCGGCCGCATGAGCCGGCAGAATTGTGTGCGCATTTACATAGAGTGCCTATAGTGTGGTGCTCGGGGACCGCGAGGCCGTTGTTCGGGGCCGACGCATCCTTCTTTGCTCGCTTTGCTGGCTGTGTTGCTATTCGGTGCAAGTAGATGAACATAAACGAAAGACGGACCCTGTCGCTGTCAAAACGCGTCTGAGTGCGCTTTAGTTTCCCTGTGGACCCGATGGATGCATCCTGAGCGGGTGATTGGGACGACGAGTTGTTGCGGCGACGTCTACGACGCCGGCTATAGTGGCTGGCGCGCCTCGGTTCAGCGGTAAGGTATGGGTTCGGGAATTCGTGGGGCGGATGGTAGTAGCTGGAGTGACAGACGAAGGAGGCGATCAAACATGGTGGAAGGGAACTGGAGCAACAGGTTGGAGGAGTCGACGTCGTAAACAGGTACGGCTGCGGAAAGGCCGCTCGGTCCGGTCCGGTCCGGTACAGAAGCATGCTGTGGGTGCATCTTGTTAGTTTACCGCCTTATAAAGGGGAGTCGTTGGCGTCGGCGCTGGTAGGCGCACCAGGGCACGCAGCGGACACCATCAGATTGCCGAAAATATTTGATACTTATGTAAAACTCGACATCAATGATCTCACATTCGCCCGGCGGAAGGAAACGCCTTCCTGGTCTCTTCGTTGTGTGTCCGTCCTCGTGTTCTCTTTTTTGCGCTATTCACCGCGTCCCAACCATTGCGCTCTATCAACACTCCTGCGGCATACCGAGGACGACACAGCGCGTCTTCACTCGTTCCCGCGCCCTTTCCCCGTTCATTCCCCATTCATTCAATGACAGATCCGTACCCGCCTATAGCATCTTTCTCGTGGACACTAACACGCTGGCAACTAGACCGAGAAGAGAAGGCCCCAGCTCGTGAAGAGACACAAAACTCGATACCACCGGTGTGATCTAGGGCAGATATTCAATCTTGTGCCGAGGACGAAGAGGTCTTATCTTGAGGCGTTAAAAAAAGCATGCCTTTCCTGCTAATCCCGGCCTATTGCCGGAAGGATGGAGAAGAAACTGGTGTGTGATTTCTCTTTATTTTCTGATCCGTTGTGACAGACATTACAGGCTCGCCTGCCACAACTACACGCCATTTTACGCATATCTTCGCGCGCATCCGCACCCGCGTGCGACCAGCTGCTTGCAGGATACATCGGCATTCTCTGGCGCGGTGCCGCATTTGAAAATGTCGCGAGTGGATCCTCTAAGCGGGTGCGTTCTTGCGACGAGGGCAAATGACGTGCGTATTGTCATTCATGCTAGGTGGTGCAAACTGACAGCTGCGTTCGATAGTGGCCGCTGGCACTCCGCGCAGATTTGGAGGCACTCACGCGGTGCCAAGTTACCCGCCCGTAGCCGTCCTCTCGCCCGCTACGTGCCGCCGGGAGAAAACTTCTCAACAGTGCACTAGCGGCGCGGAGGGGATTCTCCGCTGTACAGTCGCGCACGTCTTAGTACGCCGCGCGTACCGGGTTGCACGCGTGTCGGGTTGTGCGTAGTCGGCAATGGGTAATATCGAGAAGATTACGCGAACATGGAAGTGGTGCCCCATTTTCAAGCCTTTAAAGGACCACAATTACATCGCAGAAACATTCGAATCAAGGTATGAGTTCACCCTCTCTCGTGTCCGCCTCCTACCTCTTGCCAACTTCGCGCGTCGGACCGAGTTCCCCAAAATATATAAAGGATATATGTTCTCGGAGGGGATATCGGCGACATTGAACGAGAGCTTCATTTCACCCAGATATTCTGAGGGGTCCGTTGGCAACACCAGAAGCCGTTTAGTGGTGATGGGATCACCACTCCGGCCGAGCTGAAACAAACGGGATATTTTGGTGGTTGTGCAGCAGTATTTTTCCGGGTGTATATTTGTTACGGCCGTGACTGTCGCATCCAAAAGCCTTGAGGAGCTTGGGTCATGTGTATAAAAGCCGTGCAACCGAATTAGGCCTCTTTCACTTTCCCAATGGACGACTCCTTCCAGTTCATCATGGAATCCCCTCAACATGCCCAGGGACATAAGAAACGTCCACGCCTCGTCACGTCCTGCGACGCCTGGTGTGTGGCTAGGTCCGCTTTTCCGTTGGTTTTTGACGCGTCGCAGCCTTCTCAAGAAAATCAAGTGTCTCCAGCCTATCCCCGAGGCTGCTTTGATTATTCCCTCAACTCTAACTCGTTATAACTTGGAGACTCAGAGCCGAAATGCTTTCTTCCCCCAAGATTTGTACATGGCCTCACAACGGTCTGCCTCAGAACACACGTCCCAGACGCCAGAAGCAAGCGACGCGTCGCCGACGCCCGCGCGTATAGACCAATCTCCTTGGGTGCTCCCCGTTTCTCCTCGATCCCTGGTCACTGGAGACCCTGACGCTGATCGTCATTCCAATTACCCATCCTCTAACCAAGACCCCTCCTCTGCATCAACTCTTCTCAATCCCCGTAAACGACGTCGTAATCGTCGCCGCAACAACCCCTCGTCGCAATCATCCACCCATAATGCTTCCGTCACGATCGCAGACACAAGAAACGCCTCCGAAGAGGGGAAGCACACTCAGGAGGATGTTGACAGCGACAGAGTCGGTGTTTTCGCTGCATTCATCGTACTTAATTACAACTCACTGCGCACAGCCGGCCAAGCGAGCAAAGCAGGCGGCGTCGTTACCAGATCATGGCACCGCGGGCAGCCAATCAGTATGCACGATTGCAAGCTTCGATTTATTTCATATCTCACCCCTGCTCAGGTAGACGCGCGATTCAACCCTCGACAAGTCTTCAATGCTGTCACAGGTGAGCAGGATCCTCACCATTTGAGCTGTTTCTTTTTTTACAACTATGCACCAGGATCTCGTACTTGTGCAAGCAGGGCTCGTCCTGGAAGCAATAGCTCCCGAGTTGACGCGAACGCCAACCAACGCATGGAATCTCCCTACGTTTCTGTTATAGGTTAATAACAATCATCGGCAGCTCGATTTAGAATCTCACGGATTTATTATAGGTGGAATCGGCGGTGCCGGCAGCCCTGGAGGCATAATGGGCTTTGGTGGGAGTGGCGGGAATGCCATGGGACCCGTCTTCAATATGAATTTTTACATCCAGCGCTAGGTGAATACGTCTCCGCATTCGCAAAATTGTCGGTTGATCTCTTCGGTCAGAACAAGCGGATCTCAGGACCGGAATCCGTGTACCCCGGACCTGATGGATGCTTGTTGAACCTAGCTATTGCGTTGTCACTGTATCTCAATCTTTATAACTTGGAGAAGAAAATTCAATTAGGGAACTCTAGGTTGTGAGAATTTTATGCTATATTTTACCTACCTACTTAGCTATCGATTCATTGTCGCCAAGTCCTATTTGTTCAACTATGATCATCAGTCGACGGCGATCGAGACGAACTGAAGATGACCCGTGTGGTACTTATTCCGAAATCGGCAAATCAACGCCGGAAAACGGAGAGCTACATAGCACTGAGCTCTAATGGTTTTAGGAAAGAGAAATCACACAGGCTCTGTGGGCCATCAGTTCATTGTTGATTTCAGATCCAATCCGTCGCTTCGCAGGACCTCTGACAATCCCTTTGGAGATTTGATCCGGCGGTTCGGACAAAAATTGAGGAAGGCCGATCTGGCCACCCCTTCCTTCCGATTTTTGACCCAAAACAAACCGAAAATGACCGCCAGTTGAAAAACGCGATTTCCGATGCAGTCTCAAAAAGCGTGGGAAAGAAAAAAGGGTTCGGAAAAAAATCGAGGATTTCGGGATTTTGGGGATCAAACTTCCAAAGGGATTGTCAGAGGTCCTCGCTTCGCTCAACTTCAAGAACTTGCATCCCACAGTGCAATGATCGGCGATCAAGACGCAAACACCGATCAGGTGTGCCTTGTTCTTCCAAAAAAGGCTATTCAACGCCGAACGCCAAAACGGGATGTTTTATGCAGTTTCGCTCACCAGCCCAAGCAAATGGACGAGATACTTCAGCACAATAAACGGAGTCCGGTCATAGTCGTGCATGAAAGGACGGCAAGCTGTGTTTCGAGGGACAAGAACTTTGCGTCTCGATGAGCCGTTCGAGGTCGACTTTTGAGGGTTGCCTCATCCGTGCAAGTACAGTACGAACGAAAGAGGGAGCCACAGGAGCGTTTTTTTACGGGATGGTTAATTTTTCCGGGATTCAAGCGCGCGAAAACAATCGCTCATTGATGTGAAATCACAATCTTTTGTTTTGCAAACAACAAATGGTCTCGGCCAGGGAATCGCCGGGTCGAAGTTATAAGAACATCTGGAGGTATATCCTCCAGAAGAAAATGGTCACTAAGGTCATACCACAGTGTCACATGTGTCCAGCGTGCAGCCACGGGCGGAGCCGAACGCGACGCCAGCGCGGCATCTGTCCACCACCTCGAGGCAATCATACTAGCCAACACATCATCCGTAACATCCTGTTCCATACCCTCAAGGACTAAATTATGCAGGTGGTGAACCAAAGGCGTCACGCCGTCTTCGTAGCGTAACGCGCGCACGACGGCATCATCGAAGTCAAAACACGCGAATAATTTGAGGTGGGTAAGGGATGATGCGTGACGAATGACAGCCACGAGTGCGTCGGATGTGATCTCTGCGTACTGCAATTCCAACCGGGTAATGTTTGGTGCCTGGAGCTGGAATGCTGTAAAATGGCCGTCCATCCATTGTTCGCTTGTTTCCATGTCTCCGAACTTCAGACAGAGTCCTTGCAACCCTGGAGCTGATATGGTGTTGAAAAGCGGTGTGAAATGCTCTCTGTCTCCGATGAGACCGAAAGTCAACGTGCGCAGGCAGGGGAAAGGCAATGTGATCTTGGCTTGCTTGGGAAAGCACGGACCATCCAACGGTGCGGACAAGCGCCCTCACAAGACCTGAACACAATGAAAGGATGTAGAGAGCGAGATCCGGAGATTCGCAACGACGAAGAGTAAGATCTGTAAGATTGGCCCAGGGCACGAGAATTGGCAATGACGAATAAATGTTTATTTTAAGTTTTCGGAGGCGAGGGACAACGGTGAAATATGGGAGGACGCTTCCGGGGGTGTCGGAAAATGATGTACGTCCCAGGTCTATCTCTTCGAGGCTGTCTAGCCTGCGTTGGGCCAGTCGACATAATAAAGGAAGCCCGTGGTCCGGGAAATTCAACCGCAAAGAACGCCATCTGGAGGAGATTTTGAGAACGACCTCTAGTAGATCATCATGAACGTCAGCTGAATCCAGCGACAAGGCGATAGGTATGGGGAGCGCTCCGGAGCGCGCCAGCCATGCCGTCAAGCTATCGGTCAGGGCCGGCTCCCACTCATCGCCCTTATTGTCAAGGGCTACGTGAATAGGCCCGGTCCATAGTCGCGGAGTGTTGTGTGCGACCTGCCTCCATTCTGAGCAGACTTGCGACACTCGAAGCACGTCCGGGAGGTGCGTATCTTCGTCGACCGCGTGTTTGAAAATCTCGGCCAGCAATTCCGCCGGCAGGTTGTAGATGGGCGAAAGGAGGTATTGCATCACGGCGAAGACGGCACGCTCATGAGCGAGCTGTATTTCGAGAGACTGGATCTTCATCTCAGATTGTTCGGCGAGCCGTTTTAGTTCCGCCTTTGAGGACTGCCTCGTTTTCTCAAGCGTAGCGCGAACAGAAAAAGAGGATGAAGCGCTGGCCATAGTGAACAGCAGGAATTCTGCAGAAGGACAAGAGCAAAAATGGACGGGTCACTCCGGGAACGGCCGTTACGTCACGCTCGCGCTTTCTCAATTCCCATCATGCTCGACGCGGACCCGGTCCAGCAAACCATCTCTCCTGTTCTTACTCTTCCCTGTGAAATCACCTCTGAAATCTTTGTCCAATGTCTTCCAACTTTGTTTGCGGATCTCGAATGGAATACCGTCAACCCGAGCGAGGCGCCAATGTTGTTGCTGCACGTCTGCAAGATTTGGAGAGACATAGCCATCGACATGCCTGCGCTGTGGACCAGAATGGAGCTCTCGATGGACAGTGTAAATAGCCACGAGATGGCGCAAGCGTGGCTCGGGCGAGCGAAGGCGTGTCCGCTCTCTGTCAAGCTACATCAGTGGCCCCGCTGCGATGAAGATGAGGAAGATATCCACGATGATACCTCGTCGGACGAAGATGATGATGAAGGTAGCTCGTCTGACGAAGAAGAGGACGAGACCCGCTCTATCTTTCAAACGCTTCTTGACCGTGCCGACAATCTCAAATTTCTAGAGCTCTCGGCCATACCTTTGAAATACATTCGCAAGCTGGACCAGCTCTCAGGCTCCTGCAGCTTCCCATCGCTTCAGAAATTGACAATCGGCATCGATCAAACTGGGTTGGGTGACTGGGAATCCGAAACGATGTACGATCCCCCTTGTGCTCACCTTTTCACCAAATCTCCGAACCTTCGTGAGCTATCCCTCGTCGGTGACACCCCCACCCCTCTTCCTCGAATGCCTTCCATGGCACCAATCCATGAAATATACCGGCACATGCCACAACCTATATCTTTCCGTTGATGCACTACGTCTTGGTTCAAACCTCGTCGAATGTGCGCTGGCTTCACGCGGGATAGACACAAACTGGGTGGAGATCTTGGTTCACCCGACCCTGAAGTCGTTGACCCTTTTCAAGGATGAGAACAGGAGCACTGACATCTTTCAATTCCTCACTCTGCCTGCGCTGGAAACTCTCCGCATCCTCGACTGCGAATACGAGTGGTTCAGTAATGATGAATTCCTGGAATTCCTGATGCGTTCCTCCCCACCCCTACGTCAATTCACTATTCGCTTCGACGATGGAGTTCCTCTAGATGTTGATGTCTTATCCATGCCCAGTCTCGTCGAACTCGAGATATGGAACCCGCACCAATCATTCTTGCCCGATTTCTTCAATGATTTCCTGAACGACGCCTTCCTACCCCAACTTCAGCGCCTTTCGTTCTTTCACCCTCGCCATTCTTCTGCAGACATTGCATTCCGCGAGCTGGAAAAAGTGGAGGAAACACTATCAATCGGATGGATCGCCAGCCACCATGGTCATGGGCAATTGGAATTAAAATCGTTCCAGCTCGTATGGGACTGGGACGTCGGTGACCTCCCGCAGGATATCCTTTGCTGGTTTATGGCCATGGAATCAGACGGTCTGAATATTAGTATCAAGAGTCCAACCAGATCGTACATCGACGAGGTATCTCAATTTCCATGACTTCATTTCCAAGCTGACGTTCAGCTGCAGGAACGGTTACTTTTTTCTTGAAATCGAAGTGGTAGAGAGGAGTCCAACACAATCTTTAGTCAAAAGGTATCTTGATCTATTCTCGAGTTGACGTTCGGCTGCAGCCTTCCGTTGACTTTACTTTTTCAGATTCGAGCTATTCTATGTACATTCACATTCCTGCCCTTCGAAGCTTCCTGCAGCACTATTCTCTTGCCCATTTCGCATAATTGTAGCGAGTTGACGTTCTACTTTCTTGAAATGATAACACCACTGTCCGTCGCAATTCCTGCCGTTCAAAGCTTGCTCTGGCGTTCATGTCGTGTTTGCTTTGATTGCCATTTCTGTTCACATTTTGAGAATGATGATGTTCGATTCCGATGAAATGCATCGCAGTACTGTGGAGACATCTAGAAACCCTGATGGTACCCAGCCAAATACATAGGGGCGAACACAAATTACGCAATTACAGAACATGCGCAGAAGCAGCATGATGAGCGCGCAATTTGAAACGCGGGACAGAAAAACGGGAAGACGCTGCCTCAGGGCTTCCGCGGACAACCACGACGTAGGTGCACACGACAACGGGGGGGCCGGCACTGATACGTACCCGCCGATGCGAGAGATCTTACGGGATCGACATATGTGCTCAATATGAAATGTTCAGCGGCGAGCGATAGATTACAGAGATTTTCACCTTTCCTCAGCTTGCGGTTCGATCTTGATCGACCCAGTGAAAATGCCGGCAAACCAGATCGAGCCACTTCGAACAAATCGAGCCAAAGTGAACCAGATCGAATCAACTTCTGTCCGACGCCTACTTTTCGTCAATTTTTCAGTTGTGCTGGTGCTTCGCAACTCCAGGAACGCCTGGCCAGCTCGGCATAATTTTCAAAGTCGTACGATTGGGCTCGTTACGTCACGCTTTGTCTCTTGTTTCCTGCCACCACTATCCCGCGTACTCCCCGACTTCTTCACCATTCCCTAGCCCCTTGCTCTAGCCTTTCCGCCGACTTTTCCATCCAAGCCTCCAGGATACTCGTAGGATTGTAGGGAATTGGTGGCAGCGAGAATGACCGCGTCATATCGATGGTATGACTTTCTTGGCAAATTGGGTGGCAGCTTACACATTTATACAGTCCAGTACTCATTTCTTCGCTCTTTTCATGTTCTTTGGCCTCCGAAAACGGTGTGTTCAAGCCTAGATTCCCTTTGAACCCGGCTGATACATGCTCCTTCACTGCGCTTTCTTGACATCATTTACTCTACTTGCCAGGATAAACCAATGGTGCGCCATCTGCACTCCTTTATGATAGCTACTTTTCTGATTCATACTTTTCACCGCTTAGTCTTTGATTCACTCGTCGCATCTTACTCACGCGTACAAGTCCACTGGTGTGTGATCATTCTTGTTCTCGGAACGTACACCAAGCTCATAGCTCCTAGGTCTCTGCTCGTGATATTCGACTTTCGGGAACACTTTTGGCCTACCATATCAATATCTGTAATAGCGCGGAAGGCGCATTACCTCAGTCTCCCGCAAATGTGGGATCAAAAGACTATATTAAATACCTGTAATAGCGCGGAAGGCGCGTTACTACAGAATGAGTAAATATATACATACAAAGTAAACAATGAACTCACCCTCAGTCTCCCGCAAATGTGGGATCAAAAGACTGAGGGCAATGGATGAGTACATGCCAATATATATATTAGCTACACTGTTATTTGATAATAATCAAGACTTGTATCACAAGCTGAAGGCTGTCAGCTCATAGCAGTTAAGATGTGTACCATGGGCTGAAGGTTGGGGCGTCCCGGAATAGGTCATTTCCTGACACCCCCACTCGACCCAGGCCGTAGTCCCATAGATAGACAGAATTTTGAATGCTTGTCATGGGGTAGAGCTTTTGTGAAAATGTCTGCAACCATGTCTTCTGTTGGGTACCAGAGTACTACACATTCTCCTTGCCGAACCAAGTCATCTCTTACAAAGTGATATTTTCGCTGTATATGCTGGGTTAGGTACGATATTGTGGATCCTGTGAGAGTATGATAGCTGCACGATTATCACATCGCAGCTCTGTGGGATTGGTCTGTGGTTGTCCAAGTTCTTCAAAGAAAGATCGCAACCATGCTAAGTGTTGTCCAGCATTTGCTAGTCCAATATACTCACTCTCAGTGGAAGACAAGGCAACCATGGATTGTCTGCGACTTGACCAGCCAATAGCTCCTCGATTAGAGATGAAGACGTAACCAGAAGTTGAACGAGATGTATCTCTGTCCCCATTCCAGTTTGCATCGCTATAGCCATAGAAGTTCATATCCATGCTGAGATCTGTTCCATCATAGTGTAATGCCCAGTCTCGAGTGCCTTTAAGGTAGCGAAGTAATCGTTTGGCAGCATTCCAGTGACTTTTCTTGGGATTTGCACTAAATCGTCCAAGCAGTCCTACTGTATATGCAATATCTGGACGTGTTCCAAGCATTGCATACATGGCTGATCCAACTACACTCTGATATGCAACCACTGGTCCATCTACAACAAGAGCCATTTCATGAATTGTCTCGTTGTCATCAGGATCATCAACAGTAAGATGAAGATTAGTTGCCATCGGGGTAAACACAGGTTTGCAGTTTGATATGCCAAGACGAGCAAGAACTTTGTCAATATACTGGCGCTGGTTCAGAGCAATGGTGCGCTTTTTGCGGTCACGAACAATTTCAATTCCAAGCAGGTATTTAGCTGGACCAAGATCTCACATTTTAAAGCTGGAAGATAGCATTCCTTTGACTCGTTGGGAGAACTCCTTGGATGTTGCAGCAATAAGTAGGTCATCAACATAGACTACAAGAAAACAGGTATTTTTGCCTTCTTTGTATACATAGAGACATGTCTCTGAATTTAGTCGATGAAAGCCCAGCTTCAGGAGTTTGGAGTCTAAGGTTCGGTTCCAGGTTTGTCCTGCTTGTTTGAGACTATATAAAGAACGTTTCAATCGCCAACAGTGACCTTCTGGTATTTGAACACAACTTGGAGGCATCATATAGATTTCCTCTTCAAGTTCACCATTGAGATAAGCAGTGGAGACATCCATTTGATCAAGTTCCATATTGTACTTTGCTGCAAGTGAACAGATGATTCGAACAGATTCTAGATTAGCAGTTGGAGCAAAGACTTCTTTATAGTCAACACCTTCTTTTTGTGTGTCCCCTCGTGCTACAATTCGAACTTTATATCGTGCTATCTGCCCTTTTTCATCCGTCTTGACTTTTGGCACAACTTTGGACTTTATTGGTTTAACACCCTCAGGAATGGGAACAACCTCATAGACATCATTCTCATTGAAACCAGCTAGTTCTTCATTCAGTGCATCAATCCACTTGTCAGCTTGGGAGCTATTCATAGCTTCCTGCCAGCTGGTAGGATCAAGTGGACTTTGTGCTATGAAAGCTTCTTCCATTGCATCATCAAGACTTGCAAGAAGAACTGCCTCAGCAGCATCAGCATCATTGTCATGGTTATCACGCTGTGGTTCATGAGAAGATGACTCATTCAGTTCACGATGGGCAGCAATTTCTGCCTCACGCTCAGCTTTTGATTGAGATTGTTTCCCTGCTGCAATACGGTCATAAGCCATATTTGGATGTTGTGCTGGCACAGGTTTACGAGTTGACCGCCGAGGGGGCTCAACTCTCATACCACCAACCCTTGGTAAGGGTTGAACTCTTGGAGGAGGTGGTGATGCTGTAATTTGTGTGCTCTCTGTTACAGTGGTGGGACTAGAAGCTCTGTCCCCCACTGGAGATGATATCCCTGCAGGGCTTGTGGACCCCCCCACTGAATCAGATATCGGTTGTAGTGGAATATTTTGATCATTATCGTTATCATCATCATCATCATAGTATGGAGTGTCTTTGGGCATTAAACTTTGTGATAGTTTCTCAAATTCCTGTCTAGAACTTGGAGCTGGTTCCAATGAAGGCTGCACTTCTGTGAATGGCTCATCATCATTGAATCTGACGTGCCGAGAGATTATAGTGTGACCATAGGTTCCGTCTTTATTAATGACAAGAAGCTTATATGCCTTACTGCCTTCATGGTAGCCAACAAAGACACAGCGCTTTGCCTTGTCTCCAAATTTCTGTTTGTGACGTTTTCCTTAGGAATGAGAGGATATGCATGACATCCAAAACGATGCAGATGGTGAACATCTTATAGGTCGATCATATAGTATCTCATAGGGGATGCGATAGTTCTGAGAGGAAGTAGGTGTGCGATTTATGGTGTATGCTGCTGCAAGCATAGCTAAAGTCCAGAATTTTCGAGGCAGTCGGGAATCTATCAGCATAGTTGTTGCACGGGTAACAAGGGTCTGATTCATTCGTTCAGCAATCCCATTCTGCTCAGGAGTGAATGGTGCAGTTGTTTCGTGAATGACTCCCAGTTTCTTGAAGTCTGCTTCCATTTCTTTGGACGTAAACTCGCCACCTCCATCTGTGCGAAAAAATCGAGTCCATCCTTCACAAAACTCAAAATGAGCAATTTGTTGGCGAAGCTGTTTCTCAGTATCAATTCGCCACTGTTTCAAGAGTTTCCGGACTTCAGATTTCTTTTTTGCAAATAGTAGCCACACAGTAGAGGACCAATGATCAACCACTAATAGCCAGTAACGTATTCCACCTGGACCAGCTGGAGTTACTGGTCCACCAACATCAGATGATACAATGTCAAGGGGTCCCTGAGCTTTGGTTCGACTTTTGGTAAATGGCAGTTTTTTCATCTTTCCCATTACACAAGCTTCACAGAATTTTGGAAGTCCTGTTAGGGAAGTGACTTCACCAAGTCGACCTTTGCTCACAGAGTTTTGAAGCAGTTGAAAATTAGTATGTCCAGTGATTTTATGGAGATGATTGATATCCATTGCAAACAAAGCATAAGGATCTTCACTCAAGGAAGTGCAAGGAACATGGTATAAACCTTTTTTTGTGCTTTGCCTCAATCATGTGCTTCCCTTGTGGATCTTGCACTAGGCATTCTTCTCCTTTAAAGATTGAGCGAAACCCCTTCTTGGCCAATTGCTGAACAGATATAAGAGTCAATTGAAATGAAGGGACATGCAAAGCACGCAATCGAACATCAGTTGTTCCTTTCTTTGTTTTGCAGGATAGACGAATTGTGCCAATTCCAACTGCTTCACAACATGCATCATTGCCTAGACGTACTGTCCTGGGAGGATTTAAAACTTCATAAGTTCCAGTTTCATACCAATCTATGTGAGGGGTCATGGTGGTTGATGCTCCAGAATCAATTACCACAGTTGTTACTGAACCAGTTGAGTCAGTCACCATATAAGCAGACATAGCAGCATAGAATTTTTTGTGAAACAGAAGCTGTAGCTAAGTGGACAGTGTCCTCATCATCAGATTCAGAATCGCTAGTGGTAGAAGCCTTATTAGCTTTGGAACCACGTTTTCTGGTTTGTTTCCCAGATTTGGATTTCCCCTTCTTTGCCTCCTGGACCATACTCTTTACATTGTGACATTCTTCAGTGGCATGGGATTTATTGTGCCCATGATAGATGCAGTATTTATCTCCACCAGCAGATTTGGCCTTGTTAGATTTTTGAGTTTGCAGCTAGTGCAGATTCATCATCATCATTAACTTCGGTTCCTGGACGCTTGCCGAGAGTGAGCAGACGAGATTTGACTTTGTCTAAAGTCAATCCTGTACCCAGAGAGGAAACAATATTTCCTCGAACACCAGTCCAGTAACCATCCTCAGGCAAGGTACTGAGGAGGATGAGAGGCTGAAGATCTGGAGAAAATGGGTATCCCAGTCGTGTAAGACGGTCAAGTACTTTGTGATGAGTGTAATGTGTGCCTCGATTTTGGTTCGAGGCATAAGCCGTGGGTCTCCCTCCACCACCAGTTTGGTGTGGAAAAGATTGCCCAGGGCACCCATAGCACTATCAGCACGATTATCTTCCTCAAACCTGTCCCGTAATTTAGCCCAAAGAATGCCAGCATTGTTTTCATCAACAAGCTGCATGCGTAGGGTCAGCTGAGAGGAATTTTTGTATAATTCCCAAAGCATGACTATTGCGCTCAGCAGGTGTGTCCTTGAAGGCAACACCAGCAACACTAGCAGCAGGAGGAGCACCAGGTGTATTATTTCCAGGTGGCAGAGCAATGAGAGCAGCAGCAGCAACAAATGCATCGGCAGCAGAGGGAGCTAGAATAACATGTTCAAGGAGGGTAAACACCCCCTCTCGACGCAGTTCAATTTGGGCCTCAACACAAAAGGTTGGCCAGTCATCAGCACCCGAAAGTGTGGAGCTAGCCGAATCTGTCATAATTGACAGCTATGGGAAATCCGAGGAGATGTTGACAAGAGTGGAGTGATTGATGCGAGGCAGTGCTCGCAGTGCTTCTAGCTCTGATGAGCGAGCAGTGAGTCTTGATTGTAGGCAACGTCTTCCAAGCAATAGCGCTCAGTAGCCCATAACCTATCAATATCTGTAATAGCGCGGAAGGCGCGTTACCTCAGTCTCCCGCAAATGTGGGATCAAAAGACTATATTAAATACCTGTAATAGCGCGGAAGGCGCGTTACTACAGAATGAGTAAATATATACATACAAAGTAAACAATGAACTCACCCTCAGTCTCCCGCAAATGTGGGATCAAAAGACTGAGGGCAATGGATGAGTACATGCCAATATATATATTAGCTACACTGTTATTTGATAATAATCAAGACTTGTATCACAAGCTGAAGGCTGTCAGCTCATAGCAGTTAAGATGTGTACCATGGGCTGAAGGTTGGGGCGTCCCGGAATAGGTCATTTCCTGACATACCATCCCCTCAATTGGTGAGTTCTCTGATCCCCAGTTGTTGTCGCAACTGACGACTGTATTTTCAGCGTCCATTTCGGGCCCTTCGGCATTCGTTGGATGCATGTGGCATCATAGAACACCGGCACTATGTCCTAGTTGGAGTCGGAGTCGTTCGCGGATGTGGGTGGGGTGGGGGCGCGATGAGGCGGGGAGCGAGCAAGTGGGTGCCGTGCAGTAGTACGGCCATATGTGTAGTGTAATCTGAATTGATTTGGTTTGATGTCGTGCAAATGCAATAAGCTATTCATTCTGACTCTCTTCGGCTCTCTCTGGCTCGATCTTCTGGAAAAAATTGACGAGCCACATCGAGCCCTGAGACAATTTGCGAGCCAGATATGCCCAGCCAAAAGCGGTCACATCTGGCTCGATCTGGCTCGATCTGGCTTGCCGGCGTTTTCACTGGGAGCTTGATCGCCGATCAAGATTGGTGCGGCTACTTATGTACTAGCCGAAGACCCTGATGATGTAGATCATGCGTACCTTATTCCCAAAACAGCGACTCAACGCCGCATGCCAAAACGGGATGTTTTGTGCATTTCTGGTCGAAAAATGCCGGGCTTGAGGTCCTTAATTTGCCTGAATTCATGATGACAGGAAATTTGAACAGGTGCAGCTGAGAGGAGAAAAAGAAAAGAGCTATGGTTGCGAGCCGCTTCGCCACCTTGCTCTTCGTGTTGTGTAATATGTTAATGTTGAGAGTCTTCATGCCATTCGAGTTATATTAAAAATTTACTTGCCCCAATATCTTACATAGATCACGAGGAACGTTGCACAACTCTGAATAACGAATGGGTGCATGTGAAAGACAGTCCTACAGAGCGAAGCAGCAGTAGCTGGAGTAATCTCCTTCGTCAGATTACCATCCGTGGAGCAGTAGTGTCCGCGTGTCAGGCAATCCCTCCCACTGGATCCCCCCCACCATCTCTCATGGTAATACAACACTCCCGTGGGAAATGCGGTGGCGGCAAAGTTGGATTCTTCATTACCAATGTATATCTGCACTCCATCAACGACGAGTCCGCTCAGTGCAACGAGGATATCCGCTGCCGTAGGCACCTTGACATCCTCAACAGCGACAACGCGGAGTTGAATGCGGCGGGTGAAAAGCGCACGGACAAGCGTCCTCCATGTTTGGTCTTCGTGCTCGTTGTCAAGACTGTGGACAATCAAACTGTGGAGGTTGGGGAGGAAGGAAGGGAAGTCCGCCAGGGCGGTGAATAAATGCTGCATGACCGAGGAATCTGGCCACAACATCCGGAACCGGGAAAGAGTCGGAGTGAGACGGAGGCATTCGAGCAGATGAATGCTCGAACTGTCGAAGTTGAAAAATATCTCAAGATCTTGGAGCGGTGGGGCTGAGCGTATCATAAAGCGAAGAAGATCGTCGGAGGAGTCCATGGACACGGAGAGGGTGTCGAGTACCATTCTTCGCTATCTCCGAACAACAACTGGCGCAATTTTGGAACAACGAACAGTCCTTCGGATGGCAGGTCGTACGGTGGCTCTGTATGAAATTTGATGATATTGGGCATCTGACGCAGCAGATCGAGGATCTGATGACCAGAGAACACTCGCTTCCCGACGAAACTACGAATCGTCAATGTTTCAAGCAGCGGCATGCATCCCGGACTTGTTTCGCCGAAAATGTCGATCAGAAACAATTCCTTGTCGTCGTTCTTAACATCCTCGTTGGTGATTTCCAGGTGTTGCAGCTGCCCGGCATGTTGCCAAATCATGGCAGAGACTCGGTAGTTCCAATAGCGGAGGTCTCCGACAAGGGATACAGACAAAGGTCGATTACGCACACGGTGGAGCCAAGCTGGCAGAATCCACTTTCGAAAGCTTTTGGCGCACAGAAAATAAATGCGAATGGACGTCCACAGAGCTGGTGTCAATACGGCAATGGCAGTCCAAGCTTGGCAAACATGTAGAAGCAACAGGGGGACCAGGCCTACTTCAGGCTCTGGGGAGGGGATGAGCGTCTGGAGAAAAATCTCGGATGAGATTTCGAGGGGAAGTCGTGCGATCGGATCGACGATTTCGTTGAGTTGACGCTGAATATGGCTTTTTTCGTTCTGCAACTTCTCCAACGACTTTTTGGGAAGCTGTGTCTGGAGCTGAACATCAATTTCGTCGATGCGCGCGCAAAGCATTTGGGTCTTGGCTTGAGCCTCGGACATGATTTCGGTGTTCTGTGAGATTTTTGTGAATTCGGCAAGCCTACAACAGAGAGTGCGCAACAAGAAAGACATACCACAAGATCAGTTCCGAAGCACGGTACACAGGTACCGCAGAAAGGCGATGCGTCGTCGACGTGATGAAAGCACGCAAACCTTTCGCTTTGATGGGCCACACTCTTGTCACGTCACGCCTGGATCCATCAGTAACTTGACATTTTGGTTGTCGTGTTGTGGGCGTTTTCACGTGTTGTCATGTTGGCGACAACACGAGCCCCGCCAAACTCGAGTGTCGATCCCCGCCAAATCGGACCGTGTTGTCAAAATTTTGATGCGTGTTGTCGTCAAAATGCGTTGCCGTGTTTTTTCGCGTTTTATCGTGTTTTTTGGCGTTTTCACGTGTTGTACAACACGACAACAAAAGTGTCAAAGTTCTGATGTCCCATCTCTTCTGTCCCTCGGCTTCCCTGAAATCACCTCCGAACTATTCTTTCACCTTCCAACATCATATGAATGCGCCGCTTCTCCGCGAGATCTCGCTCATCGATGCCATCCCACCTACATTCATCCCATTTCTTCCGTGGCGCCAATTCACGAAATATATCAGCACAGGCCTCTCGCTCAATGGCTGCATGGCGGCGTTGCGTCTCGGTTCGAACCTTGTCGAATGTGATTTGCTTGCAGACAAGAGAGATTCAGATTACGAGAAGCCATTAGGGGAGGTCAAAGTTGAGAATCACGCGTGATTCAGGAGGTGATTCTGACAGTGATTCTCGATCAAGAATCCGCATCAAAATCGCCGTTTACAAGAATCACCGCGGATTCTTGTTTCGCCTCCGGAGGAGAAACACGCGAGAATCGTGATTCTTGATGAATCACCCAAAATTGCGATTCTCCGACGATTCATGGTCGAGAATCGATGTATAAAAGCGTGTGAATCGAATCTTGAATCACGTCAGAATCACCGTCAGAATCGGCAGCGATTCTCAACTTTGACCTCCCCTATTGATCCACTCCAGTTTGAATTCGTTATCCCTCTCCGACGATAGGTTGGCCCCATGCTGCACCTCAGAAATCCTTCAATTCCTCACCATACCGTCCTTAGAAACACTCCGACACCTTGGTTGCCTATACAACTCGTTTAGCAATTCCGAATTCGTGGAATTCTTAACGCGTTCCTCCCCGCCGCTACGCTAGCTCACTATCAAATTGGACCTGTTCATGGAGCAGATGAAGATGATGACATCAATCTAGATATTGACGCCTTCCTATATTCATGCCCAATCTCGTCGAACTGGAAATATTTTATACGCACGAACCATTCCTAACTGTCTTTTTCGCGGAGTTCAACGACGTCGCTTTCCCTGCCCCAGCTTCAACATCTCTTTCTTCGACCCGCTCCATCTCTCGGAACGTGGCCAACTCCGCGTACTGAATATAAGTAGTCCAAGCGAGTTTATCAGCCCGATGGAATTCTCGTCATTACGGATTTGCGCAATTGGAATCGTTTTCTTTCAAATGGGAAAGGGACTTCATTGACTTCCCGGAGGAGACCCTTGTCGCGTTCACGACGATGGCGTCGGAAGGCCTGAATATCATCATCAAAGGTCCAAAGAAATCCTACATTTAACGGAAGGTATTTTGGTTCCCACAACCTCATTTTCAAGACGATGGTGTATGCCATGATTATTGCAGGCTACACGACTTTACATTCATTGGGGTATTTTGGTCTCCATACTCTCATTATTCTCGAGTTGACGTTCAGTTATAGACATCCGTTCGCTCTTTCTTGAACTGGTGTGGTCGAGTCATTTTAGATCCATTCCCATCCATCGAAACTTGCCCGTACGTTACACTACTCATTCTCATGTTTTTTGCAGCAGCTGTCGTCGCTCTGTACTCGCTTCACCTCTTAGAATGATATCGGACCGTCAAGACGGCATTTGGGATCCCATTCGCCCCAATTCGTGGCATGAAGCAGGATATATATTTCCGATCATTTGCATCAGTCGTCTCGACTTGTGAAAATGTGCGCGAAACATTCCCCCTCGCCGCTGACCAATCGCGACTTCACGCGGATCCCTATCAAATCTAAGGTAACCGGAGGATTGAGATGAATTTCCTTAAACGCCAGTTTCGTTAGGCGCTCACGTTTCCTCTCCCCGTGCCTCGAAAAGTATTAGGAAACGAATCCACGCGACCCGTTACTTGCGGCAGGCTTTCCTTCCGCTCAGTCAGCGCTCTGTCCTCCCCAAATTGGCCCCGGGCTGGATTGTGTTTTCTACAGTATCGAGTCGACCCGTGTCCGTTGTCGAGCAATGAAGACCGTGTCGCTTCATCGTCCTCGGACCCCAGCCACCACCGACATCTGTAGGCTTTGAAGGTGCACGCAGAGATGAACCAAAAAGACGTATTCATTTGGCCCCAAACCTAAGGAAGCCGACAACAAAAGACGTGCAAGAAACGATATCATCCTCCTCCTTGTCATCAGACCGGCCCCGCCGTCTGCTTCTCCTGGACACGGTCCCCAACGAGCGTCGTGTTGTGTTCCGTCTTGCCGTTCTCGTACGTCTCAGATGACTGTGCGCCGTCCGGCACTTCGAGTTCTTGCACGGGCGAGCGACGTAGCTATCGGTCTAGCGGCTGCCGTCTGAAATGCGCTGCTTGACGGTCTGGATTACATTGTGGTCGTCGCCTTTGAAGACAGAGCCTAGGGCGTCGGGTTCGGCGATGCGCGTGTTACGGGGACTCGGAAGAGTCCGTGCTTCGAGAGGCTACTGCTTTTGACAGGGAATCCTTGAGCGGCATCGTGGGGGCGATTCGGCTGCGTCCGATGCTGAGGCCTGAGGCCGGAGTAATGGGAGAGAGGTACTCAAGCTCTTCCGGGGAAATATTCGTAAGCTCGAAGCCATCCTCTGCCTGCGTGGGATCCAGCTCGAAGCCACTCTCTGCCTGCGTGGGACTCAGCTCGTCGCGTTTGCCAGCTGGCGGCTTTCCGAACACAGGGTGGAAGAAAAGTCCGAAAGTGCGTTCGTAAGCACCAAGTCATGGGTGGCGCGGCGGGTTGTTCGTCACGTTTGCCAACAGGGAGTTTACCGGAGAGTGGGAGGTGGCGAGCGCTTGATCACCATGCGGGGTGGAAGACTGGCGGGCATGCATACTGCAACCGACGTGAGGGCCGGTAGGCGCTGTGGCAGCGGCGGCCGGGACGTTGGCGTCGATACCTTCCTCGGTGTCGCGAGCGTGTTGGAAAGTTGTCGAAGGCCGGGATCCCAAGCGGGTTTACTATGGAAATAAAGAGGTGTCTTCCCGGCGTCGGGCGCGGGGGTGTGGGAGCTTTCAGAGAATTGAAGTTGCAGTCCATGAAAGGAAGGGCGCCTATTGTGATGGAGCGTTCGGCGAGTCTGGTGTCATGCGTGATTCGCAGTGCGAATACGCACCAGATACAACGTCCAGTGCAATGAAGTGCGGCTCAAGAAAAAACATGTAGTGTTCCTCTTTTTGAAGCCCGGAGAAACAGCTGTAGCTTCAAGCTTTGTCTTTTGAGCTGAACTTGCGTCGCAAGGACCAAACGAGCCGCGGTGCGCGTGCCAAGTGGCTGAGGTGTGATGGCAGAACGTGAGGATCACCTAACAGCTTTCTTGGATTCGGTTTCCAAGCTCGCCTCGGGATCTCGGGTTTCCAAGGTCGCTCATGCAGCCCAACGAGAGCTGGTCGACGCTACCGAGCACCAGAGGGCGAGATGGACATGGTCCGCTTCCGGCCCGGGCGGGGCCTTGACAACATGGCGACAACGTGGCCTGTTCCGTTGCTCAGCCTCGTCCCGACAACCCCGTATGTATCCAAGCTCGCCACCCCGTGAGATTGCACAAGGGTTCTTCCTCAATTCCAGCTCGTTATAACGCAGACACTCTGAGCTTAAATGCTGATTCTTCCGCGACTTGCGCGTGGCCTTGCAAAGGTCCCCTCCAGAAATTGCGCACCGGACGCCAGACGCCAACATGAAGGACGCGTCACAAACGCTCACGCGCACGGACCACGAACAGTCATCTCTTAATACCTCCTCTGTCCCTCGTCGATCCCTGGCCGGAGAACATGGCGCTGATCGTCGCTACGATTATCCGTCCTCGAACGAAGACCTTTCCGCTCCGTCAAGCGTCCCCAATACCCGCAAACGGCACCGTACTCGCCGTCGTAACAATCCTGCGTCTCAAACCTCCGTCTCAGGCATGAACCCCACCGAAGACGGCAATCAGCGCAATCGTACCCAGAAGAACGTGGACTATGACAGGGTCCGTGTTTTTTGCTTGTATTCATTGTATACTATTTGCAACTCACTGTACACAGCCGGCCAAACGAGCACGGAATGGCGCGTCGACGTCAACGCCAGATGATCGCTCCGCGGTCCGAAACCAACCGGTACGATTGCAGCTCTTCCGAAGGTCGTTCATCTATTTCGTGGCTCACCTGCACTCAGACAACAAATACTCGATTCAACGGTCGACACGCCTCCGAGAATGCTGCTACAGGTGTGCACAGTATTGAGCTATTCCAAGTGATTTTTAACTCTGGAAAAGGATCTCGTGCTAGGGCAGGCAGCGCTCGTTCTGGAAGCAATAACTCTCGGAACGCCAACCAACGGATGGAATTTTCGAACCTTTCGGGTACCGGTACGTCCCATGTCATCTCGATTCCTCAGTATTCCAATGCCGACATCTTGTAGGTGGAACAGGTGGCACCGGCGGCTCTGGAGGTCTCATAGGCGGACCTGGCGGGAATGGCGCGGGTGCAGCCATTAGTATGAATTTCGTTTTCCATTTTCCGGGCTAGGTAAGTCATCGAGCCTCTATTTTCCCCAGAATCTTATATTTTTCAGTCGAAGCAGATCCCGGTCCAGTGTACTTGAATCGTAACTACGTTTTGGGATTATGTTTTTAATTTTCTGTAAGTAAATAAAATCCACAGATGATCCGAAAGACGCAGTGGGCCGATGCCAGTGTCGCGAACAAATACGCCGTAGACTGTACGAAACTGCGAGCACAATCGAGAGGCAACTTCGGTACGAACATGCGGGAAGCGAGGAAAGTGGGAAGGCGGACAAACAGCATGCACCAGAACGGCGAGGGCGCCGATACATGTATGCTCGGGCTCCATTGATGCGGCAAACGAAGCTCAAGTCGATGTTGCGGTCCATACATAGCTGTGCCGACGCTGAGGCGTACATTCGGTACGAGGCGCCAACATTCAATAACTAGGTTGGGGTGGCTCTCTTTCTGTGTCTTGGGAGGAGGCGTGCGCCGCAGATGGTAGAATTTCTAGAAATCGACACGAGGGTTGTCGGTCCGGCGCGCTCCGGCAGGAAAACGTCGTTCTTGCCAATGCAAACCCGCCTTCAAAGTGGAAGGAGGCGAATCCCAAACGCGCAGCTTGCGCAATGGCCTCTATTCAAGTAGAACGTAGGCTTGAAGCACGAAGTTGTCACGTCCGAGTCACGCTCGCATTTTCGCCAAAAAATGCCACTCCAGCAGCCCAATTCTCCTGTGCACACAATTCCCTGTGAAATCACTGCCGAAATCTTTGTTCATTGCCTTCCAACGTCATACGGCTGGGAATGGAATATCGCTAGCCAGAGGGAGGCACCGATGCTGCTGTCGCATGTCTGCCGGGATTGGAGGGAGATAGCTCTCTGCATGCCTGCGCTGTGGACCAACATGGAGTTTTCGGTGGATAATACCCATAGCCATGAGATAGTGCGGGTGTATCTCTTGCGCACGAAGGGATGGCCGCTCTCTGTCAAGTTACGATGGCCTTACCGAAAATTATTCGGAGAAGATACCTGGTCCCTCCCCGTCCTCCAAGCGCTTCTTGAGCGGGCCCACCATCTGGAGTTCTTGGAACTCCGGAACGTGCCATTTGACTGTATCCGCGAGCTAGACCAGCTCTCTGAATCGTCCAACTTCCCCTCGCTCCAAAAGCTGACAATCGATATCGATCAAGATGTATTGGAATGGGATTCGATGGAGGACATGCCCTGCGTTCGACTCTTCGCGAACGCCCCTGTCCTTCGCGAAATATACCTCATCGATTACACTCCACCCGCCTTTCTCGGATCCCTTCCGTGGCACCAATTGACGAAATATGAGGGCTCGGGCGTCTATCTCGACCATTGCGCGGATGCAATGCGTCTAGGTTCGAACCTCATCGAATGTGGTTTGCTCGCAGACAAGGTCGTTCAAAACCACGGGCTGACATTGATCCACCCGGGCCTAAAGTCGCTATCCCTGTACGAAGATCTATCGGCCCCGTGCAACAGCACAGACATCCTTCGATTCCTCTCTCTGCCTGCTCTGGAAACCCTCCAGATCCTGAATGCCTTTTACGAGTCGTTCAGCGATCCGGAATTCCTGGCATTCTTAACACGTTCCTCACCGCCGCTCCGCAAATTCACTGCCGAGGTGAACCGATTGATGGATGATGATGAAGATGCAGTTAATGTCATTGGGGTAGATGTCAGCGCCTTTTTCTCAATGCCAAGTCTCATCGAACTGGAGATGTGGCATACACATGAGAAATTCATATCCCCCTTCTTCTCGCACTGCAACAACGTCACTTTCCTGCCCCAGATTCAACACCTTTCCTTCTTTCACCCACGCTATCTCTCATGTGATGCTCAACACGACTCCCCGGACCATGTGCGCGATCTCTCGAGACGCGCTGCACGCCGGGTGCTCAATATAGTGCAAGCGGGTTTGTCGGCTCGATGGAATGCTCGGCACCATGGAGTCGCATCGTTGAAATCATTTCGTCTTTTGTGGGACGGGGACATCGGCGACCTGCCGGACGATGTCCTTGTCCCGTTCAGGACAATGGCGTCAGAGGGTCTGAATATTAGTATCAAAAGTTCAACGCGATCTTATATCTTATAACGAAAGGTATTTTGATCTCTTTAATCGGATTCGTGCATTCAATTGACTTTAGTTGCAGACCATGTCCGGTTGACTTTGCTTGGACGTCCAGCCGTTTTATCCATCCCAATTTCCTACTCTATTATCGAGCTGAAAATGATGATAGACAAGTAGAGCATCCTTCCTTTACGAATAATATAGGACCTCAATGGCACTGGGAATTTTTTGTTCAGTGTCGCTCAAAAAAAATTCAATGTACTTATCTCATATCAAATCACACTCACCACTATCTGAGTCTGGTTCCTGGGCCACCATTTCTGTACACAGCCCATGAATGAATTTGACCGTCTTTGTTCACGAATATGCATCGCCTTCTCAATCAGTAAATTCCGCATAATTGGTCCGTTTCGCAAAGGGAGTGGATGCAGAGGCCATGTGTTGTTCCCACCCTCGAGGCGCAGCAGAAGAGACTATCTAGTGCTGGAAATAAAAAACATTCAAATTAACCGGGCCCGTGCCAATGCCGCCATTCCCGCCGTTGATTCCTCCAGCACCGCCAGCGCCGCCCATTCCGCCTACAATGTCTGTATATATGTCAGCATCTGAACAGGAGAGTGCGTATAAGTATTTACGGGTGGTGGAAATGTTAGCAAAATTCGTGCGGGACTCCGATTTTGCTCGTTTGGTTGGCTGTGTGGGTGCGTTTAATTGCATGTACGATGGACTCGAGCGGAAGAACGGACCCTGTGGACGTTCGTCCAAATACGCTTGCACTTGCTGGAGGGATTCCCCGAATTTTCATTGGTAGCGCTGCTATTGCGGTAATGTTTACGGGGCCTGCGCCGGGTACTGGGGGGACTTGGCGGAGCGGGGAAGTATTGGTGTGAATATCCGCCTGGCGGAAGGTGATCGCGGCGCCAGGATGGGTCGGTATCGCTTGTTCCAGCGATCTGCGGTGGGATCCACGGTAGGCAGGGGATCGAAGGCACTGAGGCCATCAGGACTATATTGTGCGCCTCTGGGACCGTGAAGTATGCTGGTTGAAGGGAACTGGCGCAACAGAAGTTCGCGTACGCATGTGACATCAATGCGTGGCGGGGTAATGTGGCATCGAACAACAGGATGACCGGGGTGCAGACAGGCGAGATGAGCCATAGCGAGTTGGAGGGGTGCGGAGGATGATAGGCCAGCAAGCAAGCTGGGTCGTAGAAACTAGTGACGACCCTGGGAGGGTGTGGATGTTCTCGTGTGTTCCAGGTGGAGCGCGAACGCTCGAAAGGATGGGACATTTTGCTTCAAGAGGACGGCGCCTCGATGAGTTGCCAAAGGCGCCTTGGAGAGAGAGCATAGAGTCCTTATAATGCGAGGTCTCCAGCGTCAACGACGATCGATCAACGATCATCCGTCCAGTACAAGTCAAAGACCAAAACGGCGAGAACAAGCTGAAGCCCAGAAACGGCGAAGATTGATCCCAAAAGCTGTTGTCTAGTTATTTCTATGCTTGATTGCCACCAGAAGTATTTCGGCGAAGGTTACGGCGCGTAACTCATGGAACGTTTGGGAATATAGTTCTTTTTTGGTTTCACCTGTGGATAAGTCGGCTAATGGGTTTTCGATTAGCGCCGTTCCGTTCACGACCAGTATAGCCAGTATGTATTCCTCAAAGCTCCGAAGTCCTTCAAGCTCGAAAGCAGCCAGAGCTGTGCGTCGGGTCCGTACACTTTAGCACTCTCTTCGATGGCAAGCAATGAGCTGAGATTTATCCCCGTGGAACAAGGTATAACAACACAGATGTCGCCTGTATTCTAGACGGACAATGGATAACTGAAGTTGTAAGCAATGGTATTTCACTGGATGCAGAAACCGATTTACCTAGTGTTGGAAGTAAGCGTCCATGTTACAAACTGGACCTGTCCCAATGCCGCCATTCCCGCCGTTTGTACCACCAGAACCGCCAGCATCACCCGTGCCGGATATCGAGATGTAAAAATTGAATGCGAATTTACCAATGACGGAAACAAGAGACAAAGATTCCAAAGAAACGAATTGCACCGATTCTCTGCAGTTCATTGCTCGCGAACCGCGGAGACGTCGCCTGTGGAGGACGTGACCGTTCTTGTTCACTTGGCCAGCTGCATACAATCCCTCAGCCCACTCACGATGGACTCGAACAAAATGTACGGAATCTTTCACTGCGAAATTCTGTCTGCGTGCGTTTTAGGTTCCCTGTGGACGTCGTAAATATATTCCTAGTGAAATGAGGTTGGGAGTTGTTGCAGCGACGTCTACCTTCTGGACCGAGGCCCCGGGAAGCTCACCTAAGAGTAAGTCCGAAGTTAGGGTATTTGAGGGGAAGACTTTTGCAATTTTTGACTCCTGAATTGGGGGATTTGAGGCCAAATTCCGAAAAACTAACTCCAAGTTAGGGGATTTCAGGTCAGATTTGATCAAAAACTCTCGCTCACTTCAACAGACGCGCATCCTGAAGACTTTACTGAACACAAGGGCAGATAGTGGGTGAAGCTTACCTGGAGAGCCGCTGTGAAGGTGTTTCGACCTCTCACAATCAATATCCCTCCCACCATGGCGGTCGGACGCTATGAAAAAAAGCGAAAAAAATAATATTAATATTCAATATCCTTCTCCGACTTGGGGGATTTAAGGCCTGTGGACCTCCAAAATTGGGGGATTTGAGGCCATTTGACCGACCTTCGCCGGAGTTACCTTCCCGGGGCCTGTGGACCGGGCTACAGATACAGGCGGGCCTTGACACAGCGGTGAGGTATGGGTCGCGACACGTGGGTTTTGGCATTCATCATCGAGTGGACGACAGCAAATGGAGTGGCAGACGAAGAAGGCGCTCAAGCATGGTGGAATGAAACTGGAGCATTGAGCAACAGCCTGATAGCGACGGAGACGTGCCCAGGCTGGTAAAAAAGGCCGGCTCGGTACGGGGTAGTCTGGCACGAAAACGAGCTGCAATGACGACTGGCATTTTGTTTCGACTTCAAGGCAGTTTTATGATGCAGTGGCGAATTTCGAAGGGCTTTCGACGCAAGTCAGGAGAAAGACCAAAATCAGGTAACTTCCAAATACGTAAACTTTTGATGGGATATTCCGCTGCTCTTTCTCTTCCCAACCAGGCACCATCCAGACAGTGTGGTTGTCTCCGTGCCCTCTAATCCACAACACATCCGGTATCCAGCAGCCAAATGGGACGGAGGGAACGGGAGCACTGTTGAAATGTCGAAACTCTGGACGGATACAAAATTCGATCGCCTCTGTGCTCACAACAACACATCCAAGACTCTACATCAAAGAGAAAAGACGAATGGGCTAGTATGAATCTCGCTACTTGTATCTCCTGGCCGCAGAAAAACGACTCGCCCAAGGCTCCGTCCTTCCCCTGGGCCCTGATCGAATTCAATGCTCGCGAGACATAGCAGACCCACACCTGTGCACGCAGTCCAGCCTCGCCGCACGCTCATCAAGCCCATCCAATAGAAGCCACTACCGCGCATGAAGCCGCAGCCACGCACCCCTTTGTGCATCATCTTCGTGCACATGCGCTGAGGCGAGTGGCGACTAGCAGCGTGCGGACGAGTTCGTCGATCTCGTTGAATCGTTTGTTACCTATGTCTTTTTTCACGATAGCTCAGCGACGTTGAGCCCGAGTGGCACGACCGGTCGCTCACCTCCCTGCTTTGCCGATCCTCCGTAATACCCATACTCGCAGTCGTACCAAGAGACGCACAGCGACGGCCTCCAAACACAAAAATCAGTTCCCCAGGCCGCCATCCGCACCATTGCAAGCCTTGATTGACCATAGTTCCCCCATCGCGCTCCCGGCACGCATGGACAACCGGGTGTTCTTCAAGTTCTCAGTCAACGGAATCAATGTGAGTCCCAAGTCCTCGCATGGGTGCTCACCGCTCGATGCGACGGTGGCGCACGTCGGGTGTTCGCTGATTTGAGTGTGTCGATACCATCTTCGATGAATTTCGTCGACCCTCTCTTTGCTTGGCCCCGAGTTGCGGGCCTACCACGTGTCGAGCTCCTCTTTTTTTGCGGGGGAAGGCATTGCGGCCTTGGAAAATCGTCAACAGATTCGCGGGGATGCCCAGGCACGGGTACAGTAGCGAAATGCAAGACGTGGAATTGCGGCTGCGAGTCTGTCGCTTTTGGCACCGACGCACCGTCGACCAGGGCGAAAATCATAATATTTGCTCAATATCTGCAATGCTGATGTCTGCGAATGAATGCAACCGTCTCGACATCATCCACCGCTTTGATGTTGCCCAGCCCTCGTCAAAGTTGACTCCAATTGCACTCTTCGGACCGTCAATCCGAGTGACGACGATTCACATCATCTCACTTTTCCGCTCTCCCCGATGTCTATCGAGCGTCTATTTTTCACGCCACCAACAATCAAGTGCGGGCTTCTCGATGAGGCAACGCTATATAACATCCAAATGCATCCTCCAGTGGCATTCGTGCAATCACACGGCATCACGTGACACGTCGGGGTGCGCCAGAACACAGTACGCAACAGACATTCGGTAATACCAGCGACACGTCCCCAATACTTGCGCGCGCAGACCACGCACAATTTTTTGATGTGACCTCCGCTCCTCGTCGGCCACTGGGTGCTGGAACAATTGGTGCTGACCGTCGCTCCGTGATCCATTCTCGACGATAGACTCTCTGCTCAGCCGATGCTGCCCAACCCCCGTAAACGGCACCGTCATCCGAGTCGCCGCAACAACAACGCACTTGAATCGCCCGCCCACATTACCTCTTTTGCCGATCGGAACTATCGTATGCGTCGGTGTACCAGGTCTCGAAAAATTCCCGGGAAATCCCCACTGTCTGTTTCCCACTATAGGTCGCACAAATGTCACTATGCACACGGAGTGTAAACCGTAACCCTAATTTTCTGGCCTGAAGTTCACTCACCCTTTGTCCTGGTTCACTCACCCTTTGTCCTGGTTGCACATCTGCACATCGCAAGCAATCGAAGTCCTATGCGACCGTTTCATCTGATTTTGGACCAAGGATCTCCACTGCCGTCCAGTATTTATCTAAAGTCTTGACTCAGGGACAGCCCGAGAAATATCGACTTTTCATCTGAATCCGGGTGGGCATCTTCCAAATTTTGCTCAGTTTTTTATCTGAATTGAAAACTTTGGCGGATAGGCATTTGTCTATTTTAATTTTTCAGGGGTCCTGGGGCGGTAAAGGTTCTTTTTTCTGCAGAGAAAGCAAGAAAGTTGGAGAATACTTCCGGTTTGTTCGCCAACGAGGCTATGAGGCGATTAGAGCCCAGATCACAGCAAATGGAGAAGTGGGAGACCTTGTGGTGACGGCGTTAATTGCGAGCGAAGCCTTCAAGCCAGCAATTCTACCCTAGCACGTACTGAGGCAGAGGGATAGAGCAGGCAGAAAACACGAACAAGTTCTGCGCGACAGGGACAAAACAAGGACAAAATGCCTTCAAAAACATTCAAATTTGGGTATATCGCACTGAAAAGTAGATCAAAAGATACGCATTCGCGGCAGCTTTCGGCCCATACTTGGCCTATACCCAAACCATAGGGAGGGAAGGAAGAAAAGATTTGTATTCAAAAAATGATTATTCACTTTGCGAGCACTTCGTGCACTTCGCGCTTTCAGCGGATCCCAGATAGGTAGGTGTACTCCGGCGGGGTCCCATCAAGGAACAGCCTAATTGATAATCGAAGTCCATGGCAGGAGTCGTCCGAGTCGACCAGAAGCGGTCCGTGCATCCGAGCAGCTGCGGCATGAAGTGGCTGTCATGTAGACGAGATGTATGGAAAGCGCCGAGTTGGCGAGGACCAAAAGTGTCTGACACCGTAAGAATTGGGTGATATTTTATTTCGACCCCTCGGGAGATTTTAATTCGCCCAGCATTCCCACGACCCACCCACACCTATGTATGTACCTGGACAACTTGCCGATGAATATGGTAATTTTTCGTTTCGATGGTAAGATTGTGAGAACATCATGTCATCTGTAGTGTCCTATAACCTTTCCTAAACCCAGTTTACTATAACCCAGAGACCTCTGAGTTGAAATGACCCTTCCCCCCACGACTTGGCGTGGCCTCGCGGTGCCCTCCAGAAATCACATACCAGCCACTGCCAACTGGAAGCCGGTGTAAGGGACGCATCTCCAACCGTCATGCGCACCGACCACGAACAGCCATTCCTTTACGCCCCCCCCGTCCGTTCCTGGCCACCGGAATGAATGGCGCTGATCGTCGTGGCCTTATCTGTGCTGGACCCAAGACCCCTCTGTTCTGTCAACTCTTCCAAGTACCCGCAAGTACCCGCAAACGGTACCGTAGCCGTCGCCGTAACAGTTCCGCGTCTCAAACGTCCGCCACAGGCACTGGGAACACTGCTCAGCGCAAGGATATGCAGATGAACGTCGGCAATGGTAGGGTCTGTTTTTCTCACTTGCATTTATTGACCCATGCGACTTATTGTGCACAGCTGGCCAAGCGAGCGAAGAAGGGCGCGTCGCAAAAAAGATGGTCCTACTGCCCGCAACCAACCGGTACGATTGGAGACTCTTGAATCATTCCGTAGCTCACCTTCGCACAGACGGCAAACACTCAATTTAACCGCTCCTCCAATGCCGCCAGTGGTGAGCAAGATACTATTTTTTGCCGGGTAGTCGGCCACCCTAGCCTTTCTTGTGAATCCCGGCAGACAACAGGTATCACGTAGGGATCAGCTGGTATGGGGAACAGGGCAAGCATCCTAGGAATAGATTGAGTATATTCCCCCGTATTTACATCAAGATCTGAAGGCATAGCGAATATTTTGTGGGTCCCGAAATAGCTGTTGATGGGGTAGTCGGCCACCTGCTTCAATACGCGCTTATTGCATCATATCTCGGCCGGAGTGAGTCAGATGTTGTAGGTGGGACATAGGTGATGTGATCTGGAGGCTTTGTTTGTATGTTCCCGTTCGGAGGGATGTAGAAAAAATCTGATTTTGTAACGAGCCAAAGGCCGAAAACGAGCACTCTTGACTGTGCGTCTGCTACGAAGCCGGAAAGGCGCAAAACAGTCAAAATTTATATATATATGGAGTACTGACAAGTAACTGAATGCATATGACGCAAAATATCCATCCCAAATACCTCATGTCCACTTGAAAAAATCCATGAGTCCTGGGCTTGGATTCTGAGTGATTTTCAATGGCCGACGCAAATGCACAAAGAATGTATGAGCAAAAGATCCGATATGTGGTGCATGATGAATCTGTACCAATACAGAGGGGCCTTGCCAAGATTCAGGCTTGAATTATCGACGGGTCGTAAGATATTGAAGTGCCGACATTTGCAGGCTGGAAAAGAGTGTTTATTCTTCTTCGACCGCTGGGACATATATATATGCATCGCAGAGAGCAAAAGCTACCCAGAATTAAAGGGTCAAATGAGAAGAACAGAATGAGCCACGAACGGCCTGGATTGGTGAAGATTTGACGCAGAACGAGAGATGGCAGCTGGGTGACGGCAAGGAAACGGCGTTCCCACGTCTCGGGACGGTGATGACGACGCCGTAACTTTTGATGGAGGCATCGGATTCTGTCCAAATTTGGTCTGGACCTGCCCTACTTATAGGTCTTACTTCATTTCACAATATCAACCCCATCGCGATTTCAAACGGTGGTGCTGTATATCTCGAGTGGCCGAGTACCTAGGGGTGGCCGACTACTCAGTCACATATAGTACTCACAATGATTCAAATATTTTCTTTATCTCTGGAGCAGGATCTCGTACTAGTGCTCGTCCTAGAGGCAATAGCTCCCAAGTCAATGTGAACGCCAACCAACACATGGAATCATCGCTCTATGTTTCCGTTACCGGCAAATATTCATCTCAAGTATTCAACCTCCCATCTGACTTATATTGTAGGTGGAATCGGCGGTTCCGGTGGCTCTGGAGGCATAATGGGCGTAGGTGGGAGCGGTGGAAATTCCACAGGTCCTGTCATTTAAGGTAGCGGCCATACAAACGCGGTTGCCCCACGTGATCACGTGTGACATGACCGTATTGGGAAGGAAAGACAGAGAAAATACATTATTTAATCCAGAAGAGGCACAATAAAAAATCTGGCTCAACAGTTCTGTGGGGATCAGTCCGCCAATGCCTGTCAAGGTTGAAATCCTGTCAAATTCTCAAAATTGAGCGACTAGTTCCCAAAATAAGACGTCAGCCTATAAATGCACAACTTGTGAGCGCGCATTGCAAAGTTTTTTTTGCTGGTGGACCTTGGAAAAATTTCGAGGCAATGCCCCCAATACATCTCTCATGCCCCCAGCCAAAAATTTGATACAGGACAGGTTAAACTGTCTGAATGATTCGATGTGCTGATTTGTTATACATGCTCATTGTTTCACTAATGCTTACCACCATGGACTGGACGGTTCACAAGTGGCTTCAGCCCGAATGGAATACAAAGGACATTGTCTCCTTCCTCAAGAGTTTAAAAAAGAGATGTTGGCTGCGAGAATTAGCCGTGGCGGCAACCCGAACACTGGTTTGTAAGATTTAGGTAGTATATTCATAACTAGTCCCTCAATTTTGCTCTAAATTTCGAGAAAAAAAATGGTGATTACTCTCCTCATGCATACAGTCACGGCAAAAATTGTTGCCCATACCATATTTGGAAATTTTGTGATAGCTAGCAATAAATGGATGGTGGACCGCACTATTAGATAGCTTTTGGGTAGAAAGTGGTCTATATGGTCTAATTGAGTCAAAATGCATGTGGTCCAGCTGTGTACATTACTATTCTGCTATGATTTGGTGATACCCTGATGGCCCAATAATTATGCATCCAAGGCCAAGTCCATGGTAAAGTAACATATATTTCAAATTATATGTAACATTGGAAGACTCCTTCAGCCAGGGATTGGCTAATAGCAGGTCTACCACCCATTTATTGCCAGCCATCACAAAATTTCCAAATATGGTATGGGCAACAATTTTTGCGTGACTGTATACACAACTCTGTTGAGCCAGAATTCTCGGAAGACCCCACCGAGTTGCAGAAAGGCCGGTCGAAAGGCATTCCGACCCAAAAAGGCAATGTGACCGTCACGACACGTGGGGCAACCGCGTTTGTATGCACTTTTGCATTTCCGCCTCCACGTGCATTCCAAATTGGGAAATTATTTTCGGCACTTTCGGCAGTCAGTCTGAACGGCACCTCTCGGGACGAAGAATTCTGTACAACACAAGTAAACAACCTCGCCTCTTCCCCTCGTCCCATCGCCTACCATCCGCGTCCTTCTGCCAACCATCCGTCTGTCGTCTCAACGGATGTCAAGGACATCTGGTACCCCAGGTCGTGGTTCTCCCTACGTCTAGGAAAATGGATTTTAGGCCCGGCGAGGCTGGTAATGCAGTTTGGTGCGTGAATTAGCCTTTCCGCATCTCGCCTTGGCTGAATATCTTCTCCAAGTCTTCAGTGTGGTACTTTTAGGCCTACAAACCGCTTGTCTATGTTTTCAGGCAAAGCGAGTTCACACACATCCATCAGTGTGCTTACCGGGTATTCGTCGATGCTCCCTCTCGTGTCTGTTTAACAGCGACGTTTTCTTTTTTCATAAATTGATGCTTTTTCCCTTCCCACTGGACCCATCCCGCTCTGTGTCTCTCTTCGCCTCCATCTATTGTCTTCATTCGTATGTACTGCGTACTTTGGTGTATCTTAGCTGGTGTAATTATATTGAAGCGTGTCTGTATCTATTCTATGTATGAAAATGAACTTCATAGAAGAGATCTCATTGATTCAGCCGCCACCATCCAAGGCCCTTGAAGTCGCACAGGAAGTCGAGGAACGGCCATCAATCTGCGAGACCCACTTGCCGAAGTTGCCGAAAATAATTTCCCGATTTGGAATTCACGTGGAGGCGGATTTAGAACAACTGTTTGTATGGCCGCTACCTTAGCTTCATTTAGGTGAAAAATATGCATTTTTATTTCTAACGCTAGGTCATCGGATTCCGCGGCCGTTCGTTGTCACCTCCGGTGCCTGATTAGCGATCAAGATCGCATACCGGCTACTTATGTGTTAGTCGAAGACGCCGATCATGCAAACCACGCGTACCTTATTCCAAAAACGGCAGACTCAACGCTGCATGCCAAAACGGGATGCTTTTGTTACAGATAGAGCCCGTTGCGCGCGCAGCCCCACCATTTCCAATTTGTTCCTCGTGCTCCGTATCCTACCTACCCCCCTATTTGTCACTCTACACCTTATATTCTGACTCGTATCGACTTATTTAGTAGTTGCCTGTATCCTTTCGACGTCCACTTGCCGTACTCAAATATATCCTCGGCTTCTGCTCATCCCGTGTGACCTGTCGACTTTCACAGCTTTGTGCACTTCCGCCTGGCGACTCGGACAAATGGTAGCCGTGGGGCCGACAATGTGCATGAATTGCATTGCACAGGGAAGAAAAGCCTCCCGAGAAACGGCTTAACCATGCCGCGCTGAACCGATGCCATCTCGTTCGCCAGATCAGACTTTTGACGGCGATCTTTTGATCTTGTACAAGACCGAAAAAGAAGCGAAAAGGCCGCAAGCTCACAAGACCGAGAGCTGAGACGAAAAGTTGACAAGATGTTTATTAAATTCACTCAAAAAAGATCACAAGACAAAAAGATGGAAATGTTCGGGGTGATTTTGGCTCCAGGACAATGTAGGAGTATAGACGACTACAAATGTGTATTCCAAAAATAGCTAGCATCCTTTTCGTGTGTGGGGATGCCGACAGCATTTTTTTTCACTGGCCGCACCGCCATGCGATGTCGCCGCATTCGCCACTATTCGCCAGGAAGATTTTGTGGTAATTATTTTGAGTACCTAAGAGAAATGATCTGTTTCTGGATGTTCCCGAGTCGAGGTCATCAATATATCAGAAGGGATATCCTGCAGAAGAATATGTCCGCTGAAGTCATGCCAGAGTTCCACATGTGTCCAACGAGCAACCGCAGGCGGATCTGAACGCGATGCCAGTGCGCCATCTGTCCACCACCGCGATGCGATCATACCCGCCAGAATATCATCTGTTACATCATGTTCCATGCACTCCAGCACCAAATAGTGCAGACGGGGAACCAAAACTGTCACACCGTCGTTGTGGCGTAAGGCGGTTATGGCGGTATCGTCAAAGCAAGCGCAGCGGAATAGCTTGAGGTGCGTGAGGGATGGTGCGTGAAGAATGGCAGCTATGAAATCATCTGTTGCGAGATCTGCGTACTGCAATTCCAATCGGGTGATGTTTGGAGCTTGCAGCTGGAATGCTGTAAAGTGAGATTCCGTCCATCGTTCGACTCTGCTCATGTCCCAGAAACTCAGAAATAGTTCCTGTAACGCCGGGGTTGCTAGGTTGCTGAAAAACGGCGTGAAGTACTCTCGGTCTTCATAGAGAGCGAACGACAAAGTGCGTAGGCGGGTGAGGGCAAGGGTATCTGGCCGTAGTTGGGGAAGAACGGACCATCCAACGGTGCGTACAAACGCCCTTACGAGCCCTGCACACGACGCAAGGACATCGAGAGCGGAATCGGGGGGAAAGACAGTGACGAAGAGTAAGATCTGTGAGATTGGCCCAAGGCACGCGAATTGGCAATGACGAAGAAATGTTCATCCTCAGCTTTTGAAGGTAGGGAACAGTGATGAAAGATGGAACGAAATTTTCATGACGAAATATAGTGTGTCCCAAGTCCAACTCTTCGAGACTGTCGAGCTTTTGTATGGCCAGTAGATAAACCAGAACGAGCGCATGGTCCGGGAGATCCAACCGCAAGGAACGCCATCGGGAAGCGGTTTTCAGGATCTCCCTTCGGAGGCCATGGTAGATCTCGAAAGAGCGCCACACCAAGGTGATAGGTATGGGGAGCGCTGCGGAGCGCGTCAGCCATGCGGCCCAGCCATCGGTGAGGGCCTGCTCCCATTCATCGCCTTCATTATCGAGGCAGACAGACATATGTCCGGTCCATAGTCGTGGAGTGTTGTGTGCCACCTGCCTCCAGTCTGAGCAGACCTGCGACACTCGAAGCACGTCCACAAGATGGGTATCTTCTTCGACAGTGTGTTTGAATATCTCCGCTAGCAACTCTGCTGGGAGGGTGTAGATAGGCGAAAGCAGGTATTTGAGCGCGGCAGAAATGGCCTGCTCATGGTCGCGCAATTTCGTGAGGGCAGCGAGTTGCGCTTCGAGGGATTTAATCTTCATGTCAGATTCCTCGACGCGCCGGGCCATCTCCGGCCTGGAGTATTGTCTCGCTTGCTCAAGTATAGCGCGGACGGAAAAGGAGGAAGCTGTGGCCATAGTGCATTCGGATTCCGCAGGACCATAAGTGGAAAAAAAGAGGCTAATGTCACAAGCCCGTAACGTCACGCTTGCGCTTTCTCTTTCTTCGCGTCCAAAACTTCCAAGACCGAAAGCATGCTCGACCCAGACCAGGATCCCATCCCTCCGGTCCTTCGAGTGCCCTGCGAAATCACCTCCGAAATATTCTTTCATTGCCTTCCAACATCATACACGGATCGCGAAAGGAATACCGCTAAGTTCTAACCCGAGAGAGGCGCCGATGCTGTTGTTGCACATATGCAGGATTTGGAGGGAGATAGCGATCAGCACGCCTCCGCTGTGGGCCAAGATGGAGCTCCCGATGGAAACTCTTCATAACCATGAGATGGCGCAAGCGTGGCTCAGTCGGGCGAAAGGACGTTCGCTCTCTATCAAGTTGCATGGATGGGCTTTCGACGAAGAACTTTCTGAGGGAGACGTCTGGACCATTTCCATTTTGCAGACGCTGGTTGAGTGCGCGGACAACATCGAATTTTTAGAACTGTCCACTATACCTTTGCAGTACCTGGGATATCTCAGCTATCTCTCGGACTCATGCCACTTTTCTTCGCATCAACAACTGACCATTGGCGTTGAAGATGGGTTTAATTGGCCCCAGCGTGTATTTTGTGTTAAACTGCCAATGTGCCGCTTCTCCACGAGGTTTCACTCATCGATTCCATCCCACCCACATTTATCTCATTTCTTCCGTGGCGCCAATTCACGAAATATACCAGCACAGGCCTCTCGCTCAATGGCTGCATGGCTGCGTTGTGTCTCGGTTCGAACCTTGTCGAATGTGATTTGTTTGCAGACAAGAGAGATTCAGATTACGAGGGGCCATTGATCCACCCGAGTTTGAAGTCGTTGACCCTCTCCGACGATAGGTTGGCCCCGTGCTGCACTTCGGAAATCCTTCAATTCCTAACCATACCGTCCCTGGAAACATTCCGACTTCTTGATTGCCCATACAACTCGTTTAGCGATCCGGAATTCCTGGAATTCTTGACGCGTTCCTCCCCGCCGCTACGCCAACTCACTATCAAATTGGACCTGTTCATGGATCTAAATGAAGATGATATCAATCTAGATGTTGACGCCTTTCTATTCATGCCCAATCTGGTCGAACTGGAAATATTTTATACACACGAAACATTCCTATCTTTCTTTTTCGCGGAGTTCAACGATGTCACTTTCCTTCCCCAGCTTCAACATCTTTCTTTCTTCGACCCACGCCACCTCTCGGAACGTGGCGAACTCCGCGTACTGAATATAGTCCAAGCAAGTTTATCGGCCCGATGGAATGCTCGCCATCACGGACTTGCGCAATCGTTTTCTTTCGAGTGGGGAAGGGACTTCATTGACTTCCCGGAAGACACCCCTTGTCGCGTTCAGGACGATGGCGTCGGAAGGCCTGAATATCATCATCAAAGGTCCAAAGCGATCCTACATTTAACGGAAGGTATTTGGATTCCTACAATCTTATTCTCATATTCTGTTAATTCTATTGCAGATGATGTTCCTGTTTACTCTGCTTTCTTGAAATCGAGGTGGTCGAATCATTTCACTCTTGTCGCTTGAAAAATATAGCACCAGAGGGTGTGCATGTCATCATGATCATTTGCAGGTCTGGCTACACGATTATACGTTCTTTGGGGTATTTTTATCTCCATACTTTTCATTTTTTAAATTGGCGTTCAGTTACAGACATCCGTTCAGTGTTTCTTGAACTCGGGACGGTCGAGCCATTTCATATCTGTGTCCGTCGTAGTTCCCGCCCTTCGAAGCTGAAGGCGTTTCTCCCATTTTGCAGCCGCTGCTTTCCCTATGTAATCCGCTTTACCTCTCCGAAAAAATCAGACCTCAGATAGAGACGGCCGGCACTTTTGAGTTCCAATCCACCACGATTCGCTCAAAAAATCGGTATCAAACGAAAACTATACTGGCCGGCTCTAGCAGACCAGTCGCGCCTTCAATCAAGAGGATAGAGCAAGACTCTGATTTTTTTTGACTCGAATTTCGTGAGGCGCACAAGCACTGTAAATCCTCCTTCCCGCACCTCAAAGAATTTTGAAAATCTACGCGACTGATTATTTGCGGCCGCTCTTCCTTCCGCAAAGCCAGCGCTCTGTCCTCAAATTTAGCTCGGGGACGGATTGCGTTCTCTACGATGAGGGTTGCGATTTTGTCCGACTTCGAGCGATGTTCGTGTACGGCGGAATAGACGGACGGGGATTTTGATGGTATCGTCTGCGAGGATGAGGGTGGCGTAGCTCGCGATGAGGTCGGAGCCAGGAGAGTGCTTGCGCACCAATTGCGCGGGGATAGGCAATGGGCGGGAAGATTGGCGTAGACGTCTTGCATGCGGCGAGCGACGTGGCGAGCGCCAGGTGCAGGGAATCTGGGCCCATGTCTTCCTCAGTATCGCGAGCGGCGATGAACTCCAGTTTGTCCAACGAAGAGCGTGTCCGCGTTCGATTTGCTCCCTAACATCCTGCCAGCCTGGAACGCCAAATCAGCAACGGCGAGACGCTGAAACGGATGGGCAGAGCACAGCGGCGACAGCGTAGAGGGCAAAGAGGGCGAGGAAGCGGGGCTGGATGGTAATCACCGTGTGCGTGAATAGACGTGTATAGAGATGGCGAACTGAACTTGACTGAGAGACGCCGCGATATTCCACGCCCTTGTTGTTCTCCTCCACCTCCAGATCTCCCATTCTCCATCTCTCATCGAGGAGTATCTCCCCGCAGCCCTCGCGCGTCTAACTTCGGTCGACCCAAAGCAATCCCTAGTCTCGTTCCCAGACGTTCGCGGGCAGTCGTCAAAAAAGCTGTTGGCGAGGCAGCTATGATGGCGGTCACGGATCCCTGCTCGTGATCTTTTGATCGCGTACGTCAATGACAAAAGCGTCGCCTCGCGCATTTTGATAATCATCCTGCGATTCCTGCCTGCCATCCTGTCCCCCAGAATTGTTGAATTGTCCCAGCCCCCTACTGTACATACTACAAGAGTGAAGATGCCTCGTAACGAGACTTGTACCATTCCCACATGGCTTCACGACAGACCCCGCCAGAACTTGCGCGGACTGCCAGTACAAGCGACTCGTCGCCAGCACTCAGAACCACCCACGCTCATCACTATCAATCTTCTTTTCACGCGGCCCGCCGTACCACTCCGAGCCCTCCGTCCCTAGCCGATCCAGACGCGGCCAACAGTGCCCTCCTGGGTGCTCGTCACACAGAGCCGGTGCCTCTCGATCCGTCGCATATTGAGCCGCCTGCCACTCCAACAGTTGGCACCGGCCACGGGGCATACCGTACGAACGTCAATTATCCATCGTCGACCCAAGGCCCCTCAAGCACTCCGCCAACCGTCCCTCATCCCCGCAAACGGCGCCATATTCGTCGCAACACCTCATCTCAAGACCCCGATACCGCCGTTTCAGACACCGGGAACCTCTCCGAAGGGAATGAGCGCACCCAGAGGAATGTCGACACTGATTGGGTCCGTATTTTTCGCTTCCATTCATCGTATACTATCTGCAACTCACTGCACATAGCCGCCCAAGCGTGCGAGGAAGGGCGCCTTGTTAGATGACAGAGCTGATCGCAATCAGTCGGTACGATTGCAACCTCGCTTCACCACGTACGCAGCTCATTTATGCTCAGAGAGCAAGCACTCGGTTCAAACGTGGAAAAAACCCTGCCAATGCCGCCACAGGTGAGCACGATGCACAGAGTAATTTTTCTTTTCAACTCTGGACCAGGATCCCGTGCTAGGGCAAGCAGCGCCCGTCCTGGAAGCAACAACCGCCAAGCTGACGTGAACGCCAACCCTCGCATGGAATTTCCCTACGTTTCTTTTACCGGTAAATAATCATCTACTTCCACAAGTATTCATGTTCCTTCGTCTTATGGTTCTGCAGGTGGAACGGGCGGCGCCGGCGGCTCTGGAGGCAACAGAAGCGGGAATGGTGGCAATGCCACGGGCCCCGTCTTCAATGTGAATCATATGAATTTTTACATCCAGCGCTAGGTAAATAAGCCCGCATTCGCAGTCACTTCGTCGCTTATATTTGTCAGTTGGAAAAAGCGGATCTCGGGACCAAAGTCCTTATACGGGACGGGCGGGACTGGACTCTTACCTCTTATAATTCAAGTATTGTCGCTATCGAGCTGTGATATCATGTTTTCAACTTGCGAAATTTTTGCTATACATATTTTTTAATCGGGCTACTCTGTGTGCTGTGGAAGTTTCATTTTGAGAGCAATGAAGAAAGAAGCTCCCCCCGTAAATCATACAAGGCCAGTTTCGGCGGTGTTTGCGTGCATAAAAGTTCACGAGCTTGAATGTGACATCCGGTGAGCATCAGTTCAATGTCGCCTCCGGTCACCGGTGCCTGATCGGCGATCGAGACCGGCTGCGGCTATGTAGAGTATTAGCCGAGGACGCGGATCACTCACGCGTACCTCATTCCCAAAAGGGCAATCAACGCCAAATGCCAAAAGGGGACATTTTGCGCATTTCCGCTCGCCAGCTCATGCAAATGGTAGGCAAGCCGATGAGGTCCGAAATCCGCCTGATTTGCATCGAGATAGAAGGGCCCGTCTTTCATCCACAACTTATCACCGTCTCATTACTCGCCTCATAGTCGCCAACCCTCACCAAATTCCGTATCGTTGGTGCTTGTCACATGGTATGCCCTGTGATTTGAAAGGGATTTCGTGGCAGAGACTCGAAATGCAAAGAAACTTGCTTTTTATCTAGCGCTGGAAATGAAAAACATTCATATTAGAAAGTGGACCTGTCCTAACGCCGCCGTTCCCGTTTTTCAGTCCTCTGGCATCGACAGTGCCGCTCGTTCTAATTGAAGAATATTGAACAGAGTGTAGCCTGAGTATTTACCGGCTGCGGAAATGCTGGCAAAATGCGTGCGGGACTCCGATTTTGCTCGTTTGGCTGGCTGTGTACGTTCAGACCTTAACCCAGTCACTGTCGACGTTTTTCCGGATACGCTTTGTCAGCGAGAGGTAGTCACCAACACGTCGCATGCATCTAGCGTGCGGTGCAGCACGGGACATCGCGCAGCGATATCGAAATCGTGAAAGCCGTGGACGAGGCATCTGGCTTCCAGCTTTATAGCAGTTACAGGTGCTCTCAAAAAGCAATAATTGACGGAGAGCGGACGATAAATGATGAGCTTTCGTGCTCGGGCCGAGAGTGAATGACGCGAAAGGGAATCGTCGATGAGGCAGACAATCAGGTTGAATAGCGCGCTGCTCTTATTATCTGTACAATGTAAGTTGTAAAATCACGGAGGGAGCGCTGGGACTGATTTACCTAGTGTTGGAAGTAAACATTCATGTTGTTCATGTTATGGATTGGACCCATCCCAATGCCGCCGTTCCCGCCTTTGACGCCTCCGTACCCGCCGGCGCCGCCCGTTCCACCTACAAGATGTAAGAATTTTGACTAAAAATGCAGACAACTGTTCACCAGTAACGTTGGCAAATTTTGAGCGCTCATTGGTGGTCACATCAACTTGAGGTCCCTGGTGAGTGCTGTCTGTGCTGGCATGAAACCCTTCTCCGGAGTTGAGCAAAAGTTTCGAGCGCGAGTATCCACCTCACCTGCAATGTCGTTGGCGGAAGTTTGACCACATTTGCACCGAGCATCTGTTGTGTGCTGCTCGCGGTCCGTCTGACCGTTTTCTGAGGTCAACGACGTCGACCTTGTCTTTGCTCGCTTGGCCAGCTGCCAGTGGGCGCATTTAGTTGCATGCAATACTCTGAGCTCAAATAAACACGGACCCTACCGCTGTCAACGTTCGTCTGGGTACGCTTCAGATTCCCTATGGACGCAGGGGATGTATTCTGAGCCGGTGCTTGAGGCGAGGAGTTGTTGCTGCGGCGACGTTTGCTCCGTCGTTTGGTGGTTTTGGGAGCCTTTGGCGCATAGGCGAGGTATGGGTTCTGGCGGTATTCGTCGGCTGTATGGTAACCATTGGACCGACAAGCGAGTGAGGCGATCAAGCATGGTGGTGGAAAATAACAGTTTGCATGCGTAATCGATGTCAGCCAATTGCAGAAGTAGTAGCAGTGGCAGTTGTGCAATGACTGATCTGGCGCGGTCCGACACGAGTCCATTGAAGGTTTAACTGCATTCCTGACAAGGCTTAAATACAGGGGACGGGTGTGTGAACGGCCCAATTCAGATTTCTAGACCGAGGACGTTGAACAACTTGAACGGAGTCTGTGACGGAGAAGCTTGTGCTAGAGATAGCAGATCTGATGTGCCTCATGGAGGAGGAATGGCCATTTTTCATATATAATCCCGGCAGCCATGATCCGAAGTAGCGACCTCTTGGCCAATAATTCGTGGCCTCAGGATGCGATAACCCCCGAAAATTCAAAATCTACTCATTGATTTCCAACGGTCTGGCGACCCGTCAAATTCCGAGTACTTATTGCTGTTCATTCACATAGGACTCTTATAGCCCGCGACCTGTAAACTCCAAATCGGCAGAAGACTACAACTTGAGGAACGTCAGTGCTATATTTTTATTCACGGAAGTTTAAGTTAGGCGCGACGTCTTGGTGTTCCTGATTCCCGAAGTATCCCAATTGATGCGCGTCGTGATAAATGGATCTTGGGGTCACTGCCACGGATCCTAAAAGGTGCTAGCTTCAAGGTCGTGCGATCTGAGATCAAGGTCCGCGAGATCAGTCCGGAAAAAGCAAATTCTTGAACTGTTAGTATGTCGTCAGTCTTCCGTCCACAGTTGACATCAGTCTCACAAACTGACCTGATATACTCGAGATATATATAGTTTTTATACTTTGTGTTCACTGGCTCTTTTGCGTCATATTTGCACTTCAAGGCATCCGCCGTGAGGTAAGGTGCGGTTCGGCTTTACTGTCGCCATGCAGACGCTTGAAAGTTTGCGCAAAGAGGGAAATGATTTGTCAACAACGCTCACATGTGGTCGACCCCGAGTCCTATACACCGCTAATAAGCTCAACCGCTGAATCGAACAGATATCAGCGAATTTGTGGACGCCGAAACTTCCTGGTCGAGTCTAAGAAGCCTTGTTCTACCTGTTGAGGGTCCAGGGACCATGTACAAATGTACTATGCCGGAGTGCACCAGTGCACAATCCCGAATACCTGAGCTAACCGACGTCGACAAATCATTTCCCTCTTTGCGCAAACTTTCAAGCGTCTGCATGGCGACATCGACCCCAAGTCTTTTAAACGAACTAACCGACGTCGGCAAATCATTTTCCTTTCCAGCTAAGTCAAAAACGATGAGCACTCTCGGCTAAGCTCGGCCACCTTCTCAATTTAGTCGTTGTGGAACTTCTAACCATTGCTATCATGCACTGCAGCCCATCTCCCGTCATCCTCAAGCGACGGCGCATTCGCGCCGCATATGACGCGAACTTAGTTGAACTTTTTTGTGGAAGCGATGGGGCGTCTATCGTTTTTGACTTAGCTGTCACGTCCGCCTTTCCGCAAACTTTCAAGCGTCTGCATGGCGACGTCGACCCCAAGTCTTAAATTAATTGCCGGTAAAGCCGAACCGCACCTTACCTCACGGGGCCTTCTCGCGAACAAAAATATAGCACTGGCGTCGGCGAGCGGAATTGCACAAAATATCCCGGGCCGCCAGATGCCTAGAAGGGATGTAATATGCCAAGCCGCACGGATATATTTGTGGTCAAACCTTGGAGTAAGAATCAGAAAACTGCGCATTGCCAGAAGACCGACGACTAGTTAGTGGAATAGACATATTTTCAGCACAGCACTCACGAACACCAACAATTTTTATAGGTCCACTCGACATGAAAAACAAATCAAGGAGATATAACCGCCCACGCAATACCGAAACCATCATCTTCTGCCATCACTTTGAAAGCAGCCATGAAGTCCTCAAGCGGGAGAGCAGCTGGGGACGATCCCGCCCCCCGGACCTAGCTTGAAGTAACCCGTCTCAGCCGAATTGATCGTATACATCGATTTGCCTTTGACCGTCAGATTATAACGCATAATCTCTCAGATCCGATGGCAAGAGGACGAGGTCGATTCGACCCTCCATGAAGCCTGCACGACCATCGCGGCGCGGCGCAAGAATGCAGCTCTGGAGATGGGTGCGGTGAATTATCCAGAAAGGTGTCCGCCCTTGAACAGCTGCTTGGCATCGGCCATAACGTCGCTAGTACTTATTGCGCACGGTCCTGATCTTGTTCGGGCCAGCATTTCGGCCCATGGCCTAAAAATGATAACCCAGCGACAATCCGCATTTACAGACACCGGTGGGTTCGGACCAAGCTCCGGTCCGTTAGCGGGAAACTCGGTGGGAATTGCATGGAATTGCATGAACAGCGGGTGGGTGAAAATCGGGTATATTGGCACTATATCCTGTACACGAACAAATACACCAGAATCACGCCGGAAGTGCGCGTTGCAGAATAGCTAAAACACGTAAGCAACAATATTTCACCGAATGCAGAGACCGATTTACTTATCGTTGGAAGTAAACATTCATGTTTCGAATAGGACCCGTCCCAATACCACCATCCCCGCCGATTGTGCCTCCGGAGCCGCCAGCACCGCCCGTTCCGCCTGCAAGATGTAAGAATTTGGATGAGGATGGAGATGAGAACCAAATATATAACCTGTGATAAAAAATTCCGTGCCTGCAACGGAGTTGGCGGAATTGGGACCGCACTGGCACCGAGCCTCTGAGGTCTGTTGCTCGCGGGCCGCTAAGTCGTCGTCTCTGGACGACATGACCGTCCTTGCTCGCTTGGCCGGCTGGATACAGCTAGTTAACTCACGGCGAACTCGAGCGAAAGATACAGACTCTGTTACTGTTGGCATTAGCCTGGGCACGTTTGAGGTTCCCTGTGTATGTGGAGGTGTTTTGGGCAGGTAGTTGAGCTGGTGAGGTGTTGCGGCGACGTCTACGGCGCCGCTTATGAGTACTGGCAGGCTTTGATACAGTGGGGAGGCATGGTTGGGAACAGTTCGAGTGGCAAATGAGGGAGGCTAGCAAGCATGGTGGTACGGAACAACAGCAAGGGATTGATAATGCGAGAAGTGGTTGAGGCAAGACGGCCCGGTACGGACCGGTCCGGGGTGAGAACATGCTGTGAGTTCCTCTTTATCGTGCAAGGTACGGGATTCGACATCGTCGCACGGATAAAGAGGGCTGTCTCGGTAACCCAGACGCTCGCATGTGATCTCTTATCTTATCGCGTCGGAGTTTGAATAAATGATAAGAAAGTGGGTGCAGAGATCACATGGAACGTCTGGGGCATTTCGTATTGTAACACCCACCATCCAGTCACACTGCCCTTCCCTTTCCCTTTCCTCTGACTTTGAGCACTAGAGGTTGTTCATACATACAATTATAGGTCACAGAAAGCACTCTACACTTTTTCCAGATTTCTTTTGACGTGGTTTGGGACCCTGCACACTAGGGCTATTTTGAAGGCTTTGAGGTGCAGTTCGGTCCCATTTGACTCTCCACTTGCAGATAAAAATCACTAAAATGTTCCCGTGCACAAAGAGCACTGCTGGATGCAATTTTAGCGCGTTTGGAGACCCATGAGGTGTGCAGAATAAAAGATTGAGGCAAAGCGTGACAGTCAGTGTGTGACTAGATGGTGGGTATTACGATACCAAGTGCCCCAGACGTTATAGTGTGATCGCAACCCTCAAACTCTTAATATGCCGTATGTGGACGATCGTAGTCCACATAGATGGGGAAGCTTCCGCTCAATCCGCATTCAATCCGTACCATTTAAATACACTGAATTCGTTATAGTACTTGTGGCTTCTAAATCTTGAAGGTTTATGAAATCTGGACTCGGTGAGAATAGGTCAAAACCATCAGTTTCCAAATTCAAATGGCTAGGTACGAACGGGCCTTACGGCAACAGCCGGAGGCCAGGAATACTTTCAACAGGAGCGATTTCTCGACTGCAACTATCAACTGTTGCTCGATTTTATAACATCGCAATCAATGTTGTTCCATCTTCAATTCTGTTGCCAAATTTTGCTCATTTTCTTGCTTTTGACTCAGAGGTATTGCGCGAGGTACGAGCAAGAAATGATAAAGAGTACTCGGAGACAACACAATTCTGCTGAGCCTATTTAACCAATAATCATTCAACAAAAATTTGCACTGAAGCATGTTGTTGTGAAGAGCTACTCTAGAGCCTGACTTCAACACTGACTGTAGCGCCTTAAATCTTAGTTGAAATTCAGTGGAGAAGTAAAGATCCCACTCATTGTTCCGAGATGTCCGATCCCACCCGATGTCATCCGAATCCGATATCGCCGAAAGTCCGTTTCTACGTTGCTTACAAATCTACGTGCTTATGCAACACGTGAAAACTGTCAGAATCTGCATTTCAAAGCCCCAGTACCACCGAATGGGGGAAGCAAGCTTCCCCATCATTTATGTCAAACACACGGAACACTCCGTGATCGTACAGATAAGATAAATCTACAGCGTCAAGGATACCGAGCGGTCACACTATAACGTCTGGGTCACCGAGACAGAAAGAGGGATAAAGACGGATAACATGCACTGCGCTGAACAGCCAAGATCGGGAAGCGATCAACCCCATCAATAAATTTTTTGTTAGTAGCACGTGGCTCTCGACCAAATGCGGCAAGTCTATAGAAGCCCGGACTGGCATGCTCTTCATCGCCGGCGCTTGCCATATATGGCAGCAGACCCAGAACACCCCCACCCTTGCTCGGCTCTGTAAATAATAATATGTACATCGGCAAAGTGAACGGCAATACATTAGATCCCAGGTTGGCAGTCAGCACGTTCTCTAGGTTTAATCTTGAATTGTTTGTTCTCTCTTTTTCTGTTAGAAAAAGGAGAGTTTATAGTGCGGAATAGCATCGAATTTTGCATGCACTCAATTCCAAAATGTGGAAGTAGATTTTTCTAAGGTCTTGGAGAACTCGATACCTACCAAACCAGCCTTACCGTTTTTTGCCGGCACATTGAAAATTCCTCTTCAAAAATCTTGATTCAAGCATCTATTGATTTTCTTGCAGCTACTGTAGGTCTGGGAACTCTTTCTGCTTCTGGCAGTCTGAAATTTCAACTGCAAGCTCAAGTTACATATTTTCATGCGTCAATATCCCCGGCACCGTTTTGGTTGCGTCGGACATGAACATCTGATCGGTGATTTCGGAGATGTTCGTCACCTTCCTTCTGTAGGTACTCTCGACTTGTGTGTCCCGTTCTTTGTCGGGAAGCACCGCACTGCATGTGGAGCATTTCCTCATCATTTTTGTTGGCTGTTCGGTGCGCACCTGAATTAACCTTCTCTATTTGCGGGGATGTTTCCTTTGTCCTATTGAATTTCATACCGTCCTAGATCTTTCACTGTCCGCATTTAAGGCTGTTACGTCCGGGAGAACTTGTGTTTCTGACTGCTCTGATCTCTCAAGTCACCTGTGCCTACAACCACGCCCGTGTATTCGCCGAATATTTCGTTCGGCTCTCGCACTCGGACAACGCACACCACCTGTTCACCTAGGTACGGAGAAGCGAGAAAACCCTCAAGCCAACTTTCAAGTCACATCTGAAGCGACGCGAGGAATGTCTTGTCGGTATAGAAAGTGTCCTGGGTCCTGTTACCTAAAAAGGTAAGACCTGGCGATCAAACGAGCATGCCAGTCCGGGCTTCCATCCTAGTCGATGTCAGTCGTTCAAACAACGTTCAAAGAAAACGGCCTCTTCGCGCACCCTAGTGACAAGTACGCATTTTCGTGAATCGTTGTCGAACTTGTGCTCCACCGGTATCTCCTGCGATATATACCAGCCTACCAATATGCGCGTCTTCATAGGTCCCAAATAGGTCAGGCTCGTTTCGTGATTTGGAGGATGATTGTCAATGAGGCCGAGGCCCGCTCAGCAATATCAGATCCGTATTCTTCTACAGCATTTTTTCTCGTAAACATCAGCGATTCAGCATCCGAGCCATATCACTACAGCACCTCCAGACCGGAGGCGGCTTTCAAGCGCTTCTCTACCGGTGTATCCTTTAAGCGGGTGTATTCTAGCGATGAGGCGTGCGTATCATCTTCCTATGCATGCTAGATACAAACTGACAGATGGCGCGGACTTGGAAACACTCGCAGCGCCAAGTCTCTCGTCTCCAACCAGGCGCCTGCGCCGTAGCAGACATGTTCCCTGCCAGGTGCCGCAAAAAAGAAAATCTCCCACGAGACGCGCGAGTCGGGAGATGTAGGATGGTAAAGCACCGGATTAGTGGCAGGCTGGATAGGGACTCGGAGAATGAGAAACATCTCAACAGCCTCTATATCCGCCTTTTCGGCCCCTCGCACCTTCGCGCGCGCGGACCGGATTTCCGAAGATATCACATACTGAACGTGTGCCATCGCAACGACGCCTGCCGCCACAGGAACATCATTGGAACCGAGAAGAGTCCGAGCGCGAAAGGCGGGCCTTCGCTATCCACTGACCGCCTTCGAGATACTCCCTCGGCCTGATCCCTTGTCGTTCGCATCGACGAGTTCTCCTCGTCATGTACGACGTGACCCTAGGCTTTCTTCGCAGCGCCTGGATCGGTTTTTCTCCCTCGGACACACAACAATACAAACGCGATCAATCATCAATGCATCACGCTCGAGAGTTAACGGCAAATCCCCAGATTTGGCAGAAAACTAACGCGCAACCAGTTACAACGGCGAACCCGATATGCACTTGACACCACGGCGAACCCAATATTCATCCATCACACTCGTAATAACGCAAATCCCAGATTTGGCAGAAAACTCACACGCAACAAGTTACAACAGCGAACCCGATAGCACTCGAGACAACGGCAAACCCCAGATTTAGCAGAAAACCGACACGCAACCAGTTACAACGGCGAACCCGATATCCATCCATTACACTCGAGACAACGGCAAATCCTAGATTTGGCAAAGAACTCACATGCAACAAGTTACAACGGCGAACCCGATATCCATTCATCACACTCGAGAAAACGGCAATTATTGCACACTCTTAAATGTTATCCCAAATACGCAACGGCATTCCATACATTCCAGGATTCACAAATGCGTCCTCCAGCAAGAGTTGAACTTCCCCATGGCCTTCCTTCAAACGCCTCGGATCATGCAAGCACATAACCAGACACTCGATTCAAAGGACGGGTCACAGACGCTCACCCGGCGCAGGGACTATGAACAATTTTTTGACGTGCCCCGTGGCGGCGTTCCTTGTGGTTCGTCTCTGCAGCACGACAACGCTGACCAATTGTCCCCCTTTTCCCGCAGCACAAAGCTCCACATATTACGGCGCTAGCAGTGCCTACTGGAAGATCGTTGATCCAGAACCTCTCCGCTCCGCCAACCGTCCTTAATACTCGTAGTCGGCGCCGTATTCGTTCCCGCAACAACGCCTCATCTCAGACCACCGTCGCAGACACCACCTCCGAAGACGGGAACGAGCGCGAACTCACCCAGACAAACGGTGCAAGGGTTTGTATTTTGACTAGCATTCATCGTATTACCAACTCACTATGCAACAGCCAGCCAAGCGAGCAAGGAAGGGGTGTCGCAAAAGATGGTCCTGCAGTCTGCAACCAACCGGTACCATTGGGAATTTTTCATTCATCTCGTTGGTTTCCCCCCGCACAGACGGAAAATACTCCATTCAACCGTGCGCCATTGTTGTCTCAAGAGAACAACAAAATACCCGTGATTATTTTTCAACTTTGAAATAGGATCTCGTGCTAGTGTTCGTTCTGGAAGCAATAGCTCTCGAGTCGACGTGAACGCCAATGAGCGCATGGAACCGCCCTACGTCTCTGTTACCGGTTTCATTTCAACTACTCGAATCCTCCATTTCACTCATATTCCAGGCGGCATCGGCGGTTCGGGTGGCTCTGGAGGTATAATGGGCCTACATTCAATAAGCTTGAAAATTGCGAAACTGGGAATCCACTTTGTGTAATTTAATTGAGACAAGCCGTCAGGCTAAAAGGAGGGCAACTTCCCCCCAGCATTATCTATGGTCAAATGCGCTCAAATTCATTAGATATCCAAAACCGGCAGCCAAATGCCGGAAATGATGCGTTGATAACAATTGATGCGAGAGTCATCCATAATGGGACTCGCTTAAATTGGGCGTCCCACTCTTCTTGTATACTCTTAGTGAGGAATTCAACAACACTGACTTCATCAACCCTTTCACGCAGGGTTTTCTCTAATCTCGATCTCAATGTTAAGCTGCGGCCTAGCATCGCGCCGGTGTGGCAGAATTGGTCCTGCGGCACGGAGACTGAGAAGCTGTTCAACAAGTTCGAGTTGAACACGCTTGATATTGCGCCGATGGACACCTCGAGCGCGTTGCTTGTGAGAGGCGAGTGAGTTTTCTGATTTGTTTCATTCCGGTGGTGAACGTGGCTCACCCGTGCAGGTTTTGAAAGAATACACGTTATCTTATGGGCCGATAGGCTTTCCGGGCCGATGGAGAATACAAAACACTGATTTGAACGTCCGGCCGCTGAAAAAAGTTCCCTGAATCCCCAAACTCTCCGTCAGACACGGTGCTCCAACGAATGAACCTGAAGTAGAAGACAACCGTGGGCTCCACGATTGAGTGTGCTTCCAAGGGCATAAATAAAGGTGGGCCAGCTGAGCCGAAACGAATGCAGCTCCTGCGGCCGTTCTCCTTTCTAATTTCACTTCCATGCATCTTGACGAACTAATTTGGCTGGTTTAAACATGTGACGTGGTTGCAGAATTACGGCGCGATCGTTGTCATTCTCTTGTCATCCGTGCAGGCTCAACGCATTAAGTTTCTGGGTCAAGAACGCGGCTTTGGGTGTTGGACATCGAGGTAGCGGCCGGATAACCTGGGCTCTCTGCACAAATCCTAGGTCATTTTTCTGGTTGTTATGTTTTTCCAGCCGCAGAGACGGCTGAAATGGAAGGCTATAGCACTCATGTGAACTCCGGTACCTGAAGATGTACTCATTCCCGCGTCAATGCTACTATGGACTTTAAATACATGGAACGGTATCTTCTCTCGACCAATACTCGATGGTTTCCGCTGATTATCTGCTCGCCTTCACCGTGTCCTGCATTCTCTTAGCTGCGACTGTTGGTTTACTGCGGCGACGGAAGGCAGCGTCTCGCCTACCGTTTCATCCTGGGCCCAAGTCCAGATTCTTGGTTGGAAATTTATTCGACATCCCCACCGAAACTCCCTGGATAACTTATATGGAGTGGGGGAAACAGTATGGTGCGCAGAGAAATTTTCTAGATCCCTCGAAACCTAATGGCTTGCAGGCGACGTTGTGTATGCCCAGATGTTGGGAAAGCACATCATTATTCTCAACTCTGTGAAGGCTGCAACGGAGTTACTTGAAAAGCGGGCTACCATTTATTCCGATCGGCCAACAATGCCTATTGTCTCTCTGTAAGATGACTCAACTCGCGCTATCGTTCCTATTCCAACGTCTTTAGCACCGGTTGGGATTTCAATTTCACCTTCATGTCGCACACAGATGAATGGCGGGAGGTAGGTTCGTTTGATCCCATACAGTCTCAGCTGATAGAGCTATTGCAGCGTAGAAGATTGTTTCATCAGTATTTTCGTCCAGATGCCGTAGCCGCGTACCGTCCTATTCAACTGAGGAAAATTCAAGACCTGTTGCGTGGCTTGCTTTCCACCCCAGAGGATTTTGTCGCACACACCAAGACGTAAGTATTCTGCCATCCTGTTTAATGGTTCGATGGTTCCATCTTGGAGCAGATTGGGCGCCGCAATAATCCTCGACATCATTTATGGATACGACGTCAAATCCCTGCATGACCGGATCGTTTACCTGGCAGAAGCAGTCGCACGGCTTTGCGATTGCATATTACCCGGTGCATCTGCTGTCAATACCTTTCCATTTCTTCGCTACTTTCCTTCTTGGTTTCTGGGGTGTGGTTTCCATAAATTCGCTCGAAGTATGCGATCCCCAACTCGACAAATCGCCCTCTGTGATCTGAACCCCTCCAGAAATCTTTGAGTTGGTCGATGAGATGAAAAATGCACCTTTCGATTTTTGTCAAACAAAACTTGGTGCGCATCATCTCTTCATCAGAAGGTATGCTGACCCGGAACAGCGGAACGGTAGCGGAAAACCGTCCGTTCTTCGTGAACTCCTCGAACAAAATGATGCACACGGCGGTTCCGAGGAACAAGCGCAGATTACGAAGGACGTCACCGGGGTTGCTTATGCGGGTGAATACTTCAAATTTATGATTCGCAGTCTGAATGCTCACTGGATGCAGCCGGAGCAGACACCGTATGCATTAATGCTCACTGACCAAGCTTGACTGATAGACCTGTAGACAAGCGCTACCTTGATTGTTTTCATCTTGGCAATGGGCCTCAATCCCGAGGTCGCAAAAAAGGCGCAGGATGAACTCGACACTGTCGTTGGCCTCGGTTGTCTGCCTGGGTTCGAACACAGGAGTGCATTGCCTTATTGCGAAGCAGTGTTTAGAGAAGTTTTTCGCTGGAGACCTCTTCTGCCTCTTGGTGTTCCACATGAGGCCAGCGAGAACGACGTTTATGAAGGATATTTCATCCCCAAAGGTCAGTTCGACTTGACTCTCTTACTCGAACTTCATATCATCTCAGGAACCACGGTAATCCCCAATATCTGGTAAGAACATTGTGTCTTGCGATGAAGAGGTAGGAGTTGATATTCTTAGGGCCATGGGGCATGATGAGTGCAAGTATCCAAATCCGGACGAGTTCAATCCTGAACGATTTCTGAACGCCGACGGGCAGCTCAATACTGATGACCACATTCTTGCTTTCGGGTTTGGTATTCCAGTCCTACAATTGGAATTTCCTGATTGCTCTCCAGATTCGGTCGCCGAGTATGTGTAGGTCGTCATGCTGCCAATGCAACTGTTTGGGCCACCATGGTTTCTGTCTTGTCCACCTTTGACATTGCAAAAACCAGCGATGCAACTGGAGAAGAGGTTGAAATCGAACCTGTATACATTGACGGATTACTCAGGTAAATGGCCATTATTACGCATTGGATATCAAGTTGACTACGCCGTCTCTGCAGCTATCCGAAACCATTCAAGTGCAGCATCACTCCACGGAACGATGTTACGAGAAAGTTGATAGAAAGCATGACAGATGTGTAGCTTCAATTTTTTTGAGTTAGTTTCTCTTTTCACATCGCTGTCATTAGTAGTTATCGATGCTATTTTTCAACCGTGGGAACATATGATGTAAGGGAGCTTGAAAGCAGCATGCATTCTGTATTCTGATGTTCTCAGATACTCTACACAGAGCGAGTAATTGCGTGAGACGGGGCTTCGACTGTAATCTCAATGTGGCTAGATCCTCCGCTCTTCCCCTAGACCGGAGAACAGGGTAGACCAAAAACGGCCAACTCAGGGTGGGTAGATACCTGTGATTTCAGGACCAAGGTAGTGTGAAATCGATGTCTGAATGAACGACTCGGAGAATTTGAATGGGTGATAGAACAGACGGATTTCGTCAACTCAATCCAATGCCTTTCCGCTTTAAATATCACTGACTGCATGGATGCATTGCGCCTCAGTACCAACCTCGTCGAATGTGCTTTGGCCATGCTCGAGAAAAATTCAGACCACGGGGAGACATTAATCTACTCGAACTTGAAGGCGTTCACCCTCTTCAGGGATACGTGCTGCAGCAGGGACATTTTTCACTGCTCACTCTTCCTGCACCGGAAACCCTCCGAATCTTTGACTGTGAACAGGAGCGGTTCAGTAACCCAGAATTCCTGCAGTTCCTAATGCGTTCCTCCCCACCCCTCTGCCAATTCACTGTCCGAATGGACTATACTCTAATACAGATCGACGCCTTCCAGTCCACGCCCTGTCTTGTCAGTTAGAGATTTGGAATCCGAATTGATATTCTCGACCAGTTTCTGCGTGTTTTTCGAAGGCATCACCTTCTTTAATTGCCCCAGCTTCAACATCTTTCTCTCTTGGAAGTTCATCCATGCTAGTTTTCTATTCATATTGCAGACATGCAACTGAAAGACGTGCGAAAAGGTTTAACAGCCAGATGGAATTCCAAGCACCATGCACTTGTGCAATTGAAATCCTTTTGCTACGTATGGCCTCGGGAAGTTGATGACCTCTCGGACTTGGAGGCTGATCTTGTGCCGCTGAAAGCAATGGCGTCGGAGGGTTTGAATATCAGTATCAAAATTCCAACACGAATTTACATTCAACGAAAGGTTTGTATTTTGTTTTTGATTCCTATTATCTCTGCATTCAGTTGACTCTTGTTTGCAGATAATGTCCCTGTCTACCCTGATTTCTTGGAACAGAGCCGTTTTAAACTTGAACCGCTCAAGGCGATAGCGTCGTATCAGTATCCAAACTCCAACACGGTCCTAGCGAAAGGTATTTTGATCTCCATACTTTTATTCTTCAAATTGACATCCAGTTACAGCTATCCGGATATGCTGCTTTCTTGAAATCGACGTGGTCGAGCCATTGTACATACATCCGTCGCAGTCACTGCGTTCCGACCCCAAGTAGACGGGGGGTCTGTCTACACATGTAGACGGAAGGTAGACAGACCCCTCGGTCTACCTATGTCTACGTCACGTAGACGCAGTCCGTCTACGGCTGGGCGCATGCCCCCACGTGCATCTACGTCTGTACTCAATGTAGACGGAGGTAGACAGATCTGTAGCAATGTAGATGGATCATGCAGATGACCTTGATGAATCTATGCTTCCAGCAAGTTTCCAGTCCAATTTTTGTTTGTTCATGGCCCAGTCAACCAGCCTTGGCATTTCGGCAGTAAGCTTCTCAGCGATCATCAATGATCGGCTATGTGAAGTGTCATTGCGGGCGTGTTTCAGCTTTACGGCACAGGCAAACGCTCCATACTTCAATTGCAGGCGCTTCAACCCATTTTTCATTTGTTTGCACCAGTCTGGGTCGCAAATTAGTGGCTCTTTAACATGATATGATTGAGGGGAGAACACTTGGCGTGCTTGAAAAGGCTGGGAGGTACATGACGTACGTCTACTGATACGCGCGGAGGTAGACGGAGGTAGACGGAGCTAGCCGCACTGCCTCTACGCCTCGTAGCCAAACGTAGGTAAACGTAGATAAACGTAGATAAAGGTAGCCGGAGCATCCGTCTATATTGGGGTGTAGACGCACGTACACGGATGTAGACGAACGTAGGTAAACGTAGATAAACGTAGATAAACGTAGATAAACGTAGACGGGGGTCCGTCTACTTGGGGTCGGAACGCAGTGAGTTCCCGCCCTCCGAGGCTTGCTGCAACACTGTTCACGCGTGTTTGTAGAAGCTGTCGTCTCTCTACCCTTTGAATGATTTTGGACTTTACACACGGGCAGCCACTTCGCATTTACATCCAAAGCAATCCGCTCAAAATATACTTGAAAAGACTCGCCAGACTAATCGCGACACGCTGTCTTATAGAATTTAGTAATCAACAGAGCAAATTATCCTGGATCGTCAATGCGGAGGAGCGAGATTGCACTTCTGGACTCGAATTCCGCGAGGTGCGCGCGGAGAAAACGCGAGTCTGCGCAATTCATTACTTTGGGCTTCGTTCTGTTTCTCAAAAGTTAGACCTGAGGTTGGATTGCGTTCCCTACGGCAGCATTGAGCCGACAAGTGTTCAGTGTCAAGAATCCTGAAGACGACAGACCCTCCTAAGCTACCACACAGACACTCAGAGACTTTCAAGATGCGCACGTAGATGAACCGAAAACACCCAGTTATTCACCCCAGACCCAGAAAGGTTAATACAATAAAGGTGTGCGGGGAATTCAAATGTCGATATCATCCTCGTCCTCGTCTTCAGACCGGAGCCCAGGCTCCGTCATCTAGTTCTTCTGGACATCGTACCCGGCGAACGTCGTGCTCTGTTCCGTCTTGCCGTCCTCGTCCGTCTCAGAGTAGCCGTGCGCCGTCTGGCACTTGGAGTTCTTGCACGGGCCAGCCACGCAGCTGTCGGTTTGGCGGCTGCCGTCCGGATTGCGTTGCTTGGTGGTCTCAAGTACATTGAGGTCGTCGTGCTGGAAGGCAGAGTCCGGGGCATCGGGTTTGGCGATGCGCATGCTGTCGTCGTAATCGTCCGTGCTTCGAGGAACTCCAGGTTGCAAGAGAGAATGCGCGGATGGGATGAGCGGCATCGCCGGGTCTCGGAGAGCGATTATGTTGGGTTTGAGGGCTCGTAGATATGGGGATATGGGAAGAGGGTGACAAGGGCTGTTACAGGGTCTGGATCTGCTGAGGAAGGGTTCGCAATATGGAGGTCAGGCGTGGTCTCTCCAGGCCGAAGCTCATCGCGTTTGCCAGTGGGGACTTTGCTGGAGAGATCGAAAGGAAAGCTGACGCGCGCTTGCGCACCATGTGGGCGCCGGGGGGATTTGGCGGGAAGATTGGCGTTGACGTCTTCTTGCATACTGCGACCGACATGCGGGGTGGCGGGAGCGGCGGCGGAGAGTTTGGCGCCAATATCTTCCTCGGGATCGCGAGAATGCGGAGGGAGGTTGCCGAACGCAGGGATTCCGAGCGGGTTGGGGCCGGAAATGAAGGGGGGTGTCGCGAGCTTGTGCGGGAGCCTCGGAAGATTGAGAGGAACTGCGTCGAGTGGCATGCGTTCGAGCTTCATCCTTGGGACGTGACGTCAGCAACGGCGGAACGGACCAGACGCGTATAGCATACCGTGCGCTCGAGGGCCATATTGGCGGGTGGGAGGGCAGTAGCGACGGTGTAGAGGGCGAAAATGCGAGGAAGCGGGGCTGTATGGCAATCATCGTGTGCGTGGATAGAGGATGAAAGAATGGCTGAGAGATACGGACGGTGAGAGAGGACGAGAGGCGAGCTGAACTTTGCTGATAGTTTATACCCCGATGGCCCCCTCCATCTTCTATTCTACATTCCCCTCGCGCTGGCGCCAACTTCCGATCGGCATCAACTGCCACAGTTGGTGTACGATGGGCTGGAAAAATTCGAACGCGAGGGCGACGCAGCGCCAAGAAGAAAAGAGATGCGAGATAGGAACACGTGCGAAGAGGGCTAGGTATTTCGAGGTCATGCATGTTTGCGAAACGAGGTATTTGGGGCTGTTTGCTGCGCTTTCTTCCGAACTCTCACCAGTCGCGATATCCAGGATATGAAGCTAAAACGCAATATTAAGGAATTTCGAGAGCATTGCCTACAGACAAAACTGCAAAAGACCCGAAGAAGCCCGGCTAGGCGAAGCTAGGAAGAGTGGTGCCGCCAGGGACGACTTCTTTCCACACACGACCCTGCTTGAAGCTCTCTAGCCATTCCAGCAGTGCGGGTGGAACCAATTCCGACTTTCTGGTGTCAGAAAGACGGCAGAGAAAGGGAAGGACGTGGGCATCTAGTGCCGTCGGGCTTTGCCCAAAGATGAAGTCGTCCTTTGTCGACCCATTCTTCTCCCGCAGCGTCTGGACTTTAGTGCAGACGTCCCTTGCAACGAGTGACGTGCTCTTCGAGGCTCTCCTGGTTTGAGTTACCCTGCTGAGATTCGAGGCTAAAGAAAAAAAAAAGAATGTTAGCCACAGTCATTGGTGCAGAGATCGACCTGGAAAGCAGAACAGGTCCAACAGGAAGGCTATCGAGCGACAGGAGTGAAAACCCTTACCTCTTGCGTTTGTACTGCAATGCCTTTCTATACTCCTCCGAGATGTCCTCTTGCCCCAGAAGCTCGTCGATCTTGGCCACCAAGCGCCTCCAGGCCCCCGAGGTAGGGCCAAAGGTCACGACGGGGTAGTTGATGGCGTGGACATCCCGCATCAGCTCCCTGATCATACTCTCGTGCTCCGCGGGCAGGAGCTGCGGGTACCACTCGGTCAGGTACCAGGTGATGTCAACGCTCTCAGGCATGGGCTTGGGGAGCAGCTTGTCATTGACGAGGACGGGGACCTGGCCTTTGGGGTTGATGTGGCAGAGGTACGACTCCTTCAGCTGGTCCGGATCGTCCGGGCTGATGCTGATGAGCTGGTAGTCCAGGTTCATCTCCGGACGGCCCTGGCGGGGGGGACCACGCAGCGCGAAGGTCGTCCTGACCATGGTTGCGCAGATAGAATAGGTGGCATAGTAGAGGGTGAACTGCGACGAGTATTGAGAGGAGTCCATGTTTGCCGTTTTGATTCTCGAATGCTGCTAAGTAGACAGGAAGAGGGATGTGTGACAATGTCGGTATCTGAGGAAGGGAGGTCTGGGTATGTTGTACTTAGGTAGGTGGGATAGAAGGGTGACGTCTTGATCTATAAAACGGAATGACATTTGTCCTGCCAGGCAAACCGGACCGGGGTTCCGAGCTCCACAAGCTCCGCACCCCACACGGCCGCACTCAAGCGAACTTGAAGTCCAACGAGTCACGACTCCACTCACGAAATAGTGGCTGGTTTAAGTCTGGGGTCTGTTGACCTTCATCTGTCTGATCTCAAGCCCGTTTGCGTCGAAGCTCCTCCGGAGCGAAGAGAGAGTCTTTTTGAAGATCAATCAAGATATTGCGGAAGCCTCGGCAACTTGATTCAGGGTTCAACACTGAAAGGGCTTAGGGGATTACAGCCGCTTTGTAAATATTATTCGGGTTTCGTAACTTTCTGCTCATTTTGTGTTTATCTCTGCTTGTTGCTGCATCCCATGTCGTAACGCACTCCACAAGCCGTTTTGTCCTTCTACAACTGCTATTGAATCCTACAGACGTAGAATACTTTTGGATAAAACAGCGAATTTGGAGGCTATCCATACTAAATTCATATCCAACGGATAGGACATCGTTTGTGCAGTCACCAGTGGAAGTTTGCCAATGATGCGGAGCCACGGCACTCCAATGGCAGTGTGGAGCCAGCCTTTGTCGATGATGCTTGGGCAAAGAGGTGTAAGCTATTACGTCGGGGATCATCGAGATGGCGTACGCTGCGGCTACCTATGTACTAGCCGAAGACGCCGATCATGCAGATCATGCGTACCTTGTTCCCAAAACGGCGACTCAACGCCGCATGCCAAAACGGGATGTCTTGGCATAAAGTGATGGCCATGAGGTCCAGAATTCACATGAATTCATGATAACAGGAGAAAAGTTGAGGACTTACAGGTGTAGCCAAAAGAGAAAAAAATAGCCGTGATTATGAGCCGCATCGCCACCTCACTTTTAGTGCTGTGTTCAATATACTGAGTTGATGTTGAGAGTCTCCATGCCTTTCAAATTATATTAACTGACTTGTCCCAATATTTTCCATACATCTCGAGGAATGTTTCTCAGCTCTGAGTAACAATTGGGTGCGCAACTTCGATATAAAAGACAGTCCGAATCGGCAGTGAATGATAGTAGTCAGAGTAATTTTCTTCATCAAATTATCATCCGTAGCACAGCAGCGTCCACGTCAAACAGTCCCTCCCGCCAGTCACTCCCACCATCTGTCGTAGTAACGCAGTGCTTCCATGGGGAATCCGGTGGCTGCGAAATTAGACTCTTCGGTACCGACATATATCTGCATTCCACCGACGACGAGCTCGTTGAGTACGGCGAGGACGTCCGACGCCAAAGGCATTTTGACTGGTTCTAGTGTGAAAACGCGGAGTTGATTGTGGCGGGCGGAAAGCGCACGGACGAGCGTCCTCCAGAACACCTCTGAAAAAACACTGGGGAACATGGAAGGAGAGTCCGCTTCGAAAATGTCACTGTCATATTCTGGATGGACGATCAAACGGCAGAGGTTTGGAAGCAGGGAAGGAGAGTTCGCAAGAGCAGCGAAAAAATCCTCCACGAGAGGCACCTCTGGCCACAACATTCGGAGTTGGACGAGGGATGGAGTGAGACGGAGGCATTCGAGCAGATGAATGCTCGAACTTTCGCAATTCCAAGCTATTTCAAGATCTTGGAGCGGTGGGGTCGAGCGCATCATAAAGCGAAGAGCATTGTCAGGGAAGTCCATCGACACGGCCAGCGTTTCGAGCGCGGGGAGTGAGAGAAAGTCAAGGATCTCATCATGCCAGTCTTTGTCGTCTCCAAACAACAACTGACGCAAACTCGGAACAATTATCTCCTCGGACAGCAACAGATGATATGACGGCTCGGTGCGGAATTTGATGATATTGGGCATTTGACGCAGCAGATCGAGGATCTGATGACCAGAGAACACTGGCTTCCCGACGAAACTACGAATCGTCAATGTTTCAAGCAACGGCATGCATCCCGGACTTGTTTCGCCGAAAATGTCGACCAGAAGTAATTCCCTGTCGTCGTTCTTAACCTCCTCGTTGGTGATTTCCAGGTGTTGCAGCTGCCCGGCGTGTTGCCAAATCATGGCAGAGACATGGTAGTTCCAATAACGGAGGTCTCCAACAAGGGATACAGACAAAGGTCGATTACGCGCACGGTGGAGCCAAGCTGGGAGAATCCACTTTCGAAAGCTTTTGGCGCACGGAAAATAAATGCGAATGGACGTCCACAGAGCTGGTGTCGATACGGCAATGATAGTCCAAGCTTTGCAAACACGTATAAGCGACAGGGGCGCCAGGCCTACTTCAGGCTCTGGGGAAGGGGAGGAGCGTCTGGAGAAGAATTTCGGAAGAGATTTCGAGGGGAAGTCGTGCGATCGGATCGACGATTTCGTTGAGCATGGCTTTTTTCGTTCTGCAGCTTGTTCAGAAGCTTTTTGGGAAGTTGGGTCTGGAGCTCAATCTCGAGTTCGTCGATGGACGCGCAGTTTTCAGCGGATACGATTTGGTGTTCTGTGAGATATTTCTGTGAATTCGGCGAGCCTATAGCAGAGAGCGCATAACGAGAAAGACATACCAAGAGAACGGTTCAAAAGCGTAGTACGACAGGTACCGCAGAAAGGCGACGCGTCGACGGGCGGCTGCAAGGACGTGGTGAACGTCCAAAGTGGGTCACGGCAAGACGGTTTCGTCACGTCACGCCCACCCACGTCCAAAACTTCCACAAGTTCCAGGACCAAAAGCATGCTCGACCCGGACCAGGATCCCATCCCTCCGGTCCATCGACTTCCCTCCGAAATCATCTCCGAGATATTCTACCATTGTCTGCCAACATCACATGCAGCCCGCAAAGGAATAACGCTAACCCCAGCAAGGCATGCTTTTGTTGCATGTCTGCAGGATGTGGAGGGAAATAGCGATTGACACGCCTTCGTTGTGGACCAGGATGAACATGCGGATGGACAGTACCCATAGTCACAACATGGCGCAAGCGTGGCTCACGCGGGCGAAAGCATGTCTGCTGTCTGTGAAGTTACACAGATAGGCCGTCGACGCAGACGACGCCGAAAAAGATGTTTGGGCCATCTCTACTGTCTGCACTCTTCGAACGCTTCTCGTTCGCGCCCACAATATCACGTTTCTAGAATTCACTGCGTTCAAGGGGTCCCTAAACCTGCCCATGTCTAGGCCCGCTTAAGCGTCGGCCACACTCGTCTAGGCACAGCTTTGGGTCAAGCCGCGTCAAGCCGTGGCCAATTTTAGCAACCAAGCCGGCTCGCCGTCTAGGCCCGCTGAGGTCCCATGACAACGGCCTAAACTGTGGGAAGGCTACGCACATTGACGCGCCTCGACACAGCGTCGGCTAGGCAGACCCTCACCTTTCCTGTGCTATAGTTATTGTTCTACCTGGAGTTGTGAGTATATTTTCCGATCATTATGCTTGTGCATCTGTGAGTAATTCAAGTCTCATCAAATTTTGGTGCCTCAAACAGAAATGCGAACCAATGGCCACCTAGCAGCGCCAAGACAGCCGTCGGCTAAATTGCCGATGTCTAAGCGCCTAGCCAATGGGCTGGTCTAGCTAACCCTTGAACGCAGTGATTGTCTGCCGTACCTGCGAAGTACTTGTACGAATTGGACCAACTCGCAGACTCCTGCAATTTCCCTTCGCTTGAGAAACTGACGATCGGTGTCGGAGAAGGGGCGGACTGGGGAGCTTTGCGCAACAAGCCTTGTGTCAAGCTCTTCGCCAGCGCTCCCCTTCTTCGCGGAGTTACCCTCATCGGTGACGACACCTCTCCCGTATTCCTTGGATCTCTTCCGTGGCACCAATTGACAAAGTACACCGGCACACGCGCGTATCTAGATGACTGCATGGATGCATTGCGTCTCTGTTCAAACCTTGTCGAATGTACTTTGTCTACGGACGGAGAGCTTCCAGACTACGAGATCTTTATCCACACGACTCTGAAGTCGTTAACCCTCTTCTCCAGCAACAGCTGGGACCACTTCCCCAGCACAGAGATTCTTCATTTTCTCGCTCTACCTGCCTTGGAATCCCTCCGACTCATTGGTTGCTCATACGGGCCGCTCAGTGATTTGGATTTCCCAACATTCCTCATACGTTCTTCCCCGCCCCTGCGCCATTTCACTATCCAATTGAACCCTGACGAAGATGAAACCGAACCAGCTGTCAATCCTTTCCTATCCATGCCTACTCTCGTCGACCTGCACATATGGAACCCAAACCAAATATCCACTTTCTTGTCGCATCTCGGCGACATCACATTCCTGCCTCAGCTTCACCTCATCCTTTTTCACCAACACCGTGATTCTTTTACGGGTTTTGTAGAGAGGCAATTGACCATAGTACAAGCCGGTTTAACCGCTAGATGGACTTGCAAGGTTGAAATCCTTTTTTTTGGCGTGGGACTGGGACGCCGGTGACATACCGGACGACACTCTTGTACCGTTCCGGACCATGGCATCAGAGTATGCCGTTCCAAATGCACTTTTATTATTTCCCAACACACATCACTTTTTCCAAACACACATAGCAAATTTCATTTTTTCCCAATACACATAGACCTTTTTTTCAGCTGAGTATGAGATGAGATTTTGAGTTGCTTTTCCCAACATTCATTCAAAAATTTCCCAATATATATTCAATAGTTCAAAAATTCCCAACACATTCAAGGTCGAAAAAATTTCCCAACACACATTCAGGGTCAAAAATTTTTATTGCTCCAATCAAAGCCTGTATCCAAATACAGCTAGGGAATAGCCCTGGCAAAGGCCAAAAGGCGGTAGTTATGTTGAACGAACACAAAGAAGATAATGATGAACTTCCAAAAATGGAAATCCCACGCCAAGAACGTACCGCGTATGCTGTCAATACGCCAACTAAGCGACAACAGTGGCAAGCGCAGGAGAAGCTGCGCGCCGCTTGTCCGGACTGTGAGTTGCTGAAAAGTTCCTTTGCTGGGGACTCCTCTGCCCCCGGCATTTAAAATCTATATGTATGTACGCTCCACTCCATGTTACGGACACGCGGCGCGCAGCTTCTCCCGCGCTTGCCACTGTTGTCGCTTAGTTGGCGTATTCTTGGCGTGGGATTTCCATTTTTGGAAGTTCATCATTATCTTCTTTGTGTTCGTTCAACATAACTACCGCCTTTTGGCCTTTGCCAGGGCTATTCCCTAGCTGTATTTGGATACAGGCTTTGATTGGAGCAATAAAAATTTTTGACCCTGAATGTGTGTTGGGAAATTTTTTCGACCTTGAATGTGTTGGGAATTTTTGAACTATTGAATATATATTGGGAAATTTTTGAATGAATGTTGGGAAAAGCAACTCAAAATCTCATCTCATACTCAGCTGAAAAAAAGGTCTATGTGTATTGGGAAAAAATGAAATTTGCTATGTGTGTTTGGAAAAAGTGATGTGTGTTGGGAAATAATAAAAGTGCATTTGGAACGGCATATCAGAGGGTCTGCGTGTCATTGTCACAAGTTCAACACGACTCTACGTTTATTGAAAGGGTATCTTGATTTCCGTAATTTTATCCTCAAATTGATGTTCAGTTGCAGCCCTCCCGTTCGCTCTGCTTTCTGGCAATCAAGGTCAAAAAGGTCCCTTCATTTATATAATTTTATTTTCAAGGCACTGACATTGAGTCACAGACCTTCGTTTACTTTTCCTGGAACTAATGTGATCGATCCATTTTACCTCGCAATTCCCGCCTTCGAAGCACGGTCCAAGACTTTTCTCGTGGTTGTTTCACGTATGACTTTCATCGCTTTCTGCTTCGCTTTATCACTTCGAATAATTTTGGACCGGGCACTTTACATTCCAGTTCACGGTGATTCGCCCTAAAATTGGTCTCAAATGTCAGGTCATCTGCATCGGCGGCTTCGAGAGATTCAGCTGGACGAAACAGCTCCTGAAGATACCCAGACCGCAAATGCTGAAGTGTCCAACTCAACGATCGGACAAAAACGGTCTCGGATAGTGGAGAATCGGAAAGACTGCGATAAGTCTTTCATGAGCTCGAGTTTAGGAAGAGTGCTATAATTCTCCCTCCCGGGCCTCGAACAGTCCTGAGCAAACGAATCCACGCGACTCGTTGGTTAAGTAACTTACGACCTTTCAACTGTAACCGTAAACCAGCGCCCTGCTCGCTTCGAATTGCGCCGGCAGCCTTGACTCTGGACTGGTTTGTTGTCAAGATTTCGAAGACGAAAGCCCCTCGAGTAACACAATCGCTCAGAGACTTAAAAATACGCCGTATGAAGCAAAAACACCCATTCATACACCACCAATCCCAGAGAAGCTGACAATACATCAAAGGTGTACGGAAAATTTTCATGTCGATATCATCCTCGTCCTCGTCTTCAAACCAGAGCCCAAACTCCGTCATCTAGTTCTCCTGGACATCTTCCCCGGCGAGGGTCGTGCTCTGTTCCGTCTTGCCGTCCTTGTCCGCGGAAGAGTAGCCGTGCGCTGTCTGGCACTTCGAGTCCTTGCACGTGCTAGCGACGTAGCTGTCGGTCTGGCGGCTGCCGTCCGGATTGCGTTGCTTGCGGGTCTGGAGTACATTACGGTCGTCGTCCTTGAAGATGGACCCTGGGGCGTCGGGTTTGACGACGTGCATCGTGCTTCGAGGAGCTCCAGGTTGCGAGAGAGAATGCGCGGATGGGTTGAGCTGCATCGCGAGGCCTCGGAGAGTGACTATGTTGTGTCTGAGAAGGAGATCGGAGAAACGGGTGAGGCTGAGGCTGAGAGGTGTGCCGATGAAGGTCTCGTAGTATCGAGGTCAGGCGTGGTCTCGGCGGGCCACAGCTTCTTGCGTTTCCCACTGGGAGTTTGCCGGAGAGATCGAGTAGGAGGCCAGCGGGAGGTGGCGCGCGCTTGCATGCTGGCGCGGGATTTGGCGGGGAGATTGGCTGGGGTCTTGTGAGTCCGTCGTGACCGACGTGCGGGGTGGCGGGAGCGGCGGCGGGGACTTTGGCATTGATGTCTTTCTCGGAATCGCGAGATTGCGGGGAATTTGCCGAGCGCAGGGAATACAAGCGGGGTAAGGCCGGGAACGAAGGGCTTGGCGTCGCGAGCTTGTGCGGGAGCTTTGGAACGATTGAGAGAACGGTGTCCAGTGTTCGAGCTTCATCCTTGGGACACGACATCAGCAACGGCGGGACGGACCAGACGCGTATAGGATACCGTGTGCTCGAGGTCGAGGTCCATATTGGCGGGTGGGAGGACAGTAGCGACGGCGCAGAGGGCGAAAATGGCGAGGAAGCGGGGCTGGATGGCAATCATGGCGTGGGTGAAGAGAGCGTGAACGTGGCAGAGGACAAGAGGTGAACTGAACTTGGCCGACAGACGCTGCGATAGTTATACCCGGCTGCCTCCGTCTTCTACCGTCTTCCGCACTGCATCCTCTCAGCACGCCACCGCCAACTTCCGATCGGCCTCAACCGCCACATTTGGTGTGCGATGGCTGGAGAGATTTCAACGCTAGGGCCACACGGCGCCAAGGAGAAAATAGACGCGAGATTGGCACGGAACGCGCACCGAGGTCATGCATGTTCGCGAAAGGAGGGACATCCTTATTTGGGACTGTTTAGCGCGTTCCTTCGAACTCCCACTTTGAATCCAGCTAATTCAATCTATCCCTTGCTCGACACGTCCTAAATGGGATGAATACGGTATCGGATAATGGATGTGCTGCCTTTCTGTTTACCGCGACCACTGAACGATGGTTACGACTCGGACTTTGTGTCGGGATGGGACTCAACGGTGTCCACACCCAATAGTTCAACTGTCTCAAGGGTCCCCGAAACAGGATGAGACCTATCCGACATGGTCTCGAGACAGATCGTCCCGCACCGGAGGCTCGATCCAACATTCGCCTCGTCAACGTCGCACACGGATTACGAGCAATGCTTTTGCGGGCATCCATGCATGCTGCCGCCATTCCCGCAGCCCTGCGTGCACCTCTTAGATTGGCTTTCTATCCTTTACTGCCTCATGTCCGGCCACGCGTGCTAGCCTTCACTTGGGTTCCCCTTCACCAGCAGCGCCTCTGGCCCCAGTTTTGCTCACGCGGATTACTCGCCTGTCCCGCATTGCGCCACCGTTAGCGCGCAATACTACAATCGGCGCCGTACATGAGCGTCGCCGCAACGCAGCTCCTCGCAGAATGCCACCGCTACCAACGCGAGGATCCCCCGGAACCGGCTCAAGGGTACCTGGAGGAAATTCGACAGTAGAAGGGTCCGTGATCCGCTCAAGTTTATTGTACCTGCGGTGCGATTATCCGGCGCGCAGCGGTTGCCAAGCGAACAAGGACAGGGACCTCATCCACGAACGACAGTCCCGCGGCCCGCAAGCAAACCGCAGACGCTCGCAATTGTGGGCAAAATTTGGTGCATGCATGAAATCTTTCGTTGAGAGTGAATGCTCAGCTACTTGCCATTTTCCTACACAAATATTTATCGTATATTCTAGGCGGAACGGACGGCGCACGCGGGTCGCGAGTCGCTGCAATCTCTCGGAAATCTCACAGAACTCACAAAAGGACACCTTCAAATCCATGCCGGCGTCTCGTTTTATACCATGCGTGTACCATGCGTGCATACGATGCAAGCTCGTGCGGAAGATGCGTCAAGAGGTATGTTGCCCGCCCTATACATAGATCCTTGACTCCGTGTCCGTGCTGCGGACTTTCACACATTAGGCGCCGAACGCAATCAGAGTGACGATTTTTCTGAACGAGAACCAAGTCGAGTTCAGAAGCCAAGACGTCCGGGAAGGAAGTTTTGTTCACACTTTCTTCTGCTCATCCTCATCGAAGAAGAGACGAAACGATCGTATGGGTGGCACGACCCAAGTGACATCAGTTTACTATTTCTGTCGCGATCCCAAGATAACTTGAACCTCGTGTCGCTGTCCTCAAATCGTATAAAAGCACAGTCATTTAACCCGAATCAGGTACATTGACCCTCGTCGCTCTTACAACCCAGCCCTCCCTCTCAGCCCTCCGTAGAAGCGTCACACATCGATGGCCACCAGAACCAGGACCAAGCCTGTGTCATCGGTACGATTGCGAGCCTCGAATGGCCATAACTCACCCTCACGCAGACTTCAGTCAACTCAGCCATTGTGCAAGAGGATCCTGAGATGGTAGATTCATCTAGCTTTGATTTCATCCAAGCCTTACTTTTGTTCGCCTCAGATTCGTCGCAAACGTCTCGAGAGGTTTGGCAAAGGCACTTCCGCCAATGCTGCCCCCGCCAGCGCAGTCCCCACCAGCGCAGTCCCCAAAGTCACCCCCGCCAAAGCTGTCCCCAAAGTCACCCCCGCCAAAGCTGTCCCCAAAGTCACCCCCCGCCAAAGTTGTCCCCAAAGTCACCCCCGCCAAAGCTGTCCCCAAAGTCTCTCCCGTCAACGCGGTCAACCCCGCCAACGCTGCCCCAGGTACGTAGCGGTCAACATCATCTAGATTTCCATTCAGATTATTACATCTTATAGGTCGAATGGGTCGAATGGGTGGAGTCGGCGGCGAAGGCGGCTCTGGAGGTCGCCAAGGTGGGAATGGCGGGAAAGGCGGGGGTCCAGTTGTCAATATGCCTCCGGAATTGGCGAATACTCCGTGGGCTGCTCAGTTTTTCCGCGACGTTTTCGGTGCTGGTAAATCATGATGACCACCCCCATTCCTATCCAAATTCTTATATCTTGCAGATAGAGACATCGGGGGCCTGGGCGGCAACGGCGGCAAGGGCGAAAAAAACGGGGATGGTGGGGGTGCCGAGGGTCCTGCTTTCAATTTCAATGTCAAGTAGTCGCTTGTGCTTGGCTATAGATTAGACACTGTCTGCTCAGAAGGCGACAGCTCTCGATTACAAGATCCGCAGAAAGCCGACTAGTATTCTTAAGCAGGATTTCGAGGACGGTGTTGATGCATAGATGCCAGAATGAGAACAAAATCGCCCGGGAAGATGGAGCGCCGTCTCGTGCATCCCCGATCCCCCGCCCCTTCGCGCGTCTTGTTGGCCATTTTGGGCAGCGAAAACATGCTGCGCGTACAACCGGAGTTTTGTTTCAACCTCAAGGAAGCTTCAGAAGTGAGAAGTGGCCAATGGTCTTCAATGCATGTCGGAGAAAAAGAACAGGTTGTCAACTTCCAAATGCGGAGATTTTTGATGGCACAGCTCTTCTTCTCCCGCTTCGTTGGACAACATAGTTGTCCCCGTGCGTTCCTTCAAGAGTGAGTCCACGCCCGTATCTTTTTTATCAGCTCTTTTTTATCAGCATACAACTGGAGCAGGGAGAACGAGAACTATGCTGTTGAAGCGTTCAAACTCTGAGTGGACTCATAAAATTTGATTCTGCTGACAATGAGCCACTCAAGACAGAAAAAATGCTCCCGAAAGGACGAAAAGCAGCGTACGATTCTCGCTACTTGCAGCTCCTGGCCGCAGAACTCAAGAACTAGCCTCTCCATTCATCGAATTGGATATCATCAACGTCAGCGCACACTCGCACGCGCGGCCCATCCTTACTGGCGCGCTCTTTACTTACGCCCACGTTGCGCAAATCGCTGCCGCGCATCAAGCCACACCTTGCCACCCGCGCACCCATTTGCGGATCCTTTTTGCGCTTATGTACCTCCGCGAGCGGCGAGTAGCGTCGTGCGGACGAGTTCGTCGATCTCGTTGAGTGGTTCGCTGCCAATGTCTCTTTTCAGGGCACGTCGGCGACGCTGAACCCGGAGTGGCTAGACCGGTCGCTCACCTCTCTGCTTTGCTGATCCTCTGCAATATCCATTTTCGGTGTCGTAAATCAGTCTCTATTTTGACATGCTACGACAGACTGGGAAGACTGACACTCGTCGCTCTTGCAACTCAGACCCATATCCCAAGAGACACACAGCGACGACCGTCAAAAACAAAACCCAGTTCCCGGAACTTCCCGCCATCGGTACCATTGCAAGCCTTGATTGACTATAGCTCCCACGCTCAGACTCCCGGCTCTCATGAACAAAGTTTCACCCGCGCCTGGGATGCCGCTCAAGTCTTATTCTCAATCAACGGAATGAATGCGATGGGCCCTGCCTAGGCGCAATAGGGTCTCGCAAGGGTAATTTCATTTATTATCGTTTATTCGACCGATCCTTACTTTTCATGCAGCTTGTTAAGCTTCAAGGGCTGCAAGGAGCTGCGCCGGGTCAAAGCGCTCCAGCTACCCTGTCTCCATCGGCGTTCCCGCCCATGCTGCCCTGGGTGCCTCTACCTACGCCGTCCTGAGCTTTCCCGTCTACGCTTCCCACACCGCGCCAGCGACTCTCCCACCCATGTGTACGCACCGGTCATTCATCATCTGCATTTCTATTCAAATCCTTACATCTACGCTCTATAGGTCAAATCGACGGAATAGGTGTCGCTAGCGACGCCGGAGGTCGCCGAGGCGAGGCGCGTGGGTCCAGTTTCAATGCTTACGTTCTTGACGAATACTTCTGGGACCGCTCAGTTGTTTCACGACGTTTTCTGTGCCGGTACATGAGCATATGCGTTCCTGATATTCAAATTCTCATATTGCATACAAGGAGATTGGGGGAACGGCCGGCAACGGCGGCAGGGCCACCGGGGATGGTGGGGATGGGTTTCCAATCTCAAGAGCTTCGCTGCGGAGTAGAAACTGTCTCTGCTTATACTTCCAGACCGACGATCCCTGATCCAGTGCAAATTCTGCGCCAAAAAATCATCCCCCCTCAGTGCTCATCTCCTGGTCCGCCAATCTCAGACTTTCAAAGTGTTCTCCTGGCGACGTCGGCCACAGGCTACCACAAGTTTTTCTCAAATCAATCGCTGGTAAACCCGAGCTGCGCCTTCCCAGATGGGACTTTCTCGGTGCATTCAAGTCGCAAATATGACGCAGAAGAATCAGTGAGCATCCAGTAGAATGACAATCGTGAATATATCAGGTCGGCTTGCGAGACTAATGTCAACCGGGGACGGAAAATTGATGAAATACTAGTTCAGATATTTACCTTTTCTGGACTGATTTCGTGGGCCTTGATCTCAGATCGTGCAACCTTCACCTCCGCGAATTCATGACAATGTGTTCATTTATCACGGAAGCATATCAATTGGAATACTTCGGGCGCCAAGACGTCGCGTCCAACTTCGACTTCCGCGCGATAAAAATATAGCACTGGCGTTCCTCCTTGAAGTTGTAGTTTTCTGCCGATTCGGAGTTGTGAGTCTTCTGGAGATGCTAATCGCTGGTTATAAGAGTCTTATGTGGTCGAACAGCAGTAGTGTGAGTATAATAAGTTGGGGTCCTAGGTCACGGCTTGCCGGCCCGCATCCCCTCGATAACTATAGAGCGAAGTGTTCGGATTGCAAGCGGCTTTGCGTTGAACAGCTTTTGTGACATACAATATCAACGAGCTCAGCCACGCCCCTCGAAGTTCGTTTGATTCGGAACACAAGCGGCTTTGCGCTGAACACCTTTCGTGACATCCAATATCAACGAGCTCAGCCACGCCCCTCGAAGTTCGCTTCATTCGCAACACAAGCGGCTTTGCATTCAGCCGCTTTCGTGATATATGGCATCGACCTCCGTCATGCCCCCCCCGAAGGTTGCTTGATTCGCAACACCGGCGTGCCTCCTTATAGTCTTCTGTCGATTTAGATCTTAACAGACCACTGGTTATAAGAGTCCCATGCGACTGAACACCGCAACTTGAAGTCGACAACACTGACCCAATCTCCGTTGGATCTCTTGCTTCCCCTCTCAGACATGCGTCAGACAACGCCAACGCCTCCTCGCTCGCGTAGTGCGCCACCGGCGACAAGACCAACTGAAACTTGTGTGCACCGCTCCGCCGATTGTCCATACGCGAACTCAGACCTCTCTGTGCCGTCGACTCTCTCCAATACCCGCAACCGGCCCCATCAATACAGTGGCCGTCGCAACAGTCCTTCGTCTCAATTGCACATCCGGAATACCTCCATTGCAGACGCGAACCAGCGGAAACGTATTGGTACGAACGTCCACAATGACAGGGTACGTGTTTTTAACTTGCGTTCAGTGTATTTACATGCAACTCACTATGCACAGCCGACCAAGCGTGGAAGGAAACTTGAAGGCCTGTTGCCAGACAACCGCTGCGCCAATGCTGCCTCAGGTGAGCAAGATACTCCCAGTGATCTGATTCGTTTTTTAGCTTTGAAGCAGGATCTCGTGCTAGCGCTCGTCCTGGAGGCAATGGTTCTCAAATTGACGTGAACGCCAGCCAACCCATGCAATTTTCGAACCTGTCCGGTAACTTATCTGCATTCCTGACCATGCCAATGCCAACATCGTGTAGGTGGAACGGGCGGCCCTGGCGGCTCCGGAGGCCTCATAGGCGGACCTGGTGGTAATGGCGCGGGTACGGTTTTCAGTATGAATCTCGTTTTCAATTTTCCGCGCTAGGTAAGTGACATAGAGTCACGGTATGCATCCCCAAAGATAGTTGCTGATATCTTGCAGTCAAAGCAGATCGAGTCGCTCACATTTTCAATTTTGTCTGTAAGTAAATAAAACCTACGAATGCCGAAAGATAGGCCGAGAGAACTTGTTATCGACTCTGTATTCATGATCATTTATGCATTACGGGTCTCGATTTGACCAAATGGATGGCAGTACCGCAAGAAACGTTGCGAGTGCTCATGCACGCGAGAAAATACGACGTATGAGGGTGCGGGCGCAATTGGTAATGCGCGGAGCCGGTGCGAAGCGAAGAAAGTGGGACGGCGGACAACCAGCACACATAACAACGGCGGTGGCCTCCAAGGATATGAGAGAAACGAGACTGGGTTGGGTCGAAGTCGCTTGCAGTCAGTACGAAGCCACCAGTGAATTGTAAAACCCGCGCGAGGTTTCAGCAGATAAAGGGGATTTATTGTAAACGATGCCATCCCTATCCGTAGACTGATACGAAAAAACGGGTGGTGACTGGTGCGAATCTGCACCAGTGCGCCTGACCGATGCGAAAACGCGCATTGGAACTGATGCGCGCGATTTGTGCAAAGCGGCCGTCCGCCTGCATAGTCTTGATTGATACGAAGAGCATAAATTGAGAATGAAGCCGGTGTGCGTAACCTGTACAAAACCACTACGGATACGGACGGTCTCCGTCGATGTGAAAGACGCAAACGCAGCATGCGCCGTTGCGCACGACCCAGGCCTATACAACGGCGCTGTCGTGAACGGTCTTCGCCAAAGGACCAGCAAAAGCTGGCCACGGTGCCCGCGGCTGGTACCAAGGTGCCATCAATACGGATGACGAGCGCGAGGTCTGCACCGACATCCTCCCATCTGAGGCGTACGAAGTCGCCGGCAGATGCAGATACAATTACGAAGTCGTGTCCAGTGCGACCAGAGGACGAATGACGGCGAAATGCGAGGCGAAGATGAATCCTTTGCCAACGCCGACGACCCGCCAGTGCGCAGGTGCCAACCAAAGATATCCAGCGCAGTGTGGGGTGGCTCAGGGATGAAATACGGCCACCGCCAGTAACTCTTGCCTGCGCGTATGGGAGAAAGCCCTCGGGTGGGAGAACTAGAAGAGAAAGCGCGGACGAGAGAAGAGGATATTCAGCGGGCGAAGGAAACATACCACAGATATCCACTCATCCGCTGAATATGGTCTCTCCGGGCCTTGCAACCTCTTGAGAGTCTAAGTATTGCCGCGTTTTGAGGTGAATGGCAGCGGCGCGGGCGAGGGCTGAAGCATCTCGCCGACGGCAAGGGCGTATTCCAGCAACCCACAAAAGTGCAGAAGCTTTTAAGACGAGAGTTCTATGGCAAAAAGCGAGACCAAAAGGGCTTGGAAGGATTCGATGGGACGCAGGGAACACACGTGACTTCGCACACTAAACCAGTGGGGGGTCTTGTGGGGGGTTCGACGGATGCCGACGGTCGAGGACTCGTTCGCGTCGTCAAAGGTCACGTGTATCTTAGCCAAATCGGGATATGAGATCTCCGTCAACCTTGAGGCAACGCCGAATGAATTCGCTGGTTTCGATCACACCTTCCACCTTTAAAACCAAACTCAGTCTATCGTAAATGCATCGTCCACCGACTCTTGAACCATTTCCGCATGGCCTCCCGTCGAACAACTGGGATCGTGCTAGAACATACGCACCAGTCGTTTGATGCAACGGACGCTTCGCCGACGCCCACCCGTACAGACCAAGAACAATCGTTTGGCCTGCCCCGCGCTCCTCGTCGTCCATCCCTGCAACCCGACAACCCTAACCCGGTCTCCTTCTCTCCCGCCAGTGACCTCACGGATGCGCCGCGTCACTCAGGGTCTGTGAGCCCCGACCCGTCACGTATTGCACACCGTCGCGCCGATTCCGCATTTTCGTCCCAAGACTTCTCCGCTCAGTCAACCGTCCCCAGTGCCCGTAACCTGCACTCCTCGTCCCAAACCCCCGTCGCGGACACAAGGAACACCTCCGAAGACGAGAACCAGCGGAAGCGGGCCCAGATGAATGCCGACAGCGACAGGGTCTGTGCTTTTGCTTGCACTCCTTTTACCTCCATCTCAACCCGTACAGCCGGCCCAGCGAGCAAGGGTGGAGGCGCCGTCGCCAGTTGACGACCTCGCGGACGTGCGCAACCAGTCGGTACGACTGCACGCCTTCATCTATCCACCCCGTAGATAGCTCACGTCTGCCCCTGCTCAGACAACAAGCACTGGACTCAGCCGTCGATACACCTCCACCAATGCTGCCGCAAGTAAGCAGGATGCTCACAATCATTGAATTTTCTCGACTTGGGAGCAGGACCTCGTGCTAGGGCAAGCAACGCTCGCCATCGAAGTAATAGCTCTCAAGGGGACAGGAACACCAACGGACATATGGAATTCCCTCGCGTGACCGGTAAATAATCATCTACATCTCTGTTGATCAAATCCTTACATCTCGTAGGCGGGAATGGCGGGAATGGTGGCAATGGACGTAGAAGAGGCGGGAATGGTGGCAGTGCCACGGGTCCTGTCGTGATTTATGCGAAAACTGTGAATTATTACAACCAACGCTCCTAGGTGAATGAGTCTCTACACGCATTCGATTTCTTGCTGACGTTTGCCAGTTGGGAATGACGCTACTCGGGACTGGAGCCCGCGGACACGGAACGGCTAGGACTGGGTGATTATTCCCAGTACATTATTCAGAAATTATCAATCTCGTGCTATCCTGTACATTATCTCGAACAAGTATCCATCGTGTTGTACGACAATCTTTTCATATCGTGGAAGTTTCGAGGACACCGGGATCTATTCCATGGTGAAGCATGGGCCGGGTACCCGCCACCCGATATTGAAAACTTGACCCATGGCGCGCCCACCCGTCACTCCGACTGGGCCTGCGCCGGCGCCGCCCTTACCGCTTGTTCCCTCAAGGGCACACAGAATCATCATCTACAGCAGTCATGCGGATCCCACAACAAATTTCTTGGCGGTGGCTGTTGGAACCGACTCTAAATGTCATTGTTAACGATTGGTGGAGGACAAAATAGCAGAACATGGTGGGTAGGTTGAATTACGAGGCATGGTCCGAGATAGGCTGGGACCCAGGCTGTAACTGGTGTCAAACAGCCCGGTGATCAATGCCAACGTTGAATATTAATAGTCACCGGCGTAGGTTGTTGAACGTAAACACAGAGCAGGGCGAAGGACTCGAGAGAAAAAACAAGGACCCACACAAATCGAGGGCGAAGGACCTGAGAAGAATCAAGGACCTACACAACGGTCCGTGGATCCGGAGAGGTGCGAACCTCGGAACAACATGGAGGTGCGATCAGCGGAATCCGGATGTGATTGTGAGGGCTGAACTCGCTTGCCGGCCGCGTTTCTTGATGATTTCGTCAACGGTCAACCCCGCTCGATAGGGTCTGTATCTTTCGCTTGCATTCATTGTATACTTCTGCAACTCACTGCAGACAGCTGGTGAAGCATGCAAGGAAAGGCGCGTCATCAGATGACGGCCCCGCGATCCGTAACTGGCAGGTACGGTTGCAACTCTCGATTCACCGCATACGCAGCTCATTTCCGCTCAGACAGCAAGCGCTCGGTTCAAACGCGGACAAAACCCTACCAATGCCACCACAGGTGAGCATGATGCACAGAGTGACTTTTTCTTCAACTCTGGACCAGGATCCCGGGCTAGGTCAAACAGCGCTCGCCCTGGAAGTAACAACCCTCAAGCTGACGTGAACGCCAACCCTCGCATGGAATTTCCCTACGTTTCTTTTACTGGTGAATAATCATCTGCGTCCCTGAGTATCCAAATCCTTATATTTCGTAGGTGGGATGGGCGGCGCTGGAGGCGCTGGCGGCATAATTAACGGGAATGGTGGCAGTGCCATGGGTCCTGTCTTCAATGTGAATAATATGAAATTTTATATTCAGCGCTAGGTGAATGACCCTCTACATACTTCCGAATGTTTGCTTACATTGGTCAGTCGGATCTCGAGACTGAGGTCAATGTATGTACAAGAGACGGGGGCTGGACGCTTACCTGTTAGAGTCTGATTGCTATCGTGCTACGTGATACAATGCTTTCAACTTACAAAAAATCGGCTGTATCTCTAATTGGGCTACCCTGTGTGCCGATGCAGTTTTATGCCGCAGGTTTTCGAAAGAAATAGGCAAAGTATTGGGGTTTCTGAATGAAGAAAGGACTCGGAGCTCGAAAAGTCCCTATGAGTTTCACAAGACAAACCACGGCTGTTTGTGTCTAAAAAATGTCCAGCCGCTTGAATGGTGAATATCGATGATTGATGGCTGTCCAGTCCCCGAGGAAGAAATCACAGATACATAGGTCTCCTTGCTCGTTCGTTCGTTGAGTCAGGTTGAGTCCGACCTGTCGCTACACTTTGCAATGATCACACATTGACAAAAGTAAATATTCCGCGCCGCTGAACATGTTGCCAAAAAATAATACTTTCAGCTTCAAAACAAATGTGACTGAAAAGGCTGTTGAAATTGACAAATTCAGCTGCAAGTTTTCCGTGTTCGAAAGTGAGGCTGAAAATGATGGAATCAGCAACAGAGTCGGCTTGAGCGAAAATAGCAATTTAGGCATTGCTGAAACTGTAGCCGAAAGGGTCAGTTTCAGCTGCACTTTCAGCCAGGTCGAAACAATAAAACTCGGCAGCAATAGTTTCGACGACTGATTGGGCACAGCCGAAATGATGGCCGAATCCTGGTGTTTTGGCCCGGACTGGAAATACAACCCAAAACCTTTGTTTCAGCTCAGCTGAAAAGTCTGCAGCTCATTTTCAGCTAGGCCAAAAGTTGTGCTTTCAGCCACACTTTCGGCCCCGGCTGAAACAATAACATTCGGCTGTCAATTCGGCTTTGTCGGAACGGGACCCGAAACTGCTGTTTTCAGCTTCCGTTTCCGTGCTGCCGGGTCTTATTGTTTTGACCCGACTAGGGTAGGCGGATTGGTCGCGGTTCGATTTCGATCGAGCCAATGGTCGGTCCGCAACTCCGCGGGTTGAGGGACCCTACGGATCAGACCGGGTAGGGGTGCCGATTCCCACCGCATTTATTCCAAGCATTTTGTGTGTTTCTTCTCCAAATCTACGTGATGTTCCATTCAGTTCTGATGCGATGGAACATGTATACAATGTACGTGTCTATTTTTTCGGTAGTTATCTTCTAACAATGCTTCAGATGTGGCGCGATGATGGGTAAAACTATGTCCCGAAGCGCTTTTATCGTCTCAGCGAGGACACTGAAAATCATATTCCTGGTGGACTGCCATTCACTGTCAATGACCACAGAGTTCAGATTGAAGCCGAGGCCATGCACTTAGCAATGGGTGCATGGTTCCTTGGTGCATTTCTGAGACATGCAAATGCCTTGAATGTTGCCATATACGATAGTCAGATTATTGAGTTTCTTCTTTTATCCACATCACTGCGGTGATCCGTTTGCTTTACTGTCAGTAAAACGAGCTAGTAAAAAGTACCTGAGGTTCAAGGTATTTTACAAGGATTTTTACCTTCAGGTAAAAATCCTTTCTTTTTTTCCCTTTGTCCAATCAATCCTTTGTTACCCGGTAAAAGGACTCTCTCCCTATGCGTTTGGTGGAGAATCCTTTTATGAGAACAAAGGCTGATGGTTTTCACAAGGGGAAAAGTTGGCTGTCTTTTACTGTGTAGTAAAAGAGGCAGTAAAACACCTGGGACCTCAAATACTTTATACAAGGGTGTTTTACACGCAGTAAAACAAACCGATTCTCCGCAGTGCATGCTACTTTAATTTCTTTTAGGGCTTGAATTCGTCAGGGCCTTCTTGGGCGAACAAATCGAGAGTCCCACACCCGCTTCCTATGTGAAAGAAATAACACCAGGCAGCCCAGGCCTCACTTGGCTTGTGGAATTTAAACGATCATCAACTGTCGAGTGCTTCATGTACACACTCTCACACAGATCAACAAAGCAGGATCTGCAAAGCAGCACTATCTACACCTTTGCTCATTTGTCTGGGGACATAGCAACAAGAGGTTAATCATTGCGCACATTCAAGGTATAACAAAACACTGGCTGATTCCAATCAAAGGGACTCCTGCGCTAGTCCGCGGCAAGGGACGGGTACCTTTCTGTGTCTGACTTTGGCCAGATTTGATTTCTGATACACTTATCTCAGATCAAGCGGAGTGGGAGATTTTGAAATGCAATCCTTAGTTTTCTTTCGGAGGATGATTCTGAAGAGCCCGCCACTCCGGATGTGCCTGGCTGTGAAGATGATCCAATTGACCAGCAAAACTTGTTGCAGAGATCCCAGTTCTTGTCTTTACAATTTTCAGGGTATATTGGGTATCTTGTTGTCTGTTAATGTTGAATAATACCATACTAGTAGCGTCTATATATTAATTTTAATTGTTAATTTTGCGGGCCGACCGGTTCGAACACAGGTCGATCGAAATCGAACCGCGACCAATCCGCCTACCCTACCCGACTGAAAGTGCAGCTGATTTCATCATTTTGGGCCTCACTTTCGAACACGAAAAATCTGCAGCAGAATTTGTCAATTTCGACGGCCTTTTCAGCCTCATTTATTCTGAAGCTGGAAGTATTATTTTTGGCAACATGTTCAGCTGAGGGGAATATTTGCTTTTGCCGATGTGGCAATGATCGATGCAGCCGAACGAAGTCATCGAAGCTTGATCGAAGCAACCGAAGACGCCGATCACGCGTACCTTATTCCCAAAACGGCAGACTCAACACCGCACGCCAAAACGGGATGTTTAATACAATCCTGCTTGCGGTGGCCGGGTGGGTACAAAATATAAAGTATCAACCGTTCTGTATTACGGCGACGCCGCCGATGCATACAACCAGCACGAGATTTCAACCAATGGAGGCGAATATGAATGAAGCCGATGCTTACACAGATCATGCACGTACAGAGTCACAGACCGTTGCCGATGCACCCCCGGTATAAAAGTCCCGTAGAGCGGGAAGACCGCATGAAATGTCTTTGACAAAACTCGGGAATGCGACGCGACCGAAAAGAAGAGCGAGGTGCAAGTGCAAGCAACACAGGCAGCCTGTATGCATGAACTCCAGTGCGTTAGCCTGTTTCAACTACAAGATGAAAGCAGTGATTTGAACAAATTTACTTGGCGCTGGAAATGACAAAGGCCATTCCTGCCTTTTAACCCTCCAGCGCCGCCCGTTCCGCCTACAAATATCCAATATTCAAGTCTTTGACCAGGAGAGTGCGTAGGTATTACCGATGGTGAAAATGCTGCCAAAAATGCGTGCAATTTTTGACTTGACTCGCTTGCCCAGCTGTGTGGGACGGGCACTTGATTGCATGTACGATGGCCTCGAGTGGAAAAACAAACGACGCTCGTTCGCTTGCGCTTGCTGGAGGCGTTCCCGGTGTTTGTGTTGGCAGCAGTGGTGGTGGTTTTCTGGGACGAGTTGTTAGATTTTTTGGTCAGCGAGGAGATATGTATGAGGGCCGTTCGAATGGCAGACGAGGGAGGCGAGCATGCATGGTGGTAGGGAACAACACGAGCAAGGGATTGATACGTAGTAATGCGAGAAGTGGTCGAGGCAGGATGGACCGGACCGGACCGAGGTAAAAATGGCATGCTTGCGCTGCCCGTTGTCCGTTATATATAGCGTCAAGATCATGTGTCGGTTGACCCCGCAAATTTCAAAACAAAATGCCAGCTAGTCAGGTGCGCAGCGCAGCGGCAGCGGCGTGCAGCGAGCTGTGAGGGCAACCGTCGCCACGCTCAGCTGAGCTGAGTAAACGGTTGATCTGCTCGCGTTCTCCAATCTCGTCTTTCCCCTCCGTCTCAAGATCTCAAACGCTCGGCGGTCGAGCGCTTTGCTGCGAGTGTATCCTTGGGCGAATGTATTCCGGCGACGCGGAAAGCGAATGGGCGTACGTATTATGTTCTATCCCAGTGCGCGTCTTGCACGCCACGTTCGTGAACCTGGAGGCACTCCCGCAGTGTCAAGTCGTGCGTTTAGATGTCCGTCTCGCCGCCGCCATTCCCGCTTGCGGAAACAATCCTTGCGTACGCTGATGATGCTCGCAGCGGCATCCTATTCACCACCCAACATACTCTGCTCCTACTGCGAACAATTCGATCCATGGCCAGTGCGAAGTGAGGAGAGGGTGATGAAGAGCGGTGCGAGTCTGGTTGCCTCGTCATCTCACGCAACGACTCCGCGATGTATCCCGTTAACACCCGGCTCGCCAGAGTCTTCGCGCGCGCGCTGACGGGACCTTTGATAGCCACACATCCCCATGGGTGCTCACCGCTCGATGCGACGGCGGCGCACGTCGGGTTCATTGCTTCGGGCGTGTCAATATCATCTTCGATGAATTTCGTCGACCCTTTCCTTGCCTGGACCCGATTTGGGGACCCACCACGCGTTGAGCTTCTCATTTCTGTGGGGGAAGGCATTGCGGCCTCCCAGAATCGTCAACAGATTCACGGGGATGCCCGGGAACGAGTGGAGTCGCGAAATGCGAGACATGGAATTGCGGCTGCAAGTCTGTCGCGCTTGGCGCCGTCGACAAGTGCTTTTTTGCAGCGAAAATAGTTATTCCCCATCTCTGCGAACGAATTCCGTCGTCTCGACATCATCAGAAGTTTGGCACCGCCGCGAAGGGTAATGGGCACTTGACTCTTGCTTGGCTCCCGACCGCAACCGTCTCTCAAGTTTCCCAGCCGTCGTCCAACCATCATTGCGCTCTTCGGACCGCAATCCGAGTGACAACGGTCCACATCATCCCGCAGTCGTATCACAGCAAGTCTATGCAGTTCTTCCGACTACCGCCTATCGAGCGTCTATACTGACGCCACCAAAATTCAAGCGCCGCCGCGTTGGGAGAGCTGTTCTTGTTATTCACAATCCTTAACTCGGACTACATATAGCGGATGCCTCCTTCACCAATACTTGCACTATTCAAGTGTAAATGTGTAGCGGGTGCTACGCCATCCACGGATGCATCCGTTTTTGTGCGGATGACACATCTGTAGACGACTTGACGAGTGGAGATCAAAAAAATCCGCGGATTTCATCCGGGCCGGTCCCTAACTTGGACTCAACGCGACGTCGACCTGAAGTCAAAATTCATAGAAATTTGATGCCAGACATAAAATCATGAAAAATGCAGAGCTCGGTCTTTCTCGAGGCTGGAACAAAGCGCGTAACGTCACGTTTGATCCAAGTTTGATGTGACGATCGCAGATCCTCGCAATTTAGACCTGTGACGTCATCAACCTAGCGCTCGGAAATCCCGAAACCTAGCGATTTATACCAGGCCAGCCGATACCGGGCGATGCCGCCGTTTTCACTGGGGTCTACCTTGTAGGTGTTCCAAATGTGGTAATATTTCATTTCATATTTCATTTCGCGTCCTATTTCCTCCTGCTCGTTATAATCCGGAGACCTCTGAGCTGAAATGATCCTTCCCCTGCGACCTGCGCATGGCCACGCAGCGGTTCACGCGCATCAACAATGAACATACATCTCTTGACGTGCCCCCCGTCCCTCGTCGTTCCCTGGCTGGAGAACCTCCATCCTCCAATGGAGACCTTTCCGCTCCGTCAACCGTTCCCAATGCCCGCAAACGGCACCGCATTCATCGTCGCCGTCACAATCCCTCCGTCTCGCGCATGACGCCCACCGAAGATGGGAGCCAGGCCAAACGTACTCGTAAAGATGCCGACAAGGTTAGTATTTTTGCTTGCATTCATCGCACTTGCATGGAACTTGATACACACAGCCGGCCAAGGGAGCAAGGAAGGCGGAGTCGTTCCCCGCCGCTCGCAGTCAATCGGTACGATTTCAAGCTTCAAGTTTCAATTCATCTCATAATTGACCCCCACTCAGACAGCAAGCACTCGGTCCAACCGCTTCGTCAACGCTGGCACAGGTAAGCAAGATACAACCATTGATTCAACTCTTTTTTAAAAACTCTAGAGTAGGATCTCGTGCTAGCGCTCGTCCTGAAGGCAATGACTCTCAATTCGAGGTGAACACCATTGAACGCATCGAAGTCTCCAACCTTTCTGGGACCGGTAAATAATCGTCTACATTTCTATAATTCTCGATTCTTTACATCTTGCAGGTGGAACGGGCGGCGCCGGCGGCTCTGGCGGCCTCATAGGCGGAACTGGTGGTAATGGCGCGGGTACAGTCATTAGTGTGAATTTCGTTCTCAATTTTCCGCGCTAGGTAAGGAGCATCGAGTCTGCGTTCACAAAAATGGTTGCTTATGTCCTTCAGTCGAACCGGATACTCCAGTACGAGTGTCTCCTGTAAGTAAATGAAGGCCCCGAGTAACCCTAAAGACACAGTCCGAGAAAAATTGTTATCAGCTCTGTATTCATAATTATTGATGCATTACGGGATTCAATTTGACCAAAGGGATGGTAGTACTTCAAGAAACGAGAATGTCGGATCCACGAGAGGGTCGGGTCGGGTTGGGTGACCCCGTCCCGACCCAACCCCGTGGCTATACGGTCACGTGTTTTATTTTTTCTCTTTCTTTTTCGAGTCTGCATTCTATACCGCAACAAGCAAATACTTAGCGCTAAGACGCGATGCCCGAAGGCGATAAATATATGTAAAGTATGCGTGAGGTGATTCGTCGGGGTTTTGTGTAGCAAAGTCGTGGAATGGAAGGGTATCTGAGTCCGAGTGTCGAGGTGAATGACGGGGTGCGAATCATAGACCATGTAGAAGAATAAATAAAGGAATCAAAGGAACAGACCAGGAGACGCAGGGGCTACCGTTCTCCGGTTCTCTTCCGGGGCCAATACTTCGAAACCCGCACAGTCTCGAAGAGAAACATGCCCTGCCGTATGAAACGGTTCGCATCGGCCTCCTCGTAAAAGCTGAGTCGCATCGACATGCCCTGGTGGGGGGGGGAGGGGGCTTGTCATGCGGCCACAACCACCTCGGCCCGCCTACCAGTCTGCTCAGAGCTTGGAACTGATTCTGTACTGGTTTCACCGTTCTGTTGTTCGGCAGATATTTATTGAGGGTAGCACAGATCCGCGCCGGCGAAGCAAAATCGGCAGGGGGTTGCGGGCCCGCATCAGACATGAAGTCCACCACCAGGCGAGTGCATCTGGCCGTGGGTCGGCTGTCGGTGTTACGAGTGCGCCTAGCACGTGCTGGATGAGCGCGACAAGAGGTTGGATGTCGTTGGTATGGGGGTTCACTGTGTTTCGGGTAACCAGATCCAAAGAGGATTGGAGTTGTTCCGAAATGCGGTCTATGAGGCCCGTTGGCTGCACCGCGAAGGTAAGAGGTGTCAAGGTCGCAGGTTGAGCTGCATTGGGGTGCACCGTTCGAGTAAGGTCGGGAGGGTCTCTGTGGGCTCTGCTTCAGAGCCAGTGGTGTTGGCGCCAGTCCGCCCTTTCTTTATGACGCGGTTGGTATGTGAGGACTTGGTCGTAGAGTCTGGTGCCCGTTCGCCGTCATGTACAGGCTGCTCAGGGGATCACGGGCGGCGAGTGCCCGTCTCGGCGTCTGCGTAGATTTTGCTGGTGTCCTTTGCTGGCCCGGGGGCGGGCCAGCGCGACGTCCCTCCATTTCGCAGTTCATTTATGCATGACGGGATTCAATTTGACCAAAGGGATGGCAGTACCAGAAACCAGAATGTCGGATCCACGAGACGGTCGGGTCGGGTCGGGTTGGATGAACCCGTCCCGACCCAACCCCATGGCTGTACGTTCACGTGACCATCCCGGTCGAGGTTCGAGTCGGCTGGGATGAGGCAGGCTGCTGATTGATCGATCAGGCCTGCCGATTTTCTACCAGCCGTTAATTTATCCTCCTCCAGTCCCTCCGCCGAGTGATTTGATCGACTGTCATCAAATCTCCCCGGCGGGCACTGGTCTCGAGTCTAATCCCGGTCCGCTCCCGAATGATTCAGTGAAGACTTCAAGAAACGATGCCAGTACCACGCGAACAAATACGAAGTACTGTATCATTTCGACCGTAGGTTCAGCGATTTGGAAATTTTCGATGTCCGAGATGGCCGACAAATTTTCTTTTTGAATAAAAGCGATTTTTGAACACATCAAAAAAAGTCCGGTGTGACCCGTGACTGAACCTACGGTCGAAATGGTACAGGGTGCGAGCGCAATTGCGGTATCAACATACGCGGAGCAGCGCGAACAAAGCGGGACCAACATGCATGACGCAAATACGAATGCTCAGGAGCGGGGCCCCGAGATCCACCGGTACCGATGCGAGAAACGAAGGCTAAGCTACCTTGAGGTCGATCAATGTAGTCAATACAGAGCCGCCGCCAATAGGAGGATTTCAGATACATGAGATGGTGAACGAAGGAACGAAGCTATGCCTACATGGCCATCGTCGTGCACCTGATACGAAGCTGTTGTTGAGGTACCGGTGCAACCTTGCAGCAGCGCGAAAAATCGGAAAGAAGACGCGCCCCGTACAGCGCCGTCTAGAGCCCAATCAACCGGAAAAAAGACCGGTTGCTTGTAAGCGTGATCCAGATGAGACTCGGAGCACTTTCTATGCGGACGGTCGGATACTTCGATGCCGATCGGGACAAGGGACAAGAATAGACAGGAACGGCATCATGCTCACAATTGGCCCACTCCTTGTCGGCTGCATATGCTAGGCTCTAAACGCTCAGATTTTGATGCGGCGAAAATTATCGCGGGCCCGCCAGTGATGCGGAAGAATTTCGCTGACAGCGAAGTGCGCATTCCACAGCTTCAAAACTCTCGAAGGACTTGACATGAGGGATTTGGTGACAGCTACAATGACGGGTGTCACTGAAGTTCGTCCAAAGAAGGAAATTCACGGTTGGTCAGAGCCAGCAAGGCTTCTTGAGAGTCCTCTTCATTGACTTCCTGTCAAACATTGGTGATTATGCCTGTCAGTTATCTCGACTTTCTGTCGGACAGTGCGACCTCCTGTCAGACATTGCGACTTTTCTGTCGCAGACATTGTGACTTCCTGTCGGACATTTGATCACCGATGCGGCCTGCCTATAACTTCCTTGAACCACACTCCATTCTCCAGCGAGACCCCAACTAGTCTGACATGGCCTCACGATCCACCCAGACAGAACACACATACCAGACGCTGGGTGCAACCGACCCGTCGCCGATGCTCACGCGGACGGATCACGAACTTCCTTCTACCGCGCTCACAACTCCTCGTCGGTCCCTAGGCACTCGTTCAATTGGCGTTGATCATCGCTCAAATCGTCCATTCTCGACACCAGGCATCTCCACTTCGTCAACCTTTCCCAACAAACGGCACCGTAATCGCCGCAACAACCCTTCTGAACCAGCCACCCAAAATGCCTCTTTTGCAGACCGGAACCGTCGCATGCGTGCCCAGACGAGTGGCGGCAGCGGAAGGGTCCGTGTTTTTACTTCCATTAATTGCACTTACCTCCAACTCACTGCACACAGCCGACCAAGCGAGTGAAGAAGGCGGCGTCGCGAAATGACGGCCCCCCGGACTGCAATCACTCGGTACGATTTAATCCTTGATTCGCTGGGTGCACAACTCATTCCTGCTCAGGCCTCCATCCATGCTGCCGCAGGTGAGCACGCTACACACTTCAGTTTTTTTTTTTTTCCAACTCTCAAGAAGGCTCTCGTGCTCGGGACGCTCGTTCTGGAAGCAACTCTCAAGTTGATACGAACACCAAGGAACGTATAGAATTTCCCTATGTTTCTGTCACCGGTAAATAATGATCCACGTACCTGATTTGAACCCTCACATCTTCCAGGTGGAATTGGCGGCGTCGGTGGCGCTGGAGGCGTAATCAACGGGAATGGTGGCAATGCCATGGGCCCCGTCTTCAATGTGAGAAATATGCATTTCCATTTCTAACGCTGGGTGAACGAGTCTCCGCATTCACTCAAAAAACTGTTGCTTACATTTCAGTCAGAAAAAAGGGATAGCGGGTGGGATATGCGAGGCCGATTTAAATTATATGCAGGTTGGGGAATTTTGCGCTAGCATGTGCTTACATATTGGTGACGGAACTCGGTGTGAGATTTGGATACAATGAGGTGTACAAATACCACACAAGACAGTCGAGCGAGAAATGCGATATGGCAGGCGTGTGGAAGCCAGGCCCGTACTTCCGCGAGTTAATATCAATCCAACTGCCGCTTGCCTTGCATTCATCTTGACAGCATTTTTGAAGAATTCCAGAATTTTCCCGATTGGGTGGGATATGTTGCGAGACTTTGGTGCGCACGAGTCTGTTTTCGAAGCACCTGAGACTGCACAGGTATGGGGGAAACAGAAAAAGAACCTCGAAAGATTCACTGTGAATTCTCAAGTCACACAAGAAAAAACGGTTCGACAAGTTTGGCAAGGAGAAATTCGCAGAGGCGATATGGGAAAAGAGAACCGGGACGGAAAGCGGGCAAAGCTTTCAGCTAGAGCAATAGATTACAGAAATTTCACTTAGATTCCTCAGCTCGCGTAACGCGTTTCTTCGCCCGCCCTTAATCGATCTTGATCGGCGATCGAGATCGCATACACTGCGGCTACTTATGTGTTAGCCGAAGACGCCGATCATGCAGATCACGCGTACCTTATTCCCGAAACGGTAGACTCAACGCCGCGTGCCAAAACGGGATCTTTTGTGCATTTCCGCACGCTTGCTCGGATGAATGGTGGCCGTGAGGTCCAGAATCGGAGTGAATTTTATAAAGAGACTTGCAGAGGAAATGGGTCTAGATAAAGAGGAAAAGACAAATAATTTGACCGTGAGCCGTGAGCGACGCAGTGCCACCTCGCTTTCTATGGTGTGTTCAATATGCTCAATTTGCTGAGAGTCACCACTTCATTCAAGTTATACTTAAAATTCACTTACCCCAATATTTTCACAGACCGTGAGGAACGTTCCTCGACTCTGAATAACAATTGAGTGCGCGACTTCGATATAAAAGACAGTCCTACAAAGCGAACGGCAGTGAATGATAGAATCTCTTTCATCAAATTACAATCCGTACAGCAGCAGTGTCCGCGTCAGACAGTCCCTCCCGTCAGCCACTCCCACCATCTGTTGTCGTAACGCGGTGCTTCCAAGGAGAATCCGGCGGCTGCGAAATTGGACTCTTCATTACCAATATAAGTCTGCATTCCATCAACGACAAGTTCGTTGAGTGCAGCGAGGACGTCCGATGCCAAAGGCATTTTGACTGGTTCCAGCGCGAAAACACGGAGTTGATTGTGGCGGGTGGAAAGCGCACGAACGAGCGTCTTCCATGATGCCTCGAGAATGGTAATAGTACCATAATTGTCATCTTCAAGATCGGATTGTGCATGGATAAGCAAACTGTGGAGATTTGGAAGTAGGCAAGGATAGTCCGCCAAGCCGGCGAATAAATCCTGCACGACCGACTGATTTGGCCACACCACGCGGAATCGGCAGAGAGTTGGGATAATATGGAGGAATTCAAGCAAATGAATGCTCGAACTTTCGGAGTTCCAAGTCCAACATATTTCAAGATCCTGGAGCGGTGGGGCTGAGCGTATCATAAGGCGATGTAGATCGGCGGAGGAGTACAACGACACGGCGAGTGTTTCAAGGGCAGGAAGTGAAAGATAGTTGAGGATTTCGTCATACCATTCCTCATCAGATCCAAACAACAGCCGACGCAAGCTCGGAACGACTATGATTAGTTCTTCGGGTGGCAGACGGTACTGTGGATCTGTGCGAAATTCGATGATATTTGGCATACGACCCAGCAGATCGAGGATTTGACGACCAGAGAACGCTCGTTTCCCGCCAAAATCGCGGACCGTCAAGGTTTCAAGTAACGGCATGCATCCAGGAGGACTCCTGTCTCCGAAGATGTCCACTAGGAACAGCTCCTTGTCGTCGCCCTTGACATCCTCATTTCTGATTTTCAGGTGTTTCAACTGCCCGGCCCGTTGCCAAATCATAGCAGAAACACGGTAATTCCAGTAACGGAGGTCTCCAACAAAGGATACAGACAAGGGACGATTACGCGCACGGTCGAGCCAAGCTGGTAAAATCCACTTTCGAAAGCTTTTGGCGCACGGGAAATAAATGCGAATGGAGGTCCACAGAGCTGGTGTCGATACGGCAATGTCGGCCCAAGTGTTACAAACACGTAGAAGCAACAAGGGCGCCAGGCCTACGTGAGGCTCTGGGGAGGGGAGGAACGTCTGGAGAAAAATTTCGGACGATATTTCGATGGGCAGACCCGCGATGGGATCCACCAGTTCGTTCAATTGGCGTTGGGCATTGCTTTTTTCGTTCTCCAGCTTCTTCAAGAGCTGTTTGGGGAGTTGCGTCCGGAGCTGAATATCGATTTCGTCGATGCGCGCACGAAGTGTCTGGGCCTTGGCTTGAGCCTCGGACATGATTTCGGTGAGATACTTGAATTTTTGGGAATTCAGCCAAGGGGCTGTCACGTGTGCAATTGATGATATGATGCTGGTCGGTCGGTCCCCCCGAGGGACCCTTGAAATTTTTTTTTGACCAATGTCCAGGAGACCTTCTTGGACATCCAACTGCTTAATTGTCCAACTTCCGCAGGTTGAAAAGCCCTCAGGACACAAGTTCGGCAATCTCAGCCCAAAATGGAAGGTGCCTCAGCAATTTTGACAGGTGGCTGTGATACAAGAGGTGCTTGATCGGGAGATCTTGGCATCCGTTCCCACGGGGGGAGGGGGTACCAAATAAGGCAACGGTGACTAAGCGGCAGACAGAGCCGAGAAAGATGCACAAAGGACACCTCACGAAACCGAGGTAAGACACCATGATATGCTTTGGCTTTCCGAGTCACCTTTCCCAGAATATTTTGGAGACAACTCCTCGAGACGGCCAGTACTTTCAGTATCGAGGAAAGTATTCCGAACTGATCGGGGCTCGGTTGACATGGCCAGATCAAAGGACAATATCGGCCGATCACTCACCTCTTGCTGTGATACTTGCTTCGCCTTGGTTGCCTGCTCAGCTTTGTTCGAGGCTTTCTCACTAAGATAATTGTCTGAAAAACCACTCCAAAATCCCAGGTACCACTCTCAGCTTTTTCCCACAGAGCTGTGGGCTTGAAGGTTCAGAATACAGAGTTTATTCTTCAAATAATAATGATCAGTCATCGACATGTAACATGGGTTATAGTAACTACTGTATTGATCTTGCATACCTTCTAAACTGTCGGAAATGCCATGGTTGGGCGCAAACAGTGCAGAAACGCGAAAAAATTAGTACGCATCAGATGGAAATTGCCATATTTGGCGATTACATAATGCTGTGCGGTCGGTCGGTCCCCTCGGCCAGGCCCTTATTTCGAAATACGGCACGGTATCCTTAAATTTTTTTTTTGTGCCCCCTTGAATTCAGCGAACCTGAACACGCAACGCGTAACGAGAAAGGCGTACCAAGAGAACGGCTTAAAGGGGCAGTATGACGGGTACCGCAGAAAGGCGAAGCGTCGACGGAATGAAAGGCCGCGGCAAAGTCCAAAAACGCGTGGTTGTGGTTCGGTTTCAACAAGAGGGTCACACTTCCGTTACATCACGCCCGCGCTTACTTACATCATGCCACTCGCCGCAATCCAGGATCCCATCCCTCCGGTCCTTCGACTTCCCTGTGAAATCACCTCCGAAATATTCCACCACTGTCTGCCAACGTCATATGCACCTCGCCAATGGAATTATAATAATACCAACCCCAGGAACGCACCAATGCTGTTGTTGCATGTTTGCAGAATTTGGAGAGGAATAGCCGTTGGCACGCCTTCGTTATGGACCAGGATGAATACGCGGATGGACAGTGCTCATAGCCACGACATGGCGCAAGCGTGGCTCACGCGGGCGAAAGAATGTCCACTGTCTATAAGGTTATATAGATGGGCTGTCGACAAAGAAGATGCCGAGAAAGATGTCCGGGCCATCTCCACCATGTCCATCTTTCAAACAATCCTTGTTCATGCCCACAATATCACGTCTCTACAATTGTCCGCCGTACCTGCGAAGTGCTTGCACGAACTGGACCAACTCGCGGACTCCTGCAATTTCCCTTCGCTTGAGAAACTGGAAATTGGTGTCGGAAAAAAGGAGGCGAACTGGGGGCCGATGCGCGACAAGCCTTGCGTCCAGCTCTTCATCAACGCTCCCCTTCTTCGCGGAGTAATCCTCGTCGGTTGCAACGCCTCTCCTGTATTCCTTGGATCTCTTCCGTGGCACCAATTGACAAAGTACATCGGCACACGCGCCTATCTAGATGACTGTATGGATGCATGGCGTCTCGGTTTGAACTTTGTCGAATGTACTTTGTCTACGGACTGAGACTTTCTGGACTACGAGATATTAATCCATTCGACCCTGAAGTCGTTAACCCTCTCTTCCAGCAACATATGGGACGATTTCCCCAGCACAGAAATTCTTTGTTTCCTCACTCTACCTGCCCTGGAATCCCTCCGACTCGTTGATTGCTCATCCGAGTCGTTCAGTGATCAGCAATTCCCAACATTCCTAATGCGTTCTTCCCCGCCCCTACGCCATTTCACTATCCAATTGGACCCCAGCGATGATAAAACAGAACTAGCTGTCGACCCTTTCTTGTCCATACCCACTCTCGTCGACCTACACATACGGAACCCGAACCAAATATCCACTTTCTCGTCGCATCTCACCGACATCACATTCCTGCCTCAGCTTCAACACCTCACCCTCTCTCATCGTAATTCCTTTACGGGTGTACACGAGCAACAGAACATATTACAAGCTGGTTTAACGGCCAGATGGGATGCCAGTCGTGATGGACTGGCGAGGTTAAAATCCTTTTCTTTCACGTAGGACTGGGACGCCGGTGACATACCAGAGGACACTCTTATCCCGTTCCGGGCCATGGCATCAGAGGGTCTGCGTGTTGTTATCAAAAGTCCAGCACGAGTCTATATTTGTTGAAAGGGTATGTTGGTTTCCGTGATTTTATGCCCAAGTTGACGGTCAGTTGCAGCGCTCCCGTTTGCTCTCCGAGGATCGAGGTTCAAAGGGTATCTTGGTTTATATAACTTTATTTTCAAGGTGCTGACATTGAGTCGCAGACCTTCGTTTACTTTTTCTTGACCAATATGGTCCAGCCAATTTTCTGTACGTCTTTCGCAAGCCGTCCTTTGAAGCTTCAAGTTGCACCAGCACTTTTCTCGTATTTTTGCACAGGATGTCGTCTCAAGCTCTTTGTGCCCCGCTTCACCTTTTCTTCGATTCACAGCGATTCGCTCACAAAATTGGTATCAAACCAAAACCATCTTTCAAGTTCGTCGTCTCGATTCGTGAAGCTGAGCGTGAAACATCCTAGCAGACCAATCGACTTCAATCAAGCCTTGATCAAATCCGGAGTGGCCAACGGAAAATTCAGAAAGACTGTGGCATGTTCCTCTGGACTCGGGTTTAGTGAAGCGTGCGCCATGAATTCCTTCCCGAGCGCCTACTTGAGATCGGACCTTGGACACGGACTGCACTTTACATTCCGAGGTATCAAACGAAAAAAAATATTCAAGGTCATTCGCATCATCTGTCTCGATTCGTGAAGATGAGCGTGAATTTGAAAGCGTCGGCCTGCCGTTAGCACATCAATCCGAGTCCCGACTTCAATGATTCAATCAAGTAACGGGGTCAACACTGGCACGTTCCCCTGGGTTCGTGAGGCGCGCGAGCGCTGTAAATTCTCCTGACATGGCCTTGAACAGGTTTCGAGAAAGCGATTCCACGCGACTCGTTACTTGCGGCCTTCCTCGGCAAAACTAAGGCTTTGTCCCCTCGGAATTACGCCCACGCTGAGTGGTATTCGTACAACAGCGAAGTCGGGTTGTTACTCGAGAAGTATTCTGAAAGACGGCCTGCTTTCCTAAGCTATCGCAGACATTGCTCAAAGACTTTCGAGATGCGCGCGCAAGTGAACGGAAAAGACCCATTTATTCGCTACTAACCCCAGAGAAGCAAAATAACGCAAAGTTAACTTATGCAGAAATTCAAATGTCGATGTCATCCTCCTCATAATCAGACCGGCGCCCGGCTCCGTAGTCTTGTTCTGCTGGACATCATCCCCGCAGAGCGTCGTGCTCCGTTCCGTCTTGCCGTTCTTGTCTGTGGAAGAGTATATAGCCGTCAGCCGTTTGACACCTCGAGCGGCCAGCGACTCCGTAGCTGTCGGCCGTGCGGCTGGCGTCCGAATTGCGCTGTTTGACGGCCTCGAATACATTGCTGTCGTCGTCGCTAAAGGCAGGGCTTAGGGCGTCGGATTTGGCGACACGCATGTTATTATCAAAATTGGCCGTGCTTCGGGGGCTTCGGGTCGCGAGAGAGAATGCTTGATCATGCCGAGGGTCTTGGCGGGCGATCATGCTGGGTCTGATGAGGAGCTCGGAGTAATGGGAGGAGGGCAAGGTCTGCTGCGAGGTCTGGTGGGGAAACGTTCGAAGCATCGAGGTCCACTGGGTGGAATCGAGCTCGTCGCGTTTGCCAGTGGGGAGTTTGTCGCAGTCATCGAGAGAGACGGTGAGAAGTGGCCAGGGCTTGCGTGCCATGCGGCCAATGGAATTGGGAGCGGCTTGGATGAATATGTCGAGGCCGCGGTCGCCCTTCGGGTCATTATTGTCCGACGCATGAGGGTGGCGCGTTTCACGTCCGAGCCGGCATATTCTGTATCATCGCCGTCGTCGCTGTTGTCGTCGTCATTGTTGTCATCGTCGAGGTCGCGCGTGGCTTGGATGAGATTCTCTTCGTCGCGTTGCCAGTGGGGAGTTACCCGGAGAGATCGGATAGGGAGGCGGCGGGAGGTGGCAAGTGCTTGATCCCCATGCGGGTGCCAGATTAGCGGCGACGTCTTCGTGCGTACTGCGAGCGACGTGCGAGGTGGCAGGAGCGGTGGCGGGGAGTTTGGCGTCAATGTGTTCCTCGGTATCGCGAGCGTGTACGGGAGCTTTGAGGGGTTGAAATTGTGGCTCAGGGAAGAAGGCCGCTGAGTTTCGAAGGTTCGGCGCGCGCGCTAATATACGAGGATGCAAAATCAGCAACAGCGGACAAATCGGACGGGCATGACATACCCTGTGCGCGACGTTCGTTCATACCATCGGACGGGAGGGCAGCGACGACGGCTCCGAGGGAGAAAGGGGCGAGGACACGAGACTGGAGAGCGGCCACGGTGTGGTTGGATAGGGGGTGAAAGCATGTGTAGACAAGAGACGAACTGAGGTTAGCTGACTGGTGCCGCGGTAGCTGCCTGCGTATTCTGCCGCCTATTCTTCTGCATTCCCGTTCGTCAGCTTCCGATCGTATGTCGCAACGGCATCTTCATGCACAACGCGCGAGAGAGCACGACGTGCGATGAGCGGCGTCGTGCATGTTCGCGGGAAGGAAGTATTTGTGACTATTGACTGCGCTTTCTTCCCGACTCTCACTTCCCCGACGACGCGTCCCAAATGCTATGAACCCGGCCGGTCCACTCTTGAACGCAAATCCACATCCGCTGAAATCTGAAACTCTAGAACATCTCTTGTACAGATATCGACATTCTCCGCCTGCCGCATGTTAGATCGCGGATCTGCTGCCTTTCGCTGTTCACTGCATCTCACTTAACTGCGGTTGCGGTTGCGACTTGGACTTCCTATCTAAATGGGACTCAGTGGCAACCACACTCAAAGGTCGAACTGTATTGAAGATAGCACTTGTACGACATGGTTTCGCGACAGACCGCTTCGCACTGGAAGGACCTTCTCACCCGCCACACCATTGATCCATTCGACCTGCTGCTCCTGCTCCCTGGCAGCAAGCTTGTTCGCTTCCCTCGTCTGTCGCTGGAATTACTGCTATCTGCCCGACGAACACTGGCTCCCCTCTGTACCAAGGCCCGCTGATACTCATTCCTCGGCGCCGAAGACGTCGTCACAACAAATCTTCATCTCAATTATCTATCGGAAACACCTCTGCCGCCTACATGGGGAATCTGAAGCGCGACATTGAGGGTGCGTGTTTTCATTCAAGTTTATCATCCGCGCAATTAACCGACGCGCACAGCCGGCCAAACGAGCACCAACCGGCGCGTCGCCATTATGTGACGGTCCTACAGTTCACTAGACAACAGACCCCCGATGTGAACGGGGACACATTTGCGTCAACTCCGTCGGAGGCACCCAAGGGGGTAAAGTTTTGTGAAAAGTGGAACCGGACCCACCTTTTGAAAATAAGACCTGGCGGCTGAACCAACCAACCACGTGATGTCTAAATAAGGAAATCCCCCTATCTGCCATGACCTGGAGAGCGATTTGCTTGATTATATGCTCTGAGATTCATTGAATTCGTTCATTATGACCTTCTTTATATCCAATTTAGTTAAAATCTGGATTACTGCGGCTTCAATAGAATTTTCTGTTGGCTGCTCGCCAACACGTGATATTGACCCAATTTGGTATGTTCGCTCAAGCTTTTGCTTTGCAGAATTTGTGGGGAGTTGGAACTTATTGGAAACAATTCTGGCACCCAAAGGTACCTCAGGAGCTGTTTCCAGCTCCAAACTTGGTAGTTCCCTGAAAAAAAATTTCGGCCTGGCAGCCGAACCAACCACCCAGCCCCCGGTCCGGCAATCACGGCCCGATACCCCCTTGGAGGCACCCATTTTTCCGTTGTAGGTAAAGACTCCCTCACTTGTGTATTCGATTTCTTATCTTGTGTAAGCGAAACGAGCGGTGCATCGGCGCTGGAGGTATTCAAGGTGGGAATGGTGGAATCGGCATGGGTCCGGTTTGTGCAATAAATGCGTATTTCCGCTAGGTAAACGAGTCGCTATCAATTTCTCGGGAATTCTACAGAAACTCACAAAACAACCAAGGTGGTCTGCACAACTCTCGTTGAAGCCTCGAAGGCATTTCGTGCGCAGACCAGTCTGTGGGTGTGACATTACCAAGCCTGAAAGATATTGTAAACTTAATCCAGACCGACGCAACATATCATGGTTCAGTTCAGGCAAATAAAGCTTACGGCAGCAATGCGACAGAAGCTGCGAAGGAACGAATCAAGTTCACGTGTATCCGCAGTGCGCGCAGCTCAACCCTAGGATCCCCGAACTCGTTTACTGCTACTGCGCATTGCAGTCTCATTTCTGTGAAATTTTTCTACTGGCTCAATCCTGGTCGGCCCTCGGCCCGAACGTCAAAGAACTTGACTCGACTTGACTCGACTGCTGAATTGTGGACTGTTCCACGGCGAAACATACCCAAACGGGCAGCGGATTTTATATGTTTTACGATCCAAATTAGCGCAAAGTCGTCAACTGGACCTATAAAAGGCCATTCCGAAGGTGCACGTAGGTTAACCTTGTACTACCACCCGGTACACGACATGGATCCGCGACATAGAGACAAAAACCAATTTAGGCGTGGGGTCGACACAACGGTACGATTACATCCCTTGATTGACCTCGTAGCTCACTCCTCGCGCAGACTGCAGACTTTCTTCGCGCTCAAACTTCCGCTCGCGCTGTTCCGTTGCCAGTCTCCCCCTGGGCCACGTCCCGCAGCGCTGGTCCACGCGAGGTCGCCCAGCTCACTCCCGCCAACCCTGTCGCAGGTAAGGAAGATCCTTGCGCGTAATATTTTTTTCTGACTCTGGAGGAGGTTTTCATCAGCCCAGCATGCGCCATGGCGGTGGCGGCTCTCAACGTGTGAACGCCGATGAATTTCCCAGTATTTCCTTTGGTGGTAAATAATTGTCTGCTTTCTTATCCGAATGCTCAGCATATTTTGTAGGCGGAAAAGGAGGCGATGGCGGCCCCGGAGTTCGCAAGGGCGGAGATGGTGGGGACGGCATGGGTGTCGTGGTTAATATGCCTTCCACGGCGCTCACTCAGGAGGCTGCTGATTTTTTCCGCGCCGTGTTTGGTGCCGGTAAGTGTTCATCTGCATTCTGATTCATGAGTCTCATTTATCGCAGATGGAAGGGGCGGCGCCGGAATAGGCGGTAAGGGCGGCGCAGGCCCAGTCGGCGGCAAGGGTGGGCGCGGCATGGGTCAAGTTTTCAATGTCGACTAGCAGACACCCGTGCTTCGCCGCGGCCGCCGATGAGAACTTGCCCTCAATCATGACTCAGGATTTGACTCGGTTTCGCACGTTATTTACAGCTTTATATTCGTATTCAGTAATGGCAGGGTTCTCCGTGGGTTGATCTCACAAGTACTTCTGCAATGAGAGACCGCGGAATACGACGGACAGGAAGATACATGTGCCTGAGATTGCACGCACCCGCGTCGGACGGATAACAATGAGGACGCAGCAAGGATAAGCCCGCTATACTAAATGGAATGGGTCCAACGCGCGCATGAGTGCAGGTACGGGGTTACAATTCCATGAGCGCTGGAGGGATAGTGAGAGAAACTGTGAGAGGAATATGAGAGGAGCGCACGCACACGAGACGGACGGGAGGGCCTACCAAGACTGCGTAGCTCTGGATTGGGATGAAACGAGTGACGAGCGGGAAGCCGGGATTATCGGGGAGGGGCAGGCGGCAGCAAGGAAGAAGAGCGCGTGCAGCTTCCGGATATTCAAGTATCGGTTAGTCAAAACTAAGAAACATGCCAGACATTCCAGAAGACTATTGCTGTCGAATTGTCCGGTCGACCGTGAGAGCAATGACTCGAGTATCGCTTACTTCAGAATCTCTGCCGCATGTGTAGCGGTGCGTCGTAGTCGTAGTCGAGATTGGGACATGTCTTGGGCCTGAGGCCTGAGGAGCGGACCAAAGAGAGTGGTTGCCAAAAAACACCTCGCAAAGAACTTGAAGCCACTGGATCGAGGGGAGCGACGCCCAAGAAATTGACGACCCCGATTCACACCGTTTCGAAAGCGTTTGTCTTCTCGCAGCCCGTTGCACGCCGGCATTTTCGAAAAGCCAAGGCACGCGGGGGTAGATCTAAAAAGCCCGGCATAGAATGGTGCAACGAAGACGCTGCTTGCGATAGAGCGGTTGGGACGCGGCCTTCAAAATGGCACATGCGGCGACGCACATTGCGTAGGGAAGAGGAGACACAAAAGACCAAGGCGGAAGGCGAAGGGGCCGGGCGAATTGCCGAAGTGCGAAGCATGTGAAGGAAATGCATTAGAGATGCTCAAGGCTCGCAGCTCTTCGTGAAAGCGATCTCTTGGGCAACGAGAACTTGTTGGGCAGTTGCTGGCAGTTGGAACACTACCGGACCGGCCTGCCGTGGCACAGCCACAACTACTGCTCTCTCCAGCGGCTACCGTCAATACGGTCCAAGAGCATATGCGTGTCGTCGCTTTATCAGGTTGCAGCAAGATGCCACTTGGACCTACAAGACGTGTTTACAGCATGCTGTCCCGCCGGACCGCTCCGTACCGGACTGTCCCTCCTCAAGCCTCCCGCACTATGATTCCCTTTTGGGGCATACGGGATCAGCACGTGGCACCTGCTCCGCGAGTGCCCGCGATATGCGGACCAACGACAAATCCTACGAAAAGCCTCCAGAGATATATCTCTGCCCGAAATATTGGGTACAAAAAAAGGCGTCGAAGCCTTGGCTGAGTTCCTGGACAAGTCGGGTGCATTCACGAAAACCGGCACACCACGCCGTGAAATGCACATCCCAAAAATCGACGAAGAACCAGACCCACCAGACACGGACGACGAGTCGGATGACGGCGGATAGCGCGGACCTCCGACGACCTAAACGCGCGAAGATGGGAAAACCCGGGACCTCCTCATGCACACCCTCCACACTCCACGACCCCTCCCATTCCCTCTAACTTATTCATTTATTTATTCTTCTAAGTACATGCGTACTATGGTCTAGGCTCCAAGACCCTTCATAATCGACCGAAAGGCCAATCCGCTACCTCCAACTCCACGACTTTGCTACACAAAACCCCGCCTATTAGACACGCATAATCACCTTGTATTTATCGCCCTCGGGCACCGCGTCTTAGTAGCTAGTGTACTTGTTGCGGTATAGAAATGCAGATTCACAAAAAAAAAAAAAAAAAAAAAAAAAAAGGGATCAGCACGTGAAGACAATCAACTGTCAAATAAATAACGCGTTCTCTGTCTCTCTTGCCACCACCAGTACCGACACCCGCAATGCCGCCTCTGCAGCGCGCCCTCAGACTATCCCCGCCTACGACGAGGCTCTAGTGCACCCTGTGGCCATCGGGATCCACCAAGAGCTTGGCATTGCCGCATCGCGCCCTATCCGAGTCCCGCGCCGCACCAGATCGCGCCGCCGGTTGTCTAACTCGAATGCTCTGCAACCAGTCTGCATTCCTGCGATACCCAGCCATCTTCCTTGGAGTCCAGCATGATTGAATATGCAGTAACGTGAACCGGTCATCACCACGAACGCGTAATGCCACCATCCCCCCACTGCGCGTCGGCGGGCACATACGGGTTGCACGCGGCGTGCAAAACGCTGTTGTTGATGTTGACCATGTAGAGCCATTGCGCAGTCGTGCATGTGCAGATTGGGGCGGCGTTGCGTGCCAGGAGCGTACTCGGCCGCTGGGGTTGATGGGTACGGCGGAGGGTGGTGGGGACTGCCGGAACAAGAGCATGTAAATAAATTCATGGTGTAGCAAATTTATTTGAAATTTAGCAAGCCGTGCTTCTGCTATCAAGTATGGACTCTAGCAGTGTCGTCGAGTAGCCTTTACGATGTTTACTTAGCAAAAACATGTCAGTGCATTGTTTGCCCAAAAAGGAAATCATAGTCCGGGAGGGCTTTTCCCTCCTCACGCTCAGTCACCATACCCTCTGCGATATGGTTCTCTGCAACATCGATCTCTGGGGCTACGGATCCCACGTGCTGTTTTCTACCACTATGCTTGATCCCCTTCTTCGTCTGCTGCTGTAATTAGCACCATCCGCCCAACGAATACCGTGACTGGAGCCTATGCCAAGGCCCACGAATACCCATAACCGGCGCCGCAAACCATCACCACAATCTGGGACCTAAAATGCCTTCCCTGCGTACACAGGGAACTCGGAGCGTACTCAGACGCATTTCGACAGCGACGTGGTCCGTGGATCGCTCCACTTATCGTCTCTGCGATTATCCGCACACAGCGAGGAAGGAAGGGCGCGTCATCCGACCAGGTCTGCGAGGGATAGAGAGCTGACATTTCATGCAAGTGCAAAGTAACTCAACTCGCAAACTCCATCGCGTGCGCGGAATTTTTTAGTCAGGTGAATTTCATCTGCATTCTTATTCGATCCTTATAAGAAGTTATATGTTGCAGGCGAAATGGGCGGGCAGCACCGGCAGCGCTGGGGTCACGGTGGGATGTACGGGTCCGGTTTAGAGCAGGGCTGGTGACCATGTCTTTTCATCCACTCTAATTGCTGCACAGAATCGAGAATTGCGAAGGCCGAAGGCCGATGAACGCATGCGGTCTCCACGATTGCTACAGCGACTTGTCTGGCGCGGGACATAGTATGGTGAAGACCAGCTAATTGGTCTTGTTCTTTTTGGATATCTCGCAAAGGAGTATCCTGACTCTGAGTAGCATGATCGCGGTGAGGGAACGTGGTTGGTGGACTCAAATCAATCCAGCCGCGAAAAAAAGTTGGTGCTTCCCGAGCTCGAAAATTGGGCTGACGGAACACCCATAGTGCTTCGCGACATCCATTCGCCGCAAAGACAATTGGTGAGTGAATGGGCGTTCACAAAGGTCCTCATGTTGATGATATCTTCTTAGCTGATTGTGACGCGCCTGCTTCAAACGGCTTGACTTCCTAAAAGCTGTATTCGCCGAACGCCGTCGACTTTTTCGGTAGAACGTGACCAAGAGTCTGGACCCCGGGACGTTCTATCAGTACCATTGATGGATTCATGTGCGCGCCGCAGCCGTTCTAAGTGCTATCGTCCTATACTATGAGCCGGACAATTCCGTACAACACATTCTACGCTTCTGCTGATGGTATCTTGTGTGATTTATTGTTTCCAAAATATACATCGAGCCTACGCGCGCGAGGTCGATGGGAGCACGGACGAAGCAGGAATGCGCCGCGTACGCAGGGTATAAGTCCACGAACTGGGGACGGAATGTGACAGCTGGCCAAGCGAGCAAGGACGGCGGCGTCGTCGCACACGGAATTTGCCAACGTTTCCACGAATGCCACGAACTTCTACTCGCACACTTCACTCCAAGAATACTAAACCTATTCAATGCAGGCCGGCCAATACTATGAGCTCACCAACCTCTTATCACTGTTCGGTGTCAAGCGCGAAGCTCTAGTTCCATACATTCGCTCGCCGAAAGTGCGTCTATAGTGGATGCGCCCACATGGCCGACAGTATTCTCTCGTCCCATTGATTGCATGTTCACTGATTGCACAGCCAACAACCTGTTGCTCGCCCTATACGCAGATCTCCTCAAGTCGAGACCCTGTGTCTTTTCCCGCAACTCCACGCATCTTTCCCAACACCATCCTTTTCGGACGAAATGGCAACTTTACGTGGTGCTTTGACTTTACGTCCCTTGCGCCGAGTCATGCGTCGAGTGTATTTTCGATGCAGCACCTCCCGCGCTTGTCAGGCTGTCAGCGCCCGCACGACTATCGGCTCCATGATCGAGGCAATTTCAGACACACGATGTAACCGAATATCGCTCTTTGCACATACCAGGCTCCAGGCATAACCCAGTCTACAGGCATACGATCGCCTAATGGCAAGATGAAGAGCCTTCATTCAGCTTTTGGGTGGATTGCATCTTGGATGCAGGTACTTGTCGCGACGCTTCAAATTAAGCTTGTGATCAATGTGATGGAACCCTTACATTCACTACTTGAACCAAACTCTAACACAGCTGTAGTGGACAGACAGATGATCATGATGTCTGGAAACCATATTCACCGATCTCACTTGGATCTTGCTTGGATTCACAATAAGTACATCATACATGCATCTGAGCCTGTCGGGTTGCATATTCTATGATGCGGGGATCTTCGGAGGTGTCATTACGCTTGTTGTGCCGTCTTCGAAGTCAACCGTGTTCACAAGAGACAAGTCGACAACTAGGAAAAGATCAACGGAAGCGAACTTGAATCCAGGTCCTGCAGATCTCCTTGATGTCGAATTCATCCGACGGGACCAAGGCGCGGCTTACTGACGCAGTTGATGTGCAGAATTCTGGCAGCCTTGCCATTCTGCGAGCCAGTTCGGTAGGCAATATATTAGCGATGGATCCAAATGAGGCTCCAACCTCACTTGCTCCCATTTGTGCCAGGAAAACTCGCCAAGACGCATACTCATAATACCGATCATAATTCCGCTTCAAAGTCAGTCAGAATACATATGGGGATTCCATGTTCAACAGCATAGAAAGATAGAAACAACACGTGTCAATGGTCGTGACGATCGCTCCGCTCGATGATACAGTTACTTGCCCCATTCAGGGTTTGGCAGATCCCACGTTAATAAAATTAATCAATCCACGCGACGCGGATGCAATGCGCGGAGGAAAATAAAGTTCCAAACCACCAATACAGCAAGGGCGAAACACTATTCCTGCACTACCCGATGGGGACAGTCTCCTTGTCGCGGATTTAAAAGGCGCAGGCCAGAAACAGACTGGGTGCAACTTGAAGCTCTACCACTTGTTTCGATGAATCCGCGACGAACCGCGCAGACGCTGCCACGCACCGCTGAGACGCGACACACAATGTCGGTGACCCGTTCTCGAGACACGACCCAGTTCCAGCGCGGGATCGACGCGTCGGTATGATTCCAAGCCTTTGATTGACCTCATATCTCACCCTCCCACTCAGACTGTAGATGCTCGTGGACGAACCTCCGTCCGCGCTGTCTCTCGGCGCAACGCCGCTCCCGTCGGCACTGCACACAATCCTACTGCCAGCAATGCCCCTGCCACAAACCCTGCACGTCAGGTAATTCCGGTCAACGGTGTCCCAGGCGAGGATGCTTCTGTTCGCGCTCGGGCTGTATCAGGTGAGAAGAATACTGGTGTATGTATAAATTTGCTTTCCAACTTTGGAGGTGCGCGGGGCAGGCAATACTCGCCTTGGAGGTGGTCGCCCTCAAGTAAATGCGAATGTCAATCAGCTTCCCAATCTTGGTGGTAATAAGTCTTCATTCCTAGGTATCTTATTTGAATGTTTACATTTTGTAGGTGGAAAAGGAGGTGATGGCGGACCTGGAATCCGCAGAGGCGGCGACGGTGGGTCTGCCTCGGGTTTAGTTGTTCATGTTGCAAAAAGGGGCACTCGAGACTCCCGAGACCTCGCATTTTCTCACCATCATGTTCAACTCTCCTGGTAAATGCTCACTAGCATTTCTGTTCAAATTCTTACATGTTGCAGATGCGCACGGCGGTGCGGGAAGAGGTGGTGCGGGAAGGGGGGTACAGGCGGCTCGGGGGAGCGTAGGCGGAAATGGTGGGAATGCCACTGGTGCAGAGTGGTATTTTGATTAGCAGTTACGCGCGGTTCACTTGAAGCAAACTACTTTATTGTCATGCAATCAGAAGTTATGTTGTCCTCTGTAGATTGGTGTGCGCGCAGGTGCAATACCCGCGACTGCCTCCCAACTCCAATGAGTACCGGTCGAGGGTCCGGCCGATTATCATTGCTGCAATGCTGCAATCTCCACGTGGTGTTGAGCACTAGCAACTTGCAACGACAACCAAAAAGGGCAATATATCTCTGACCTTAGATTGATCTTCCACAGGAGCTTCCGTGATGGGAAACGCATGTACAGATGCACCGCAGTAAACCGAGATGCACAGCGTGAGCAGCGAGCGCGACGTGCCGTAAAGCAGCGTGAGCTGAGGACAAGAGCGCCTGGGCGGAACAAAAAAGAACGAACGCGCGCCATGTAGCTGCAGCCGAAGTTGCGCCGCATATTGCCAGCGAGCGTCAAGTGAGACGAGACGCACGCACAGGGTGGATGCACGGTGCCAGCCAACCGCGCGCCGCTTCCGGGTTACAAGTGCACTGGCAAGACGAGCAGATATGCGCGAGGGAGCAGTGGTAGACGAACCCGGGCGAGAGGAGCAGGACCGCACCGCGTACGCCAGCACAACCGCAGAAGCTGTAAACAGGCCGGGACGATCGCACAGTTGGACATGGGAACACGGGAGAAGATGATCCCGCACAACACTGAGTGACGTTGCGGCAAGACCACCAAACGGAATTGTGGGCAGTCAAGAGTCCCCAGAACGTACATGGAATGGGAAAAAGAACAGATCGAAGCTCGGGCAGGAATTATGATGAAGAATGCAGGCCGGGGAGCCTTCCGTATATTCAAGCACAAGATGTATCGTCCTGGAAGGCAATACTGAGCGAGATGTAGGCGTTGCAGAGCGCAGAGCGAGGTAGTTCGAGACAAAGAGTACTAAAACACGTTGTACCAGAAGCAGCAGCGCAAAAAAATTCGGTGAGAGTGGGCGTGAGAGAATAGTGAAAGCACGGAGTCACAACACCGTTGACGCTTCAAGCGAGAGGCGAAAAAGGACCTGTGGAATTGGGCCCTTGAGATATTGAGGCCTGAATTCGAAGCTGAGATGTGAGGTCCATTCGCGATTCGCTCCAATTCCCCCGGAACGAGGAGTTCATCCGAATGCGTATCCTCCGAGGTCTCCAGCTCCTTCAAGAATCTGACTGCCAATTGCCACATACCGGATTGTTGGAATTTATTGGATAGGCGTCGGTTCGATCCAGCAAAGCGATCGAGACCTGCTTGTTCTCGAAAAGTATCTCACCTGAAAGATGATAGACAGCCATTTTCGTGTTGGGCATAACAAGGAAGTGAACATTGAAGTCTTCTGGCGCAGAAGAACAAGGCATGAGGTGAAGCGAGAATCGTTGATGCGATGGAATTCGCCCAACACCAGTAGGGGAAGTCAAAATTCGGCGAAGAGGTTAACTCTCGGATTGATTCTGATGTCGATTCTTCACCAAGAGTCGACGATTCTCATGAATCGACAAGAATCGACGATTCGACTCTGGAATCGAATGATGGATTCAGATCAATTCTTGATGAATCAACAGCAAATTCGATTCTCCGTCAAGTTTTGGTGGAGAATAGGCAATCTGAGTTGATGGCTGAATCGACACTTGAATCGACTAGAGAATCGACGCCGTAGACGAATTTGACTTTCCCTAATAAGCAGCAAGATCTTAGCTCGAAAATCTGTACATCATGATGAGTACGGCACCCGCGCAGGGAGACGCGAGATTGTCTGTTGAATTGTAGGTCATTCCAGAACGCGCGCGAAGAGGCGCCAGGCGTGTGCGAGAGAGGAGAGCTGAGAGGGAAGCATCCGGAAGCCGCACCCAAAACCAGCGGCAAGACAGGTGCACGCAAAACGCTTCAGGCGACACGTCGACGCTTTCCTCGAGCGAGACCCAGCGAACACGGTCGAGATCAGTTTGGACACATCAACATCCGAGGAAACGAACCTGCCGATGAACTGGCCAAGGTGGCGGCAGAAATTTGGTGCGCGAACGAGACCACGACACTGACGCACGCGAAACGCGTCGCAAAGGAGAGGGCACTGGAGAAGTGGATGATAAATGAAAGAAAACATACCCGACAGGCAGATTCGACCCCGCCAACCGCATACCGCCCGCTTGGAAACCAAAGCCACACTTCTTCAAAACGGAAAGGGAAGTTTGTGGAAGACTGATACAGCGTAGAAAGGGCATGCCTTCATGATTCGTACCGTCCGAAACCGTGGAGTGCCAGTGCACCAGTGCGGCGCAAGACGCAGCCCCTGGCGTTGGGCGAGGAAGACGAGGTTGGGTCAAAAGAGGCGGAAGATGGATCGGAGGACGTCACTTGGACCGATGAGGGGGATATGGAGGAGACGGGGAGATGGAGGAAGGAGTGGATCGAATGACAATTAATATATGAAAAATTTGGCGAGACACCGACACCGCCACACCTGGACGCCGTCGGAGCAACTGCTCCGAATCCTCCTCGCGTTCACCCATAGCCTTTGCGACTGCTTCTGGAACATCCATCCCTGGGGCTACGCATCCCGCCCGCTGTTTTCTAACCACTATGCTCGATCGCCTCTGAGCTCGTGTAACGTTCTCTCTGTCCTCGTCTGTTGCCCAATTATCAGTGTATCACCATCCGCCCAACGAACACCGTGACTCCAGTCTGGAACCCATGCAGGCTCTGCGCTACGCTAAGACCCGCCAGTACCTATAACCGGTACCGTAGACGTCGCCGCAACACCTCACCATAATTTCCGACCCAAAACAGGCGCATTTCGACAGCGACATGGTCTGTGGAACGCTCAAATCCATCGTACCCGATTATCCGTGCACAGCGAGGAAGGAAGGGTGGGTCATCCGCCCTGGTCTGCGAGTAACAGAGAGCAAACGTCCATGCAAGTGCGGACCAACTCTCGCAAACTCCGTCGCGCGCGCGGAATTTTCAGTCACAGGTAAATTCTCATCTGCATTCTTAGTCAATCCTTATAATAAGTTATGCGTTGCAGGCGGAACGTACCGGCGGTGCTGGAGGCACCATAGGGGGGAACGGTGGGATTGGTAGGGGTCCGGTTTGTAGCATGAATGTCTACCTCTGGGGCCGGTAACCATGTCTTTCATCCACTCTAATTGCTGCTTAGAATAGTGAGTTACGAAGGCCGAAAACTAATGAACGTATGCGGCTCCCACGATTGCTACAGCGACTTGTCTGGCGCGGGACAACAGTATGGCGAAGACCAGCAGCTTGGTCTTGGTCTTTTTGGATCCGATATCTCGCAAAGAAGTATCCCGACTCTGAGTAGCATGGTCGCGGGTGAGGGAACGTGGTTAGTGGTCCCAAATCGACCCGGCCGTGAAAAGAGCAAGTGTTTCTCGAGCTCGAAGATCGGACTGACGGAAACCCCACGATACTTCGCGACACCTATTCGCCGCAAATACAATCGGCGAGTGAATAGGCGCCTACAATGTCCTCATGTTGATGATATCTTCTCAGCTGATTGTGGCGCACTCGCTTTAAATGGCTTGACCTCCTGAAAACTATATTTGCTGAGCGCCGCCGACTTTTTCGGTAGAACATGACCAGGAATTTGGGCCCTCAGGACATTCTATCAGCACGACGGATCTCGTGTGCGCGCCGCAGCCGTTCTAATCGCTATTGTCGAAACCTGCCATGGCCGTGCGTATTTTTTTGCTCCTGCCAATGGTTTCTCATTCCCGTCGACTTGATCGCGGCGAATGGCGCGTCGAATCTAAAAATCCACCTTCTGGGTCCGTGGGGAATGTGTGTTCGTAGTCAAGTCTGACGGTGATTACAGACAGCCCGAGAAGATGGATTCACAATATCATTGATTATGCTTGTTCTTCGGCGCCGAGAACAAAGTCGAGTCAAAGTATTGCTGGAACGGACCAATGGGCGGCATCAAGTACCGGGTACTGAGCGTGGTTCCCAAGTTACTTTGTCTTGACAATGGGCATGTCTTCCTCGCTATTCACGTCCAGATCTCAGCACGAAGATAAGATCTGCTTTTTGTTCTTGAATCGTATAAAATCTGCTCTCATCCGTCTACTATGTGCGTGCTAGCAAGACTAGTCTCTCACTTCGGTATGCCACGACAAACTACTACCAGGCAAACCGACACTGGCCATGGTCGCTCTTACAACCCAGGCCCTGCTACCACCTCCCCAGGGACGTATCGCAAAACGACGACTCACAGAGACAGAACCCAGTTTCCACCCGCGGTATGATTGCGAACGAGTTTCGATTAGCCATGGCTCACCCCCGCTCAGAGTCCAGGAACTTATGGACATTCCACTCACGCTTGGAATCCCGCTCAAGCTCAATATCCATTCTCAACCAACGGAATGAACGCGGCGGGCCCTGCTTTCTCGCAAGCGGAGAGAGCAGAGAGGGTAATTTTATATGCTGTTCGTTTATTTCAGCTGATCCTGACTTTTTTTCGCCTTAGGAGCGTCACAGGGAGCTTGCTAGGCAAGCAGCTGCACAAGGGCCTCCCGTCAACGCTGCCCCCATGGCCACTTCTGGGTCCTTCGCTGTGCCAATGGGTGCCCACCCCTACCCCTACGCTCACCCAGGCGCTGCCGCCTGGGCTACCCAAACCACTTACAGTTACAACCTGCCTATGCATATGGGTACGTAGTTATTCAACATTCATCTGTATTTCTATTCAAACCCTCACCTCCGCGCCCTATAGGTCGAATGGGCGGAACAGGCGGCGCTGGCGGTGCGGGAGGTAGCCGAGGCGGGAATGGCGGGAAAGGCACGGGTCTAGTTGTGAATATGTGTCCGGAACTGGCGAAGACTGTTCAGGGCCAACAAATTCTCCGCGACTTGACGAGTCCTGGTAAATTACATCTGCCTTTCTCAGATTCAAACTCTTATAATGCTCCAGACCGAAACCCAGGGGGGATGGGCGGCGTGGGCGGCCAGGGCGATATAGCGGGGGAAGGCGGGGAAGGCACGGGTCCGGTTGCCAATCTCAAGTAGTTGATTGTGCTTTGCTGTGGAATAGAAACTGTCCGCTTATGCCTCATCAATCGACAATCATAGTCTGGTTTCGCACACCACATCCCACTGCTCCACTGGCACGGTTCTGGTAATGACAATCAATGCGATTTCCAAAACACACTACGAGCCTACGCGTGCGAGAGTAACAGGAGCGCGGACGAGGAATACGACGTGTACGCCGGCATAAGTCCACGAACCTGGGACGTAACGAGTGTAGCGCACGGGTGGAACGCACAGGAACACCAGTTGACACGAGCGGTGAAGTACCCCATGTTCCGAGTCACACAGACAACGGCGCCAACAAACGCGCATGCTCAGAGTGCACCACATAAGCATCCACGAGTCCTGGGGTGGACATGGGATGGTGCGAAGAGCAGGTCAGGAAGCGTTCGCCGGATCACGACGAGGGATGCGAACAAGCCTGGAGGGCGCTTGCAGCTTGCAGATTTTCAAGCGCGAGATGTATCCGTGCCGAGCAAGATATAGACGTTTCAGAACCCAAACGCAGTACCCAACCAAAACGGTCGGATTAAAATTGCGGCAGCGCTGAGCCTTGAAAAGCAGAGATGACTCGAGTGCTCCAGGATCTCTATCGCAAGACTGTGTGGTAGTCGAAGTTTGGTATCATGACTTGGCTCAGGGAAATTCGTGGCCGAAAGATCTTGCCGAAATATTCGTACCAGACTGTAAAAGGGGTGACTCGAGCGAGAGGAAAACCCCTTGACAGTGCGCGCCGTGAGACCCTAGAATTGAGAAGCGAGCGAGAGAGCACTTGCAAATCTGGGCCATCGAGCTCGGACTTCGGGGCTGAGATGCAAAGCTCATGCGTGAAGCCTCCTCCAATATTTCTACCCTGTAGTGCGCTGTCGAGCGCCCGGGAACTGAATTAATCCGATGTCTATCATGCTGCGCACACAAAGGGTTGGTTGAGCCTATCGATATTCGAGTCGAATACTATGCGGCGGATAGCAAGCTGCAATAGAGAGAGAGCTGAGACACGTTGGACCCATAACGCCGCCGGATCAACGGGTCCGATCATCCCTGCGCGACTATATTAGCAACTTGACAGTAATATGCCCGGACCGGCAACGCCAGTCCAGTCCACCGGAATCCGGTGAACTTCACCCACCCGAAACGGATTCCACCGTACAGTCCAGGCGCCACCGAATTCCACCGGATACCACTGAACTGTATACTTATATAACATATCTCAAATGAATTGTGATCCTGCACAAAAAAATACAGTGGGATACAATGGGCTCCGGTGGATTCACCCTCCCACCCACCGTATTCCAGTGTATCCACTCTCAGAATACACCGGAATTCGACGGATATCTGACCCAATCCAGCGGATTCCGTCAGATTTTCTCCTGCAATACAGCGAATTCCACCGGCCTGCCAACTGAATACAGCGGCTGACGGGATATTCCAGTGCATTGTGGGGTAGAATCCACTGGAATGCAATGGATATCCAGCCGAATTCGGCGAACTTCGTCACATATTCTCATACAATACACTGAATTCCACTGGCATTCCGACCGAATACGGTGGTTTCCACTGGAATCTACTGGTATCTGACGACTTTCAGTGGTGATAGCCAAATTTCAATAGGAGATTTGATTTGATTTGATTTATTCACTACGTCGCACTATGAGTAGTAGCAAAGGAAATTTTATATCTACTTAGTTAGTGCTTTGTACATCCTCCCAGAACTGGTCAGTGAGAAACAATTTCTTCCTTGCTACCTTTTCTTCCACTGATTCCTTATAGAGCAGCATCAAGACATGCACACAGAAATCATAATTCGTGTCTGACATCTGCCGAAGCTGCGCCTCAAACCCATTGAGCCAGGAGTTGAGCTGCTCCGCTGTTTCAGTGTTGAATGCACGGGTGGTATGCTGGTGGCCATTGTCGTCCACACAAACAGCAATAAGGTCTGGTTGTGATCCATTTGTAGGAGCAGGATTGCACCAAATACGGCACAAAATGTCAGCTTCCAGATAACCAATGTAATGCCAGGCATCGACAATGAACGTAGTTGAAGAGATCCATGGACTGTGGGGATTCTGAGTGACAATATGCCGGAGGAGATTGCATGCATCATCATATGCCATGAAACTGGGTTTAGAATCTGGGTGAGATGCCCAGATATTGTCGAGTATACCGAGCACTTGAGAAGAACTTTCGGAGTCATAGCACTTCCCCCATCCAATGGGGCACCCACAGGCCCATTGGACTGTTTGCAAGCAGTACGTTGTTCTTGCTCGGAACGTATGTGCGACTTTGTTCCCAGGGGTCCCATCAAGCTCGGAAAGCTCGGAATGAAGTGCTGGACCTGTAACTTGAACACCAGAAGTGGAACGGTTTTGCTCCCGAATCACACATTGCACACCCGGGAAAGACATGCGAGAGAACCTGTTCAGATATTTCGCATGCCAGTCCTTGTGGAGCTGGTTGTTGCAAGTCACTGCCCCTTCCGAATGGACACTCCGTCCACATGGAGCGATATCACAAATGGTACGCATCTCCAAATGATCGCGGCAGAATCGACCATTTTTGTAGTTGACCAGAGGCTTATTGCAAATGCTCACAGCACATATCTTACACAGGAGAGTGAGAAATATGACCATGTAACTTCTCGCAAATCACATACCCGATGAGGAATTGTCTTTCCGTCCGTAACAGCCATGCGGGTGTAACCCCGGCCAGACCCAGGTATTCTTTGCTGTTGTGGCGGACGGAGCGACAGCCCCGGAGGGATTGGGTTTGCTTCCTGGCCTGCGACATTGACTCCCTATGATCTCGAGTAAATTCATACACCAATAATTTGAAAGACAATGAATGGACTCGCCATATTCGGAGTTTCACTTCCTCCAATGACTCCTGTCTCGTCGCTTCCTAGAACAGCCCCTTCCGCAACCAAATCCGATGTACTCGTATATCGCTTGAGATGTGTGCAATTGGCATACCCATGTTCCATCGCACCAGCAACCACACCACCGTCCCGACCAATAACACCCCGGACGGACTCTGCCAGCACTTGCGCATTTGAGTTGGAAGGGACCGTGAATGAAGACTCGAGACCATGGGCAACAATCAACCTCCGAGCGAAATGTTCAAGGTACAACCGCTGTGATTGACGAGAGGTGATTCGTGGAAGAGTGCCCATTGTATCGCTCAGCCAATCGGCAAAATTGGACCATCCTGAATGGAATCTGAGGATGGCATGCTCCTGTGTCCATGCTAGCCTCCGGTGCATCCAAATCCCGCCTTTGGATACCCGCAAATATGAGGCATCGTATTCCAGCCTCTGGACGCGGCCGTATGATGTGTTTTCAAGCTGATAGGTAATGCGGTCAGGATAATATTCCGCTCTACACTTGACACAGTAACAAAGAGTGTTGCCGAGACCCAGCGGAAATCACTGTTGACTAGTTTCACTTGTTGTGGCTTATCATGACGGCTGAGAGCCTGGCGATCATTCACTTGCGCACAAATTACACAGTGAAGACGATTTGTGACTAGAATCATATGGGGAGCGGGGAATATTTCGGTGTGCTGTTCATTGATCCCTAAAAGCCGATACAGCTGATCGAGCTCTTGACATACCCGTTGAGTCAAACAGGATCCCAGGCCAGCCTCATCAGGAGGATAGTCCGGATGTTCATGCCCTTCGGAAAAGGCACCGCCAAGAAGAGCAGAAATGCTTCGGAGCCACGCAGTTTCCCTGGGCTGACGATAGCCGTCACGTTGGTTCATATGCAGCCGGAAGAGAGGGTAGGTCGCAGCAAGGACTGTCAGAATATAGAGGGCCCTCTGGAGCGAAAACTGATCCACAAAATAGAGCTGAAGGATGAGAATGAAATGGCCGAGCATTGGGACCATGATGGCTAGCGACAAGATGTAGTTTCCTTTTCGAGATTGCAAGATTTGATTGAGCTATGTACAAACATGTGCAGTAAATTGGCGAGATAAAGTGCCCATTGCATGTGAAAGGCCGGTATTCAGGGCTTAATAACTAGTATCTTGCAACTGTCGAGACAGAAGTTCGAAATAAATTGGCCTACCATGAATTCACTTGAAAGTTGACATTGGCGACGTTGACGCCGACACGTTCAGGGGAGGTATTGAAGCACTGATGAGAGGTCAATATGGAGAGCATCCTAAAGAATCCAAGACACGCTTGGTCCAGGCAAAAAAGGCGAACAATTGAAGTGGATAGACTTACATTCATTTTCGGACAACTTTGACATGGAAGGCGTCGTCGGTGATGTCAATACTGGACCCGTTAGGGCAGGACAGCGGCGTTGACATCACCGCTCGATGAAAGAGATCCTGGGGCAGAGAGTTAGCGGTTTGTCTGGATTACGGGTCCAAAATCTGAAAGAGCCAGACTTACCTCTCGTGATTAGGATATGTAGAAGCTGACTGATGTAGGCCCCGATGCCGACGTGTTCAGCGGTAGAATTGGAGCGGCAGTGAGGACGTGGTGCTAAGTGAGTTCTGAAGATGCCAAGAGACATAGGGTTCAGGGAAAAAGACGAGTGAACGTAGTAGATAGGCTTACATTAATCCTGGGATGACTTTGGTCTAGAGGTCGCTGCTGGTGACGCTGACGCCGACACGGCCGAGATGTAATCGCAGAGACAATACAATGAGGGGGAGGAGATTGCCAGGAAGCCGCCCAGGAAGCAACCAGTCCAAAAAGAAAGTCCGACAATCGCAGTATAAAGATTTACATTTTGTTGGCAAAACTTGGCTTGAAGGCCGGTGTTGGTGACGACGTCGCCGGCGCGTTAAGGGCGCAATCAAAACGGCCAAGTAAGGAGAGCCTTGACAGCATCCAATCGTCGGTTTAAAGCCACTCGTCCAAGGTAAAGAACGAAAATTCGAAGGAGAACAATTTGGTTTTCTTCAGGGTTAACTGGTGTTGGAGTCGTCGCTGGCAACGATGCCGCCGCCGCATCTGGGCTTAGAAACATCCAGAGAATGTGACAAAGGGACGGGAGGGAAGTCAACGCTGCTGGTACGCGTTTACTTGACAGGAAACGACCCACAAATAGGCAAGAACAATTCATTTGTTTTGAAGGCTAGCTTTGGCCCAGATATATGGCTCGATCAATTGCTAGAAGGTGTTGGTGAAATGTGCCGGTGCCAAGTACTGACTCTGAGCACCCAGCACCCGACAAGCATGATCTCTTGATAAGATTCGAGCCTTGTCATCGCAGGTGTGTTGTAGGAGGTTGTAGGTCCAGGCGAGGGTGATTTCCGAAAAAGGAAGTCAACAAACACTTTGGTCTCTACATGTGATTGTATGACTGGACACGTTTACAGCTGTTCCGGAAAACCTTGAGACTGATCAGTTTTTTTTTCCGCGATCGTGCCCAAAATGGACAGTTCCCAATTCCTTGGTCTTGCGCTTCAAAATACCACCTGGATGATTTCATAGAGTATCACACTATATCCAGATGCTCGATGGTCCCTACTCTACGTATTTTTGATGCCAAACAGTGGAGGGAAGAAAGAAAGCGGGCAGACGAATCCCTGATGTCGTGACGTCATCCATCAGATTCAGCACAACTCGGATGGCCCAATCGGGAAGTCCGAACATTGCCGAAAAGACGCGCATTGTGCATCTCCACCACTTGCTGGGGCATGGGGTGCAGAATGTGACGCATACATACATCGTACGCTCATAGTCTTTCCGTCTGATGCTTTTGAACTGTATTGGTAGAAAAGTAAGCCAGATTGGCTTCAAATACATTTTTGGCAGCAATCGCAGAAAAAATCTGATCAGTCTCAAGGTTTTCCGGAACAGCTGTAAATTCCATAGACGTCCGTCAAATTTCGACGTGGCTCAAACTTATTCTGTACTTCACCTGGCCTTGCTAGCTCATATGGTCTCAGGCCCTCAATGCTGCATGGAATTGTGTCGCTTCTTGTATTGTCCAACCCTCACCACGGGGCAGGGCAGTACTGCTTGCTCCTTATTCCAATGCATCACGGAGGGCAGACACTGGGACAAAGGTCAACACCGTTACATTCAGGTCACCGAGTAAGGACAGACAGAGGCTGAGTAAGGACAGTGGGGGCTACGACTATGACTGGTGAGTAAATTTTATGCATGGATCAACTGTTTTCGCTGTCGAGGTTCTCAGAGGTCATTCTTTGCCTCGATGAACCCGCCTCGGCACCATCGCGCTTGTGCTTCTTGTGCTTCCGTTCCTCCCGCTCCTGCTTTTTTTGCTCCTTCTCCTCTCGACGTTTCCTCTTACGCTCCTCTTCCCTTGCTTCGGCACGATCAAGGGCTTCCTTCTCCGCCTTGGCATCGTCCAAATACTTGTTCCACTCCTTGACGGCCATCTTGTCAAATATCTCCCTGTGCAAATTGTTTTCGAAATAGGCCTCAGCTTTGCCGCTGTGGTCATCACGCAAACGAGTGGGACGAAAGAATTTGGAGTCGTTGTTGATTGTGGTGTGCCCAAGGCGCATGGCGTTCTGGACATCCTCGGTTTTGAATAAGAATCCTTTGAGGTCAGATGGATGATCTAGGGACAACGTCAGCCGTGAATGAAGCTTAATAGCTGACGCACCAGCAGGGAATCGGAAGTTTGCGCCGTCAGCGTACTTCCTCGTCACAACCTCTATGGCATCAGTGTATTCCCGGTAACGTGCGCGCATTTTATCAATTTTGAATGCCGGCGGCCGTTTGTTTGTGGGTCCACCGAGTTCTTCTCTGAGTACACGTGCGATAGGGCTACCCTGCGCAGTTCCTTCGTCTTCCAGAGCTGTTTTCGCGACAGCCCTCTGTCGAGCGACCTCGAGTGGTTTGTCCTTAGGACCCTCGAGCCCCTGACACTGGTTAGACGAAGGTACTGAGGCCAGAGTGAAAAGCTTACCTGGGAAGCTATGCTTGACAAGGGGGTAAAGTTTTGTGAAAAGTGGAACCGGACCCACCTTTTGAAAATAAGACCTGGCGGCTGAACCAACCAACCACGTGATGTCTAAATAAGGAAATCCCCCTATCTGCCATGACCTGGAGAGCGATTTGCTTGATTATATGCTCTGAGATTCATTGAATTCGTTCATTATGACCTTCTTTATATCCAATTTAGTTAAAATCTGGATTACTGCGGCTTCAATAGAATTTTCTGTTGGCTGCTCGCCAACACGTGATATTGACCCAATTTGGTATGTTCGCTCAAGCTTTTGCTTTGCAGAATTTGTGGGGAGTTGGAACTTATTGGAAACAATTCTGGCACCCAAAGGTACCTCAGGAGCTGTTTCCAGCTCCAAACTTGGTAGTTCCCTGAAAAAAAATTTCGGCCTGGCAGCCGAACCAACCACCCAGCCCCCGGTCCGGCAATCACGGCCCGATACCCCCTTGATGCTTGAAAGGTTGTTCGTCTTGGGATCAATTTTGCTGGTATTGGGCTCCCAGAATATGTTGCATACTAAACCCACAGCACTTTGCTTGAGCTTGTAGTTGTTGATGCTGTCGAGGCTCAGAGGCGCAGGGAAACTATCACCGGCGAAGTCATCCACAGTGCCTAAATTCAGGTGGGAACCGAGAGGACCAACGATGCCGAGCTTTGCTTTGCCGTCCTCTTCCAGAATGAAAATAAGTCAGCATCCAACACTTGGCACCGAGAGACTGACTTTTGATAGGACTGTCTTGAGCGAGGGCAAAGGGGAGAATTTCTCGGAGTGGCGCAACATACTCTCCCGAGTCGTCGGAAGCCTTTGCCACAGGAATTTTGGAAGGTGGGATCCAAACCTCTCGAGATTCAGAACCAATAAAATGAACAACAACTCGGGTGAAGATCAGGAACCCGGCGGTACAGTTTTCATAGGAACTCACTTGGAAGAACATCTGCTTCTGGGGCGGCACTATTGACCTTGGGCCCATTGTTTGAGTGTTTGCCCTTGTGGTCGTCGCCATCTTTATTAGAGACACCTTCATCGTCTTCGTCTTCGCTGCTAGTTGTGGGCAGTGGCGACATCTCTTCATCTGTGTATACTTCGGTGAGTTGAACAATTATGATGCAAAAAAAAGCTGACCGTCACTATTGGAGACCTCACTCTTAGCCGCATCTGCTTTTTTGTTTGCACTGGCACCGCCCAAAAGCTTGTATTGAGGAGGCGGATCACTGCTGCCTCCGTTATCCAAAAGAGCTTTGTGCGCACTGATAAATGTATAGACATGAACTTGACTCGGAGGTTTAAAGAAGAATAATAGCACGCACCCAGTGGCTGGGCCTTGAGGTGCCTTATCCTGTGCAGCGTCGTCCAGGGTCTTATCTATACTGGTCTTCGTAGCCACAGGACTAACACGAGGGTAAACAATGAATTTTTTGAAGCTCTTCCCTGAAGGCAAGGTTGGGATCTTCAAGAGCCGCATTGAGAAGGATTTTAATCTCTTTGACGTCTTTGCGGTTGGGACCCCTGACGGCAATTTCGATTCCAAGAACTTCTGCAATGACAAGGAGATGTTCTTTCTTCTGCTTGTTGATTTTTACGGCGGGTATAGCTTCGAGGCGAGCAGCAAGATCAGGATTCTTCGACTTTAGACTCATGGTGAGACGAGAAAGTGCTTGGATACGGAAGCCGGAAGACAGCGGATCCCTTCCGTATTCATCCGCAAAATTTGAAATTGATTCAGGGGAGAGTACGCTGGAAGACAGTGAAATCCGGCAGATCCACACGATACACTGGAATACGCTGAAATACGATGTACGATCTAAGCGATCAACGGTGATCATTGATCGTCAACGGTATCGCTATCTCGTCCATGATGTCCGATGAGATCCGACATCTAGCGGCGTACACCGATGTACGCCGACGTCCGTTCAGGGTCCGGGCATAAAACTCCAACTTGACGACTCTACTTCAAGCTTGACTGATTGCCTGTTGGAACTTCCGCCGGATGCTCCGGGCCGTTGAGCTCGTTGAGCCTGGCAGTTGACGTTTTTCCCTTTTTCGGACACAATTGACTTCTCCGAGTCGTCCACTCCTTTGCCATCCTGCGCGTCCACGGTGTACGGTCCGCACCACCGCTGGGAATTTGCTGCTTTTGGATGGGAGAGCCAAATGTTTCCTTTCTGCAGGAGAAGAGGCGAGACTCATGCAACATGATGGTTTCGCCGGCCGCGCTCTACTTTTCGCTGGATCACATCGCCGAAAGAACTCGCCACACCATCACTGTACATGTACACACCTTCAGTTGGCTTGTTACTGCGACAAACTGAGTTCCACCCCATTGTTATTACGTGCTCCAATTCTCCAGTATGCTGATTACTTCCCTCTCTCTGAAGTCTAACAACACCGAGGAATGCTGTCGCTCCGATTGCCACCTGCATTTGAATCCATTGCCTCCTCTACAAAACTTTCACAGCACCCTTCACAGGCCACTGCATACTCAAGGACCCACGCAAACGGGAACGAGCCAAAGCGTACCCAGACGAGATGGTGACAAGGTGCGTACTTTCAGTCGAATTCAGCATATACATAGAAGCAGCACGCCGGCCAAGCGAGTAAGGAGTCCAGGACGGGGGCTTGCCACATATAATTTGCCAACGTTTCCACTACTGGTAAATACTTATCTGTGCTCGTATTCAACTCTTGATTTCTTGTAGGCGGAATAAGTAGCGCCGGTGGCGTTGGTGCAATTGGCACGAGCCAGTTTCTAAATCTGAATGTTTTTCATTTCCAGTGCTAGGCAATTTGACTCGAACTTCCGCTTACATGGTTAGTCGGAACATAATTCTTGGGCTGGGGTCTGTGTACGTGAGCTGTGCGGACCTCAGTATCCTGTGCAAGCAGACTCGTTTCGACTGAGCGATTTACGCCGCTTACAGGAATCCCTTAGTCCAAAAACCGCGTTCATTCCCTGTCTCTGGCCCTGTATTTTCTATACCTCCGAAATCGACTTGATGTCCGTCTTGGCCACCATCGCGATCCTCGCACACCGCGGCCGATTAAATTGTGGAGGTCCTGTATCTTTCATTTGGACTTCAGTCTGAAACCTCCGAACTCCGACCATCGAGTTGCTCGTGTGTCAGACTCTTGTCTTCCCATCTTCTCTCGCTCAATCGGGAATAGCTCAATTGCGACCTTCATCACAAGAAATTTCACGCACAGATTTCATTCCAGAAATACCAGCGGTTTCGGGCGCACCTGCACGCCGGCGGCTCTAGGGAATCCCCGCGCTAATCGATCTTGGATTGTCCGCTGAGTTTTTGATATGACTAGTATATTTCTCGCCTAGATGCTTGGTCGAATTTCAGTGCCGATAATTCGTGGCTCGACACTTCCGTCAGCAGGACTTTTTTCTCTCTCCCGATGAAATTTCCTCTTCCCCAGTCTGCATCATGGGCTGCATGTTTGAGTGACTGAGGCACAAACAATTCCCGCAATTTTTGTTTGGGGTGGGCAAGTAATATCATTCCAAGTCGCTTACTGTATTTATAAGTTATATCAACCCTGAAAGACCAATTACCAGATTTCGAACAGCCCCATCGACTGCTCCTTGTCTCACCAAGTCAGCGGAGAAAATTGACTCCAAACGGATCGTTCAAGGCACGGAGACTGACGGGCGCTAATCTTGAATTTTCAACTCCGCGGCGCTTGTTCGCCCATGTTTGAACCAATAGGCATTAAGCCCAGCATTCCCCGTTAACTCCGCGCAGAATTACGACTCACCACCTGGCTTTGTCAATGTCCTACTTCTTCCGATGTTTGATGGTCTGACTAGCACACAGAGACACTAGAACTTTTCCGGACCTACGCGACACGGACGACGATTGGAATGATGGCGGTTAAGCGAGGGCCAGGTCAGTGCACACCCTTATACCTCCAACTCTGCCGACACCCTCTACCCTTCAGAATATGCTCACTCGTTGCGGTTCATTATGGCCGAAATTTCACGCGAGCACATTTCGGTACTGTCTGCCGTTCGGTGACCTTAATCCCAATGCAGAACAACATTCCGATTCCTATGAACCATGTGCGTTCACGTATGCCGAAATTGCGGTCAGGGTTGCAAGAAGAAAAACCTGAACCAGCGAATGAATCCTGTGTCTTCGCGAGCGCTCGCTTGTACTACATAAAGGAAGCGAGAGCATGCCTTGGCCAGGTGAAATTGCGTACACAACATGTCTTCGCGACGGTGCGAGCCGTACTGGACGCTGGATGCAAGCGACGAGTCGGCGTTGCATTCGGTCACACGCACAGACGACAAACAATGCACGATCCCACCATTCCCGCAACTCAGCAGCCCGTCTCCTGTGCATTGTTGTTGCGGCATTATCCCGCCGGTTTACATTGTACGAGACCAAAAACTGTCAGAGGCGCATGACACTGCACCTGTGGCACCGCTCCTGTCGTCGCCCACCCCTCGCATTGCGCCCTCGGTCGTTGGAACGGACAATGCTGGTGCAGATCTCCCTGCTCCGGCGATCCTCCCCAACTCTCGTAATCGGCGCCGTAGACGTCCCCGGAATAACAGCTCGCAGAATACCACCACTGCCAACGCAAGGAACACCTCTAGCCAGCTGAAACGTGTCCAGGCGAACGTCAACAGTGCCAGGGTCTGTGCTTTTACTTGAATTCAATACTTATATGCAAGCACTAAACGCGCACAGGCGGCCAAGCGAGGAAAGACGGTGGCGCCATATGATCCCGCAGTCTGCGAGCGATCGGTATGGTTGCAAGCTTTGATTCATCTTCCCACTCATCCTTACTCACAGACTCGATGCAATTGTGTACAAAATTCCACCAACGTTCTTGCAGGTGAAGGCGATACTTGCCATTCAAATGTTTTTTCACTCAAAGATTCTGGGGAAGGATTTGGTAGTATGGCACACAACACTGGCCTCGGAGGTGGTGAGCCCCAACTTGATGTGACCGCCAACGAGCGCACCAACTTTACCAGCGTTTCTACTGCTGGTACTTAAACAATCATCTGCATTCCTTCCCGTTCGAATCCTCATGTCTCACAGGCGGAACGGGCGGTGCTGGTGGCGCTGGAGGCTTAAAAGGCGGGAGTGGCGGAATTGGCACAGGTTCAGTTGGTAACATGAATATTTTTTACTTTCAGCGCTAGCAGGCAAGTCAGTCGCTGCATTACTTCAAATAACTACTTACCCTATGTTTCAGCCGTGTATTAGAGAAGAATGAGAGGCAGGTGCCAATGGATATCTGACTACGCCCCCGCTGGACATTGTTTTTACTTCGTACTTGATATTTATCCGTCCAGACATGTACTTATGTCTGGCGGCGATGCTGTTGGATGCTTATGAACACAGTGCAACCGTTTTGCGCGAATCTGAGTACACAAACCGTATTTCGACCTGCCGTCGCCAATTTTTCTTTACCCGCAATGTAAATCCCTGTTCGCGACCTGTTCTGTATTTAGCTCACCGTATAGTGAACGCTGAACGTTGAATTTGGATCCATATTCAAATCTTATCTTGATCTTATCACTCGATCCCCTGCCCAATTCGGTTATCCGCTTTTAGGCGTTTTGATTGCGTTTTGACTTTTGATCCCAAACTACGAACGCCGGATCGTCCAAATTTCTGTGGGTTAGCTTCAAGCTTACTACAGCTGGTTCGAGTCTTTATTCAACTCACATCAATTTTACGCGAAGCTCAAGCGCAACAGCAAAAGTACAAGTCTGGTCTACAACAAGTTGTCGTACTCTACAATGGCACCCACATTCCTCCCCCAATCCAACGGATGGCTGCCCTACTTTTTGGTCTTCGTAAGCTCCAATCCACTCGCCGAACCGAAAATCTGCATATTCACTCCGTAATTCAAACTTCTGCTAGACAGGCGCCTCTGCCCTCATCCACAGCGCCGTCTGCTACGTCTCCCCACCCTCCACCGCACTCGCAATCTTCAGCGGCCCCAACCGTCCGACGCCAACCAGCCTTCTCGCCCACGTCTATGCCACCAAGAACATGTACACGGGCGCGATCAGGCTTTATGCCGCGTACCACATCGCCAACGCACAGCTGTATAATCTAGCCGCATTCACGTTCGTGGGGGTGCTGGGACTGAATGTCAGCGAGATGCTCCTGTTTGGGACGGTGAGGATGCGGGAGGGCTTGTGGCCGTTCGTCACGGCGGGGACGGGGCTGGCTTGGATGGTGTTGCAGAGAGAGTGGTATTTAGGGGCTTGAGCCTTGAGGGGACGCCCGAAAGTCCGCAGGGTCGTTGGCTTTGAGGTTTCTGTGTCGATTAAAATTATCGCGTACATCTTATACAGTCCTCTGGAGCCGCTCGCTAGAACTTCTTCGTCTTTCATTCCTCCTGCAAAACCTTCGTATAAACACGTTCAGGTGAATGAAACTCCATGCCCACCGTATTCTAAGATTATTATGTCCAGCACGACAAAGATAGGTTACATTGCTCTATAGCAATTGTATGGTAAGCGGCAGGAGATTCTTGCGATTCAATTTCCCTATTCCTACGCACTCTCTGAGTCGATCAATTCGCACTGCGTAATGTTGCTGCCCTCTCCCTTACTTCGTAAGGGCACTCTGAGTTGAATGTGACATGGAAGCGCGGGGTTCGTGAAAACATCCGGTGCAAGTTGTCTGGACTCTGCACTGATGAAATTGAGCCACCAGGGATCCGTATGCTGCGGTAAAGAGACGTTAGCAATATTTTGAAGCGATGCAGCGACTTGAATACCTAGTGTGATAAGTAAACATTCATAGTCTTGACTGGACCTACACCAACGCCGCCACTCCCACCCTTGACACCGCCGCGACCCCCAGTGCCACCTGTTCCACCTATGTATGTACAAGAGAAGAATGTGGTTAAAAATAAGAACGCAAACGGTTATTTACCTGTGATGTTGGGACACTCCATGCCTGCGACATAGTTGGCGGAATTGTGTCCGCGTTTGCGTTGAGCGTCTGCTGGAACCGCGGGGTCATCCTCTGGGGCCGGCGCGCGTCCTTGCTCGCTTAGTGGGCTAGGGGCATTCAATGGGATGCGTGAGGGATTGAAGTGAAAACACGAACCCTTTGACTGTCCACATTCGTCACGGTCTGGGGGCGTTTGAGCTGGTTCCCGCCCTGTGTATTAGAGGTATCAGGGGCGGGCGATTGATTATTCTTGGGGCGACGTTTACCGCGCCTGTTGCGGCTACCGGTATTGGTGGGGCTTATTGGAGGGAGCAGGGATAGATTGGGGTACGGATGGCGATTGGAGCAACAGTGGTTCCGCGGCGCACTCAGTGATGACTCGGAGAAGGGACTCTGTCCGAGCGGTCTACCCAGCGACCAAGATGCTGACGGGGCCTGCACGGAAGTCATAGGCGTAAGAGGAAGGGCGGCAATGAAGGGTGCTCCTAGTGGTGGAAGAGAACCGGTGTCGTGTACCCTAGTACGCAAGGGAATGGCTAATTGGCTGGATGACGTTGGGTACCAGGACGGGGGCGGCGTGAAAGAGTCGATGTACACGAGAGGGTCAGGGTCGTTGAGTTGCAGCATACATGACGGATGAGGAACGAAAACTTGTGCGGGCTGTGTGCACGAGCGTGTCGACGCGTCGTGTGAGTGCATCGTCCAGTACGGCGCGAAGCGCACAGTCTGTGGCACTGGCAAAGGCATGTCGTGCCGTATTCACGCTCTAATTCGCGCTGCATGTCGCTTTAAGGCAGACGGAATTAACTTTCGAAATGTCTGGGCGGAACTTTAAATTGGGCGCTAGCGCGTTAGCTTTGGGGGACGGTCCGAATAAAGTACCACATCAAACGGAGGAGCGTGCGGATCACGGTCCGCATCTCTTGAGCGCGGATCATTGATCTTATGCACGCCTCAAACTCAAGCAAACTCACCTCTTTCGGAATCATCCAAAGCGATTTCCGTGGTCCGTAAGTACTCTTCCCAACATATCTAGCTAATCATAGGGAACACTGTGTTGGATGAGAGTTCTTGCTCAACTTGGATTGGTAGCTCAGATCAGGTTCGAAGTTTGAAGGTCGGGGATGCAGAGGCCTTGGATTTCACGCACAGGTATTTTACATTTTGGGCAATATTCTAGCAAGCCAGCCTGCGCTTGGGCGAAGAGGCTCATTTTGCGTACTTATCGTGAGCCACGTCTGGGCAGATCGCTACTGATAATATATCAAAGTCTGATATGGGTCAGTATACTTCGCGCTTCGGACGAGATTTGGGCGCCGGGTGTCATCCGAGAATCAAGCACCTGTCCGTGTACAACCTATGCCCGGCCCGAGTTCACGATCTCCGACGTGACCTGTGGAGTCTTTTCCAAAGAATCCCTCCGTCATAGCCGTAGCCCTTTCTCAGATACCACCTTGTGCGCCCTCGTTGCGAGCACTCTGGATCCAAGGTAGGAAGGTTATGGGCCCGCACGACACCCAAATATTGCCTGGCGATCTCTTTGCTGCTTCTCGGATCCCTCTTTTCCTCCTGTGTCGAATTCCCCGGGACTTGAATTTCGCTCACTGCTTCGGTCTCCGCAGCGATATACATTCCTTCCATGGCCCCAAAATTTAAATTGCAGCTCGTCAATTCGATAGCACCTACTCCCCCTTCCCAGCATTTGCCATATTCCCCAATTGCTGAAAATACGCACTTCCTCGCCTGAAGCACGATCCGGACCCGCTCTAATCTCTATCAAACGGACGTTATTTTCGTAGCTCGGAGCAACAACGTGTTAGCAACACCTTAGAGCTCTGTGTGGATGGCGGTGCAGAGTGAATGGGAGTCGCTGTTTACCCGGGTGGGAAAGGTGGGAAGGCGAGAGCGTTGTGAGCTATGCTCGTAGCCAGGCTGAAGAGCTTCGGCCACATCTCAGTCGTTGAAAGGCGAGTCCAGAGGCAATTGGTTTCCCGAGACACATCGCTCATTCCAATGGACTTTTCTCCGACCGTGTTTCGTCTATGAATACACTGTGTCTTGAATACATATTGAATAACAACATTGGCGCTACACTTCGCAGTGTCCTCAGGCTCTAGGAGTACAAAATAAAGATATTGTCCAGCCAGTCCCGTGTATGTGGCTCCAGTCCTTGCGTCCCTTACAACGCAGCTGTCTTGTTTTTAGTCACTTCTCGCGACACGAAGATTTTTTTTTACCTAGCGAGCATGAATGTAAAAAACATTCATGTTGCAAACTGGACCGGTACCACTTCCGCCATCGCCGCCTTTTATTCCTCCAGTGCCACCGGCGCCGCCTGTTCCGCCTACAAAATATGAAGATGTGGATATAAATTCGGAAAAATGTCTACCATTGAGGGAAATGTTGGAAGATTCTGGGACGGACGATGAGCCTTTCCTGGTTCTTTTGGCACGCTGCGGGCGTTTAGTTCGGATACGGCGTAGTCAACCGAAAAAATACGAACTCTGTTACTGTCAAAATTTGTGGGCTTAGTACGCTTGAAGTTCTCGGGGGATGATGGCGGAGACGCAGCTGAGGCACTGCTAGTGCGACGACGTTTGCGGCGCCGGTTACGAGTATTGGTGAGATATTGGTGTGAATATTCGCCGGGAGGATAGTAATTGGAGCGAAGATTGGTGTGATTGGCGAGTGAGGTGAGCAAGGTTTCTGGAAGAAGGGAATTGTTTTGTGGCGAATGGTTGGAGAGTGATGCAGTAACAAATGTGGGGAGTGGGGAAAGGGAAGGTAAGCAATTGCAGGGGTGTCCAAGATCGTTGGATTGCCGAGGAAGCGCGTAAAAAATTGTTCGTGGTCTGAGCGCGTAAGTTTCGGAAATACGTTGTTTGAATCCAGCGTCCGATATCCCGAAACCATTTCGTGAAGTCTCGCAATGAGTCATTTTACCCTGGCTTTCCAAGGTAACTATATAGCGGCTGCAGTTGTCAAAACAATGATAATAGGCGTCCGCTAAACGAGTGCACAGGTCGATGGCAGTCCTTGCGCAGTCCTCGAGGACAGGCACTCCAAGCAGGAATGAACGAAGCGCCGAGAGGTAAACCAGAGTAAACCAGCTGAAACTTGGTGAAAATTGAAACCAAGCCAATTGGCGCCAGGCGGCGGTGCTTGATCGCTCCGACACCTCCGGACCGATATCCGTGCGACTCGCAATTCGGCCGCAGGGCTCTGTCCTCTCGGTGATTCTCTTCCTACTGTATCAACCGGTTACTTCGGCTCGCGGCGCTATGCGTGGACGTAAGGGTGGGAGCGTCCTGGCTGGAGGGGTTTGTCGACGACGTGATCTCTCAATGGCCAGCCGATCGATCCTGGAGGATGTCAGGAGGCGGGGAGGGTAGCGAAGGCGTATGAGGAGGCGAAGTTTGAGGAGGAGAAGACGGAGCGCTAGCTATAGCTAACTCACATGTCGCTGAGCTGATTACTCCAATGTGTCAGCGCGCTTCGCCGTCGGTTACAGTGGATTGAGCCGTCGGAGGAGGTGGGTCTGTGGCTGGATCGTACGTTGTCCGAGGTTGTTGGGCATCAAGCACATCGAGACCAGGGCGACCGGTACCGTTTCCCCCGAAATCATGCTGGACCTAAATTCGACCTGTACACTGAATCAGGCTTCCGAGCCCTTCCGGGCCCGACGACTGGAGGTCGACAAAAAGTAACCGGCGACCTTCGTTGTCATCGCGACGATCGACAGCGGCGTTTGACAACTGATTGCAGATCATGTGTACCAAAGCGGCAACTCAACGCCAACTGCTAAAAGAGGTGTACTATGTGTGCACAACCCACACAATTATTCAGGTCGTCGTTGGATATTTTGGCCATCAAGTTGGACATGGAATACAACAGAAAATTTTAAGTTTTTATTAAGATTATGGCGAGTCAAAACTTATCTGTGAAAGAGATGTAAGAAATATTAGCCACCGATTGACAGTGACTAATTATTTAGCTCCACTTTTGGCTCCATCTTGTTCCTCTTACTGTTTAGTACCGGAAATATTGTTTTACCTGCGTTAATTCAAGGCAAGAGATCAAGAAATGGGAAAAGATGTGGCTTTTCATCCTCGCGCTGACGCGCGGCCTGCGTCAAAGCATTGGGTATAAAAGTCGTAAGTTTCCAGCCTTTTTTCTCCAACATTGAAGGTATATAACATCAGTTCATGATCAGGAGTACTTGTTGGGTGATTATATATCTGCTCATTGCCTTGTGTCGTGGTATGGGCGCACACGCGTGCTTGGGGATATCTATGTATATTCCATGCAACTATACACATTAAACAAGTCATCATTGTTTTGGGGCCCAAAAACCCACCGTTTTCCTGAGTGTGAATATGTTACTACTTATTGTCTGTCTTAATTTTTCCCATCTACCGACTGATCTTTTTTATCCGAAGATTCATCATGAATACAGCTGAAACAACGCACATTTGTCTGGCTCCTGAGACAGCAGAGACAAAAGCATGTTCGTTGTTATTTACATATTTGTGCATGTAGGGGTGATGGTTACCTAATCTCAGGTCGATTACACGATACCACCGCTCTACCGCGACTATGTCGTCGTCCGACGATCCTTCCAATGTGTCGACGACGCCAACGCCGACCAGTCATTTGCACCGCTCAATGAGCCAGGGCTCGCAGTGGTCTGCCACGGATACACCCACGCACCACCACCAGGGTACCTCGTACTTTCCCGCACGTCCAGCGCCCATTCTCGTGCGCAGTTCGTCTGTAAATTCTATTCGCAGGGCGCCTCGTAGCACCAGCGTCAGCAGCTCGCATGTTACTACCCGTGGTTTCAGAGACGACACACTGAGCGAGGCGGACGAAGACGAAGACGATGACGACGATGATCGAGCCAGCGTTATCCGCCGCGGTACTCGTCACGGCAAGCAGGCTGCTACTGACCCACCGGCTCCCAACTCCACGGCGAGCAATGACGGTGAAGCAGACGACGAAGAGGACCCCATTACTGTCCGCGACCGCCAGTCCTTGATCAATGTGGAGCATCCCTTTGGTTTGCCGATTTGGAAACCTGCACTCTACAAAAAGAGTCGCTCTGTGACTCGCTATGCCGACCAGGCTCTCCACTCTGTGCCCTCGTCTCAGGCAGAGCGCCATCTACTCCCAGGCAACATCTTCTGGGTTGTTGCTTTCGGCTGGTGGCTTGCTCTGGTCTGCATGCTTGTTGCTGGTCTCTTGCATATTGTACCCCAGGGCGGCAAGCGTTACTCGACCCTCGTCTACGGCCTCGGCTGGTACCTTGTCTGGCCCTTCGGCAAATATGTCGAAGGCGAAGCTGACGAGGACGAATTCGAGGAAGGCAATGAGGACGACGAAGACACACCTCGTCGCAACGACAGCTCCGCCGATGAAGGCACTATCCGCGGTGTTCCCCTCTCCGAATCTAGCACCATTCAGCCTCAGCACGTCCAGTCTGTGTCCTGGAATCCCGTCGACGAGCACACATCCCTCATGCAGCGCATGCCTCCGCCCTCGCGCTCCTACGGCGCAACTGTCCTTACCTCCTCGCCAGCCTCTTCTGACACCTCCATTGGGGCTGCCAAGGCTACAACACCCAGCGACGCCATAGGCCGCGTGTGTTTCTGGGCTGCCTTTGTTTGTATTATCATGCCCCTCATGTTGTTCGTGTGCCTCCTCTGCTGGGGCCTCGTCGTCACCCTCCCAATGGCCAAGCTCAACTGGGCCCTCGTCAAGTACATCTTTTCCCAGCCCACGACCTTGCGCTTCTGCGCCGCCCCGCCCGCCGTCGTTGTTTCTTCGCCCCGCGTGGCGGATGAACCCGACGTCCCGCAGTTCAGCGTAAAGCACCCCCCGCCTTGCAGAAGGACAGGCTGCCCCCGGTGGAGATGCCGCACCGACGGCGCGCACGGTCCTGCTGTGCACGTACCGTGCAACGGGCACCCAGTACTTCAAATACACCGTCGGAGGCGTGAACATCATGTTCGTCAATCTCCTTCCCGTCGTCTTCTTCGTCATCTTCGACGGCTTTATTTCTTTTGCCCCTCGTCCTCGAGCGCCAAGAGGACCACCAGCACGTCCCGCGCTTCCTCGCCGTCATCGCCGACAGGGGCCTCATCTTCGTGCTGAGCTTGCTCAGTGTCATTCCGCTCAGTTACTTCATCGGCATGGCTGTTGCGTCCATCAGCGCGCAGAGTAGCATCGGGATGGGTGCAGTGATCAATGCAACGTTTGGTAGCATCATCGAGATCATCCTCTATGCGCTCATGCTTAAGGAGAGCAAGGGGCATCTTGTAGAAGGGAGTATCGTGGGCAGTCTGCTCGCGGGCGTGCTCCTCATGCCGGGAATGAGCATGTGCAGCAGCGCGCTGAGGCGCAAGGAGCAGAAGTTCAATGCGAAGAGCGCGGGTGTAACGAGCATGATGTTGATCATGGCGATTATTGGGACACTAGCACCGACGCTGTTTTATCAGACGTATGGGAATGTAGGTTACGACTTCTTTTTCGGGTCCGTGCATTTCACTAACGAAAGCGCAGTTCCAGCTTATCTGTAATGGGTGTCCTTCGGGCCCGCGCGACAAGGATGCGCCATGGATATGCGACTCGTGCTACTACAAGCACCCGAACCCGATCGATGACCCTTTCTACCAGTCAACCGTCAAAAGCCTTATGTACCTGTGCGCAGCGATTCTCGTCTTTGTGCGTGTCGATCCTTCACTCTCTCTCTCGTTTTACCTTTCCCCTCCTTTTGCCTTCTTCCATTATGAAGTTTGCTTGACTTCCAACGCTAATATGGACACAGTCATACTTGATCGGACTCTGGTTCTCGCTCCGGACGCACGCGTCACAAATCTGGCAAAACCCGCAGCAGCTCCTGCACCCGCTTGAGCTGCCTACCGTCAACCCTCAGGGTCAGCAGCGTCCGGTGTCGCTCTACCACCGCCTGGTCCCGCAGACCCCCGGAGTGAATACTAGTGGTGCGTTGTCTCTAATATATTTTGAAAGCCTTTGGTTCCATGCTGAACCAACTCAGGTACCGGAGCACGGCTGCATCACAAGACGAGTGGGGTGCGCGGTGAACGAAGCGCGACGCCCGCGTCACACCCTACACACACGCAAGGCGCGCCGTCGATCACGATGAATCCCCCAGCATCCCCCGTCCTGCCTCGGCGCGTGTCGTATGCACACGCCCCCGCGGGGCTTCAGCCCCGTGCTCGAGAGCGTCGACGCGGCGGTCAAGCAGGGCGTGTCTGCGGGTATCCTTCCGCCCCAGCCAAACTCGGAGAATATGAGCACGGACGACTTTACGAGGGCCGTAGCGGTGGCGACGGTCAGTGCGCTGAGGCACCAGCAGCAGCACGGCCCGCCGGTGTCGCCTGCACGGGGTGCTATGCAGAGGACGTCCGGGCCCGCTGAAAGCGAAATGGCTGCCGGAGCAGGAGGTGGGCATGGAGGGCACGAAGCGCCGAGTTGGAGTCGGACGACAAGCGCGAGTGTGCTGTTGTTGTGCACAGCCCTGTATGCGGCGATTGCTGGTGTGCCCAATTCATCATTTCCTCTCTTTATTGTACCGACGCGCACGCAGAGCTGCTGGTGGACGTGGTAGATGTTATTCTCGAGGGCTCAGGAATTCAAGAGAAATTCCTCGGCGTCACACTCTTTGCACTGGTGCCGAACACGACCGAGTTCATGAACGCCATTTCATTTGCCCTCAATGGTAACATTGCGCTTAGGTAGGCTTTCTCTTTTTGTCTCCCCTCTTTCAAGGTTAAATGAATCTACAGTATGGAAATCGGCTCCGCGTACGCGCTGCAGGTGTGCCTGCTTCAGATCCCCGCCATGGTAGCTTTCTCGGCGTTCTATGCCCCTGAGCGGATGGGTGAGGTAGCGACGACGTTCACCCTCATCTTCCCGCGCTGGGACGTCGTCGCGATCATTCTCTCCATGTTCCTCATGACATACACCTATATCGAGGCGAAGAGCAACTACCACCGCGGAAGTATCCTTATCCTTAGGTGCGTCGCCCTCTTCATTTGGAAACTTTAAAAGAAAGTGACGCGTTCACAGCTACCTCGTACTCACTGCTGGCTTCTTCTTCGCCCCTGCGGATGACATGGAGGTCGATAAGGGCCACGAATTGGATGGCAACACTCTCGCCCTCGCGCGAGTTTACGCTCACGCTCTGGCAGTCCGCCCGCTGGCACCTCTCCCGCCTGCGGTAGGCAACCCATACAAACGAGCTTCATCCATACTGCAATTGCCGAAATATATCATTATCGCCCACCCATTGTTCGGACAGTTCTGTCGTGTTATTGCCACTGTTAAGTAGCATTTCTGCTGCGTTGGCTCTCCCATCATACCTACTCTCTCTTACGAATACTTTACGACCCTCCCCTTACGACCCCACCCGCATCATTGGACCTGCACCGGTGCTGCATATACTAGTATAGACTTCATGAACATAATTTTACAATGGAAAGGTACAGCCGGGGGGGGACAGTGGGTGTGATGTACAATGTTTGCGCCGTTTGGTCTAGTGAAGTGCTTGGAGGGTTTTTAGGAGCTGCTGGAACTCGTGTATCGGTCGCTTCAAACGTTCAGGGTCGCTAGTGCCTTCTACGATCTTTGCGAGCTGGGCATGTGAAGCAACAAGGAGACGCTCTAAGAAATCGCCGTCTAGAAATCCGTACGCGGTCTCGATTACGCGCCGTCGGGCGGTAGATTGCGGGGTTCGGAATCTGAGAACAGGTTAAAATCTCCGTTGTATGCCACAGGTTCAGAACGGACGTTGTGTGCTTGAGACCGTCTTCAAAGACGTTGGCCATGTTGCGCTGCAAATCCGTCAGGTCCAAGCCGAGCTGTCTGTCAGCAATGTCGATGATAACCCCGATGCGTCCTGAGGACGCAAAGAAGAGTTGGACGGGCTCGAGCTTGCTTCCTGCGTCTGGCGCCGCGACGCAGCCTGAGAGCCCATCAGCAACGAATGATTTTGAGGCGGTCACATACCTGGGACAAACTTGTTGATCATGTCTGACTGTTGGTAGAAGCCATCACGGTCCAATTTCCGATTTCCCTCGTCCAGGGTAAAGGACAACAAGTTCAGAGTGTCGTTGGCAGCTATGATGTGCTTGCCGTTGAGGGCCTGCAGCGATACGGGGGACAGTGGCGTCAGATCCCGGCCCAAAGTCCGCAGCTTCCGGTCATCGGATACTTCGAGAAGTGAGACGGAGGTGATTCGGTCCCCGACCACCAATCTGTTCTCATAACCAACCAGACTGGTGACATAGTAGTTGACATTGAGAGTGGAGACGATGTGCAGCCTGCACTGTCTGCTTTCCTCGTCCATCTGCAGCTGGTAGAGCATCACCTACAGAGCTCATTTAATCCATTTAGTTTCGCGTTACGTGATTTCTTTCAACGCACCGCCGAATTGACTCCGATTGCAATCATTCCTTTCACGGTGGTGATCGAGTACACGCAACCGCGAACGTCAGCGGAGGCGGCCAACGAAAGCTCGAAGTTTTGAGACCACGATTCGGTTTTGCGCGAGTGAGCCGAGAAAACAAGAAGTCGACCGTTCGCCGGGGTAGTTTCATCGCCCACGAATTTATATGTGCCGAGGCAGAAGAATGCAGTGGATTCTTGGTCTTGTTTCAATGTCAATGTTGTAACACAGGTTATTTCTTCTTCAGCGTCGCAGTTATACTGGCTCAGATCTGCCAAGCGGTGAATAAATTAAGGTGTGGAAGAAAACGGACGTACTGCTGAAATCGGTGTCATCGAGGAGCCTGAAAGAACTTCTGGGAGAAAGTTCAGGCGTCCCGACGCGGACAGGTTCACGGCGCATGCATGCAAGACCGAAGATCTTCAGGGACGGCTCGTAAACGATTTTTTTGGGGAGCGTCCAGACCAAACGGAATCTACAAGATGGTGGTGTAAATAAGACGAAGGAAACTTCAGGATGGTGAGGGAGCTCACCGAACGGATGTGCATCTCGCCCACATTTCCGACTCTGCCGATGAAGAGAGCGGAATCATTGGCCAGTAGAAGAGACGATTCAAATTTCTCGGCATTGATTTGTGCGGCCGCCATCACTTCCTGGTGTGTTTAATGGATGAGCAGAGAATCAACGGAGTAAAATCAATATAAACGCGCCTTCAATATCACAGGAGATTGGTGAATACTGTCTCTTTGCCACGTAAGAGCCATAGCGCGGCTGCCGGCTGCAAATAGGGCATCTTTGCCATCCACGCGACATCGAGTGAAATGAACAGGAAGGTCGCCCAATGATGTCACGTTGGGGTCGTCCAATGTCCGCTGCTGCTCATTCCATGTGAAAGATACAAAAGACCCATCTCCAAGGCCCGCGAACAAGTAGGGATGCGGGTCACCCGATATTCCAAAGTCGTACGGCAAGAGACTCCGAACGACTGCGCCGAGCGGCTTTGTTCTGCACACCGAGGTAAACTTGCCCGGCGTCAGTTGCAAAATCTCGATGACATTCGTCTCCCAGTATGCTACCACGACGAGTTGGGACGTTGTGTTGCTGTCAGGGTTTGGAGGTGTGCATGTTAATGCCGAGACTTGACCGTTGTGCAGAACCTCGTGAGATTCCGCCTTGACAACAAAGTTATTTTTGCGATCGACCTCGAGCCATATCAGCTTCCCGTTATCCAAAGCGAGCAAAGTCTGGGCAGCATTGATGCTCGCAGCGACCACCTGGACCCCTTGAGTATCTCCCCTCTTCCCGATGTCGTGCTTCTGCAACTGTGTGAACCCGCCCATGCCCATATCGTACTCCAAAAGGAACGCGCCATCGGATGTAACTTGAACCACCAGCGCCGTGTCCTCGTATTTAGTTGATTGTGGGGTGATAATCACGTTTCCTCTCTTTATTGCCTCTTGAACGACCCCGCGTTGCACGTTCCGTGCAGCGAGTGTGCGCCCCGGCGCAAATCCCGGGTCAGATTCGGTTGCTACCAAGGTATCATTCCTTGTCAATTCAAACACACGTGTCTCTTGGATAGTGGACACAAGTATGTGGCTATCGAAACTGAAGAACGAGTTCAGGGATCGTGTCGCGAGCCGACATCAGAAGATACTCACACGGCGTCGGATGTCTGCTTGAGCGCGAACACTCCAACAGTGTGTGCCATTCCTGAAATGGTGGCCAACTGCTGGAATTCAGCGCCCTTGCGCATGATGTGGATCGAGCCAGTGTTTTGCCCTCCAGAGCATGTAACAATTTGACGCTGGGTTTATCATCATTCAGTTCAAGTGGACAAAGAGGTATCAAAAATACGCACATGGCCGCTATTATCCGTGTCCACCAGGACCGCGTCCAGAATGGGGGCGATGTTCTTGAAGGTATCGACGATGCGGAGATACGACCCTTTCGCTTCAAGAACGCAGTCTCGAAGCGGTTCCGTGAGTTCTTCTCGGCCCTTTCCCTTGGCGGACGGCGGGACGAGGCGCGCAGCAGGCACGGTGTCGATCTCTAGAGGGATCGGCAGTGTGGGCTCGCCCGAGGACGACAACGGAGTCGAGCTTATTTGCACAAGCTGCGAATCACCGGCGTGAGACCCGACGTACAGGACTTGATTCGCCAAATAAGTCAGCGTAGTCGAGGGGGAGGTCTAATCACATCAGTTGCTGCCGTGTGTATTCGGTACGATCTTACCTCTCCAAGAGGAATAAGCACCAGACCGTTATTCGGTACATCATGGAGGGAGAGCATGCAGAGGCGGCCGAAGCAGTCGCCAATAAAATATCGGAACGGTTCGCCATCAATCGCGCACCACCTAAACAGCATGAACAAGAGCCGACACAGAAGAGAACATCGAATTACGAGGTTACTTCGCTCCAGGGCCAATCCACAAACGCCTTCGCTTTCCGCTTTCTGTTATCTCGCTCCAGTTGTTTCTGCGCAGCTTCCGCTTTCTGCCCATTTTCTTTCTTCTGCTCTAGTTTTCGGCGCTTGTTTCTTTGCTTGGCCTGCCCTTGGGCAGACAACAGCTCGAAAAGAAGGATCCGGGTGCCACCGACGACGAGAACGCCGCCGATAAACGTTTGGCTTTCATCTTCGACCTCGGTGTTCAGGGCATCGCGTGGGCATGGTACGGGAATCAGCTTCGGGACCTCCTCCTCCTCAGGATTGGGAAGAGTTTTGTTTGAGATGGGAGTCGGATTCAGGACGGTGGATATGTCCTGCGAAATGTCGTAGGATGTATCGTTGTCGTTGGTCAGAGTGCGGGCATGGAGCCGTACAGAACCCTTGTGGTCGTAGTATAGGATGGCGACCCCACATTCTTCTGGGGAGGGTAGAAATGCAAGGGAGAGGATCACCATTTCCGTGACGCTGCATTTCTGTCAGAAAACATCCTACTACCCATTGGAGTGTTATACGCACGAAGAATCACAATCCGATTTATAGTTTCCGTTTTGGAGCGCTACCACCTTGAGCTTCCCAGTATAGCAGCTCACAAGAGCAAGCTCCCCATCCGGGTGAACAACAACATCATTGAAGAACTCTGCCGGCCGTTGATTATGGTTGCGCTCCACCAATTCGAGACGTTTCGTGGTGGATAACGATCCCTCATTGTATGTGAGAAATATGAGCTCAGGCTCGGGGTGATCCAACATAACGATTAAATTCGACCGGGACGAGTCCTATGGAGTCATGAGATCAGCAAGAGTTGCCCTACGCCGCAAAAGACACGGACGAAGGTCGGCACGGATTTGACGGAGAGAATATTGCCCCAAACATTCCATCTGCACTCGTGCTTGAGGCCTTCTGGCTGAACGGAGTAGACATCAAGTCCATCGAGCTTTGCCACGATCAAATGCTCCAGACCAGTGGATGTAAGATTGCATTTCACAGAGCTCAGGACCGAGGTGGGATGCGCGAATGTGGATACTATCTTCATCGTCGAAACCCGCTAAACGGCAGCAAGAGACTTCGGCGCGAGACTCAGTGGCCGATAGGAAACAGAGACGAGGAAACGCCCTGCCGAAACTGCTTACCACGAACTCATCACGAGCGGGTCGGCTCGCCGCGGCCGATCGGATGAGCTGGTGGCTAACGCAAGAAATATCTTCGAAAAGGGCCAATGCGAGTCCGCTGTCGAGACCACCGGTTCGATACATGAATTAGTACAGGGTGTGAATACAATATGGGCCCGCACTAGGCTATCTATACGAAATCGTCTGCCATTTCTGAATCTCCGCCCTGCATGGTACCGTCTTCGTTCATGATTATTCGTGGCTCCTCAACAGCGCCGTCCTTCGGCTTCACGACGAATTGGTCCAACAGAGTTGGTGCACCAGCGGGAATATTGGAAGCCTTGACTTTTCGTTTGGGCGGAGCCTCCGGAAGCATCCAAGGAATAATTTCTGACAAGGGTGAGACAGGAAAACAGTCATTCGGGGAGCACAGAAATGAACCTTCTAAAAACAGGAACTCGTCTGCCTTGCGCACCACGGTGGCTGTAAGATGGATTGGTTCACATCGCGAAATGATCGTTTACGCTTGACGCACCCATGTCCTTGTACTGCATCGTCGTCCGCTTCTCCCGCTCTGCAAGAGCCATAGCCGCCTCACCAAATCGTTTAATGAATTCTTCGGTGGCACAGCAGATGAGAAAAGTCGCCTCTTTGGCAACGATCGCAATATCCTGCCAAAGCCTTTAATGCGTCTACGAGAGTGAAACGCAACTGGGATGCCGCACATACCTTGTCCGCTTTGATGATATGCTGCACTTTTTGAGAGAGGTAGCAACGTCTTCCCCGGAGGACGCTCAACTTTGGGCGGTTCTCGTTTCTCCCGCTTTTTCTTTGGCGCTTCGACTGCATTCGCCGCAGGATTCACCTCCACCACGTTCACGATAGGATTGACTTCAACGACAGCAGGAGTCAGTGTTTGCGAACCGCTCGCCTCGGCATTCTGTGGGTCCACGTCCATTGTGGGTGAATGTGAAGGAAGGAAAGAAGGTTGTGACGATCGCGTCGCTGAATCACGGGATGTGACGTTACGTGACCTCGGGAAAAGCCGCCGGCGTTCCATGACCTCTTTCCTTATCAAGGCTCACGAAAACCGTGCGCCGTCGCCCTGGAGTGGCTACCAGGACTGTGTTTTCTGTCGTATAATACGAGATGAGACTCCCTCCATCCGTGTTTTCGAGAACGACATGGTAATAGCTATTCTTGGTCAGTCTCTTCTGAAACCGTTTTCAATAAGTTCATTGGCATTATCCGTAGATATTCTGCCTTTGAGGAAAGGCCACACACTCGTCATTCCCAAAGCTCACTTCTCTCGCCTTTCTGAGCTCCCCCGCAGACTATGCTGCAGCTGTCGGGGTAGCTGTAACGCAGGTTGCTCGTGCCCTCACTCAAGGTGCTGCCGCAACGGAGTTGGTGATAGGAAAGCTCATCCTCGATGTTCTTACTTAGCACTTGATAATACGGCTCTGAACGTCGTATGCAATCAAGAATACGCTCAAGCGGTTCCACATGTGCGTCTAACCCGTGAACGCATCTACTGGCTTATTTATGTTTCCACAGGTCCATTACCACGTTATTCCAGCCCCGAAGTTCGGTAATAAACAGCCTCCGCCGTCAGCGGCGGATGATACGAAGCTTCTCACGGTAAAAGAAATGCACCAGCGAGAATACGAGGGCCGGACTGAACTTGACGAGGAGGAGGGGGCGATTTTGGCTGAACAGATACGGTCAAAGCTGTAGCCTAGCTCTACATGATCTGCCCCTTTTCTATGTCAAAGCAAGATGAACTTCAATTGCAACGCCGCTGGAAGGAATCTTTCGACCAAATTTCACAAGATCTTTGCTCACGAGTACTGATGAATTTTTACAACAGGACTACCCAACGAACCAAGGAGTAAACACCACTCAAGAATCGAAGCCTTTACTTCGCGCTGATGCTTCAAATGCAGCCATGAAGTCCTCAAGCGGGAACGTAGCAGGGGAAGCAATCCCGCCAGCCGGGCCCAACTTCAAGTGCCCGTCTCGACCAGACTAATCAACGCGCGTATTTGTACATCCACTTGCCCTTTATGTTCAGACTATAGCGTATAATTGCCCCGATCGGCAGGGAGACGAGGTCCATCAGTCCACCCATGAGGTTCGCGCGACCTTGAGGACGGAGCGCAAGGATGCAGCTCTGAAAATGAGTACTCTTCAAAGCCTCGGGTGGCGAGATATCCAGGAGCGCGTCCGCGGGCCCGTCCTTGGTGAGCTCCTTGGTGTCGGCCATAAGGTCGCCGGTGTTGAGTACGATCCTGACTCTGTCGTGGTTGAGGGTCTTGACTCGCTCCAAGGCGTCAGCATTTCGGCCCATGGCAACGACACGCGCCCCCATGGCCAGTGCACCAACCACCGCCGCGCCGCCGAATGTCCCTTTCGCTGGTGCGATGATGATTTTCTCCCCGCCTTCACGCCCGCGGCCTGTAGCCCGCCGAAGGGAACGCACCATGTTCCCAGGTACATCAGATCGCCGACCTTGTAGCCGAGTTCGCCGAGCAGGCAGGCTTCGTCGAGCAGGAAGCAGTTTTTGAGCGGGGCCTTGACCTACTCGGCGTATGTGCTGTCGCGCCACTCGCCTTCCATCATCGCGTGACTGCCATCCGTAAAAACCGGAATGCAGGCCGTGCAGGATGAGCGACTCGGGGTCGTCGCGGCCAAGGATGTAGCTGTCAAAGAAGACGAGCTGGCCTGGCTTGAGTATCGTGGCGTCGGGCCCGACAGCGACAATACAGCCGACGGCGGACGAGCCTGGGGTGAACGGGGTCGGATACGGGTACGGCCTGCGGCCACTAGACTTCCGTTGCATACGAAAGCACGCTGGCTGCGAGAACACGAATTACTGCGCTGCCTGGACCAGCTTGTGGTGAATTTCGTTCCACGACGGAGATGTAGAGAGGGTCTCGGGTGGAGTGGAGAACGAGCGCGCGATGCTTTGCCGGAATAGTGGACATTTCAACGAATAATCACGGTGCGGGCATTTGCAGGGTACAGTCAGGGTTTTATAGAGTTCATGTTGCCGATGAAGCGGAGGAAGCTAACGCAAAATACCCTTGCCATCAACGAGAACTATCCAATCCTATACTAAGTATCTTTGAAGATTCATATCACTGTGACAAGGAGATCAAATATCTCTCCAAGTCGAGTGTCACGGTACTGAACCCCTTGGCGGCGCGCCGCACCGGACAAACATTCATTTCATCCCCAGCGCTTCCTCGATGCATAATCCTGCTTAGTTTCGGAACGAGAATATTTTTGCAAGTGGGTTGAATTGTCGAATCTCGATTACTAGTAGCACTAGGTTTGTAACGCGAGGTGGACAAAAAATCTATTCGTACATTGATCATACATATATACAGTGCTTAGCCAGACGTATCGTCGATTTGATACAGGAACGAACAGAACTTCATATTTACATTGTTCCGACAATATTCGCCCAGTAGATGATGGAAGGAAAATGGTCCGCGAATTGGAAAAGTTCAGAAGCCCTCCGCTTGCGCACTTCGCCACCCTTGCAGGCTCTTCGACTGGGTGATCCAGATGTGCTCGCTAAGTTGGTGGAGCCGCGGTGCATATGCAGTCTTGAGCGTTTTATCATTCACGATGAAGTCCAAGTCTGTGCGGAACAGCCTCCTGCCTTTACCGCCGTGGCCAGCATACGACAGCTGGACCCACAAGTTCATCAGACCGTCGAGAATCTGGTTCCAGCGCATCGCCTGGCAGCCTAAGCGGAAGCCTTTCCCCACGACGTAGAATGTAGAGCGAGTGCTGTGCATGGACACCGGCTTCCACGTGTGTATGTCTGCACAGAGAACGTCGAGCAGGAACATGAGCTGCGCGGTGATGAGGCGCTCCGGCTTCGACTGCTTGAGGATGACGGTACCGCCGACAGCGACCGAGACAAGTCCGACTATGATCTGCGAGATGAGGAGCCTGTCTCCGTGAAGGTGCACGTCATTATGTGCCAGCCCCGTCGCACAGCGTAGAGGGTGGCCATCGATGACGACTAAATCGAAGCCCGGAATGAAGGGGATATTCTGCAACCGTGGATCGGCGATGGCCGCTGGCCCGAGCTGGTACTGGGTAAGGTCAGCCCAATGAAGCTCGAACCGTGAAAGATGGTCTTCTTCCAGCAAGCAGGCGTGACCGCCCCTCTCAACAGGCAAGGAAATGCCCACCCCAACCGCATATGGATTTTTTTCGAGCATGTACGAAGAAAATCCTCCAGGACAGCAGCTGACAAAGAGACGACGTTATTGACCAGTGGTGAAAAATCCACGAGAGCTGCCATACCCGAGGTCAAGGAATCGAAAGGGCATAATCTCTGGCACGCAACGTAACACCTGATCTATCTCTTCTAGTACAATGCGCATGGAATTGAACCAGGCCCTCTGGAGGCCAGGATCGGGCGCATCGGCCTGTTTGCGCTGGTGTTGGAAATACGCCTGTTCAGAGGGATTGCCAGCGTTCTGGAAATCCAGTTTTGTAAGGGCAGGAAACCCTGCGAGTGGACCTGACTACCTTGTACCGCAATAAATTGAGTTGGTGCAAAGTCTTGCTGCTTTTGAGAGAGAGGACCTGATTCATGGTCGCACAGTTGAAGACGCTAGACACGTTCCCGCACACAGGCACGAGGCAGTGGCAGGGAGATAGAAGGCTCTGCATGCCAACTTGGGCCAGAAAATAGACGCTGAGACTAAAAGCAAAAGACGCTTGTTTGACATAAGCACACTTCCCAACAGCCGTTCCCGCATAAGTTTGAGAGCGCCGGAAAGTACCTTGTAATTGTGCGCCACAGGAATCTATCTTTATAGAATCGCGCCTGTCCGTCTCTGCTCGCAACGCAACTACACCCTTTCAAAGCCGACTGTTCCCGATTTAAATTCATCAAATTCAAACTTGGCGCCGAAATAAGCGCCGAATCGCGCTCACCTGCTTGAAGGGAAGCGTTTGCATGGAAGTTGAAGTTGATGGTATGCGGCAGTTCCCGGCCAGCTGCACTGCCACCGCATAGGCTCCTGAACTCTACTATTCCTCCTACATTGCTGGTATGTCGCTGGATACGCTGCCCCCAGAACTCCTCTTCGACCTGCCACAATATCTGCATTCCATCGAGGATCTTTTTTCCTTCTTCTCGACATGCCGCACCCTTTACCGTGCATGTGCCGATCCCAGTCCAAAAATCGTACTTCGACTTGCCGTCGACTCTGGTCGTATATTTTTCCGCCCGCACCCTCATTTTCTCCTTGCCGCTACGGCACGCCAGGTTGCTGACTGGGCAGTGGAGGAAGACCATCACCGATATCTGCTAGAAGTCGCCATTCACGGCGGTGTCGAAAAGCTCCTCGAACTCGCGATTGACGTCGCTGGGCTGTCCATGGACGACATTCGCAGATTGTATACCTATAAATGCGACGTCCTCAATCCTTTGAATCGGCGCCTTGATCTCGCGGCGGGCCCGGCCAGCGACGAGCCTTGGACAGTGTGCAATGATCCAGAGACAACGTTGTTGTCCTGGGTAATATACGGAGAACTTTTCCACCATTCCCTGGAGCTCGCCTATCTCCCGTTCCCCCGGCATAAACCCCTCAGCAGCGTCATCCGATACAAGTGGTTCGTTTATTGCATGCCCGACATCAACAGTTTCCACTACCTGAAATTCTCTCCCGATTGGCAAATACCCCATTACTTCGAAGAACATGTTCAGGAGGACGATGATAAATTCCAACAGCTAAGCATGTCTGAAGCGATCCAAAATTTCTTGAACGCTTCCACGTGGAAGCGGGAGTTGGCGAAATCGCCGTCTTTTTCGAACCACGAGCGAATCGGCGCATGAGTCGTATGTCTGTCGTGCGATGCACATGGGAATGAAGAGCTTGGAATTACTCGTTCCGGGCGGTGTCGAGAAATTGGAGGCGGACCTGGAGCGAATCGCCGCTGGGGTTCGCATCTCAGAAGATGTAGATGAAGCGAAAAAATTCGAAGCGGACGAGTCTCCTGCAAGTGACTCCAGAACCGGACGTCTCCTCAAGCTCGTCGGCGACCCTTGGTTGTTTAACGCATATCCGACCCTAAACGCCGATTTGAACTTTACTCTGTGGAGCCATTGGCCGACCGACGACGACACCGATCCGCTCATGAAGGCCATCCGTAGTCCTCCGCAGAGGGGATCAACATGATACCAGTATGTCGTCGACCGTTTCACATCGATGCTTCATTGCTTATTTTTTTCTCAAATGGTTATTTCTTCGTCAAGATGAACTATGACTTGTCAACCAATTTTTTTTAATCGTTTACTGTTAAAACTATAAATCCGCAAATTCTTCACCGTCCAATTATGGTTTCTTCACTTCTTTATATAGCTATAAGTCGGGAACTGAAGGATTGAGAGCGTGGCTTTAAATAGATAAGTCCAGAGTCCATCACTGGCACAGACATCAAGGGTGTTGCCAGTTGTTTATGCCACCTGTGCTCAACTCTTGCTCAACTCTCATGAGTACCAGCTCAATATAAAATTCAGCTTAACCCTCCTCGTTATGAATCCTCGGAAGAACCCCGCGCCCTTCCGCACCAGCGTGTTCTTTGGCATGCTCTGATACCCGCAGACATCCCCACACTTTGTCCCCGTAAACTCGGATATCGCCGTGCCATGGAATCCCGTTATATTCAGTCCAAGTCTGATTACCCATCTCAAGAAACGGCAGGCCCTAGTCACTACTCTCGGTACCCCGTCGAGTAGACGGCCCAGGAGGTTGTGCTGCATCTTGGCAATTGCGAGGAGCCAAGCCATTTCACGCCCTTCAACTCTTGAGAAGTCCTCAGTCCGCTGACTACTTTGGTCGATTTTCGTTCCCTATTTGAGCTGTTCTTCACATTCCAAATTCTGTTGTGAATCTCACTGGTCCGGCTATCTGTGGCCTATCCTATCCCATCCTATCCTGTGGAATCGCGCTCGGCATCCAATCAAAAGCCTGTATCCAGTGATATTCGTGCCTCGGCGGCTATCGAGAACGAGTCTTCCAAGTTCTCGGGTGTTCTACGTTCCCATCCATGGGCTATATCAGCCCGTTTCCCTCGAAGCGCAGCTGCGGGCTGCCCTGTTCCTACCAACATGGTTCCTCTCAAAGCATTGTCTTTGTTTTACTTGGTCGTCTGCGCTGTTGCGCTGCCGAAAATTCCGCTCTCCAAACGCGATGACCTCTTGGCTTCCATGAAGCGCAGTGGTGTCTTGAGCAACATAAACAGACTCAAGTCGCAGATCGCCAAGACCAAGAGGTGTGCACCATTGTTCTGTAGCGCAGTCCTCTTATTATTTCCGTGCCGTCTAGCAAAATCCAGACCGGACTTGCAGCTTTTGAGAAGAACACTGGAAACGTACATCCTGCTGTATCGGGGAAGTTCTCAGGAACTTTTACTGCGACCAGCAATAATCCTGCTCCCGAGAAACTCACTTCGATATCCAAGAGGCAAACTGAACCTCTCACTGATTTTGAAGAGGACCTCTGGTGACGAATCTAGGCGGTTCCGTTTACTCCTCCGTGTTTAATCTCCCAAATCAGGTTTGGAACCATCACTGTCGGCACCCCTCCGCAAACCTTCACAGGTGACGCTGCCTCGGTTGCATCCAAACTTCGAAAACTAACCAAATATTCATCTTTCAGTCGATTTCGATACTGGTCTTCGCGGTTCTCTTTTTGACAAGAAATAAAAGCTAACTCTGTTCCTATCCATAGGCAGTAGCGATACATTCCTTCCCGCTGTGGGATGTGATGACACCTGTGATGGTCATACGCTATATGATACCGCTGCGAGGTACCTCTATAACTGGTCCCGGACATCACCAGCTAACTATAGCACTCAGCTCCACCGCTGTGAACACCAATGACCGTATGTTGCTTGACGACATTGACCACAATCGATAAATAACCAATCAACTCTCCTAGCTTTCTTCCTCCAGTTCGGCGCAGGAAATGCCACCGGAACCATCTTTACAGACACGGTCACTGTTGCAGGGCTCACCGCTCAATCCCAAGCTATCGGTATGTACTGTTCGACTGTCGCCCTCGCGGCAGAAATACTGAACAAAGATCAGGCGCTTCAAACCACTACTCCGTGGAGTTCGAAGAGGCCAATTTCCCTCCCGACGGTCTCGTAGGGATGGCCTTCGAGAGCCTTTCGGTCTTCGGGGATAATCCACTGTTTTCTACTTTAGTTAATCAAGGGACAGTGCCGCCCGTCTTCGGAGTGCGGCTCACAGATAGCGGTTCGGAGCTTCTCCTCGGCGGTGTGGACCCCAAACTCTTCACTGGTGCATTCCGCAACGTCTCCCTCATTGAGGAGGTAAGTTTGCTTCGCTGTTCGTTCGAACCCTCTCCAATGATCGTGCCACATAGGACTTTTATGCGACTGCACTTCAGGCCCTTGAAGTCAATAACAGAATTATCGCCACGGTCAACGGTATTTTACCCGCGATCGTCGATACAGGTACATTCCGCTAGCTTATTGGAGCTGGGTGCTGCCGACTGACAAGTCTAGGCACCACCCTCCTGATCGGAGACGTCGATGGGGTGGAGATTCTGTACAGCGCAATTCCCGGCGCCTTGGACGCGTCTGGAGTTCTTGGCCCTGGCTTCTTCGTCGTTCCGTGCGACAATATCCCTACGGTTGGTGTCACAATAGGCGGCCAGTCCTTCAATGTCGCACCAGATATTTTCAATCTTGGAGTCTTGGAGGACAACTTCTGTGTCGGTGGAGTTGTTTCCTCTGAGGGCATTCGTGAGTAACATCGGTTTCATTTGCACGGTTCCCTTATCGTTCGGTCGCAGCGTTCTGGGTACTTGGCGACATATTCCTCAGGGTGAGTCCTACAACTCGTGTATCTCTATATCGCCGTGCTGATGGTCATTTCAGAATTTCTATGCTGGTACGTTTCGTAACACAGTCGATTAGGATGAGACTGATGGTGTGGGCAGTCTTCGACCAAGGCAACGCACTGGTTGGATTTGCTACTCCTACCTAAGAGAATTACAATATGCACATCGAAATTCACGCATTTTATATTCGACGACTGGGCCGTTAACGGATAATCGAATACGCCTATCCAGGTGGCTGATGAATAGAATGATGTCTATGCCCTTGTTTGCGTTGAACACGAAATCAACGATGCAGCAACCCTCGAGCGATGAAATAGTTGTCTGTAGAATGGCTCGATTAACTCGAGCGCAACGAGAAAAGTCAAATACCGTACCTCTCGTCAGACATAGGATCGTTTCGGACTTTTGATGCTAATATTCAGACCATCTGACGCCATTGCCCTGAACGGAGCAAGGTCATCCCCCGGGAGGTCACCGACGTCTCGATCCCACTCGAAATAGAAGCTTTCTAATTGCCCAGGTCCATGGTGCCTGGCATCCCATCTGGCTGACAAATGCGCATGCACGGTCTTCAGTAAACTGCGTACAGAGGCTTCCGAGCGATGCCGTAAGTGAAAGATGGAAAGGTGGCGAAGTTGGGGCAGGAAAGTGACATTGTTGAGATGCGAGAAGAAAATAGTTAAGAACTTTGGAATCGGGTGCCATATCTCCAGTTCGACGAGACTGGACATGGATAGGAAGGCATCTACACCTAGTTCCTCTTCATCGGCATCCAGATCAATATCAGTATCCAATTTGACAATAAATTGGCGCAAGGGCGGGGAGGAACGCGTGAGAAATGCCAGGAATCTCCGATCACTGAACGCATTGTATTCGCAGTCAAGGATTCGAAGGGTTTCCAGAGAAGATAGAGTTAGGAATCGGAGAATGTATGTGCTGCTGAAACTGTCCAAGAAGCAGTAGTTCTTCTCCAGGGATAGCGATTTCAGACTCGAGTGGTTTAAATGTTCCACGAAAGGTAGATCGAACATGCCCGCAACCCACACACATTCGACGAGGTTTCGGCTGATGCGCAACGCATCCAAGAAGTAATCGATGGGAACGCATACACCAGTATATTTCGTCACCTGCTGCCACGGAAGAGCTGGGAAGAATGTGGGCGAGATGTCACCGATGAATGTTACCCCGCGAAGAAGAGGAGCGTTGGCAAAGAGTCGAACGCATGGCCTTTCGTCCATCGGCTCGCCGCGCAGCACATCTACTCGGACACCGACTGCCAGTTTCTGCAGCGAAGGGAAGTCGGAGGAGTCAGGGAGCTGGTCGAGCCGGCGAATGTAGTACAAAGGTATGGGCAAAACCTCCAAAACCTCCAAAGTGGAGGCACGGCCGAGAAGCGTTTGGAAGAAGAGGATGGGCCAGCTATCTTCCTCAGCTGCCTTCGAAGGCCATCGACGCAGCTTTACAGAGAGTGGACAACTCTTCGCCCGCATGAGGCACACTTGCGCCATGTCATGGCTATGGGCGGTGTCCATCGAGAGCTCCATCTTGGCCCACAGGGCAGGTGTGCCGATGGCTCTTTCTCTCCAACTCCTGCAGACATGCAACAAGAGCATCGGCGCCTCGCACGGATTAGCGGTATTCCATTCGCGATCCGTGTATGACGTTGGAAGGCAATGGATGAATATTTCAGATGTGATTTCAAAGGGAAAGGTAAAGACAGGATCCCGAAGCATCGTTTTGAACGAGAGAACGTTGGGCGGATAACTCGGGCTGGATGGACGAACTTGTGGCGAGCAAATGTTTGATTTGCTCGTGGTGAAAGGCCAGGAGAAGGACGCACCGGCCCGCATCTCCGATCATAGCGCGGATCACTGCGCGCTTTGTTCGTCGACTTTAAGACGCGTCGCATGCGGACGCGTCTTTGTCCTTCTTCCTTCCCTCCTCGACTCACTGCAGGCTCGCAGGTAGCTGCCTCGTCCTTCTTCCTTCCCTCCTCGACTCACTGCAGGCTCGCAGCGGCGACCTGCTTTTCATTTCAGATGTGTTTTAGCACATTCAAGTGTTGAAGGACCCATTCTTGCTGAGCCACTCGTATACTCAGCAAGCAATGTCATCGCCTTTTGTCCGAATCACCACCGCTGGCCGTCAGCGCTCGAAGCATTTCGCACGATGCGTTCCACCGTCATCAATGCCGCTCACGTCTCCAGCGACCTTTCGCTCGCGTTTCACCCGGGTATCTTCATCCGGTCGTCAGCGCTCAAAGCGCTTCGCATACTGTGCAGAGCTACGGCCCCGGCCGCTCCTCATCCGTGAGTCCGACGCACCAGAAACTCCGTCCACATTCACATCGCTGGGTGCACCTACACCCCGATCAATCTCTGCACCCGCGCCGAGCCCGCTGCTCCTCTCGAACGAGTCCGCTGCGCATCGTTTCTCAAGTCTTCCGCACTCTGTTCTCTTCCCTGCATTTGGGCTTCCGAACTTGCGGCCCAATACCGATCCTCGCGCAAACAGCGCTCCGGTGTTGCAACCTTCATCAACCCCGTCCGTCTCGACCCCGCTCCGCCGAGATGCTTGGGAGTTTTGCCTCCGAGACTACCCCGACCGCTCCTTCGTCGATTCCCTTCTACAAATCATCGACCATGGATGCAACATTGGTTTCACTGGCCCCCGCGACATATCGCAAACATGCACCAATCTTCGCAGCGCATTTGAGCATCCCGAAGCTGTTACTGACAGCATCACGACACAATTATCTGCCGGCCGTCTTGCGGGCCCTTACACCGACCCACCTTTTCCTAACACCCGCATCTCCCCATTGGGTGTTGCTATTCGTAAACGGTCCGGCAAGCTACGCCAAATTCACCATCTCTCATGGCCACATGGTAGCTCTGTCAACGATGGCATCGCCGACTCTGAGGCAAGCATTATCTACGACATGCTTGCCAAATCCATCGACGACCTCCGTGCCTCTGGTCCGGGCTCACTCATGATCAAATTCGACCTCGAAGCTGCCTTCCATCATATCCCCATTCGCCTCGCCGATGTGCCTTTACTTGGCTATTCATGGAGAGACTCAATCTACTTTGAACTCTTCCTAATGTTTGGCCTTCGCTCCGCGCCGTACATATTCAACCTCTTCGCCGAAGCACTGCATTGGATCTTGCAGCATCATATTCCTTCATGGCTTCGGCACTATCTCGACGACTTTTTTCTTATCTTTAGCCCATCCACTCCACCGTGGATTGCCCACGCCGCACTAACTTGGTTGAGAGGCCTTGTTCGTTTCCTCGGGCTCAGCCTTCAGGACAAGAAGACAGAGGGCCCATCGACGTGCCTCGAAATGCTCGGCATCGAGCTCGATTCCATCGCGATGGAAGCCCGCCTTCCTGCCGAAAAACTCGCGTACCTTTCCGAGGTCCTTCATGTCTGGCGAGGAAAGACCCACTGCTCGCTTCGCGAGCTACAGGAATTCACCGGCTACCTAATCTTCTGCTCCCAGGTCATTCCCCATTCCCGTGCATTCCTTCAATCCCTCTTTGATTTCGCTGCGTCGTTCAAATCTTCTTACTCACGCCGTCGTCTTTCCCGCGCTGCTCGCCGCGACATCTCATGGTGGTCCGATTTTGCCGCCACCTGGAATGGTGTCCACGTAATCTCTCCAGACCGTCGAGTGGTCGACATCTACACTGATGCGAGTGGTACGAAGGGTGCTGGCGGCATCTGTGGCTCGCATTGGTTCACCATTCGTATCCCACGGCGCTATTCGTCACGCGACATCAAATTCAAGGAGCTTTTTTGCGGTCGTTCATGCATTACTCTGCTGGGGACCTCAACTTAGTGGCCTTCATGTCAATTTTCATATTGACAACACAAATGTGTTCCATGCACTCGAGAACCTTTCAATTCGGTCAGCTCCCACCATGCAGCTGCTCAGGCAATTTCTGTTCCTCTGCGCCCGGCTCGACATCACCTTCACTCCACTATGGATTCGGAGCGAGGACAACCCACTTGCAGACGCTGCTTCCCGTTTTGAATTCGCACGACTCTTCAAGCTTGCACCATATCTCCCACCTAAACCTAGCCGAAAAATTCTCAGCCTCTCACTTCACGCCACTCCTGACCCATCCATGTCCCGCCCATCACTTTGATATGCCTTTGGGCGCTTTCACGTCTCGTCACTCCCATCCCTCCGGTTCTCCACTCCTCGTCCTTCCCTTGGCCCGTTCTGCTGCCCATTCGGCACAGAGCCTCCCGAGGCCGCGCTTCGTCGGCTCCCTCGGCCACAGCGCGCGGGCACTTTAGACCCAATCAATGATTGTGCCCAGTCCTTGACGCAGATTTCATGTGGCGAGCAAATGTTTGATTTGCTCGTGGTGAAAGGCCAGGAGAAGGACGCACCGGCCCGCATCTCCGATCATAGCGCGGATCACTGCGCGCTTTGTTCGTCGACTTTAAGACGCGTCGCATGCGGACGCGTCTTTGTCCTTCTTCCTTCCCTCCTCGACTCACTGCAGGCTCGCAGGTAGCTGCCTCGTCCTTCTTCCTTCCCTCCTCGACTCACTGCAGGCTCGCAGCGGCGACCTGCTTTTCATTTCACCCACCCACCGTCCCTTACATTACATTTCACTATTTAGTTTGGTTTCTCATACTTAGTTTTTTCTCATGTCTCTTGTAGTAGGGCCCGTTCTGCTGCCCATTCGGCACAGAGCCTCCCGAGGCCGCGCTTCGTCGGCTCCCTCGGCCACAGCGCGCGGGCACTTTAGACCCAATCAATGATTGTGCCCAGTCCTTGACGCAGATTTCACTTTCAAGTTGGGTGGCACAGCCACCTGCCAAGCCTTCAACTCGTAAGTACTGTGATCTGCGTACTCAGTGCTTGTGGGCCAATGTGCAAACGTTCACCGGTTCTTGAGGTGTCTCGCTCAGGTCGTTTGGATGCCTGAGTAATCTGCTGTTCACGCGAGGTTAACGGCTAAATTCGACGAGCGCACGAAACAAATCGCCGACGTTCTGCAAATATGCACGCATAGGCGACTCGTCGTTCCCGCGACAACACCAGCACGCCAACCGGCTCCGTCTTGTGCTCCTGCCGCCCGTCCTCAATTACGCGCCATTCGTCGCCCTCTGCGCCCCACCTCGCCCGCCAGCCTGTCCGCGCCTCTTCACAGCCCATCCAAACGCCGACCCGACGCCGCCCCCGTTTTATCTACGCGCTCGCCGGGCGTGCGCTACGGCCGTCCGCGCCTTCTTCAACGACTTCGAGTTATCGCATGAATGCGGAGCGGTAATCATGAGGTGAGGTTGTGCCCGCGAGAATTGAGGTGCGTACCTCGCGCCGCGCTTACTCTGATCCTCTATCCATCGAGCTAACACCCGACGCAGTGCACGGACGATGCAGTAGACGCCGTTTCACGTCAAGGACACGCTCGACGGCCCTCGCAGGACGTGCACCTATGTAGCCGCGCGCGAGTTTCTGTATAAATGGAAAAAGTGCGTACGCACCGTCTCTTCTATCCAAGTCTTTTGAAATTTATGGAGGAGCAGTCCTCGTCCTGGTCTCAGGGTCAGCCCGCCCGCATTCACCGCCAGCGTTCGCTCGACAATGCGGACGGCTGCACCATCCTCACGGCGCAATTTGCGCGCGCGAATGTCTGCATCATCTCTCCACGCAATAGACATCGGCGCGTTGGGACGAGCAAGTCTTCTTCCACATGCAGCGTTCGCCCACATCCAATCTCGCCACGCCCGTGCAACGCTCGTTCGCTGATGTGGACGGCTGCGCCGCCCCTCACGGTGCCACTCGCGCGAATACGAGCGAACTGCAGCGTGTGCTTTAACTCCTCGCGCTTTCTACTTGTCCAGAGGACAACTTCGGACTCAGATAGAGAATCGGCGCAAGTCTCGTCCCACCCCGTCCACGCATCCCATCTCGCCACGCACCGCTTGACGCGGCGCTTTCTCGCCGACGTGGACGGCCGCCCCATCTTCGCCGTTACACGTGGTGCAGCGCATCTGCACGACGTGAACCGCACGCACCGCTAGGCGGTCGGTGCCTTTTCGACGCACACCGGCGACCCAGCAATTAAAATTCGGTGCCTCGGGACGAGCCAGTCTCCTGCCGCCCGCAGCCGCGCTGCGCGCACGTCTCGTCGGACCGTACACGTCTACTCGCATCCTAGCCCCGCCAATCGAACGCCTTGGACCATCCGCTTGCCAACGAACGCGCCGTGGGCGGCTGCGTCGTCTTCACGGTGCGTACTTAGACTCCCCCGCGCTGTCTGCTTATCTAAATCAGCCTATAGTCTAAAACCTGCGCCAGTCTCGCCATCTCGCCCGGACGCCGTTCTCATAATTGGGAGTTACCTCGCAGCGCTGGACATCCACGAGAACTGACGCGCAGTACCTCGCACTCCCGTCCTCGCGGGAGTGGCGGTCTCGCGGTGCCCCCTTGCCTGTTAACGGGCCAGTGCCCAGGCCTGCGACTCGAGCCGGGCGGACGGGCGTCCATTCCGTCCCTGTGCCTCCCGCTCTGCCGGCTACGTACATAGCAAACGGTGAGGATGTCAAAATTCCTTCATCCCGTCATGCAACTTACCCAGCCTTCGAACGCGCAGAGTCTGCGCGGGCGACATGCGACGCGGGCCCGATGGCGCAAGACGAGCCCGCGCAACGACGTTCTCGTTCTCGAGGTGCCGCTCAGCGCGGAACGTCGCATTTGCGCGCGCGAACGGGACCATCTCGTCCCCGCGCCTCCCTCTCTTTGGGCTAGCAAACCGCGTGAGCATCAGAATCGTCTCGTACTGTACACAAAACTCAGCTGTTCATTCGAATGCGCAGAATCCCGTGCGCCCAAATCGCTGGCTTTGCAACGTATCGTAAATATCTGCGAATTTTCTCCTCACGGACTTGAATAGCCATGAATCGTTGATAGTCACTGTATGTGGGCCATTCAGGCTTGTGAACAATTTTTTGGACACTAGATTGTCTTGCGTAGTTCACGGAAACTTTTTCGAGCTCCTTTCTTCGTTGTCCTATCAGAAACCTCGCGCGTTCGACTGCTTCGTTTATTTCTTATGAAAACAGCTGCATGAAAGCGGAGGACCCTGATTGAAAAGGTAGCAAAAATTTAGCAAGTTGAAAGCATGATATTACAACACGATAGCGACGAGTATTTGAATTCTAACAAGCGAGAGTCCAGTCCAAAATGAGCTTATTCTGACTGAAAATTGTAAGCAGCTTGAAGAATCTGAGTTGATGCAGAGACTTATTTACCTAAGAGTGCTGGTGGTAAATCTTCACAGTATTCACAGTTTGCACGTTAATCACGACAGAACCCATGGCAGGGCCACCATTCCCGCCTCTTCTGCGTCCAAAGCCGCCTCTCCCGCCTACAAGATGTAAGGATTTGGTTACTTGGGACGGGGCGCAGATGATTATTTACCGGTCACGGAAACGCCGGAGATCTTTATACCCTCGTTGGTGGTGTTCCTGCCCCCTTGAGATCTAGAGTTATTGCGAGCGTTGTTTGCCCTAGGGCCCCTAGCACGAGATCCTGCTCCAGAGTTGAAGAAACACGTTACTCTGTGTATGGTGCTCACCTGTACCGGCATCGGCAGGGTTTTTTCTATCTCTGAACGATGTCTGAGTAGAATTAAGCTGCGCATATGGCGAATCGAGGGTTACAATCGCACCGACTGGTTGCGGCTCGTGGAGTTGTCATCTGGCTCCCTGACAGGGGTTGGCCGGCTGTGCATCGCGGCAGTGAGTTGTAGATACTATATGGTGAACGCAAAAAAGACGGACCCTGTCTGTGTCGGCATCCCTCTGCGTGCGCTCATTCCCTTCGGAAAGGTTGACGGTGTCTGAAACGGCGGATTCAGATGAAAGGTTGTTGTGGCGACTACCACGGCGCCGTTTGCGGGTATTGCTCGGGGCGTCTTGGGTCGAGGATGCGTAATGCCCATGGCCAGCGTCAGCGGTGGTGGCCGGCGCCGACGACTCTGCGCGACGCGCAGCCGGAGAAGGAACGGTCCTGGATGGCACGTTCACGCGTGAAGATTGACGCGTCGACGCGTCGAGCATGCTCTGGCGCGAATTTTCCGGTGTGGTTCGACCCGAGGACATGTTGGAATGGTGCAAGAACTATGAGGCATCTTGACTCTAGGATTGAGGCTTTATGTAGCACTTCAACTTCAGTGATCACAGTAAGTAAGCTGATCACGATTGATGGTGATCACAGTTGATCACAACCGTGATCAGATTATCCTTTTTAAGGCGATGGCATTCGAGGCGTGTGTACGCCTCTGTGAGAAACATAAGAAAAAGGAAAAAGTTGAAGTTCTAGGGCTGGGTTTAAAATGTTTTGGGCCTTGTATAATAATGTATAATACGCGTGTATTTTATGTATGACAGGAGCACTGTGGCCACCTCGGCTACCCCGCAGCATGGCACCATAGCCCGGTGAAATTTTTCAGAGGTTGGAAAATCATCAGTAGAGGCTGCACTAGTTGTGTGAGTAAATTCCAACTGCCTCAAACGTGATTTGGGGTAGGATATTTCATACCATTAAATACATGGCCTCCCGGATTCCAGGTATAGAATGTATTATACCTGCATAATACCCGCTTGTACCATACAATCATTTAATACATCATCACCAAGAAAAACAAGGAAAGCCTTTTATGGACTTTTTCGTGCATGTATATGGTTTTTTTTTGGTACGGCGCTTATTTTGGGCGCTTAGTGCACGATCAAAACATCACAGTCCGTCCCATCAAAACTGCCTCGACAACATCTTTTTTGACGAATAGCCGCGAACGTCTGGGTACAAGACTAGGAATCGATTTGGGTCGACGTGAGGGGGAGATACTCCTCGATGAGGAATGGGAATGGGAGATCTGGAGGTTGGAGGATGAAGAACAATGTCAACAAGTGGGAGGTGGAATAACGCTTCTCCTTGGCTTCTTCGCCCTCGGTGTCTTCGTCGCTGTGCTATACCCATCTATTTCAGCGTCATGCCATTGCTGATTTGGTGTCCCAGGCTGGTAGGATGTTATGACGCAAATCGAGCGCGCGACACGCTCTTTATGGAACAAACCGCTGGCAATACCGAGGAAGACATAGACCCAAACTACCCGCCGCCGCTACCACTGCGCCTAGTGCTCGCCACATCGCTCGCCGCATGTGAAAAGACGTCTAGACCAATCTTCCTGCCGATGCCTGTCCCTGCGCAATCGGTGCGCAAGCACTCTCCTCCCGACCTCATCGCGAGTTATGCTGCCGGCAGCTGCCCTCATCTTCGCAGAAGATGGCAGTGAAATCCCCGGCCGTCTATCCCGCTGTACATGAACATAGCTCAAAGTCGGGCAAAATCGCAGCCCTCACCCTCGTCGAGAAAGCCTGACGCGAGCACCTTCGAGTCCCGATGGGCTCGATCCCTACCGATTCGTCCACCCAACACGCTCGTCACCAAGACCTCAAGATGCTGATCAGCCTCTCCGAGTCCTCGACAACGTTCCCTCGCGAAGCCAACGCCGACGTTTCTGTCCCCTTTTCAAACGGAGCCGAATCGCAACCCGCAAGGTACTCGAGGTCACCAAGCAGCGCAATTCGGACGGCAGTCACCAATCCGACAGCTACGTCGCTGACCCGTGCAAGGACTTCAGGTGTCAAACGGAGCACGGTTATTCTACTACGGACAAGAACGGCAAGACGGAACGGAGCACGACGCTCGCCGGGGACGACATCCAGGAAAACAAGACGACGGAGCCTGGGCGCCGGTCTGAAGACGAGGATGAGGATGATACTGACTAGTTTCTCTGGGGTTATGTATGGGCAAATGAATGGGTCTTTTGCTTCATACGGCGCATCTTAAGTGAGAGACCTTCGTCTTCGAATTCTGGACCGTTCCAGGAGAACACGCAATCCGACGTAGACAGAGCGCTGGTTTGCAAAAAGGACTCTGCAAGTAAACGAGTCGGGTGGATTTGTTTCGCAAAATTTTTCGAGAGGAATTTACAGCGTTCCTGCGCCTCACGAAATTCGATTACTGAGAAACGTGTCAGTCTTGCTTGATCTTAGAATTGGCCAGGACTTGATTGAAGTCGCGATTGGTCTGCCTGCCGGCAGGAGGAGGTTTCACACCCAGCTTTATGAATTGAAACGACCGATGTGAATCACCTGAAATGTCCTTTTTGTTTGATACTGGTGAATTGCTGCAGATCGGAATGTCAAGTCCCATCCGAGTCCAGGACCCAATATCATCCAAAGAGGTGAAGCGAGTATACAGAGACCACAACTTCCGCAAGAACATGAGAATAGTATTGGAGCAAGCTTCGAAGGCGGGAATTGCGAGGGATGTGGATGTAAATGGCTTGACCCCCTCAATTTAGAGAACGCAGCGTAAACGGAGATCTACTGAACGTCAGTTTGAAGAACGAAGTGGCGGAAATCAAAAGGAGTGCCTGTTGCTAACGAGAACGTGTTCAAGTTTAGATACTGATATTCAGACCATTTGGTGTGGCGAGGCCGATGCCTATTTCTCTCCAAATCCTGTAGTCATGCTGCAAGAGCATCGGGGCCGCACGCGGGGTGGCGGCATTCCACTTGCGATCCGTGTGCAACGTTGGAAGACATTGGATAAAGATTTCAGATGTGATTTCGAAGAGAGTTTTATGAACAGGCTGGAGCGCGTCGAGCATTATTTTAGACAAGAAAGAAATTGAGTGGCATGCGAGAGATGAGATCCGAGACTTGTCTGAGACTTACTGGATCCGGATCCTTTGGACAGGAAACAAGTCTGCAATACCACTCACGTTTTTCTGGTGCGCGAATCACAACCTCGGTCTGCCTTGCAAGGATAGATCTCCAATTGTATTTTAATCCTCGTAAGTCGGCCAAAGCATGTCAATTATGCGAAAACAAACACGGACATCCTGGAGCAAAACCTCGACTTGAAGAAAGAAAGCACGGTAACGGGGACACGGTCTGCAACTGCATCTCAACTGAATGTCGAGATGGAATCATGGAAATCAAAATACCGTTCGTTAGATGTAGGATCGCGTTGGAGTCTTCAGACTGATATCCAGGCCCTCTGATGTCATCGTCCTGAACGGGGCAAGGATATCCTCCGGGAAGTCACCAATGTCCTCGTGCCATACGAGAGAGAACGATTTCATCTGCGCAGGTGCATGGCGCCTGGAATTCCATCGGGCTGTTAAACCCGCTTGCACTTTCTCCAGTTGCTTGGATGCAACGTCTTCCGAAGAATGGCGCGGGTGAAAGAAGGAAAGATGTTGAAGCTGGGGTAGGACGGTGACGTCTTCGAAATGCGAGAAGAAAAGGGTCAAGAATATTTCGTGCGGGTTCCATATCTCCAGTTCGACGAGACCTGGCATGGATAGGAAGACTCCAATGTCTAGTGCGGTGTGAGGGTCTAATCGGATAGTGAATTGGCGCAGGGGTGCGGAGGAACGTGTTAGAAAGTCCAGGAATTCCTCATGTTCGAACCATTCGTATTTGCAGTCGAGGATTCTGAGGGTCTCCAGCGCAGGTAGGGTGAGGAATTGGAAAATGTCTGTGCTGCACCACCTATCTTTGAAGAGGGTTAACGACTTCAAGTTCGGGTGGATTAATATCTCCACGAAATCTGTATTTATGCCGCCCACAGCCACAGCACATTCGACGAGGTTGGAACCGAGACGCAGTGCATCTATGCTGTGATATAGATAACTAGGTGTCCCAGTATATTTCGTCAATTGGTGCCACGGAAGAGATCCGAGAAAGACGGGTGGGGTGCCATCGATGAGTGATATCTCGCAGAGAAGAGGAGCATTGGCGAAAAGTCGAACGCAAGGCGTATCGTCCATGTCGTCCCAGTCCGACACGACATCCAACCCTTCTTCAACGCCGACTGTGAGCTTCTGAAGCGAAGGAAAGTTGCAGGAGTCAGGAAGCTGGTCCAGCTCATAGATATATTCCCAAGGGATGGTCGATAATTCCAAAAACACGAGATTGTGGGCGTGCGCAAGAAAGGTTTGAAAGGGGGAGATGAACCAGGTGAAAAAATCGCCAGCTTCTTCGTCCGACAAAGTATCTTCGCAGGTATCTTCCCCAACTCTTTCGCCGCGAGCCCAGTGATACAACTTCACCGACAGCGGGCATGCCTTCGCTCGCTTCAGCCACGCCCGAGCCGTGTCATGTCTATGGGCATTGTGCATCGACAACTCCATCTTAGCCCACAGAGCAGGCGTGCCGATGGCTATTTCGCGCCAAATTCTGCAAACATGCAACAAGAGCGTCGGCGCTTCATGCGGGTTCGCGGTATTCCATTCGCGAGTTGTATACGAGGTTGGAAGGCAATGAACGAATATTTCGGAAGTGATTTCGCAGGGAAGAATAGAGAAAGGATCCCGAACCATTGCTTTGAACGAGAGAACGTTGGAGAGAAGATTGAGAGAAAAGGCGGAGAAGGCTCAACTCGGGCCGGCGAAGGGGGCACTGCCACCTGCCAAGCCCTTGAACTCGTTCTGCTATCTGCCTACTCAGTACTTTGGCCCCAACGGCTTGTGGATACCCAGCCATTCTCTTTCAAGTTTCTGTCAATATGCAAGCGTTCGCCGGTTCTTGAGGTGTCTCGCTCAGGTCGTTTTTAAGCCTGAGTAATCTGCTTTTCACGCGACGATGTCAACGGCTCAATTCGATGACCGCACGAAATTCTGAACACCATAAATCGTCGACGTCGATGGGACTCGAGACAGTTTAGCCGTTTCTGACAGAACAAATGACATCGGCGACCAAACGGAATCCATACGGAAGGATACGGGCAGGGTATTCTTAGGCTTGGTTCGTGACTTTGACATGGGAGCGCGCTGCAAGTCTGCTCTGGATGTGCGCTCAGTCAGAGTTACTTACCAACCATGGCCGACCGTCACTCTCGCGCACGGGGGCAGCATCTGGTTCCGCTTGGGTTCCGCAACAAGCTTATAAGAGGCCTCAGATGAGAAGGTGGTCAACAACAAGTTCCTCATTCAATCTGCTCTTCGCCTCTCAGCATACCTAACATTCAATGTCTACTCCAAAACTATTCCAAGCAACTCAAGTGGGAGATGTCGAACTCGCCCATCGTGTTGTGTTCGCACCCGCGACACGATACCGCGTCGATGATACCCATACACCCGTGCCCCTTGTAGCAGAGTACTACGAGCAGCGCGCTAGCACCCCTGGAAGTCTCCTCATCACAGAGGCCACTCTGATCGCACAGTGCGCTGGCGGGGCCAAGAATACTCCAGGGATCTGGTCCGAAGAGCAGATATCCGCCTGGAAAGCGGTAGGCGCCGTCCTCAACCCCAGTTTTGTCTCGCTTGCTGATTCCATCACAGGTCACAGACCGAGTCCACGCGAAGGGCTCTTTCATCTTCCTCCAAATATGGGCCCTCGGTCGTGCTGTTCAGGCCGATGTCTTGGAGAAAGAAAACATCACCGCCGTTTCGGCGTCTGACATTCCTCTGCCCGGAGGCCCCAAGCCGCGCCCTCTCACTGTGGACGAGATTAAAGAGTACGCGGAGTTGTTTGCGCAGGGTGCGACGAACGCCGTTCACAAAGCCGGATTCGACGGTGTCGAGATCCACGGTGCAAACGGGTACCTGATTGACCAGTTCCTGCACCCGGGAAGTAATTTCCGCACCGATGCATGCGGCGGATCGATAGAGAATCGCGTCCGGTTCGCGCTAGAAGTCACGGATGCCGTGGTGAAAGCAGTTGGACAGAAGAAAACGGCGTTCCGAATTAGTCCATGGGGAACTTGGCAAGGTGCGCAGATTCACAACTGACCCAAGCGGTGCTCTGACGGAGAACCGACAGAGATGCATTTCGACGACCCGATGCCCACCTACGCCCATCTCGTCACCGAGCTCCGCGACCGCTATCCCGACTTGGCGTATCTTCACGCTGTCGAGCCTCGCAGCGACGGCGATGGCGACGCAAGCTCGACTGGTGTGCACCACTCGAACGACTTCTTGCGTAAAATCTGGGGAAACAAGCCTTTCATTAGCGCGGGGGGTTATACCCGAGCCAGTGCCATCGCTGTCGCCGAGGAGAAGGGCGACCTCATCGCCTTTGCACGGCCGTATATTGCCAATGTGAGTTTTTCATGCACCGGACAGGAGAGGACTGCGGCTGAAGCTCCCCTTAGCCAGATCTGCCGTATCGTCTCATCCACGACATTGCGCTCACCGTTGGTGATCGCTCGCGATATTATGCGCTAGGGAGTGTCGACCCGAGGGGATACACTGACTATCCCTTCGCTTCCCCCGTCGTCAAAGCACAAGCATAGATGTTATCGTCGAATCTTTATAGAGCCGCATTTACTTAATCTTTATACACCCACCAAGTAGTGTAGAATATGATACAGGAATATAATAATTGAACAAGCTTATTTCAAGGGCGTACGCACTGCGTCCTCCGTAGTTCTGTTTACTTCATCCCTCAAATCATCATTGGGGGAGCCCATCGCTCCGGATAGGATTCGATGTGCCGTTCAAGGTGCAATACATCGTGATCGTGAAGGCAAAGTGAAAAAAGCAAGATTCGATATCGATCGACGGAATCTGTGAGAGATAGGTGTATGTAGAATAGAAGGTTCAATGGCTCGACGACCTGGATTTCAAGAAGAAAAAAAGCAAGCCGGCCTGTAACTGATCGTAAACTCGGGAATGAGATTATGGAAATCTACATACTTTTTGTTAGATGTAGGATCGCGTTGGACTTTTGATACTGATATCCAAACCCTCTGATGCCATCGTCCTGAACGGGACAAGGATATCCTCTGAAATGTCACCAACGTCTCGATCCCATACCAGAGCAAACGATTTCAATCGCGCAGTGGAATTCCATCTGGCTATTAAACCAACTTGCACTTCCTCCAGTTGCTTGGATACAACGTCTTCCGAGGAATGACGCGGGTGAAAGAAGGAAAGGTGTCGAAGTTGGGGCAGGAAAGCGACAATGTCGAAATGCGAGGAGAAGACGAATAGGAAGATTTCGTTCGCGTTCCAGATCTCCACTTCGACGACATTGGGCATGGATAGGAAGGCATCGACATCCGATTGTTCAACATCTACCTCAGTGTCGGCATTCAATCTGGCAGTGAATTGGCGCAGAGGCGGGGAGGAACGCGCCAGGAATGCCAGGAAGTCTGGATGACCGAACAAGTTGTAAGGGCAGTCAAAGATTCGGAGGGCTTCTAGAGAAGGCAGAGTAAGGAATTGGAGGACGTCTACGCTCCAGGAACGGGACGATCCATTCCCTGGAATGGTCAGGGATTTCAGGTTCGAGTGGGTCAATATCTCGGTATTGTCTGGATCTATCCTGTCCATAGATAGAACACATTCAACGAGGTTTGAACCAAGATTTAATGCGGCCAAAAGATCATCAAGGTTGGCCCTTGTGCCGGTATATTTCGTTACTTGATGCCATGGAAGTGAGGAGAGGAAGAAGGGTGGGGTGCTATCGCTGAACGTCACTTCGCGGAGAAGAGGGGCATGGGTGAAGAGTCGGATGTCAGGCATGCTGAACGACGACCAGGTGAACCCATCTTTGATACCGATCGTCAGTTGCTGAAGCGAAGGGAAGGTGTAGGAGCCGTCGAGCTCGTGCAGCGCAGGTTCGGCAAGTCCGTACATGTATTTCAAAGGTATGGCCGACAGTTCCAAAAACTTCAGGCTGTGGGCACGTTCGAGCAGTGTTTGAAAGGTGGAGATAGCCCAGCCATCTGCCTCACAATCTCCATAGTCGAAAGCCCATCCATGCAACTTCACGGAGATCGAACGTCCTTTTGCTCGCCTGAGCCACGCTTGGGCCGTGTCGTGGCAATGGGCGTTGTGCAACGAGAGCTCCATCTTGCCCCACAGCGCAGGCGTGCTGGTGGCTATCTCACGCCAAATCCTGCAAATATGCAACAAAAGCGTCGGCGCCTCGCGTGGGTTAGCGGTATTCAACTCGCGGTCTGAGTGGGAGGTCGGAAGGCAATGGACGAATATTTCGGAGGTGATTTCACAGGGAAGTCGATGGATTGGAGCAATGGGATCCTGGACCGGGTCGAACATTGCTCTGGACGGGAATTCGAAAAATGCTGAAGAGGAAAACTATCGCGACGTGACAGACTTGTGACCGACTACCCAAACCAAAACCTTCATGTTCGACGCGTCGAGACCTCTGAATTTCACCTCCTTCCAGTCCCTGGATGTGTCGGGTTTTTCACTTTGAAAATAGCCCTCGAGACGACTCCGGTAACTGAGTTTAGACATCGTGCAGCACCTTTCCGGAATTCTACTGCGCTAGTGATATCTTCTAGTTATCTTAATTTCGAACGCGTCGTTGCCGTCCATTTGCTTCAACTCTCCAAGTTCTTTTCCGCATTGGATACCCATTCTAACTTCCCACTGGTGCTACTACCTCGTCGCCGCGGTCGCTTTCTCCGGCAAGCAAGGCGCCAGACTATAAACCGCAGCAATTACATGCCGCCCGCTCGCCCCCCGTCGCCCTCTGCGCCCTGGACCGCCCCTGCCAGCCTACCCGCGCCCCGTTGCAGCCCATTCCTACGCCGACCCCAGCACTGCTCTGCGCCGCTACGCACTCACCCGGCATGCGCGCCACCGCCGACCGCGCCTTCCTAACGACTTCAAGTTATAAGTCAGTGCCCGAGAAAATCGAGGTGCATACCCGCGCGCCGCGGACGTATACGTAGTACTCGCCGTTTCACGCCGACGACGCGCTCAACGGCTCTCGCAGGACGTGCAACCATATACCTACGTGCGAGTTTCCATATAAATACGCACCTTTTCTTCCATGCAAGTCTTTTTTAAATTTAGGGAGGAGCAGCCGCTGGCCCGGTTTCAGGGCCAGCCCGCCCACATTCCCCGTCAGGGCTCACGTGACAACGTGAACGGCAGCAGATCGGGAAGAGCGAGTCTCCCGCTACACGTAGCGCTCACCCCCCATCACACCGCTGGACGTGGCCCTCGCTCGTTGACGTTGACGGCTTTACCATCCTCGGTGCGTGCTTGATTCTACTCCACCCCACTATCTACTGAATGAAATTACAGTTCCGCCACACGCAGCGCTTGCCCCCCTGCCATCTCGCCGCGCGCACGATGCTCACTCGCCGATGTGGAAGGCTGCGCCGTCCTCCCTGGGCAACTCGCGCGCGCGCGAACACGAGCAAACTCCGGTGCGTGCTTCGATTCCTCGCGCTTTCCACTTGTCTGAAGAAGATCAGATGGAGAATCGGCGCAAGTTTCATCCTGCCCCGTCCACGCATCCCATCTCGCTACGCGCACCGCTTGACGCGGTGCCGACATAGACGACCGCGTCACCCTTGCCGTTAAACGGTGCAGCGTAGCTGCACGACGTGCGTCGCACGTACCGCTGGGCGATCGGGTCCTTGTCGGCGCACACCTGGAACTCAGTAATCAAAAATCGGCGCGCCGGGACGAGCAAGTCTCCCGCCGCCCGCCGTCCGCCGCGCACGTGTCGTCGGCCCGTGCACGTCTACCCGCATCCTGTCCCTGCCAATCAAACGCTTCGGATCACCCGCTTGCCAACGTACGCGCCGTCCTCACAGTGCGTGCTTAGACTCCACCGCGCTATCTACTTATCTCAATCAACCCGTAGTCTAAAAATCTCGCCGTCCCGTCCCCGCTCGCCCGGATGCCGTTCTCACAATTGGGAGCTACCTCGCAGCGCACGATGCAGCGCTGGACGCCTACAACTACGGACGCGCCGCACGTCCTCGCGGGAGCGGCGCTCTCGCGGTGCCCCTTGCCCGCCAACGCGCCAATGCCTCAGTTCCTCGACTCGAGTCGGGCAAGCGGCCGTCCATTCTGTCCCTGCGCCTCCCGCTCTGCCGGCTAGATACATAGCAAATGGCGAAGACGTGAAAACCCCCTCGTCCTGTGCACACAACTTACCCAGCCTTCGAACGCGCAGAGTCTGCGCATGCGACGTGTGGTGCGGGTCCGACGTCCCGGTACGCGCGCAAGACGAGCCCGCATAATAACGTTCTCGTTCTTGCCGAGCGGCACGCCGCATTTGCGCAAGTTAAGTCGCGCACGCGCACGGGGCCATCTCGTCCTCGCGCCTCCCTCTCTCTCTGGCCCAGTAAACCTCGTGAGCAATCAAAACTCAGCCGTTCGCTCGAATGCCCAGAATCCCGTGCGCCCAAATCGCCGGGGTTACAACGTTATCATAAGTATCTGCGAATTTCCTCTTCACGGACCTGAATACCCATGAACCGTTGATATTTGCTGTATGTGCCCATTCAGGCTGGCGAACAATTTTTTGGACAATTGCTTCGTTTATTTCCCATGAAAACCAGCTACATGAAACTGTAGTACCCCAATTGAAAAGATAGCAAAAATTCAGCAAGTTGAAAGCATGATTCCACAACACGATAGCGAGAAGTTGAATTCTAACAAGCGAGGGTGTAGTTCCACCCATGCCTGTGTACGCACTCCATTCCCAAAATGTGCTTTTTCTGACTGAAAGGTGTAAGCGACTTGAAGATTCCGAGTGGATGCAGAGATTTGATCACCTAGGGGCGATGGTTGTAAATAATCACAGTATTCACAGTTTGCACTGTAACCACGACAGAACCCATAGCATGGCCACCATTCCCGCCTCTTTTTGCGTCCATAGCCGCCTCTTCCGCCTATAAGATGTAAGGATTTGATTACTTGGGACGAGGCGCAGATAATTATTTACCGGTCATCGAATTGTTGGAGATTCTTATACCCTCGTCGGTAGTGTTCCTGTGGCCTTGAGAGTCATTGCGAGCGTTGTTTGCCCCAGGGCCCCTAGTGTAAGATCCTGCTCCAGAGTTGGCACCATTCTCGCTTCTTCTGCGTCCATAACCGCCTCTCCCGCCTACAAGATGTAAGAATTTGATTACTAGAGATGCAGATGATTGTTTACCGGCCACGGAAACTTGGGAGAAATCCATACCCTCGTTGGTGCTGCTGTTGCCTTGAGAGTTATTGCGAGCGTTGCTCGCCCTAGGGCCCGTGGTACGAGATCCTGCTCCAGAGTTGGAGAAAAACGTTCCTCTGTGTATAGTGCTCACCTGTGGCGGCATCGGCAGGGTTTTTTCCATCTTTGAACCCAGTGCTTGCTGTCTGAGCAGCCAATGAACTGCGTACGCGGTGAACTGAGGGTTACAATCGTACCGACTGGTTGCGGCTCGTGGGGTTGTCATCTGCCTCCCTTGCAGGGTTGGCCGACTGTGCGCCGCGGCAATGAGTTGCAGATGATATACGATGAACCCAAAAATTACGAACCTCAGTGTCGACATCCCTCCGAGTCTCGGTGCGCTCATTTCCTTCTTCGGAGAGGTTCACGGTGTCTGAAACGGCGGATTGAGATGAAAGGTCGTTGCGGCGACTACCACGGTGCCGTTTGCGGGTATTGGAGACGGTTGGCGGAGCGCTCGAGGCGTCTTGGGTCCACGATGGATGATTGGTCGGATGGTCTGCCCCATGGCCAGTGTCAGCTGTGGCCGGCGCCGACCATCCTGCGCGACGCGCAGGCGGAGGAACAGTTTGGGATGGCACATGAGAACTTGAAGATTGATGGTTGTCTGTGTGGGTGAGCGTCGACGAGTCGAGCATGCTCTGGTGCGAATTTTCTGGTGCGGTTCGACGCGAGGACATGTACGAGTCTCGCTATGAGCCATCTTGACTCTAGGATTGAGGCTCTATGTAGTACTTCAGAACTTCATACAGCGGGCGATTCAAAGAAGGTGATGTCACCGTCTCTGCCGGTCATTTGCGCGAACCGTCGCAGTTCTACTCCCATATCGTGGCAGTGTTTTCTTGGCGAACACTATGCCACCGCTCCGGAGAGCGAAAATCCTCCAAGTCAGGTGGCGCCGGTGCAAAATCTGAAGGAAAAATACATTAATGAGCGGGATGTTGGTGATACAGGAGCAATATCTGGATACAGAATGTAAGAGAGCTAGGGATACAATAGTATTGTTGATTAGAGCTTATTTGCAGATTTTAGCCGACACTTTGCTCAGCCGCTGATTGGTCGAGGACGGTGGAGCAGCCAACCAGCGGCTGAGCAAAATCTCGGCTAAAATCTGCAAATAAGGTCTATTGGAGCATCAGCAAAAGCTGGGTGGCCTAGGCCCTACGTACCACTACGTAGTCGCTTGTTGCTGTAGTTACTATAGTGCACATGTTTGATGGCATTGACATCATTACCTTCCGACCTCTTCCGACATGTCTTGTCCGACCTCCGTCACTCCAGCCACCGTCCCTCACGAACTCGTCTCAATTGTACGCTCTCATGAAACACTGAACGCGACACATTGCACTCGGATCTGATATATTATGAGCCTGCTGGCCCTGCTCAGAAATGAAGCTTTGACGAGACATTGCGACAGAAGATGGGTCTGCTGTGAGTTTCTTTTTTGACTTCGATTTGCTTGAAGAGTTCGCATTTCAATACCAATGCCAACGCAACGTCGGGATGCCGCACTGCATCGCACGTCGCTGATGAACTGAAGAGCTTCGGTATATTGTCGGTACGTTTGCTTTTCTATCTGAATATCTCTAATCGACTGTGAATGTGCGTATATATTGACTGATTTTTCTGCGCCCAGTTCTACATATCGTTGAGCCATCCGTACGCGCAAGCTGGGCCGTGCTGTAAAGAGCCATTGTTATCATCATCGGCTGGAGGTGAGCCACCCTAAGAAAGGGTACATTGTTCTTCACCTCGAGTTCCTTCAGTCCAGCCATTTAATTCACTCGGCAGTGACTATGTCCAGTGGATCCTCGAACCCTATGCGCCGGCTGCGGCTCGTGGCGGTCCCATCATCGGTCATGTCGAGCCCAGAGTCGGAGTCAGGCAGTAGCAATGGAAAGTCAGGTGCGATGCAGCACGCACATGTGCCAAGCGTGGCCAGGCAGGTGTAGCGTGTTGTAATGAGTAAGTACCCTGAATATAATATTTCTTTTCCACGGGAGCAATTTGAATATAGACCATGGTCGGTATGCAATGTCGTCCATATGCATTGTGGCCAAGTGATTTGTCGCAACGCACACGACACGTCCCCATCGGAAGGCGGCGGGCTCAATCTCTTTCGAATCACCGCCGTCTCGTCCCTTCTCCCAGCTCAATTATTATAAGATTCTACGATCATTTCCCCCTGCTGCTCTCCTCGAGTCCGTCGCCAAAGACAGCTGCATATTTTGATTTGCGTTTCACGCATTCTTAGGATCCTAGTGTTATCAGTACCTTTCACTGATGTTTTCGCTTTTAATGACCATCGCCTAGTTCAGCCTCGGATACCCACCTGTCATTATTATAATATTATCGCAGGTGAATTCCGGTGCATGACTTGTTTCTCGTGCGCTCAGCGGTTCTTCCATTTCCTGTCCGACTGCGGTCAATTGTGTGTATTGCATGGTTATTGAAGACTTTCATTCCTAGAATATGCATTCACTTTTTTGATGTCGTCGCGTCCTTTATCTATGTCTGCCTGCTTATGACCCTTAATTGCCCTAGGAATCTATCACCATGAAAGTCGAGGTATGTCTATCATCTTGTTTCACGGCTTGCTCATTATTCATGACCTCCTCTACCGTAGTCCCCTTAAAGAGGGCAGTTACAAGCGATTCAAGTTCATGGAGGCTTGGAGGCTTCAGAATGCTGAAAAACTGTCACGGCCTTCAAGGTATGTCTGCGCAAATAGTATTCACCCGTGTCCATAATATAGGCAACTGAGCAACTGACCCCCAGAAAACTATGTGCATGCTCCGCCTCAGGCTCGCTCACGCACTCAAGGGATGTTCCATTGTAGTTGGAAGTACCTTTTGACATGCTACTTTTCTGAACGGGTAGTTGGGTTCAAGCAGTGATTTTGAGTCGAGCACGGTATGGCGGAGAATGTAGATGTTTCACATTGGGCGAATCCTCACCAGACGCTTCAGTGAACTGCGGATATAAGGAATGTTTTCACCATGTATATTCAAAGAGTGATTTTGATTATTGTGCTCGCTGACTGTAAGTTGCTTGGCAAATGTCTCAATCGCCAAGGTATTTCTAATGTCTTTGCATCTCTAGTTACAGTTTTCAGCATTCGCTGCGGCAGAGCGGACGCAGAGTACGTGTGGTTTTGCATCTTGATTCGACTCGAAATGCTAATTAAGTTTCATTCTTGGTGTCCAGCAGGTCTTCGCACATACGTCCATGACTTCCTTCGGGAATGCGTGCCTTCTCCAAAGGACACCGGACAGAGACGGCTCAGATCCTGCAAAAGTGACGCCTAGACCGATGACCGTCTGTCTATCGAAAGTGTGTGGTGAGGATGTGTTTATCGACATAACTCACCTAGTTTCGATAGACAAGCTGGATTCGAGCCTACATGAAAGTCTGAACACCATAAATCGTCGACGTTCTGCAAATATACAAGCCTAGGCGCCTCGTCGTTCCCGCGACAACATCAACACGCCACCCATATCCATCTCGTGCTCCGTTTACCGCCCGCCCTGCCGCCCGTCCTCAATTACGCGCCCTCTGCGCCCCGCCCTTGCCAGCCCGCTCGCGCCTCGTCACAGCCCATCCCAACGCCGACTCGACCCCGCCCCGTGCACTCTACGCGCTCGCCGGGCACGCGGACGCAGTAGTCGCCTTTTCACGCCGACGACACGCTCGACAGTTCTCGCAGGACACGCGAGTTTCCATATAATATGCGTCTTCTTTCCTATCCAAGTCTCTTTGAAACGGACGAGCAGCCCTCGTCCTAGCCCCAATGCCAGCCCACCTGCATTCACCGACAGCGCTCGCTAGACAATGTGGACGGTTGCACCGTCCTCACGGCGCGATTTGCACGCGGGAATGTGTGCGTTGTCTCTTCACGCAATAAACATCAGCGCGTTGGGACGAGCAAGTCTCCCGTCACACGCAGCGTTCGCCCACATCCCATCTCGCCGCGCGCACTCAACGCTCGCTCGCTGATGTGGACGGCTGTGCCGTCCTCCCCAGGCAACTCGCGCGCGCGAACACGGGCGAACTACGGTCGTGCTTTGACTCCTCGCGCTTTCTACTTGTCTAAAGTCCAGGTTCAGATAGAGAACCGGCTTAGATTCGACGCTCAAGTCCCGTCCCCGTGTCCCATCTCGCCACGCGCACCGCTTGAGGCGGCACTTTCTCGCCGACGTAGACGGTACACGTAGTGCAGCGCACCTGCACAGCGTGAACCGCACGCACCGCTGGGCGGTCGGGGCCTTGTCGACGCACACCCGCGACCTAGCAATCGAAAATCAGCATGTCAGAACGAGCAAGTCTCCCGCCCGCACCCGCGCTGCGCGCACGTCTCGTCGGGGTGTAACACGTCTACCCCATCTCGTCCCCGCCAATCGAATGCCTCGGAGCGCCCGCTTGCCAATATACGCGCGGTGGACGGTGCGTGGTCAGACTCCCCCGCGCTATCTACTCATCCAAAACAACCCATAGTCTAAAATCTGCGCCAGTCTCGTCGTCTCGTCCCCGCTCGCCCTCGTACGCGCTAGAAGCTTGCCCGGCCGTCGTTCTCACAATTGCGAGTCACCTCGCGGTGCTGGACGCCCACAACAACGGACTCGCAGAACCTCGTACTCGCGGGAGCGGCGGCCTCGCGGCACCCCTTGCCTGCCAACGCGCGAATGCCGCCGTTCCGCGACTCGAGTCGGGCAGGCGGCCGTCCATTCCGTCCCTGCGCCTCCCGTTCTGCCGGCTACAAAGCAAACGGTGAGGTCGTTCAAAACTCCTCGTCTCGTGCATCCAACTTACCCAGCCTTCGAACACGCAGAGTCTGCACATGCGACGTGCGACGCAGGCCCCCGACGTCCCGGTATGTGCGCAAGACGAGCCCGCGCAACGACATTCTAGTTCTCGCCGAGCGGCACGCCTCAATAGTGCGAGTCGACTCGCCCACGGGGCCATCTCGTCCCCGCGCGTCCCTCTCCCTCTGGGCTAGCAAACCCCGTGAGCATCAAAATCGCCTCGTACCGTATACAAAACTCATCCATTCACTCGAATGCGTAGAATTTCGTGCGCCCAAATCACCTGTTTGGGGAATAAGGTGTGCGTGATCGGCGTCTTCGTACATCGATCTTTGATCGTTAAAGGGTAGCGATAAACTGAACTCAATGGACGAATGAACAAAGAAACCTAGGTTGAACCTATTTCTGAAACCTACGGCTACCTTAGTTTTCGGCCTCCTTTGCAACGTATCGTAAGTATCTGTGAAATTTCTCTTCACGGACCTGGACTTGGACAGCCATGAATCGTTGATATTCACTGTATGTAGTCATTCATGCTGGTGAACTATTTTTTTAAAGAATGGATTGTCTTGCGTAATTTTTTCGAGCTCCTTGCTTCGTTGTCCCACCAGAAATGTCACGCGTTCAACTGCTTCGTTTATTTCTCATGCAAACCAGCTGCACGAAACTGGAGTATCCCAATTGAAAAAATAGCCAAAATTTAGCAAGTTGAAAGCATGATATCAGAGCACGATAGCGACAAGTACTTTTTTTTTTTTTTTTTTTTTTGAATCCACTTTATTTGCCCCTGACCGCGTACGGTATGGTAGGCATTCTTCTACACAACCTATATCTGTACGAGAACACTGCTGAATGTAAAACGTCTGCGGTATCATGTCCACCCGTCAGCGGTGGACGGGGGCGATTAAGCAGTTTGCCCATGATCTAGAAAGTAAGGTAAGTGAAGATGGGCGATAAAGTATGCTGGGTATAGGCCTCCCGAGGGTAGACACTGGTGAGTAAGATCAAAGAGAAAAGTTGGTGGGGCATGGAGATTAAGGCATAGATTTTGACCGGGGCTTTGCAATGTAGCGGGAGACGCGGCAACGTGCTCCTAGAACGATGGCCCCATGTGCGAGAAGGGAGTCGGCATCTGCTTTGTCCACCAAGGACACGCGGACAGACACTGTGCCGCCTGCCCCTATACGTGCGCTAAGAACGTTGTCGTCACACATGACGCTCACTGCGCCAATAGGTCCCAGCACACTGGTCTCCCAGAGCCAATCCCGCACACTCTGTTTGGACTCTTCGTAGGCCACGGGGACGCTGTGGATGACAACGGTGTGCCAAGAACCACCCTGCTCTATGCGGGGGCAAGCAGACTGCTTAGGGAGTTTGAAGAGGGGCCGGATGAGTTTCCAGATAGCGGGAGCAAGTTTTAGAGCTGCCTGCCTGGTGAATTCGGCATCATGAAGGAAGGTGACTGTGAGGTTGCCTTTCTGTGTCCAGCGAACACTAAGAATGCGAAGGCCAGTGCCAGGGAGGACACTTTCTCTGATGGCAACACAGAGGCGTTCAGAGTGGGGGCGACCAGGAAGAGGTATGGTGTGGGGAGAGTCATCAAGGCGGAAAATGAGATCCGGTGCATAATTTTGGGTTTTCAATATGTCGGATGTGGTCGGGGGCGGGGTCGGGGTCGGGGTCGGCGACTGTGCGCGCGCTGACGTGTGCCCAGCGGCGTCAATATCGGCATCGGCATCGGCTATCGATGCCGTCACTGACCCATCACGGGTGGGGACGGCCGTGGCAGCTGCATACGTGGCAGCTGCGGGCGGCGTTGGGGGCGAAGGTGGCAAGGGTGGTGAGGTCGTGGCTGCTGGTGCGAGGCCAGGATCAGGTGCAGGGATGAAGGTGTGTCGGCACAAAGCCTGCAGAACCTCCATCGCATGCGAGGAAAGCACTTGTTGGTCGTTGTTGGGGGCATGGTCTCGGATGAGTGTCAACGTAGCAAGAGCAGAGTCTAGCAAAGATTCGAGGCGGGAAAAGTGGGCGGAAAGGAGCTGTGGTTTGGTCGGAGAGTCCCAGGCAGGCGGCCGGGAAGCCAGGAGAGTCGGGGCAGCCGCCGGGTTGGCAGACGGTGCCGTTTGGTCATGGTGGTTGCTACGTGAGAACATCCCGCGACAAGTACTTGAATTCCAACAAGCGAGAGTCCACTCCCACCTGTGCCGTGTACACCCTCTAGTCATAAAGCGTGCTTATTCTGACAAAGAGGTGTAAGCAACTTGAAGAATCCGAGTAAATGCAGAGACTTATTCACCTAGGGATGCTGGTGGTAAACATGCATAACTTGCACAGTTGTAATTTGTATATGAATCACGACAGGACCCATGGCGTTGCCACCGGTTCCGCCTCCATAACCGCCGGTCCCGCCTGTCCCGCCTACAAGATGTAAGGATTTGATTACTTGGAATGCAGATGATTGTTTACCGGTCACGTTAACTTGGGGGAGATCCCTACCCTCGTTGGTGTACCTGTCGCCTTGAGAGTCATTGCGAGCGTTGTTTGCGCTTGGGCTCCTAGCACGAGATCCTGCCCCGGAGTTGAAAAGAAACGTTACTCTCTGTATGGTGCTCACCTCTGGCGGAATCGGCGGCATCGGCAGGGTTTTCCCCATGTTCGAACCCAGTGTTTGCTGTCTGAGCAGAAATAAGCTGTGTACGCGGTGAACTGAGGGCTACAATCGTACCGACTGGTTGCGGCTCGCGGGGTTGTTTTCTGATGATGCGCCCTCCCTTGCAAGGTTGGCCGGCTGTGCAACGCGACAGTGAGTTGCAGATAGTATACAATGAACTACAATGAACGCAAAAAATACGGACCCTGTCAGTGTCGACATCCCTCTGGGTTTGCTCGTTCCCGATGTCTGAAATAGCGGATTGAGATGAGGGGTTGTTGCGACGACGAGTACGGTGCCGTTTGCGGGTATTGGAGACGGTTGGTGGAGCGCTCGAAGCGTCTTGGGTGGACGATGGATAATTGGTAGGACGGTCAACTGCTCCAGTGGAGGACGGCTCAGACGCCGGCCCTGTGTAGCCAGCGTCCAAGGAGAGACTCGGAGGTAGTGAAGGGACGATTGAGTCGGCTAGGGACGGAGGACTCGAAACGGTACGGCGGGGCGTCTGAACACAAGATTTATGGTGGTTAGCGCGGGTTGCTCTGAGTGTCGGCGACGAGTCGCTTGAACTGGCAATTCGAGCAAGTTCTGGCGGGGTCTGTCGTGAAGCCATGTTGGAATGGTACAAGTCTCGCACGAGGCATCTTCACTCTTGTAGTATGTGCAGTACGCGGATTGTAGGGCGGCGGCGGCGTAAGTATTTTGTGGGAAGGCGGTGGCGGCGAATCATAGCCCGCGAAGTTCACGAATCTTTCATGGGGATATCAACGGACGTACGCGATCAAAAGATCACGAGCAGGGACGGTGGCGTGACCGCCATCATAGCTGCCTCGCCCACAGCTTTTTTGACGACTGCCCGCGAACGTCTGGGAACAAGACTAGGGATTGATTTGGGTTGACCGAAGTTAGACGCGCGAGGGGCGCGGGGAGATACTCCTCGATGAGGGATAGAGAATGGGAGATCTGGAGGTGGAGGAGAACAACAAGTGGCCATCTCTATACACGTTTATTCACGCACACGGTGATTGCCATCCAGCCCTGCTTCCTCGCCCTCTTCGCCCTCTGCGCCGTCGCCGCCTTGCTCTGCTGGCCATTGCTGATTTGGCGTCCCTGGCTGGCAGGATGTTAAGGAGCAAATCGAACGCGCGACACACTCTTGGTTGGACAGCTCGAGTTCATCGCCGCTCACGATACCGAGGAAGACATGGACCCAAACTCCCGGCCACCACTACCGCTGCGCCTGTCGCTGTCTAGACTAATCTTCCCGACCCCACGCAAATGGTGCGCAAGCACTCTGCTGGCTCCGACTTCATCGCGAGCCGTGCCGCCCTCATCCTCGCAGACGATGGCATTGAAATTCCCGTCCGTCTATCCTTACACGGACATAGCTCAAAGTCAAACAAAATCGCAGCCCTCACCCGCGCTTCGAAAGCCGAGCTCGAGCCCATCCTCGCGAAAGTCTTCGAGTCCCGACGCGCTCAATCCTTAACCGATTCGTCCACCCATTCGTCACCAAGACCTCGATATGCTGATCGGCCTCTCCGAGTCCTTCCCGACCACGTTCCCTCGCGAAGCCAACGCCGACGTTTCCGACCCTTTTCCAAACAGAGCGGAATCGCAGCCCAATGTACTTGAGGCCAGCAAGCAGCACAATGCGGACGGGCGGACAGCTACGTCGCTGGCCCGCGCAAGGACTTCAAGTGTCAAACGGAGCACGGTTATTCTTCCGCGGACAAGAACGGCAAGATGGAACGGAGCACGACGCTCGCTGGGGACGATATCCAGGAGAACAAGGCGACAGAGCCTGGGCGCCGGTCTGAAGACGAGGACGAGGATGATACTGACTAATTCGCTGGGGTTATGGGCAAATGAATCCGTGTTTTTGGTTCATACTACGCATCTTAAGTGGGGGACCTTCGTCTTCGAATTCTTGACCGTTGCGGGGGAACACGCAATCCGAAGTGGACAGAACGCTGGTTTGCGAAAAGGACTCTGCAAGTAATGATTCGGGTAGATTTGTTTTTCCAAACTTTTCGAGAATTTACAGCGCTCGCGGGCCTCACGAAACTCGAGTACTGAGAAACGTATCAGGTTTTGCTTGATCCTAGAATTGGTCAAGATTGGATTGAAGTCGTGATTGGTCTGCCTGCCAGCAGCGGGAAGAGGTTTCACGCCCAGCTTCACGAATCGAAACGACCGATGTGAATCACCTGAAATGTTCTTTTCGTTTGATACTGGTGAATCGGTGGATCGGAATGTGAAGTCCCGTCCAGTCCAAAACCCAATATCATCCAAAGAGGTAAAGCGAGTATATAGGGACGACAACTTCCTGGAGAACATGAGAATAGTATTGGAGCTCGAAGGCAGGAATTGCGAGGGATGTGGATGTAAAGTGGCTCGACCACCTCAATCTTAAGAAAGCAGCGCAACCAACTGAACGTCAATTTGAAGAATGAAATGACCGGAATCAAAAAGGAGTGCCTGTTGCTAATAAGAACGCGTTCAAGTTTAGATACTGATATTCAGATCATTTGGTCTGGCGGGGCCGATGCCTATTTCTCTCCAAATCCTGCGGACATGCAGCAAGAGCATTAGGGCCGCACGCGGGTTGGCGGTATTCCATTTGCGATCCATGTGTGACGTTGGAAGGCAATGAATAAAGATTTCAGATGTGATTTCGAAGAGAATTTTATGAACAGGCTGGAGCGCGTTGTTTTAGACAAGAAAGAAAATGAGTGGCGTGCGAGTAATGAGATCCGAGACTTGCCTGAGACTTACCGGGTCCGGATCCTTTGGACAGGAAACAGGTCTGCAATACCACTCACGTTTTTCTGGTGCGCGAATTACAACCTCGGTCTGCGTTGTAGAGATGAATCTTCAATTGTATTTTAATCTGGGCAAGTCGGTCGAAACATGTCAATTACGCGAAAAACAAACACGAAGACATCCTGGAGCAAAACCTCGACTTGGAGAAAGAAAGCACGGTAACGGGGACACGGTCTGCAACTGGAGGTCAATTGAATATAAGAATAGAATCACGAAAATCAAAATACCGCTCGTTAGATATAGGATCGCGTTGGACTTGAGATACTGATCTTCAGACCCTCTGACGCCATTGCCCTCAACAGCACCAGAGTATCCTCTGGCAAGTCTCCGACATCTCGGGCCCATTCGAGACAGAAGGATTTCAATTGCACAACTCCCTCATGATTGGCATTCCATCTGGCCGTTAATCCGCCTTGCACTTCCTCCAGTTGTTTGGATGCAACACTTTTTTGAGGAATGGTGAGGGTGAAAGAAGGAAAGGTGTTGGAGCTGGGGCAGAACAGCAACGGCGTCGAAATACGAGAAGAAGGCGGTGAAGAATGTGTCGTGGGGATTCCATATCTCCAGTTCGACGAGACCGGACATGGCTAGGACGATGTCAACTGATAATGCGGTGCGAGGGTCTAATCGAATGGCGAATTGGCGTAGAGGTGGAGAGGAACGCGTTAAAAATTCCAGGAATTCCCGATATTGGAACCACTCGTTTGGGCAATCGAGGATACGGAGGGATTCCAGGGCCGGCAGAGTGAGGAATCGGAGTATATCTGTGCTGCACCACCACTCATGACTGAAGAAGGTTAACGACTTCAGGCTCGAGTGTATTAATATCCCCACAAAATCTCCATCTATCCCGTTCGCAGCCAAAGCACATTCGACGAGGTTCGTACCGAGACGCAATGCCTCTATGCAGAGATCCAAGTGGTTAGTTGTGCCAGTATATTTCGTTAATTGGTTCCACGGAAGCGATCCGAGAAAAACGGGCGGGGTGTCACCGATGAGGGACAACTCGCATAAAAGGGGAGCATTCGCGAAGAGCTGGACGCAAGGCCTCAATTCCCCCTCCGATTCATCCGACCAAACTTCAGCTTCGACACCGATCGCCAATTTTTGAAGCAAAGGGAAGTTGCAGGAGCCCGAGAGCCGGTCCAATTCCCGCATGTAGCCTAAAGGAATGGCGGACAATTCCAAAAATTTGAGATTGTGGGCGCATCCAAGAAGCGTTTGAAAGGGGGAGATGAGCCAGCTATATTCATCCTCTTTGTCCGACCAAGTATCTTCCTCATCTATTTCGCCACGAGCCCAGTGATGCAACTTCACAGCCAGCGGACATGCCTTTGCTCGCTTCAGGCACGCTAGTGCCGTGTCGTGGCAATGGGCGTTGTGCATGGAGAGCTCCATCTTGGCCCACAGTGCAGGCGTGCCGATGGCTATTTCGCGCCAAATTCTGCAAACATGCAACAAGAGCATCGGCGCCTCACGCGGATTAGCGGTATTCCATTCGCGATCCGTATACGACGTTGGAAGGCAATGAACGAATATTTCGGAAGCGATTTCGCAGGGAAGAGTAGAGAAAGGATCTCGAAGCATCGCTTTGGACGAGAGAACGTTGGAGAGAAAATTGAGAGAAAAGGCGGAGAAGGCTCAACTCGGGCCGGCGACGGTGGCACAGCCACCTGCCAAGCCTTTAAGTACTCGTTCTGCTATTTGCGTACTCAGTACTTTGGCCCCAACGGCTTGTGGATACCCAGCCATTCTCTTTCAAGTTTCTGTCGATATGCAAGCCTTCGCCGGTTCTTGAGGTGTCTCGCTCAGGTCGTTTTTAAGCCTGAGTAATCTGCTTTTCACGCGACGATATCAACGGCTTAATTCGATGACCGCACGAAATTCTGAACACCATAAATCGTCGACGTCAACGGGGCTCGAGACAGTTTAGCCGTTTCTGACAGAGCAAACGACATCGGCGACCAAACGGAATCCACACGGAAGGACTCGGACGGGGTATTCTTAGACTTCGTTCGTGACTTTGACATGGGAGCGCCCTGCAAGTCCTCCCTGGACGTACGTTCAGTCAGAGTTTACTTACCAACCATGGCCGACCGTCACTCTCGCGCACGGGGGCAGCATCTGGTTTCGCTTGGGTTCCGCAACAAGCTTATAAGAGGCCTCAAATGAGAGGGCAGTGGTCAACAACAAGTTCCTCATTCAATCTTCTACTCGCCTCTCAGCATACCTGACATCCAATGTCTACTCCAAAACTATTCCAACCGACTCAAGTTGGAGACATCCAGCTCGCTCATCGTGTTGTGTTCGCACCCGCGACACGATACCGCGTCGATGATACCCATACACCCGTGCCCCTGGTAGCAGAGTACTACGAGCAGCGCGCTAGCACCCCTGGAAGTCTCCTCATCACAGAGGCGACTCTAATCGCACAGCGTGCTGGCGGTGCCAAGAATACTCCAGGAATCTGGTCCGAAGAACAGATATCCGTCTGGAAAGCGGTGGGTGCCGTCCCCAAGTCCAGTTTTGTTTCGCTTGCTGATTTCATCGCAGGTTACAGACCGAGTCCATGCAAAGGGTTCTTTCATCTTCCTCCAAATCTGGGCGCTCGGTCGTGCTGTTCAGGCGGATGTCTTGGAAAGGGAGAACATCACTGCTGTCTCCGCATCGGACATTCCTCTGCCCGGAGGCCCCAAGCCGCGTCCTCTCACCGTGGACGAGATCAAGGAGTACGCGGAGTTGTTTGCGCAGGGTGCGACGAACGCCGTTCACAAAGCCGGATTCGACGGCGTTGAGATCCACGGCGCCAACGGGTACCTGATCGACCAGTTCCTGCACCCGGGAAGTAACTTCCGCACGGACGCGTACGGCGGCTCGATAGAGAACCGTGTCCGGTTTGCACTGGAAGTCACGGAGGCCGTTGTGAAAGCCGTTGGACAGAAGAAGACAGCGTTCCGAATCAGTCCATGGGGAACTTGGCAAGGTACGCAGACACATACATTTTCAACTCGTCCACGCTGACAGAATCGACAGAGATGCATTTCGACGACCCGATGCCCACCTACGCCCATCTCGTCACCGAGCTCCGCGACCGCTATCCCGACTTGGCATATCTTCACACCATCGAGCCTCGCAGCGACGGCGATGGCGACGCCAGTTCAACTGGTGTGCACTACTCGAACGACTTCTTGCGTAAAATCTGGGGAAAGAAGCCCTTCATTAGCGCGGGGGGCTATACCCGAGCCAGTGCCATCGCTGTCGCCGAGGAGAAGGGCGACCTTATTGCCTTTGCACGGCCATACATTGCCAATGTGAGTTTTTTTTCGCACTAAAGAGGACTGCGACTGAAACCTTGCTCAGCCGGATCTGCCGTATCGCCTCATCCACAACATTGCGCTCACCGTTGGCGACCGCTCGAGGTACTATGCACTAGGGAGTGTCGACCCGAAGGGATACACCGACTACCCATTCGCTTCTCCCGTCGTCAAAGCACAAGCATAGATGTTATCTTAGAAATTTTTATACAGCCACTATAGTATCATACAGAGATATACGGCGTACGAACTGCGTCCTCCGCTGTTCTGTTTACTAAATCAATATTGACGCATCGCTGTGAATACGAATTCAAAGTCCCATTCAAGGTGCAATACAGCAAACGCAAAACACAGCTTCGGACGACAAGAATTACTTGTGTGCGATGGCTCGACCAGCTGGATTCCAAGAAAAACATTTAAGGCGGTCTGCGACTGAACGTCAACTTGAGAATAAAATTAGGGAAATCGAGATACCTTTCGTTAGATGTAGGATCGCGTTGGACTCTTCAGACTGATCCTCAGACCCTCCGATGCCATTACCCTCAACAACGCCAGAGTATCCTCCGGGAGGTCGCCGACCTCCCAGTCCCACACGAGGCAAAAGGATTTCAATTGTGCAGGTACACGATGCTTATTCTTATTCCATCTGGAGGTTAATCCTGCTTGCACCTTTTTCAGTTGTCTGGATGTAGCACGTTCCGGATGGCGGGGGTGAAAGAAGGAAAGGCGTTGAAGCTGGGGTAGCATAGAGACGTCCCCGAAATACGAGAAGAAAACGGGCAAGAATATTTCGTACGAGTTCCATATCTCCAGTTCGACGAGACCGGGCATGGATAAGAAGACTCTATCACCTAGTTGAGTGCCAGGGTCTAATCGGATAGTGAATTGGCGGAGGGGGGAGAGGAACGCCTCAGGAATTCCACAAATTCCAGATCACTGAACCACTCGTATTTGGAGTCGAGGATTCGGAGGGTTTCCAGTGCAGGCAGAGTGAGGAATTGGAAAATGTCGGCGCTGAGGTGCCACCCATTCTCGAATAGGGTTAACGACTTCAGGCTCGAGTGAATTAGTATCTCCACGAAATCTGTATCTATCCCGCCCGCAGCCAAAGCGCATTCGACGAGGTTCGAACCGAGACGCAGTGCATCTATGCAGTCCTCGTGATAAACACCCGTCCCGGTATATTTCGTGAATTGGTGCCACGGAAGGCATCCAAGAAACACCGGTGGGGTGTTACCAATGAGGGATAGCTCGCGCAGACAAGGCGCATTCGCAAAGAGTTGGACGCAAGGCATGTCGTCCATCGACTCTCGTTCCCAGTCATCCAGCCCTTCTTCTTTGATGCCAATTGCGAGTTTCTGGAGAGAAGGAAAGGTGCAGGAGCTCGAAAGCCGGTCCAGCTCGCGAATGTAGTCCAGAGGTATGGTCGACAGCTCTAGAAACTTCAGCTTGTGGGCGTGCCCGAGAAGTGTTTGAAATATGGGGATGGACCAGGTATCATTTTCAGTTTCTTCGTCAAACCAGATAATTTCGCATCCATCTGCTGCTCATCGAGATAACTTCACAGAGAGCGGACACGCCTTCGCTCGTCTGAGCCACTCTTGCGCCCTGTCGTGGCTATGGGCACTATCCATCTGAAACTCCATTTTGGCCCACAGCGCAGGCGTGCCAATGGCTATTTCCTTCCAAATTCTGCAAACGTGTAATAACAGGATCGGGGCCTCGCTCGGGTTAGCGGAATTGCATTCCCGATTCGTGTACGATGTTGGAAGACAGTGGACGAAGATTTCGGAAATTATTTCAAAGGGAAACCTATAAACAGGGGAGATTGAATCCTGGTCCGCGTCGAGCATTGCTTTGGAGGGGAATTCGGAAAATGCTGAAGAGGAAAACTTGAAAGCGCGATCGTGACGTGACCGTCAGGCTTGTGACCGAGAACCTCAACCAAAACCTTCATGTTCGACGCGTAGAGACCGCTGGATTTCACCTCCTTCCAGTCCCCAGACGTGTCGGGTTTGTCACTTCTAAAACGGTTTTTGATGGTTCCGGTAACCGAGTCTAGACAATGTGCAGCACTGTGCGCTGGCTTTCCGGAATTCTACTGGGCTACTAGTACTGGTAGTGCCAATATCTTGTTAATTTCGAGCGCGTCATTGCCGTTCATTTTTTTGAACTCTTCAACTTCTTTTCCGCAATGGATAGCCCTTCTAACTTCCTACTACTGCTACTACCACGGTATTTGCTGGGGTCGTCTCGCTCAGATATTTTCACATTTTCGTATGCTGGTCGAAATCTGGAACCTTGGTGAATTTGGTTCACTGCTCACACTGCTACGCCCAATACAACTGTATGGTCACCCAGCATGCACCATCAACACCTGCACATCGGTTCCGTACAGTTGAATGCGACTCAAAGAATTCCGCGACGGAATCGGAACAGCCGTCCCTGGTAAAGAGCGCGAGAAATCATGGAACCCCCAAATCGTACAGAACCGCCTCAGGACAGCAATCTTCGATGCCGCTGGAGTGGAGTCCGGACGGAATATCTTCGCTGGACAAAATTGCCAGAAGAAGCTCTGATGCCTTCCCGGTGCGTTAAAACGCAAAACGAGTACTGAAGTGAATATGGTAGTCTTGATTCTTCAGATGTGGCAAACGAGCGACTGGACGGAAACCCTGAGCACCTCTTGTGACTACCACAATTCTTGAAACGATGCGGCAAGCGGTGCGAACTGTCTTTGCTACCGGGCTTTTTAAAGGTCGAAGCAGGCCACCGAACCCTTGTGGCGATTCGGAAGAGCAGCCCGTAGCTATTTCGAGTTGAGATGCATGAACGGGGAGCCTGAGAGCGCCTGGGATAATGCAAATCGGGATTCGAGGCTCCCGAATCATGAGTATCGAGCACAAAAAGTCCCAGCTTTTAATTCCATTCATAACGCAAATGCAACTAATCCTCAGGCCTTTCGAACCTGAGTTCTACTGGTGCTCTAGGTTTTTGAACGACGGAATGTCAATCGTGTGGCTGTGCTCGCCAATCTCCTTCACCAAAACCATTCAGCGCTCGCCCCATGGCCGCAGTGGCAGAACAGCGGGCGTACCTTCCGGTTCATTCGATGGCTAATGATTAGGTTTGCAAGAATTCCACCGACTGAGCTTTTTGGCGCTGAATCACCGTTCTCCCTGAATTGTTTTGTCTATCGGCATCGACGCTGTGTCGCGCTGACACTCGACTTGGACATATTATTCTCGACAATAAGCACCGAAGACGTGCTTCTTCACCTCGGATGCAAACTTGAGGGAGAACCACCAGGTAATACAATGCCGCCGCTGTACTTGGCTCATTATTTTCGTCGGTAATGACTATTATTCAGCAGTTGTTCGAACTTCTCGGCGGCGCTCCGCTAACACACGTCCTTGTCATTTTCCTTCCCCGAAGGTCGATTTCGTGGAAGCTCATCATTGTGATCGGTTGTAAAACTGGCAGCAAGCGGGCCATACGCCATGAACACGCCGACTCTTGATTCTTCTGACCTGCTCTGGGACGACTATGATCTTTTACTTTGGCCCCGTCCTGGTACTTCTTCTGCAGAATTTATTCCACCATGCAGAGTCTGGGCGACATGCTCGTTCCGTTTGGTAGCTCGCCTCGCCCCGAATACTCAATTGTTTGCAAGATTTTCTCCCACGATGACGCGGCAACCACATGCGATCTTTCGAGCTTTCTCTGATCAAGTGCTATCATTTCTTTGCTTGAACACATTCTTAAAGTTCCAGAGCTTACAGTTTTTTCTTCTTTCCTCTGGTCAAGTGTTACAATTCTTCCTTCTTCCTCCTTATAGCACTCTCGAATCAGCTTCGTGTGCTTACGAGTTCTCTTTCAAGTTCGTTGACGCCGCCTTCTTCTTCCGAACCGACGTCCGGTGACCAGCGACTGTTCTATATTCCCGAACGACGGCTCCCGCAATACTGCCACTCTCCGTGTGACACGTTCTTCCCGTTCGCCCTTCCTAAAACTCTCTTTCCTCTTCTATTCTATTCGGTCCCGTCCATATAAAATCACCCTATGGCCCAACCCACTCTCCGTGCGACCACCCTCCGCACGAGCACGAATCTACTTTATTTCGGCAAGCCAGAGGCATCATGCTCGCGAGTCTCCTCCTAGCGTTCGCCCTCGCAGGCGCGACGCACGCGGCCTTCCCGGACTGCGTCAACGGCCCGCTCAACAACACCATCGTGTGCGACCCCTCCGCGAGTGCCAGCGCGCGCGCGAAGGCGCTCATCGCGATGTTCACCACCGCCGAGCTGATCGCGAACACGGACAACATGTCGCCCGGCGTCGCGCGGCTGGGGCTCCCCGCGTATAATTGGTGGTCCGAGGCGCTGGTAAGTCTGCATCCCTGCGTGTAGTACTGTTCGCTCATCATGGTGTACATCGACAGCACGGCGTGGCGCTGAGTCCAGGCGTGACGTTCGCGGCGGCGGGGCAAAACTTCAGCTTCGCGACGTCTTTTCCAGGGCCGATTCTGATGAGCGCGGCGTTCGACGATGAGTTGATCAAGGAGGTTGCGACGATTATCAGCACGGAGGCGCGTGCGTTCAACAACGCAGGACGTGCAGGATTGGACTTCTTTACCCCGAATATCAACCGTGAGTCTCCCGCACTTTGCTGGCCTACTTTTAGGTTGAACGAATGTGATTCCAGCATTCCGCGACCCGCGATGGGGCAGAGGCCAAGAGACGCCCGGGGAAGACCCACTGAAGGTGTCGAATTATGTCTTCAACCTGATCCAGGGGCTGCAGGGCGGCATCGACCCGCCGCAGTTCAAGGTCGTCGCGGACTGCAAGCACTTTGCGGGGTACGACATTGAGAACTGGATGGGGAACCTGCGGTTCTCGTTCAACGCTATCATCTCCAACCAAGACCTCAGCGAGTATTTCCTCCCGCCGTTCCAGACCTGCGTGCGCGATGCGAAAGTTGTAAGTCGTGCGAGTAAAGACCCAAATTCGCGACCCTAACCTATTTTCAGGGCTCGGTGATGTGCTCGTGCGTACCGCATATGAGTATCTTGTTTTCGTTCTGAAGAATTTTGCAGCTACAACGCGGTCAATGGCATCCCCTCGTGCGGCAATACATACCTCCTGCAAACCGTCCTCCGAGATCACTTGGGCTTCGACGACGAGCGCTGGGTCACCCTCGGACTGCGATGCCATCTCGAACTTCATCGACCACAAATTCTCCCCGGACCTCCCGCACGCAGCCGCGAGCGCCATGAACGCAGGCACGGACGTCGACTGCGGGTCAACATACGGGAACAACCTCGCCGCGGCGGTGAACATGTCCCTCACCAACGTCTCTAACATCGCACAGGCGCTCACGCGGCAATACACCTCCCTCACGCGGCTCGGGTACTTCGACCCGCCGGCCGCGCAGCCGTTCCGGCAGCTCGGGTGGGCCGACATCAACACGCCGGCGGCGCAGAGTCTCGCGTACACCGCTGCCGTCGAAGGTATCGTCCTGCTCAAGAACACCGGTGTGCTGCCATTGGCGGCGAGCGTGAAGAAGCTGGCGTTTGTGGGTCCCTGGGCGGGCGCGACGACACAGATGCAGGGGAACTACCAGGGGATTGCGCCGTTTTTGATTAGCCCGTTTGCGGCGGCGCAGACGGCGGGGTTCAGTGCGACATTGACGACGGGGACGGCGATCAACTCGACCAGCACGAGCGGGTTCGCAGCGGCGCTGGCGGCGGCGGAGGCGGCAGACGTCGTCGTCTACGCGGGTGGGATCGACCTCAGCATCGAGGCGGAGGCGATGGACCGCAATACGATTGTGTGGCCCGGAAATCAGCTGCAGCTCATCGGCGAGCTCGCGGCGCTCGGGAAGCCGCTTGTTGTGCTGCAGTTCGGCGGCGGGCAGGTGGACGACATCGCACTGAAGAATAACCCGAACGTCAGCGCGATCGTGTGGGGCGGGTATCCCGGGCAGAGCGGCGGCACGGCGGTGGTGGACATCCTACGCGGGAAGGTCGCGCCAGCGGGGCGGCTCACCGTTACACAATACCCCGCGGACTACGTCAACCAGGTGCCGATGACGGATATGTCGCTCCGGCCCAGCGCCACCAACCCCGGACGGACGTACAAGTGGTACACGGGCACGCCGACGTATGCGTTCGGGACGGGGCTGAGCTACACGACGTTCTCGCTGGGCGTTGTCGGAGCAAAGGCGTCGTATAATATCCAGACGCTGGTGGCGGCGGGGCGCGCAGCGGGTGGGCCGCTTGATCTCGCAGTGTTCGATACCTTCAACGTCGCGGTGCACAATACCGGCAAGGTGCAATCAGACCATGTGGTGTTGGGATTCGTGCAGACGACGAACGCAGGGCCGGCGCCGTTCCCGAACAAGGAGCTCGTAGCCTATACGCGTGTCAAGGGCGTCGCCCCGGGACAGAGTGCGACGGCGAGTCTGAAGGTGACACTGGGTGCGATTGCGCGCGTGGGGACGGACGGGAGCGCGGTGCTATATCCGGGCGAGTATACGCTGCTGGTGGACCAGCCGACGGGGGCGACGCATAGCTTCGTGCTGACGGGGACGCAGACGGCGATTACGGAGTTCCCGCAGGATCCGAATGCGCCTGCGGCGTGAGGTGCGTTGCGTGCGTCGTGGGTTGCATGCGTTGTCTCGTGAAAATGCCTTGTAATATTTCGAATGAGTCCCGTGTTGTATTTTTTTCTTGCATTCCAATGTACATGAACGACCTGACGTTGGCGTTGGATGAACCATATACACATAGACGCGCTGACGAGACGACACCGCATTCGTGAGGTGAGGGTTCAGTGCCGAGTCGATGGATGATAAAATATCGCAATAGGTGATTCATGACGGCGCGCGCGAGAGATAAGGTGCTCTGGTCGGTGGATTGAGTCTGGGCGCTCGTACGCTTGATTCGGCGCGAGCAAAATTTGCAGCTCCCCCATGGCGCCAAGACCCGACGCGCCTCCAGGACTCCGACGCTCGTGCTCTTCACTACTCGTCTTCCCATGGACCGCCCGCCCACGCAGCGCACACCGGCGCCGACCTACATCCCGCCCCGCCCGACGCACCCACCGTACGTACGTGCAGCACCGAACGTCCGCGCGGCGCAGTTCACGCCAGCCAAGTCTGAATCGGGCGTGCCGCCGTAGTACTCCCCGTCTCGGCCGATGGCGGAGGGCATCAAGAAAAGTCTGATTTGCCGGATGACGTTGTATCAACAACCCCCTGTCTGAGTGTCTCGTCACCCGCCTCGCATTCAGCTCCTGCACGCTGGTCTGGACTCGTCCGAGAGTCTTATCGTGAACAGAGTCTTATCCCTCCGACTCATTCGTTTACACTGCTCCAAAATCAGTTTATTCAAAAGTCTAGCTAAGCTAATACACGTCCGTTCTGTTTACTTACTTACAGGCGTTGTTCGTTTCACTTACGTCGCCCCCTTTGCGGTAGGACGCAGGGACGAGATGAACAAGCCGCGCGCACTCCGCGATTGCAGCCAACAGCGGGACGGAGTGCGTCAATCTGTCTGTCCCTGTCCCGACTCCCTGTCCGTTTTTTCACTTATGAGTCCAGTTTTCTGTTCTAATCAAAGTTTGTGAGTCTGGTTTTCCATTCTATTTGTTTAAGTAAATGTTCTAGCCGTTTTGGAGAAAGTGAGAGCGACGCATCATCGCGCCCGACCTATCGAGCCGCGCAAACGGGTAGCACGTGTGTGAACGACTGGGCGCTAACGGAGACCAACGGCAGAGAAGAGGCAAGCAAGCGGGGAGACGGCGAGGGCAACGTACCGTCCACCCGACTCGACTCGACTCGGTATTGGCGCGTTGACTCAAGATCAGCCTTTTCTCCTCGGACGCTGGAGATAGCATGTAGTCGACGCACGCGTCGGGGCATCTTTCGTGCGTCCCGGGAGTAGGAAGGAAAGAAGGGCGCGACGAAGGCAGAGAAGGATGGAGAATGTCGGGAGAATGCAAATAAGTATACAGAATTGACGCAGACTCACGGAACGATTTCCAGGTACAGTACGTGTCGCCGCCGCCTGCGCGCATCTCCACCAGCTGCAGCTGCGCGCGATGCGTTGTTCGTTGCCGGTGCCGGCATATGCATCTTGACCTACGGCTGCAGCTGCGCTGGGCCCATCTTGCATGCGCGCCGGTCATTTGGGCGCTGCGTGTTCGAGTGAACGCATGGGGTTGTTCGAGTGCGCGGGTGAGTTTTGTGTATAGTGCGCAGGACGAAATAAAGACCATTTCACGCGCGCACCGTGACGGCCTTTGCGCCTCCTCTGCCACCAACGCTGATGCTGATCCACGCTTTGGTTGGTGGAATCCACTCTGGAGAAAGAGGATTGGCGCGGAAGGGCTGGGATCGTCGAACAGTTCATCAGTGTCGCCGATGTGAATGTGATAACAACGGCCGAACTCTATGTTAATCGTCCTCTACTTAGCATTGTCGAACCCTGAGCACAAGCTAGAATTGTCTGTGTAGGGAATTGCAGTTCGCGCATGAGGATAGGAATCCCCTAACTAGGACACGATGCAGATCGATAAGTGGGTGGCGCTCCAACGTGGAAGGAGAGAATGGAGAGATGCGGCGGCGGGACAAATGCATGGGGACAGCTCGGACTTGACTCCAGGCCGATACTTCGCGACGCCTTGAGGCCATGGGGTGGCGCCTGGATAATTGAAATGACTCACCTGGCCTCAACCAGTTCCCAGAGGAAGAGAGCGACCATTGAATAATTTCAGAGTAGAATCCTGAGCCTACCGGGAGCGACGCCTCCGCATACGTTCTCTTGACAGTTCTCCTTGCAATTGAACGTCGATCAGTTCCTGGTGAGTTCCTGGTTCCTTGCGAACCGTAAAGGCTTGGCCCAATTATTAAAATTGTACTCGTAACATTGGTGTTCATGAGCGGAAGCAACGATGTCCCGACGTCCAACATAGTGTCAGGATAGGAAGAATGCAACAAGCCTCGGAGAGTCCTTGAGGCTTGAGCAATGAGAGCAAATGTCGTTGGGGTTGAAGTTGAAGATCAAAAGTTGATGCAATGTTGAACATTGATGCCCTATCAGCCGGGCCGTTGGCCTTCGAACTCGTCAAGCTGATTCGTCCTCGTCCATCGCGAGGGGCTGCGTCTTGCGTCTTCGTGGAAGCCCATTCTTCTCCAAGAACTTGGAAACTGTTTAGAGCCTTTTCTTCATGCTCAGGTCCGGGATCCACAGTTCTGAGAAGGAGTTGCGGGTCTCACATTCCATGCATGCCGTTCGCATTCATGATTCCCGTAAAATGTGATCTCTTGTCTGAAATCGCCGCACTGACATCCAACTGTTTTCGGAAGGCACGAATTTCGCGCAATGGGGAAGCTTGCTTCCCCTACGGTTGTCAATGAAGGCCATGGTCTGTTTTAGGAGAGAGATCATGATACTGTTGCATTTCGACCGTAGGTTCAGTCACAGGTCACAATAGATGTTGAATTGAACTTATTTAATTTTGGTCACAGGTCAGCAGAACTAGGTGGTCTGAGAGGGACTCCAAAAATGAAAAACTTTCTTGGTTCACTCAATTTCAACTACTCCAACATTATTTCAGACAAGAGACCACATTTTACGGGAATGCGAACGGCATGCATGGAATGTGAGACCCGCAACTCCTTCTCAGAACTGTGGATCCCGGACCTGAGCATGAAGAAAAGGCTCTAAACAGTTTCCAAGTTCTTGGAGAAGAATGGGCTTCCACGAAGACGCAAGACGCAGCCCCTCGCGATGGACGAGGACGAATCAGCTTGACGAGTTCGAAGGCCAACGGCCCGGCTGATAGGGCATCAATGTTCAACATTGCATCAACTTTTGATCTTCAACTTCAACCCCAACGACATTTGCTCTCATTGCTCAAGCCTCAAGGACTCTCCGAGGCTTGTTGCATTCTTCCTATCCTGACACTATGTTGGACGTCGGGACATCGTTGCTTCCGCTCATGAACACCAATGTTACGAGTACAATTTTAATAATTGGGCCAAGCCTTTACGGTTCGCAAGGAACCAGGAACTCACCAGGAACTGATCGACGTTCAATTGCAAGGAGAACTGTCAAGAGAACGTATGCGGAGGCGTCGCTCCCGGTAGGCTCAGGATTCTACTCTGAAATTATTCAATGGTCGCTCTCTTCCTCTGGGAACTGGTTGAGGCCAGGTGAGTCATTTCAATTATCCAGGCGCCACCCCATGGCCTCAAGGCGTCGCGAAGTATCGGCCTGGAATCAAGTCCGAGCTGTCCCCATACATTTGTCCTGCCGCCGCATCTCTCCATTCTCTCCTTCCACGTTGGAGCGCCACCCACTTATCGATCTGCATCGTGTCCTAGTTAGGGGATTCCTATCCTCATGCGCGAACTGCAATTCCCTACACAGGCAATTCTAGCTTGACAATGTCAGTTCACCCGGGGAAGAGCGACAGGCCTTAACATAATAACAACGCCGCCTTTTAAAGCGCCATTCTCAATCAGTCGTTCTCTCATTCTCCCGTTCACGTTCAGCCATGGAGGAACACTCTGCATTCTTTGAAAATGTCGACCAACGCCTTCAGACCATTGTGAATGGGCTCGAGAAGAAACCCGAAATGCAGGAACAGCTCCCCGGTCTTCAATCCTTGCTCATTGATTACCTGGACCCAGAATGCGATGTCAGCTCGGAAGACTTTCACCGTCGGATGCTGGATGTATTTCGGCAATCCCCTGACCCGAGTTATGAAAACCGCCTCAAGGAGCTCCAACCAGACCAACGCGAGCGAATCCAAAAGTTCCTCGACGGGGCGCCAATCGAGGAGGTCTCGGAGGGATTCGAAATGGGCCCGAGCCTTGGGGTCGTAGAGCATTTGCAGTCGCTGGCTACATCCAAACCCGTTCACATTTCCTCGGCCGCCCCGATCCGAATGGACTCGGAATCTTTCTCGGGCAAAGAAGAAGACGTATCGTTCTCGAGCATAGAAGAAGACGAGTCCGAGTGGCGCTTGGAGAGTGTGTCTCCACGCAGCAAGACGCTCGCATTCAAGGATGTAACGGCAAGTGCTACGTTTCGATTGGAACTCCATGCTGATCATGCTTTGAAGGTCTACAAGAGTGTGGAGTTCCAGAACTGGGGCCAGACTAACCCGTTCCTCCCCCGACTATACGTGCATCCCGACCACTGTTGCAGGTATACAGCAGATTGTACGGTACGCCAAAGCCAACGACATGGGTGTCAGATGCGCCGGATTCCGTAAGTCCTTTAGCTGGGATGCATGTTCTTGTTAACGCGAAACAGGACACTCCTGGTCTCCGATCTTTGGGCGAAACAAGCAAATCTTGATTTCTCTCCTTCCACTGCATGAGGTAGAGGTCATTCCCAACCTCACCCCTCTGCGTAGACGCCAGTCCGCGCCCAACCAGCTGCAGACGATCGATATCGTCAAAGGGACTCCTCGCAAAGCGGGGAACGTTCTTGTGCGAATCGGGGTTAGCACGACAAACGAGAGACTGCGCCGCTGGTGTGTTGACAACAAGAAGTACACGTACCCTCTCAACGTCATCATGGTGGAAATGACAGTTGGAGGGGTCTGCAGCCCGATTTGCCACGGCGCTGGTATCAAACAGGGCACGTTCAGCGATCTGGTCCGCAAGGTCGAGTATGTCGACTGCAACGGCGAGCTCCGCACCGTCGACGACCCCGAACACCTTAGGGCCGCTGCCGGCTGTTTCGGTCTCATGGGCGTTATGACCCACCTCACGCTGGAGTTTGAGCCCATGACATACGCACTCATGCAACCAGCAAAAATTCCCGTTGTACAAGCCGTCCCGCCTCCGGATGACATGAAAGACGAAGAAATCCCCCGCGCGCTCCGTATCCCCCCGCACACCCGAGCAGAAAGCCAAGGACGTCGCCGCGTTCGAAGCGCATTGCACGGCGGACCGGTACTCCGAGTATTTCTGGTTCCCGTACTCGGACAAGTGCTGGGTCAACTGCTGGAACGACACGACCGACGCTTCAGGCGCCGTTGAATACCCCAGCCGTATACAAATCTTCCTCATGTTCGTGTCGCAGTTCGCCATGAACGTGATCCAGTATGCGGACGTGCTGAAGGACCTCGTCTCCGTCGTCTTGCTCCAGGAGACGCAAGTGACGCTGCTCTCGCGTTTAGCCATGCAAGTGCTCCCGGCATGGAACAAGCCTAAGAAGATATACCTCCCCTGATGCGCTGCATTTCCAACGCGGCATCCAGAACGTGCGCGTGCTCGACGTCGAGGTCGAGATGCCTCTCGTGGCGCGCGCGGGCTCGGACAAGCCCGACTTGGGACTGGTGCGCCGCGCCTGGTGGGACGCCATTTTGGTGGCGTATAAGCACACGGATACGTGCCCGCAGCGCATGCCGCTCGAGATGCGCATTATGGGCGGCAGCAACATAATCATGGCGCCGCAGAGGGGTAACAGTCTCGGTACCTGCGCCATCGAGGTGATCACTTTGGAGTCGGCCAGAGGGTTGTGGAACGCGTATGCTGAGGAGGTGGTGTCGAAGTGGATGAGCTATAAGGATGCGCAAGGCCGGCCATTGAAGACGAGGCCGCATTGGGCAAAGCAGTGGAAAGAGTTGAAGGTGGATAGAAAGCCGTGGGTTGAGAAGCTGAGGAACGACTACAAGGACGAAGTGGTGGAATTCAAGCGAGTCCTCGGGGCGATCGGTCAAGCACACGGCTGGACTTTGGCCGATTTGAAGAAGCGTTTCTCCAACGACTTTTTCGATGACTTTTACTTCAAGGGCGTCTGATGTTGGAACATAATTGGCTCGGATATCACAGAGGTGTCTTCTCGTATTTTTGTACATTCACAAGTATGCACTATCCATGGAATTGAGGCAGTCTTCAATGTATGCCTGTACCGATGGAATGACTCACAGATTGAAAGGAAGTTGCCAACGCTTCATCTCGTTGATGACTTCCGATGCTGTTTGTCGTTTCTTGAAATTGACGAGATCGAAGTCACTTTCTGCGTCTTCCTTCGCCTTTCGTGTTGGGAGGTTATCGGAGAATCCGTCCCCAACATACTATGATGGGGAAAGAAAAATCGCTGCGAAACAGGTGAGAAAGAGAGCCGATGGGACCTTTCCAACTGACCTATCCACGACAAACATCGAGGGATTGCAGATTTGAGCATCTTCCGGTAGTTGAAACAAAAAGCCCTCGCTACTGCTGATGACCATTTTATCAACATCAAACTAGGCCATGAAGCCACTTGCAGATAGCGCGCTTTGCGGGAGGACGCAGGACTGGGATGAGATGCACAAGCCGCGCCGTGCGCGCTCGGCGAGTTCAGCCAACAGCGCCGTGTCGCGGTCGTGGAGGGCACGGGCACCGCTTACGCTGCCCGCGCACCCGCATACAACTCAGCACCGTACAACACATCTCCGCACAACGTGCTTGCGCCCGAGCACGGGCCTCACGAGTCGCCACCTGGACCTCGGAGCCAGGGACGCATGCGCATTCGCTCGCGTTGTCGTCTCGTCGACTCGGGAGGACGGGGGGACGAGGCGAGGCGCCGAGGACGGGACGGGGTACGTCGTACGTCGATCTGTCTGTCCCTGTCCCCGTCTCTGCGTACCCGGTGACAATTTCAGCGGAGGCCGGGTGTGGCGGGGATGTCAGCGGCTGAAAGACCTCCCCATGAGATAAAGAGCATTGGGGAACCGGCCATGGTACACGCCGCCGCGTCAGCGCCGCGCACTATGACTTCTCCCTTCCCTTCCGCTTTGTCCCCTCCCTGCTTGCCTCCGTCGGCGTTCTCGTTCCCATCGTCCAGCCTCAGCCCCTCCCTATACTATCCCTTCAATCACTTCTCCGCCTCGCCATACTCGCTCCTCAACTCCGCAATCAACTTGGCTATGCGCTCGAGCGCATCCTCGAGCGTGAGGTCCTCATGCGCCTGCTCGTCGCGCAGGTCGCCGTAGTGCTGCATCTTCTCGCATGCGGCTTGGACTTTGTGGATCCCCAACGCGCCGGAGGAAGTGCGCGTTGGCGTTGAATGAACCATATATAGATATAGACTGGCCGCTTCTATCAGTTACGACACGACACTTCCGTGCCGAGCTCGGAATGCGCGGAAGATATCGCGGTCGATATGTCATCCATGACGCCGGGCGTGCCATGTGAGTTCTATTCGCGATTCTCGGAGAGCAGTCCAGACCAGCACGCAGGAGCTGAATTCGAATATCGTGCGCGGCGGAGTGCAAAATCCCTCGTTCGTTCGTTCGCAACAACTACGAGCCACCGCAAGCAAGATGGATGTGGGGGATGTGCTGGGAGAGGGTGGGGAGACAGGGGGGTTGCTAGTGGATACGTACGACGTCATCCGGCAAATCAGACTTTTCTTGACTTGCCTAAGCCTTGGGCGCTTGTACGCTTGATTCGCACGCGAGGGATCTTTGCAGTTCCCCCATGGCAGCCGACCCGCCACGACCCGATGCCCCTCCGCCATCCGCCGACCCGGCCTCTCCCCCGCCTCCTCCTCCGCCACAGACGCCGACGCCGCTGATCCAAACCCCGCCGCCGCCGATGCGAAGGATTCCGAGGCTCGTGCTTATCACCTCTACGCTCGTTTCTGTGCTTTGCTTACGATTTACGATTCCGATTCCGATCCACTCCCCGCTCGTGCTTATGCTTATCTGCGATTTGCCCTGTCTGTCTAACTGCGATTGCGTATCTGTATCTGCGATGGACGATGGACGATTCATACCAACCCCCCATTCGTGAATTGTGATGGTGCGGCGGCGGCGCACAGGCGGTGGACATGGGCACCTTCAGCCAGATCCTGGAGCTGGACGACGACGAGACGCACGACTTTTCGAAGGACATGGTGTTGGCGTTTTTCGGGCAGGCACTGACGACGTTCGACAAGATGGATGGAGCACTGTACGTTGCCCTCTCTCCCTGTCTCCCTCCTCTTTGGATTTCATGCGTCTACTAATTCGATCCTCCTCCTCCTACCTGCTGCTACCAACAGCACAGCCAAGAACCTCCCGGAACTCGGCTCCCTCGGACACTTCCTCAAAGGCTCCTCCGCCGCGCTGGGGATCCACAAAGTCCAAGCCGCATGCGAGAAGATGCAGCACTACGGCGACCTGCGCGACGAGCAGGCGCATGAGGATCTCACGCCCGAGGATGCGCTTGAGCGCATAGCGAAGCTGATTGCGGAGGTGAAGGCGGAGTACAAGGAGGCGGAGGGGTGGTTGAGGAAGTGGTATAGGGGGGGGGGGGGCCCCGCTTGACGATGGGGAGGAGGAGGGCGAGGACAAGGAGAAGGAGAAGGAGGGGAAGGGGAAGAAGCCATAGTGCGCGGCGGACGACCCAGTCTGCGAGGCGGGTCGGTCGCGGGGCCCGATGCTGTGGTGCCGCCGCCGCTGTCCCAATTCCAATCCGAAGTCGAATCTCCCAATCGCAATCCGAAGTCCTATCCCCATCCCATCACACCGACCGCGCTGGAGGAGGCTGGGATCGTTGACGTTAACCGCTGATGCTAGATGCTCTACTCTACTCTATATCGTTCGTTCGTTGTTCGCTGTACGCTTTCGCTGCTTGCTGGATTTTCCGCACTCTACTACCTCCTTGCATATAATCTCAATCGAATCCTCAATTCAGACTCACCCTCCTGCTCGTCAACGAGCTGACCCTCACCCTCCTCCTCGTCAATCGCACCCTCACCCTCACCCTCCTCCTCAACGAGCTCATCTCACATCTCAGGATCCTGGCATTGCTCTATAGTAATGTTATGCTGCGCACTTTTATACACACCCACATCCGATCCGGACACGGATCCGTCCAGTGTTCCGCTGCGGGATTTGAAGCTGGAAGTACAATAAAGTGACGTCACGAGCATCCGTCCGTCTATTCCATTCCATTCCAGCGCGTTCGAGCAGATTCCAGCCCATCCCGCGAATTCCCTGATTCGAAATTAGAATTAGAGAATTCCAGTCCATTCGCTCATTTTCGAAAAACCCCTATTTTTTTCGCGATATCTACAATCTACATGTCATCGTTACCCCACACGGCGATTGGCACTTGATTTTCTCCTGTCCCTGAATTTCAATTTAGATCGAGGGTGCCCTCCTAATTTCTAAAGGCCGGTATTTTTTTTCGGTGCTTGGTTGGGCGTTGTGCGTGCTTTAGTAACCACTGCAGCAGGCTTGAAGAGCCCTGCGAAGTTCTTCGCGTGCAGCTGCCAACGGCGCGGTCTCACGGCCACCTGAGAGAATCACGACCACCCAGTGTTGACCCACAAGACACCCTAATATTCGAACCCTCGGCAGCATTTGAAAGCGCCATTGGGTCCCCGGGTGTCGAATTCGTCGACGTCCTTCCGAGTACTGGCAGTCCCCGAAAACCAACGGGTCCTGGGAGGGAGTCCCCTGCAACGTTTAAACCGCCCCATTTTTTTTGCGAATTCCTTCGACTTGACGGGCTCACCCAGTTTACGGGCTCCGAGTGTCCTATTCGTCCTTCCGAGCTCGAAGGAGTCCCCTGCAACGTTTAAACGGCCCCATTTTTTGTCGAATTCCTTCGACCTCACGCGACGGGGACAGAGTACAGTTTCGCGGCGCTGCCGACTTCGGAGCCGTTCGATAGCTGATTTATTTTTGTGCTTGTTTCGGCGATACCGGCGTATGGACGTATCTTTGCGGCGTTCACTTGGGCGCAGAGGAAGGTGAATTGAGGCGCACAAAAAATGTCTTATCTTTCTCTCGACTGAAAACACCTCGACTGAACGGGAGTGCACACGCAAGTTTCGCGGATGAGCCCTTTTTCCGAAATTCCAATCGCAGACGGAAGCATCCGCAATCATTGCCCCCCACGAGTGACCCATCAATCGCATCAGGGTTCGCGATGCCATGATGTCATGCGCCCAGGCTGTCATTCGGCTCGTTGACGTGACAGGTCGTGGGAGCGGAGATCCTCCGAGTCCAGGTCCAGACCGTCGACGGAGAATACCACAGGAGGCCTAGGGAGACGCCGTTCGGAAGATGAAAACCGTACAGGTCGGAGGGCGAGTGGGAAGGAAGGAAATGCACGGGGAACGTGGGGTGCGTGGAGAGTTTTAAAGGAGGAATTTTCGCACCTCGGAGTCACTTTGAGTCCTTGTTCCAGTGACGTCCTTGCTTTCTTTCCGAACGTTCATCTCGTGCTATGGTTTGTCTTCCTTCATCTCCTCGGGTGCGACCTGACAATGAATCTCTCGCAGTCTACAAGCTCCGCCTCCACAAGCTCGAGTAATTCTCCTAGTAATCAGCGTGACCTCGACTGGCGCGTCCCGTCTGCGCTCCCGACCGTCGACAGCCCAGCGTTCTCGCAGATCCTCGAGCTCGACGACCCGGATGACGGCGCGCACACGTACTCCAAGGACATGTTCGAGCTGTATGCGTCCCAGGCCCCGGCGACGTTCAAGGATATGGATCGGGCGCTGTGCGTCTCGTCTCGTTTTTCGAATCCGCATAACTTATTCGCTATTCGTGCACAGATCAGCGGCGGACTTCCGCACGCTCGCAGACCGCGCGCACTTCCTGATGGGCTCGAGCGCCGCGCTCGGCGTCGCGCGCGTCGCCGCCGTGTGCGAGGAGATGGAGCGCGTCGCCAAGGCACGGCTTGCCCTCGCATCCGAGCACGACGAGCCTATCCTTCTGGTACCAACCCCGGCTCCTGCAAGCGTACCTGCCCGCGATCCTACCCGCGATCCTAGCACGTCGGATGAGTCGCAAGGCGGCCTCTCGGAGGAGCAGGCCCTGAAGCAGATCGCGGCGCTGCTGGAGGTAGGCAAGCGCGAGTACGCGCAGGCGGAGCGGTGGTTAAGGGGGTGGTATGTGGAGCACGCCGGCGCGGCGCCGCCTCCCAGTGCTAGCGGGGTCGACGTCGAAGAGCGGGAGCAGGGGGCCGCAAAATCGACGCCGGCATCGAGAGAAGGTGGCGCAGCAGGGTCGAGTAAAGCTCCGCCGCGGCCTACCGATTCGGACGCTACACCAGCACCGACACGGACCACACCGCCCGTTAAACAGCTACAAACGGATAACCCCCCCATTAACCGCTGACTCTCTCTGTCTCCCCCTCCCCCTCTCTCGCTCACGATCATCTTGCTTCCCCTCATGTGACTTTTTGCATCGTTCACGCATCGGACCATTGACCACTAGCTACCACCCCACTATGCTCTGTTTTTGTGACTGTTACTGTACTCGAACTTACGGACTACGCACACCGGATCGTCAACGACACCATACACTGTATTTGTATTTTCCAATTTGCGACTCTCTAGTATGATACATACCCCGCTACCCCGGATTGTCTGTACAGATTCACGCCACAAAGTCGACACCGCAGCCCGCTCTAACGCCCACGCCGCCGCCAAATTCCTCACTTAAGCTTGTTCCCTCTTGTCACCGTTGGGGCTCGTTCGACGTTAGAGGCAAGGCAGACCCAGGACAACGGAGACTACGCTGATAGCGCTCACCGCAGCCCGCTCTAACGCCCACGCCGCCGCCAAATTCCTCACTTAAGCTTGTTCCCTCTTGTCACCGTTGGGGCTCGTTCGACGTTAGAGGCAAGGCAGACCCAGGACAACGGAGACTACGCTGATAGCGCTTACCGCTTAGCCTCTTCTTCGCTTGTTCGGGATCCTCCCCTTTTCCGAGAGCTGCCGAGGTCGCACGCGTCGCAGCTGACGTCGCGTAGCGCGTAAATGAGGAGAGGGTGCATTACTCACACTCGGAGGTGACGGCATAGGCAGCTTCGGCACTAGAAGTGGCGAGAGCCTCGGAAGGAAGGCGATCGGAGTCTTCCACTGTTCGGCCGCGTGTCGGAGCAATTCGGGCTGGGCATAGGATCGTTCAGGACTGCTTAGACACCGTACCCAGTCTCTGCTCACTGGTCACCGCTGCGTGACTGCGCCACTTCTCACGTTTTGAGGTCCCCGTACTTTTTAAGCTCTCCTAGAACCATGCTGGTGGTTACGCCCGCTCATTTATTCGTGGCGCTTGCAGGCCGAGGCTCACTGCATGTCAAGCATGCATGGCGCGGGCTCTCACGAATTCTATGTCCGAGGATGAAATACATTTTATTTTACACTTTTTTTTTTGCCATTTGTGTGGACCTCTGTAATCAAATCCAGCAATTCAATACGCTCGATGTCTGGGGCTTTGCGTATCTCAAATCTCCTGAACCCTGACGACACGCCTATTGACGCGGTTCCACTGATCTCTCGGCTGTCGACGCTCTCCGAAAACAAAAACTCCTTGCTCGTACCTCCAGGAGATACATAATCATCTTCGCATAGCAGCAACATATCTAGAAGAAATATCTCCACCAGCCCCAGTAATTTCTCCATTGCCCGTCATCAGCCTACTATTCCAGCCTCCTCCGCAGCGAGGCTTCGGAGGAAGACTGCTTATAATGCACGAATCACTCGTGAAACTACGTGGATGTTTCTCTATACCTATCCTGTTGGAGCGGTCATCGAATATCCCGAGACCAGTTTGACCGGATCCATTGGCCATTTATTCAAATCGACCCATCAGATTGGTCGAATCCTGTTCTGAATGTTTGCCTATTCTCGTGGAGCTCCCTCAGGGCAGACGCCACCTGGAAAAGAGGTTTATACTGAGATCCTTTTGGATTCAATTACCAACAAGAAAGTCCTCTGCATTCGAGCCCACACGACTTGTTTGTGACCTCTTCCTGTTCTGAGCTTGTGCTTATTAGTCGATATTTTCCAGGCAAAGGCTGTAAAATCTGTCCATACCCGACGACAAGGAGCTTCTCGAGCTCCCTCACGTCTCAGCCACCCTTGCGGACGTGAAAGAACGGCTGCAAAATGATCGCGAGCAGCGCTCTGAAACATCCTCGCCATCCAAGGATGTTTTCTTGCGAACGGTTGCTTATCTCGCAGCAATACAGAAGCTTGGCTGCAGTCGGCCCTCTCGGAACAGACGTTCCTGCTTGCCTCAGAAGAGGAAGAACGGCAAACAAGGGAAATTTACCTTCATCAAGTTCAGCAGGGTATCGGATGCCGGATGGAATTTGTGAGGGCCGTTTGGTATTCGGTTACGGCGAAACCGAAGAGGGAGAACCTCGGTTGCCTATATGCCTGGTAAATACGCCATTCACATCCCCGGACTGCGGTCTGAACGTCTGTCTGGCTTCAGTTCAGAACATTATGTCCCCGGCAAAAGCAAGGACCACCCATGACTGGACCTTGAAAAGTGGTGCCTACGACGTTGCATACATTGAAGCAGTTATTACAGGCGACTTGGAGAGTCGGCACGTATTGAAAGACGAAGCCGCAAATCAAGGATACGGACCTGCAGTTGAATGCACGACCGTTTCGAACTTTTCAGCTCAAAAAGCCTTCTGTCGTAAGGATTTCCTTCGATTATTCAGAATCTTGGTGATTTATAGAGCGCAGCTGTTCCCCATCGAAATGAGGAAGGCGGACTAGAACAGCCTCTTTCGAACACCTTCCTTGCAGCAGTAAATTTCGTGTTTATGAGCCTTTGGAGAAGTACCGTCTTCTTGCCCATACATTCTGCTCATAACGACCGACGCACACACTCATCCGGTTCCACTTCCTACGAAAACACCACCGAAAGTGCGAGAAACATTAATGGGCCTCTTAGAACAGATGGTCGACGACTTGGCCGACCTCACTCCTCGCCGTTTTTCTGCGCCATCCAATTCTTAAATCCTTCCTCCCGTCAAGAGTTACCCCATCTTGTTAACCCCACGTTAGCAGACTGGCACGTTTCTCTTGCGAACCGCGAACATGTCAAGTCGTATATCAAACAGGCGCAAGAGGTCCATTATCCCTTTGGTACTGGTTGGAAAGGTGGCACATATATCTAATAGAAACTAATGCCCCGTTTGTTCAGGTGTTATCAATCTCAAGTCATACCAGGACGCTAGGCTTCCAAAGGAGCACCATTACATACGGCGCACTCTAGCACTCCCACTCAACTCTGAGCCTACAGACTCGGACGAAGATGAAGAAATCAGTCCTCAAGCGCGCAAGGATGATCGGCTACGAATTATTGTATGCATGACACCTGAGGCCAGTCGACGTCTTCTTGCCTCTGGGCGTTATCTCCAAAGCGATATTGGTTTCAGGCGGATAATTGGATTCAAAGAGTTTGAGGTGGCTGGTATGGAGCGAGACGCCAACACTAGTAAGTTCATTTCATTTCAATTAGGCGATTGGCCAAACCTCTTCTCAGGCATCATCTACTGCCGGATATATCTCAATCGAATGACTGCTCAGGCGCATCAGCGTGTTTTCGAAGAGATTGAAGCCATCGTCTTCGAAGACACTGGCAAGCGGCTGCAGTGGCACCACCTCCACGCGACTGATCTTGAAGATGGCTTGGACTGCATGATTTTGTCATGGACTGCCGACCAGCATCGCGGCCAAGCAAAAGGTAATAAATATATCATTGATTTCTTGTTCTACTGATTCACTGATACCGTCAGGTCTCGGCCTTCACCTTCAGAAACTCGCTTCTGCTATGCCGCCCAAGCCAGACTTGTATGAGAGCGAACGATTGCTCCAAGACTTATCACCATACGAGCACCTTCATCGAAATTTTCGTGTGTGCACCGTGCATTACTTCCGTCTTGTCAAGCTTTGTGCCACAACTGAACAAGTACGATGGCTAATGCGAAGTCTTGTTTGCATGGAGCATCCGGACTGGGATGGCACGATCCAAATGATTTCTGATCATGGGGGGAAAGCAGCACAAGGTACCGCTCTTCCATCTCTCGAACTGCTTATGTACTGACTTGGGACAAGATTGGCTTCAAAATAAAGAATCAAGCGGCTTTGTTTTTCGAAGGAATTTGCTGGCAAAAAAGCAGCATGCTGCGGCAAATATGGGAGGCCGGCGACAACAACTCAAATCTGATAGAAACCGCTCACCGAGATGTGAATCTAGAGGGCGTTCAGTGCACGTTGGTTGGCGGTTTGAAAAGAGGGCAGCAATTTGATACAATGAAGATGAAAACATTGAAGGCAACGCTTGTTTGCTTTCGCAGCATGATCTAACAATTTTTTCCAGGCTTTCGAATTGTATGGAGTTCCACCAACGTATAAAAGCACGCACATCTCTGCCAATGCCTTGACAAATCTAAAGCGACGAAGTATTGCAATTTAATAACCATACTTCTCTGTTATTGACCAGACGCCTTCCTAGCTAATCAAAATCACCGACAACTGGTAGCTGAAGACGTGAAAATTGCCGCATGGAATCAAAAATTCCAAACCGCTTCCGACTCACTGGTCAAAGCACGCCGAGCTGTGGAGGCGAAGCGGCGTCAGCTTACAATTGAAACAGACCTACACCGGCGCGTCAAAGTCCAAGAGGATCTGGATAAGAAATTGCGTGTTGAGGTGAAAGCGCAAGGTGCATGGGAGAAGCTTGTGAATGGACGGGCGTCTCTGACAGAGATTGGGTCGGGAAAAGTGGCACTGTTAGATCCAATAATGGTGACCGTAGATTATGTACAATCGTAAAATTATATACAAGCATTAAATCAAGAACATCTCAAGAAGCTGGGACGGGTCTAAGCATCCTCCTCTGTCCAAGATTCTCCACATTCTATTCCTGCCGACCGTAGCCTAGCTCGGTTGGTGTGAGCCAACTGCTTCCAAAAAAAGAGCTCAGATTTGAGCCTGCGGATGTCGTCCTCCAGGTCAGAAGTGCGTATAGTGGCCCGTGGGGAGTGAAAGTGAGTCTTTTTGGCTGGGCGCTGGTATGGTGTAGAGGAGCGCGTTCGGGGAAGACACCGATGAGGATGTGCGTAGTGATGATAAGGTCATCGCGGGCGATGGTCGCAGGTGGTCGCAATCCAGGAGTTTCGTCAGGGTACGAGGTCCAACCGGCGTGAAATGTCAATGTTTGCCATCTATGTGATCAGAATCTAGTTTGAGGCTGGCGACATGCTACATACTGGACGAATATTTGCCAAGGAGCTGGTCGTGGTTGTCGAAGGAAAGGGGTCTTTTGTTTGCGCCATGTTGTGCTTTAGTTCGAAGAAGACTTGCTCATTACATACAGGAACAAATGGACGCAACGCAAGCAATGGATTTATTTCACAAGCAGAATGGCACTACACGACGCTAGCAACAACGCAGCTATATGTACGCAAGATCAACAGCAAGGTATATATCCAGGGAGAATACTCACTGAATTTTTGAGGACGCCTGTTTTCTGGCGAACATATTTTACTGCTATTTACCAGGTTAGTGCATTGGAATCTCCAAGCCAAAAATATGTACTACTCACAAGCGTACAGAAGGACTTGGACTTGGGTGGCTCGTGGGTGTGAAGACGGAGGCACCAAATGCCCCAATATTCCAAGGCTCGTTCCTCAGTGGGGAACTTCTCCCACTTTGCTTCATGAACCCGGTTAACTTGAGCGAGTCCGTCGGCACTGAAAATGTTTGTACTGCTTCAGCGATCAAGCATCACACAATTTGAATACGCACTTCGTGAAGTATATCCCAGGCTCCTTGCCCTTTATGATGACATAATAATATTTACCAGCGTCATTGTCGTGGTCGGGTGTGGTTGATGCCGCCGTCAAAAAAGTGGGGGTACAGGGAGGACCATCGTGCGGCATTGTGGACAAGAACAACCAAAGAGGAAGGATTTTGAACCAGAGGCAAGGGAAAGGCGAATGCGCTGAAGAATTTCGTGTCATTGATCAGTTTTTATAGACTCACGCCTACATCTTTCGGCCGACATCTCTGTGCGATGAGCTCGGCAAATACGCTACGCATCATGCCTCATTTCATTGGAGAGGCATCTCAAGGTATTGAGGGTGGCCGCCACTTATTCCAAGATTTTCGAAAAGCGGGTATAGATAGTTTGTGCCTGAGGTTCTTGGTTTGAGGTGCGTCGAAGACATATAAGCTTATGGCGGTTTCTAGAGTTCACATTTGAATGTACCCGGCCAAGAAAGATAGAATGAAACAAGGAAATTGCACCTACAGAGCCATTTTGGGAGTCGAAGCTTGGTATGTCGCGACTCTGACATAACATCGGCATTCAAATATATAGCCAATTCTCAGCGTGACCTGTGACTCGACGCGTCTCTTGTACTTTAATATCTTTGTTTAGACGCCACCTATGCTTTGGCATCCACAGGCGAGAACGGTGCGGGGACCTTATTGCTGCATCATGGCTAAGGCGTGGTTGACCTTCTTTTGAACAGACTCGCAGTGGAACGGTTTTTGGGGCATTCTTCTCAGAAATCTGCACCCTTGGAACGCGTGGGTTTCACTTCGCCCCGCACCTTTCGCTGGCAGTGGCTGCCGAAGGCGATGACCAGGAAGACCACGAACCTGAAGACACTGATTTGGACGAGACGAATGAAGTGTGGCCAGCAAATCTGCTTGATGAGGTGGACGAAGAGTGGCCGCCCGACAAATCCGCTCGACGATGTTGATGACCTTCGAACTCCCCAGGCCCCCACTTCCCGTAAGCGCCGCAGATCAACTACGTATGAAAATTGTGTTGCCACTGGCAAGCCACTCGATGGCGCACATCGCCGTCGTTGTGCTAAACGTATTCGAACGAGAGCTGCCAATGGGCATGTTCCTAGTGCAGCAACTGTTGACGCCCATGTTAGGCCTGCAGAGCCCGTCCATGCGTCCTCATTGGATACAAGGTCCCTTCCGACGGCTCATGGTGCATACGGTGGCAAGGTCGAAACGAAGACTGAAAAATATGGCAGCAAAAAACGTCGCAGCCTTGCTGAGCTTCTTGGGCTGGGCCTTGAGTTAGTTACATGGGATGGAATGTAGGTTCCAGATGAATCTCTTTGCTCGACCATATCTGACATCTTTACAGCAGTCCCATTCCCTTGGTCGACAAGGCCGGCTGCATATTCGCTGTTCTGGCGGGGCAACCCACCGCCCATGGATATGCACACTCCGCACGTGAAGCCTTCAAGTTTATCCAAGCTGAGGGCAACAAAGCCCATTTCCCCACCTCCATGCTTCGCCACCGCCGAGGTCTCTTCGCAGTGATAAATGTTGGGCTCATATTTGGCAAAGGGCAAATGGAACCCGACCTGGCTCGATACGAAGGGTTATGCCCCACTCGGACAGAAACTCCTGGCCAACGAGCACATAAGACGGATGGCTGTGTTTGCCAGCTGTACGTTTCCTTCAATCGCTGATGAGCTACACCGACTCGACTCGATATCTTCAGCTACGTTCCAACTCTGGGCTCCACGGCTCTGGGGTTATTACCATGAGTATAACAAGAAACTGAGCGCCGCATTCCCGCACCTTCGCCGTCCATTCGCAAACTCTGTCTTCTCATGCGCTGCCTTCAATTTTGGTCCGCGTGTATGCACCTTCAAACACCGCGACGTCTGCAACTTGCCTTTTGGCTGGTGCGCCATCCAGGCACTGGGCAACTTCGATGCAAAGAAAGGCGGGCACCTCATCCTTTGGGATGCTAACCTTGTTGTCGAGTTCCCTGCAGGTGCACTTATCCTACTCCCGTCCGCCACCATTGCACACTCCAATGTGCCTGTTCAAGACCATGAGGAGCGCATCTCCTTCACGCAGTTCACCGCGGGTAACCTGTTCCGATTTGTGGACAACGGGTTTCAGACGCAGGATCAGCTTGCGTCCGCAGATCCCGTTGAGTATGCGCGCTTGATGGAGCTCAAGGAGAGACGGTGGGAGGAGGGGTTGCGGTTGTTTAGCACTGCGGAGGAGATGCTCGGCGCAAATTAGCATGGAAGAACGTACATACGCCTTTCCGTCCCATAAATCATTACATTATAATTTGTTTTACATTTGTATATTGGTACGAGCATTCGTTGTTAAAGCTGTTAAAGTCCTTTTTTATATTGCGTTTTTACATTTGTATATTGGTACTGTACTTTATGTAGTGCATTTTCAACATCTAAGTCATTTTCAAGCACAGATTCAAACGCCGTAATTAACGGTCTAATGCGACAAACAGCTGATGAAATGTGGTGTGGGATACGGCCACGGCGGCGCGATACCTGCATTGGTATCTGGTGCTCATAGCCAGCCAGCCGCATTCGTATCGGCAGCCAGCGATGGCGACACGTTCCGTGCGGCGGTCGATGGAAGTGCTCCGGTGTCGAGAACAGTGCTCTCGGCATGGGAGCATGCCCAGACTCCGGAGACATAGCGTCGCTTCAAGAACATGGCGCGTACCGACCCGACGATGCGGAACAAGACGGGCAGAGCGACGAAACACTCGACCAAGACCGAGCAACGGAACGGAGGGCAACAGCCCCCCGACGCAAACAGCGACAAACTCTCCAGCTGCTTTGTCCTTCGTATTTATTCTCTTCGCGGCCTCTCTGCCTTGGAATTCTCTTTGACTTTGCTCTACTTCTCTCTGGGCTCGAACCTCCGCCGCACCGCCACCTCTGCCGCCGTCGATGGCCAACTGACAAAGACGTCCGACATCTCAGCGCGCCCGCCCGCTCTCTCTCAGCGCAGCCGTCTCTCTCCCCATGCTCGGTGCCGCCACCGCCGCACACCACGCCCGACGCTCTGGTCAAGCACGCCGCGCCCGTGCTCGCTTGTCCCCGCGCACCTGCGACACCTGGCGCGCCGCCACACCACCCCGCCAGCTGCCTCGAACCTCCGGACACCGGACAGCTCACCAGACGTCTGCAACGCCCCGGCTCGCTACGCCTTGACTTGCGTCCCGAGCTCGCGCTCGCTCTCCGCACACCGCCGCTCGCCCGCACACCGCTCGCTCTCAGCCGCTCATGACGGCGCTCACCCCGCACATGGCGCAACGCCCGGCCCGCTGCACACGCGCTAGCCGCGTCTTAGCCCAACCCCACGCTCCACGTGCACGAGCTCCACGCCCCGCACCTCGACGGCGTGGACGCCACTCACCTCCGGCAACGCCGCCCCGCCACGCTCGACTCGCCGCACGTCCCCTCGTCTCCAAACCTTTCGCTCTCTCACTTCACACGCGGCACATCCCGACTCATCGCTGCGGGCACTGCCGCAGCCCGTCCTGACGCCAGGACAACGCGCTCGTCGCGACCGCGCGGAGCGTCACGCCACCGCCCCCACCAGCGCCGCATTCGATCGCGATGCTCACCCACACTTGCCGTGCACGCGGCGCGTCGCATCCACTGCCGCGCTCGCTGCCATCGCTCCAGTTAACCCGGGCTCTCTGCGCAGCACACTCCCGTCGCATCGGCACACCTCTGTAAATGCGTATTTAGTCGATACTTGAATGTAAATTTAAAGGCGTAATCAATCATACCAAGGGTTCATGAGGCCATGAGTAGAACGACGAAGGCGCGCCACACTCGTCTCGCCGACGACCCGCTGAGGCCCTGGTGAGAGCCTTATGCGGGACGGCTGGCAGGACCTGATGGTGGCCGTATCCCCACTCCTGTGTCGACGCCTGTTGGCGACGAGCTCCCGGACTGCTTAACTGCAGCACCGGGCCCAGGCTGCGTGCAGAGGGGGCCCTTAAAGTGGCCCCCACGCCAACCTCGCTCTTGCTCGGCGGCGGCCGGCCTGCCCGCACCCGTTCCACGTTAGCCAACAAACACTTGCACCCCGTGTTTGTGGTTCTCGACGCAAGCGCACGGGCAAGCGTGGTAGCATCGAGTTGGGAACAGGGCGGGATGCGTCCTTGTCCAGGGGACACATCCAGGCAGACGGGATTGATGTTGCGCCTGGGGGACGTGAAGTCTGTGAAAGCAAGTAGACGAGAAAAGCAGTGAATGGCGTAGAGACACACGAAGGACATCCTTGGCAGCCAAAAATCTTGCATGTCCCGAATGAATCAATAAAAAAAGAGGCGATCTCAATTCCTGCGTCAACGCCTGTTGGCGATGAGCTCCCCGGGCTGCTTAAATGCAGGTCCGGGCCCAGGCTACGTGCAAAGAAGACCCTTAAAGTGGCCTCCTCGCCATCCTCGCTGTTGCTTGGAGGCGGCACGGTCCACCCGCGCCCTGGTCCAGTTCGCCGGCAACACGCTTGCCCGTGTTTGCCGGTTCTCGACAGCCGCACATAGGGAGTTTCATGGCGGTGTCGAGTCTGGAGCGGGCGGGACTCTTGAAGTCCAGGTAGACAAGATACAGTGCCTGATTTGAAAAAAAAAAACTCCTGGCGTGACGGGCGTATCAGCGAGGGAATGATGAATGAGAGGACCACTCACAGAGTACACACAAGTAGCCAAAATCAAGCTGCCCGTTCATTGCAAGCTATTTGAACCCAAGAAAGTGCGGAAAAAAAAACTCTACGCAGCTACTTCTTTATCACCGAACGTAGGGGCCTTGAAACCGCGTCCGTTCTTGAAGGAAACCCAATCACCGTACCAGGCTCCCGCACTGAAGTGTCCTTTTTCTTCCACGGCTCTTCTTCTACCCGAATCTGCTGCACAGCCTTGTCGATAGTTTTCACATAATCGCAGGTTTTGACAGGACAACGCAAGACGACCCGTGACTCTTCATCGAGGCTGACCCTGAGGGACGATACGACGAAGCATTTGGGGCACTGGTGGGGAACAGACTGCCCAAACGGATGCCGCCCAGAATGATGCCACGAGTACCTGAAGACGTCGCCATCCTCAAAGTACATGAGGATGTCGGTGTGTATCCCAAGCTCGCAATGGCTGGCAAGGATGCGGGCGAAGCTCTTCCCGTAGCGAGCAATGAAGAACGCGTGGACTGTGTCCTGCAGAAAAGTATTCGCAGCGGCCGGCAAGAAATGCTCGACCGTGAATCCGATCGCGTATTGGATTTTGGCACTGCGGCTGCGATGTGAGTCCACCAAAAAAACCGTGAATCAAAAACTGACGTTTTGACAAAGGCACTGACTTCCTCACGCGCGTCGCTGCGATTCAGGCCGCCACACGAGAGAAAAATGAGCATAGATCCCGAGGCTGCCTTAATCACGGCTTGGAGTCGAGAGGGAATGAGAATGGGGAGGACCTTTGGCTCCTCCGTTAACTGACGTGTAGGAGAAAGTTAACAATCACGCAGACCTGATGAACAGGGGAAGCAGCTAAGCCTTTGGGTTCAATCCAAAGATCACCGGTATCAGGCGTCGAGTGAGTGGTAACGAAGATGAGGACAGTCTCGGGCTTGAATCTAAACAACGGCATGTGAGAATGGGACCGCTCTTCGAATAAATTGGACGCACTCCTCGAGGTCGGCGACGACGCCCTGAATTTTCCTGTGGAATGCGTTGCGCTTTTTGGTGTCATGAAGGTTGAATACAAGCTCACAGAGCTTGAGTTGCTGTGGCGATTCACTATAGTACGGACGGAGGTGGCTATGGACAACGTGAGACGCGTCACCGGCGATGTCGACCCCCTCCAGGTGGATGGAGATGATAACCGTTCGCGCGGTGTCGATAATGGGCCACTGCCCGCGGAGACTTTGATTCCCGAGATAGCGCACAACACCCAGTGGCCGGCCGTGCTTCCAAAAACCCTGCTGAGGGTTAAGCCTCTGCAAAGGTGGAGAAAAAAGCACTCACCTGGTATGGAGCCAGTGCTGTCTGTTTGGGAATCACAGCTTTTTCCAGGCGGGGAATCTCCTTAGCCCCAGAGACCCAACATTTTGGGCAATAAAACACGAGCTCGTCGTCGACTTCTGTGGGGAACTCCAGACATTCGGTGCAAAAATACCGCGGACAAAGTGAGCACTTGATAAGCGTGCCACCGTCCTCGCATCCAGAGCACCACTGGAAAGGAATGAGATAGTTTAGATCAAGAAACATTGAATACTCCCGTTGTTCTTGTCGGACGCGGGTGGGAGGTCAAAATAAGGCTTGAATGAGGACAGTGAGCACACTAGTTAACCAGCCACATTACAAATTCGCACCGCAATTTTCTGTCTTTTGGTGGGAGGGGCAGGCACCACTACCTGAGCTTGAGCTGCAGCCTCTGCAGCCGCAAGGTCATATTTGGGGGCAGATCCTCCATTGGACTTGCGAGCTGTTTGCTTGGTACGAGCCATAAAAGAGTGGGCAGAGAGAGAGTGTGTGTGGTAGTGAGACAAAGAAAGACGACCGCTATCATTGAACACGTGGGCATGTTGACCCGGTCACGTGATCACATTATTTGATCACGTGTCCAGACGCGAACGCGTCTTTATATGCGACGCGTCCAAAAAAGGCTCGACCTTTTCGTTCCTTGCTACCCACTAGATAATCCAAGAAAATGATTTTTATTGAAAAACTACAATCTATTTTTCCCGACAGGCTACACCATGGTTATACATGCAATGAGCAAGGAAGTAACGTTCACATTTCCGGCAGTGCCCAACCAGGTGCTGAAGAGTTGGTCCGTCCATTCCGGCGCCATTTGCAAGCCGCTTCAAAATCTTCAGTTCGTTGTTGTCCAGGCCCTCAACATCAGAAATACCTTGGATAACATAGTTCAGCCCAGTGCATTAACGTTCAAATATTGAATATAAACTCACTATGCGTCAAGTACTTGGGGAAAAAAAGCTCAGCGGTCCCACTCGCGATAACCTCAATCTGGAATGGTCCTGCTTCACCCATGTAACCCGCAAGCCATTCCTCGGCGGGATCAAAACCCAATCCCCCTGACTTGTTGCTCTCCCACTTTCTTGTGAGCAGCGAGTCAGGTGCCGGACCCAGAGGAATATATTCCTCTTTTGACGTGCACGTCTTGTAGATACTGCTGAGATTGACTGCCAAGCTGGATTAATGACGCCACTTCACTTATGGTGATGAAGACCCACGGAAAAATTGGCAGCGCGGCTGCTCATGGTGACAAATGGCAACTGCGACATCGCCAAGCCAGATAAGTATGCGGCAGGGCATTGGCCCAGAATCCTTGGTTCCTTTTGGACAAAAGCAAGACCAGTAGAGATTTTGCTGGCGAAGGTACTTCGCCAAATGGACGGCAGGCACTGGCATGTTTCCAACGAGGGGCCTATACTTGTGTCAGTATGAATTGCTTGGAAGTTTTGGCATGAACACACCAGGAAACTTGGCCTGCCTCACGAAGAGTAGTTGAATAGAGCAACAGCTCAGTCGTTGCACGCTGCGCTTCGGCCTCAGGTCCATCAAAGAGAGCAGGATTTGCGGGCAAAGGGTGAGCATTGACCCAGTGTGCAAGAGAGTACGAGGGATCGATCACGAATGTGGTTTGCATCGAGGGCTTGGGCAAGTAAGGGCGGTGAAACAGCGAGCGTTCCTTCCAGGACATGAAGGGTGGGTCGGAGCGGCGTCTCCTACCAGCACGGACATTATTTGAACGGCCAGCGCGGTGGCGTGCCTCGCGCTAGACGAAGCTGAGGCTCTTTTCCTCGTGGCCGAGGATAAGTGCATTGACTGCTTGGAATTTTTCTAGTTCGGCGAACACATCATGCATGTACAACTTCAAGAAAGGCGTCGTATTTTTTTGGGGTTGAGTACATACAGATAAGACGCACAAAAAAGATTCAGGACAGCCATACGAAACATTCAAGAAAAAGAGCCACCGCCTGAATTATTCGCCGTCTCTATTCCCCCGGTCTCCAGCCCCGCCAGCAATCCCGATGTACTGGCCTGGGTCGGTGCAATGACCTGACGAGTCGAGGTGGAGCTTGTGAGCTGGCATGGTCCACGAGGTCACAGGCTTCGCAGAGAACGATGGCGGAAGACACGAGCATCCAAACGTCAGCAGGTACACCCAACCTTGAATTCCATTCGATCCAGGCAGCACCAACAGGGCTATGGCATGTGTCGCCGATCCAGGTGGGGCGTTTCCCATCTCGATAAGTCCGAAAGCTATAGGTGATGGCCAAGGGTTCGGCAGCTTCAACTAAGAGAAGCAAATGAGCGAAAGTGAGATTCAGAATAGGATAGGCTCATACTGGGCAAGACGTCAGGATGGTTGGTGCATCTCCCTTCGCGCCGGTGCTCGTTGTAGCCATCCGGTGAGAAGTGGTTCATGCAGCAATCACAGACAACGGTTGAGTGCATGAGTGCAGAATAATCGACGTACGGGACGCCAAGAGCCTGGCCCATAGCGGATATAATTTGACCGAAGGCTGGCCCATGAATAAGACATGGTTGAGCCGACGACGGTGCAAGTTAGCGTAGACATGGCGATCATAAACGAGGAGTAACGGGTGCGTGGTTGCATCGTCCCATAGTGGATGGACAGACGAATCTTCTTCGACATTGCGTTGGGTTCAGAATTCATGAAGAAAATGGACGGGACTCACTTTTGAGCAGACCTGTTCGGGTGGTTATATCGAACAGATAGGCTAGCAGGTCAATATCTAAGGGTAGGATAAGTAATGCGCTCTGCAAGGAAAGCCAAAGAAGCCCACCAGCTGTTTTGCGTGCAGCTGCCACATCGGCAGTATAGAAGGAGCGCAGGATAGGCTCCAGACTTTTCAAATGCGGAGCAATAGGGAGGCGCGACGGCGAGGCGAGGCTGGTTGCCGGTAGGCTGAGTCAACGGCACTGGTGGCGCAACCAGCCCTGGGGTCAATGGCAATGCTGGGGACCGCACTAGAAATGGACGTTTGGGAGCTGGGAGGTGAGATCGAGGATAGACCCAGGCTGGAAACTGAGCCAAACGAGGAGATAGATGAGGAGGAGGACGCCTGGGAGGACGAAGGGCCTTCGTGGTCTTGCTGTTCTTCGTCTTCTTCGTCATCGCCGTATTTTTCGCCTGGGAAGAAAAAGAGGTACGTTGTCAACGGCTAAGATGAAACGAAAAAAAAGAAGAAAAAAAACGTCACGGTCAAAGCTTTCGCGCTCCTCCCAAGTGAGGAGAGTCCGAGTGATGTTGATCCGAGGAACGACCACTGAACAAGACAGGAGTAAATCAGAGACGCTCAAAAAAAGACAAGACAAACTTTTAAATTCGCAGCGGTGATCAGCAGCATAGTAAAAATCGGCAGACCCTCCTTGATGAATGCCGTCCAAACGGAGAACGAGGGGGTCGTATGCAAAGCCGCTGCGTCGCAGGTGTGGACAGAAAAACGGCGAAGCAAACGGCTCCCAGACCCTATGGAAACCAGACGCCGCGATGTCTTTCCTGGACCGCCCCACAACGTTGAGGGCTGTATTGTAAGCATGAGCAATGAAGGAAAAAAGTAGCTGCCGAAGGGATGCACCGTGGATACTCAGCATAAGAGTTAGAGTCGTGAATGAATGTACAGAGCTTCTGTTGTCGAATATTGAGCTCGATGAGCTGGTTGTAGTGCTCAATCATTTGTGGATCACCGCCGTTATGAGGTCGGGGCAGATTAGACTTTTGGCGATGGAAGTAAGGTGCAAAGCGGCGACTCATTTTTTGAGCGTGAAACAAGAGGGAACAAGAACAGTTGCAATGAGCATTTGGTTGCGGCTCGTCTTATAATAATGCCTCAAATGGTTTTGCGTCGCTCCTCGGAGTACTTAGCTGGTTAGCAACTGTCAGCGGATGAAAAAAAAAATTGAAACAAGCGGAAGCAAGTATGTTGGAAGTAAGTCGCGGAAGTAGAAGGCAGTAACGCGTCGCGTTACTGCCTTATAGGGATACTAGACTGGCGCGACTGGGTCCAAAGCCATCGATACACTGTGTAGCAATACAAGACCATACATATTATGTCCTATTACCTGGCCCGTGGCTCCCGGGCCTTCGCAGACGCCTAGATCTGCCCGATGGACAGCTGTCTGTCAAGAACGGCGCCTTCCGCTTCGACCCGAGTGTGAGTAATGCACCTATTACTCCGCGTAAATGTAAGCGCCGCAAGCGAGATTAATCGCACGCGGCCCCCGCCGGCTCCGAGCGCGTATATATCATACGTGAGCGGGGCCGTGTTAGTGCCGTGTTCAGGTCTGAGGTCGGGGGCGGCGCGGCGCGAGTGAAGCTCGCTGGTGGAACAACGGTTATCGCAGAGGGGCGGCCGCGGGACGTTGGCGTCGAGCAGCTGTAAATTAATTACAGAAGCTTAAGACGGGCGCCTTTCTGTTCCAACACGCTCGCCCGCCTGTGAATATCAGATAAGAAAGAAAGAAATCTGGCCGATGAGCCGAATAAGTCAGTAGCGCCGAGGAAGGGAAGTAGCTTAATTAAGATGAATAGATAGGAGGAGGATATGTGATAGTAGGATTTCGGGCGCCGGTATCGATTCAGGTGATCTGGGGCATCGACGTAGGGCTGACGATGGATGGGGTGCGGGGCCGAGGGAGAAGATATATGCGAGGTGCGAAAATGAACTGGTGCAAAACAGAAGACGGATGTCGTGCGCGGGTGTTGCATCTGCATCTGAGAAAAAAATCCGATTCTGGACGAGGGGTCCAGGGACAGGTGGTGCCGGATTGGTTGCGGGACTCGAAACGGGAACGTAGAGGAGAAAACCTAAATTCAATGAACTGATCTTTCGGTTCGAAATCGAGAATCGCTACAGCACCTAATTGTTTGTTTTTTTGCGCCGGCCGACTCGGATGAACTTGGTATGGATTTTCCGCGGGATGTACTGGCTCAGAGCAGGGCGTGGAGCAACCAGATTGCGAAATGAATACTTGAGCGGCGGCAGGTGGGGACAAGGGCGTAAACCCGCACGAAAAATGCGGGAAATGCTGCCCCCGGAACCTGGGGCTCGGAGCGACTGAGCAGATTGAGAAATAAGAGCTCTGCACAGAAGTCCGGAGATGAGATGTGTGACGTGCTGATTCGGCCCAGCCTCGTAATTGGGAGCTAGTGGATGCATACAACAGGAGCACCAAATATTCTCTGTGAAGGTACACTGGACCAGTCTGGACGCCTGGAATCTGGCGTGAGCCGACAGTGGAATCGACAACGATGGATTGATCCTGGAATTAAATGCAGAATGATGATAAGCTATCTCGGATGGCGGAGCACCGAGAAATGTCCTGTAGGTTATTTAGATAACGTCGATTTAGAGGCGTCGGAGAGGGAGATGGTGGGCCAAAATAAAGCTAGAAGAGAGGAGACGCCCCGAGACACCGAAGGTTCATTTTGGGAGGTTTCGGCCGGCTTCACCGAGACGTAGAGCCACCGAGGTTGGTTTCCTCTTCCTCGCTAGGATCGTTCCGTTCAGATCCGAGTATGATAGTGTAAACGGGAGCCGGAATATGGAGCAAGCTGTCTAATTATACAGGCTGGTTTCAAGCCTAGTATAGGAGAGCTAGAAAGACAGTGGAAGAGTCATGAATTATTTGTAGATAAGAACTTGAACAGAGATGTTCGAAGAAACTTAACTTTGAAAATAAGATGATATCGCAGTAACGGTCCGAGAAGACAATTGAGGCGAGTCCGGCAGAATTACAGAAAGCCACAAATAATCATGGCCAGATGCAAACCAACCAAGGCGCGGGTGCCAGTCGGACCACTTTCCCAACAATTCGCAACGCATCCAGAAAGCATCACTCAGCACATCCGCAAAGCCGTGCGGGAAAAATAAATGCACAGTCAACAGAAAGAAAAAGCAGGAAGCAGGGAAATAAAGCTCGAGACGCACCGAACACATGGAGGTTTGGTTCAAGTTCAAGTCGGTCACAAATCTGTCACGTCACATTCGCGCCTTTCACTTCGACATTTTTCGCCAGAACAATGCCCGACGCGGTCCAGCAGCAGCATACTATCTCCCCCTTTTCATCGCATTCCCTGTGAAATCACTTCCGAAATCTTTATCCACTGCCTTCCAACCTCCTACTCAGACCGCGAGTTGAATACCGCTAACCCACGCGAGGCGCCGATGCTTTTACTGCGTATTTGCAGGATTTGGCGCGAAATAGCCATCGGGACGCCTGCACTGTGGGCTAAGATGGAGTTGTCGATGCACAATGCGCGTAGACATGACACGGCTCAGGCGTGGCTTAAGCGCGCGAAGGCATGCCCGCTGTCGGTGAAGTTGTATCACTGGGCTCGCGGCGAAAGAGAGAAGTATATCTCCGATTCCGAATATGCCTGGTCGGACGAAGAAAATGATGACGAATATAGCTGGTTCATCTCCCCTTTCCAAACGCTTCTTGGGCGTGCCGAAAATGTGGAGTTTCTAGAGCTGTCGGCCATTCCTTTGGACTACATACGGGACTTGGACCGGCTCTCGGGCTCCTGCAGCTTTCCTTTGCTCCAGAGACTAACACTTGACGTCGAATTCGATGATTGGAGTGGTTGGGCGGGAAGTCCTTGCGCTCGACTCTTCGCGAATGCTCCTCTTCTCCGCGAGGTTTCACTCATAGGGGTCACCCCGCCTCTCTTTCTTGGATCTCTCCCGTGGCACCAATTCACCAAATATACCGGCACAAATGCCTATCTCACTGATTGCATGGACGCATTGCGCCTCAGCTCGAACCTTGTTGAATGTACTGTGGCATCCGGCGGGATAGACACAGATTCCGTGGAGATATTGATTCACTCAAGCCTGAGGTCGTTGACCCTGTGCGAGCATGAGTCGTGTTGCAGCACAGACATTTTTCAATTCCTCACTCTGCCTGCCCTGGAAACCCTCCGAATCCTCGACTGTAAATACGAATGGTTCGAACATCAGGAATTCGTGGACTTTCTAACACGTTCCTCCGCGCCCCTGCGCCAATTCACTATCCGATTAGACCCTCACATCGCACTAGACATTGGAGTCTTCCTATCCATGCCAGGTCTCGTCGCACTGGAGATGTGGAACCCGCACGAAATATTCTTGTCGGCTTTCTTCTCATATTTCGACGACATCGCTGTCCTGCCCCAGCTTCAATATCTTTCCTTTTTTCACCCCCGCCATTCTTCGGAACGTGTTGCGTCCAAGCCAGTGGAGGATGTGAAAGTTGGTTTAACAGCCAGATGGGATTCCAGGCACCGTGCACCTGCGCAGTTGAAATCGTTCTCTCTCGTGTGGGACCGAGATGTCGGAGACTTGCCAGAGGATATCCTTGTCCCATTCAGGACGATGGCATCAGAGGGCTTGGATATCAGTCTGAAGAGTCCAACGCGATCCTACATTTAACGAAAGGTATTTTGATTTCCGTGATTCCATTCTTATATTCAATTGACCGTCAGTTGCAGACCATGTCCCCAATACCGTCCTTTCTTTCTCCAAGTCGAGGTCTTGCTCCAGGATGTCCGTGTTTGTTTTCGCATAATTGACATGCTTCGACCAACTTGCGTGAATTGAATACAATTGAAGATCTATCTCTGCAGGGGAGACCAAGGTTGCAACTCGTGCACCAGAAAAACGTGAGTGGGATTGCAGAGTTGTTCCTGTCAAAGATTCCGGATCCGGTAATTCAAAGTCTCAGACAAGTCTCGGATCTCATCACTCGCACGCCACTCAATTTCTTTCTCTTCTAAAACAATGCTCGACGCGCTCCAGCCTGTTCACAAACTTCCCTTTGAAACTACATCTGAAATCTTCATCCAATGCCTTCCAACGTCGTACACGGTTCGCGAATGGAATACTGCCAACCCGCGTGCCCCAATGCTTTTGTTGCATGTCTGCAGGATTTGGAGGGAAATAGCCATTGGCACGCCTGCGTTGTGGGCCAAGATGGAGCTCTCGATGGATAATGCCCACAGCCATGACATAGCGCAAAGGTGGCTCAAATGGGCGAAGGCATCTCCGCTCGCTGTGAAGCTGCATCAATGGCCTTCCGAAGAGTCACAGGAGGAAGATACCTGGTCCATCGCCATCTTTGAAACGCTCCTTGGCCGTTCCCGCAATTTCGAGTTTTTGGAGGTCTTGGACATACCTTTGGACTACGTCCGCGAGCTGGACCAGCTCACAGACTCTTCCAACTTTCCTTCGCTTCAGAAACTGACAATCGGTGTCGAAGAAGATGGATTGGACCGAGAGTCAATGCATGAAAAGCCTTGCATTCAGCTCTTCGCCAACGCTCCTCTCCTCCGTGAAGTAGAATTCATCGGCGACACCTCACCCAAATTCTTCGGAGCCCTGCCGTGGCCGCAGTTAACGAAATATACGGGAACATACGTCCACATCGATGACTTCTTGAATGCATTGCGTATCAGCTCGAACCTCATCGAATGTACTTTGGCGACCGGCAGATTCGATCGATATTTCATGGAGATATTGCTCCATCCGAGCTTGAGGTCGTTGACCCTCTGCAGGGATAACTGCTTCCATCATCCCCGCAGCCCAGGAATCTTTGGTTTCCTCACTCTACCTGCTCTGGAAACCCTCCGAATCCTTCGATGTCCAGACGACCTGTTCAATGATCAGAGATTCCCGACATTCTTGACGCGCTCCTCCCCGCCCTTACGCCAATTCACTGTCCATTTGGACCACAATATACTAGACGATGACGATACTCAACTGAATGTTGACGCTTTTCTATCCATGCCCAGTCTCATCGAGCTGGAAATCTGGAACCCGCAAGAAATGTCCATTTTTTTCGCCCATTTCACCGCTGTCGCTTTTCTACCCCAGCTTCAACACTTCTCCGCCTTTCACCCATGCCATTCTTCCCTAGACGTTGCACACACGCAACTGAGGACAGTGCAAGCGGGTGTATCAGCCAGATGGAATTCCAGGAACCATGCAGTTGCACAGCTAAAATCGTTCTCTGTCGTTTGGGACCGGGACATAGGAGACTTGCCAGAGGATATCCTCGTCGCGTTCAGGACGATGGCATCAGAGGGCCTGAATATTAGGCTGAAAAGTCCAACACAATCCTACATCTAACGAAAGGTATTTTGATTTCACAATTTTTATACCTGCAGGCCTACTTGATCTTCCTTCCCCTAGAAATCGAGGTAATTCAGCCATCGAAGCTATCCTAACACTTTTCTATTCTTACTCATAGCGATGCGCTCGGTCAATAACGATCTAGTAAACAGAACAACGGAGGACGCAGTTCGTACGCCCTTTTGTTCGATTATATTTCTGTATGATACTATAGTGGCTGTATAAAGATTCTATGATAACATCTACGCTTGTGCTTTGACGACGGGAGAAACGAATGGGTAGTCAGTGTATCCCTTCGGGTCGACACTCCCCTAGCGCATAATACCGCGAGCGGTCGCCAATGGTGAGCGCAATGTCGTGGATGAGGCGATACGGCAGATCCGGCTAAGAAAGGTTTCAGTCGCAGCCCTCTCCTCTTAGTGAAAACACTTACATTGGCAATATACGGCCGTGCAAAGGCAATTAAGTCGCCCTTCTCCTCCGCGACAGCGATAGCACTGGCTCGGGTATAACCTCCCGCGCTAATAAAGGGTTTATTTCCCCAGATTTTACGCAAGAAGTCGTTCGAGTGGTGCGTCCTAGTCGAGCTGGCGTCGCCATCGCCGTCGCTGCGAGGTTCGACAGCGTGAAGATATGCCAAGTCGGGATAGCGATCGCGGAGCTCGGTGACAAGATGGGCGTAAGTAGGCATCGGGTCGTCGAAATGCATCTCTGTCGATTCTCTTTCAGCATGGACGAGTTGAAAATGTATGTATCTGCGTACCTTGCCAAGTGCCCCATGGACTGATTCGGAACGCTGTCTTTTTCTGTCCCACGGCTTTCACAACGGCCTCCGTGACTTCCAGTGCGAACCGGACGCGATTCTCTATTGAGCCGCCGTATGCGTCGGTGCGGAAATTACTTCCCGGGTGCAGGAACTGGTCGATCAGGTACCCGTTTGCACCGTGGATCTCGACACCGTCGAATCCGGCTTTGTGAACGGCGTTCGTCGCACCCTGTGCAAACAACTCCGCGTACTCCTTAATCTCGTCCACGGTGAGAGGACGCGGCTTGGGACCTCCGGGCAGAGGAATGTCCGACGCGGAGACGGCGGTGATGTCCTCCTTTTCCAAGACGTCCGCCTGAACCGCACGACCGAGGGCCCATATTTGGAGGAAAATGAAAGAGCCCTTCGCGTGGACTCGGTCTGTTACCTATGATGAAATCAGCAAGCGAAACAAAAGTGGGCTTGAAGACGGCACCCACCGCTTTCCAGACGGATATCTGTTCTTCGGACCAGATTCCTGGAGTATTCTTGGCCCCTCCAGCACGCTGTGCGATCAGAGTCGCCTCTGTGATGAGGAGACTTCCAGGGGTGCTAGCGCGCTGCTCGTAGTACTCTGCTACGAGAGGAACAGGCGTATGGGTGTCATCGACGCGATAGCGTGTCGCGGGAGCGAACACAACACGATGGGCGAGTTCGACATCTCCCACTTGAGTTGGTTGGAATAGTTTTGGAGTAGACATTGGATGTTAGGTACGCTGAGAGGCGAGAGGCAGATTGAATCAGGCACTTGTTGTTGACCACTCTCTCGTCTGAGGCCTGTTATAAGCTTGTTGCTGACCACTCTCTCGTCTGAGGCCTGTTATAAGCTTGTTGCGGAACCAGATGCTGCCCCCCGTGCGCGCGAGGATGGTGACGGTCGGCCATGGTTGGTAAGTAAACTCTGACTGAGCTCACGTACAGAGAAGAGTTGTAGACTTGTAGGATGTTCCCATGTCAAAGTCACGACCGCCCAAGAATACATGTCCGTATTCTTCCGCATGAATTCCGACTGGCTGTAGATGTCGTTTGCTCGGTCAGAAACGGCCAAGCGGTCTCTAGTCTCATCAAAGTCGACAATTATGGTGTTCAGACTTTGGTACGGTCATTAGAATTGTCGAGAGTTGTCGAGTTTAGCCGTTAAACTTTAACCTGAGCATCGCGTGCCGGTGAACAGCACATTACTCAGGCTACAGAGCGGCCAGATATCAAGACGCCTAATACCTATACAAACCGGTGCCGGCGAATGGTTGACAAAATGGCAGAGACTTACAGAAAAGGGCCGGATTGCCACGAGCCACTGGCGTTTGCAAGTTCAATCCTGGACTTAATTCGCAGGTGGCTGTGTCTCTTCTGGTCCGAGTTGTTCCGCGTTATGCGTCCCTCCCGCAAGTGGCGAGCTCAAAAAAAAATCTTTCCGAAACATTTGCATGTGCCGATGCGATTAAAACGATTGGTCCTCAACAAAAGGCAGAGGGGAACTCGGGGCGAACCATGAAAATGTAGACCGCCATCTAGTTTACATCGCGAATGATTCATATAATTCCTTTGTCCCTCAATTCTTTGATCCTTTCTGCGCTGTACCCAAGCTCCTCCATCACCTGTTTGAAGGAAATGAATCAATAGAGCAGAAGCATGGTTCAATACATACCTCGTCCGTGTGCTCTGACAGCCACGGCGGCGGTCGCCGGACCTTCATCTTCTCGCTGTTGTACGATACCGCGGGCGCGACGAGCTTTATCTTCCCGGCTCTTGGGTGCTGGTTTCCAGCTCAAACTAAAAACTAATAAACGAAAGACACATCCCGCACCTCGACCTCTACCGTCACGCCCCGTGCCACGGCCTGCGGATGCGCAAACGTCTGCTGGATATTATTTATCGGGCCGAAGGGCACTCTGCGGGCGGAAATTTAACAGTCGCCCCAACAACCGAGGAAAAACGCACCCCAGGCCAGTGAGTCGGGTAAGCCAATGCTCGCGATCCTGCTGCATCAGAGCGTCCTCAATAATGCGCACGAGCTCTACGCGGTTTTCGACGCGCTTCTCGTTCGTCACGAAGCGAGGGTCTAGCACGAGCCCGGGGTTACCAAGCACCTTTTCGCACAAAATCGCAAACTGCTTGTTGTTCCCTGCGCCGATCATGATAAAGCCGTCGCGGCATGGGAAGACCTGATACGGAACGACCGACGGGTGCGCGGTGCCGTGGCGCGAGGCCTCCGCTCCCGCGATCAAGTAGTTTGACGCAATGTTCGCGAGGCCAGCGATCTTGAGAGTTGAGAATCAGACATCTGCATATGTGGATAGCAAAAAATAATAGGAACCTGCGATTCGAAGAGATTACAGTCAATCCAGACACCTTCGCCAGTCTGCTGGCGCGATAAAAGCGCAGCCATGATGGCGCCGTGAGCGTACAAGCCGGTTGCAATGTCGGTCGCAGCGACGCCAACTTTGGATGGCGGGCGGTCGGGCTCGCCGGTGCTGAATTGCATTCAGCGCAGGATTATTGGGACAAAAGAACGCACATGTGCATCAAGCCAGCCTCCGCCTCCACAATAACGTCGTATCCCGCTGCTGTGCGGTAGGGGCCAGTCTGGCCTATGTCGAGTTAGAAAGATTATCGCGTCTGCTATTGAGAGACTAGCCGTATCCTGATACACGCTTAGGAATCGAGTAACAGCGACTGTGAGAACGAACGGACCGGTGATCGACGCGTAAATGAGGCGCGGGTTTATCTTGTAACAGTCCTCCCAACCCAAGCCCATAGTGGCAAGCTTTCCTGAGATGAAGTTCTCCACAAGTACATCCGCACGCGCAACAAGCTTGCGAATGACTTCGAGCCCCTCGGGTTCCTTGAAGTTGACGGTCATGGAGCGTTTGTTTCGATTCACAGCGAGAAAATAGGCAGATTCCGGAGGTAGATGGGCAGATTCTGGTGGTGCGGAGGCAATTGTCGGTGCGGAAGGAGGGCTCCATGTACCTAAGATCAGTTATACCAATATACATGTTCGGAGAAGACAGATTTACGAGTGTCGTCGCCACGAGTGATCTCTTCGACTTTAACAACGTCTGCACCGAGGTCGGCAAGCAACATGGTTGACATCGGCCCCGCGAGGACGCGAGTTAGGTCCAGAACGCGAATTCCCTTCAACGGCGGAGGCATTCCAGTCGGTGGGCGCATATTCTGAGTCTGGTACTGGCGAATACCCACCCGGGCGCGCAGGCGGATAGGCCGCAACATGAACCGGGACATGGGTGTGAAATTCAAGTCGAAGCGAGAGTAATACGAGGTCTATTGCCGGACCAATGACAGAACAACTTGATGCATTCCTCAGAAAGTCGAGGCGACCAGCAATATGATTGAACAGAGGTTTACTTGGAGCCTCGAGCTTGAACGAGAGCCGGATACAGCGTGCGGTGTGTTCAGAAAGGACGTGGCGGCACGAATCGGCCCGATTTCAGCCGCTTGGGCTTACATGTCTTTCTCAGCTGCGACTGGGGTGCAGCTCGGTCATGCAATCAAGTATTCGACAGCGCGGCAAAGCATCGTTGACCATGCATTGGATCTGAACGGTGTCGAGAACTACAATCGCCACAGGGCTTTATATTCTCAATATTCTCAGAACTCGTGTACCCGAGACGATTCAGACCATTTGAACGTCATCAGCACCAGGCGCAATCAGCTAGAATTACAACTAAAATACGCAGCCGCCCAGGGATTTTCCTGTCCACATTACAATATATCGCGGACAGATTGCTTCCCACCGCGAAAGGCGAACTCGAAGGAAGACACGGAACATCCAAGCCAATTATGTGCCCATCCATTCCCATCAGACATCCTCGAAGTAAAACGAATCGAAAAAGTCGTTGGAAAAACGCTTCTTCAAATCCGACAAAGTCCAGCCGTGTGCTTTGCCGATATCACCGAGAACTTGCTTAAATTCCTCCACTTCGTTCTTATAGCTCTCGTTCTTCAGCTTCTCAACCCACGGCTTTCCATCCACCTTCAAGTCGGCCCACTGCTTCGCCCAATGCGGCCGCGTCTTCAATGACCGGCCTTGCGCGTCCCGATAGCTCATCCACTTCGACAGCACCTCCTCAGCATACGGCTTCCACAAGTCTTTGGCCGACTCCAAAGTGAGCACCTCGATAGCGCACGTACCCAGACAGTTGCCCTTCTGCGGCGCCATGATCACGTTGCTGCCGCCCATGATGCGCATCTCGAGCGGCATGCGCTGCGGGCACGTATCCGTGTGCCGGTACGCCGTCAAGATGGCGTCCCACCAGGCGCGGCGCACCCGCCCCATGTCGGGCTTGTTCGAGCCCGCCCGTGCAACCAGCGGCATCTCGACCTCGACGTCGAGCACGCGCACGTTCTGGATGCCGCGTTGGAAATGCAGGGCATCAGTGAGGTATGTCTTCACGGGTTTGTCCCATGCCGGGAGCACGAGCATGGCTACATGGGAGAGCAGCGTCACGGCCGCCTCCTGGAGCTTGATGGCGGAAATGAGCTGATCCAGCACAGGCGCATATTGGATCACGTTCAAGGCGAACTGCGACACGAACATGAAGAAGATTTGCGTATGGTCGGGATAGTCAATGACGCCTGATGCGTCGGTCGTGTCGTTCCAGCAGTTAACCCAGCACTTGTCCGAGTACGGGAACCAGAAATACTCGGAGTATCGGTCCTCCGTGCAGTGCGCTTCAAAGGCAGCGACGTCCTGTGCTTTCTCCTCGGGTGTGCGGGCGATACGCAGCGCAGGAGGAATTTCATCGTCGCTCATGTCATCCGGAGGCGGGACGGCTTGCACAACGGGAATTTTTGCTGGTTGCATGAGCGCGTATGTCATCGGCTCAAACTCCAGCGTGAGGTGTGTGATGACGCCCATGAGACCGGAAACAGCCGGCGGCAGCCCTAAGGTGTTCAGGGTCTTCGACTACTCGGCGCTGGCCGTTGCAGTCGACATACTCGACCTTACGGACCAGATCGCTGAGCGTACCCTGTTTAATGCCCGAACCGTGGCAAATTGGGCCGTTTGTGCCGCCAACAGTCATCTCCACCATGATGACATTGAGAGGGTACGTGTACTTCTTGTTTTCGACACACCAGCGGCGCAGTCTCTCGTTTGTCGTACTAACTCCGACCCGAACAAGAACGTTCCCCTTGATGCGAGGAGTTCCCTGGACGATGTCGATAGTCTGCAGCTCGTTGGGCGCGGACTCGGGTAAAGGCAAAGCGATGAGGTTGGGAATGGCCTCCACCTCATGCAGTGGAAGGAGTGAAATCAAGATTTGCTTGTCTCGCCCAAAGATCGGAGACCAGGAATGTCCTGTTTCGCGTCAGCAAGAACATTCATTTCAGCTAGAAGACTTACGGAATCCGGCGCATCTGACACCCATGTCGTTGTCTTTGGCGTACGACACAATGTGCTGTATGCCTGCAACAGTGGACGGGATGCACGTGTAGTCGGGGAGGAACGCGTTAGTCCGGCCCCAGTTCTGAAATCGCGCATTCCTATAGACCTTCAAAGTATAATCAGCATGGATTTCTGATCGCAACGACCAACTTGCCGTGACATTATCGGTTACGAACGACTTCTTGCTGGCTTTTCTCCTTAAACGGGGAGAGAAAGGTTTCGCCAACGACACCACAAAGCGATGGAACACCCCGTCGACTTCCTTGAGTTCTTTCATGCTGCCGAGTCCACTCACTCGAATCGGTGCGTCCGAGGAAATGTGAACGACATTGGATGTAGCCAGCAGCCTCAGATGCTCCTCAACCCCAAGGCTCGGGCCCACGTTCAATCCCTTCGAAACGTCTTGGATAGGCTGGCCGTCGACAAACTTTTCAATCCGGGCGCGTTGGTCTGGCTGAAGTTGGTTGAGGCATCCCTCATACGTCGTGTCGGGGGATTTGCGGAATACATCCAGCAACCGACGGTGAAAGTCTTCGGAGCTGACATCGCGTTCTGGGTCCAGGTAATCACTGAGCAAGGAATGAAGACCGGGGAGCTGTTTCTGTAGTTCGGCTTCCTTCTCAAGCCCGTCCACAATGGTCTGGATGCGTTGGTCGACATTTTGCGAGACTGCAGAGTGTTCCGCCATGCCTAAACGCAAACGGGAGAAATGGAACAAGGGAGCGACAGATTGGGCATGCCGCACGGTGCTTTAAAAAGTTGTGTTATGTTAAGTAAAGGCCGCGTTACATACTCCCCGGAGCGAATTGACAAGGTTCCGATTAAAAAGAGAAATGAAAAACTGACGTAACAATATACCAACGCTATTCCCGAGCCTTCAAGGCAATTAGGCAATTAGAAGGCTGGCCCAAGTAGGCTTTAGTTCTCCATATGCGCCTCCCACTTCAGCTAGGATCGCTTGTGTAGGGAATTGCAGTTCGCGCATAGGAATAGGAAGCCCCTGACTGCGACGTGATTCAGATCGGTAAGTGGGTGGCGTTCCAACGTGGAAAGAGAGAATGAAGACAGATGCCGTGGTAGGAGACAAATGTACGCGGACAGCCCGGACTTGATTTCAGGCCGACGTCATAGGACCAGGGGATACTGTACCATTTCGTTCAATTCGTAACGCCATTTTGGGTGTGACACCGCTTACGAATTGACCCTTTCGTATGGGGGCTGGTGGCAAGTGTGACCTACGAAAATTTTCGTAGACGATTTCTGGGCACTGATGCCGCCTATGCGGCCGCCAGCGAGAATGGACATTAAAGGAAAGGCAAAATCCCTGAAGCATTTCTGGAGAAGCTTTTCCCGAGTTCACCGTACAAGATTTTCTTGTCCATAACATCCCTTACCAGCGGCCAAATGCCTACGAGACAGCGACAAATGCCTACGTCTCGGAGGACATCCCGACAGTGACCCCATCACCCTCTTCCTGCCTCTGAACTCGGTTATGGACGAAATGGTTGGAGTGCTCCAACAGCTTTGTGAAGAAATAAAGCCCCGCAGGGCGGCTATCGCCGTTTTTTCCCCTGATTTTCGACCCATTCGTATGAGGCTCTTGTGACGCTGTGACTTACGAACTTTTTCGTAGAATTTGGGGTCTGTGACATGTGACCTTACGAATTGAACGAAATGGTACAGTATGGGGTGGTGCTTGGTTCGGTTGAAAAACACAATGAAATGACTCATCTGGCCGAGAAAAAACCTCAATTAGTTCCCAGAGGAGGAAAGCGACCATTGATAATTCAAAGTAGGATCCTGCGCCTGTTTTGTGCATATAATCTCTTGAAGGTTTTTCTTGGACGTCGGTCGGTTCCTATCGAGTTCCTGGAAGTTCCTGGTTACTTGCAAACTGTCAAGAGGCTTGGTCCAATTATTAAAATTGTATCATAATCTTCATGGGCGGAGGCAAGGATGTCCCGACCAATGTGAGTATCGGCATGTCCCAATTTTCCGTCGAATTCAAAGGATCCAGTCTACTTCTTCCTTCGGCGTGTTGGAAGACAATGAGGCTTGGGTAGGCAAGAGTAGAGTGGCCTGCGGAATAAGTGGCATCCAACATATAGAGAGCATAAAAGAAAGAACTGGCCAGTATCCGAGTGCCTTGGGAGCGATGGCCAAGTTTCTGGAGAAACTGGAGCATTCACCAAGACGGGTGAATCACGACGCGAAACACAGATTCTTACAATAGCGACGAAGACGGTAAAGAGAAGAGCGAGGCGGAGGCGGGATCGGAGTATGGGTACGGACTCTGAGGGGACGACGATGACGGGAGGATGAGGCGAGCCATCAACACCGCCCACTTAGACGTCGTCAGCAACAACCTTTGGGCGTCGGCAAAAATCGGGCCGATTTCAGGCGCTTAGCGCCCAACGCTCAGGCCTCAGGCTTGAAGCGCTGCATCATTACTGCTTGCAAGTCAAATATTCTCTCTCAATAGCTTCAGGGGTACACCGCGGTCATGCGTTGAATATTCGACAGTGCAGTTATGCGGTTCGTTGACCACGCATTCGGTCTGAACGGTGTCGAAAACTAGAATCGCTGCAAGTGTTTGTCATATGTGCGTGTTTTTTAACCCTATTTGACTTCTCGTCATTACGAGCACCAAGCGCGATCAGGCGGGATTGCGAGGCAGCGGTGACTGAAATGCGCGGCCTTCCGTTGCGGCCCACCAGCGGGTTCGCAACCGTTAGCTTCGCGTTAGCTTGCCACTGTCAATGGATGGACGCTATAAAACCCTGACCATGTCCCAGACCGCCCTCATACTATCGAAATGTCTGCCATTCCCGCAAAGCATCGTGTACTCCTTCTCAACTCTACCCGAGACCCCCTCGACATCTCCCTCGTTGAACGAACCCCGCCGCAAGTGGGCCCAGGCAGCGCAGTAATCCGCGTACTCGCTGCCAATGTGCTTTCGTATGCAGCAAACGTCTACAGCGGCCGCAGACCGTACCCGCATCCGACGCCGTTCGTCCCCGGCTCGACCGCCATCGGTCGTATCGCCGCTCTCGGGTCTGACGCGACGTTGCTCCAGCCAGGTCAACTCGTTTTCTTCGACTGCTTCATTGTTGGCCGCGACGACCCCACATCCCTGATCTTACACGGCCTCCATTCTGGAACCACCCCGGGCAGCGCGAAGTTGGCGGAAGGGGAATGGCGCGACAGCACATACGCCGAGTATGCCATGGTTCCGCTCGAAAACTGTTTCCCGCTAGACGAGACCCGTCTGCTTGGCGACCTAGGCTACCAGGTCGAGGATCTGATGTATCTGAGCGCGATGTCGGTCCCGTTCGGTGGGCTGCGGGACGTCGGGGTGAAGGCGGGAGAAAAAGTCATCATTTCGCCAGCGACCGGCACTTTCGGCGGCGCGGCGGTGATCACTGCACTGGCCATGGGTGCGCGCGTTGTCGCCATGGGCCGTAATGCAGACGCCTTAGAGCGAGTCAAGGCCCTCAACCCCGACAGGATCAGGATCGTGCTCAATACTGGCGACGTTACGGCCGATACGAACGAGCTGACCAAGGACGGCCCCGCAGACGTCTTTTTGGATATTTCGCCACCCGAGGCCGTAGCGAGTACTCACATGCAGAGCTGCATCCTTGCGTTGCGCCGTGAGGGTCGTGCAAGCCTCATGGGGGGTCAAAGGGGCCTGGTCGCTCTGCCAATCCTAGAGATTATGCGCTATAATTTGAATGTGAGGGGCAAGTGGATGTATACGAAGGAAGATGTGCGCGTGTTGATCAATTTGGCGGAGACGGGATACTTCAAGCTCGGTCCAGCTGGCGGGATTGCCACTCCGACTGCTTTCCCGCTCAAGGACTTCGTGGCTGCATTTGAAGTGGCGGCGGAAAATCAAGGCTTTGGAGGAGGGGCGGTTATTGCTCCTTGATTCGTCTCGTGTATAAGAGATCTGTAACTTGGTATTAGTAAGAACATATGCATATTTTGGCCGTACTTAGAAGGGGAAAGAAGTAAGGCTGTATTACCGCGGCGGTCCCTAAAAGGGGGGTAGCTTCGGTGCTTTCCACACTGGGAAGTCACAATTTTTTCCTCCAACGCGACCCTTTCCTCGGTATTGGGATGTCCAATGCAGAGAACAGAAATGACAACCAGCCCTTGAGATGATTGCAGGTAAGTTCTTCTCGGGGTTTCAAGGGACCAGCGACTCCCAGACAAAGCTCATGTTCAACGCGATTTGAAAGAGTGAAAAAAGGCGAAAAATCATAAACTGGGGGCCGCGCATTTTCGAATCAGATAAAAAATGTTGTAGACAATTGTGAAGTTGACGGCAGACATCTGGACGAATGCTGGACCATAGAATTCAACCACCACAAGATAGAGTGTTGATGAAAGAATGCAAAAAGAGCGGGAAGAGCGATACCGTGCCAAACAGCTGTAAGCGCGTTCTCTCACTCACCACCATGGCAAAACGCGCCAAACCCGCGCAGCAGCCCGTTGAAAGCACCAATACTGACACAGAGCCTTCTACTACCACCACCTCAGAACCAGGTCGACTCGCGCTTGCCCATTTTGACGAACTATATGCTCTCTGGCCCGCCGACCCCCGTATCCCTAGCGTCGAATCTCGCAGAGCATGGGCACTCGCGCGCAACGTTAACCCCTCATACGTGCACACTTGGTTTCAGCGTCGTCGACCCATTGCAAAGAGGCTCAAGATCAAGATTCCCTCCGAGACGTACGAGTTGCCAGTGGGCAACCCGCCAGACGTTCCCATTGTGATCAAAGACGAACCAGTGGAGGTGGAGGTTCCCGAGCCAGTATCTAAACAGACCAAGAAGAAGGCGAACGTGGAGATGGTGTCGAAGAAGAAAACGAAAACCGACGCCAAGGGGACTAGGAGCAGTGCGATAGTAGAGCCTGAACCGAAGACGCCTCTGAAGAGGAAGAGGGACGAGCCTACGCGCGACGACGATCCAGAATCGACGCAGCCCGCCAACAAGAAAAAGAAAGTAGTGCCCGAGAAAACTATGCCTACGAACGCTAACGACAGCGCGACTAACGATCCTAAACCAAAACGAAGCCATAAGAAGAAGATCCAACCTGATGCAGCCCCGTCGAATCAGCTCAAGGAGACCAACGAGGAGGTCGATGTCAGCGACACTGGAGCTGGAAATCCTGCCCTGACGAAAAACACCTCGAAAAGAAAGCGGAACGATAATCTAGTTCCGTTGAAACAACCCGAAGAGAACAAGGATGTCGATGTCGACGACACCGCAGCTGAAGCCCCTGTTTCGACGAAAAACATTTCGAAAAGAAAACGTAACGACCACAGCAACCCTACACCTGACGATATCCCCGCACCTTCGATGCAGCCCAAGAAGAAAGCAAAGACAACCGCACTCGAGTCGCCAGCGAAGCAATCTAGCGGCAAAAAAAAGGATGGTCCGCTTCGAATCCTCCAGCGCAGACATGCCTCCTAGCAGCCCCACTTTGTATGCTTCTTCTCCGCCGCCCTCTGACGCCCCGACGGTTGTCGACGACACTCTCCCCTCCTCCCCGCTGTCCAAGGCTACGAACGGACGCGCATACATCCAGTCTCGTGGTGAGAGCGCCGCCAAGGCGAAGGAGCTCGTCGCAGATCAAACCCAGACTGTTGGAAAGTCCAAGAAGGAGAACCGCGCGCCACTGAAAAGTGCCTTGAAAAAGACGAAAAAGTCTTCCAAACATACGCCCGAAGTTACCGCCGCGAAAGCTCCCGAGGAGGAATTGTTACTCTGCGATCACGGCAACCGCTTCGCACCCACTGGGTTTACTTGCGTGCTCTGTGTACCTCTAGGTTAAAATCCATGATCTCACCCCCATTTTCAAAACTGATTCCCGCTAGGCGACGAGGATCCCGACGCGACGGACAGCGACTTAACAGAACCGAAGGAAGTATTCGACTGGCATTTTGGGTTCTCTAGTTCCCCCGGGTCTCTCGATGACTACAACGGTGTTTCTATTGACATGACGCCGCTGTCGGCGATCCCCTTCCTCACCTCGCCTGCCGCATTTCTCGCCGCCGCCAAACCTGAACCTCCGCGCGCTGAAAACAGCGGCCTCATCGTGGACGAAGACGGTTACATCGAGCTTGACGGCCAGAAATTCACGCATGATGGTATTGCTGTCGACGAGCAGGGAGCGACAGTACTCGAGTTCTTTCCTGTGATGCCAACGGGCGTCCACGGGTGGGAGCTGCCCCTCCCTGTGGGACTACTGATGGACAGCGAGGGCAACTGGCTGCCCGAGGGGAGCGATGAGGACGCCGAAGGGGAAGTCGACGAGGAGTTCGAGGTAGACGTCGGCGACAGTGCCGAGAGGAAAGTCGACGTCGGTTCAGATGATGCTGATTGTGAAGGTGACGAAGACAGCCCGGTCGACGCTGCTGATTGGGAACCTCCGACTCTCTGGCTGCCGTCGTTCGACTTTTCCGATGACTGAGCCGAACAACGGTATGTTTCGTCTATATTGCGTGCATTCTTTGACAATTCCCCCGAGTTTCGAACTTTGCTGCTAGGTTGTTTTCGGGTCACAATCGCCTCTGCTTGTATCACCATCGTTTGCTCAAAATTGCTGTTCGGTCGTTTTGCTTCCAAGGGTAGATCCACCTGCTTGCTCCAACTCGTTCAGGTAAAGATATTCTTTCCTGACACTTTTTATTGAATCGGGTTCCAGATACGATTCAATCGACCTCAATCACTATGGATTGGCGAACTATCAACTATTGCTGCTCATGCCTACACCTACTCAGACGGACGGATGGACATGGGACAATTGCTATTATGGAACTGTTTGTATTAGAAATTGCAATGCATCTGAACTCGACCAGTGGAATATTTTCTGTACTGACTCGGAAGCTGTACATATTTGGGCTATTACCTTATTTGGACACTCCGGCGTCCATCTTTTTTGTACCTGCTGCTGTTCTCGGACCCTTCTAAGAATTCATTTCTCATGATTGGCATCTACATCAGTCCCCTGATTTCGCGACTCCATTGGAGGCGGAGCAAATCGATGTGCAGCCGGTGCAGGTAGCTCGTGCTGTTGACCTCTCCGTTCTACCGTCAGGCATGTCTGCAAGCGATCCTCCCACTCTGCTTTGTCGTGCTCTGTACAACTACGACGCTCAGGAGAGCTCGTGCCTTTCTTTTCGCCAGAATGATATTCTGGAGGTCCTCACCCAGAAACCTTCTGGCTGGTGGGATGGGCTGATGGGCGACGAGCGCGGCTGGTTTCCTTCCAACTATGTCATTGTCATTTCCGACGAGGAGGCTGAATTGGCTTTGTCTGGCTCTCAGCCTGCCGCTGAAACCAATACCAGCACGCATGCCACCACCAGTAGCCAAACAGCATCGGGCGTTGAACTTGGTGATTTTTGGATGCCGCAAGTAACAGCGGATGGCAGAGTGAGTCCTTTAGTTTTCATATCGTTCGGCTTATTTAGATCGTAACTCAGATATACTATGTGAATACGCAAACAGGTCAGCGCGCTGAAGACCTGCCTGATGAAGGGGGCATGGCTATGGAGGTTGCATTGCGTCGTGGCAAAGACCAGACAGAACAGGAACCATGGGCAAGCGGAAGCACTCCCGACGACGAGTTCTCCCGGTCGACGGGGAGTGCAATACTTTCTCCAGATCCCGATGAGCCGCCGAGCTACGAAGAAGGTGCGCTGCAGTGGACATACGTGAACTTCCTCCTGAGTCGAACCCACAGTCGAGTCTCCGGTTCGGTCGTCAGCAAATGTGTGGCCGGTTCCCCTGTGCTCTCTATCTCATGGGGAGGTCTTTCAGCCGCTGACATCACCCCCCACAACCGGCCTCTGCTGAAATTGTCATCGAAATCGACGGCACGGTACGCGGAGGGACTGTTCCCGCCCTAGTTGAGCGCCTCGCGACGTATAAGCGCTGGGGTGATCCCTTTCTCCGTGAATTTATTTTATGTGCTCATTACCTCCCTCACCCACAGATCCATCGTTTAACAAGTCATTCTTGATGACCTTTAAATCGTTCACGACTGCCGACGAACTATTCGATCTTCTCGTGCAGCGCTTCTGGATCCAGCCTCCGCTAAGGATGAATGTGGTTGAGCGCGAGGAATGGATCCGGTTGAAGCAGCGTGTCATTCAAGCCAGGTTTGTTGTTGTCCTTGATCTTCTGCCGAATTTTCAACAACACTACCAGAGTTTTAAACATTTTCAAAGCTTTCATTGTAGACGACGACGTGTACAAAGCTGAAATTGGCATTCTTCATCGGATAAAAGATTTTATCGCCATGGAGGAAGTTGCGAAGTTTCCTGCGGCGAAGCAGCTTTCAACGCTGATCGAACGAGCGGTGGGTATGCCCCTTATTTTGACGCGTTTTACTCAAGCCTTTATAGCGGCATGGGGATAGCATGCTCAAGAAGGTCGCTGTTAGCCAAGGCGTGCCTCCTTCGCCTCTTGTTCCAAAATCGAGCAAGAAACTCAAGCTTCTTGATATTGAACCGTTGGAACTGGCTCGACAGTTAACGATCAACGATAGTCGTTTGTACCAAAGGATCAGGCCCAGTGATTGCCTCCAACGAATATGGGATCAGGGGACGGTAAATATCGACAACATCACCGCTTTCACTCAAACAAGTAGCAAAGTACGTATTTCAGGGTGTTCGGGATCCATCTTTCATCGTGGGCTTTTTTCATAGATATCGCTCTGGGTGGTGGAATCCATTCTGGAGAAAGAGGATTGGCGCAGAAGGGCTGGGATCGTCGAACAGTTCATCAGTGTCGCCGATGTGAGTGTGATAACTACGGCCGAACTCAATGTCAATCGTCCTCTACTCAGCACTGTCGGACCCTGAACAATTTCTCCTCCCTCGCTGCCATCACAGCCGGGCTCGATGCATTGCCAATTCGCCGTCTCACTCGGACGTGGGCGCAAGTCAGCCCGAGATTCATGGCCCAGCTCGATGTTTGTAAAATGGTCATCAGCAGTAGCAAAGGCTTTTTAAACTACCGGAAGATGCTCAAATCTGCAATTCCTCCATGTGTGCCGTGGATAGGTCGGTTGGAAATGTCCAATAGGCTTCTTCCCCTATTCCAACTCTTTCGCAGGGATTTTCCTTTCCACATTACAGTATATTGCGGACGGATTCTCCGATAACCTCCCACCACGAAAGACGAAGGAAGACGCAGGAAGTGGCTTCGATCTCGTCAACTTCAAAAAACGACAAGAAGCATCGGAAGTCATCCACGAGATACGGCGTTGGCAGGCCCCCTTCAATCTGCACGTCATTCCATCGGTACAGGCATACATTGAAGACTGCCTCAACTCCGTCAGCGACACACCAGATCCTGCTGAACGCTTCGAGGCTATTAGTCTTGCGTTGGAACCGAGACAGCTGGCGGAGGAGAAGATGGCTTGATTTCTTGATTGCTTGATTGCTTGAGGATACTGTCATGTAGTTTCACTAGTTTCGTTCCGTGTATAGTGGATCCCTGTGGATGTACAATAAATACTAAAAGACACCTCTTTAATATCCAAGCCAGGTATGTTTCAAAGTCCCATTCCTATCAGACGTTCTCGAAGTAAAACTTGTCGAAAAAGTCGCTAGAGAAAACGTTTCTTCAGATCCCCCAAAGCGCGATCAGGCAGGCTTACAACTAAAATTCCTGGGACTGGAACAGTTCCAGGTCTCCAAACAATAATTCCCTATGTTTCGATGGGTTGGCTTAGTCATCATTCCCATATCCGGCAAGCCCCTATCGTCTTGAAAATGCGTCTCGATCGGTTGGCTTAGTCACCCGTATCTGTTGGTGTCGCCACCCATTAAACTCCAAGAAGAATCAAGATGGCCAAGACGAAATCAGGAATGAGGGGTGGCCCAATGAGAGCTGGTCGACGTGGTCGACGCGCAAGCGTCGACCAAGCGAGCTTTGGGCACCCAAAAGTACCTACATTCGAAACTCTTGCCCCAAACTACTAAGCACTCGCATCTTCAACCCAAATCCAACTCATACATACAGCGAATATCCCCAGAAACTAGGGTGGACCGAGCAAGCTTTGGGCACCTACCTATACTTATGCTCGGGCTTGCAGGAATATTTTTTGAGTGGAAACTCCAGTCCCAGGGATGCCCGGAGGGCCATTTGAATACGCAGCCGCCCGGGGATTTTCCTATCCACATTATAATATACTTATCGCCGACAGATTACTTCCCACCGCGAAAGGCGAACGTGAAGGAAGACACATGTAATATCCAAGCCAATTATGTTTCCATCCATTCCCATCAGACATCCTCGAAGTAGAACGAATCGAAAAAGTCGTTGGAAAAACGCTTCTTCAAATCCGACAAAGTCCAGCCGTGTGCTTTACCGATCGCCCCGAGAACTCGCTTGAATTCCTCCACTTCGTCCTTGTAGCTCTCGTTCTTCAGCTTCTCAACCCACGGCTTTCCATCCACCTTCAAGTCCGCCCACTGCTTTTGCCCAATGCGGCCGCGTCTTCAATGGCTGGCCTTGCGCATCCCGATAGCTCATCCACTTCGACACCACCTCCTCAGCATACGGCACCCACAAGTCTCTAGCCGACTCCAAAGTGATCACCTCGATGGCGCAGGTACCGAGACTGTTGCCCTTCTGCGGCGCCATGATTATGTTGCTGCCGCCCATAATGCGCATTTCGAGCGGCATGCGCTGCGGGCACGTATCCGTGTGTCGGTACGCCGTCAAAATGGCGTCCCACCAGGCGCGGCGCACCAGTCCTAGGTCTGGCTTGTCCGAGCCCGCGCGCGCCACGAGAGGCATCTCGACCTCAACGTTGATCACGCGGACGTTCTGGATACCGCGTTGGAAATGCAGGGCATCAGTGAGGTATGTTTTGACGGGTTTTGCAGGGAGCGTATACATAGCTGCGCGCGAGAGTAGCGTCACGGCGGCCTCCTGGAGCTTAACGGCGGAGATAAGCTTATCTATCACGGGCGCATACTGAATCAGGTTCATAGCGAACTGCGACAAGAACATCTCCCAGATTTGCCTGGCGCTGGGGTAGTCGATCACGCCTGATGCGTCGTTCGTGTCGTTCCAGCAATTGACCCAGCACTGGTCTGAGTACGGGAACCAGAAATACTCTGAGTATCGGTCCTCTGTGCAGTGCGCCTCGAAGGCGGCGACGTCCTGTGCTTTCTCCTCGGGTGTGCGGGCGATACGCAGCGCAGGAGGAATTTCATCGTCGCTCATGTCATCCGGAGGCGGGATGGCTTGTACAACGGGGATTTTTGCTGGTTGCATGAGCGCGTATGTCATCGGCTCAAACTCCAGTGTGAGGTGGGTGATAACGCCCATGAGGCCGAAACAGCCGGCGGCGGCCCTAAGGTGTTCAGGGTCGTCGACGACTCGGAGTTGGCCATTACAGTCGACATACTCGACCTTACGGACCAGATCGCTGAACGTGCCCTGTTTGATACCAGCGCCGTGGCAAATCGGGTTGCAGACCCCTCCAATTGTCATTTCCACCATGATGACGTTGAGAGGGTACGTGTACTTCTTGTTTTTAACACACCAGCGGCGCAATCGCTCGTTTGTCGTACTAACCCCGACCCGAACAAGAACGTTCCCTCTCTTGCGAGGAGTTCCTTCGATGATTTCGATCGTCTGCAGCTCGTTGGGCGCGGACTGGGGTAAAAGGCAAAGCGGTGAGGTTGGGAATGACCTCCACCTCATGCAGCGGAAGGAAAGAGATCAGGATTTGCTTGTCTCGCCCAAAGATCGGAGACCAGGAATGTCCTATTTCGCGTCAGCAAGAACATTCATGCCAGTTAGACTCGGAGGACTTACGGAATCCTGCGCATCTGACACCCATATCGTTGTCTTTGGCGTACGACACAATGTGCTGTACGCCTGCAACAGTGGACGGGACGCACGTATAGTCGGGGAGGAACGCGTTAGTCCGGCCCCAGTTCCGAAACCGCGCATTCTTGTAGACCTTCAAAGTATAATCAGCACGGAGTTCCAATCGCAACGACCAACTTACCGTGACATTGTCGGCTGCGAATGTTTTCTTGCTGTCTTTTCTCCCTATGCAGGGAGAAAAAAGTTTCGCCAGTGACACCGCAAAGCGATGGAACACCCCGTCGGCTTCCTTGAGTTCTTCCATGCTGCCGAGTCCGCGCATTCGAATCGGTGTGTCCGAAGAAATGTGAACGACATTGGATGTAGTGAGCAGCTTCAGATGCTCCTCAGCCCTAAGGCTCGCGCCCACGTGAAATCCCTCCGAAACGTCCTGGATAGGCTGGCCGTCGACAAACTTTTCAATCCGGGCGCGCTGGTCTGGCTGAAGTTGGCTGAGGCATCCCTCATACGTCGTGTCGGGGGATTTGCGGAATACATCCAGCAATCGACGGTGAAAGTCTTCGGAGCTGACCTCGCATTCTGGGTCTAGGTAATCACTGAGCAAGGATTCGAGACCGGGGAGCTGTTCTTGCAGTTCGCTTTCCTTCCCAAGCCCATCCACAATGGTCTGGATGCGTTGGTCGACATTTTGCGAGACTGCAGAGTGTTCCGCCATGCCTGAACGCGAGCGAGACAAACGGAATAAGGGAGCGACTGATTGGGCATGGTGCTTGAAAAAATTGTGTTACGTTAAGGGCCATGTTAGTTACCCCCCGGAGCGAACTGATAAAGCTCCGATTAAAAGAGAAAGGAAGAACTGACGCAGGAATACACCAACATCCTGCTTCCCGTTAGCAAGAACATACATCTCAGCTAGAAACTTGAAATCCGGCGCATCTGACATCCATGCCATTGACTTTAGCGTACGATACAATACGCTGGGTGTCTGCCTGCGACAGTGGTCGAGATGCACATATAGTCGGAGAGGAACGCGTTGGTCTGGCCCCAATTTTGAAACTGCGCATTCCTGCGGACCTGAAAAGTATGGTCAGCATGGAGTTCCAATCGCAACGTGGTACTTGCCATTACACTATCGAATGTGAGTGTCTTCCTGCTGTCTTTGTCCCTCTTGCCTGGAGAGAAACGTGCCGTCAACTATGCCGCGGATTCACCCATCTGCCACTCGGACTCGTCTTTTTCCATGCTCTTGAGCCAATCCACTCGAATCGGGGCGGCCGAGGAAATGTGAATGGCATTGAATGTAGCCGGCGGGTTCAAATACTCTACGACCCCAAGGGTCGGGATCCCTCCGGGACTTCTTGGATTGGCATGCCGTCAACGAACATTTGGATTAACTTTTGTTCGTCTGGTTGGAGCTGGTTGAGGCATTCTTCATAAGTCGTGTCAGGGGATTTGCGAAATACGTCCAGCAACCGACGGTGAAAGTTTTTGGAGCTGACATCGCGTTCTGGTAATCAATGAGCAAGGATTGAAGACCGGGGAGCTGTGTCTGCATTTCGCTTTGCTTCTCAAGCCCACCCACAATGGTCTGGATGCGTTGGTCGACATTTTCGTTTCCGCCATGCCTGAACCTGAACGGGAGAATGAGAGAGCGACTGATTGACAATTTTGCTTTAAAAGGCGGCGTTGTCATTATGTTAAGGGCTGTGTTACTGTTCCCGAGTGAACTGACATTGACAAAATTCCGGTGAAAAAAAGAGAATGACGGCCCCACGTAAGAGTAAGAATATGCAACGCCCCGTTCCCGAGTCCTTCAAGACGATTAGGCAATTAGAAGGCTGGTCCAAGCACGGTTCATGAGGCTATAGTTCTCTATATGCGTCTTCCACCTCAGCTAGGATTGTCTGTGTAGGGAATTGCGGTTCGCGCAGAGGAATAGGATGCCCCTAACTGGGACATGAATCAGATCAGTAAGTGGGTGGCGCTCCAACGCGACGGCAGGACAAATGTATGTGGACAGCTCGGACTTAATTCTAGGCCGACGTTTCGCGACGCCTTGGGAGCATTGGGTGGCGCCTGGTTTGGTTAAAGAACAGATTGAAATGACTCACCTGGCCTCAATCAGTTCCCAGAGGAAGAGAGCGACCATTGAACAATTTCAGAGTAGTATCCTGAGCCTACCAGGAGCGACGCCTCTGCACACAGTTTCCTTGAACGTCGGTCGGTTCCTGCTGAGTTCCCGGTTCCTTGCGAACCGTAAAGCCTGGCCCAATCATTAAAATTGTAGCATGGTGTTGATGGGCGGATGTCCCGACGCCCGACGCAACCTCAGGTTAGGAAGAATGCAACAAGCCATCTTGAGTCTCAAGGAATCCTTGAGGCTTGAGCAATGAGAGCAAATGTCGTTTGGGTCGGAGATCAAGAGAAATCGATGCTTGACGCGCTATCAGCCGGGCCGCTGGCCTCCGAACCTGTCAAGCTGATTTGTCCTCGTCCATCAAACTTGTCAAGCTGATTCGTCATCGCGAGGGGGCTGCGTCCCGGGCCCGCGCCTTCGTGAAAGCCCCGGTCTTCTCTGAGAACTTGGCGACTGCCTGGAGCCTTTTCTTCGTGCTCAGCAGGTCCGACCGACAGTTCTGGGAAGGAGTTGCGGGTCTCGCGTTCCACACATCTCGTTTGCATTCCCGCGCGTGAAATGTGGTCTCTTGTCTGAAATCGCCGCACTGACATCCAACCGTTTCGGAAGGCGTGAATTTCGCGTAATATTCGCTGATGAAGTCCTGTGCTGTTTTGTATCAGTCCAGAATTTCTTTCCGATGAATGGGCTTTTGGTCTCCAAGCCGGTGGGATGTGGTCGGCGGGTCCAAACCTCGTCGGGTACGTTTTCCTCCAGTTCTGCATCCACCTCACAAGGGCTCTCCCCTTTGCAGTGCGCTTGGCGTGTATGAGAGTTGTGGTTTTCTCCACACACCATATCTCTGCTGCTGCTTTGGTCTCTGAAGCGCTTTGCGTGCGCCTGCCCTCTTTCAACTTCATATCGAATATGGCGCCGAGCGCCGCGGTAGAGGCTATTAGTCTTGGTTGCGTACGATAAACACTAGACGACACAGATGTATTCCGAGACCACATCAGACGTCCTCGAAATAAAAAGAGTCGAAAAAGTCGTTGGAAAAACGCTTCTTCAAATCCGCCAAAGTCCAGCCGTGTCCTTCACCGATCGCCCCAAGGACTCGCTTAAATTCCTCCACTTCGTCCTTGTAGTTCTCTTTCTTCATCTTTTCCACCCAGGGCTTCCCATCCACCTTCAAGTCGACCCACTGCTTTGCCCAATGCGGCCTCGTCTTCAATGGCCGGCCATGCGCATCCCGATAGCTCAGCCACTTCGCCAACACTTCCTCAGCATACGGCAGCCACAGGTCTTTGGCTGACTCCAACGTGAGCACCTCGATGGCGCAGGTACCGAGACTGTTGCCCTTCTGCGGCGCCATGATTATGTTGCTGCCGCCCATAATGCGCATCTCGAGCGGCATGCGCTGCGGGCACGTATCCGTGTGTCGGTAAGCCGTCAGGATGGCGTCCCACCAGGCGCGGCGCACCCGCCCCATGTCTGGCTTGTCCGAATCCGCCCGCGCCACGAGAGGCATCTCGACCTCAATGTCGAGCACGCGGACGTTCTGAATGCCGCGTTGGAAATGCAGAGCATCAGTGAGGTATGTCTTGACGGGTTTGTCCCATGCCGGGAGCACAAGCATGGCTACGCGCGAGAGCAGCGTCACGGCCGCCTCCTGGAGTTTAACGGCGGAGATGAGATCAGCTAGCACCGGCGCATACTGGATCACGTTCATCGCAAACTGCGATACGAACATGAAGAAGATCTGTGCGTCGTTGGGGTAGTCAATGACGCCTGATGCGTCGGTCGTGTCGTTCCAGCAGTTAACCCAGCACTTGTCCGAGTACGGGAACCAGAAATACTCGGAGTACCGGTCCTCCGTGCAGTGCGCTTCGAAGGCGGCGACGTCCTGTGCTTTCTCCTCGGGTGTGCGGGCGATACGCAGCGCAGGAGGAATTTCATCTTCGCTCATGTCATCCGGAGGCGGGACGGCTTGCACAACGGGGATTTTTGCTGGTTGCATGAGCGCGTATGTCATGGGCTCAAACTCCAGCGTGAGGTGGGTGATGACGCCCATGAGACCGGAAACAGCCGGCGGCAGCCCTAAGGTGTTCAGGGTCTTCGACTACGCGACGCTGGCCGTTGCAGTCGACATACTCGACTTTGCGGACCAAATCGCTGAGCGTACCCTGTTTGATACCTGCACCATGACAGACGGGTCCGTTTGTGCCACCAACAGTCATCTCTACCATGATGACGTTGAGAGGGTACGTGTACTTCTTGTTTTCGACACACCAGCGGCGCAGTCTCTCGTTTGTCGTACTAACCCCGACCCGAACAAGAACGTTCCCTTTGATGCGAGGAGTTCCTTTGACGATTTCGATAGTCTGCAGCTCGTTGGGCGCGGACTGCGGTAAAGCCAAAGCGGTGATGTTGGGAATGACCTCCACTTCATGTAGTGGAAGGAGAGAAATCAAGATTTGCTTGTCTCGCCCAAAGATCGGAGACCAGGAATGACCTGTTTCGCGTCAGCAAGAACATTCATTTCAGTTAGACGTGGAGGACTTACGGAATCCTGCGCATCTGACACCCATATCATTCTCTTTGGCGTACGATACAATATGCTGTATACCTGCAACAGTGGACGGGACGCACGTATAGTCGGGGAGGAACGCGTTAGTCCGGCCCCAGTTCTGGAATCGCGCATTCCTGTAGACCTTCAAAGTATAATCAGCATGGAGTTCCAATCGCAACGGTCAACTTACCGTGACACTATCGGCTGCGGACGTCTTGCTGTCTTTTCTCCCTATGCAGGGAGAGAAAAGTTTCGCCAACGACATCGCAAAGCGATGGAACACCCCGTCGACTTCCTTGAGTTCTTCCATGCTGCCCAGGCCACGCACTCGAATCGGGGCGGCCGAGGAAATGTGAACGGCATGGGATGTTGCGAGCAACTTGAGATGCTCCGCAACCCCAAGGCTCGGGCCCATTTCAAAACCCTTCGCAACGTCCTGGATAGGCTTGCCGTCGATAAACTTTTCTATTCGGGCGCGTTGGTCTGGCTGAAGTTGGTTGAGGCATCCCTCATACGTCGTGTCGGGGGATTGGCGGAATACATCCAGCAACCGACGGTGAAAGTCTTCGGAGCTGACATCGCGTTCTGGGTCCAGGTAATCACTGAGCAAGGAATGAAGACCGGGGAGCTGTTTCTGCAGTTCGGTTTCCTCCTCAAGCCCATTTATAATGGTCTGGATGCGCTGGTCGACATTTTGCGAGATTGCAGAGTGTTCCGCCGCCATGCCTGAACGCGAACGGGAGAAACGGAATGAGCGACTGATTAGGAATGGTGCTTTTAAAGGTTGTGTTATGTTAAGGGCTGTATTAAGCTCTCCGGAGTGAACTGGCAAAGTTCCGATTGAAAAGCGAAATCCCGATCTCACGTAAGAATACACCAGCGTTATTCCCGAGCCTTCAAGACAATTAAGCGATTAGAAGGCTGGCCCAAGAACGTTTTATAAGGCTATAGTTCCCCGAATGCGCCTCCCACCTCAGCTACGATTGGCTGTGAAGGGAATTGCAGCTCGCGCACATAAGAATAGGAGGAACATTGCCCTCCCTAACTGCGACATGATCGGTCAGTGGATGGCGCTCAGACCGGCATAGTGCAGTGAGAGACCGAAGAGAGATGGGGCCTGTATATCCATATGGCGCCAAGGCGGTGGATGTGGAGAGTCGACGAAACGAGGCAAACGTATCCGAACGGGTCGGACGTTCAGGCCGACGCCACTGCGCAACGCCTTGAGGCTATTGGGTGGCGGTCAGTTCGATTGAAGGAAATGAAAGTTACCTAGCCGAGAAATTACGCGAAGTACTTAGCAAAGTCTGCAAAGAGCGATCATTGTGATATCCTGATGGCTTGAGCCTGCGAATACTGGCACCGTTTTGGGCGGCGCCTATGCGTACAATCTCTTGGCAGATTTCCTCGAACGTCGGTTCCTGGCTATTTGAAATAGCGAACTGTAAGGCTTGGCCCAATCAGAAGACGGAAAGAAATAGCATGGCCTGCATGGGACGAAGAAACAGTTTGAAACAGGTTTCCAACATCCGCACGATAGATAGTATTTATTTTGGATGGCTGTAATCAATGCAGCAACTTGAAAGAATGAGTCGTTTGAGTCGACGTTGGAGGATGGAGAGTTTGGATTCTTCGAAGTTCTGAGTGACGTTGACACCAACCGATCAACCAGCCGGCCCGCTGGCCTCCGCTACCAACCAGAAAATGAAAAAAAAAAGTCTGTAACAACCTATTGATTCTTCAAGTATAACAATGGCTTAAAAGCAAACATGTTCTCAAATGTGCAGAACTCCGGAGAACCTAGCGTGAATTGCTTCGGCATGCCCTGGAAGTGATCCATCAACAATGCCCTCAATTCCTTGTCCTGCTCGTCCGTCAAAATTCTCAATAGATACGCCATGCTGAAGTGGAGGGGATAAGTGTCGTGACGCTCCGAGCGGATATGAAGAAGCTGCCACAGCCGATCCCGCAGACCTCTGATCCTCGCATTCTCTTCCGTCGTGGCGGGTTCAAGATGAACGCCAATGCCATTCTCCAGTGGGTCAAATCCCGTAACAGAGAGGTGATAGGGTGGATCGCACTGCAGGTCGAAGGAAGACAGCTTTTTCTCAAAGAGTGCGGTGCACTCCTCGAGCGAAGCGTTGAGGGGCAGATCGTCCGGCCAGCGACCAGGTACACGGACTCTGTCTAAAAACGCCCTCAAAGATTGTCATATGAAAAGAACTTGGTGGGAGGAGCGTATAGAGGTGGCTGAGATGGCTGCTTTGAAGCTTGTCGTGCAGCGCGACCATTGACCTGTGGAGCTCGGGTTCAACAGATGGTGAAAGGTGCGCGATGATGGTGTTTCCCGGATAGTATTGCACATTGCCGTCCGCATCGAACTTGGACGGGACTCCGGGTGGGTATTTTGGATCCTCGAACCCAAGCTTCAACATTTCTGGACCAGGTGTCATCGCAAAATGGAAGAAATAGCCGCCAAAAGACATCAGCACCAGCATCGAGGCGACGGCAGCTAAGGCCATCGTCTTCATGCTGTGCAAAGCTACATCCATCCTCATGAATTTGCTGGTCGGATGGCCCTCGATTCCCGTGGCCGGTTGGCTGTGAAGTAAACGATAAGCCCGTGCCACCATTCAAAGCTGAAGGAAGCGACTTACTTGCCCAGTCAACACAAAATCCACGCAAGCGCGTGAGGTGACCACTGACCAGGCGATAGTATGATGACAAGCATCATATACTCTCTTGACGTTACTTCGCACGTTCTTCCCCCAACGGCTAATACCGTAGATACTAAACTTTGCGTGAGAGAAGCGGATCAGAAATAGATATAGTGCAGAAAGCAGAAAGGTCGACTCGATAGGTCGCTATGAGCCTGTAAATGTAGTACGAATTGGCAAACTTAAAAATCAGCAATATATAAAAATTAACAGATGATACAGTCCTCTTTGAAACTCAAATTATACATCGTCTTATCCACAGTCTTTTCGATCTTCTTCCAGTCCGAGCGTCTCTGGATGAACTCGTATATGTCCTGCGACCACGCCAGTCGATCAATTTTCCGGCACGCTTGCCAAAGGAGCGCTCGTACCTCCGGTCTATAGGCGCCACCGTACCGCGATACATCGCGGACAATCTGCGCAAGGTCCTTCGCGTCGTCTACGACATACACGTGCCCTAGCATCTTGAGGTGCGAAAAGTCGGCCGTAATAGAGGGAACCTATTTAGCGGGAAGTATACGCTCAGTCCACGCGCACATCCAACCAGCTCTCCCGCAACGCACCTTGAGCGACGAGATGAACACATGGTACGTGTTCAGGTCGGCGATGAGGTGGAACCCGCCGGTGAGCGAGATGATCTGCCGCTTGATGTGTTTTTGCAGGATGCTGACCCTTGCTTAGCTTGGCCGACACCATGCACTGCTTCACTTACGCGATCAAGCGGATCCCAACCTCCTGGTAAAACACCTCCAAGACTTCTTTGCTCGTGCTGCCTTTCAAAAGCTTACAATGCATCTCGAGACACTTGATCGCCTCCGTGCATCCTTTCGTCGGCTTCAAGTCCAACTCCGCATCTTCTGGAGGGTAGTATTCGCGCGGTTGCGTGAGGGTCAGTATGATATGGTCCACCTGCAAGAATAGTCAGTCAAACAGATCCCAACGTAAAAATACATGGCACACGATACCTGATTCATCAACACCTCTGTCCCCGCGTTCAAACCCGCGGCAACGGAATCGTCCAAGGCGTTCTCAAATCGCTTCTTTTCTCTCACCACGGCATTCAGGAAGTCGGTCCGATCGATGTGCGGCGTCAACTCCTTGTCGAAAAAGACCTGCACCATCGACTGAATGGTATCACCGATGTGCACTAGTTCAAAAAATTGTAGCAGGGGCGCGACACTCGTCGTTTCTTGATGCTCCTCTGGTTTATACGAAGTCATCTGTTCCGTTGCTCTGCAGAGTACTCAGCGCAGTCCGAGGACTTTAAAGGAAACAACGTACAACCCGAACCCGACACTGATGTGACGCCCGCCGAGGGCTTGGAGCATCAGAATGAACAGCTCCTCGATGGTATCTCGGACGCGGTGTCCGTAGTCGCCGGGATAACCTGCGAAGGTTTCAACACGCTTGAGGGCTTCGTGGTCAGCATGGATGAGCTCGAGCGCGACATCCAGTGAAAGTAACAACTCGAGCTTGTTAACACTATTCGCGGTGTTGGTGGTTGCAAGGGACGTCGTGCTGCGTGAGGCGGAAGGAGGGAGATCTAGGCGGGTCACAGAAGACGACGCGGATGCTGCAGCTATCAGTAAGTTTTGGTATCGGAGAGGATTCTTGGACGAAACCTACATATTGAAGGAGCAGCTTTCTCGTGGAATTTTTCATCCTCGTCCTCCCCGTCAAAAAGCATCGTCCCGTTGCTTTTTTCAAGTTCCAGATTTCGTGAGTAGCCGTTCCCAACAGCACCGCTGCCTCCCCAGCGCTGTGGGTTGAGCATGGCGATGCCTTGGACGGCAGCGTTTCCACCCGTCATGAATGCTTCACCGACGGCTCGAGGGACGATGGTGACCGGCATCAGCAGCACGGATGTGAAGGAAGCGAGCACATTCCGCTTCACTTGAGCCGGATTGTGCGAGGACAAAAAGCGCGTCGAAGATGCACCGCTCGTTGCCTGTTCTGCCATCTACATAAAACTTCAATACACGGAGAAAGCCATTGAATCCAGACTAACCTGCTTCTCCCACCATTTGCAAGTGACTTCAAAGGCTTGCTTGACCGACTCAACCTCTTCATCTAGATATTCGTCCATGTTGATCTCGAACATCTTGTATCTATGGGCCGCTTCTTAACGATAAGTTGACACCATGCATAAGGAGCATCTACTCACACCACATCCTCCGCACGCGTGCGCTCGACATAGTCGGGGCGTTGAGAGGCCGCCTCCATGATCGCGTCGACCATTTTCCACGACTCTCGGAAGGTCGCCGCGGCCGCCTTGAGGTAGGTGGCATTTGAGACCTCTCGGGCGCGCGTCAGGAGCGACGTGATATATTCGGCGACGACTTCAACGGCTATACGGTCGCAGAAAGAGATTAGCACATCGGAGGCGGGCGGAAAGACGCGGACGGCGCGCGACCCATGTTCCGTGATTGCAGCCAGGATGCTAGCCATGAACTCGTCCATCGGGTTAAAGTCAAGCATCCCTTGGTCAGTGAAATTGTCCAAGGGCCGCCACTGTCCCTGCTGATAGAATATCTCGCGTTTTTCGGCCCACACCTTGCCCATCTCCCAGTCGCCTTCGCCGTCCCACACCTCCCAACTGGATTCAGCAGCTTCGCGCATGCCCTCTTCGTCGCCGCGGCTGTCTGCGGAGTCGAAACCCGCGAGCGCATTGGCGTCAAATCGGTCCATTGCCGCTCGGAGAGAAGAGTACAACGACTCCCATTTCCGCAGCGGCTTGACCCGTGGGGAGAGAAAGAGTGAAAGTAGACGAAGGGTGTGAGACTCTTGTCGGAGCGACGGCGTCGAAAGAAGGGACGAGAGCTCAGTGAGAATAATGTGCGGTTGAGATCCGAGCGCGGAGGTCAGCGGTTTGAGTAAACCATGGGCGCGCATGTACATCGTTCGATAGGTCGGCTTGCTAGGTGTAGACGAGATCGAGATCGGCATCCGAGAGGCCACAGGCGTAATTGGGCCAAAGGCTCCGACGAAGTCGCCCATTTCCTCGATTGGCGGGGCCAGGACATCAACGGCGGCAAAGTCGCCGAATTCATCGTCTACCGGGATCGTTGGTGGTGCGGCGGCCCTTGACGCTGCTGCCTGTCCCCGCGACCGTGCCTCGAGATCGTCTAGAACTGTGCCAAGTTTGTGTGTCTCGATGCCGAGCGCTTTCCATCGAGCCTCCCATATTTTTTCTGCACGGCTGAGGTTAGAGGTTGCGTGGTTACACCGTGCATAGGCAGGGAAGTCGGGAATCGGAAGATACGATAGAATAAGAAGGTGTAAATCCGAGGGCAGGCGTCCGACGAGAGGCGCGGTCGCAGGGGATTTCGGCCCCTGGTGAGTGCGAGACAAGAATCGTGAAGTGGTTGGGGTTGATACCGTTGAGTTGTACAACCGAACAGGTTCTAGCGGAGCGAATTTTTGCATGGCAGCCAATACTGTTGGGCAGGACGCGCGACTGCAATGTTCGCGGAAAGTCCGCCGGCGAGTGTGACGTAGATTCGCACCAGAAACGCTAGAAAATTCTGAGACTCATGCCATGGCCAACAGGAACGGGATATACCTCCTAGATTGCGTCCTGGACGCAGCCTGGATGTATGGGACAAAGACGGGCGCAGAGGGTGGTGGTCCACTTACAGACCCATGTCTAAATAAATCTGATCCGTGTACTACAAATGGCTTATGACCAAAATTCCAAGGGAGGCCATCTCAAGAAGTCTTGAAACGGGTTCATAATTCTATACATTCAAGAGTACAGTGAATACAAAAAAAAGACATAAGATTTGACGGGGCAGGCGACGAGACGAGATCGACAATGTTGATATTATGGTGGCCCGGTGAGTTCTTTCTGCGGAGGAGTACGGATAGCCTCCATTAGGGAGTGGATCGTCGTCGGTCGGCCAATTGCACCACAAGGTGAAGTTCAAATCGGCAGCCAGGGTAGGATATGGATCGAACAACCAACGGTCGCCGACGAGCTTGAGCAGAAATTTAGCTCTGGGATCAAATGTCGTCTCTTCGTCCGTGTCATCCTCTTCGTCCGCATAATCATCTTCTTCTGCCTCGTTATCTTCGTCCGTATCATCTTCGTACGTATCATCTGAGGTGCGAATCCCAGCTGCGACGAGCTCCAGGTCTGCCTCCAATTTCTCGACGCCGCCCGGAACAAGTAATTCCAGGCTCTTCAATCCCATATGCATTGCACGAGAAATATACAATTCATGTAGGGGCCTGCTCGTGGCTTGGAAAGACGGCGACCTGTCCAGCTCCTGCTTCCACAGGGAGGGCTTCAAGTATTCCCGGAACGCATGCTGCATGCTTAGCTGTTGGAATCTATCATCGTCCTCCTGGACATATTCTTCAAAGAATTGGGGTATCTCATCGGGAGAGAATTCCATGTAGCGGAAACTGTTGACGTCGGGCAAGCAATAAACGAACCACTTGTATCGGATGACGCTGCTGAGGGGTTTATACCGGGGGAACGGGAGGTAGGCGAGCTCCAGGGAGTGGTGGAAAAGTTCCCCGTATATTACCCAGGACAACAGCGTTGTTTCTGGATCATTACACACTGTCCAAGACTCGTCGCTGGCCGGGCCCGCCGCCAAGTCAAGGCGCCGATTCAAGGGATTGATGACGTCGCATTTATAGGTATATAACCTGCGAATGCCGTCCATGGAAAGCCCAGCGACGTCAATCGCGAGGTCGAGGAGCTTTTCGACGCCGCCGTGGATGGCGACTTCCAGCTGATATCGGTGATGGTCTTCCTCAACTGCCCAGTCCGCAAGCTGGCGGGCAGTCGCGGCAAGGAGAAAATGAGGATGCGGGCGGAAAAATATACGGCCAGAGTCGGCGGCAAGTCGAAGTACGAGTTTGGGACTCGGATCGGCACATGCACGGTAAAGGGTGCGGCATGTCGAGAAGAGGGAACAGAGATCCTCGATGGAATGCAGATATGGTGGTAAGTCGAAAAGCAGCTCTGGGGGAAGTGTATCCAGCGACATACCCAGGTCAAGTGGGTCGAAGTAGAGGTTCAGTCAAGTTTCGCAGTGGCGGCTTCGCAGACCGGGATGAGACTGCTGATTCATCGATCACGGCTGATTTGATCGACTATCATCAAATCCCACCGGGCACTGGCCTCGAGTGGCCTCGAGTCTCAGTCTATGGCGATGCATCTCAGTCTGTTGGTTTCCTCTTGCCCGCGCGCCCGGTGTACTGTCTCTCTACATGAGCGGGCGATTCTCTGTTAACATACCGATCTGGGATTCAGCAAGAACCTGATTCACTTGAACGTGCCTTGGAACGTGCGAAGAAATGTCCAGAGATCTCGACTAGACTAGGGCCTACTAGATTGGCGCCTTAGTGGCGCTCACAGACGAGCCCTGGAAATTGCTCATTCAGCTTCCTATCACACTCTAGTCTCGTTCCAGTGAGTTGATTTAGCCCTGACGGAGCCAGGGCTTATCTTTGTCAGGGTAGCCAGCCATGAGCAGTGAACCGTCTGGCGAACCGAAATATCCGCCTGGAGTCCCGTCCAAGTTCGACCCCGACGGCAATGTGCAGCACTTTCCAGGCAACACCATCGTCTGCCACCTATCCCCTTCTTCCGAGCCTGAGCTGTACACGTCGATGCTCGCACTCTACGACAAGCTCAAGAGCAGCCATCTCAGCCACCTGTATGCGCTCCTCCCGCCAACGAGCTGGCATATGACCCTCCTAGAGGGAGTATGCGACCAGGTACGTGTACCTGGTCGATGGCCAGACGGTCTTCCCATGGATGCCTCGCTGGAAGACTGCACTTCGCTATTCGCGAACAAGCTGTCCTCTTTCGACCTACAATGCGATCCACCCTATCGCATCTCCATCACAGGGTTCGATCCGCTGGAGACCGGCATCGGCGTTCATCTCGAGCCTTACACTCCCGACGAGAATACGAGACTCAGAGGCCTCCGAGATCGGCTGTCGTCTCTGCTACGTATCCGCTCGCATGATCACGCTACATATGTCCTCCACTTCAGCATGGCGTATTTATTGAGGATCTTGACCGAGGAGCAGGACAAGGAATTGCGGAAGCTCTTGATGGATCACTTCGAGGAGATGCCCAAACAGTTCCAACTAGGTGCACCAGAGTTCTGCACCTTCGAGGACATGTTTGCTTTCAAACGTCTTTTTTACTTGAAGAATCAATAGTTTTAGGGAAGAGATTTTATTTCGCAATTCATCCCTTTTCAATTACTCTCTTCATTCTATATGGGCTTTGCGTTGTAAGTCTACCGTGGCGCGTTTGTGAATGAGTTTGCTGACATCAGAAGATACTTGTTCCAAATGTCTTATCCCAGCGCCCGGTCCGACCGTCCATCCTGCCCACGTCATCCAAACACCGTCAGCAGCAATCTAAGTCCTGTTTTTGACTCAGCGGACTGCTTTTTGGGGACGAGCATCCTTCATATAAAACGGTTTATACGAGAGATCAGCTGTACTTTCATGGCTCCTCCCGAACTTATCTTTGGAACCGCCAACGTAGGCTCGGTTTGGACAGCGCCGGAGGATCTTAGTACTCTCACCCACGAGCTGAGTGAAGGTGGTATTCGGCGTCTCGATACAGCAGCGCGCTATCCGCCGACCAACCCAGGGGCATCGCAGCGAACTCTTGGGGCGCACTCGTTTGGCTCTCAGGGCTTTGCAATCGACACCAAGGTCCTGGCATGGACGGCAGATGGCTCCGGCGAGATGACTCCTGAAGCGATTGAAAAATCCGTCATGGATAGTCTAGAGGCACTCAAAATCGAGAAGGTAGGCGAGAAAGCTTTGGAATATCGACTCAGCGAGGCTCACTCACAAGAGAAAGATCAATGTGCTCTACAGCCACCGGCCCGACCCCAGCACACCACTCGCAACACAACTCGAAGGGGTGGACGCACAATTCAAGCTTGGCCGCTTCAGGGAGTTTGGCGTTTCCAACTGGCCCCAGACCGCGATCGCATCGTACATCGAGCTGGCGAAGAAATCTGGCGCTGTGCAGCCGACCGCTGCGCAGTACCAGTACAACCTCCTCGCACGCCACGCCGAGAAAGAGTTTTTCCCGTTCCTCCGCAGCCACGGGATCCGCTTCGTCGCGTTCAGCCCGCTCGCTGGCGGTTTCTTGACTGGGAAGGACTCGACATGGAAGCAAGACATCCCCTTTGCTGCGGGATACCGACACTGGTACATCCAGCCGGGCATGTTCGCCGCGGTGGAGAAGTTCACAGCATTATGTACAGAGTACTCGGTGCCACTCCCGGAGGCGGCGATGCGCTGGCTTGCATATCATTCGGCGCTGCGCGAGACGGACGCGATTCTCGTCGGCGCAACCAAGGTAGAGCAGGTACGGGAAGCGGTTAGAGCACTAAACGCAGGGCCGCTGCCTGCTGGGCTTGTGGAGGGTATGGATTCGGTTTTCGATCTCTGCAAAGACGAGGCGAAAAAGCTCGTGACATTCTAAAAGCAGAAGATACCTGAATACAACCTGAGCATGCTTGAACTAGTGTTGATTCATCCATGACTTGATTTACCCCATAGATTTATTGGTTCTTCAAATACAACAATGGCTTGAATGCAAACATATCTTCAAATGTGCAAAACTCTGGTGGTCCCAGCTCGAGCTGCTTCGGCATCTCCTCCTCGAAGTGATTCGTCAAAAGTTCCATTAATTCTTTGTCCTGCTCGTCAGTCAGAAACCTCAGGAGGTACGCCATGCTCATGTGGAAGCCGTAAGTATCGTGTCCCTTCGCGCGGATCTGCATGACGCTCGAGAGCCGATCTCGTAGGTTTCTCATCCTTGCGTTCTCTTGCGACGTATAAGGCTCAAGATGCAAAGTAATGCCAGCAACAAGCGGGCTGAATCCCAAGATGGACAGGTGATACGGAGGATCACACTGAAGATCGAAGGAAGACAGCTTGTTCTCGTACAGCGAATTGCACTGTGCGAGCGTAGCATTACGAGGGGAGGTCGTCCGGCCATCGACTGAGAGTACGTGCGCTGTCCACTACGCCCTCAAAGAGTGTCATATGCCAGGAAGTTGGTGGGAGGAGCGCATAGAGGTGGCTGAGATGGCTGCTCTTGAGTTTTTCGTGCAGCGCGCGCATCGACCGGTGCAGCTCGGACGACTCCGGCAGGTGGGCAATGACGGTATTGCCTGGGTAAGGCTGCACATTGCCGTCTGGGTCGAACTTTTCCGGGACTCCGATTGGGTATTTCGGCTCTTCAATCGAAGTGTTCAACACTTCAGGACTCGGCGTCATCACGAAGTAGAAGAAGTAAACGCTGCATGATACTAGCAGCACCAGGAAGACATGGCCGGGGGTAGGGCGGCCGTTGGCGGTCTGTTTGTGCGATATCTGAAGCAAAAAAAAAACAAACTAATAAGCCCTACTCGATTACAAGATTCAAGGGCACAGAACTCGACACGTACTTGATCACGCAAAAATTCCCGCATTCTGAAGCTGCTGCGGTGTTTTTCCTCAACCTAATACAGTACAGTATCCCGAGCCAGCAAAGACTGAATCCTGGCTGTGTGAGACTAGACCGAAGGTGTGGTCGCGTACCAGTAAGTAGCTCTTGTCGCCAATCTCGTGACAGATTCCCTCGCACGTTTGTCACGACACCGTCAAGCCAGACCGTAACAGCAGCGGCAGCGGCACAATGTTATTTAATGCACGACACAGACATAATCGTTCGTTGTAGGCGAAAGGAAGAAATGCAGGAAATGCATTTGCACGCAGAAGATGACAGACTCGGCGCGTATTTTGATCCGCTTGCGGAGCTGGATTTGATTTTGCGACTTACATCTCCAAGTCCCTTCGAAACCATTTGCTGCCGCCATCTCACTCTCAGTTCTATTGGATAGTTTGCTGTGAACGACGTAGACCGTCGCTGATAGAAAGAGTGGCTTCTGTCCGAGCGCTCGGCCCAGCTGCATGAAGTTCAAATCCTTTCCATGTTCACAGCGTTCATGCACCATATTCCCACCTCTGTGGCGGCAGCTGTCTATTCTATAGATCTGTTCTTCGCCTCTCCTGATGACTCCGGATCCACAGATCTTTGGCGCAAGCGAAAGATACACCGGTTACTGCGAGACATGACTCGATCGTTTTAACTCTTGGCCTAACGCGAGGCGACTTGAAAGATGAAGAGGAAATACCAACCGAGCCATAGCCATGGCCATGAGCGTGCACCATTCGTTCATGAAGAATGTCGTTACTGGGCTTCGAAATTTGACGCCAGTGATCCTTCACAGATGTTTCCCCGAAGGTAAAATTTGGAGGCATTGGAAGAAATCTGGCACTTGGACTCTGGGGCATCTAACAAGAGCTCAATTTTATCCTGAGTCTCGTCCTCACAGATTGGCCAGCCAGAGCACAAACTTTTTCTCAGAACGTGATCAACGCGCCTATCCTCGAAAACCATTCCCCCGGCCTTTCGGAGCCGTGACGCTTCTGACGTTCAATCTGGGGCCCCGCAAATGATGTGCATCTCTTTTGGACCTTGGTAGTACGGTCCCAGTGCAATTGACGGCTCCGACACATGACCGCGAGTGCTCGGAGGTTTGCATAATTTTAGAATTCTGGTCAACTGAACAATCCTTTAAATGCAAGGGATATCTATTCCCGACTAGCTCCCCTCCTTGGTCTCCGTCCGCCATTAAAACAAAATGGGATCAGACAGCCACGAAGAGTCGAAGGGGCATGTGATCGACGATCAGGTACGTTCACTTCTCACGAGCAGGGTCTTGAAACTAATCGTCATTGACCTGGCAGAAGCAGGCAGCGGCCGATGGCCTGTCGGAAGAGCACCGCAACTACCTCCTTCAGAGGCATGGAACTCTGGATATCGACCCACTCCCCAGTATGAACGATTCGGACCCGTATAATTGGCCCAAGGGCAAGGTATGCAACTTTCTCCAACCATATTTGCTCCGCTGACCCGGCGCAAAGAAACACATTAACTTGATGCTCGTCGCCTTTCACGCCCTCATGTCCACGTTTTCGGCAGCGGCCATTCAGTCCGCCTTCGTAAACATCGCTATGGATCTCGACGTTTCGGTCCAACGAGCAACATACCTCACATCGCTGTTCATAGCCATTCTGGGTGGGGCCCCGGTATTCTGGAGACCACTGTCCAATGTCTATGGGCGTCGTCCCATTTTCCTCCTCTCCTTGATCTGCAGTTTGGTGGGCAATATCGGATGTGCCAACAGTCACTCGTACGGCACCATGGCCCTGTGCCGAGCCATCACTGCCTTCTTCATCAGCCCTGCTGCAGCTATTGGATCGGCCGTTGTGTCGGAGACGTTCTTCAAGAAAGAGAGGGCCACTTATATGGGTGTCTGGACCATTTTTGTGACTCTCGGGGTACCGATTGCTCCCTTCCTATTCGGGTTCCTGGCTTTGAGGGTGAACTATCGATGGATCTACTACGTCCTCGCCATCGTAAGCACAATCTGCGATATCATCAAAGTAGCATGCTGACTTCTTTGGTTGGAGACAAACGGGGTCCAGTTTATATTATATTTCTTCTTCGGCCCGGAGACCCTCTACATGCGCAATGGCGAGGCGAACCGCTCCGGTTCGACGATCAAGAACATGTATTTCAACTTCCGCCGCATTGACCCACGTCCTCTCACTTTCTGGGACTTTGCACATCCGTTCGTCTACGCCATGCGTCCTCGCGTTTGGATCCCTGCCATGGGATACGCAATGATTTTCCTGTGGTCGGGCATCATGCCGACCATTTTAATACCACAAATCTTCCCCCCGAAGTTCAATTTCAATACTCAACAAGTTGGGCTACAGTTCCTCAGCGTCATTCTGGGCACCGTCATTGGCGAGCAGGTCGGAGGTCGTATGTCTGACTGGTGGATGTGGAGACGCCACCGGAAGCTCGACACCTCTCCGCCCTACGAATTCCGCTTGTGGCTGGGTTATATCGGCCATGCTCTGTCTATTGTCGGCGTCGTTGTGTTCCTCGTTCAGACGGGAGCGCTCACAGATACCTGGAACATCACGCCGCTGGTTGGAGTAACGATTTGCTCTGTGGGTAACCAGATTGTCACGACCATTATGATCACGTATGCCGTCGACTGTTATCGAGATGATGCTGCCGCGGTCGGAGTGTTCATCACTTTTGTTCGACAAATTTGGGGCTTCATCGGCCCATTCTGTGAGTGTGATTTACAGCCATTCAATATTTTGCGCTAACGGTGTCATCTCTCAGGGTTCCCTAACTTGATTGCGGCCGTTGGGTATGGAGCCACTGCAGGGATAGCGACGGCCATGATGGTCGTATTTTCAATCTTCCCTACTGTACTACTCCAATTTTTCGGTCACGATTGGCCGTAGTGATGATGGATACTTATATGTATAATAGGCCAAATTAACAGTTGTAGCAGCTAACCAAGGAATCCAGTGAGATAAAAAGTACTGATGTACTGACTGTGCAATATGGTCAGGATTTCTTGATTTGAGCTAGCTTTCCCGTTTTCTAGGCTGTCGTTCTTAATTTGAGCAACTCGTCCAAATCCCCAAAAAAGAAATTATTGCAGAAAATGGATTTCATTGGTTCTTCAAGTACAACAATGGGGTGAATGCAAACATGTCTTCAAATGTGCAAAACTCTGGTGGACCCAGCTCGAACTGCTTCGGCATATTCTCGAAGTGTTCCGCCAAGAACTCTGTTAACTCCTTGCGCTGCTCGTCGGTTGGAAACCTCAGTAGGTATGCTATGGTCAAGTGGAAACCGTAAGTATCATGTCCCTTCGCACGGATATGCAATACGTTCGAGAGCCGATCTCGGAGGTTCCTCATCCTTGCATTCTCTCGCGAGGTATAAGGCTCGAGCCGCAAAGTAAGGGCAGAAGCTATACGAAATCGCATGATGGACAGGTGGTACGGAGGATCACACTGAAGGTCGAAAGAAGATAGCTTTTCCTCGTACAGCGAATTGCACTGTGCGAGTGAAGCATTGAGAGGGAGATCGTCCGGCCACCGCCCAGGGATACGTGTGTTGTCCAGTACGCCCTCAAAGAGTGTCATATGCCAGGAACTTGGTGGGAGGAGCGTATAGAGGTGGCTGAGATGGCTGCTTTTGAGCTTCTCGTGCAGCGCACGTAACGACCGGTGCAGCTCTGAAGACTCCGGCAAGTGGGCAATGACGGTATTGCCTGGGCAAGGCTGCACATTGCCGTCCAGGTCGAACCTGAACGGGACTCCGGAGGGGTATTTCGGCTCTTCAATCGAAGTGTTCAACACTTCACGAGTCGGCGTCATGGCGTGATGAAAGAAGTAGAGAGCGAATGATACTAGCAGCACTATACATATACGGCTGCGAGGAGGAGGGTGTTTTATGATCTTTGAATTGCCCGATATCTTAGCGAAAAACTAATAAATCCGGTTGGGTTCAAGAGGGCGCAGAGACTGAAGCCGAGGGTACGATGCCCAAATCTAATGCTATGGTTCAATCTGCATCGATTACCGTATATCTTAGATTTTTCTGAACAATAGTTTTCGAGTAACAGCCTCAGACATTATTGCCTTATATGGCAGGAGACTTTCCTTATTTGGGGGGGTGGGTGGTCCATGTCAAGTCAAATTTTTTTTTGAAAGCTTCGCCATCTCGCTTGAAAGTGCTGAAAAAAATATTTAAAAAAATCCGAATACTTTTTTTCCAAAAAGGGCATCGTCCTCGACATTTTATGTTTCGCGCCCCCTTGGTTGGGTTATTACAAGATTCAAGGGCACAGGACTAGACACGTACTTGATCAAGAAATTGCCACATTCAATTCTTGAGTTAGACCGCGGTATATTCCTCGATACGATACAGTATTCTGAGCCAGCAACTTGCAAAACTGAATCCCGTCTGCGAGAGACTGAACCCAAGATGTGGGAGCTGAGGGGAGCTGCTGCTCTTGGCACCCGCCCAAATTCCGCCCAAATTAAGCAAGTGGTAGATCTCCTCGCACGTTGGTCAGCAGTGGCAGCGGCACAATGTTGATCAGGACACAGAGACATAATCGGAGATTCGTTGTGGCCCCGGGTGCGCGAAAGGAAGGAGACAACGGGCCGACAAACTCGACGCGTATTTTGATCCGCTTGCGGAGCTGGAATTTTGCGACTTGCCACACCCAAACACACTATCTTGGAGCCTCTTCGAAACCATCTGCTGTATACCGCTATCTCACTCTCAGTTCTATTGAGCGTTTGCTGCAAACGGCGTAGACCGTCGCTGATAGAAAGAATGGCTACTCTCCGAGTGCTCGGCCCAGCGATGCAAGAAGTTCGCCAAATCCTTCCGCGGCGTTCATGATGCTCGAACTCCCGAACTCTGTGGCAGCAACTGCACATTCCGTGGCTCTGTTCCTCGTCTTTCCTGGTGACTTCACACGCACTGGCGCAAGCGGGAAGGATCACGTCTAGCGGGCACTGCGAGAAAATAACTTTATCGTTTCAACTCTTGGTCTACAGCGAGGGTGACTTGAAAGATGAAGATGAGATGCCAACCGACTTATGAGCGTGCGCCGTTCATTCGTGAAGAACGTCGTTAACACTTGGCTTCGAAATTTAGATGTTTCCTAAAGAACAGTATTTCGATGCACTGGAAAGGATCTGCATCACGAAAAAGTAAAGATCCTTGCCTTGGCTTGCAATGATCAAAATGCACCGCAATCCAGGCAATGACCAAAATCATTCCGAATTTTTCACCTGGCATTGCAAGGGCTAAGACATTCCAGAATGTCCGGCATATTGTGGTCATTCCCAAGTCATTGCGAGTCATTGCAACGCATTGCATGCAGCTACACACCTTTCAGCCATGCTCAGGCCGTGCCCCATTCCCATTGCTACACTTGACTGCTTAAAATATTCGCAAAAATGCACGAGAAAAGATCTAATAAATTGCAAACTAACATAACGAGATAAACGATGCAAGCAGCATATATGTCAGGCCACTCGGAGTGCGCAAAGAAGGTGGCACGGATCATGGAGAAGAGACCGAAGGAGGTTGTTGCAGGTCATATAGGTCGCGCTTCCCGATGGCGTGTTCAAGGAGAGGAGTGATCAGTGAGAAAGCAGAGGTAGATTGGCGGTGAAGATAGCACAAAAGATGAAGAGGATGTTGTCGCTGGTCGTACTCTTCAGAGTTGGTACAGATACCGGAACGAAATGCGGAGTGTGAGCGGTGGAGCAGATAATTGATAGGCACATGAGAACTTGGCTGCGTCTGGGCATAGTGACGTGAATTTGAGAGACATTGACGACGCGACTTGAAGCTTGTTTTGAAAGGGACTTGAAGCCTTGATACATGGGAAGTGCTCGAGGAATGAATTTGACGCAAGTCTTGAGAGAGATCTTGCAGCTTCAAGTTGAGTTTGAGGAACGGCGCGAGTTGCTTGACAGGTTGTTTACAGCGCGTAGTAGATTTGGCTCTGAAGGTTGCCACAGCAGCTGAGAAAGAAAGCTGGTCCCAGGAAGAAAGCGGAGGTGAAGAGGACGCGGGAAGTCGAAGGGAAGATGATAGTAAGAGGAAGAGATGTGCATCACACGCGAGCAACTTCCATCAAAGTATCAACATGCGCACGGACCATGCACGTGTTGATGGCGGTTACGCGTCTCAAGCGTGCCTGACTCTGATCAGGTCGCGAATGCGCTCGTTGGCGCGAGCGTCTCGATTACATTCAAACTGCATTCAAATCGTGCCATTGTTAGGGATTTTCTCGCCCTCGACCCCAATCTTCTATTTTTTTTGTGTGAGCACTGGCCCAGAGGGCTGCAAGCCTGCAACTTGGCTGAAGCAGGGGAACGTTTTCTGCATATCTAGAGTTCTTGCAAGTATATATAGTATCAGTTCGACTGGAATGGACTGGGACTATGTCCCTGCAAATAAAAATATTTTGAGACTACGGCAATGGCATTACCATACTGCTCTAAAACCATCAGGATTCTAGACCTCTTCCCAATTCAACGAAAGGATTGTGTTGCCATTGCCATGGCCGTGCCAATATTGTGATCCCATTGCCATCTATCAGCAGCCTGGCGGCATTCGCCGGGGATCACAAGGTTTTTCCGGTTTTGGTGATGTGGCACTTGAACTTGAGAGCACCGAACAACATCGCATCGCACATTATTGAGCCAGCCAGGACCCAGCGCAAAACATTCTCAGCGAGTGATCGACGGAAGGAAGGAAGGAAGGAAGGAATGTATAACTGCAGAGGTCCCAATCAGGAACAAGCAGGCACTGTACCGACATACAACGCGTCCTTAATTGTATGCTACAGTCATCAACGACCCAATCGCTGTGATAATCAATCAACCTCCTGTGAAGCAACTGACCTCTCACGAAGAGGTGGAGAAGATGGGACGGAACTCGGCTGACTACACAGGCACTTTGAATGCCAATGGGATAAACGGCGTCTGGTTTCCTGGAACGTCTGAAGCACGAGGAAGATAAACCTCGCAAAAATCACCACCGCCTTGCGTAATGCCACGGCCGCGAGTAAAAACTCGGTCAGGTATCGTGCCGTATGCCTGTCGCAAGCAGGGATCGTCCACCGCTGTTTTGCCATGAACTCCCCTTGCACTCGAATTGGCAACGCATCAGCACACCGCGTACTTGAAGCTTCATCTTCTAGCGAACCTCGACCAAATCCCAGAGCTTTCATCATCCTGTGCGCATTCCGCGAAAACAATTCAATCAGAGGAGCATGAGCCCATCGACATAGATATACTCCCGGTTGACAACCTGAATGGGTAAGTCGGAGTGGATGAGAAGGGCCAGCTTGCCTCCAGAATCAAGTAATAGTCAATGCATGTCCTCTAATTGGAGCACGAGGCCTTCTCGGACGGGGAACGAGTCGGTCCTGCCTTCAATCCGGGAATTGCACTGCTGATCACCCATGTTGGACGCTTTGATACTATCGTGAGTGCCTCGTAAGGCCAATATTGAATGTGAATATACATGAACCAAATACCCAGACTCGAAAATAGCACCAGCACAAAACCGTATTTGTCGGTGCAGACCTGGAAGTGTCGCGGACATCGAAAGCGGTTTCTAGATGTGCTGAACTGCGAGACGAGGCACTCCGTTCAATAAGGGCACATGTAGTCTTTGCTGAGTGATGGATAGAAATCTGTCTATTCTGGTAGATGGGCAACAGTATTGTCCGAGGACCGTGCTAGCTAGTGGTCGCGTCGGCACTGGCTCCTTCCGACAACATTCTCACAGTCAGGAGTCTGATAGGGCGAGGAGTATGATAGGGAGCGTATTGAGGGGAGGTGTGAGACAATCGTTGTCGCTGTCCGAGACGACCCGCAGATCCTCCCACGATGCCCAAAAACCGGCCTACAGCCTCCAGCCACGAGATAGAAGTGCAGAGGAATGAGCCAAGGCAATCTCTGAATACACTGGCCCCAGGTAAGATGAGCTCGACGAGTTCTGCACGGGTTTTGGGCTTGTACCCCTGACTCGATGCCTGACTCGGTGCTCGAGGGCTTTTCGCCCGTCGTCGCAGTGATACTGCGGTCAATGTCCACCATTATGAGTTCACTGCGACATGGAGTCAGTGCTCTCAGCCGGTGCTCGGTGGGATATATGATGACGATCGAGAATTGCGGCTGGTATGCTGGCCCGTTCACGCACGCGGGATGCCAAGGACAGTCTAAAAATTATTCCTCCGACCTTTCCGTGACGCTTCTACCGTTCAATCTGGGGCCCCGCAAATAATGTACATGTCTTTTGGTACGGCTGCAGTGCGATTGACGGCTCCGACTCATGACCCCGAGTGCTCAGAGTTTGCGTAATTTAGAATCATGGTCGCCTGAGCTGTCTTTTTCAATGCAAAGAACATCTATTCTCGACTAGCTCCCGTCCTTGGTCTCTGTCCGCCCCGAAAGTGGAGGTCACATTCCATGTCTCACATCTACATTTCAGTCAACAATACATTTAACCTGATACCTCTCCGCCGTACTAATTTCGTTTGTGGTTGCGGTATAACGGCCATGTTCTGTCTATTGTCGGTGTCGTCGTGTTCCTCGTTCAGACGGGGGGCTCTGGCAGACACTTGAAAGTTGAAACATCACGCCGCTGGTCGGAGTAACGATTTGCTCCGTGGGCAACCAGATTGTCACGACCATTATGAACGCGTATGCCGTCGACTGTAGTGTTATTGAGATGCGGTCGGAATGTTTAAACTTTTATTCGACAACTTTGGGGCTTCATCGGCCCATCTTGTGAGTGCAATTCACAGTGATTAAATATGTTGTACTAATGGTGTCATCTCTCAGGGCTCCCCACCTTGATTGCAGCCGTTGGGTATGGGGCCATTGCGAGGATAGCCAGGTCGTATTTTCTATCTTCCCCACTGTACTACTGCAGTTTATCGGTCACAATTGGCCGTAGTGATGGTGGATGCACATATATAGCACGTCAAATTGACAATTGTAAAGGAGTTGATCAGGATTTCTTGGCTTCCCTCCACTTGAGCCGTGCTAGAACTAATTTGGGCAATTCGTCCAAATCCCCAAAAAGGAAATTGTTGCAGAAAACGGATTTCATTGGTTCTCCAAGTACAACAGTGGTGTGAATGCAAACATGTCTTCAAATGTGCAAAACTCTGGTGGACCCAGCTCCAACTGCTTCGGCATCTCCTCCTCGAAGTGATTCGTCAAAAGTTCCATTAATTCCTTGTCCTGCTCGTCAGTCAGAAACCTCAGGAGGTATGCCATGCTCATGTGGAAGCCGTAAATATCGTGTCCCTTCGCACGGATACGCAATACACTCGAGAGCCGATCTCGAAGGTTCCTCATCCTTGCGTTCTCTTGCGACGTATAAGGCTCAAGATGTAAAGTAATGCCAGCAACGAGCTGATTGAATCCCAAGATGGACAGGTGATATGGAGGATCACACTGAAGATCGAAGGAAGCCAGCTTTTCCTCGTACAGTGAATTGCACTGTGCGAGTGAAGCATTGAGAGGGAGATCGTCCGGCCACCGCCCAGGAATACGTGTGTTGTCCAGTACGCCCTCAAAGAGTGTCATATGCCAGGAATTTGGTGGGAGGAGCGTATAGAGGTGGCTGAGATGGCTGCTCTTGAGCTTCTCGTGCAGCGCACGTAACGACCGGTGCAGCTCGGAAGACTGTGGCAAGTGGGCAATGACGGTATTGCCCGGGCAAGGCTGCACATTGCCGTCCGGGTCGAACTTGTTCGGGATTCCGGAGGGGTATTTTGGCTCCTCAATCGAAAGATCCAACATTTCGCGGCTTGGCGTCATCGCGAAGTGGAAGATGTAGATGCCCCAGGACACCAGCAGTAAGAGGCAGATATGAATGAGAGAAGGACGGGTTTGCTGCATTTGCATGATCGCTGGGTGTCTGATATCTGAGATGAAAGAAATTGATAAGTTCTGCTCGATTGTTCACTGACAGAACTTACTTGACCAAAAAACTCTCCACAACTTTACTGCCTCGGTGCAATCCTCTCGTGTGTAATACGTCGGTGTCCTGCCAGTGACCCGTGAAGTTACGTCGGCCAGAGAGACTGAACCAAAGTTGTATAAACTTGAAATTGTCAGGTCTTTCGGCAGATCCTCTCGCATGTTGGTTTCGTCGGATTGCGCAGACATAGCGTAGCACCGGGATAGGGGATAACAAGGGTATAGCACGTTCAGTTCAAAACACAATCTGAGCAAATATGGAAGGAGCAAGCAAGGAAGGGACAGGATCAAAATTTGATCCGCTGGAACTTTCCAATAGGACACCTATGCTGCCTCTGCTTTCATCGACGCGCATCCACCACGTCGGTATGGGTTTTTACGTCCTTTTTATTCTTATAGAATGCACTCAGCTCGCGTATTACTTGTCCGAAACCGTCCCCGACGGTCATCTTTCCTCCGATCCATCTGGGCAATTTACCGCGAATGGACGCAGACCCGTATCGTTGATCAAGCAGAATTAAAGATGCCCAGTCTCCTCGATGACGGATTGCTCGGCCTATTTGTTACATGTCATGCTCAAGAACAGCAAGGTGCTTGAATGCTCACCAATACTTTGATTCACGGCATTCATGCACATATTCTCGTACAACTCTGCCGCAGCATCTTTCTGGCCTGGACGTCGCGTTCCTCGCTTCTCTTCCAACTCCTTCACGTACTTCATGCGCTCACGAAGCTCTGGAGAACCGAGATTAGCAAACGGTAATCCCACGATGACCACAGCTCGAGCGAGATCGTCTGCAAAGTTCAGTCCTTCTGACAATTTTGCACCAATAACAGCAAAGATCAATCCTCCTTTGCTTTTGACCTACGGCCCAAGTATTACTTCAGAAATCAATCGAATTCGAACTCTTAGCTCACCGAAGAGGGCGTATCGTTCGTTTCGTGGACCGCTGAGGAATAGTCTTGCAACATCTGATCGACCTGCGTCGATTGCTCGGGTTCGAAGAAAACCTGGGTATCGCTGTCAGGGTATAGACCGGGCTACACCGGCTGCTGTCACCTTCTTCTTTCCCTCAAACCTAGCAAGGGCTCCGCTCTTTTGCCACACCCCTTTGGCGGTGTTCAGGAAGTGATACGATGGGAAGAAAACGATCATTCCCCGCGGCACCAAGGCAGCAAAGTTGATCAGAATTTGACCAAGCTCCGCGATCTTAGCGGGATTAAACGATCGCATGAGGCCAAATAGGTATCGACTCACAACTGCCTCATCTCCCTGCTTTCCTGCCTTGTATTCTAAATCCCCTCCCCGAGGTCCTTTCCTGACTACTATGGTCTGCAGGTTGGATTCCGGGATAATGTGGCCGCACGAGAAGCTGGTGATTCTATCTGCCGGAAGCTGAGCGAACAGCTGGTTTATAACATCGGATATCTATGGGGGGAAACTGAGCAGGACTTCACCACGCCGTTCAATGCTTACCGGAGACATAGTTCCTCCTGCCAATATAACTGACCGGGCGGATTCTACCACTTCCAGGAAATGGGGAGCCGGATTCAATAGCTGGTATTTCATTTCAACATCCTGTTGACCGGCGTGCGTGCGCACAAGGGAGAATGTGACACGACCGTCTGGAGGATCTCAGCCAAAAACGAAAAGAACCTATGGGTCTGTATACCCTTATTTGTGCCGGTCAAAGCAAGCAAGAACGCCTCGACTGCGTGTAAAGGTGGGACTGCTCCTCGTCTTGGACGCAGCTTGGGATCTGTCGAAGCAGAAAATTTCAGAGAAGAGGTTTATCCCGTCGATTTGAAATAATGTTACCAGCCTGTTTTTCTGCTTCTTTGTCGGAATAGCCCGCAATCTTCCTGGCGATCTAAAGCGCGGATGAGAACGAGGCCCCTGGGAGCATCAATCAGGCGACATTTTCACCTTGCTCTTCTTCAAATAACCTTCAATCTCCAACAAGTTCACACCGCTTGCCTTCCGGCCCAACTGGTCAAGAAGATCCGCTGCAGTCATCACGTCTACTTTTGACGGGTCCGCCTTGAGATTTTTTCTCTTTCCATTCCAGTGCATATTTTTGGAGAGCGTCCAAAAACATCACCAGCCGTTTGAGATGCAGCAAATTGACAGCAGACAGCTTTGTGCGAAATTTTGACACATAGATGCCTACTTGCTGGAAGGATGTGGAGAGGGTGGAGAACGGCAGTCGGGCGGTTGACAGGGAAAGAAGAGTCGGTATCAGATCTAGACGAATTCAGCATTATATTAAAGAGGAACGCAAATCGACGTGCTATGGGCTTCATCTATGATGACCACTTGATCAGTCAAATCGATTCCAAGGGCCTCCCTAGCAGATTTCTGAAGGAGTAGGTTGTAAGGAAGCGTTACGAGCTACAAAGAACAATGTTAGTGGGGGAGCCGCAAACTGGACTGAGACACACCTCTGCTTGTGGAATCGCGCGTCTTGATCCAAAGTAAGGGCAGGTGTGGGCAAGGCGACCGGCTGAAGCAAGGTCTTCAATGTCCTTGGGCGAAGCCTGGCCCGTTCCTGAGCCACTGCGACTACAGAAGCCGGAATGAGAGCCGTACCAATATTTGATCTCGAAAGTCCAGCATTCTGATGTCTTCTCCAAGTGGAGGCAGATATTGACATCTTTTATCGCCCTTTTCTGTTGCCGGAAAGGACTCGTGAACCAGGGTGCTATGCATCACGAATGTAACTTACCTTCAATCAATTCTCGACACCCTTCGTCCAGATCCCTGCTCTTCGAACGCACAACTTCATTGATGCACAGTTGCTTGCGTGAACCCAAGGAGACCGTTCGCGACCAGACCACCGGCATCTCTTCTTCCAAGTCGTCTGGGGTAACGCGTTTTCTAGAAATATCGACCGATGAGTTGCAACCAGTCGGAGTGCTAATGACGGGAGAGAGCTTCAGCCGTCGCAGCTCAGGAAGGATTTGGGCAAGCTGCGAGTGTGTTCTTGACGCATAATATATCTTTGTGCAGGTCGGGTCTTCCTCTTTTTCAAAGAAACTGTTTTTCGACGTGCCCTTCTCCATTCTACATCCTAGAATCAGACCATTGTGAAGGGTGAAAAGCGAATAGGTGAACCGAGCCATGAGTGCGCGCACTGCAGGGGAAATGTTATCGTCGTCATCTTCTAGCGATTCGGGAAGAAAAATATCATCTGGATCTTCGAAATCTGGCGCTGGTGTTGCCTCTGAGGTTTTCTGAACCCTGGAAGTGGGTGGCATTCACGAACAATGATCCAATTACGCACCACTTTCTTGTGCACCCGCGAACGAGCCATTCTCCTCATGGTCTCCTCTTTCTTTCGCGCTTCTGCGAGACGCTGCTCATACTCCCGTTCTTCAGCTTCTAATTCTCGCGCACGACGTTCCCGAGTCTGAGCCAGCACCCAGTCGCGTCCAGCTGAAACAAAAATGGAAACCTGAATTGAATGAATGATAACATGGGGTTTTTACCGTCGGTCTCTGTTCCGAGCGCATCCAATATACCCTTTTTTGCCCGCCCCTTTTCGTCGGCCAGCCACGTCAGACTTGCACAAAGAAGACTCAGAGTCTTGCCCTAATAAACGTGGATCAGGCGTGCAATATGCCTGTAACAGAATATCGACCGACTGTGCCTGTTGGACTCTCCACGATAGCCACTTTCTTCTGCTCGATCGATGTGTAGAGGTGGCGCATGAGGTCGACCTGGATGGAGTAAGGAGGAGAGTACGGGAAAGCAGGAAATTCGGTAGGGGTCGGAAGGCTGAGGGAGACTTCGTCGGGCATTTTCCCAGATTGTACACAGTCCGCGGCACAGAGGAAGGCGATTAACACGCGTCTCCGAGTGGAAGTCGATTTTCAAAAACGTATGTGACAACACGGTGTTACGATCTCACATGACCCGTGACTCAAAACACGAAAGCGCCCAATCAAGTACATTAAATAGGCGTTCTACATGACGCAGTGCTAGCCCCCTAAGAACGTAGGGTTCTACTATCCCTGCCCATCTACACTCGTTGCCAAGACCAAAAAATCAACAAGTTGATCATTCCCTGGACCAGAAAGTTGCCTTTAAATTGGTATTCTGCGGAGCATGGAGCTGAGGTCCGCCTAATTGAGCCAGCGGACCCATCCGAGAAGTACAGTCAATTCGGCAAAGTAGACTACGAGGTCGAGGTCGCAGGAACGAGATATATATCGAGTGGTTGCCCAGGGTAAGTCAATCATGGAGTATGAACAACACAATAAGTTTGCATCTGGAACCCGCTCCCTCAGAATAATATGAAGCGTACGGAATATATTACACACCATTTATAGTACGTGATGAGGAAAGTCTTATCTGCCATCAGAGAGGTCAGAGCTCCGCTATATGTCGAGATATGAGAGTTAAATGAAACACTATCAGCGATAATTTCTGTTGCGTTAGTATGATCTTCAGGCCCGATGATCCTAAAATCCCGTGTAGAGTAGCCAGCATAAGAGAAACCCGAAGTAGTGCGAACGGGATCTGTGGAGGCAACTGTTCTTCGGCGCAACAAGGTCTTGCCTCCCGTTACCTTTGAAAGAGAGAGATGATATCCGCAGACTACTGCATGCCTCTCCTTCGATTTCGGACGGCTGTATCCATAAAGGCTAGCCCAAACTCGGTAGGTTCCTTCCTCCAATGGGCTCGCATAGGCACATAAGTCTCGCTTCCATTATTCTTTCAAGTATGCGCACTCGGAAGATGTGATGCTTTCGTGTGCAACGGTCTCGACTTCTGGAGTAAACACAGCGCCAGGGGTTGGACTGTATGCGCGCTTGCCGACGTGGTTCCAATGGGAAGAGAGTGCAGTGGAAACCTGAATGACACTGATCTCGGGACCTCCAGAGATACTCGCTGAGACCCAAATGACGTGATATGGAATCAAGGTGATTAAAAATGGAGATCCCTAACGGTAACACTGAGCTCGAAGTGGGACTCCATGGAAAGAAGCCTATTACACACCGCAGTGTTCGAAGCTAGCCGAAGTTCCGTTTTTCCTTTCCAGTTCATCAGGATGCAATGGCTGTAGGGAGTGGTACCGACGACATTTTTCCACGACTCTACGACGACAGAAGCGATGTCGCCGGAGATTTTTGCGTCCGTGAAATTCCAAACATTTCCATAAGGATTCCGGTTCAAAAGTAGTTGAGTCGAGCTTCCAGTATACAAGTCGAGCTTCAATACCTGAACCAGGCTTCCCCGAGCTTCAATACCATATCCATATGATCGCAGATTTTGAAAGACACATACCTCTGCTCACTACCAGTACCACTGAGCGTCCACGATCTCTCGCAAACTACGATGTTGACACTGTCACCGCCATCGATAACTTCGGCAGCAAACTCCACGACGCTGAACTCTGGGCCGCTTTTCTCATACGCCCAGACCAACTCGTCGCGATGTATGCTCCAGCATTCAAGAGTCGCGTTGTTGAATAAAACATATTCTCCGCCATTCAACAATTTGGGCTGGTTGAGATTGGAGGCTACGATCTCGCGAGGATGTACAATATATTTTGTGTGCATGTCAACAGGAATTGGATTCTGAACCCGGCGAGATTTGGGGGAGAGAAACCAGCGCGATTTGGGTTTCAGATTGGCGTTGCCATTCCAACTTGAGGGCCCTGTTAACAAGCCCTTAACAAGAGCCAAAAGGGAATCCAGCGAGGATGACTGTATGTCAGAGAGCGACGCTTGATCTATAAAGCCTCTTCGCCAGAGGTTTGCCACGAGGTCAGTCCAGACGAGCTTATCCAAACTTAGACGTCTGAGATATTTATTCGTCTGGTGGAGACATAGGCGTAGATGGCAGAGATTAACTAGTCCGACTTACCCTGCTCATGGAAACAACGGCGTAGATGTCGCAAAAGCTGAAAACGGAACGAATTACGTCCTCAGGCAGATCTTGAAAATCCGTACGAAAACCCATGTGAGTGAATGAATGAGAAAGCAGGTGTTCAACAGGCAAACTGCGATTCCGTTGGTTGTGGTAAGAAACGAGTGGCTGTCGTGTTCCGGTCCGGACGTTCCGGTCGCCTGAACAATTTTGGAAGACTTGACCTGTTACTTTTCGTACTATATCCTTCGGGACCAAGGCTAAGGTTTTTGCAGCGTTAACTTGTCATGTTAACGAACATAGTATCAACTACATTGGTTCAAGGAAGCCACCCGGAGTTCTCAATTGTTGCTGAGCGTCAAAGTCCGGCGTGACATAATCTGTGAATTGAAGGGCAGTGGAAAAGACGCCATCCGAGATGAGCTGAAGGCCCTGAACCGTCGCTCCGGAAGCATCCATAGCCCATACCATCACTGCCAAAGTGTTTGTCGACTGACGCCGCAAAATACTACAGACGGATTTGTGAGTGATGCCCTCGCGGACATGACTTCATTCCACCCACCTGGCCGGTAATACAAAGATGGTTTGAGGGCTGTAGAAGTACACTATATGAGCTGATCCAGATACAGGAAGAGAGCTGCTCACCCTATGCTGTTAACATATTTGCCAATCTGAAAACCATTGAGGTAGAACTGAAGACGGAAGTTTGACACAACAGTAGCATTGCTCCGAGTGACCGACAACCGGACTGGCGCGTCGACACCCACTGCCACAGGTAGGTCGAAAGTTGTCCTGTAGAAGTTGATCCCAGCCTTGGAGACACCGGAAAGCGGGGTGCCGGTTGCCCAAGACTGGTCTGGGAATCCAGGAAGATGAGCTCCTATTCTTTCTGCCCAGAGTCCGCCTTCATTTATATATCCGCGAAAGGTATCGGGTGCGTCCGCAGCCCCACCCTGAGATATCGTCCGTCACATTCAGCAATAAAACCAGATGCAACGCAACCTACGAGATTCCCTTGCAGTCTCCAGGAGTCGAACAGTGTATTCCCTCCAACGAGAGCATATCCCCGGATTCCACGGGGTTCTTTCCCGCTATTAGCTACGATGAATGAGTGAAAATCACTGGGGAATAGTGATTGAGCATCGCACTGCTTGTTTCGACGATGCTGCATAAATCATTCGCCTTTCAACGATCCATGCGACATGGCAGATAACTGCTTACCCCATGTGATCTGAGCCACGCAGGGTGAGCAAAAGGAGGATGAAATGTAAATCGCACACACCCTGGAACACAACAAGAACGTTGGTTTGACCAACTCGCAGCGTACCACTCGGTATGGGCCAGGAGTCAGTTGACGAACTGATTGTCGCACTGCCTTGACTGGATCCCAAGAAGATGCCGTTCAACCATGTGGAGTAACCTCCAGCAAATCCGTATTGCACTGTCAAGTTGACAGCAGTCTCTTCACCGGAGGCATTGAAGCGACCGCGGAATATGAGGTGACCTCCATAGAACCTTTCGTCCTAATTAGGCATGAAGCAGGAGCTTAGACGTCGTCCTTACCCGTATTGCTGCGAATACAGGACTTGACTTCCGGCTAATGGCGGCAGATTCGTGTACTGAAATATAGTTAGACAATGAACGAGAATGAAAAGATGTTTACATTGGTCGTCGTCAGGTTAGCGAGTGTGAAGGTCGAATCGTCGAAGTCAGGGTCGATTTCTGGAAGACTGGTCGTGGTCAGTTCAACGTCTCAGTTCGAAAGAAGACTGTAGTACCTCCCAGATACCGTCCAATCATGTTAAGGGTCTCTTAACACTCTTAAATCACAGCACAAGAGAACCAGCGAAGATATTGGATTCTTGTAAGTAGTGATAGTTAAGAGTAAGTAAGAGTAGTCAAAACTAGCGTAAACATGAGCAATTTATACTACGCTAGCGTCCCAAATAGGCAAGATGTACAAATAGTGAACGAATATATTTATTTACGCGTAGGCCCCACGTTACGGCCTTTACATTCTCCCCCGCTCAGTTTCGATTTGACTGAGCACCCAATACTCCAGCAGCAATTATGATTGTGGTGGTGGTACAGCGACGTGGATGTCGCGCGAGAAATGCAATATGAATTAGGCGACTGTGTAGCCGCGCGAGTGCGAGTGGTGCGAGTGCGAGTGCGAGTGTGGAGCGGACGGCGTGCGCGTCGGGCAGCAAGGGTATAGCGCGCCAAGAAGTTGGGGCGACGACGGCGGCGTGAGCGTGCGAACGACAATAGGAAGGTGATGATGGTGGTGCGGCGGGCAGTGTCTTGAACTGCCGCGGCTAGTATCCTCCCAAATCGCCGAACGAGAACCCGCGTTGCGAAGTCGACGCTGGACCCGTCGATGAGTAGTATGTGGTTCCGGCATCTGGTTGCGCGAACAGCTCGTTCGTGCTGTACTGCTGGCGCATTGCCTGAGACGCGGGGGTCGACGAGGGTCCAGCGGGCGGCAACGCTACCGCAGGAGACGCGCTGGGCCAGAACGCAGACGTCGAGGGTGTCGTTTGGAAATTGGCGCTATTCGCCAAATATCCTGGAGGTACCCCTGCTTGTGGGGAACCGAAGTTGGGCAGCGGCGTTGCGAACGCGGAAGCGGCCATTGCTGCCTGCATGTTAGGGTCGGGCCCGGCCACCGGTGGTGGCGCGAACCCTTGTGGTGGCGCGAACCCGCGTCCGCGATCTCGTCCGCCACGAGGTGCACCGCGGAACGGGGTTCCTCGTGCTCGAGGGTGGCTTGTACCACGATTCGAGGGGGTCGCCGTTGTAGGTTTGAATGTGAATGTTTTCACTTCAGAGCTTCCCGGTGCTGGATACAACGGAATGCCGGGAACAAACAGCAGTCTTTCCTGCACATTGTTCATATATTTTTCTGGCCAGAGCAGGCCCGGGGGACGGAAGATGTACTGTCCGTACTCCCGTTCTTCTCCTTTGGGCGGGTGACGAACAGCAGCGGTGCAGCCGTTGAGAGCGCTGCGAATCAAATCCACGTCCCATCCAGTGCGCGGTTCGGCCACGATGTCCATGGCGATACTGTGCAGGTACGGGAACATGTCGTCGACCGCTTCAGGAGTGAGCCCCATCCCGGCGAGACGCGTGGTGAGGGCGCCATCGCTGAGGTCGTTCGGCTCGCGCGTCTTTGCTGGCCACAGCGTGAGCTTTTCTTCGCTCGCCACTGTGATGTCGTACGTCTGCAGATCCCGCCGGTAGCTGCCAGGGACCAACAACGCCAGTAAAAGCGGCTGAGCTAGCGCGAGATTGGGTGACCCCGCCGCTAGATCCACGATGGATGCATCGCGCGCCGGTAGGTCCGTGATGGCATTCCATCGACGAAACCCACGAAATAGACGACCATCCAATGTATGGAAGTCGTCGATAAAAGGACATCCTTCTGGAGCCACACCAATGCGCTGCCAGTACGACGCAGCGGCGCGGTCCGAATCATCTGGCGCAGTGCGTGTAGCACCAGCCCAGAATCGCTTGTTCTCCGCAACGAGATCAGTGTCCGCGAAGTACTTTTTTAGTATCTCCGCGAACCAGACAGGCATACGATACCAGTCAAGAGCATGTCGTTGTAGGGGCGTCAGGTCGGGCTCCTCACTATCCTTACTTTTCACGAATCCTTCGTAAAAAGGTCGGGACGTTGCGAGGCCGACTGCCCAGCAGCGCGACATCTCTGCGAAGTCCATCGCGGCATCGTAGTCGCTGATGGACCGAAACACCCCGAACTTCCCGCCCTCGAACGGCCACGTTCCCGCTTGTGGTGGACGGATTTGTACCGTCCCCGCTGGTTTGTAGCTCAATACCATGGCGGGAAGCTTGGGAAGCTTCCTCCAGTCGGTCACCTGTTTCTCGACAACAGCGTTTCCCATCACAACATCGTTGTTGGTGTCGGGTGGCTGCGTCGGTTGTGTTTGTGATGACGGTCCAGCGCGGTCTCCGCTGTTTCCCGTCGTAGGGGCAAATGTCGAAGGTGCCGCGCGTTTACGCGGAACATCTCCCTTCATTGCGGCCAGCCGGTCCACTGGGGGCGGCGCGCTTACGCCGCGAATCCAGTTGCCGCTGCAGATCTTCCACATCATCCCGCCTGTCGTACAGCTCTTCAAGGGCGCGGTTACGATCCTTGTAGAGTCTATCCTCCTCCATTTCTGCACGCGCACACTTAGCAGTAAGCGCCATGCAGTGCTTCGTAAGCTCCTGCACCTCTTGGCGAGCATGAGCAAGCATTCGTTCTGTTGCCTCAAGCTCCCCTCGAAGATGTGCTACCTCCGTGGGGCACTTGAAGTCGACGATGTCCATGTCCCGGCCGTAAATTGCGGCACGAAGACTGCGATCATCTTGACGATAGTCGTGCATGGCGTGCAGGAGGTACTTCTTGCACGTCTGACACACTTCCCAGTCGGGCACAGCGTTCTCCCCGGGCGGTGCCTCGAGAGCCCACTTGGCCAAATCACATACCGGTGCCCCGAGCCTGGAGTCGATTCTCCACTTGCCCTTGAACATCTGGTCCGACAACTCCTTCCTGGCTCGAACCCGACGGGGCCCTCCCCCATGGAGGATGTCAGCCTCCATGTCCGAGCCTTCAGTGAAGGGCAGCGGCGTTGCCACATGCACCTTCGGGTCCTCCACGTCCATGTCGTCTACACGGGTCGGTGTCACCTCCCCTTCCTCCGCACCGGTACTTGCAGTACTAGTCGGTTTGTCCATCGCCAGCGCAGAGTGGGGTAAATAGAGCAGATAGATAGAAAGAAACGAGGGGAAAAAGCAAGCGATGAAAAATTTTCACCACCCCGCTTCTTTAATAAATAGTTGCTGCGCCTTATAGGCGCTAATCAACCTCGTGGACTCTAATTTTAATAAGAATCCGCGGGATCGCCGTGATAACACCACCGGCAACTCCCAGATCTGCATCCGCGGACCTTTCTGGCAGAAACTGACAACCACGGACACGTGTACACGCGCTCCGTTCCATAACGGGATACGCGTCGCAAGCACGCGCGCAGTTGTCTACTGACGCGGTGCCTTCTTTGCCAAACTCTGCCAGCGTGTTACGCCATGCAGAGCGTAATAATCGTCCAGAGCCGACAGCAATTTTACGTTGCTGAATGGCTCCCACGTTGTATCTCCCAAGTTCCACTGTACATGAAACTCAACTTTATTGTCCGTCCAACGATGCGCAAGTATCGAGTCCACCTGCCATTCGTCTTCGGCGGGAGCTCCAAAATCGTATGGACCAGGTCGGTCGCGATTTGGAAACAACGCGTCGCTGCTCTCGATATACGGGCGCAGCAAACTGACGTGAAATTTATTATGCACGCGGCGAGCCGCGAGCACCTCAGGTAGCTCCAACTCATAATCAGAGCTTCCCGGGAACGCCTTTTGGACCCTGTATGGCCCAACAAAACGAGGAAGAAGTTTACCTGCGCGCCCTTTAGGCAACGACAGGTTCTTCGTTGACAAATATACAAGCGATCCGACGGGGATTTCGGGATCCTCGCGCCGGTGGCGATTCGCTTGCTCAGTTGCAAAGACACGCGCTGCGATTATAGCATCGTGTGCCTCGGCAAGATTACGGAGTGCGCGTTCAGCGAACGCTTTCACTCCGGGCGGAGATTTTAACTCCGACGTAAATTCCTTTTATCATGGACGGCATGTACCCTCCATTAAGTTCGAACGGCGCGTATCCCGTCGACGCGCTCACGCTGGAGTTAATCGCGAACTCGACCAACGGGATTTTCTCAACCCAGTCCTTTTGATCCGGGCTGATGAAAGAACGGAGGATCTGTCCGATGGACCGATTCGCCCGTTCCGTTGCGCCATCCGTCTGAGGGTGGAACGCCGTTGACATCAACAGCTTCGCTCCCAGCAGACGATGGACTTCGCGCCACCATGCTGCCGTGAACTTCGAATCACGGTCGCACACGATTGAGCGCGGCAATCCATGAAGTCGAACAATCTCGCGAATATATATTCGCGAGAGCTCTGTAGACCTCGTTTTTGTAGTAATAGGGATTAAATGCACCGCTGATGTTAAGCGGCACATTACAACCCACAAGTAGTCGTATCCCTCTGATTTAGGGAACGGTCCAAGGAAATCCATGGATATGGAATCCCAAGGACGAACAGGAATAGGCAGCGTGTGCAACTTTCCTGCTGGGCGCGACGTTGTAGGCTTGTTTTCAAGACAAACCATACAGCTATCGCAAAATTGATGTACCTCGACTGTAATTCGAGGCCACCAGTACCAACGCCGAACGTAGTCGCCCGTACGTTGTGGGCCGAAGTGCCCAAGGCAGCGATGCGACTGTTCTAATAGAACGCCTCGCAACGACTGCTCCCCCAGTTTGATATCTGGGACGCAAAGAACCTCTTCTTTGCCGCGGTTACGACAATAGATGAGGCCGTTTTTAATACGAAAACCAGCGTAATCCTTTGGATTAGCCAGTATTTTGCAGAAGAATTTATCGTCCTCGTACCCGCGGCGAATAGACGCGAGCACAGGTTCTTCTATGACGGGTGGAGGCCCTGCGATGTCTTCACGACGTCGTGAGTTGAACACCGTTGGGTCCTCGTCTTTGGTAGGCTTAAGTGTAGACGCTACGGGTTCCGCAGCGGCTTCCATAGCCTCTACTTCCTTATCTCGTTGCTCTGGCTTGTTCTGAAGCCGCGCGCTGCGACGGGGTGCATTCTCCCCCATGGCACGCATCGACTCTAGCTCGAGCATACGGTCCCACGGAATTTGGTCCCGCTCGGGGTCAAGACGGACATCCGCGTTCACGTAGTCGGAACGAGGGTGGAGTTCGTTCCACGTATCGTTCTCGTAGTAGCGCGACAGGCAGTCAGCGCCTTTATTCAGTTCGCCCTTGATATATCTGATATCAAAGTCGAAACGAGATAAATACTCCATCCAGCGGGTCTGGCGTCCAGACAAATTACGCTGGGAGTGGAAAAATTCGAGCGCCTTGTGGTCCGTTACCACATGGATACGATATCCCATGAGCTTGTCCTCCCACTTGAGCAATGCTTCAAGGATAGCGAGGGTCTCCCTGCTCAAAGACGCGGTAATTATGCTGGGCAGCCGTAAATTTCTTCGACATAAACCCAGCGGGTCGGCATGTCTGCCACGTCGGTCCTTGACCGTACATAGCGCCGACTCCAGACACCGACGCATCACAAATTACCCATATGGGTTCATTGAGAGTCGGGTCAATCGGCCGCAAAATAGGTGTCTTGCAACAGATTAATTTTATATTCTCGAAGCAGGCTTCGTGAATCGGCCTCCACGCGAACGTAGCTCCGTTGCGCGTGATGGCGGCGAGCGGGCCCGTATATGCTGTAATATCGGGCAGAAATTGAGCGAGATACTGCACTAACCCAAGAAAACGCTGTACGTCGTGATACGTACGAGGCGTTCGCCACTCTCGGATTTTCTGCATTTTATCCGCATCGGCATGAAGCCCGCGATCATCTATTAGATGACCGAGGCAATCCATTTTTGCCGAGTACAAATCACATTTCTCCTTCTTGAGGTAGAATTGGTTTGCACGCAGAGTATCGAATACGAGCCCGAGATGTTTCTCGTGCTCTTCAATAGTATTGGAATAAATAAAGATATCGTCCAGGTAAACATGGACGAATCTCCCAATGAATTGTTGGAAGACCATGGTCATGATACGCTGGAACGTCGCGGGCGCGTTGCAGTCCCCAATTTGCATGGTGTGACTTACATACGTCCCGTAGACCGTGGCGAACGCTGTCTTCCAGACGTCCTCCGCGATCACTCGTATCTGCTCGTACGCGTCCGACATATCGATCTTTGACCGATACTTCGCTCGCGCACAGTCCATCCGAATCTGGTCTTGATCCGGGAAGGGCGTAACATCCTTCAGGGTATTGGCGTTGCGCTTGCGGCAGTCAATGGCTGTTCGCAGCGTGCCGTTCTTCTTCGGGATACAGAGCATGGGTGCGGCTTGGTTAGTCTGCACCGGCTCCCACCAACCAGCGCGAACGTATTTTTGTATTTTCTCGCTGAGTTGGGGCTTCATCGCATCCGGGCACCGCGGTAGATGGTAGTTATACAACATCTTCTCGTCGATGAGCGGTATACGATGGTTGACTTCGCGTAGCGGCGGCATTTTTTCGGGCACGCCAGACATTATATCCTGACAAATGTCCATCCACCGGTCGCGGAGCCGAGGAATATCTTCCTCCGTGAGTTTGAGCTTTCCAGCTTCAATCTCCTTTATGTGAATGTCGGTCGCGGTGCGGAACATTTCTCTGAAATGCTCCTTCACCTCGTCCGTAAGCACCTCCGGCTGTTTAGCAGAAGGCGCTTGTTTTGGCGGATTCCGAATCGCATTGAGGCGTGTGCGCTCCTGCGATTGCTCAAGTGTATGCTTGTCTGGGAAATACAGACGCGAAAATTCCATGACGACTTCAGGGAATTTTTCTCCAGCACCACTTGTAATCTCCTGAAGATCCTCGATGAGTACCGGGAAATTCGGGGGTAACGTTTCTCGCGACAAATCTTGGAGCATCTCCTCATCAGGGACCTCCTGCAGGGTCACTACAGCGGTCGCTGACTTGCCAGTTTTCTTGACAAGAGGCGTGCCGCGGGACGGTGCAGGGGCGGGGACATAGTCGCCCGCCTCCTGGCGTCAATGCTGAGCGTTACGCTCAACGCGGCGCGCTGAATTGCGCCGCTCGACCTCGCTGTTCTCCTCACGTTCAGTGAGCGTTTGCGAGGGGACTCCAGCTACACGTATCGTGTTGTACTGAAAATCCAAACATATTTTATGTTTTCTCATATACTTCGTGCCGATTATGGCGTCGAAGCGGTCAAGATTGACGATATCGAGGTATTCCTCGGATTGAATATCGTCATACTCGACTCTAGTTATCATACCATGGTTGATTTTGGAACGACTCCCAGCTGTACCCAGCTGGAGAGTCACCTCGCTCTTAATGGGAAATACTTTTATTCCCGCCACGCGCGCGAACTCGGGACTGCACGCTTCTGTGGTACAGCCCGAGTCGAATAACGTGAACGCAGGCGTCCCATTGATATTTACATACGCGGTAAGACAGTAATTTTCTGCCTTAGTACGCGCTGGGCGAGGACGAGGCTCTTTTGACTTCTTCAACAGCACTCCTCGTTTGTTATTATTATTTCCAGTATCCTCAACAGTGCGTACTGCTGAGAAATACTCGAGCGTCGCGTCTACGTCGCCCGTTTTTAGTAGACATTCGGCCATTTCTTTGGCCAACATGTCAACGTCTTCGTCGTTCGTGAATTCATCATCTGAGTAGTCGTCGCAGATGCCGTATAGTCCCTCCTCGGCTTGGGTAGGCTGATAGCGTCTCCAAGGGACTGGCTCCGTTTGCTCTTCAGACACTGGTGGGTCTAAGTCATCACCCTCCATTTCGGAGTCAGACCAATCTTCCACTGAGCGACCGTCCTCGTCAGAGTCCGTGTCGCTATCGTACCAGGTGTGCATGAGCGGCGGGAGTTCGTCCTCGTCGTCGTTCACATCTATGTGACCACAACGCTCGACGTTATCGTCAGCGTCGGAGTAGTCGGTACACTCTTCTAGCGTATAATCCGACTCATATTGATCTCCTTGCAGCTGATCCTCCGAGGGAGCACTATCGTCGTCCTCAACCGCGTGGTTGAGCCGCTCGACTTGCTCTTCCTGAGCAGACGACGCCGAAGACGACGCAGAGGCTTCAGGGGAGTTCTTACTCCCTTCTTCCTCTTCGTTATCATTCACAACTTCGCGCCCATGGAATAACAGGGGCGCTCGTTCTTTATTCTGCGGACACACATTTGCATAATGCGGACCGCCACATGTATAGCAGCTCTTCGAGCCGCTGGCCTTCGGTACAGGGTGTTTTGCACCCTGCGCCGGCTTAGGATACGCCGTTTTTGGATATGGCGCCCTGAATTTCACGTTATTCCCGTTTCTATTCGGGTTTTTATTCCCACTCTCTCCCCCATCGCGAGCTGCAGGTCGCGATGAAGTCTCGCGGGGAATAACTCGATCGCTATCCGGTCGATAGTCCCGCCTCGGGGCATCATTTCGAACCGGTAAGCGCCTAGGCACCAGACGATACTTTTTAGTAGTGTCACGATGCCCAGCAGCAAGACGAGGAGTATCCTTCGATTTTTCCTCTTTCTTGCTGGACGACGCTGCGGCAGTGCGTGCTGCGCGACGGCGTCGTCGTTCTTCATATCGGTCTCTGATCGTTTGGTGTGTCTCATAGTTGGCAGCATAATCAAGAATCTCCTTGATTTTACTGTACTCAGCAGTAATGTTACGCTCAGTGAGCGCCTTGAACATCCCGCTGGGCATATTACCCATAAGCTGAGTTTTAAATGTATACGAGTCTGGTCGTTTAACCATTCTCCTCGATGCGGTCATTAATTGATGATAATAACCCTGAATTCCAATTTCAGGGGAATACGTCGCGCTCCAGAAGGTATCAGTAGCCTTCTGAACGCACGCCGTGTTGATGAACCAGTCAAATAACCCGATCACCATCTCTTTATACGTCCATACCCACTTAGCGCGGTATGGACCCACAACTTGCTGTTCATACCAGTCTCTAGCAGCGCCAGATAGGTAGAATCCATGAGTTAATATGCGCCGGTGGTCATTTTCACGACCTCCTAGTCCCATTAACTCCATCCATCTGCACATAGGCAGGAGGTGCTCGTCAAACTTATCAATGTCCTGACTGCCGTTGTATACAGGCGGTACAGGGAATTTTAGATTTCGGTTTTCATCGAAAACCGACGACATGGGCGAACGCTTGCCTAGCGTATCGTCCAGCATCCTTTCAATGTGACTATGTAACGTATCCCGCCAGCGGCCGAGTTGGTGCTCGGGCCCGCCAGCTCGAGAGGCGTCCGCGACTTCGTTATGATGACGCCGGCCGTCATCACGGTCCACCGTCTTGCTACGGTGCCGACGATCTCGGGAACCGTGCGAATGGTGTTTACGGCGCGAGTTACGCCGATGGCGACGCTCACGCTGACGATCCGTTTCTTTGGGGCGCCGCCTCGGTGTACGTGATGGTCCCCGACGACGTTCTGATCCAGAACTGCTGTCTGAGCTAGTGCTGGTATCGTCGTCAGTGTCCGAACCATCGCTAGACGGCTCGGACGGATCGCTCGAGCTACTCGACGAGCTACTAGGCTCGCTGGGCTCGCTACCGCTAAAGTGGCGGCGGCGCTGCTTCTGTCGCTTTTTCTTGTCGCGTTTCTTCTCGCGAGCGCGTCTTCTACGCGACTCGTCTGGATCATCGCGCTCCCCGCCGAATGCACTGTCCGTGTCATCCGTACGGGAATAATCCGATTCATGTCTGTACGACTCATCTTCAGAGTCAGCTGGGTCGTCTGAGTCCGAGCTGCTGCTGGAACTCGAGGAGCTTCCACCATTAGATGGCTTCTTCCTCTGCCGTGACGATCCAGCTTTCTTATCATCATTATCTTTCCTTCGCTTACTCCCGTCTTGTTTGAGAGTAGAGTTAGCGCGAGGAGGAGTACGTGCCTCCTCCTTCTTTGGAGATTTCGACCGAGGAGGAGTTTTTGCCTCCTCAGTCTTGACGGATTTCTTTTCAGTCGCGCGCGCGGATTTTTTATCCTTGCGCGCCGCCTTCTTTTTTTCGTTCCTCCTGAGACGGTTTAGCCTCAGGGGTTTCGTCGCGTCCTCCACAGGTCCCAACAGAGCTACCTCTCTTGGGTGGAGGGCCTATTTCCACAATTTCCCCATCGGAGTCCCATTTGATACCCTGGTCTTTATAATGGGAAGTTCCATACTGTTGCAGATCATGTTCACGAAGACGCTGGATCACAGCGCGATCGTTGAGCGTCGGTATTTTGCCCGTCGCTCGTATAGGTGGAATGGGAAGCGGCTTAGTGGCCGTCTTCTCCGTTTTCTTCTTAGATTTGGTACTATCTTTTTCAGCAACCAGCAATGCGCGGAGGCGGTCTTCCTCTAGCGCAATTAATTTCTTAATTTCCTTTTGGCGCTTATCCTGCGCCGCAATTTGATCTTCCGCTGTTTTCAGCATTGCGCGTGCTCCTCGAACATCCTCGCAAGCTTCCTCTTTCTCCTCAGCGATTCTACGCTGTTCTTCACGGAGAGATCTGGTATTTTCTTCTAGCTGCTCCGCGACCAGACGTGACTCTTCAGCCTCATCGGTCGCCTCCAACGCGAATCGCTCGTCTAACGCGACGGCTAATTCACCGTCGCGTCGCTCGGTGAGCTTGCGTTTACGTTTCTCAGACTCTTCACGCCGAGCGCGTGCTTCGGGTGTGTTCTCAAGATTGGCGCGATCGCGCGCAATAGCTTCATTAGCGAGACGTTGTAACCTAGATATACTAGGTGGTGGAATTACCTCCTCGTCGTTCTCAGGATTGTTCTCTGGCGACGACGGAACTATTTTAGCGCGCGGCGAGCGGGGCTGCTCATCACGCTGCTTCTCAGCACGACGCTTAGCTCGTGCGTACGAGCTAACGTCCGACTCGTCGTACTCACGCAAAATGGCTTCTGCGGGGTACGGGGATTGCACAGAACGGCGGCTTGAGTGCGTATTACGCTCTCGAGACCGTTCACGCGAACCTACATGCGACGATTCGCGCCCCGATGCGTTTTCCAGCGGGATGCGGCCACGGTCTGAGTTACGGATCGAACGCGAAGAGGAGTTGGACCGCGCACGCGAGTCCTTCTCCTTCTTCTGGGGCTTAGCGCTAACTCTGCGCGCAGCCACGACGGCTGGGGGGTCGTCGACATCGTCGACCTCCTCCACCGATGGACGAGTAGAAACTTTTAGGCTTCTTCTTACCCTCAGTCCCCTCACGGTTCTCGTGAGAGACACTGGACTTCTCCGATCGACGACTGTCCCGGTCAGAATTATGACCCGGCGACTGTCGTTGGACGAGACTTGAGACGTCTCCAGGGACTGTTGTCAGTCTGGAGTCGTCGGTATGAGCCGTCAGCCTCGCGTCGGCACCCGAGCGGGAGGCTGACGGTGTCGAGCGTGAACGCTCGACATCGCGTGGTGGTAGGGAGAGAGATCGATTAGGTGGCTGTGCCACCGTCGGCGATCTCCTTGAGCTCGCGTCTCGGGACTGCGCTGCCGCTGTCAACGCGGTCCCGTGCGATGATGGAGGATCTCCATCATCATCATCGGGCACGATCGAGATACGCGGCGTCTGGACTTGGTACGGCGGTGCCGGACCATGCTCGTCGTGCTCGATCTGAGTATTATTTTGGGTTTTCTTCCTGTTCTTGCCCATCGTCGTCAACGATGTGCACGAAAGAAAAGTAGATAAAAGATTTTTTTAATCGATAAGAAAATCGCTCGCGCAGTGTTTGCTGCAAGCGACTTGATCCACTATCGTGGTTCAAAAAAGTGTTAAGGGTCTCTTAACACTCTTAAATCACAGCACAAGAGAACCAGCGAAGATATTGGATTCTTGTAAGTAGTGATAGTTAAGAGTAAGTAAGAGTAGTCAAAACTAGCGTAAACATGAGCAATTTATACTACGCTAGCGTCCCAAATAGGCAAGATGTACAAATAGTGAACGAATATATTTATTTACGCGTAGGCCCCACGTTACGGCCTTTACAAATCATCCAAAGCCGGAAGGTCGATGGTGGGCGTACCACCCACTTGTCCAGTGAAAGACCCTCTGGCTGTCCTTGTCATCTGGACCGGCACACCATTCCACAGCATAGTAGAAACCGAGTTCGGTGCAATGACTTCGATCGGAGTTGTCCCATTCAGGTCGCCAGTCTAGTTGACATAAGAATCAACATATTTCATAAACTCACAGAATAAAATCTCACCAAAGACAGAGTGTTGGAAGCTATTGATGCGTTGCGAAGGACGTAAGGTCCGGAGACAAGCACTCTATAAACAACTATGAGCCAGACAGTGGAAGAACACTAAGAATCGCAGACGTTTCATTACTACCGATAGAAAAATAGTTCCCGAATGGCCCAGGGCCTGCGATGATAGGGGCGTGCCACTGGTTTGCCGTCGCTTTGTCAAGTATTATGGCAACAATATTGGCGCTACCCAGTGTTATCGGGACGAATGAAGATCCGCTCAGTGTATAGCTAAGCACCAACGTGCCGTTCGCGAACGTGGAGGACACTCCAGAGGTTCCAGCTAGATCCACAGTTGGAGCCGAATCAAAAAGGAAAGAGGTCTCTCCCGTTTGGCCAGCCAGAGCGTAAAAAAATGATATAATCAGTGTTGTCGATTCTATTCGAAATGAGGTTTAAATCGCAAGAATGCAGTGGAAGCTCACGTCGTCCATGTCATGATTCTGGTGTCGTGTCAGGCAACCAAGAAGCCCTGAGTGAGAAGAACGTACTCAGCGGTCGAGTAGAGAATACTCGTCTGGCTTATACCAAATACGTAGTCGGTTACCAAGATCTGGGAAGAGTCAATGGGAGAGCATGAGACTGGGTTCTTTAACCTTGCTTTCACGCCCATTGAAGGTTATGCTCCCGGTCTGAGGGATCAACATCTGCCCTAAGGATGTCTGGACAGTCAATTGGGTCGTAGTCAACGCCGTAGATGTTGAGTCTTGATGGCGGGTGATGTAAAAACCTGCACTAGTGCCGAGATTTCTGAGTTCCGCAGTGTGGATTAACGATGAGGTTGTATAATTGGTACCATTAGCCAAGAGAGTGGCTGCCAGAAAGTCGCGAGAAACGCGCAGGAATGAGCCTGTGAAAGTCAGTATTCTCGTCACGAACTGTACGATAATTATTGCCTTGAAGTCGCATTTCGTTCATCTTGGATCCAGCGACGCGATTTTCGTTGATTCCTCCGCCGTAGTCGTACGAAGTATAAGATACAGGAGCTGCAGTGCCCCCCCAATTTGTACCACCGTACAGCACTGGAGGGCTTGATTAACTTGTCAACGTATCTTCGAACGACCCAGTACTCACTGTAAACGTCTGGGAGTGGATGTGAGTATCGGGAACTGCAAACAAAATAGACCCAACGGACTGAGAATAGTTGCTGTTTGCGAACTTGACGAGCTGTTGACAGCAAGATATAAAGCAAATACTGCAGCACTCACTAAGCGTCTTTGTAGAACACGTTTTCTATTGATACTTTTCAGCGCCAGATACTGAATCTGGGAAATCCACCCACCGTAGTCGGCGTCTGTCAACCCTAGGTCTCCGGGTCCCTGAGAATATTTTCTGGGTTCCAGGTTAGCAACTAATGGGAGAAATTTGCAAAATTCGTCACTCATAGCCAGTTCCTCCAAAGGCTACTTCTCCCCAGTTCAATAGGAAGCCCCCTCCGAACTGTAAAAGCGTCGGAGAGCATCAACAGCAGTGTACGGACCGTTATTTACCTCCGCAAGGCAGAGTGGGTTAGAAAACGCGACCGCCTCGTGGTTCGAATAATAGACAGCCTGGACCTGCGCCCAACTATTGGCTCCCTGTGGATACGAGTCGCCGCAATAGATGTCGACATGGACCCCTGGAAGGTCCGGGGAAAAATTCCTAGAAAAACGCTGTCAGTTTTCTTGTTTGCTTGCACTCAAGCAAGGCACAGGCTGACCCATTGAGACCGGCATGCTGATCATTATGGGTGATTGCTGTGATATTCCGTTAAATCCATTTGAAACCCACATTCCAGAGGCAAAATACGTACGTACGACCACCCCATTGGCCCGGTAGGTATCTATTATCGCCTGCATGTAAGGATTTTGCAGGGTCCCCGCGGAAAATTCGTTCTGCATGCAGGCGAAAATTCAAGGAGTCATTCCAAGGTCGAACAGTAGTAAGCTGTACCTCTGCTTGGACAAGAATAACTATAAAGCAAGAAGGTTACGAGCAATAGAGAAAGAAAAAACAATGATTACTGGGACCACCGTTGGTGATTTGATTTGCTGCGATAATCTTTGAGATGGCGGTCAAATACGGCATCCAGGCTTTGACTCAAGTCATTTTCACGGCTTTCGTGCAGCCAAGGAGCCTGACCTTCAGTGTAGGCCGAGTTGTTCGTGCGGAGAGAGCCTGCGATATTTCCCACCTGCAGAACGAGGATCGCGGTTAGTCAAGTTGTCGAGCATGCAAAAGGTAAGCGACCCAGCCAGGGAAACCACCGCCCGTTGTCTCCCCATCTGTCAAGCGTTTATATTGGGAGATGAATCGGAGTTCTCGAACTCACTGATGTATGGCCCAGGTCGGGCAATCATCCAAAGCCCTGCATCTTTGGCCGCTTGAATGAACCCTTCGTTCGAAGATGCGAGTTAACATGTTGTAGTGTCTGTCTAGGGCATACTACCTTCGATATCACGGTAGGTGCCCGCTTCAAAGTCTCCTAGAATACAAGTGAATTTTCATTCTCGTCGAAGCCAGGGTATCCAACCATTTCCACCATTGGTGTCTGGCGTAGGAAAGTGCAAAGCCCAATTGACGTAGAACGAAACCTGCTCTCCGCGTTGGCCGCCATCGATGAAATGAGACAGAAAAATTTACCGTATTGAAGCCTATTCCATCTCGATGTCGAGAAAATAAATTAATACATATAGAAAGACGTACCATTCGCTTTTATCTTTTGCATGACATCAGCCCAGAGGTCAGTATTCCCCGGCAACCGCCAAGGGTGGAATTCGGCAGAGAGAATGAATACTCGTTGCCCTTGTATGAACAACGAACTCGGATCCCAGGTCACAGCATCAGTTAATCCGGTCGAGTTCCGACGTGAAAGAGGAGCGTTTTCATGGAAAGCCGCAAAACAGCTTGAAATGACAAGGAACAGCGGGAAAAGCAGCAGAGAACCCAACATGGTGCGCCTCGAATTACACGTCTATGAAAACATCGTTATATATTCAGCTCGGTCGTCATCCGACCATGAAAATCGTTTCCTCGGAACACCAGAAGCAGGAACAGCTGACAAGAAGGGCGGTCCGGCGCTGGATGGTTCGACGAAGTCTCCCGGACGAAGCTCACAAAGTTGTTTGTGACGCAATTGTGACGGACGGGAAATGCCGGATTAATTAGACTTCGTCTCGACCAAGACATATTTCGTGTCTTCCGCGTCGCAACACAATCGGTGGGATCCGCATGTCCTTTTCTACATTCACCACTCCGACAGGTCAGCTTTTCGGGCCTTTTTAGCTGCATCGGATTGTAAATTCAGCTGGCTAGGTTTCCTGCTTCCTTCCGTACATTCTGCTCCGCCGTTCTTCACGTCAGTTGCCTTCAAAGTGGCCCAATGACATGCTACACAACATCTTTAGGCAGCAGCCGCACCCCGGGACAAATGTCACGGTAACTGAGCGATGGACCACTCTCATTTTGGCGTATGCACGCCACCGCAAACTATTCGTGTTGCGGGTGGAGGACGCGGAGACAACAGACACGGAATGGTTAGAAGTGTTGCGGAACGAACGGATAAATCGTGCGTCAACGATTGTCTCCTTATTCACTCTCCCATATTCGATGCAGGCAAGCTCCTTCCGTCCTATCTATCCTCGATCATTGCAACGATGGTATCCAAAAACTTGGCTACATATGATCCCCCAGGGCAGACACGCTCTGCTTTGCTGTATTGGCGATTGCCAGAGGAATGGGCTGAAGTCTTACACGGATGGGTAGGCTCTGCACACGAGCACTGAAACACTGTTGAAATATCCCTAGGCAATTTCCACCGGGCAATTGAACACAATACTAACGTTCTACGAGATCACGGACCCGCCTATACCGTCGCCACTTTCCAACATCCCAATTACTTTACTAAGGAAAGCTATCGCCGTATTAGCCAAGACGGGGCGCTCTCAGCTAATAACTATCTCCGACGGCGAGGGTGTAAGATTATTCCAGGGCACAGGGAAATGACCAAATCTGCAAGTACCTTGGTAGCTGGGCGGGCGACAGAACGGTAGAAGTCATGACGGACAAATCAATAACATTGTACATTAGCGCGCAGGTGCTGGCAGAATACAAGATGGAGCAAGTTCAGTTCAAAACTGGTAAATTTACTGGGTATATTAACCGAGCATTTTCCTAAAGTCGTCCTGCCCTTTGCCCTTGGCGGGTGCAGCAGAGGCAGGTGCGTCCCGAGACCCACTGGCCACGGGCGCTGCAGCAGATCGAGGGATTGCTTTCCGGAACCCCAGCCCAGCCCTCGGCTTAGCGGCACGCGGGACAAACAGCCCCTCGCTTTTCAACGCCGCCTGATCGGTACTTTCTTCAGAAAGCTTGAGCGTGTTGTCGTTGAAGATCACCGGCTCGGTGCGCAGCAATAATTTACTGGCTTCCTGGCGGATCGGCCAAATGGATCAGCCGTGATCCAGCTTGGATGAAAGACCGAGACTAACCGCAGCGTTTTCCAGCTCAATCACCGCTTCGTTCAAGTCCGCAAACACTTCAACGCGCTTAACCTTTGCTATCTTCTCCATCGCTTGCTGAAGCAGGCCTTCCTGGGTCCCAACAGGAAGATTGCGGACGCGCACCGACCGATTCCGTGCGTCGGCCTTTTTGGCCCAGGCCGCTCTCTGTCTCAACCTGCCTGGAATGAGTTCGTGAGCCAATAACAACTATCACTAATGGATGAACTGTACTTTTTTGCCCGGACTCGAGAGTCCGCCATAGTCACAGCGATGCGGCGCTTCTTGAGCTCTTGATTGTTGGCCTCTAGAGCAGCTTGTGCCGATTTCTAATCCCAGTATCAGCAGCTGTGGCAAGGCAAATGAAGGGTAACACGGACTTCATCCTCAAATTCAACGAACGCGAAGCCTTTCGAGTGGCCGTCTTTGTCCGTCGTCATTCGCACATCTTTGATGTCGCCGTACTGGCAACCAGTCAACAACCCGTATACAAGGATAGAAGCAAGATACTCACTACTTTGAAGAGCTTCTCAAGATCCACTTTGGTGGTGAATTTACTTAATCCTGCAACGTAAATTTCTCTTTCATCGGCGTCCTGGTCGGTCCGCTCTTTCTTGCGCTCCGGATTCGATATCAACACGTTCAGGGTCATACCCGGCTCCAGTTCGCGTCCATGAAGCTCGAGAGCGCTCTGTGCAGATACCTGTCGAGGTAAATGGTGAGATAAGGCCCACCCCGAAAAACAATCGTGACACGCACAGGTGAGGTGAATTGAACATAACAAAACCGTCTCGTATTTTTGAATTTTTTGCTCGGCCAACGAACGTCGAATAGAATACCGTACTATGGAACATTCGAGTCAGAACTTGGTGAAGGTAGCAAGAAACGAAGCACTGACTCGACCAAATAATTCCCGCATAGACGCATCGTCGGCGCTTTCAGGAAAGTTGGTGACGTATAAGGTGGATTTCCATGCAAGATGAACGGCGACTTCCTGGTCTCGCAATCTCTTTTTGTCTTTCGTTAGAGCCGCGGGCACGCTATCCTGCATCGCCAATCAAACGCTAGTCCTGAACGTAGTCCTTTGTGAATTACCCGTTCGAAAAACTCGACTGTAGCGACAACAGCACCAGACAATTCGGTTATCTTCACCTCTCGAATCTTTCCGCACTATAGAGAAGCGATTAGAAGTCAACAACAGTGCACATACTTGAACTCACATCTTTGAAAAGAGCGGTCAACTCTTCCTCAGTGACTCCAGTGGGAAGGTCGGCTACAAAAACGGTGCTGTGTTCTCGATCCCTAGTAGCGGCTGTCAATTTTTATTGGCGTATATCTACGGTTGAGCTTACCTCTTGAGCGTTGCAGGTTTCGAGTCTAGGTTACAATGTTTCAATGAGACATAGCCACCAAAGTCAGAAACGTCGCGTACCAATTTTCGCTTTTTTGTGTCCTTCCTCCGAGCCAGCGTCCTCTGCCGCTCGTTTGGTCCCACGAGGACCGGAGTCGACATCCATAGGTTCCGCAGGGCTGATTTCGGGCACAGGAGCCTGAGCGACTGGTGCAGACGCCAGCTGTTCCGCATATTGCGCGGCCGCCTTTTCCGCGTCCTGTCGATGGGAATGAGTTGAGAAGAAGAAATTATAGGCAAGTCTTTCCACCTTTGCTCGCTGGCTATTGACTTGATACTGTGCCTTCTCGATCTTGTCGCCACACTCGTCGATCTGCTGGACCGACCCATGCAAATACTCGAACGCGCGCCAAGCCTCCCAGATCGCTTCAGACCAGTCCATCTTCTTCCGGCACACATCCTCAAACGTCTTGCGTGCCTTTTCGTACTGGCCGTTTTTTCTAGCGCTCAAGTTCAGCCGCGCTATTCTGGCCAAAGCGCAATAAATGAACATACATCAGCTCATCCGTGTAGGAGATCCAGGCAGTGTAGCTCGTTTTGTAATGTATTGTGGCTGCGCTCCAGACTTCGATGGCGCTATCCGTCATGTCTGCTTTCAAATACTATCCTCAATTCAGCTTGGTGTGCTTGGAACTGAGAACGACTCACCACAGAAGCCAGATATTTTTCGAGACGGAAGCGAGGATCTCCGGTCAGGGATGCTGGGCACAGTGAGTTCCAGACGTGTTGCACAAAATTGGACGCACCTTTATGCACCAACTCAATATCAGTCTCAAGTGCGGCAACCAAAGTGACAAAGCTCTCCTCATCTGAGTTCCCCGCGTCAGAAACTTAGTTTCAACAGCGAGGACAACGAACCTCCGACACTAGCATCATAGCGCCGTTTGTAGTATCCTGCACGGGCCAAAAGCACAGGAACGAGCTGCTCGACATCCGACTGCAGTAGGTTTGTACTGAGCGCTTTGTCACATATGTCTAGACAACAGTCAGACGTTGTAGAAAGGTTTGGATAGATTACACGCACCTGAGATGCTTTGAACTGACGCTTCGTCTTGGTCTTCCGCGCGTTCCTGTCCGACCAAATCAGATGAATGGCTCATCACGCAGGAGCAGGATCTCACAAGACAGCGTAGGTACCGCGCCCAAACTTCTCCGGATCCAGGGACACTGCGTACTGCCCGTTGCAGAAGAGCCAATTCTACGCTGATTCCAGCTTCCGAAATGCGCTGAATAAAATATGAGACAGACAGCAGTAAACACGAACATAACCGACAGTAGTATCACAGTAACCGGCCCAGAATGCTCGAAGAGCCTCCTCTGCGCCTTGCTCGCCAGAGAAACGTTTCTTGGCGGCTTCAGCGATAGCACGCTCGTATAGAGTGCTCAGAAGAGGATAGTTGGGCTTATTAGAACGGCGCTCGGACCCTATATACACAGCGTAGGATTCGAGGGTGTGAGTTTCCAGAGACATTTCCGGGTTCTCGCGCTTCTGGAAGATTTTGGTTGCTTGGCCCCGGATTTTAGATGCCTTGACGAGAAGGGATTCGTAGTCACTGGAAGGCTTATAGTTGGTCGTAAATGATGAGTAGAATGGAACAGTTTCTTCGGAGGCTGAAACATATGTTGAAAGTCCGCACATATCAGTGGACTTGGTACATACCCGCATGAGGTTGACCAAGTCGGGCCAGAATAAATTCTTCGACACGGGCAATAGCCTGCGCTCTTCATGATATTAGTGGTATATTGAATAGGTATTTAGATACGTACGATTCCTCGTTTGAAACCCCTTGATCCGGCACGATACCTAAATTCTGAAGTTTCTGAAGCTCCCACTCGCAAAGTTGATCCCATAGCAGGTGACTCTGCGCAGAAATGAGTGTGTTCCCATCTATATCTATGGGGCTTACTTGAGACCAGTGCCAGATGCCTTTGTTGACAATTTCCTGGAGGGCTTCCCGCGTCCAGTCGTCTGAGAAGAGTTCTCCCAACTCTTGAGGCTTTTCAGTATCTGAATAGCGCTCGCACCGGCCAAGAATAAACTCTGCGTGTCTCTTGAGAATAGGTATCGCTGCAATTGCGGTCAGCAATAAATTAAACTCCAAGATACCAAGATGTACATAAATAATCCTCCTCGGCGCGTTTATATAAGGCCAGGAGTTCTTCGACACCATTCGCGGAGTCGAGGTCCAATGTTTCCTCCTTGGCCTTGATGAGTGCTAGCCAGACATCTTCTCCAACGGCGAAAAAAGAAGTCATCATTTCCATGGCCGCCAGGGCATCTTCCTGCATGCCTTCCAGCGACTGGGTGAGCCCGAGGTGCTTAGCATGCAACGAGATATCATAAGGGTTTCTCTCGATTTCACCGAGAACATTGGCGAGAGCGTCGAGGGTCTGCGACTCGTCCATATTCGCCGCGGCGGACAAGAGTCAACTTTACGCGCGAGCCAGTGTCTGCACTTGTTTGGCGGCTTCTTTGCTCCGCGGTCCCGATTGGCCGAATGTAAGTTCGGCTTTTGCACTCAGTTCTCTGTTCACTAGCAAATGGCGCGCCGAGGCATCTTATTCGGCATTAGAGTGGGAGAAAGAGAACCTAGTTGTTCATCTCACGAACGAGCACTCGACTACGCCACTTGCTCAGAGTCCTCCATTCCCGGAGAACATTTCCGCCCGTCCGGATCCATTTTGCTTTTTGTTGTCTCTTGCGACATGGAACATCGCTCATATGGCTCATATGGCTATTCGGGCTTACCATACAAAGTAATATGTCTCCATTCTGATTCCATTGTTTCCTACATAACATCCTATGGCGACCGTTCCGCGTCTGCACCCATACCATGTCCTCTAGATCCCGCCTGGGGCGAACTCTCCGCTCATTCACTAACGCTGTCACCAAATTGAACGCTCTGTACGCTTCAGACGCGTCGTCCCGGTGAAAGGTGCTCATTACTTTCAGTTTTCCGGCCAAGAACAACGCGTATTCGCCCTATGCACAGTGGAATGCTGAACGCCCAAGATGGTATCGACCTCAACGTATTCATTTCATCCATCGACTCCCCATCGAAATTATCGCGCGCATATTCGTCCTTGGTGCAGAAGACGATGACATGCTGCCCGTGCGCGGTGTGTGCTGCGCTTTACTTTAATTTCCCTCCGTTAAGTTTCAACTCCCTTTCGCAGTCTCTCACGTCTGCAAGAAGTGGCGCGCTATTTCTCTCCATACACCCTCTCTCTGGTGCCGCATTTCGCTGAGTCCTCATGAGCAGATGTGGAGAGAGCGGATATATCGCGCCAAAGCGTGTTCTCTGGACGTGCAACTCGTTCCGTGGCGCAGCACTAGTTCAGGCGCAAATGTGGCGCAAGTCCTTGACACCCACACCGTCCAGACGTGTATGCATCTTGTCTCGCCGTTTATTCGCCGATTGCGATCCCTCGTGATTATTCTCCCGACATACGAGCCCTTCCTTGCGAACGCAGCACTATCTGGATGCTGTTTGAAAAAGAAGGGAAAAGCTCCGCTGTTGGAAGAGCTAAAACTCATTTATCGGGACAACGACGACAGCAAGGAATTTTGCCTGTTTTCGGGCCACTCTCCCAAACTTCGCCGCCTGACGGTAGACGGATTGCGGTTAACATGGCTCCCGTCGCTATTCCAGAACCTGACTTTTCTGGACTACACACATCACGGATTCTCTGTTGGCGACGAAGCGGTGACCGAGCTCCTGTCCATGCTTGCCGTATGCACCAGGCTCCAGGATCTCAGGATTTTGTTTCCTCGCAAGCGCCTGACGCGTCCTTCGGTGCTATTTCGGCCCAATATGCGACGCGTTGTTTTACCGTGGCTCCTTCAATTGCATTTACGCGTCGAGACGCGCGATATTCCACCAGAGCTCGCTCGTTTGGTCACATATCTCTCCACACCAGCTCTCACGTCCCTGTATCTCCTCGACCTCGGGCGCCGGAGTCATACCTTCTATGGCCTCAGGGACTTCATGAGGATGTACCCAATGCTTCCATCTCTGCAAACCGTATTCCTCGAGTATGGATGGGATTTCCTTGCGCGCCGGCGCGGTTAGCCAGTAGCGCCACCGGAGCCCGGCCCGATCCGGAATCTCGACAGGAGCGCGACCGCGTGACCGTTTCCCCAGACCTTTCGAATTCCTGCCTCCATGTCTGCACAATCTCTTAGTCTGCAGAGCCTGTACGACCTTACTGGTCTTGTGGCAATCGTCACGGGCGGAGGCACCGGAATCGGCTTGATGATATCCCAGGGATTGGCAGCGAATGGAGCCAAGGTGTACATTACTGGGCGGCGGAAAGATGTCCTGGACAAGGTGGTCGATGCTTGGGATAAGACGAAGGGGGAAATGATCCCGTATGTGCTGACTTGCGCGTTGTCTGGAGAGATGCTGAATGACGCCCGATCAGTGTGCAGATGGATGTGACCAGTCGGGAGAGCATCCAAGAAGTGAAGAAGATGATACAAGAAAAGGAGGGAAAGCTTCACATTCTCGTCAACAAGTGCATCAGAAATATCTTCATTGTATAGTTGAAACTGACGTCGTTACAAGTGCAGGGCAAGTGGGTCCGACGTCTCCCTTCCTCAACGATCCCTCAGCGCCTGAGCTCAAAGACGCGGAAACTTTGGGTCAATCTTTGTTCAACAATGAGACTCCCAAAGAATGGGGGGATTTATACGCCATCAACACGTTCCCGACATTCTTCGTCACCACCGCGTTCTTGGGCTTACTCGACAAAGGCTCGCGCGAGTCGCAGACCCCTGGGTTCACCTCGAGTGTGATCAATATCACAAGTATTTCTGGGCTCATCAAGCTCCCGCAGGATCACGTATGCTCTCGTACATATTATGCATTGTCAATGCTTAAACAAGGTTTCGGTAGTTTGCGTACAATAGCGCGAAGGCGGCGGCTTCGCACCTCACGAAGATGATGGCCACGGAGTTCGCGCTCAAAGGCGTGCGCGTGCGCATCAACGCAGTCGCGCCGGGGGTGTACGCGTCGGAGATGACGTTCGACGAGATTCCGCCCGAGCTGGTGAACAAAATCGGCAAGGGCGTCATGCCGGTGCCCGCTGAACGCGCTGGGACGTGCGTATCATACCGTTCTCGGCTTGCGATTCCTTCTACTGATGACTATTTCGTCACGGTTACAGTGCGCAAGAGATGGCCGGAACGGTTATTTATCTCGCCAGTCCTGCGGGTTGTTACACGAATGGTCAGGTGTGTGATTTCCGTCGTCATTATTGCGGCTCTGGCTAACATTTGCGGCAGGAAATTGTGATAGATGGAGGATATGTTGCGGTGAATCCTTCGACGTGATTTGTATTGGGTTTTCGAGTAAATATATCATTTATTTGGCTCCGACTCTATCCATTCCGTTCTTGTGCTCTCCCATTTCCCACACCGCGACGCGTTCCCGGATGTTCTTGACTATATTTATTTGGTTGTTCCACAGAAATCTTTTCTGCTGCTTTGCTCGCTTTCTCTTGTTTCTCCATCACCCGTTCGGTTACTCCCGCTGCCACTGCTGCAAAACATCTGATGACTGAGGCTTCAATGTCCCAAGCTGTCACTTAGCCTGCTGCGGCCGCCAGCGTGGGAGGCAAGGAGCAAACGCTCCGCTCGGGTTCCCTCTTGACCGTGTTTCTTCACAGGTGCGGTTCGCCGGTCTTGAAATACTCCACGCACACTTATCACCAGCACCCTTCACATTTTTCCTAGAGGAACTGGAATCTAGATCCATAGTATTGAGATATGGGACTCCGTCCGAGTCGCACTGTGACAACTTGCGTGGTACTGGCAGTGCTCTTGTATTTTGGCACCGATCTCCTGCGCTTCAACACAGACTCCGCCCCGACTAAACTCCCCATCGAGGCTCCAAAGTATCCGAGCGGAATCCCGAACAAGTTCGATCCGGACGGCAATGTGCAGCGTTTCAAGGGCAACACGATCATTGCCCACCTGTCGCCGACGTCGGACCTATACGCGTCGTTTCTTGCGCTGCACGAAAAGCTCAAGCACCACCGTCTGCGCCATCTCTACGCGCTCCTCCCGCCTCCCAGCCTTCACGTAACGATTTTTCGAGGGCGTTTGCGACAAGATACGCAAACCTGGGCACTGGCCGGCCGATTTGTCCGTCAACGCGACCATCGAGGAGTGCAATTCGCTATATGAGCGCAAGCTGGCGTCCTTCCACATGCAGTCCCCCGGTTTGGAGGGTGACACGCACTATCGCTTCGCCCTCACGCACTTTCAACCGCTGAACAAGTCGGGTATTGGCGTCCATCTCGAGGCCTTTCCGGACGACAACCGCAGGCTCAGGCGTCTCCGCGACCGGCTGTCGGAGCTGCTGCATATCCGCGCGAAAGACCACAATACATATATGTTCCACATCAGCGTGGCGTACCTGCTCAGGTATTTGAGTGAGGAGCAGGAGAAGGAGTTGTCGGAGCTGCTCGTGGAGCACTTCAAGGGCATGCCGAAGAAGGTGCAGCTGGGTCCCCCAGAGTTCTGCACGTTCGAGGACATTTTTTCTTTCAAAAGGATGTTTTATCTCAAGACCTGATACTTGACCCAGTTCACCATATGCATCTTTATGATCAGAACTCCCTTAAGCTTAACAACTCCTTTCGCTACGCGGTACTCTCCGAGTACTGTTCTCGGGACGCTGGACGAGGCGCCCGGGTTTTTTTTTAGACGGCGGACAAAATTGGCCGCCGTGTCACAGTCTGTAGAGCGTCCGCCACGTATATCCGCCAAATCTTCTGGAATGAATTCTTGATACCTGAGCGCTGAATATTGCCTTTAACGTCGTCGACGAAGTGGTAGAGAAAAAAGAAAGAAAAAAAAAACAAATTCACGCGGATACGTCATGTTTTGGAGCGGTCGCAGTCCCAATCGGTGTGAGAGAGAAGCACCGCCACCGTGACCCTTGCTCTCATCCTCCGTGCTCTCGTCGTTGCTCTTTGCTCTCGTCTGAAACGCAATGAAGCGTGCGACACAAGCTCAAGGTGCAGGAGCTTATGCACCAGTTCCTTCTACCTCCACTCTCAGCCCTCCGACCCCAAACTCCAATCCATCCTCAACCCATAATTTTGGTTCTCTCAGAGAATCTCTAACAAACGGGGTCGCAACGGGAGAAATTGGCGCAGGTTACGGCCCATATTCTGTCCGTTTCCCAGCTAGCAGCTACCTGTGGTTATTTGCTGATTATTCTTTGCATCTATCCAGTATCCGCAGCCGAATCGTGACAGTGCGTTCAGCAGCTCAAGATTCAGCAATGCTGCGTCTATGGTCCCCCTCAGAAGCATTGACACGGTCAAATACTTCTTCACTTACACCTCAATTCTGGGACAACGACCCCGACCTCGACGACGCATTGCATAACCCCGGTCGTGACGACAAGTCTTTCACCGTTTTCTCTCTGCGTGGCTGGCTCAACGCATCAGCACTCTTCCTGCTCTGTGCCGGAATCATAGTCCTGTTTGCTGGATACCCTGTCATCTCTAGCTTCGGCTCAGGCACGTCGACGCTTGGTGCGTCCAACCTGGGCGGCATAAACAAGACCGGGCAGGTGCCGGACCTCATTAGTTTCCCATCCCCCATCGACAAAGACACCCCAACGGACGTCTATTCACGGACAGGGATCACTGACGGGAAGAAATACAACCTCATCTTCAGCGATGAGTTCAATACCGATGGTCGCTCCTTCTACCCGGGAGACGACCCTTATTGGTATGTCTGATTTACCATTTGCGGCCATGTATCATTTACACTTCCCTTCAGGGAGGCTGTTGACTTGCACTACTGGTGAGAAGGTTGCCCTTATCTCCTCTGTCTCCAGTCTGACCTCGCCGTAGGCCAACCGGCGATCTCGAGTGGTACGACCCAGGGGTATGCTTGCCCCACTACGGATTCATCAGCTGTTGAAACCTTGCCAGGCAATAACCACAGCAAACGGTAGCCTGGTAATCACTATGTGGGAACAAGACTACCACGATTTGAATTTCGTCAGTGGAATGATGCAGACCTGGAACAAGGTATTATTTTCTCTGTCGACTCCCGTTCATAAAGCTTATGCGCTCCAGTTTTGCTTCACCACAGGTTCAGCACTTCGAGTTTTATGCCTTCTTCGTCTCTAAAACGTTGTTCCAGGTTATGTCGAAGTCAAAGTCAGTTTTCCGGGTACGACGAATACGCCGGGATTTTGGCCCGGAGCGTGGACGATGGGTAATCTGGTCAGTACTTGTATCTATACGCGCCATTGTTCTAAAACACCTCAAGGGGCGAGCGGGTTACGGTGCGACAACTGAAGGGATGTGGCCATACACGTATGATTCATGCGACGTTGGGACCTTAAAAAACCAAACCGCCGAAGATGGCACGCCTGTAGCCGCTGCGACTGGCGGTGAGGGCAACACTCTGAGCTACTTGCCTGGCCAGCGGGTGTCCGCGTGCACGTGCCCCGGCGAAGACCATCCTGGGCCCGATGTCTCGGTCGGCCGCGGCGTCCCCGAGATCGATATCCTGGAAGCCCAGATCGATGTCAGCCAGAGCCCCTACGAGGGCCAAGTTTCGCAGAGTTTCCAATGCGCGCCATTCAACATCAACTGGGATTTCGACAACACGTCGACGACGTTCGCGTCCGAGACGCTGACCAAGTTCAACGGGTACCGGGGCAGTCAGACGCAGCAGGCGGTGTCGGCCCTGACGTACATCCCTGATACGGTGTACAGCGGCGAAGACTATGGCGTGTACGGCTTCGAATACTGGGCAGACCCCGACAACCGCCAAGACGGGTACATTACCTGGGTTGCAAGCGGTACCGAGTCGTGGACGATGAAAGCCGGCGCCCTTGGACCTGATTCAGTTGCTGAGATCGGTCAGCGCCTCATCCCTGAGGAGCCTATGGTGCGTGCAGTTTCGCGAATCATCGGGAGAATTTTTCATGCTAATCGCTGTTTGCAGTACTTGATTCTGAATCTTGGGATGTCGCCGGGCTTCCAGCACCAGGATTTCGAGCATATGACGTTCCCGAACCAGATGTTTGTCGACTACATCCGGGTATACCAGCGTGAGGGCGTGTCCGAGGGCGCGACGTGCAACCCGTCGAAATACCCGACGTCGGATTACATCAACAAGTACGTTTCTTTACCGCTCGCTCATTTCTTTCCCCTTATCTGCTATCCTAACTAAATGCGTTCCTTAGCCACCTCAACGCATACACCGACGCCAACTTCACCATCTGGTCCGACGCCGGGTATACCTTCCCGAAAAACTCACTGAACGGGTGCTAAGCGGGGCGGGGGTGCGATGTTGCTTGGGCGGCCGCTCCGTTGCTGGGGGGCGGTAACGGGACAGCGTGTACGATTAACGCTATCTACCTTCCTTACCTATCTTACGGACGTCACGATAATCAGAACTACATAGAGCTAGCTCGCTGCGACGAGGCCAACTCTCCTCCACGCTTGCACGCACCGCATGGTCTTAACTCACTCACGATTGATTGGATGGACACTACAGATAATATTATTGTATGCTTTAAGCGCGCGTCGAGTTGTGGCCTGCTGCTGTACATATATATACCCTCCCCTCCATCCTGTTGACACATACACGTACTCTGCAATCTGGGCTGGCTACTCGAGACTGGACAACGTATTATTTGAATCCATCCAAAAGTGCAGTTACCTGCGTACAGTTGTATAGTGTAATACATATTTCTATACAATCAGGGAATAAAAATTCGTGAGTACCCTTCGACTGATTGTCTGCAGTAAGGGTATCTGTGTTTGGACGCGGCGGACCGACCAGCGAGTACTTTGCGGCATCCGTCGCACATTGAGAGACAGCTACATGGATACGAACGATTGTCTGGCGTGGATGGATCGCTGGTGCAATGGTGTATGACACAGTTCGCAAAGCAAAGGAGAAAAAGGCCAAGGGTACAGACTGCCTCTTCATCTCATCCATTGAACGACAGGCTCTGGATGAAGAAATCAAGAGTCGAGCTATACTGCTGGGAAGTAGTACCACTGAGCCATTGGGTGTCCATGCTTCGGAATCACCTCAGATTAGCGAGCGCGTTGCTGAATATCGTCAACGAGACCCGTTTGCAAGCTGAATCGAAGCGGCTTGGTACACTGACGGATGGGAGAGAGTAAGGGCAGGGATTCGTTGTGTGAAAGTCATTATACTCGAGATGACCATGAACTTGAACCCGCATATTTTTCGTGTATTCATTGCGATTATTTTGGTCTGCGCTAAACACCCCGTGAAATCCTCGGCCGTGCGCCGTCTCCTGGACCCACAATCACTGATTGAGAAGTGGGACATCCAGATGTGAATTACGGGCGAGGCAGCACCAGCACGTACCGTTGCATTATTAGGGACAGTCAGACCAGATGCTTCAGATGACAGAGGTGCTTCACGCAAGTGCTTCAAATGTGCTTCAGGCGATTAACTTCAACTCAAAACCATGTAAACTGGTCGCTGTGAGGCCTAGAAAATTACAAGAAAAATACGAGTTGAAGCACATCTGAAACGGGTTGAACTGGAGGTGTGCTTCGACGCTTTTCCCACGAAAAAGTATTCTTGAGCACACTTGAAGCACATGGCTGAAGCGCCTCTGAAGCGTTTAGTCTGATTGTCCCTATTAAAACACGCCTAGTCTTCGTTCATCGGCCACCCACCGCACATTCCACGTATTTTCGGCGTCCTCGCGCGAGTCTAGGTCCAATGCGTGCGATGCCATTAACGCGGCAGCTTCGTACTGGGACTGCTGCTCTCTGCTCAGGACTCTTTATAATAAGCTGGATGTCTGAAACCAAGCTGCGCGAGAGGATGGTCGTATTCCGGTGTATGCACGATTTCTTTCACGATATTTCTAAACATTTCGGTCGATTTTGGGTAGGCGAGTGGAGGAAGCAGGATGTAAAGAAATGAATGAATACCACTGAATACCACATGTTCTTCACAGCGTTGACGACGAGAGGCCAGGCGCCGGCAGACTTGGTGAGCCACCGGCTCAAACGAGGAAAGAGGCGTATCCCCGTTATGAACGGTGCACGGGCCATCGTTCCTCTTCTTCACTTGGTATTATCAACACCCACCGGTATGCAGTCTCTCTCCCGTTGAGCCTGCTCCTGATAATATATAAATACAGTATTTTATCCATGACTCTCATCGCCATTGTCGATTTTCATGATTGTGGCAAAATTACTGCAGTCGACTTTGAGGCGATCGGGACTTTTATCGAACTCAAGCACCACGTCTGGAAGCACCTTTTACCTCACGCCTCCCAGTCAGATATCCAAATATGGAGGGTATGTAACGTTCGGTAGTTTTGCTGGAGTGCGACTGACTTGTTCTATGCAGCTGCATGATGCATTGAGCATTGACGAAGCGCCTATCGTGCTCGAAAAGAATCACCTTCTAAAAATCGCGTCGAAGATGGATTCTATGACAGCTCGTGTTGCTTCTGAGATCTATGTCGTTGCGCAAAGCCCACCAGCTATATATTTTCTTGCCGCGGATGGGACGCATCCTAGTCAAGATATCGAAGGAAGTGAGGACAGCATCAGCGAGATGTCGTCCCGTCAGTGGCAAATTCATTTTCTCCTGCCTTTAACTGACACAGTATTCCAGGCTTTTCTAAACTTCTTTCCGACGCGCGGCTTTCAAAGCCGCTGTCGAAACTCGCGAAGTCGTCCGACTATCGGGTTTGGCAGAAGGGAGAATCTCCTGTGTATGACGGGCGTTTCAGCTCCCATACGCCAACCCACACTGTTGGCCCCCCCGTCGAGCTATTCTATGAGGGCTTTGCCGAATTCATCGAAAATATTCAGCCCAGGTCATCCTTACAACTTCCATCCGAATTCGCTCGTGACGTCTCAAAATTCATGTCCAAAGTTAGTGGTATCTACGAAAACGAAGCTGCTTTCAAAAGTGTCATCCTCCCTCCTCTCGAGAAGGTCCTGGGTAGGAAGCTTGTGACGTTATCCAACAGTGATCGTACCACCCCCGACCTCGCCTTCTTGTCCCGTTTACAGCGTATCCTGGGTTTGGCAGAGTTGAAACGGGACATCGGAGAAGGAGGCTGTGATGCTTCCACGCAGGCTTCCCTGAGTGTACTACGGTACTGGGCGCAGGCAGAGGTATGGTTATGTCAACGCAATCGCTTACAACGCTTTTCTCACAATGCATGGACAGAATGAACCAGCCATCAAAGCTTCTTGCTGCCCAACATATGTCTTTGCTTTAAGCGGACCATGGCTGGTCATCCTCGGAGCTGTCATCACCAGCCGCTGCATCGTGCAACGACTTACAGACTACCTCTCTGGCTTGGGCCACGTAATTGCCTACTCAATGACGAGCATGTCGCCCGTGTCGCCCGTGTCCTACTGGCTCTAAAACACGGTCTCGAGCGATCCGAGAAAGAAAATAACCTCGAGACCCAACCCCCAACCCCCGGCCAGCTATGTAATTCCAGATTCTTTCCGCACATCGCCTCTTATACGACAAACGAGATCACCACTCGATTTTGTGTATATTGCGCCACTCGAACGCGATGGCGCTTGTGTAACGTTCCATTGCCGGACGATTGAGGGCCAGCAAGACATTGTTGTCAAGTTTGTAAAATCTTACGGTGATGCAGCTCAGCGACTCCTCGCGACGGCCGATTTCGCGCCGAAGCTATTGCACTATGGCAATATCAACTCCAATGCGTCCTATAGTGGAGTCAAAATTGTTGTCATGGAGTTGGTGAAGGGAAAAAACTTGGGATGGTTGCAAGCCAAGAAGCAGAAGCTACCCAGCGATCTCGCAGAACAGCTCAAGAAAATCCTACGTACCCTTCACGGCTCTGGCTTTGTCCACGGCGATCTTCGGCCTCCCAACGTGGTCGTCACCGATGACATACAAAAAGTTCAGCTTGTCGACTTCGACTGGGCCGCCATGGTTGGAGAGGCCTTCTACCCCATCAACCTTTCTGGTGAGGTCCAATGGCCGCCTGGGGCCTCGGGCCTCGGGTCAATCGACTTTGCCCACGACCAGTTCATGTTAGAACAAATTGTTAGGCAGCTCGCCTGAAGTTGACTTATGGATGGGCTAGATGTACATATATACCCCACCCTGTCGACACATACGCGTACTCGGCAATTTGGGCTAGCACTTCACTCGAGACTGAATAGCGTATTCTTGAACGTATTATTGAATCCATCCAAGTGCAGTTACCTGCGTACAATTGTATATAGTGTACATATTTCTATACAATCAGGGAATAAAAATTCGTGAGTACCCTTCGACTGATTGTCTGCAGCAGGGGCATCTGTGTTTGGACGCGGCGGAACGGCCAGCGAGTACTTCGCGGCATCCGTCACACATCGAGAGACACCTGCACGGCCAGCAAATAATTTCTCTAATTTCGCTGGTGCATATGACACAGTTCCGTCGGAGCTCGTCGATTGGCGGGGCCGGTGCGCGAGATGCCAGCGGTGCTAGTGAAAACAGTCAGCTCAACAGTTATAAGCAAACCAGAAGCAACAACGTACGCATCACCACTTCTGTGACTTGCGGCGCGGGTCCACCATCCACGAGCGACCCATACCGTCGTCTTGTCAGAGGAAAGTCATTGACCCGCGTCATATGCGCCAGGAGGACTGGGGCGGGGGTCGTACCGCCAAGATCAGTATAGAGGCCAACTGTCTCGCCGTCGCCAAGCTCGCGCTCCTGCTCATCCTGTCCGTCTTCGTCCTCCGAACCCGGCGAGCTGTCACCTAGATCCCAGCCCTGCGCCGGGTCGGCGTCATCGTCGTCGCTGATCTCTTCTTGCCGCAAGAATCGGCCATACATCAGATCATCATAGTCCTCATCCTCGTCCTCTTGCCCCTCCTCCTCATCGTCTTCGATGACTTCTGCTTGCATAAAATTAAGCACAATTTCGTCCCCGGGCGTGAATTCATCCTGCTGGTCGCGTTGGCCGCTCCATGCCTTGCCCCAGCTCGCGATGAATGCCCGCAATCCGCTAATCAGCCCATGCCCCGTCACCCATGCGGCGCATAGGAATCGCCACGCCTCCTTCAGCCACCCTAGATTAATCAAGTCCGCGCCGAAGATACGCGAACCCGTCCCCGCCCCGGCACCCACGTCCACCGTCCGCACCTCGTTCGAGAGCCCGCGCCGTCTCTTGCGTACTGTACCTGCGGGCCCGAATCCGCTTGACACGTGCACGACGCCACTCGGTCCCAGGCGGGCAGTGCCGTACTCGGGGTACATCGCGACCATCGGAGCAGCGTTGACGGCGGGCATCTCGTTGCCCCAGCCGCGGAGGCCGGTCGCCTCGAGCGATGCCGTACCGACTCGAAGGAGGACGACCCCCCACTCTTCGTCGTACGGCGGCGACCACGCCCACGCGCCGCTCGTGCTCGTGCTGCCCGTGAGCCCGAGGCCCAGGAGCGGGCGCGCTACGCGGCCGGTGAGAATGAGCTGCGTGAGCGCGTTGAGGACAACGGTGAGGGCGATGGTGAGGAGGAGAAGTGTCTCGAATGCGTTGGGGACGTAGTTGAGGAGGGGGAAAGAGCCTGATCCGGTGGGGCGCGAGTAGAGGTTGGTCAGTGGGGGCGGCGGGACGGGTCCGATCGGTGGAGAGGTCGGCGCAGGGAACGACGTGCTCCCGTGGATCGGTGTGGGTGTCGCGGGGACATCGATCGGAAGCGGCAGCAGCTTGGCTTTGGGTTGTTGCGGGTGGGGCAACAAGGGAGCGACGGGAGGTGTGGATCGATGGCGGTAGTGTGAGTACAATGTCAAGTGGAAGTGCAGGAGGGATAGAAAGGACGAGAGAGCGGTGGGCAGCAGGCGGTGATTTGACCAACGTTTGCGGATGGAGAGCATATGAAAGATCGTCAGTTGAAGAAGCGGAATCGTAATTGTTACGATAACGTGTTTGTCAGGACGAGATGGCAGAGACGGAGGCTTATGGACGTGAGTGATTGGAGAAGAGTACAAGTGCAGAAGAAACGCGTAACCGATCTACCTCTGCAGTCAGAAATCAGGAAATTGAGGGTGTCAGAATGCCCACCAGATTGAAAGGAGAGGTGTTTGCATTCATATGCATGAGTGCGAAACCGCTACCGTCGAGGCCGCGGATGAACGCCTCCAGAGCAAAAGCCGCACAGATGGAGCAAAAAGTTCTCCAACAAATCTGGTTCATCTCCATGGATTGCGCCCACTGGCCCAAGGAATAAATGTATCCGGAGTCCCAAGTTGGATAGAGTTCGGATGTTTGCAAAAGAATGACCGTCCATACGAGGAGCATTTTGCTCAGGAAGTACAGGGTCGGTAAATGAAAGGCCAGACGCGTCGACGTCTGGGTTACATCGAGCGGCAAAAGCGATCCATACAGTCTCCGAATGGCATCATAGCCACTAAATCGACGATTTGGAACATGCGAGACATTCCGGGAATGGCTGGATGTGCGCGCAGGAACCACGATATTTTGGATCCGGTGCAATAGAACCGCCTATTCCAAGTTATTTACTCACAGAGCAATTTCCGGGATACATTTGAACGTACCAACGCCACCAGACCGAGCATATAGCCGGAAAGAAAGAATCCGTATGGTCCTGGAAAGCTTGGACCACTGCCGGACAGGGAATTGGGCTTGACCTCCGCACGACCAGTGTCGAGAGAGGGCAGAGCCGAAACAGCATCTTGGAACAAAATTACATCCGCCTGACGGATTCGAGAGAATAAACGAGACGGAAATGTGATTAAAGAGGTCAAGTTGAGGGAAATATTGTATGCAGATGAGTGAAACGTCGGTTCTGGCGCAAGGGGCGGAACGGCGACGGCCGCCTGGCCAGTGATAGATTTCCACAGCGCCACGGCGAAGCACTAGTCAAGAAACTGAAAGCAAGCAGCAAGGCGGAGCAGCAGTGGCAGTGTCAATCGATCTGACATGCCACGAACTGATGTTGTGATGGACTGGTCGCGTAAATTGACTCAGAATTTCAAGCGGCTCCTGAACCACTTCCACGTCTGTTTCTAGCTCATTCTATTCCTTGACTGCTCACTGTGACTGACTAGTCCCATAAATTGACTCCTCATTCAAAATCCCAGGCGCCGCCTCGCTCTCAACCATCGCCTATGCCATCTCGAGCCCCCTCCTCTCCGCAAGCCTTCTGCGGGCAAAGATTCACAGGTTCGCCTGAAGAATAAGCATCTCCTCAGTGCTGCCTATCGACCGTTTCATTTCGAGAAATTGCCAGTAGAACTTTGGTGAGTGGAAAGTTAAATTAGGCACTCTGGCGCTAACCTTGAATTAGTCTTCGAATCTTAAATTATGCAACGGCCTGCTCCCAGGGCACGTACCGCTCGCTTTTGCTCACAAACAAAGCAATATCCGATGTGATTCGCTCCGATAAAATGTTGGCGGGAGTGTCTATCATTCTCACGAATGAGCGCCAACTAGCTTCTTTTGAGGATTTATTGAAAGCGCGACCAGAGGTCATCCCATACATCCGCTCTCTCTGGACCATTTGCCCTGGTTCGGTCCGTCGGGTTCACAAGACGTGCGTCAACATCATAAATACTTGCATTCATCTGCGCGCCCTCGCCTGTCATCCGCACGTTCTGCTCGAATCCATCTCTCGCGGCCCGGACTTCAAACACACCCGTTGTGTAGACCTAACCATGATCGAATTCCGGGTTACATGGAACTCCTTCATGCAGTCGCCCAATGGAGCGAAACTCTTCAATCAACTACAGCGCCTCCATTTCATCGGTGCACTCGACAATTCCGCGTGGGCGAACTGGGCTGTAATCCCCAAGCTAGACAACCTCAGTCGCGCGTCGATCGCGATGGGTTCGCACAAACAGATCCAGCCATCCCTCTTTGCACAGCTGATCAAGTCGCCGAAGCTGCAGCAAGTGGTCATCACCACGCGTCTGCATGGGGAGGACCAGCAGATGCTTTCCAACGCCGTGCAGGACATCGACGACCGCTTTGGCGTGATTCATCGTCGCAGGCGTTGGAAAGAGTCGAATTTGTGGCACGAGAGCTTGCAGGACCCGAATCGGTTCTGGAACCAGGCCAAGGAGGAGAAATATCTCCCTCCACCACCGCGTCCTAATGCGAAATGACTGGACACGCCCAAAGGTCGAGTGGTAATGGCTATAACATTTAGTATCTTTATCTTGAATTTCTTTATCCATTAACGACAATGTAGATGTGTAATCCGCATGCATACTCGAGATTCATACAAACACCCAATTTTGCTAATAACTTGGATGTCGCGCTAATTTGCTACTCAAAGTCTTGTTTATAGTGTGTTATCAATCGAAATACATATGCTGCTATACACCTCTTGCATCCGAGGCTCGAAATCCCGATACGCGACAGGGATACAGAAACAAAATTCCGCTTCTAACGTAAAAGTTATGCAAATGCTTGTCAAAGTTGTCATCTCTTTACATCCTGACTAGCCTTCGATGCGCATGGGAGCGAGCTCGTATGCGAGAAGTTCAGACGGGCAGACCGCGCAATCACAGGGATGCACAGGCAACAAACGGCAGAGAAAGACGCGATGGCGGTGGTGCACTAGAATGGCATAGAAGGCGCCGCTGAAGCCTGGCGACAGTTATAAACGAGACTGCTGCTGCTGCGATTGTTCGTTGTCTGCACTCGTGGCCCCAGGACGCTTTTCACGGCTCTGGTCGACAGCCCCGTGGAACAAGCCCCGGTTCTCATACCACCAGCGCATCACCAGCTCCTTCTCGCGGTCGCCCACCCGCTCTGAAATTTCCATGAACGTCGCATCAACGAGCTCTGACGCTTTTTCCGACTGAGCCGTCGTAAGGATTGTTCTAATCTCCTCCAAAACCCGCAGGAGCAGGTTCAATGGCAGAGATGGCACGACGGAAATGAGCGTGAGATGCAACCGATGTAGTCTGTCGTTTCCGCTGCTTGCGTCTGGAGTCCCAGACGGAGACGAAAGCCCGTGGATGGCCTCTAGAAGCGCGTCGACGCAGTACCATGCGAGAGCGTCGTCCGCAGCATCCCCATTCCCAGCTAAATTCGGACTATGCGCGCTGGCGCTGGCGCCTCGCACCAGCGAGGCAAACGCAAGCCGCAGCTGCGCCGTGCTGAGCATACCGTCGGCCGAGTTCTGCGTGCGTGCGTCAATCAGGCTGTATCAACATCATTTACGGCGAATAATGCGTACCTCAATCAGACTGTGAGCGTAAAAAGGTACCAGCCGTTCCGCGAATCGCGGCGCGTCCGAGTCGGAGGCGTTCTCCTGCCCGGCCGCATGACGGTCTGCATGGGAAGCGAACACGGCGAGCACGACCGAATGGCTTGATTCGTACGTCTCGCGATTCGAGGCGTCTGACAGATACCTTGACGCGAAATGAGGTAAGCAAGGGGACCTGAGTTCGAAATCATTGAAACAACGTACGGGACGGCGAGCGGGAGCGCGTGTGATTGAATGCAGTCCCCGCTCAGCACGGGGATGAGCTGCTCGATGCACGTTAGCGCGTACGCTGTCTTCGCTTGCACGTCTACATTCCCGTAGGGTTTGTTTGAGTATGCCGCGCTCTCGTTATAATGTAAGACGCGACGACGTACCAGGATCCCTATCTCCTGCGCGGCCTTGCCAGTCTTGAACAGCGAGACATAGCTCACGTACGAATCTCTCGCTTTCTGGTTCGCTTTTGGCAAGGATATCGAGCGCGAGGTAGAACGTCTTCTTCAGTTCCACGAATCCCGGCGACGCGGTGGTCGTGACGCCGCCGAATTGCGATATTACGAAAGAAAGGTCAGAGAGGGTGTGTAGGACCGTCAGGGCTAGCGCTGAAGGTACCGGGATGGCGCCGGAATATGCTGATGGGGGAACAAAAATTACTGCAGAGAGGGCGGCGTCGGCGATCATGAGGTTGGCGAATAACAGAGTCTTGAGCGTTTTCCAAACGAGAATGTTTTGCTCGCGCGTATCTGTGCGATCGTGTTAATTGTGTTCGTAAAATGAGAGAAATAAAGCATCAACCTGCAGCATCAGTTCTTACAGCTTTTGCTAAAGGGCTTCCAATCCAATCGTTTTCTAGGGTTCTTGAGAGCGGTCGCAGCGCCTCTAGGGCCGCGGCGGCGGCAACCATGCCTTCAGTGGGTCGATGTTCACAGAGAATTGTGATACTCAGTGCAGTTAACTTCGACAGTGAGGCTATGGATTCCATGAGGGGAGAATTGTTGACAGTTTGAAGCGTGGACGAGAATAGCTATCAATATGATGTTAAATATGATGTTATTACTATGGCCATGCTAGAAAAAGCGAAGACTTACGACAGAAGAAGATGGAGAGGAAAGGAAAGCCCCAGACGCAAAGGCAGAAGTGACGGTGAAAGTAAGAAGATCCGCTAAAATTGAGAGCGGAAGTGCCTTGAGCTTGCTCGGGACAACCAGTACAAGAGATTGCGACGCAAGAATCAAGGCCAACGTCATGGTATCAACTGCATAGAAAATCAGAACAGTTCGAGCGCCGTGCCCCATGCCCACGCACTCACCGTCTCCCCTTGGGCTGGAATTCGGCCTCCCACCCACTGGTACTTGACGCAGCATACGAGTACACGTCTATCGACTCCGCCACGGAGATGACAACCTCATCCTCCAGATGTGAGCGCCCAATTTCCAGCTGCTCGGCATTCTTGAGATCTTCCAAACCCGCAAGAAGGCCCCCGCAGCACGCTAGTCTCAGAATAGGCTGTCCGCCTTTGATCCCCTTCAACACCGCGCCGGCCCACTGTTTTATGCGGGCGGCGGTACCCCTGGAGAACACTGCACCCACCACAGACTTGTTCTTGTCCGTGTCCTTGGAGTCGCGGTATTTTAGATGCGTTGCATGACGAAAAGCCGTGAATAACGCCTGAAGCTTCTGATTCGAAAACGGATGCACTGAGAAGAAGGGGGATGAGACAGTCGACGCAGCCAGAGGAGTTGGGAGCGGAGAGAGCTTTGCAAGATGATGTGCAAGTGCCGACTGGATAGTTGGAAGCGGAAGAGCAGTAGAGGTATTATGCAGGTGTGCTAGTAAATTTGCATATCCTGGGCTCGACATTGCGCGGAGAAGGTAGATTCAGGGTCGGGTTATGTCGGGAACTGAGCTGGACAGAATGCGCAACGGAATTCTACGCCACGGTACACGGTATTGGCCAAGCCACAAACTCGCAGAATCCAATTCAGGCTCCCGTGATCGTGACTCGGCGTGACGATGTCACATCACGCTCTGACTTTTCGAGTTGAAGTTCCAAAGTTCAACCGCTTTCTGCAGTGTTTTTGTTCAATCTTCGTCGCCCAATGGTTTTGCTGGGTGCCTACCTCGCAACTTGCCTTGATCTCGATGACGTCCAACCCTCCGCTCAAATCACCCATTTCTGGCGCGCAAATCGGGCATTCACGGCATCTCTGGGCAGTTGCAACCAGCTAGCGCTTTGCTAACGTGGCTCTAATGTCTACGGATGTATCGGGTTCCGAAGCTGACATGTACACCGAGTCCGGCATTTCATCTGCCAATTTTAGTGAAGAACCTCTAAAAGTCTTCTAAAAGTCAACAGCGGCCGTCCCATCTCTGCAGAATCGTTTTACTGTTTGATGAACACCTGAAAAGGACCGAAAATGATATGTTTCAGGCGTTTGAGACGGTCGCCCCATCGCCGATCACTGTTGAAATCGGACAAAGGGCCAGGCGCGACCATGCTGATTGCTTGTCGCTCACACGCCACTGCTACAGGCGACAATGAAATCAGCGTGGTGGAACCTTTGCGTTCTCATGACGGCATATACTCCCGGGCCGCTGGATTACGGTAAGCTCCCAGGATTCGTGCCTGGCTCTTGCCTGGCATCGGCGAGATCTAGAGGAAAAGAAAGGCTAGGCAAAGGAAATGGTTCAACTTCTGCTAACTTCGGAGGACGCTCGGACGAATATGTGGACTGATGTACATAAATTGTATGTAAATCGAAAATTATGAGCATCCCAATTGAGGTTGTTTGCACTCGTTTTGCTGGGGCTTCGTTCGTCTACTGCTCTCCGTCTGTGTCGTCCGTGTCGCCTTGCAGCGTCTGACCCGTGTAGCGCTGGTCCGGCGTGCCTTTACCTTTCGACCTTCCGGGCATCGGATAATGCGATATACATCCATTTCCATCCCGTATAATTTCATCCCTGCCTTCACGAGCTCGCTCCATTAGAATTCCCATACACTTTATGGCGACCCCCTCCCGAAACACCCTTTGGCCGGAACAGACACCCATACCAGATCCTGCGTCCCCGCGCATGGCCAAGCGGAGACGCAGCCATTCTCCCCCTCTCGAAATCCGTGGTGGTAGCACTTCAAAAATGGCCAGGCAAATTGTTACCGACCAGGACCAAGTTGGTCAGTCCCTCGGCGATTCTTCTTGGACGTTCCTGGGCCCTGACCGCCTCTAGCGACCGCAAAGACCAATTGCGAGATCAACTCTGGTAATGACGTTGTGTCGTGCTTTCCCACCTCCGACACCGTTATACCCCAGCACCAATGGGCGTCCTTCGTCTGTGCGTATGCCGTTCTGTCGAAGCGAATCCATTTTTCTTACGTTTTCGCGCTCACAGGGAACTCAAATCTACCGGATTTCACTCAGATAAATCTTGTCGACATATACCTCTTTCACGGCGACTCACAGCAGCAAATACTCCTTTTCAAAAACCATACAAATCCCAAGGACCAAGCAGGCTATGTTGAGGCTCAGGTCAACGACTCTTGGTGGGGCACCCGAGGCATCGATTGGAATGGCGCCAACATCTCGTATCCCTTCTACTGGATGATATCGCGGAGTGACGAGCCTTTGGACGGATCTCAGAAGCCTCAGGCGACGTTTCGGGCAGTCCGTAAGTATATCCTACTCGCTCCTGTCATTCATTGTGTCAAGTCTAATTTTTCTTTTTTAGAAACAACATTTGCCGATTCCGTTATCGCTTCCATGTCTTCGGCTTCAGCAGCGTCTGTAGCATCGGTAGCATCGGCATCGGCATCGGCTGCTGCTGCATCCAACATTGAAGCTTCAGCGACGGCATCCCCCGTCCGGCCCTTTCAAGACGAGCTCGAGCGCCGGCGTCAACCCGACAGGCGGCCTGCAATCCGGTGCCAGCAGCTCCGGCTTCCCCCACTGGGCCATTGCTGTCATTGTCGTGCTCGGCTTCCTCGCAATTGCGACGACATGCGTGCTCGCGTTTTTCATTATTCGGCGGATGCGCAGACGGAATGCTATCGAATCCAACCGAAACTCGATGGGCTCCAGCTCTCCGATGATGGCAAACGCAGGGAACTCCGCCGCATCACCTCTCCTTGCTGGCGCCGTCGTTCCCGGGCGACATGCCAGTACCGCCACATCCCATGGTGGTGCTGCCCCTAGTGTGGTATCGCCAGACGGAGCTTCGACGATTTCGAGGGCCGGCAGTGCGGGCGATGCCGGGCCTTTCTCCGGCGCGGACGCCGCTATCATGGCCGATGCCTTCAGGAAAGCCCTGCGGAAACCTGACTTTGCTGGTAGACCAGTCGAAGAAGGGGAGAGCCCGGAGATCGATAACCCCGAAGCCAACGAAGAGGAACTTCTGAACCGCGAGTTGGCTGACGAGGGAAGAGATATACGGAGTGTGGGATCCTCCCGGGGAGTTAAGGTGGAGACGATGAGCGACAGCGGGGACACGGCGCACGACAACCCGCATTGAACTCGGTGTCCATCCCTTTCTCCTTCTCTGTGTCTCCTTTCCTTCGGTTCATGGCGGGTTTGTATCTCCTACTGTCCATTGACATTATATAGTCTTTCCGTGTTTACTTATTCCTCCATCTCCCCCTTTGCATCCATCGCACCACGGACTTGTTCAGCAGCTGAAATATTACCCTTATTGCCTCATCAAATGTTTACGCGAACAGCGCTCGCGCTTCGCATCCACTCTTTTTCCATACATCTAAATCCATTACACATATGAACGTCAAACCTTTTTAAACATCCACCATACCTTGTATCACCCCACCCTTTCTTGATACTCTTGCTTCCTCCAACTCGAGCGTCAGCGCGCACCTCGTATTCCACTCGTTTATTCATGTAGTCGGGCTTATTGGGTTATGGGGTGCCTTGGGCGTGCCCGGGGAAGCAGTTCCGCGTGCGGGCTCAAGTTATGACTAGTAATAAAAGCATTTTGACGACCAGCGTGGCACCATTTGAGTATCAGCAGAAAAGCTTAAGAGAGCAAATAAGTAGTACAACAACGACTAGTCTAGGATGCGTATTATCATGGCGGAGTCCGGTAGAGGTGCCGCATCAGCAACTCGTATCTGGAGGGTTCATGAGCAAAAGGTCAGGATAAAAAGGTGGGAGACGAACGTTAGCATGGTGACTGCGCTGTTGGGCACAGTGCGAATGAGATTGACCGACAGCCCTTTGTATAGGCTCTTCCACCCCTCCGTACGGACGAGCTTTTTGGTCGTGTATACAATGCCCCCCCGGTCCATGCGATTCAGCATCCCGTCCGAAGACTCTCCGACCAGCGGCCGCCGTAGGGTCTGCAGTCTCGTCCGCACCACCTCGTGCGGGTACGTCACGACGGACGCCGTCATCTTCGCCACTGCCGAGCAGAGCAGTATCGATTGATTGGATAGCGGCGTTTGCGAACTGGCTTCTGCATTGGATTGAATCACCCCGTCGGCCAGAAAATACAAGAGCAGAACGTACGCGCCCAGAGTTTGAGCTGCTCGTATAGCGGAAATTGGACCGCGACGTGCGAAATGCCGAGGAGGCTGGGAACGAGGCCGCGGTAGAATGCGCGTAGGCCCTCTGAGCGGTAGATGGTAAGAGCTGCGTCTATTGTGTGCTTATATCGCACTTCGGTCCGAGATTGCGTCTAGCGGGGGCAAGGATGGCGAAGAATCATTATGCTGCGGACGTTGAGAAAGAGGGAAATGTAAACCGCACCATGAATCGCGTTTTGATTACCCATAGGGGATTCGTACATATAGTGCTCGTGGCGCCAGCAGTCATCGCAGAAAGAATGTGCAGAGACCAGGGATGTTCGCGCATGACTGGTTGATATCCTTTGACCTGGGCAGCAGGATATAACCTTTCCTGCGCCCCCAGCGGCGCTTCTCCAAAGGCGGTCTTGATTCCATCATAAACGGAAAAGTATATGGCCCAGGTCGGGAGATATCCTAATATTGTGGGACCCAGGCCACGATAGAAGCCGCGCAAGCCGTCGTGTTTTGCAATGGACTTGACGGTGTCTGGAAGGAGGTCAAACCTGGGTGTGCTTGGAGCAGGCCGAGCGGGGCTTGCCTAAGATTCCTTCATATCCATAGTGGCCACGGACTTGGCGCTGGGCCTGCAACTTTGTCTTTATGACATCGAGAGGACAGGTCGCAACGCTAGCAATGAGGCCACCACCCGCGCCAGCTTCATTCACATTCATTCATTCCGAGTCAGACTCGAGAGAAGGCGATGGAGCTAACCTATCATGCTGCGTTGTGCAGACCATTTAGGCCGTGACTGCTGCATAACTCCGCCCGCAGGTTTGCGGGGAGCTGACGGTGGCTTGCTATCGTCGGTCTCGTCGTCGCGCGTATTGGCGTGGTCTAAGAAAGTTATAGGTCCGATTGCCTAATTCAGGCGTAATCGACAGGCCGCGAGTCCTGCCGAGCATTCCGGTTCATCCCGGAATAAACAAAAAAAAAATCATACTCGACTTGGAAGTGATTTTATCTCGGATATCGAAAGCTGCTGAATTCGAGCTAGATTAAAATAACAACAGCACAACTTCTGTGTCACTGAGCTCGACCGAATCAATATCAGCCTGCTGCACTACCATCTTCCCACTCGCTGTACCACTGGGTCCATCGAAGCTCTGGCCTGCCCATAAAAGTCCAGTCGTCGCGTCAGCGGACCTGAAGCAACAGCGGGTCAGCAGCATGCTAGCCACAAAGTTTAATGAATTCGCACGGTATGAACAATCTCTTGACATCAACAGTGGCTTTCGGTGCCGTTTGGCCAGTGAAATCCAGTGCAATGTATTTGACCCCACGCGAAGCCCCGCTGCCGGAGAAGAACATCGTATGGCTGATAAGAACCGCGCGCTTCAGAACACCGGCCTCGTAGAACGCATATCCAGAGACCTCATCATCGTCAACAGTGAGTTCGACGCTCGTGGTCACCCCAGAGGCTCCGATCGCTTCCGCGGCGACCAGAGCCGCGTAGTATGGAGGCTGAACGTGCGGCTGAAGCGGCGTGCTAAGAGGTGACCCATCCAAAGTCGAGCGCGTTAGCGTTACCGGTTGGATCTGGCAGATCCGCGTTCAGGGCCATCAGGTCGAAGGTGAAGCGAAAATACCCACCGCATTGTATTTGTATCCTACTCCTTGGTGGAAAAATGCGCGCGAAACGCCGACTTGGGCCGCGAACAAGAGGTAGTCGAGGGTCCAAATTGCCGCCCCGCCAACATTACTCGTATTAACAGCGCCGTGGCCGAAGCACGAGTTTGTTTCCCTGGAATTTAAGTGAGCACAACGCACTGCAAGCTGAAATCCTGGTTCGCACCCAAGCACGTAATCTAGGCCATGCGAGCGCACAACAGAAATATCGGGGGAAAGCTGAGTTAAGTTAGAGCGGATGTTAGCCTTGACGACTAGATCTGTGAGAATTTCCCCCGCGCCGCCTGTTTGTCGAGGTCGTCAGAAGAGGGAAAGGAGCGGCTTGGACAACTTGCATTGGTAATGGTGCTGGGAAAATCTTTTTGAAAAGGTCAGTCAAAGGAAATCAGTCGAAGAGCGTCAGGCGTACGTCTTTAGGAGGGCTCCGGAAGAAGAATGCAAAATGCCATGGGTGAAGACACCGAGGGGAGAGAATGAATCTGCTGTGTGAGGCAAATTGGCAAATGACGGCCCAAAGAATTTTGCGCCAGGGCCAGATTCAATTACACCGGCATGGGTGATGTTGGTAGCGAATGCTGTCCATCTACCCACGGGTGAGTGAAGGACGCGCTTTCGCAGAGCACCCTACTGTGCAACGAATTTTTCGACCGTCCAAGTTGTTGTATTGTAGCCCAGCTGTCGTCGAAGTTGAATTTGGAGAATAGAAACAAAACGTACAATGAACTGAGTTCACCTTGTCACCATAATCGTCTGGTTCGTTCCCGACCTCGATGAATTCCAACGTCACACCGGCCGCCTTCATCGCAGGCGAGTCGAAGGCTTTCTTAATTGAGCGGGCCTCCAGGACCGCTGCTGTCATGTTTTTGGATCGTAAATTGACTCCCCACACAACATGGGTCCCTTGTGCCGATTAGATTCGTGGGCTGTCAGAATCCAGGCGAACTAACCCGCAGGCAGATGTTCTGCAACTTGATAAAAGCCGTCTCCGACTATAACCTCGGCGGCCTGTAATTCGTGTGAATAAATCCTTCATTGAGCCAAATGCACTACCTCGGGGTACGGCGTTGCCGCACTCGGTGTACTTGATACAGTTTGCGAATACTGCGCGTACAGAGTGCGATTAGCAGAAGAAATATAGAACGTAAAAGGAATTCAACTTGAACTGCCGGGTTGAAATCTGTTCGATCCTGGGCGGCCGTTTTTCACTGTCACATGCATCAAGTTCCGCTTCGCCTACCTCGGAGTCGGCGCCGATTCTGAACCACGGCGCGGCGGACCGCTCCTTCAAGTTATTGAGAACGTTCACCAAATAAGTGTTGGGTGAATTCATTCCAGCCCAGTCTGTCCACGCATCCTGGGAAGGCGTCGCAAATTGGAGAAAGATCTAGCCAATTGACAATCTCGCAAACCTGTTCAATAGACAGCGAGAAGAGTGTTGGGCTCAGCGTTGGGGCTCCGTCAGGCACAGTGAACGGGATAGATATGGAGATTTTGGGCACGTTTCGGGGCGGGATAGATGCAGGGATTTGGGGCGTGTTTTGGGCGTGTATAAGCAGCAACAGACATGCTAAGAAAACAAGAGCGAACATCGCAGGTCCAATCCAACGTCTTCTGCCGTTATATGGGCCCTTTGACTGGACGACACCTGACATCGCGAACTTTGAGATGAAATCGAACGGGCCGACTTCCCATCTCCAAACGCATCTGCTCCAAAGGAGGAGTGCAACTCCCATAAGCCCCCATGATCATCAGGCGGGTCAGCAAGCGAGATTCCCGCGTTAGCACCAAACACGAGACTGCTCGACAGCACAGAAGGATCCAACAAGGCAAACGATTTTTTTCATGGTTCAGATTTGGTGGTGGTGGTTCAGGTTCGAGAGATGATCAACACAGCCACATATCGCATGGTTCCCGTGCGCCTCATCGCGTTTGCTTCTGTTCTGTGTTCAACTTCCACAATGACTTGTCGTATTATCCTAATATCCTCTGCTTCTGGATTACCGTGAATATCCACATCTCGACCTTCTTTCCGCGAAAGCATTGTGCAATGGAAATTCTGCTCTCGAGTACGCTGGAAGTTCTTTACCCACTGTGCCGCGACTACCGTAACGTGCTTCGAAGTTTGCCACGGCTAAACGCCCCTCATCCTGGCAACTCTGAGTTCAGGCTAAAACAGCTTGTGTGCTAATAATAATATATAAGTAGCAGGCCCGTCCCGAAGCAAACGGTCCAGCCTCGGCTGCCGGCATGCCCACTGCAACACAACACTTGCGTTCATGTCGCTGATGCGGGGGATTCGGTTGGGATCTCGCGGAGTAATCCTGCATAACACATACTACGTCGCGCTTTGGAAACTCTGCAGGCTTCATCGGATGCCTCCTAACTTCATACAGTGGAAGAGATCAAAACTGCTTGCCACTCCAACTGCACAAACGGACTGCAGCGGTGGGCTCAACTGTTATCCATAACGTTAATACGTTCGGTCAACGTTCGGTCATCACCCAAATTTCAATTCATAATCTCCGTTGCGATCAAATGTCATTTCCATTTCCAGCCTCTCTCCAGCCGAGCGCGTTACCCTCCTCTTATAAACTTCGCACCATTCTGCTCGGGCACCCTGGCACCATGACCGAATTCTCTGGGCCACCTCTGGATCCGCTCCACATTCCAAACGACCTCACAATCGCGGAGTTCATGTTGGAGTACCGCCATCCTCTACGCCCTACTCAAGGAACAATTCCATGTTTCATCGAGGAAGCAACAGGCCGCCAAGTTTTTTTGAACGAAGTGCGCACCAAACGCTCATTTCTGATGTCGTTCTGACCAAAGCTGTCTAGCTTCGCGAACGAACGTTGGCTTTGGCCCAGTCTTTGAGCCAGAAGTACAGAATTGGTGAGAAATTCCTTGAATATTTTTGGGTCTAGTTTACCTATAGATGGCGTGAAATCACAGGCGAAAACGATGTTGGTGAGATTTCGCCGAGTCCTGGTTTCGCGTTTACTTTAACAACACAATTACTAGTTCTAATATGTAGTCCTAATCACGTCGGTATGTTATTCTCCTTCCTGCTCACGCACCATCCTTACTGACCTGCCTAGATTATCCCGTTGCCATCTGGGCTCCTCACTATCTCGGCGCCATATTCACGTAGGTGGTTTTGCTCAACTATCCCGCGCTGAAATGCACCGAAATTTAGTGGGACGAATCCGAACTCTACCCCGGCTGAAATCGCGTATCACATCAAGCTGACCGGTACCACATTGATCATTGCCCACTCGGATTCCTTCGAAGCGGCAGCTGAAGCTGCGAAACTCGCTGGAATTCCTCCAGATCGAGTCTTAAGTCTCGATTCCAATCCCAAACTTCATGCGACATCTATTGGAACCCTCATCTCGGGCGTTTCCGATAGCTCAACGTTTGTACCAAAGAAGTTAAGCGATGGGGAGGGCAAAACAAAAATCGCTGCGCTGTGTCTGTCGTCAGGTACCACCGGTCAACCCAAGGTTAATCGTCCTCTAAGATATATTGTCCGGCCTCTGATTGAATGCCAAGGCGGTCGCCATAAGTCATTCCGCCATTATCTCCAATACGGTACGCAATCAAACATTCAGTCAGAGAGATATTAACGAGCGTTGCAGATCCAACTATCTGTGCAGTATCCAACCATCGATACTCTGTTTACTCCGGGGGATGTCGGTTCAGGTGTTTTACCTTTCTTTCATATCGCCGGTCTAGTGGTCCATGTGTGTTTTTATTTTGCAAATGCGATCACCGCGTTCAATACTTGTGCATGTCCTCCCAGCTCCATTGGATGGTCTTTCGTGCGGTTAGTGGATTTCATGGATCTGCGCCGAGCTCGGGTACTTATTCAATGCTCATCCTAGGTTACTGTTGTTGTTGTCCCAAAATTCAGCTTGATTGGGATGCTGGATGGTGTCGCTCGCTATGGCATACAGCACCTTATGTGAGTCCTTTGCTCCTCGCTATGCGCGGAAATATTGAAAGTCTATAGGTTGGTACCCCCCATAGCGATTGCACTATGCAAGGTGACCAGCTTTTTCACAGTCTAACAACCCCATTGAACGATTCGTCAGACTCCAGCGGTAAAAAAATATGACTTGAGCAAAATTAAATACATCGGGGTAAGAACGCTAGCTCACCCTCAAACCCTGTACTTGCGTTCAATAACATCAAACGGCAGTGCGGTGCGGCGCCTATGACAAGCGAACTTCAAGATCAGCTCGTTCAGCTGTGCCCTCAAGCCACAGTTGGCCAGACTTATGGTCAGAATATATTTTTACATCTCATGTATTCATATCGGACGATGTTCAGGTACAACTGAAACTCCTGCCGCCCTGATCATGACTCCAATTTCTCGACCATTCACCTCTGGCAGTGAGCTGCTTGTCCATTTGGTCTGTTGCCGCTACATTGATCTCCAGGCACGGGGAATTTCCTCCCTGGTATAAAGGCGCGAGTCGTAAAAAGTGACGGCACCTTGGCCGGATACAACGAGCCTGGCGAGTTGGTGGTCAAATCACCTTCGCTAGCGCTTGGGTATTACAAGAACCAACAAGCGTGGGTTTTCGGCCATAGTCTAGTTCTGAAATATCGCTCACAGCTCACTTCTTATCTTTCAGGACAGATGAATCTTTTACTTCCGACGGGTGGGTCCTTCAAATCATTATTGGCATCCTGGTCATTGAAAGTTCGTGTTAGATGGTACCGGACAGGGGACGAAGTTACAGTTAACGAACAGGGCGAAGTCTTTATTACGGGTCGGCTCAAGGTGCGGTCAGTTCCATGTTCGTCTTGGGCTGGAATAGTAATGTCCTTTTTTTTTCTGGTCCACAGGAGCTCATCAAGGTCCGGGGATTCCAAGTTTCACCGCCCGAGCTGGAAGGCCTGATCCTGTGAGCACCTGCTTTTCTAGCCGTAAGTAGATATGATTGAAGACCGAGTGCAGAAACCACCCCGACGTCTCGGACGTGTGCGTGCTGGGAATCCCTGACGAGTACAGTAAGTAACATTGCCACAACTTCGTCGCACGCTCTAACAAGAAAAGGTGGCGAGGTTCCGAGGGCATACGTCGTTTTAACGGAGGCTGCTTCGGGCAAAGCAAAGCTTGATCCAGAGCCTATCAAAGCCTCTATCGCCAAGGTACATATACGCCAATTGTTCAATGTCTTGGGATCAAACATCTAACAAATACCTTTTGCTTTCAGCTCGTTGCTGACAACAAACTCAAGTACAAACACTTGGCTGGTGGAGTGGTGTTTGTTCCGCTCATCCCCAAGAATCCGAGCGGGAAAATATTGAGACGGGTTTTGAAGGCGCAAATGGCGGAGCAGGCGAAAGCCAAGTTGTAGTAGCAGCACCAGTGTGTGGTCGATCTTGTGGAAATCTTTCCTTGCTGACGGTCAATTATTTTATTAAGTGTGTATCGCTACCTTTTTTAGAAAAAAAAGCTTAGAGGGTTGCACGCTTAGCGATGTAAAACACAATTCGCTCGCATTGTTGGGATATAGTACACTGGGCACGCGAAACTCCCTAGCTTTTGTCAAAGTTCAATGGGAACTCGAAGTTCAACTGTTCTGGAGAAACTTGAAGGACTGGTTCTTAAGACGAAAATTCTTTGCGGGACAGCACTGTCCGTTCATTACACAAGAATCACGTTTATTGTCTACACACTAGTAAGTATATATCATCTCTCCGTTTTGTTCGCAGTCTTTGAAAATCTAGAAAATGAAACGAAGATCGCGAAATTGTTTGAGATGACATACCTCGTCTTCCTGGTGAGTGGTCAGCCCACCTTTCGCAATGCATCTTCACCCTCCACTCCGCATCCACCCCTTGCGCCCAGCTTCTCGCGCACAACAGCGTATAGTGCTCCAGCGGCTTGTTCTCATCAATAGTCCGGCTCGCAGTGACTTTATACACCGGCGCCGCAGCCATTAAGTCTAGGCCAATGATGCGCGGGTCGGGATTTCGTACTTCGTCCCCGGTGAGTCTTCTCCATGTACTCCTTCAGCGCAGGTTAGGAGCCTTTATCTAGGACCGGGCCTTCGATGCCGAAATGTGCAGTCGTTTGTGGTGCATTTAAAGACGATGGACCCTGAGTCGCGGAAGGCGCCAAATGTGGATTCCGAGCTGTCTGACGTTTCGTCAAGCATAACGTTAACGCGTTCGGTCGCCACAAAATCTCGGATTCTCCGCTGCAATCAAATGTTATTTCCATTTTAAGGCCTCCCTCCAGCCGAGCGCGTTATACTCCTCTTATAAGCCTAGCACCATTTTTCTCGGGGTCCCAATAGCACCATGACCGAATTCTCTGGCTCGCCTCTAGATCCGCTCCAAATTCCAAACGACCTCACAATCGCGGAATTCATGTTGGAATACCGTCATCCTCTACGCCCTGCTCAAGGCAAAATTCCATGTTTGATTGAGGAAGAAACTGGCCGCCAGGTTTCTTTAAACGAAGTGTGTAACAAAATGCTGTTTTATAATGTTTGCTTGACCCAAAGCTGTCTAGGTTCGCCAGCGAACGTTGGCTTTAGCCCAGTCATTGAGCCAGAAGTACGATATTGGTGAGAGATTCCCTGGATATTTCTCCGTTCAGTTTACCCATAGACATCTTGAAACTACAGGCGAAAACGATGTCGGTAAGATCTAGTCAAGTCTCAGTCTGCCGTTGACTACAATAACGCAACTTCTAGTTCTAATATGTAGCCCCAATCATGTCGGCATGTTATTCTCATTCCTGCTTATGCACCATTCTTGCTGACCTGCCTAGATTATCCCGTTGCCATATGGGCTCCTCAATATCTCGGCGCCATATTCACGTAGGTGGTTTTGCTCAACTATCCTGCGCTGAAATGCACCGAAACTTAGCGGAGCGAATCCAAACTCTACTTCGGCCGAGCTCGTGTATCACATCAAACTGACTGGAACCACATTGATTATTGCCCACTCGGCTTCCTTCGAAGCGGCATCTGAAGCTGCGAAACTCGCTGGGATCTCTTCAGATCGAGTTTTGACTCTCGATTCCCATCCCAAAGCAACATCCGTTGAAACCCTCATTTCGGGCGCTTCCGTTAGTTCAACGTTTGTACCAAAGAAATTAGGCGTTGGCGAGGGGAAAACAAAAATCGCTGCACTGTGTCTGTCGTCGGGGACTACCGGTCAACCCAAGGTTAATTTTTGCTCTAATATATATCGTCCGGCCTCTGATCGAATGCCAAGGCGGTCGCCATAAGTCATTCCGCCGTCATCTCCAATACGGTACGCAATCAAACATTCACTCGGAGAGATATTAACGAGCGTTACAGATCCAACTATCTGTGCAGTATCCAACCATCGATACTCTGTTTACTCCTGGCGATGTCGCTTCAGGTGTTCTACCTTTCTTTCATATCGGCGGTCTAGTGATGCATGTGTGTTATTATTTTGCACCTGGAATCACCGCGCTCAATGTCCCTCCAGCTTCACTGGATGGTTTTTTGTGCGGTGAGTGGATTTCACAGACCTCCAACAAGATCGGGTATTCAATGCTCTTCGCAGGTCACCATTGTTGTAATCCCAAAGTTTAGCTTGGTTGGGATGCTGGATAGTGTCGCTCGGTATGGCATCCAGCACCTTCTGTAGGTCTTTTGTTCGCCATATGGGAAGTATTGAATTTTTGGCCCTGCCCCGAAGGCTGGTACCTCCCATAGCGGTTGCACTATGCAAGGTAACCGGCTTTTCTCACAGGCCAACGGTTCCATTCAACAAATTGCCAGACTCCAGTGGTAAAAAATATGACTTGAGCAAAATTAAATACATCGCGGTAAGAACTAGCTCACTCTCAAACCATGGTCTTGTGTTCAATAACGTCAACCGGCAGTGCGGCGCTGCGTCTATGACAAGCGAACTTCAAGATCAGCTCGTTCAGCTGTGCCCCCAGGCCACAGTCGGCCAGACTTATGGTCAGAATATATTCTTGCATCTCATTCATTCATATCCGACGATGTACAGGTACAACCGAGACCCCTGCCGCCCTGATTACGACTCCGATTTCTCGGTCATTCACTTCCGGCAGTGAGTTATTTGTTCATTTGGTCTGTCGTTGCTACAACGCTCTTCAGGTACCGGCAATCTTCTCCCTGGTGTGCAAGCGCGGGTCGTAAAAAGCGATGGCACCTTGGCGGGATATAACGAGCCTGGCGAGTTGATGGTCAAATCACCTTCGCTGGCGCTTGGGTATTACAAGAACCAACAAGCGTGAGTTTTTGACTGTAATTCTGAACTGTCGCTCAAAGCGCGTCACTTCTCAGGACAGATGAATCTTTCACTGCTGATGGGTTGGTCCTTCGAATCATTATTGGCATCCTGGTCATTGATAGTTCGGGTTAGGTGGTACCGTACAGGGGACGAAGTTACAGTCAACGAGCAGGGCGAAGTCTTTATTACGGGCCGGCTCAAGGTGCGATCGGTTCCATGTTCGTCTTGGGCTGAAATAATGATGACCTTTTTTTCCGGTCCACAGGAGCTCATCAAAGTCCGGGGATTCCAAGTTTCGCCGCCCGAGCTGGAAGGTCTCATCTTGTGGGTTTCTCCTTTTCTAGCTGCAAGTACATGTGATTGAAGACCGAGCGCAGAAACCACCCGGACGTCTCGGACGTGTGCGTGTTAGGAATCCCTGACGACTATAGTAAGTATCATTGCCACAACTCCGGCGAACGCTCTAACAAGAAAAAGGTGGTGAGGTTCCGAGAGCATACGTCGTTTTAACGGAGGCTGCTTCGAGCAAAGCAAAGCTCGATCCAGAGCCTATCAAAGCCTCTATCGTCAAGGCATATACTGCTTATTCTTTTTGAATCAAAGCACCTAACATCCTTTTCTTTCAGCTTGTCGCTGACAACAAACTCAAGTACAAGCACTTGGCCGGCGGAGTCGTTTTTGTTCCCCTCATCCCCAAGAATCCAAGTGGGAAGATTTTGAGGCGGGTCCTGAAGGCGCAGATGGCAGAGCAGGCGAAAGCCAAGTTGTAGTAGCAGCGCGAGTATGTGGTTGATTTTGCGAAAATTCAATAAGCTGATGGTCGATTATGAAGTGTGTATTATCACGTTTTTTTTTTAAAAAAAAATTAGAAGATTGCACGCTTAGCGATATCCAAGACAATTCGTTGGCATTATTTGACTGAGCGCGCGTCGTGTACTGGCGAAAGTTGAAGGACTGGTCCTTACGACAACGATTCAGGAGAGCACTGTCCTTTCATTATACAAGAATTATATCGACTGTCCACACGCCAGTAAGTATTATCTCCCTGCGCAACAAAATTCCTTTTCGCAGTCATTGGCAATCTGTCTAGTAAATGAAACGAAGATTGTGAAATTGGTCGAGGTCACGTACTTCATCTTCGTGGTGGATGGTCAGCCCGCCCTTCAGAATGCGACTTCAATTTCCACTCCCCATCCGCCCCTTGCGACCAGCTGCTTCCGCACAACAACGTATAATGCTCCGGCGGCTTGTTTTCGTCGATAATCCGGCTCGCGGTGACTTTATACGCTGCCGCCGCCGCCATCAAGTCTAGCTCGATGATGCGTAGGTCGTGGATCTCGTACTTCGCCCAGGGCTCGTAGGTCTTCTCCATATACTCCTTCAGTGTGGGCTCGGAGTCTTTGTCCAGGACGAGGCCGTCGATGGCGAATGTGCAGTCGTCTGTGGTGTACTCGAAGACGGCGGGCCCCGAGTCGCGGAGGGCACGCCACATATGGATTTCGAGCTGTCTGACGTCTTTCTTGAGGCGTTCGCGGATGGTGCCGGACATGATTGGATGAGTGGGGGAGGTGAAGGTGGGCCTGTGCTTTTTATCTTTTGCGCGAAAAGTGATGTCATTCTCTATGTCATTTGCAGCTCCACCAACAGCCGTGAGCGGGGCAACTCTGGGGAGTGTTCAAAAAACCCTTTTAGAATGTTGCACGCTTGGAGCTTTGACGCAATGCAATAGCATTATCGGGACTGAGGGGATCGCAGCGCGCGCACGAAACCTCCCAGCCTTCGTTCAAGTTCCAACAAGAAGTTCCACGTTCTGGGCGACAAAGTCGCCGGAAAGTAATATTGTCCGTTAATTATACAACAAAATTACATTAAACGTCCAAATGCCAGCAAGTATTATCACTATCATCTCCCTGCGCAACATGCGCTATTCTGTTTGGAAAATGAAACGAAGATCGCGAAATGGCTTAAGATCACATACCTCATCGTCGTCGTGGCTCATCAGCCCGCCCTTCACAATGCATCTTCAACCTCCATTCCGCATCCGCCCCTTGCGCCCAGCTGCTTGAACACAACAACGTATAACGCTCCGGCGGCTTGTTCTCGTTGATAATCCGGCTCGCAGTGACTTTATAAACCGCGGAGGCTGCCATCATCCCAACCTCGATGATGCGTAGGTCGTGGATCTCGTACTTTGCCCAGGGCTCGTAGGTTTTTCCATGTACTCCTTTAGCGTGGGTTCGGAGTCTTTGTCCAAGACGAGCCCGTCGATGGCGAAGGTACAATCGTCGGTCGTGTACTCGAATACGGCTGGTCCCGAGTCGCGAAGGGCGCGCCACATATGGATTTCGAGCTGCTTGACGTCTTTCGTGAGGCGGTCGTGAATGGAGCCGGACATGATGGACAGTGAATAGAAATCGGTGAACTTTTGGTCTGGGCTTTTATTCTCTACGCGCAAAGTGATGTCACTCTATGTCATCGACAGTGGATCCTCGACCGGATGGAGTTTGGATGCGTCGAGGTCATAATTTGGAGCGCATCAAAGAGTACATCTTATCTTATCCTAGTGCTTGGTCCCATCTTATCTATTTCCCACGGATGACGGTCACCTGAGACGCTCGCTTACAGTTATTACGGCACCAGTCCAGGAAACGACCATGAACAGCGGAGCTCTCCCAGGCTCAGGCTGCATCCACCATGACCGAAATAGTCGCCGCTGGAAAGCTGCCCACTATCCCAGATGACTTGTCAATTCCTCAATTTCAGCTGGACCACAATGACCCAAATCGACCCATTCGACCCGCAGATGTACCCTGCTTAATAGCAGACGATTCCGGGAAACGTGTCTTCCTCTCTGAGGTTTGTATCTTCAACCGACCCTGTTTTCTGACATTCAAAGATCTCCAAAAGCTCCGAGAGCGCACCCAAGGACTCGCCAACGCGCTCTCCGCCCTTTATTCCATTGGTAAGTTCCTCTCAATTGGATTAATATCCAGGGATGTTCAAACTGGCTGCCTGCAGCGGACAACGAAGTGGGTGGGTTACCTCGCCTCAATTCACGTCAAAATTCTGCATCCTCATTCGGTTCCAGTTTTGATATTCAGCCGAAACCACATTGGTAAATCTACCGGCATTCACTCTTTCGCTTTAAATAATTTTCGCTTCAGACTATCCGATCGCCATTTGGGCCGTCCATCGGTCAGTGACGGTTATTTGGCATTCAATTGGTAGACTGACCTCTCCATCCCAGGCTGGGTGGAATAATATCCCCAGCCAACCCTGACTTTGGGCGGCAGGAGCTCGAGTACCAGCTCAAAGCGACAAAGGCCACTCTTGTGATAGCTCATCCAGATGCTTTGAAAACAGCTACCGCGGCTGCTCAGACAACGGGTCTATCTCACGATCGCATACTCGCCTTTGACGTTGAAGGCGCTTCGACCACTGGATTCGTTACCGTGAACCATCTAATTGAACCGGGGCCTCCAGATGAAAGCTGTTCCTGAACGCAAGCTGAGACCCGGTGAAGGAAAGACTAAGCTTGCTTTTCTTAGCTTCTCTTCTGGTACATATTCTTCAAAAGACTCCAATATTCTCTGACCAAATATTTAGGCACCACGGGTACTCCCAAGGTAACAGACCAGTTGCGTTATTCCTCCAACTCACGCTAATGGTGGCAGGGTGTGGCAATCCCTCACATTGCTGTGATAGCCAACGTCCTTCAATTGGCCGCCCACGGCAGGGTCAATGAAGACTATGCGCCTGTGAAGGACCGGCGGTATCGGCCGGGAGATGTTGCTCTAGGAGGTTAGCGGGCTTTGCTTCAATAATTCACCACTAATGTGCCCTATCCACCAGTTCTTCCACTCTATCGTCAGTCTTCCTTTCCCTCTCTACTTCTTTGATGCACATATAGATCACTCTCAGACATCTACGGCCTAGTCGTCACTGTGAGGTCTTCATTGTTTGAGTGATTAACCAGCTATTTATGGATGACCCGATTTCGAAGCTGCACTTCCTGCTTTATTGCGGCCTCAGCATCGTTATCGTGCCGAAATTCAACTTCGAGAACATGCTGAAGAGCATCGTGCGACACCGCGTCACCCATTTAACGTGAGCCATTTTTTCACCGGCATCAGTTTCGTGGTATTAATCAGTGGTACCTTCAGGATCGTTCCTCCACAGGCGGTTTTGTTGTGTAAAGTTGAGGCATCTTCGCATTTAGTGGCATGGTTCTCACGAGGAAAATAGCATCCCGCCGTCAAGAAATATGACCTCAGTGTGATACGATTTATTATGATTGGTATAAATCCCGCTATTATCATGGCGCAGTTGACCGATCTACACAGGCGCGGCCCCACTCTCCGACGAGGTCAACGAGCAACTCTTTGCCTTGCTCCCCGATGCACAGATCGGACAAGCATATGGTACAAGTCCTCTCCTTGCGACTCTTATTCCACTTGACCCTTGTATCGAATTCCTATGTAGGGATGACCGAGACCTGCACCGTCGTCAGCCTATGGCCTCTCACCCGCAAACGAGGGGTCTCCTGGCGGTGCGGGTGTACTCATTCCCGGAGTCACTGTGCGGGTTCTGAAGGCGGATGGGACCTTGGGCGGTTACAATGACGTTGGTGAACTTGTCGTCAAGAGCCCTTCGAACGCGTTGGCGTACTATAACAATGCGCAAGCGTAGGTCACCAACTTGCTGTTCATTCATGCATTGAATTTTTGGCAGCACCAAGGAGACCTTTATCGACGGGTAATTGCTCATACAGTTACTCCGCTTTTGCCGTACTCATCTTGTGTGTGTATTTTTTTGCAGCTGGGTGAGAACTGGGGACGAGGTCAAGATTACCCCCGACGGCCAGCTGTGGGTTATAGACAGGATCAAAGAGATCATGAAGGTGAGTTGAATGAAAGCCGCCATTGCTGTATCTCATGGCCTTTGATTCCAGGTCAGGGGATTCCAAGTCGCTCCTGCGGAATTAGAGGGAACACTACTGTACGTCCTGGTTTGGTTCTCGGGTAGCTGCTTTAACTCAACGATATCAGAGACCACCCCGATGTCTCCGACGCATGTGTTGTGGGCATTCCAGATGAATATAGTTCGTCTCCTCCGTTCTACTTTTGATGTGGAATGCTTACTGGTTCCCTAGGCGGCGAGGTACCATTGGCATTCGTCGTGCTGAGTGCAGACGCCGCCGCTCGGGTCAAAGCCGATCCGAGTGTCCTCAAGGGTATAAAGGCCTCGATATTGAAGGTGAGTGTTGCAATTCGACTCCAAGACCTAGTGCTAAGTGGTTCATAGCACGTCGCGGACAACAAAGTCGCGTATAAACATCTTGCTGGCGGGGTAGAGTTTGTTGAGAGCATTCCCAAAACTCCGAGTGGAAAACTTTTGCGGCGAGAGCTCCGCAAGGCCGCTCAGGAACTCAGGAAGGCTCCCAAGGCCAAATTGTAATCAACCGGCGTTGCGGTGTGGCATGTGCACCATGAGTAGAGATCTGTATATATATTTTAGCTGTTTCCCCATCTACACTTCGTTAAAAATACAGAGATGCAAATTACAACATGGAATTAAGATAGATTCTGCGATTCTAGCAAGAGGATATCGTAGACGACACGTCGTTAGTTAATATATCTGCAAAAACAAGGATGAGTATCAAGAATGAAAATTTATCGAGGGCATACCTCGTCAAATGGTCTAGTGTCCTTGAAGCAGCTTTCAAAGACCTCGTTCACTACGCGCTCAGCAGTAGCTTTGTCTGGGCACATCAAGTTACGGGAAACAGATGTGATAGCTCGCCGCCGAACGCAATCCTTTCAAAGACATTGTAACATAGCTTTGAAGGCGAGCGAATCTCGTACCTGATGGTGCTTTGTAAAAGCCAGAGAACCGATTCGCAGTTCTCGAGAGAATCTACAGTCGCCGCTGAGGCTGTTTGCTCGTATCTTTCATACACTCGGTAAATTATATGGTCTTTGAGATGAAAGTAGAATTTAAACCAACCTCGCTACATGCATGATGCCTCAAGTTGAGCCAGTCGACTTTGAATCGACAGTGGTCGAACATGTGTACCATCTCGTGAACCATTGTGTTTTCCATATGAGCGTCTCCGAAGAAAACGCCTTGACATAGGACAATCGCGCCTTTCTGCGGATTGAAACCGCCAGCGGATCGGCGGTCGCAGGGTGCGCATACAATGTTCGACGGCGGAAGTTCGCAGCCAGCTGCCCGCAGATGATTGAGCATGAATACCACGGCTGGACCTGGATGGTATTTTGAGCTCAGAACACTCCTGGAAATTAGAAAGGCGCACTTCGTTGCATGAATCGCGCCTTCTTCTCTTCACAAGAAAGTCTGGCTTGTTCGACAAGATAGTCGAGCCGCTCGTCTTCTGTTACGCCCAGACCGGTGACGAGCATGGCGGTCCGCCTCCATTTTTCGAATGCACTTGGTTTTTCTGGCGGCGTCGGCGTCGGCTCGGACATCGATTCTCGAGAAAAGTTGGGGCGCACGTGGCATGTCAATCAGTTTAGGGCCGGTCAGGACGTGTTGCTTAAGGCGCGTCGCCGTGACCTGCTGTGACCCTTCAAGTTCCTCTCTCATCATCATGCCTCTTGTTGATTCCACAAATTCTCTCAAACGCTCGCGTTCTGCTCGTTCAAATGCCTCTCCAGAGCCCGCCCACAAGAAACGGTGTTTAAATGACCGCCAGGCGCGTTGTCGAGGTACTAAAGACGCGTTGCACCCGCGTCAGAAGTTAGGCTGAACGCAACCTTGCCGCAGAAGAGAGCCCTCAACCACCTGTATGTGAACTCGAAACGCTTCTTCGTCGACTGGCAAAAAGCGTCGATTTCGCCACTGTAAAAGCACTGAAGGCCTTGGTGACTGGTACGTGCTCCAGGGCGAAACCAACGTGATCGGGTTATTCATACCATCGCAACAGAGAGGAAACAAGGCGCAGCCGTGACTGTGATGATACAGTCCTTAATCGAGCGCGTCAAGGCCATTGTCGCGGGAAGGTTCCAGGATTCGGAAGACAGCGAGAAGCTGCTTCAGACGGAACTCTATGTTGAATGGCTGCGCGAATACGATTTCGTGCTCACCGCCGTCCAGGTACGTCCTCATTTTTATGCATGACGCGCTTTGACGCGTATTTGCACGCGCAGAACGTTCTTCGCGCCAAAATAAAAATCGCGACGGGAAAAACATTATTTACCATTCTTTTCCACCTCATCGACGAGTATATCTCCGCGGTGGACAGTTACCAAGACGGCTGGTCTCACCAGGGAGCCTGCGGGACCTGTCGAGCCGTGCTCTTGGGTCATGACACTCGTGGAGGAGGCGAACGATTCCTCAACAGATGAACGGTCTCTTGCTGCTGTCCGGAAAGCTGAAGCAAATCTAGACCGGTTTGACGCCGTCATGGCGCTCGCCGTTCAGCGATACAAGTCTGAAAGCAGGGATTACTGGCAACTTTCCAAAGCGATTGGTAGCAAACAGGAGACCCTGGCGCGAAGTTGCTGCCTGCTCAGCGAGCAGACAGGTTTTGGCGATGCAGATGACCTCGGTTGGTCTTCTATTTAATCATAGCGACTGCAACTAACATTCATTGTGCTAGGCTTTGGCTTGCTAGTAACAACGAGAGAAGCTATGCTGAAATGGAAGGAACAGGTATGGTATCGAATATCTTTGGCCGCGTGGATAACGGTTGACTGCGCTTACAGGCTTCCGATGACTGCGACCAAGAAGACAGCGGCTACTCCTCAAAGTAGACGGAAACCCGGAGTGCTTGTCACTTCCCACATCTACGCGGGCGCCACGGTCTCCCTTCGCGCTGAGAACCCCGATATATTCCCTTGTTGGCTTCGATGAATATATTCCAACTCCGTTCCGGGCTGGGCGAAACGTGGCGCCACGCCGAACGCGACCGCCGCGACGCGTCTTGCTAATGCGCGTCTTGCTAATCTAAATAATAATCACGTGTGCTTGTATATATAAATCCATCTTGCTTTCGCTCTACAACCTCATTCTGAACTCACAACCAAACCAATTCGAACCATGAAAGTGTCTCTCAATGGAACTACATTGGCCGAGTCAAACGCAACGGTCGTAGTCGAAAACAACCACTACTTCCCTCCCGACTCCGTCAAGGCTGAGCTCTTCAGCGATTCCACGACCTCGTAAGCAACGCCTATCCGTGCAACCTCCTTTGCCGACATTTTAAACGCTAGCACTGTCTGTCCTTGGAAAGGGTGCCATTTTGCCTCTTACGACGTATCGTAGCCGTTAATTGACACCGTCTAGAACCGCATCGTACTATAATGCGACTGTAGGTGGAGACACAGTCAAGGATATTGCTTGGTAAGTTCCGTATTTTCTGGTTATTTTCTGCACTGACGAGCAGACAGGTACTATCCTTCGACGTCGGAGAAAGCCAAGAACATCGAAGGATATGTCGCTTTCTACAAGGTGAGTTGCCACCCGCAACTCCGAGCCTCATTCAATAATATTAATACCATGCTCAGAACAAGGTCACAATTGAGTAACTTTGCCGAGTCTGAAACGAACCAAGAACGAGTTGTTGTACATTTTTCATTTGTAAACAAGTTGTGAAATATTATCAAGATGAATCGCAGATTACTGCTCGCCAATAAGCAGAGAGCGGACCAAAGAAAATAGGCAAGATCAAGGAAATATATCAAGCCATTAATCTGAATCATCCGAGTCCACATCCATCGCATCGCCCTGAGCACCTTCTTCCATTCTCAAGGCTTGAATCGAGCCGTAAGGCACTTTGTCGTTTAGCCATCTCCCCCAAACGACATCGACTCTGCAAAGGCCGGACGCAGTCGAAGAAGCGAGCAAGGATGATGCAGCGAGGCCATTCCCGCAGTTCCAAACAACACGCTGGACACCGACCTGCTCCGGCCAAGTCCCAGTGCTGGTGGGGGCCACATACGTGTTGTCTTTTCCTTTGGCCTTCTCCGCTCGGATTGCTTTCGTTTGGGTCGGACGGTCTTGGGCTTCCTGAGGCCAAAGTCAAATAACGACTCAACGTCAATAAAAAAACGGACCAGCGGGAAGAACCGCTCTAGCATCCGAAACTCTTTCGTGTTGCGATTGTAGTCGAGCTGGTAAATTTTGTGGACGAAGAAGGGCTAAATTGATGTCGGCCTGGAATCAACTAGAAGACGAGAATAACACGAACAACAGAGCCGCCTCGACGGGTTGAGCGAAGAGAGTTTGTCGTACTACATGCGCCGTCCGCGGAAGCAACGGCGAGCTGAGGATGATAATCTGACGCGTGCAAGTTCTAAAAAAATGTTCTGAGCTATGCCAATGGATGAGGCTGCTCAAAGTCATACCCAAATTGGACCTTGGGGCTCCATTAAAATATGCCCTCGTCCAAGCATGCTAGGTGAAACCGAATAAACTTTGACGATATTTTCGTGGTCGATAGTTATTGGACCGCCTCCGAATGGAGAGAAAGTCATGGAATTGATCACATCTTGGCGGTGATGAGAGCACATTCGTCGCGCTGAGCAGGAAGACTGGAATACCTCTGGTGCGATTCATGACCGAGCCATGTCCTTCGCGAATGTCTGTGAGGCACTCCAACCCATCGTAACCTCCGCTGCAAATAACGGTCGGGTCTCCGTCGAGACGGGGTACACCTGACGGCGTACTGGGCGGGGCGCGAACCCACGCTAATGCCCGTATCGCAGATTGATGAACAGTGAGATAGTGTGAAGGGAGAATATCGGAAGGGAGTGGGGGGTCTGGAACGGCATTCAGAAAATCAGAGTCATACAATTGTCTAATAAAGTCGCATACTCAGTCCACAACTGTCTTTGAGCACCTGCCCAAGATGGTACACCGCAATTATGCCTGGGACTGTTTGAAAATGTCTCTAACTGATAGAGAAAAATTTACCATGTGTAGTTCCAATCGCAACCAATTCACTGTTCGCCCAGTCGAAACTCCAACACGCTGTTTCCTCCAATTCGATGCGAAGAAGCGGTTCGGGGATCTTGACTAGGAAACAGACGTTAATCGCATGCCAACTGCAACAGACGAGGACCACTCACCGAACACGGGCTTGGAGGGATCATGGCCAACTGGAGTTACATCCAATGGCTCAGGAACGACGTAAATAGAAAATGAGCCGTCCTCGAATGTCCCCTGCAATCAGCCCCAGTTTTCGTGGCCGTGTAACCGAGTCAGTAATCTGGAAGGTCGCCCAAAATGAGTAGAGGGCCATCTAAGATGCGCCAAATGCACTGACAGAATCATGCGACGGCAGAGGACACCATTTCAGATCTTGAGCGGCCCCACTGTCGACGCACAGAACCAGAGCACAGCGCATCACTCCTTTGTCCGTTGCGTCGGAGAGTCCAGGTTTGGTGGGACTAAGTGTCCAGATCTGGATGCAAGCCGGTGCTGGGCGCTTCATTTTGACACCGATATCGGGAGAATGCGAGGCACTGGAGAGGGGGGCGACAGCTAGATACTGAGTATATGAACGACCTTAAAAAAAAGTGTTAGATGGATACATCAAGACCCCAGGAATACTGACCATGTCTGTCTCCACAGTGTATTGGACACCAATCGACTCCCCCACGCAGGGGCTCCCGGATTGAAGATATGGGATGAACTTTCAGGGATAAATTCGGCTATTGTAAAATGAGTGGGCGTTGAGTTAGCCGCGCACTTTCAACTGACAATTTTTGCGACTCTCAAACATTGCGATTTCTACGCGACGTTGATTCTCGAATGGGCCAAAAGCACATGAAATGGGAGGGGGCGGTTTGAGGTTTCCTTCTTCGGTTGTCACAGTATCCGTGGGGATATAAGGAGTGGCTTCACTGAATGAGCTGAATGTCAAAATAAAACCGAGGCATTGGTAGAAATTTCCGTACTCGAGACTGAGAACCTGCAAACCAGGCTTGACTCTCAGCCCGTGATGGGTGACCGGCCGTCGATTAGCGTCGGTTTCAACGTCACCTTTAGTAACCGCGGCCTCTTTGTACCAACCACGGTCTTCAACCATCTCCCATATAGGCCCAGCTCCCACATTGAAGCCCCACGCTCGATTGGCTCGACTTATAACTGCAGGACTGTACGTGAAATTATTGGTCGGGGCAGTTACGGGAGGACCAAATAAAACAGGTTTAGCGGCAAGTCTCTCGATGCGCGCGGTGCTCGAGTGCAAAGGAGCAGCTTTATGTCGGTGGTGAACACTGGGGGTCGGAAGAATATAAATCTGGCGTTTCGAAGTACGCGCGATCCCGGAACCACTTCCCAGCGACGGCATGCTCGCCGCCTCAGAGACGAAGTTCTTGACTTTCGGAGGACCCTTAATCTTCGGCTTGGAAGATCTTTTGGCTGCTGGACGAGATTTCGTGGCGGGAACCGCGACAGAATCATCATCTGCTAAAGTTAAGTCTTCAGCATCCAGAGATTCATCGACTTCCGACCCGGCGTCTGAGTGCGGCCCTTCATCAGGATCGGCGCGCGACGCCTCTTTTTCTGGAGTAAAATCACTCTCGCTATCGTCGTCTTCGTCGACAATTACTCTACGCTTCCGAGACGGGCCTGCTACCGATTCATCCTCCTCGTCACCGTCGTCGGCGAATGCAACGGCATAACTTGGTTGAGACTTTCTGGGGCGCAGTGCCCGAGTCATTTGGTGTTGGTGGAAGATGTTCAAAAAAGTGTAGTGTTACGTAAATATATTCCACCCAATAATAACACACTGCAACAAACGATAATGCCGTTTTGACCTTGGTGTTACATTGAATGTAGTACATGGAGATGAATCTACGACGCTGAAGCTGTTGCGCTGGATGCCCCGACGGCCTTGGGCATTTTCTTATCCCCTGTAGCCAGTTGCTCCAGGTCGGCAGCCTTGAAGTAGTGTGGGGCGACTGCGGTGAAGTGCGAGTCAGACATTGCAGCAAGGTTTAAATATGTCGGCTACGAACCTTCCAATAACCATGCTGGTTTGATCTCCATCACTTGTCTGCAAATGTGGGATGAGGAGTAGGGAGGTGGAAGAACTTGTAGACTGACCTCATATACGACTTGGAAGTCATAACAAGTTCGTAGTAAAGGACAGTTTTGACGGGGGGCTGGAACTGGAATAAACTAGACGAGGGATGTATGTAGACCGTGTGATTTGTCTTCAGTGTGCGGTACGAATCCCCACTCTTCTGTAGTTGGGCCTGCGGACATGTCAGAAGCAAAACAGACGAAGAATACGAGAAAAAAACGGACTGTGTTATAGAAGTATCCCGAAGTCAGCGCCTTCTGTACGGGCGTGATGTCGTTTGAATTGGGATTAGATTGGACAACAACCTCGACACGTTCGCAAAGCCCAGCCAGCTGATCCCGAATGTCCCGAGCACGACTTATGCTCTTGAACTGGAGAAACTGCTCGTAACAGAATTGCTGCGAGTAATTGGTCTCAGCCCATTGCTCCCATATGTTCAGGAGGGTGAAGTGATCGCCTCCGGGACGGACGAAGTTTTGCCGCGCTTGATCGGCGTGCAACTTCTTATCCTTTGGTCGATAGAACAGGGATCCCGACTCGGAGAGCATTGAGATGATTGTTAATACCTGGTATACTTGTTAGCAACGCCAGTTTGGAAATTCGGGTGCAAAATACCTCGTCAGTGCAAACATACTTCTCGCTGGAAATAATGGCTTTGGATAACATGGGGTCGACAGGGAACTCGGCCATCCTCCGCCCGAGCTTGGTCAACTCTCCTCGGTCGTTCAAAGCACCCAAGGCATACAACAACTCCAAGGCTCGCATGAGCGTCTCGCCTGGTGGGGGATCCAGGAACTCGAATCCGATCAAATCATTGATCCCGAGCGACTTGAGCATCAGAACGGTCATGCCCAAGTTTGTTCGCTGAATTTCGGGAACCGTGTTCGCCTCCAGCTCGTTCGCAAACGCCCATTTTGTGTACAGTCGGAATGCCTTCCCAGGTCCAACACGGCCAGCTCGACCGGCCCTCTGATTTGCAGAAGCGCGAGAACACTACGGGAAAAAATTCAGTTCGGCGTGCTGTGATAAGAGGAAGATATTGCTGACTGGAACGACGACCAGGGAAGACATCCCAGTTCTCGGGTTATACGAATTCTGCTTCACGAAGCCAGGATCGATGACAAAGACGACACCATCAATGGTGATGGACGTCTCTGCGATATTGGTCGCGAGTACAACTTTTCGAGCACCTTCGGGTGTAGGCTCGAAGATCTTGGCCTGCATCTCACTTGGAAGGTTGGCATAAATCGGACAAATGATTAGTTCGGCGATTTTATTGCCCAAAGCTCGAGATGTTTCTTGGAGATTTTCGTGACACGCCTCAATTTCCTCTTGGCCCTAAACATACAGAAATCAGAGGAAGAACGAAAGAAAAGACCAAGTCAGACCGACCGTCAAGAACACAAGAATATCGCCCTTGGGCTGTGTGGTGTGTATCTGGAACACAGTAGTGATCGCTGCATGCAGATAGTTGGCCTCGGGTTGAGGAGTGTAGTGAATGTCAACGGCAAATTGACGACCGGGAACTAGGCATCTGTCAGCGACGAATAGAACAATCTATTTATTGCTCACCGTAGAAAGTCGGGGCATTGTCGAAGTACTCGCTGAACTTTTCGGCGTCCAAGGTTGCACTCGATATCAGCAGTCTCAACTCTGGTCGAAAGCGAGCAATATCCTGTATCGACCACATGTCAACAATCTAAATGAAATGAGAGCATGAGTGCGGCGACGAACCTTCACGAGAGCGAAGAGTATATCCGTACTTAGCGTTCTCTCGTGTGCCTCATCAATGATAAGAGCAGAGTATCCGGCCAGATCTGGTTCGGTGAGGAATTCCCGCAACAACATGCCGTCTGTCATGTATTTGAGAACCGTCTTGTCGCTGGTGCAGTCTTCGAAACGGATGGAGTACCCAACCTCGTAACCGACTTTGGTTCCCATTTCTTCAGCCACACGAGCGGCCACAGACATGGCGGCGACTCGTCGAGGTTGCGTGCAGCCAACCTTTTGGCCATTGGCAGTATATCCGGCTTCATGGAGATACTGAGGAAGCTGAGTGGTCTTGCCAGACCCGGTCTCCGCGACAACGATCAGGACTTGGTGCTCCTTGATCGCTTCGATGAGTTGCTCTTTGTAAGTGTAGATGGGGAGTGATTTGCGAGTCTCTTCGATGGTCTTCGCTGTGGGAGTCAAAGTAAGAACAATGGCAAACCGAACATATATACAGGAAAACCCACCTCGTTTTTCCGCCGCATCTATTTGATCCTGCAGCAACTTTTCCGCTGCAGTCAGCCTCGTACCAGGCATGGCAGTGTCCATGACGAACTTAATCGTCTGGCTCTCGTCGAAAACATACTCGTATTCGTCGCGTACTTCCTCCTTGTCCATGGCGCCGGACTTGAACGTACTGTGCTGAGTTTGACTCGCCTCCCATTGGTCTATATCGGTTACGAATTGGTCGTCTTTTGGTTTGGCCTCCTCGTAACGCTTATACAGGGCATTTTCCTTCTTCTTCTTGTCGATTTTGCCCTGTTCCGTGATGTAGTCTTCCGGAAGTTGGTAGCCGTCCCACTTGTCGTTGATTTTCATCCGTTCTTCGACAAGCTTCAAAAGCTGCTTCTTGTGTTCCAAGTCGCGACGCTCCCGTTTCGAAATTTTCATGCCACTGAAAAGCGCCTCATCATCGGCGATTTCTTTGCGAAGAAGTTCGATTTGTTGAATCTCGCGTTTTGTCAAGTACTCTTGCCGTGAGTGTTGTCGCAGGGAAGGCATGGCCAATCCACGAGCTTCTGCATCGTCCGCCAGGGCTCGCCGCTGAGCAGCTTCGGCAGCCGCGCCCTTGTCTTTTGACGAACGATCTTCCACTATTTTCTTCGTCCTCTCTTTATCTCGGTCTCGAACTCGCTCAGCGAAAGCATCTCGGTCCTTGAGATCCTCCAACCGTTCGCGTTCTTTACGAGCTTCCTCGTCCTCCACAGGCTCCATCTCTTCGTCCTGGTCGCCGAAAGTTTGAACGTCATCGGCTCTTCGCCGTTTCCTCGCTTTCTCTTCCTCGTCACTCTCCCACTCTTTGTCGTCGTGGTCGCGCTTGCGCGCGTATGCCGGTCTCTCTTGTCCTTGCCGGACTTGTCTTTCTCCTCCTTTTTCCGCTTCTCCTTCTTCAACGGCACAACGTCGCTGGACCCAGCGTCGTCGTCATCGAGCAGGAAGCCGAACTTTTGGGAGCTGAGTGCCTTGGCCTCCTTCTCTGACTGCCGCCGAGTACTGTCAGCGGCTGAGCGCTTGTGTTTATGCTTCCGGGGAGCCTGTCGGAATACTTCGTTGATAAACTCGTGTGCATCTGGTGTGTCGGGCAAACCAGAGGCATTAAGCGCGGAAAAGAGGGCGTCGGGGGATTTTGAAGAAGATGCTGCGAAATAATATGGGATATGAGACGTATTTACATCGAAAAAATGAGGGTGAACCTACCAGATGCTAAGACATAGTCGATGATTTTACGATCAGCAAGACCGAATAACTGTTGAAGCAAATTAGCCAGAAGCTAGAGAAATAATACTGAACTTACTCGGAGAGAGTTGTCGCTGATGTATCTTTCGAGGGCCGAAGACATACAACGGCCAGGCAGAGTTCCAGCGCCCGTGTAGGGTAAGTAGTTATCAAAGCCTCGGAGGCGAGAAATCGTCTGCACTTGTTATGTTCGGATGGCATTGGCATCCGGCGGGGGGCACCGCCACACGTCAAAGTATCGACTCGAACGAACGCGACATGCCCCGAACACCTTTACGACGCGTATCGCAAGGATCGTTATTTGCGACCTCTTCATCAGATCCCGATCCTCAGTCATCGGGTCTTGGTTTTCTAGACGCCGCCGTTTCTGAGTTTGCCGACGAAGCAGAACACCTTCAAGCGAATGTCGAGGGCATGAAGCAACTCAGCGACTCTCTCGCGACATTCAACGAATCCTTCGCGAGCTGGCTTTATGTTATGGATATGAATGCACTCACTATCGACTGGCCGCAAGTACGCGTCGGTTTTGTCTTTGATTGATTGTCTTAGCGCTCGCTCACCAGGCCCCAACGAACGCGTCATTCGAACTGGCGAAACGGCGAGCAGGCATGTTTGTATCATAGGATATAATTGAAGGTGTACTCAAACTCGGTGGCAGAGCGCGATGCACTTGCTGCCATGGAAGCTATGCAGAAAGCGAAAGCCGCCGCCGCTGTCGCGGCTCGCGAAGCTGAACTGACCAAAACGATGGAGCAGACGGAAATTGATATCACATATACTGGTATCACGACCACCAACGCCTCAGTTCCGTCCGCGAAAACGGGTGTGAAGAAAAAGCCTGGCAAACCCAAGCTTACCGCAAAGGAGAAGAAAGAACGAAGTGTAGGCGTTTCATATCCCATTTTCTGATCAAAATTCCTGACTATCCTTTCACAAGATTGAAATTGAGAAAGTAATATCCTGCTTGCCTCTGGAATTCCGCGGTAGCGACCCGGTACGTTTTTTTGAAGCCATACCAGCCCAACTGGTGTTCATGTCGATTATCAGACTCTGCGGCGAAACATGGAAGGCGTAATAGAAGGGTTACTCGATGCCCCGTCAAGAACTGCTAAATGTTTGGACAATTTCCCAGTTGCTTCCTCCCTTGGCTCATATTCCATTCAGTAACAGACCTCATCCGACCGCCTGATCTCTCTCAGGCGCGCGTGAACAAATGTCTCATTGCCCTCGTCAATCGAAAGGTTGTCCAAAAGAACAGTAGCACGGCGAGTTGCATCCGCTACTTCCTTTCAGCATTCTGTGACAGTATTTTCAGGGCACGGTCTTGTATCATTGGCAAGGAATTTAATCTCATTGTATTTGTACCATCCGGTTTTTGTATTGAATACGATGTACAAGCTCTCCAATTTTTGAAGTTGCAAGTGTGCACAGGAGGATTTGGTTGTGGAGACAGTCGTTCATTTTGTCTGACGCCGTAATCAGTGCGGCGGATAACATAAGGGGTTTACATCGTACACGTAGTATACACGATTCGATACAGAGCCCTCCAGCTCTCAGATAGGTAGTACTTATACAGTATCATGTCGCCATCAAAAGTAGGATCCAGCGCCTGCGTACGATCCTTGGGTTTCGTTCGCGACTGAGTCATCATCCAGCTCGAGTTCTTCCGCTTTCCGTCTGATGTCTTCCAAGGATCCAGGCCCGAACGCTGGTTGAGGCGGCACAAAGGTCTTCGCTGTAAGCGCCAAACGCCCCGTCGGTATTCGCGATTGCAGATCTGCCTGTGTTGGCACCGGCTGGAAATGCAGCTAACAAACTGGTAAGTATGTTGAACAAGGGGTAGAACTGCAGAACGAGATTACCGAATCGTTAAGCTTTTTGTAGTGCTTGAGAAATACGTTTACACTGTCCAGTTCATCAGATACCCTATCTTTCTTTCGTCCCTTCAACTCTTCAAGTTCTTTCTTCGCCCATGTTAGGAATCCCACTGCGTCGCCGCCCCGGTCGCTGCCGCCATTTTCACCCGCATCGACTCCGAGCCACTTCCGCGCCAGTGCGTCGTGAAATACCGTCTCTTCGTTGAGATAACGTCGCAAGTCTGTGGAAACTTCCCCGTCCCCCGAGCCACTGCCCTTCGGCCTCCCTTTGCCCGCGCTGCTGGGAGTCTTCGCCAGGGTCCGAGCAGAAGAATATAATGACGCGCACTCGAGGTGCAATTTTGAGATGAGTGCTGGTGATGGGTGTGATTTCGGAAGAGGCGGTCCAGGGGCAACATTGCTGTCGTACGCGGATTTAGACAACAACTTGCGAATCGCCAATGTCTGTGCATCCGCCAACGAGGACCTGAGTTTCTAATCAGTCACCAAATAAAATGAGAGAAGAATACTCACTTCGCCAATGCGTTGTTTACTTCTGTGCTCAAGTCAGGAGGCCTGGTGAACGCGGTTGGTGCGGTGGAGGAAGCGTTCTCCCAATCCACGAGCACAGATTCACTTATATACGAGAAAATCCCACTAGCTCTACACAGCAAATCGGCAGCCACATTGAGCTGATTATCTTTCGCCTTACGGTCCGCGTCGGAAATGGCCCGGTCATGTTCATACGTTCCCAAAGATGAAACCTTCGAGCGAGCAAGGTTGGACAGCGCAAAGGCGTAGGTTAGTAGCGAGTACGCGAAATCGGCGTGAAGGGAAGGAAGTGACAGCCTCGGAGAGGTGTTAAACAAATTGGCAGATAGCGTCGTTCTCCAGCTGAACACTTCGCTGTACATCAGTGTGGATCGAGGGGCGCCAATGATAGGCGTACTTGGTTCAGACTTGAGTTGGATCTCACCGCTCGCGATACAGACCATTATACCGCGAAGTCTTGGAAGATATTCCTCGAGGATCTCAGCAGAAAATCAGCTAATTCTGGCAAACACGGTCGCAGCATACCTTCACGAGCTTGAGGTAATCTTTCTCCTCATCCTGAGTGCGTTTGCTTTCTTTCAAGATTGCTCGAAGATTAGCACGAGTCTGTGTAGCGTCCGAGATGTGAGTGATATACGACTTCCCAGATGTATCCGCGCAGAAATCTGAGAAAGAAACCGCCCCAGTTGTTGGCAATTCGTAGAGGTAGCTCATGGGAGTTAGAAGTACGGGCTAAGTCCCTGGGGAAGCGGTGATGGGGAAATCGAGGTTAACTCCGTTCTATAGCCGTTCTAATCCAATGAAATGCGGTTCGACTTGAAGATATGGAAGGTTTGACGCGTGCAGCAGAGGCTGCAGAGCTGATTTGCAACAAATCGAATTTAGAGTTCATTGTGTGTTCTTATGTGTCAACAGCTTTGGAAGCGCACGTACCCTGAATTTGCCCTGAGTAATCTTCAACGAACGCGCCAGGTAACCAGAGGTTCTAGCAGAAGGTTCGGTGTAGAGGGCACGAATGAAAGCATTGTCCAAGAAGCTAAGCTAAGTAACAAAAAAATAAATAAATATATTTTGACGCCAAAGAACGGAAAGCCGCCAGGAGCAAGCGAAGAGCGGGCAAACCGCATCCATTGACTGAATAAAAGTATCGGGAATGTGATACTTATGACTCGATGCTCGGGATGTTTAAATTGGCGGCCCTTGCTATCTCGAGGATTTTTGTTGCCTGCGAACAGTACTTCGAGGATGGAACGCGAGAATAGACAGTGAGACCCACCTGCAGAATCATTGGTTTATCTATCATTTCCCCATCCAAACCCGCAGCACCCCGGTTCAGTGCATGTGCGCGTTCCATCCTAGACACAATCTTCGCGGCGCGCTCAATTTCTAAGAAATTGTGCAAGTTGGGAAGTAGTGGTTTGAAATAGCGTTAAAAAACCTCACCGGCAGCTGTAGGAACAAAGGTTTCTTGAATTATATCCACCTGCGTCGGATGAATGGCTTGCTGAGTTTTTGGTGAGTCTGAGTCGTGCTTCAGAATACAAAGGAGGAAGCAAACCTTTCCTGTAAACCCGAGTTGGCGCCCGTCTTTGCATTCGTCTCGCAGATAATCGAGATCCTTATAATTCACGCAAACCTGGTATTTGTTGGTTCAACCTCGATGATCCAGACAGGGTGTGATGGACATACCATGTCGATAGCCTCTAGGCCAAAGGCTTTGGCTGCAATCACTATGGAAGATCGCGTGTACAACAGCTCGTGTCTCGAAGGAGACCTCAATATTGAGGTGTCAGCGCAATCTTGGGAAGAATCAATACATGAAAAGCAGGCAAGATATGAAAAAATCACAGTCTTCGGCTGCAAACTAGGCTCATTTAGTCCGGATGACAAATTATGCGAGGAACTAACTTGCCAGCAACCCATTCAAAGATCCTCCGGACTTTCCAAACTTCGACTTCCAAGCGGCGATGGCCCCAAGATTCCACGACGCTTTTGCGCTCTCGATACTGGCAACGAGTCCCAGGTCAGACGCTCCATTGGCGTCAATTATTGCCTTTGAGACTGTATCAAGATCTTCTGCAGAGTGAACTTTCGGAAGAACCAGGCCCCCGACTGATTTCGAAGTAACCTGAGAAAATTAGGTAGAGCATAGAGTCGGAGGCTCGTGTGTGTTACAATTTTGGCTATGTCGTCCATGAAAAATGGTGTGCTGATATCATTCACGCGTACGGCCACTCGTTCGCGAGGCGGAAGATCTCCTCGCTAAGCAGTCACAGTGGGTTCCAACAACGAAACGCGTAAGTAAAGTTATGCATACCCCGAGGAAGGTAGAGAGGCGCGCTCTTGAAGAATTTTTGTCCACAGAAGACGGAGGAACGCTGTCTTCAAGATCGTAGATTATCGTGTCTGAACCGCTTGACAGAGACTTCTCCAGCATTCGGTCTGACGACGAGGGAACATATAGATATGAGCGCTTCAAAGACACAGCGGGAGAGCTATTGGAGCTGTTGAGGAATCGCTTGATGATGCTCTTTGACGCCGGGGTTGGCTTCAGCTGCGAACAAGAAAGCATTTCGAGGTCGAGTTCGAATTGGGGCTTCACGGCATTCTGGATTTTTTGATGCGCCCCGGGCCGGCTGGCCCGCCAGTGATCTGTCAGATTTGAGTCTCTCCAACTCAGTACTCGACCGTCATGTCGATCGATCCTATAATTCTGTACGACATTCCCTCGAAGGCGCCTGGGTGCGCTTGGTCTCCAAACACGTGGAAAATAAGGTGAACTGGCATTCTGACCAGTGCGACACAGTTACTGTATTGCCCATTTGTGACGGAACCTAGATACGCTCTCAACTACAAGGCTTTGGCCTACAAAACCGAGTGGATTGAGTACCCAGACATAGCGGATTTTTGCAAGAAGATTGGAGCGGAGCCATCCATGACACGCAGGGATGGGTCGCCATACTACTCTCTGCCTGTAATTCAAGATCCCAAGACTGGCGCAATCATTTCAGACTCGACTCGCATTGCGGAGTACTTGGACTCGACCTATCCTGACACACCCAAGTTGATCCCTGCCGGTGGGTCAGCGGTCAATGGTCAAACGGAGACACTGATTCCTTGTAGGAACACATGTCCTGCAAAAGACTTTCTGCGTTGCCTATGACAACGCAACGGAACCTTTGGTCCAATTCATCATCCCCTCCGTCACTAAAATCTTGCGTCCCAGAAGCGAAGAATATTTTTTACGCACACGGGAGCTAAGCTTTGGTAAAAAGCTTGAAGAGATTTATCCGAGTGGGGGAGGCACACGCCGCAGCTTGGAAAGAAGTTGAAGCAGGCTTCGGCAAGGTCGATCGCTGGCTGAATGAGTCGATGAACGCAGGTAAACCGTATATCATGGGCGACGTTGTGTCGTTTGCGGACTTCATGCTTGCGGGAGAACTGCAATGGTGTATGAGGGGATTCGGTGAAGAGAGTGATCTCTGGAAGGATATGCTGAAATGGCATGAAGGACGATGGGCGAGACTTGTGGAGAACCTCAAGAAATACGAGGGACCTCTTGAAGATATGACAGACTGATTCAGAAATGTGAGTAAGAGTGTAGGAAAGGCCCAGAATAGCTGTCGGATAATTGAGACCAAGCTGGTGCCTGATCACTGCCCAACTAAATGAACTGTTGAGCCCTTCCACCGCAAAGCCTCAAACAACGCACCACAAATCGCCGGATTCGACAAACATCCGTCATCATGTCTTTAGACATCGGTCGAGCTTCCAAAAAAAAGATAGATTTCACCTCATTCGACTGGGCAAAGCGCTGGATGTCTCCTGTGATGGGGCGTCACGCGAAGGCGATTTCTCCGGCTGCCATGGTACAATAGGCCTGCCCTCTACCTCTTCAATGTCCTCTGCTTTTCAGCAAACTCGACGATCTTCTTGTCAACAAACAGCCCCTTTCTTTCTCTCACCGCGTCCATGTATCCCTTTGCAACATTCGCCCGGTCCGCCTTTTCCCCAAGATCCTCCAACTCTTCCTCTGTGGTTGGGACCCAGAACGGGTCCTGGTCTAGCAACTCGTACCTGTCGCAATAGATCAGAAGTGGCGACTGGAAGGTAGAATCGTAGGTACCCGCTGAATATGAGCAGTGGGTTGGCTGCACCAGAGGTTCGTTTCCGGATTTCTGGGACAGGGAATGAGAACTCCTGAATCGAAACCGAACCACTACCTACCAACGGCAAGCCCGAAACTTTCCACCACGGGCAATAGAGCGGACACGGTGAAGAATGAGGTCCCCTCCTTCATTTCTTCAGCGACAATGCGACCACGTCGCCTCGCGACAACACCATACACCTTTCCCAGGACCTCCGCTGAAGTTGCCAAGATTAGTCCAACTAGCGCACGATATCACGAAACCACGCACTGGAAGCTTGGATATCGCACGAATACATCGCGAGCATCAGTCGCGGAGACCAGTCCAAGAGACCGTTCCTGCAAGCATCCCGTACGGCCGATATTACTGACCCCGCTACCTGTGGCATGCGATTCTGTTCTACAGTACCCGACGTTAGATTCTATATGGCCCATTTTTTTTTTTTTTTTGGAACGGCACTAACCTATTTCCTTGGCAAGGCTCTCCCGATCAACCTCCACAGTTTCGACAAAGTAGGCCATGCCCTCGACGGGCTCATTGCACAACGGCCCTTGGAACGTTGCAAGCTGGAAACCGGTTTCAATATGATTGTCGAACTCTCGCAGGACTTTATCGGTGTCTGATTCCTCCGGCGCCCTGCTTCTGTCCAGCCGGCGTCTTAATCTGCATTACTTTTGTGTTCAAATCGCGGCAAAACAGGAAACAGAGCGTGTACTCACGATGAATGGTCAGAATTAGAATTTCTTGTATCCACAAGAATACACCCGCCAGCGTTCTGTGGTCCAAACGCCCAAATATGATCTGTAATGTCCGTCCACTCCCCACCCGCTTCTCGGCACTTCTCACGCAAAGCATCCCAAAATTGTTCCGGTTTCACGGTGGGCTGTCGCATTATGTTGCCGTCGATGGTAGAGCTGTCTAGATCACCTTCGGCATCGACATCATCCGAATCAGTGCTGCCTTTGCGGTCATGTTGCAAAACCTTGAGGGTCGCGAGATTATTCAATACAAAATCAAGAATAGTCCGAGGAAGCGGGCTGGCGCGGATCGTAAATGTTACGATGTTTTGCGAGCTGGCGCCTTTGATGGTGCCTCTAGGAGCATTCAGCGTCTTGGGGGGTGGCATGTCTACAAGTGGTGAGAGATATATCCAGGCAGGAATAACTTAGAGCTACCAGTCCCCTTGACGGCTGTCTCGCGGAACGGAACAATGGGTTTCGAGGCCTGTATCTCGACCCGTGCGAATCGTTCTCGGAGGTCTTTGAGACATCTCTACAGCCGGAAAAATTTAACTCGATCATAATCTGATGCAAACTTGGACTGACCTCAAAGTGCAGTTCACCGGCCGTCAAGATAACGTACTCCCCAGTTGGCTGCTGGAAAGTTTCGACGCAAGGATCCGACTGACTGAGGAGTTTCAATCCGGTAACGAGCTTCGGCATATCGGCGGGCTTAGCGGGCTCCAGCGCGACACGCACGATGGGGAGTGCCTTTGAATGCATGAGCTCACTGAGCCGGAAAGTAAAGTGTAGTGGGCTTACAGCGCGGTCGACCCCACCGAGATTGAGGAGACAGTCCTTCATCGCTTCGATGTTCGGGGACTCCCCGATTCCTGCTGCTCCCGGAGCGCACAATGTAGCGCTTCGCCAGACTTTTCCCTCCAATCCTTTGATCGCAAAAATGTTTCCGGCGCGCACACTGTCGACTGCAACGAGCTCCCTGCCCATCATCACATACAGAGCCTCGACCACGACACTGACGATGTGTTTGGCATTACGCGGATGACTGGGTCCCAGTGATGCATTGTATTTCGGCAACACACCATATAACGAGACCCCAGGCGTGATAGTCCCCGAGTAAAGCCGGGCGAAGCCCAGGATGATCTCCACATCTACAGTTTCTTCGACCGACTCTGGCTCTGCGTCGGGGGTAGGATTCAATGAGATTTCAGATTCCACGGCGGGTGAGGCTTGGGCAGCAGCCTGCCGGGCCTCCTTGGCCTCCCGAGCTCGCGCGCGCATTTCGTCGGCAGTCATGGGCTTCTTCTTGTTCTCCGGAAGATCTTTGCTAGAGACCGAAAACATTTTGCTCACGTACCCCACAACGCATGCGTTCGGATCGGATTTCGAAGCGAACAGGTCCTCTTCCAGTTTATTCTTTGGTGCCACAGTTGTTTCGTATAGCTCTGGATAAAGGATCTTCGGTATGCGAACGGCCTGGGCTATGGGTGGTGCGGGAACGATGTCGATAGTTGCTTGAATGATGCACGTAGAGAGGGAAAGCCACTGAGAGAATATGAGTGAGAGCAAGTGGCGCGTGTCTTTCGACTTGAGATCGCGCGGTGGTATTTTCAAGTTCAAAGCGCCGACGATTTTCGTTACTTTCTCGGTATTTCTGCAACAAACCTTGCTTTAAGTTCAACTTTTCCGTGGTGTGAAGTGACGCACGGGTTGAGCACGACAGCATCGTAAACGGCCCATAGATTTTCTAGGACGAATTGCACGAACAGAGGTTTGAGAGCCCGGCCCTTCAGGTGCTTATAACTGATCACCTTCTTGGTCTTGGGGTCAATGTAGAAGTCACCCCACAGTACTCGTCGTAGATTTGCTTCCTTCACTCCTAGCTTTGCAGCGAAAAGTTGAGCAAACTTGCTTATGCGAAAGCCCCAGCCGTCGATAGCAGACGCGAAAATAACGTTGCCGCGTTCTGGAGCGAAGTAAATGTCTTCATCGTCCTTTTCTTGAAACTCTTCATCTGCAGCAGTGTCTGCCTCATCAGCTAACATCTCCTTCTTCTCCGCCAGGCGGCGCTCGCGTTCTTCTCTCCATCGGAGATCGTCCTCCATTCGATCACCAGCGAAGAATTTGCCCATGACCGCGTTTACTTGTTCAATTAAACGCGCAAGATGGTGGTATGCTTCCGTAGGAGAAAGCTGAAGTTCCGTGATAAGGCGGTCAAATTTATTTATGACCAGAATGGGTCGCAGTCTGTCCACCCAAGCTTGGCGAAGCACGGCAATGGTCTTGTCAAAGATTAAGGAGTGTATTCACGTCGAGGATTATGCTTACTTGGGTGCAGACACCTTCAACGACATCGACCAGAACCAATGCACCATCGCATAATCGTGAGGCGGTTGACACCTCGCTAGAGAAATCGACATGCCCCGGAGTGTCGATCATGTTCACGACATACACCGTTGGAGTTTTCCCTGCGAGACGCATGAGAGAAAATTCAGCAGAGTCTCGGGAGCTAACCCACCCTCTTTGTCCATGACCTGGAATCGAAGTGAAACAGCGCTGCTCTCCATTGTAATTCCCCGTTCTTGTTCGTCCTCGCGACTGTCCATATATCTCATTTTGCCGGCCATTCTGGAGGAAATGATATTGTTCGCGGCAAGCAGCGCATCCATGAGAGTCGTCTTGCCATGGTCGACATGGCCTAGGGTTGTTATTATTCGGACATTAGCTGGGTCAGGAGCAGACATGGTAGTCGCGTAACAAAAAGAGTTGCGGAGCCGAAACGCGAGTCGTGACTGATCGCGTTCAATAATCAGCGAAAAATAAAAGTACAATTATGGTACAGAGCAATGAACTGGGCTATGATAAATCCATGGGACCTTCGCCCTCAGCGGGGAAACATGCATTCGCCTCATCCAATGCCGCTTCGTCGTCGTCTTCGTTCCAGTCTGAGGTAGTCTCCCAATCGTTCTCGAACTCGACGTCTACATTTAGCACATCGTCGTTGTTTTCTCCACTGAGCGGCAGGAATGAGAGTAGATTCATCTGGCCAGGGGTACGGTGCGATATGGGCTGCACCCAACGTCGTTCTCGTAACCGCTTATGGCGTTCACGGTCCTCTTCAATGCGCTTGAAGACCTCGGAACGAGAAAGGGAGGAAGATGATTTTCGGTGCGGTGCTGATGCAGGTACGGAGGCCTGGTTTGCGACAGGCGGAGGAGTCCGCTTCCCAAGCGCCAAGAGGACATCATCGACGGCCTGCGGATCTACGACACGCTTGCTTCGCCAATTTTCGAGGATCTGTTGAGGATGAGAAACGAAACAGTAGTAATAACACGTCCTAACGCGCCTGTTTAGTGCTGGTGAGGTTAGGCAAGCCTTCTCGTCCTGGGGGCACGATACACTCCACAATTTTCCCAATATCCCGATTCACAAAATCCACATATTGGTTATTTCCCGGGTTGGATCCGATCGAGCTCGAGTGAGATTTGACGAGAAGACAGGTCTCGCAAAGGGAGTCGAGGAAATATAGGATGTTTATTCGCGAGTTTATGGAGCCCTGAGAAGGTTAGCCAATGAACAGGAGAAAATATTGCAACCTCCTACCTTCTGACATTCCTCCACGATACAGTCCCAGAGATCTTCACCGCATGGCGGAAAATACTTGACCGCGAAGCCGACGACTTTTTGGATGGACTGTTGAGAACTGGTTGAGCGAATTTAGGAAAACCCCAGAGAGGAGCGAGAAGGCTACTGACGCGTTTAAGCGCTTCAAGTGGTTCAGGAACTGTATGCGTACTTCAAAAGGATCCAATGCCATGAAATGTGCAGGTAAGGTCTAAAGGGCTTGAAAGCAAATACATATCAACGGACCGAAGGAATGGAAATGATCGGCAATCGCCGCGAAGCAAGGACCCAAGGAACGGGTAAAGTCAAATTACAGAGCCCTCTCTCGCGCACAGACCATGGACTTGGATATGATGCTCGTTGCTCTTCCCGCCTTTCTCAATGCTCGCAATGGCGGCGGCGATCGTCTCCGCTGTCACACTCATCCGACAATTTTTGCGTCACGTTTGCACAGCTCTTTTCTCCACCCGACCACAACCACCTCTTCCCCGTAATGGACTCTATCCCATTGGAAGCAGCGGTACCTTTGGATGCCACACCTAGGCCATCTAGCGGCTCCAGCCGCAGCAGTTCTGTCACCAACACTGGCGACCCTCTTCTGCTCGCAAGCCGGCTCCAAAGCAAGGAACAAATCTCTAGCCTGAAGAAGAGACGGAAGCACGGGAAAGTCATCGGCGAATTCTACGAGAAGCAGAACAAGCAGATTGAGAATCTTCTGCTGAGCATGGACCAGCATATTGAAAATGCGCAGGCAAGCATCCCACTACGGCGGCCGATCCTCGTTGTGCCGAGAGTTAACTAATAATACATGTCGAATAGGAGGAAGAGGATACTAACAGGCTTGCTGTACGTCCTCGATACATCCGAGACTACCATCAGGGCACTCAAATATGGAGTCCAGATAAAGATTGCGATTAATGGCTCTCTCGCTGCCAACTGGTAAGCTATTTCTTGACCCAATACGCGAAGTTCCTTTGCTGTAACTCCGCTCGCCATTCCATCATGCGGCGTTACTGTATCACCGCTCACATTTTCCCAGCATCCTGGCTGGTATTCAGATCTATGCTGCAGCCTCTTCACTATCACTATCCTTCTTCGCGACTGCAATCGACGCCGTATTCGATCCACTTGCCAATGCGGTGAGTGAATTACAGTTGGAGTGCCAGCCAAGTCTTGGCTTAATGAAACCTCAGGTACTATATTACTGCCACCGCCAGGCTCTCAACGCGGATCCACGAAGGTTTCCTTCTGTGTGTAACTCATCATTTGGCCCCTCGCGTTCTCATTGAATTTCAAGGGAGGAAGCCGGCTAGAGACGTTGTCATGTTCTCTCAAAAAAATTCCATCAACTAACTCCTGTGTTTAGCATCGGCGACATAGTCTACGCTAGCGCCATGGGTTCTGTATCGGTGGTTCTCATTGTTGGTACCAAACATTCCTAAAATGCAAAAAAGCTGACATCTCCGCCAGGCATTCTCGATCCAGGAGCTTGTGCAGGGTAACAAGGGAAAAGAAATGTTGCACATTCCCTCTGTCGTTGTTGTTTGCGTTGCCTTCCGTGGGTTCATTCTACCTGCTATTTTTTCCGTCAGCCTGAATTGGACCTCAGTCACGAAACTTGTTCTTTTCACGTACTGCTATTCCATAAGGTCGAAGAACTCGCAAGTCAGAGTGCTCTGGGAGGACCAGTCGGTGTACACACCCTTTTTATGGCCACATCTCTGAATTCTTTTTGTTGTCCAGCCGAAACGATCTTTTTTATCAACGGCTTCGGAATTCTGACTTCCTCTGCCGGTGCGAAGCTTCGCTGGTGGATTGATCCGCTCGGCGCTCTCATTATTTCTGGTGTGGTGTTTTCGTTCCATCTGTAATAGTTTTTAACGCTCTCCTGCAGTCGCGCTGATAATAGTATGGGGCCGCACCCTCTATCGCCAATTCTTGCTCCTCGCGGGTATAGCTGCGCCTATGGAGTTCCAGCAACTCGTCATTTATAAAGCGATGATGTATGCCGACGGAATCAAGCAGATCGATTCGTGTACCGTTTACCATGCTGGCCCGGTATGTGGAATCTACAACGTAGCGTTGAAATCTAATACCGCACAGGACTATGTTGTCGAGCTGGACATCGTGATGGACGCCGACACGCCGCTCTGGAAAGCGCACGATCTCTCGCAGGCGTTGCAAGATAAGATTGAGCAGCTGCCAAATGTTGGACGAGGTACGTGATTTCCACGTTGACATCCCATCCGTGACACTGACGATCCTCCTGCAGCTTTCGTGCACGTCGACCATGAGATTAGCCACAAGCCTGTGAGTTGTGTGATTAGTCGAGCTGAACTGGAGCACTGATGCGGCTCTCATTGTTACCTAGGAGCATCGAAAAATTAAATAAATGCTTCCTACTCGCTCGGCATCTGTCATACAATCATACCATTCTATCTAATTTTGTGTGAGCAGACGGACCCTGGATCTTAAAATTGCTGGTTATATAATTCCGAACGACGCAATACTCCAGACGTGCCGGGGCCAAGGTTTACGCATCTGTGGTAGTCATTGGAGTGAATCACATTGAATATGTTTTCACAATGGATCAAATCTGAATGGATCACGAGCGATGTATCGACGACAGCATGGGTGACGCCGGCGGTGCTGTCGTGAATGGCCTAGTCCAAAAAGTCCGTGCTTTTTGAACGTCGGCGCTGGTCCGTAGTTTTTTTGACAACCATTGAACCAACGGACCAATATCGTCCGGTTCGATATCCGGAAGCAAACGTTCGCGCGTGGCCAAATCGCTTCTCATGCTCCCGTCTAGAAATTGAGAAGAACGCGGACGGAACGAATGGTGGTGTGGAAACCGCAAACAATCAGAGGAAGTTTATATGTATATCCTTCTCCTGTCTGAGGACTACTCATGCCAGCTCATTCCCGTTATTATTTTGAACGGTAACCCGAGTTCATGACTTGTCAGGTATCACTGAGCGTCAAACATCGACAAATGATGGAAATCCATTGCAAATGGTAACTCTTGGTGAAGTAGAGACCACAAATGTGCACATTCGCCTGAGAACTGGATCTGATTCGCCGCGGGCGAATTGTGCGAAAATAGATGCAATGGGTACCATGTAAGACGGAGTGGTTTCAATGGCTGAGGGACGTTGACGACTTTGGAATTGCCGAGTCGGCGAGGGACGGCCTTTTACGGCTGGAGAGCGGGTTGCAAGGGAATCGCCTCGGGCTCGTCACGGTCGTCCTAAACAGTACATTGATGATGATAGCGCTTTAGATGCCGCCCTCGGTGATATCAGATATTCCGGGTGATTTGGAAGAAACGATGTCCACGGCTGCCAACGTTAAGAAACTTAGCTTGGGTACCCGTGAGATGAAGTAAGGTGCAACGAAGACAGCGGAAGCATGGGCTTGTCGAGAGTGGACGGCCGACAGCTGCAGCTTCACTGCGCGAATCTTGGATGTGCGTTGCCGGGGCCGGGTAGATTGATCAACACAAGGTTACTGATTCTCGTGCAAGTCGAGGCTCCGGAGGTCCGACTGGCGCAAACGTCGAGGAGCGACCGCAGTACCGGAGAAAAAATACAACAGGTCATCAGGGACCAGAGGTATCAGCCAGAGTCGCAGAGGTAGCAGAGTATTCCAAAGTATTCAGAGTGTTCAGTGGTGCCGCGCTGTTGTTGGTTGAAGGGACTAAGACCGGAGAAAAGTCGACATTAATCTCATCCCAAGCTTGAGGAAAGCGAGACAAGGGCCGTTCAATAAAAGCTTGAGGGGCGTCGCAGAGGGAATATTGAGGAGATCAAGCGTCCTGATTGGTCAGCATCGCCTATCGTGCATCACAACTCCTCTGTACTCCGACTTTCGTCTGCCTTTCGTTGCCCCTCATTCTCTCCCTTAATTCTCATGGCCGCTGTGGCCGTGCCCATGTACAGCAACCACAACCAGGGCTCTACATCCTCGTCCAATTTTTCCGACGACCAGTTCACCACCTTATTCTGTCGTGCTCTCTATGACTATGAGGCTCAAGACGCATCCGCTCTTTCTTTTCGCCAGAACGATATCATAGAGGTTCTCACACAGCAGCCTTCCGGCTGGTGGGATGGCCTGTTGGGGGACGAGCGCGGCTGGTTCCCTTCTAACTATGTCACCGTCATTTCCGACGAGGAGGCCGAATTGGCCTTCTCCCATTCCGAGCAGGCCTTTCCTGAACGGCAGATTAACAATGTCCATGCCGACAACAACTCCGTGCTCGACATGTCCCATGCCATGATGCGCGGAACTCAGGCCGAAAATGAAGAGTGGTTAGACGCTGAGATTGGCGGCTTGCAAGGGAGCGGCATGGACGAGCTTGCGAATTCAACTCTCAATGCCCCTCTTGAATCCAGTGATTTCTGGATGCCGGAAGTAACAGCCGATGGCCAGGTGAGTCCAGTCACTACCCTGACTCCGCCGTTCTCGCGTATTTATTTCTTCTCAGATATACTACGTAAATACGAAAACTGGCCAACACGCCCGGGATCTGCCACCGAGCGAAAGTGATGGGGACACCTCAGACAGCGATTTTGCTGGCCTTACAAACTCGCAGTCGAGCTCCCGGTCAGGCACTAGTGCAGGTTTTGGTCTATCCAACGGCCTGTCGCAGGGTGGCAGCATGGCTGGTTTTGGTTTACTACGCCGGACAGGTACCCCTGAACCTTGGGTCAAGAAACTCGCAGATGACGGGATGTCTTACTATTATTACAACAAATCCGACGGCAGTGTTCAGTGGACACGCCCTGAACCTACTCAACCTACTCACACTCGGGATCGAAGCGCTTCGGCAGCCGTCCGGCCTACTGCCACTACCTCTAATTCAGCGCCGACAATCCGTCCCCTCCCCTCAACTTCCCGAACTCCCCCTACGATCTCGCGTCTGAGCGTCTACTCAGACGATTCAGACATTCAACCAAGGGAACCCAGACAGAACCAAAATGGGTACCATCGTCGACCTCGATCCCCGATCGACGTCAAGATGGAATTGACATCCGCGGAACGTATAGCTCAATCGCTGCAGCAGGCCATCGCTCCTCCTCCCGCCGACTTAGTCACTGATTTGTCGGCCGTCGCGCGGGGTGCTATCCAGGCTGTCATCGAGAACATAGAGGCCGCTGGCGTTGGACGCCGCGTCCCAGGCGAGGACCGCAAAATGGATGAGCTGGTCTCCGGTGTTGTTCTTGCAGTCCGCAACTTGCTCTATGTGGCAGCTGCCTCCACGGGTCAGATCCCTCCCAATGTTCTACCCCGCAGCATGCGGAGTCTCAAACCTCCATCCACCTCCTCCCCGCTCAAACCCGCGCAGAGGAAGGTAACGGCAACACTGTCGCGGCTGGTGTTGTCGGCTCGGGCGCTGCAGTATGATGCAGGATCCACTGTCACAGACACGCTGGACCGTATTCAGGTTGACGCGGAAGAGCCTCGAGCGGGCCGTTTTGACCTTCGTGCTCGACGTCCAGCGCTTCCAGCATTCGACGCCGAGCCTGCCGGACGCCAAAACACTGAAACGACTCCACGGTGTCTTTATGACAGCTAACATTGGATTGGGTCTTCTCGGTGCCGGAGCTGGCGGGAGTTGGAAGGGTTTCGGATGGGTTTCGCTTGGCGAGGAGGAAGCCCCCAGGGAAGCCCTCAATGCCAATGTCGTTAGCCAGCTTGGGGTCCACGCGCGGGAGCTGGACCGCAGCTTCGCTGTACTTGAAGACGCAGCGAAAGCTCCAGACGACAACTCGGGTGAATATTCATCGCGTATGCTTTCATTCATTTATTCACTTCTTTCGTTGGGATCGCAGTTGAATTGGTTCAAGATCACACCCGGAATCTGATCAAAGGGATGTCTTCCTACCTGAACTTTGCTTCGAATGTGCATGTTGCTCGGCATGTCGATATTGATGGAATACGGCAAGAGGCTGGCGCAGTGACGAACGAGATGTATGTTCAGACAGTTGAGAAGGCGCGGATACTCATTCGAACGCTCGAACACGCCCTGCAATCCCTCTATGACGAGAGCGTATCAATCCTCCTCACTGCGCAGTCCCTTCGACATGTAGACCCAGGCCACTCTCTACAAGTCCAGAATATGAGCCTCGAGTATCTGCACGCGCTGTCCGCATCGCTCAGGGCCAATCTCGCGGCTGCCAATCAGACCTTTGAGGCGCTGTTGGCTATTGGCCACGAGCAAGCCGACATCGCGCAAGGTGACTACAATGGCTCCATCGACTGGCGCATGTCGCGGTTGAGCGTCATCGATACGCAACTCGGCGGCGCGCTGCGACCAATGTCGACTTTCGAAGAACAGGGAGATATGATAGACCTCGAGGTCGCGTTGGGTCGCAGAGGCCACGTACCGACTGAATCATACGATTCGAGCCGCCTTCAGTCATCCGAAAATGGCACGTACAACAACAACGACGATGAGCCCGACCCTTCGGAAGAAACGATGGTCTCACCCGAGTCCCGCACCATGGATTTGAGTCCCACGATGGACGAGGAGTGTAAGTCAAGTAGACAAGTGATACAAGCTCCTTTCTAACGAGATCTCATAGTCCCATCGAGGCCCAAGCCCCGTTCAGGCAGTAGCAAGCTTGCGAGGATCCTTGGTGATGAATATAAATCCTCTGAACCCAAGGCCCCTGAGCCTGAACTGCCGCCACGACCGTGGTATCTGCAACCGACCTACAGCCCGACGGAAATTGCAATCGAACCCGACGGTTCAGTTCGCGCTGGAACCCTTCCTGCGCTCGTGGAGCGTCTCACGGCGCACGAACAAGGAGGTAAGTATTTGCGCGCATTTTAATTCTGTGCGTATTCCAATGCCCGTTTTGTAGACCCGACGTTCATTAAGGCGTTCCTAATGACGTTCAAATCGTTCTCAACGGTGGACGATCTGTTTGACCTCTTGGTGCAACGATTCTGGATTCAGCCTCCACCGAAGCTGACCCCGGCCGAACGCGAGGAGTGGGGCAAATTGAAGCAGCATGTCATCCAGATGAGGTTTGTTCATCCCTGTTTTTTCACTGATTCTGTGGGTGATTGGTGTTTCACAGAGTCTTGAACACCTTCAAATCCATGGTTGTCGATGACGACGTACTGGAGAAGGATGACATGTTTATCCTGGATCGCATGAAAGAATTCCTGACCACTGAAGAGGTCTCGAGATTCCCCGCGGCGAAGCAACTTCTGATACTAATCGAACGGGCGGTCAGTTTCCATTGTATTATACTTGGGATGTACTGACGATTGCAATATAGCAAAAAGGAGGTGATAGCATGATCAAGATGATCACGGCTCCCCAAGGCACACCTCCACCGCCGGTCGTTCCGGAAATCTACCAAGAAGCTCAAGCTTTTGGACATTGAGCCCCTGGAGCTTGCTCGACAGCTGACGATCATGGAGAGTCAGCTGTATCAGCGGATCAGGCCTATGGAATGTCTCCAGCGAGCGCGAGAACAGAGGACGGAAAATATCGACAACATCACCGTTGTTATTCAAACGAGTAACAAGGTAGGCGCCTCTGCTGTCTAGAAGTATCTCGGTATCCATGATTTTTTTTACCTAGATTGCGCTTTGGGTCGCAGAATCCATTCTCAGCAAGGAGGATTCGCGGCGGAGAGCCGGCGTTGTCAAGCATCTGATCAGTGTAGCAGACGTGAGTCCGGGACTGGCCCTAGCCCTGAAATGGATGCTAACGAACTTTTAGCGTTGTCGAGCACTGAACAACTTTTCCACTATGGCCGCCATAACGGCTGGTCTCAATACCCCTCCTATCCGCCGACTTAAGCGGACGTGGGAGCAAGTCAATCAAAGATACATGGCGCTGTTTGGTGCTTGCGAAATGACCATCGACAGTAACAAAAACTTCACCAAGTACCGATCCATGATGACTTCTATTATTCCTCCATGCGTGCCGTTTATTGGTCAGTTCAAGGAAAAGTGTCGTTGTTTTCTTGGTTTGCTCACCTTGTTCGCAGGTGTTTTCCTGTCCACTCTGCAATTTATCCAGGATGGCAATCCGGATAACCTGCCGGCACCAGGAGCGAAGGAAGGGTCAGGAGCCACCCTCGTCAATTTCCGGAAACGCCAAAAAGCATCGGAAGTCATCAACGACATTAAGCGTTGGCAAGCACCATTTAACTTCCATGTCATCCCATCGATCCAGGCTTACATCGAGGAGTCCCTCAACTCTGTTACCGACACCAAGGAGTCGAGCGAGCGCTTCTGGATGCTCAGTCTGGAGCGTGAGCCCAAGGAGCGCGAGGACGAGAAAATGGCTCGCCTTCTCCAGGAGAGTGGATTCTTGTAGTAATGTTCTTCTTTTGCATCATCGGGATTGCATTCATGTATTACTGGTAAATATTGTTATTACTGTACCATAGGCTCCGGATTTTGTATCTTTTCTCCTTGCAATGCTGACCGACATGTTTGGAGTGTCACAGTATCGGCAGGACTGTCCAAGATGACCTACAGATCCTGCGGATCATTGTTCTCACGCCCACACGCCCACATACTTTGCCCTTGAACTTTTCAAGCGCTAACCAGCGAGATATCGAGGTACCAACCCTTCCCAGAGGAAATTGGCAATTTGAATCAAGTCCACACACCAAACTTCGCCGATGACAACCCCTTTGCAGCCCGATCGCATAGAAGTCCACTACCTCTCTGCACATATATAATCGCCGCGAAGGTGCATCTGGACAATTTCGCAAGAACTCGGTATGGATAATATCAGCCGGCACGAGAGCCGAGACCCGGCGTGACCCAAGCGTGAACGAAGAGAAAACGAGGGAATGGGCGGGTGGGATCTCAGAGTCGAGGAGGGCGTCGACGATCGTCACGGTCGTGCAGAGCAGAAGAAGTGGCTGTGTAGATGAGATCACTAGCTATCTAATCTACACAGCATGAGCATCCGCGCGTCTGTCTCGTCCTCCACTTCCTTGCCTAAGTTTTACACAGCCACAAGATTCCAGCAACGAGCGCTAATGAGCGCGACCTTCCAAAAATAAGACGACGGGATGGCGTCCCTCGAGACAACCTCCAACCCTGCGAATACGATGGCCGACGAATGTGAGTCTCCCAGAAACTGAGACGAGTTGCCTTCAAACAAGGCTCTTACAGCTTCAAGTAGCCAGCTTGCCGGCGACAAATATGAGCCTGGCGTTTCCGAAACTGAACAAGTACCATGGCATTTGCAACCGACGTACAACCCGACAGATATTGTGATCGACCCCGACGGCGCGGTTCGCGGAGGAACCGTTCCTGCGCTCGTGGAACGTCTCAGCTCCTGAACAACGAGGTCTGTGCATGTGTTCATATAGCATACTTTCTGTGTGTATTCCGACACCTGTTCTACGGTAGACCTAGCATTCATCAAGGCGTTCTTGATGACGTTCAAATCGTTCTCAACGGTAGAGGAGGTGTTTGAGCTTCTTGTGCAACGATTTAAGATCCAGCCTCCACCGAATCTGACCGAGACCGAGCGCCAGGAATGGGCCAAGTTGAAACTGCATCCCATCCAGATGAGGTTCGTTACCACATTGCTGTGATTTTGATAGTAACTGCAGTTCCGCAGAGTTTTGAACACCCTCAAATCTATCGTGGTGCCTGAAGATGCGTTAGGGAAGGATGACATGTTCATCCTCGATCGCATGAAAGAATTCCTGACTACTCCAGATGCGACTCGAGAGCTCGCGACCACACGCGCCGCGCTCCAAGTTGGAGACATGATGTCCAACGAGAAGTTGTCGGGCATGGCTGCAGATCAACAAGAGGCAGCGCACAAGAAAACTGCATCCATCGAAATCCAGGCCGCGTTGGTCGAACAGGAGAAGCATATCGAGCAACTTCGCGCCAAGGCTACCGCCGATCTCGCCGCTGCTCAATCTGCTGTCCTGGACGCCCAGACTGCTGTCAGGAACATCAAGCCACAGCACTTGCTGGAGGTTCGTAGCATGGCGAACCCGCCAGACGCTGTCAAGCTGGCCCTGGAATCTGTCTGCACCATCCTTGGGCACCAAATCGACAGCTGGCGCACAGTGCAACCGATTCTTCGTCGAGGCGATTTCAAAAGCGGAGTCCTCGAATTTGACGCGAGAACGCGGATGACGGCGCAATTGCGTGCTACTATGCAGCAGGGTTACCTCAATCGTTCATTGTACAACATCGCAACTATCGAACGCGCCAGTAAAGCGTGTGGTCCGCTCGTCCAATGGGTACTAGCGCAAGTCCACTTTTCCGAGGTTCTGGATGAGGTGGAAAGTCTTCAGAACCAAATTCAGTCCTTGGAAGTCGAGGTGGAAAGTGAGAAGCAGACGGCGAAAGCGATGATCCAAATGGTTACTGAACTGGAGGCCAAGATCGACAAAGACAAGGATGAATATGCGCTTCTCATCCGCAAGAACGAGGCAATCAAAGCTGAGATGGATGGCTTTGAAAGCAAAGTCAAAGCCAAGAAGCATCTTCTTATCCTGATCGAACGGGTGGTCAGTCTGCTTCGTTCCCGTGCTATGCTTCGAAGATACTAGTGACTGACCGTCGCAATTGCAACTCTTTACCCAGCAAAAAGGAGGCGACGGCGTGATCAAAGTGGTCCCAAGCACGCCAGCCCTTAGCGTGCCCCCACCGCCAGTCGTCCCCAAATCGAGCGAGCATCTCAAGCTTTTGGACATCGACCCCTTGGAGCTCGCGCGGCAACTGACCATTATGGAAAGTGAAATCTACCAGCGGATCAGTTCCCTGGAGTGTCTGAACAGGACACGAGAACAATGGACAGAAAATATCAATGACAATATCACCGTTATTATCCAGACGAGTAACAAGGTAGGCGCCTCTGCCGTTTTAAATCTCGACATTCATCATTTTTTTCCCACCTAGATTGCGCTCTGGGTCGTAGAATCCGTCCTTGCCCAGGAGGATGCGCAACAGCGAGTCGAGGTTGTCAAACATCTAATCACTGTCGCAGACGTGGGTGCCGCATGCATATAGAATGAATGGATCTCGACTAACGAAAGTTCGACCTAGTACTGTCGCCAATTGCAAAACTTCTCCACCGTGTTTGCCATAACGTCTGGTCTCAATAACCCCGCTATCCGTCAACTGAAGCGAACATGGGAGAATGTTAACCAGAGATACATGGGGCTGTTTGGTGCTTGTGAAAGCATCACGGACAGCAGTAGAAGCTTCTCCAGGTACCGGTTCATGATGACCTCTACTAATCCTCCATGTGTACCGTTTCTCGGTCAGTTACCACGTTACTGTTTGTCGATTTCCTGATCATTGCCACAGGTATCTTTCTATCCACCCTACAATTCATTTGAGACGGGAACCGCGATACTCTCCCCGACTCCTGCAACATTCCTCGCCTCGTGAATTTTCGAAAACGCCAAAAGGCTTGGGAGACCATCAGCCATCTTAGGCGCTGGCAGGGGGTGCCGTACAACTTGCATCTCGTCCCGGCAGTCCAGGCGTACATCGAGGCGTCCCTCGACTCCGTCATCGACAACAAGGAGTCAAGTGAGCGTCTTTGGGCGCTCAGTTTGGGGAGGGAACCGAGGGAGAGAGAGGACGAGAGAATGGCTCGTTTGCTTCAGGAGTCCGGATTTTTGTAAGTCTTATCCTCATCGGCGTTGCATTTTTGGGATATTACTATTACTGTACTTGTATGAGCTCAAAATATTTCGTATTCCTTTCCTTGCGCGATCTATTGGGAACCCGGAGTGGGAATTGATGGCACAACGATGAATACAATGTCGACAGTCAAACACACTGCTCTCGATGATACAACAAAATGTCAGCCTACCCAACAAGTGAGAGTGCAATATCGACCAGCGAGAAACGCATTTCTCATCGCGCACTTTCTCGTGCCACTTTTACGGCAGGAGGGTTGGATGTCGAACCTCCAGGCAGCTGTTCTTCTGCACTCTCGCTCTCCCGTCCAGACTCCTGCATGAGGCGGTAGAAGCTACTCCATAGTGCAGCAATCGTAGGATATTCCTTGGTCATGCCGAGAATCTCCTCGAGTTTACGGTTCAAGGTATTTGAGGAGGACAATAACTCGTCGAAGTCCTGAAAGGCGTCAACCACGGCTCGATAAGAAATCGGGGACGAATCACGGATTTGATTTCGCGCGTGAGTCGGTCGCGTTCGCGCTCAAAGAACGACGGGTCTTCGTCCGGCTGCGACATGGCAGGAACGATGAACGCGTTGTTTGTCATTGCAGTACAATTCAAACATCATCGTCCATGAGCTGGGCGTGCTACAAAGATCCTCTCTTCAAAGGTCCTCTTCGGTTCAGAGTTCACGAATATTATGCACGACCAACGGCCCAGCTCAGAGGGAGCCTTTCTTCATAAAATGCTCACATTTCCATAAAAATGCCACTATTCGACCTTCACAGAATCTCCACCTTCGAGAAGGGTTTCCAAGGACAGAGAAATCGAATTGGCTAATTAATATGTGCGATGTCGCCTGCGCATCCAGTAATGGTCTCCTACACACCGAATGCCCTCCTCATCGTTTCTTCTGACACGCAAAACCACCTCTTGCATCGCCTTGGCGCTTTCGGGCCTTGAGGAGAGGAAAGCGGCCACCAGCGACGACCAGGCTACAAGTCGCGCCGCTGGTGGACGTAGCGTGTGTTGAAGAAAAAGAAATCGCGTGCAAACAAAGAAATGGTCCACAGGGTGGGAACTTCGGCCTAATTCGGCCACACGCGGTCTCTGTCAACTTTCAAGTCTCTGTCTTCTCGTCCATCATGTCGGTGGCTGAACCCTCATTTCCCAGTGAGCTGGAGCGCGAGATATTCGAATTCGCGGCAATAATGCACCCAAGTTCAATCCCGACTCTTCTCCGAGTTTCCCGCCGTGTCTTTGTCGGTATATTTTCACAACATTCACCGCACATTCTCTGAGTCTAAGCAGGACCGAACCATTCCTATACAGAGTTATTTGTTCCAGCTCACATTCCGCGATTCTACGCCTGAGGAACTCGAAACCCCCTGCCTTTTTTCACAGTGCTGTCCGTCACCTCTTTCTGGACGGCGTCAGTAAGCATGATTGGTCTGTTGAGGACGCAAATGATATCCTGCGGCTCTGTACCGGCGTCCGGAACTTTGCTGCTATCGGAAAATTCTCGAATCCTGGCCTCCTACCCCTCCTTGCAAATATGCAAGTGCAGCGCATATCTGTGTGTCTCGAAGTTCTATTCGGCGGCTACGACTCCATCGACCTCGGCCATAGCGCTTTTCTTTCGATTACCCACATCGACATCTTCGACGCAATCGTGCCTGGGGAGACGAAGATATGCGCCTACCTCCCAGCGCTGCCGGCTCTTACCCACTTGTGTCTGAACAACAACGTTCCATGGGACGTGCTGCAAAATTTCCTCACAGTCTGCTCAAGATTGGAGCTCCTTGTGGTTCTGTGGCACGAGACCATACGGGCGTATGGCCCCGAAGACTGGCTCCAGGATAGTCCCATTCGTGACATGCGTTTCGTGGCCACAGTTTTCGGAGATTACTGGCAAGAGTGGGAGCAAGGTGCTCGTGACCTGCCTCATTTCTGGACAATGGCCGACGATTTTGTCGCTCAAAAGCGCTGTGGTGCCATTCCCGGTACCAAACTTACCTTCGTTCAGTGGTACTTGTGCTGACTCGTTCTCGTCAATACAACAGATCGTTACTTACTAGCTCCTGGTTCCTAGTCCTGTATACGAGAATTTCCAATAAATCATGCGAATACGAACGTCGAGCTGTCCGCTCTAGCTAACGTGTGCGAAAGCGTCCCAAGATAGTTGTAAATGTGCTTCAAACGGTGCTACGAAAAATCAACACAAGCTCCAATTCGTAGCACTCGATACATAAGATAGCAGTACACCTCCACAGCAATACGATTACTTACACTCAGCAAACCATCATCATCATCGTTCATTCGAGCTTCATAACCCGGGGTAACAGGCGCGCCTTCCCCTCCCCCTCGCGCGCCGCAACATCGAGCACCACGTAGGAGCCTTTTGACACAAAAGACGGGTTAAGCGCCACCGTCGCATACACCGTCTACGGAGAATGAGTTAAATTCAAAGCGAAGGGCTAACTACGGACCTTCGTAAACTGCTTGAACCGACTAGGCACAATGAGTACGTCCGGCGCGCACTCTGGTGATATTGACGCTTCGTCCTCGCCGTCCTCGCTGCTGCTGCTGCCAAGCCGGAGCCCGTCTGAGTGCGAGACATCCAGGATCACCTCAGACGCCAGCTCGAGCGGTACAGGGAACACGGGGTAGAAGCTACATACGCATTAGCGATACTACGGTGAATGAACTGATTACATACGAGCGCTGGTGCAGGAGGTGTCTGCACATATTCGCCATTGGGTCCGTTCCCGTGTCCTCGGGAGACATCGGTGGTATCGGGTCCACCTCCTCGCCGCGCTTGACGAACTCGCCTTTCCGGATGTGGAACAACACGTCCGTGCTGGTCGCCGCAAAGGTGATATCGTTGAGCGTGAACCGCGCGGGATTCGGCAGGAGGTGGATCCGCTGTGTACGTATACAAGTAGATCAGTCTATCCCGTATTTTCTCTGGAGAAGAGATGGATGCACGTACAGAATCTCCCCGCGCGACCTCTGCCGGGAATTCGCACTGCGGGAACACCGCGTGATTCCCGATTAGATCCCGCACGCTGGGAACGACGAGCACAATGCTCCCCGGTACGGCGTTCAAATACTGCCGTAGCGCATCGGTGAAGCGCGTCCGAAAGAGGTTCAGCGGCGTGCTATCGACGTCGCCCTTCTTAATCATTGGGTGTGATGCGTCAATAAACGGCCCGAGCTGGTAAATTTGTTCAGCGTTCAAAAGAAGGTTAATCCTGCAACAGAGCCACGCACGAGAAGTACAACCGCAGGCTTGGCCTCCTGAATCTTCTTCATGAGCGTGCGCCACGGTTTGAACCCCAAGTCTTGATCTGGGGTGTATGGACCGCTTGCAATAAATATGGAAAAAGCGGCGTCCGCGTCCGCTTTCACCGATGGTGGGGCAGAAGGCATAAGAGGAGGTAGCTGCGGGGAAAGACTTTATCAAAGCCAACACAAAATAAATTCAACGCACTGTGAGGACTTCCGAAACTTGAAAATAGCCTCCTCCACCATTTCTTCCGCGAAGGGCCGCAATCGCGCCAGGGAAAAAGGCGGTACTACCGCTGCCCTGTGCGCCACCGCGGATTTTGAGATTCCAATCGAAGCGGAGGGGGACGCGTGCACCGTTTCCCAGTGCACGGGAAGACTCAAGCGAGATGGCACTGTCGGCAAGTTTCGACTCCTCGACAGCGTCGTCGTCTTGTATTATTCGACCCACAACGACGGTCTCGTCCTTCAAGTATTCAGTTGGAGGGGAACAGTGCATATTATAAGAAATTACGCACAACTGTTGTGGTCGATGGGTCGCCAAGATCGGCGAGGTCGTATTGTTCGCGTATACGCTCCGCAAACTCGTCTATTCTGTCGTCGAGCACTATACACAAAGTCACACCCGTAATTAAAATACGAATAATACGAGATTGGTTCACCTTCACTGCGTTCCGACGGCTTCTCATGCATGTACCGGTCTGTTTCTTGTTGAACGAATGCGAAGGAAAAATATCATTCAAAACACGCACAAGCGCGTTTCTTACGCGCAGAAGCGCTATTGCTGGGTCCCTTGAATGCCACAATGCTCGGACCTGCGATTCCATCCATTCCGAACCCATCCTCGGCTGGCTCGAGCTTGACTTGCACCGAGGATTGCGCTGCCTTGGGAGGGTTCCGATTGCGAAACGTGCCCCGGTTGAGGGAGGTAAGGAGCGAGTTGCGTGGAGCCGCCTTCTGCACCACAGATTTCGCCACGCGTTCGCGTTGGATCTGCGCCTTGAGCGTGGCAAGCGACTCGAGTGTATATGGTGAAATCTCCGAGCGTGTCGCTGACGGAAGGAAATTGTGTGCCTCCCACTTATACTGTAGATCCTCTGCTGTTAAGGAATAGTTTTTGCACACAGATACACCTAAGTAGCAGGCATGAGCGCAAAACAGGGGACCCGTCTATGTGACGGACACTCGGCGAGGAGCGGCGCGTCGGACGCGACATCGGGCAAAACTCGAGATATTTCTTGCGTCAAAGCATCGGTTGCCATTTTCAAGCAAGTATACGCGATAAAGCACAAGAGAACGCGTCGAGTGCGCGTGTCGGGGGTGGAAGCTTTTGTGAAGAATGTCACGGTCACCTCTCGGCCGGTCGGCAGTCACGGACACAGACGCCCACCTTCACCGCAGTTTGGCGCCCACTTGTGAGAATCACTCTGCAAGACAATGTCTTTGGAGCTTAGAAATACACCATGGCTATGAGGTACAACATTTATTCTTGTCCAATCATCCCCGTCCAGTCAAACTTATCATACTTCTTCTTAAAGTCCTGTACACGCTCTTTGTTGCTCCTGAAATCAATGCGTTTTGGCCGCCTCCATTTTCTCGGCTCCAATTCCAAAACGTTCCCGATGATCTCCCCTGCGAAATATCTTATGAACCGCATGAGTGTGAGCTCCCACGTGCGAAGGTGAACTAAGACCCATACCTGGGAAATTCGCCTCCTCCCTTTTCGCCCTCTTCGAGCCCACCATCCTCCGCCGTGCCATCTCCGGTCCCCTCAATGACATGGCCGTACCCCTTCTCCCCTTTGTGGTCAAATTGCACCATGAAGTACGGCAGATTGGGGACCATGGCCCGTCGGAAACCGCCTGGTCGCCGCGAGAAATCAATTACTTTCTTGTGTTGGGACCACTCCGCTTCCGAGGCCAGAATCGATTCCTACAGCAAGCCATCGGTATCTATGAGAACAAATCAGAGCCATGACCCACGGACCTTGAAATACTGAGGTATGTCCTCGTACTGAGCCCAAGGAAGAGGAACACACTCGATGAAAGTGTGCTTTTGCCATTTCAGCGAGATGACTGTTTCGTAGAAGATGACACCCTGGTCGTCCTCCGCGAACATACGCATAAGGCACTTCATGAAATTCTGGATTTCGAGATGAGGAAACGGACTGGTCGAAAGATTGGGAATTGACATACCCGGACCTCATCCCAGACCTCGTCGTCTGCTTCAAGCATGTTGAGGTGATGCTGGATGGGGACAATGAGACAATGGCCCGGAACCAATTCTTCGTTCGTGGTGCAAGAAAGATAGGCACGAGTGCCCATTGCGACCACAGGGCACTTCGGCGGAGAATCGTCTTCGCCGAAACAGAATTGGCATTCAGCCAGGACCTTTTGCGTTCGTTTATAATCTGCAATAATAATAATAATATCAGACTCAGAATGCGACACGAATGAGTGAGCACTTACCATGAACGGCAAATTGTCTTTTCATGGCATCTGATCGCATTTTTTGTCGTCCCAACTTTTCTGCATTTTCGTCGATGTATTCCAGATCATTCTGAGACGGCAGTCGGGATGAAGAAAAGGAAGGAAACAGCTGGACCAACCTGGAATTTCCCGTCGCTCATTATGGAGCGCGCAAATTCTGCATCGAGGTTTTTCTGGTCTGCCATGCCGCCACCAAAACGCTCCTGCCGAAGCATTTCGCCAAGTGTCGTTGTATCGTCGTTGGCATTGTACCGCAAAATCTCTCCCGTTTTTGGATCGTGGCTCTCGAACTAACCAGGTAACGAAGTCAGGTGGAAACATGAACAAGAAAACTGGAAAAGTACCTTTTCTTTCTTCTTTCGATTCCCCGGGCCTTTTGGCTCCTCCTCGGCGCCATGGCCGACATCATAAAGACGACCGTGACCATCCAGCGTCGGCAAGACCTCGACTTTGTGGCGTACACCGTCCGAAACTTCGCCATTAGCCTTGCGCGATTCAGCCTCGTATTCGCGCTCGAGCGCATCGGCATCAGGAGCACCCATCAATTTAGCACGCAACACTTTGGCTTGAAGACGATTCAAAGACGAAGGAGACAACGCTCGTGCCTTGGAATTGCCGACAGGCGGAGTCATTACGGACGGAATGGGTGTATGTGACTGTGCCAGAGGGGACCCGATTTGCGACGGCAAACGGAGTGAATCTAAGCGTCGGTTTGGCAGAGGCTGATTTTGAGCGGGCGATGGTGTCGACGGGCCACTTTCTCGGTCTCCATGGCCGCCAGGCCGTCTAAAGGAAGAACTTCGACTTGACGCGCCACTTCCTGCCATGTCGTTGAACATGAACCGTTTCTCTCCACCGTCTCTGGGACCGCCCCGATCGCGGTCTCTCCCGCGGTCACTGTCTGACCTCCGGCCATCCCGCTCGTCAAGGATTCGGCGTTCCTCTTTCGCCTCCTCAAATGCGGCTAGCGATCCGAAGCGGTCAATTGCTACTTCCTCGATCGAAAGGCCCTCTTCTTCAGCGGTCTCATAAACTCGCTTCAGTCGCATCATTCGCCATTGGGAACCAGGACCGCCTGGCGTGTTCACTTTGGGAGGTGGAGCGGGAGCATCGTGGTCAATTGGCCGACTCTCCTTGATATCAGGGTTGAGCTCTTTCGGATGGATTTTAGGCTGCGTACGAGTCAGCAGCAGACTCAGACCCACGCACGAGTCGAATCAACTCACCTTGTTAGGGTCTGGTTGATCTGGGCGGGGCTTCTTGATATCTTTGCCCAAGCCCGAGAAGAAATCCACGCCACCACCGAGAGTCCGTTGGTTTTGTGATGGTTCTCCGTAATCCTCAGTAAAAGAGTCATCCCCAGAAGGCGGCTGCACACGACGGGGCGTCGCGACTGGCATTACAGGTTCGGAAGGAGGTAGCAGCATCCAGTCATCGCGTTTCAAGGTGGATTCTGTGGGGCCAGTAGATGGTAAGGGTGGTCCTGAGCCTTTTGGCAGCGCTGAAGAGGTCAATTTGAGACTTTCTGCAGTCGGAATAGTGGTCGCAAGAGGCTAGAGTGCCAGTCAGAAAATTCCGAGATATATTCACGTCGATACTGACGCGCTCCCCATCCATGTCAATATTCTTTTCAACCCATAGCTCGTCGTCGTCCGGGTCGTCGTCCACAATTTGGAGTTTTTTGGATTTCTTGTGTTTCCGTGGGCTGTCTTCGTCTGTGTGCCGGCTGCGCCTTTTGCCTTTGCGATCCGAGTCTTCTTTCCGCGACCGTTTGTGTCGTTTCGAGTCGACGTCCATAACAGGAAGTTGACGGGACGTTCTTTGTTTGTCTCTTGTTGATTTGTCCCGGCTTTCGTCGGGCCGAACCTTTCAACCATACTACCATCTCCTACTGGGCTTTTCTTTTGCAACGGTGAAGGCCTCATTCACGTCTCATTTGAATTTATTTTATTTTTTCGATGTTGTTCCAACTGACTCGCTCAATTCTCGTCTTGGAATCCCCGGTTTCGTTCAATGAGACGCTCATTGCATTCCTCCAACTCGGGTTTCTTTCACTCTGCTCTTGCTATAATTCCGCCATCTGCGTCTGGGTTGCAAGAAGGTGAGTACGACATCGCGCAGAACAATTTCGGGCATACCAGGATGGATTACGGGCACGTCAATCCCCTCCCTTGCCGTCTTCTTTTTATTGTAATCCACCCCAAACCGAGCGTCCCGGTCCCTAACATACTTCTCGAAGTCGAACTGCCCCTCGCGGGTGAAGCTCATCATCAGCTCTGGCTTTCCCTAACGGCAACGCATCACCGCGGTCTGTCTGCCAGAGATGATACGTTTTCCCGTACAGCAGGATCACGTCCTCCATCTCCTTCGTCTCTGCTACCTCCCATGCACCGGGCAGAATTTGCGGACCTGGCATGATGAGCATCCCGCTTTTGACCTCGAACACATGGCTGTGCCACAGTGACCGCTCCTCGCTCGGCAAATTCTCGTAGAGTTTTGGGGTTATCATGTACTCGACCCCAATGAGACGGGCGCCGGGCCCAGGGCCGTCATACAAGATGCATTGGCGTACGTCTACTTGGTATGAAGCAGCAGCGCAAGTGCCAAGCAACCGGGTTTTACCTTCGGTGAGGTGTGAACAGTAATGATTCGTCTCGACGAAGCGATGTGGATCCGATTCATATACGTGGAAGGCGTTCAGGTGAGCGCAAATCTGCCTCACCGGGTCAAGATTCTGAACGAACGCAGCACCGGTTTCGAGTATCGTGCTCTTCGTACTCAACGGATCTCCTGGCGTTTCGGTGGATGTTGGAGCCATGGTCTAGAATAAAGACGGTTTTGACTCGCCTCCCCTTTTATACGCAGCTGGTTCGCTGTGATGTCAGGAGATTATCATAGCCTAGATGACCGTAAACACAGAAATAGATGTCATGCTGCTCTCATAATGAGCTGACCCGACCGACCGTGCAAGAAACAGTTGGTTAGCCTAGATTGCTATTGGGCTGAATTCCGCGTATGCGTTGAATTGTTACAAACGAATTTGAAGTTTTTCAGATTCAGCTCACATAAAAATGTAGAAGGAAGGAAACAAGGAAGTTCAAGTCGGAGACGAGGCCTGGAGTTGATCTGGACAAGGCCTAATTTCAACTCAACGCTCGCAAGTGAAAACAGCAAAACCAAATTGACAAGGGAATAAACCAGAACAAAATATCCAATGAAGAAACAAACCCGCAAGAATTAACGTGCTATTAGTCGACCCGAAAGTCTCAAGCCGGGGGGCCCACGACAAGGGTGCACGAGGGTTGCGAACCCACCCCCCGGAAGACGCCCGTTGGCGCCCACCTCTTGAGGGCTGAAAGAACGCATCAGTGACGGGGAAGAGACAATTGAGAAAAAGACGGCTCACCTAAGGGAGTCGAGTTCCCCGTGAAGACCGTCCGACCAGCGGAAATGTGGAGGCGGACTCTGAGTTGGAGGGTTAGAATGAAAGCAAAAATGTGTGAAGACAAGACATCTTACCGACCAGCGAGCCGACCTCCTCAGCATACGTATCACCTTGTCGACCGACCAGCGGAGACAGATGCGAACCCTGAGAGTTGAGCAGAGTAAGAACGGATGCAAATGAAAGGGAAAGAGGTACTCACCGACCCGCGAGCCCACGCCGCCACCATCTCATCTCCATCACCTCGAATCCTGATCTGAAAGACGGTTAGCGCGGGAACAACTAGAGAAAACTCACCGAATACAAGCCGAATCCCGCCACCATTTCGCGACTGCATTATCCTTATCCATGTTCCGACCGCATCCAAAGGGATCGTCGCCTGTAGCTTGACAGTGGTTGCCAAGTTAGTTGTATCACGAAAACCTCCTCGTTCTTTCCTCCCATATTATCCACACCACCGACAACCGCCCACTCCTCAGTCCAACTCCCACCGAGCACCCTCGTTGGCCACCACGGCTGACACTTTGCGCTTGCTGATCCGCTCGGAGACGTTGGTGATTCCACGAAATACAGTCCGCGTGCGCTTGACCTTCGGCGCCTCGTGAATCGGCCCCGCGTCGACGAGGTGATAGCTTTCGGGATACGTCAGGGGAACGAAAGGAGGAACAAAAGCGTATCCGGAAGGTAAACCCGCCACCTTCCGCTTGTTGCCGTTCATCGGACCCGCGTCTATGAGATGATAAGATTGCGGGTAAGTTAGCGGGGTAGAAGGTGGAGTGAACGCGTAGCCTGGGGGCAGCATCTGGGCTGGCGCAGGGCCCTTCCTCTTCTTGACGTGCTTGGTGCGCTTCACCGTGGTGACCTTGGTGGGCGGGCAAGTCGTCGCGGCGCCAGATTGATCATAGAAAATAGCTGAAGACATTTTATAGGAGACTTGTGTGCGTGAAGGTGTGAACGGGAATGTGAAAATAAGGAACTATACGAAGGGTGCCAACAAATTTATAGTGTTTTTTGAGGATCTTGGAGAAGTGGTGAGACGACGATCATGGATCGGCGCAATGACAGCGGAACGAGAGTCATGATAGCTGGAATGGAGCGTCATGGTAGGTAGAATGAAGAGAGCGATCGCACTGCGATCGCGATCGAGTGTGTTTGCTCGTGGTTAGCCATAGCGTCTCACACCAGGGTAGAATGGGAGTCCGAAAACGTTGTAGACGCAGAGGAAAAAATTCATCGGTTACCCCAAGTTGCAATGTTACAAACATCGCGGTTATGGAAAAGAAGGAAGTGCACATTTCCAATTGCGGACCGCGAACAAACAAGCACCAACCCACAAACACTTTCCTCGGTGGATTACCCCGCTGGTGCCAGTAGCGAAACTTTCCCAAATCCTCAATCCTCTAGTCCAGCAGCCCAAAGGCATAAATAAATACATTCCAATCGATTTATTGAAAATATAAATTCTTCGTAGTATGTGACGGTCTGTCCGAACACAAGTATTCAAGTACATGCAATCGACGTAATATACGGATAGGCGTAAAAACACAACATCTTTATATGCTCAGCTACAACGTGAAGGTTTACAAATGCTAACCGCACACAAGGCATTGACAATTTCTTTCTTACACGTCCGCCCAGCTAGCGACCCATGAGAACCCAGAGAACTCTTGCTGGTCGCGGGAGGACAACTGGCCGTGCACAGGAGTCAACGTAGGCTGTTCTTTGGTAAACTCTTCGTCGAAGTTGCTCGTATCGGCGCTGCCGTTCTGACGTACACGGTTACAGACGCTTAATGAAAGAGTTCATAGATAGCTTACGATTGTGGGGAAGTATGGAGGGGGTATACGTTTGTTGAGAACGTCGTCGAAGTTGACATCCTTGAAGAAGGGTTGGCGCTTGATCTCTTCGGCGTCCTCTTCTCCGGCTCCTAGGCGGCGAAGTGGATCCCGATTCAAGAGCTGATAGAATTCAAGACCGATCCCGAGATGTAATGAAATTTGAGTACCTTCTGCAGGATGGAGACGGCGTCCCTCGGCATCGTGATGGGGTATAGAGGCTCATCCTCGAGGATGGCATCGAAAATTTCATCCTCATCGTCACCGCGGAAAGGAGACTGTCCTAATAACATTTCGTAGGTGAGGACACCGAACGCCCACCAGTCAACGGCGCGTCCGTAACGCTGCTCTAGTAGGATCTGCAGGCATATGAGCAAAAACTCGAGGAGACTGGGGTAACACGTACCTCGGGAGCCATGAATTCAGGAGTACCACAGAATGTGCTCGTGGTCTTTCCGTACCACATTTCTTCTTTGCACAAACCGTAATCGGCCACCTTGACATGTCCATCGAGCGTTAATAGGATATTGTCCAATTTCAGATCGCTGACGACTCGTTGAGGAATATGAACGAACAACGGAAAGAATAACGGTCGCTGACCGGTAGATGATCCCGTTTTTGTGGAAATACTCCAAAGCGAGCAGGACCTCGGAAGCATAGAATTTAGCTTGTCGAAGGGAGAACTGCTTCCGTTGAATGTGCAACATGAGATCTCCTCCGCTTACATACTCCATGACGAAGTATACACGGGTTTCTGTCTGGAAACAGGAGTGCAGACCGAGGAGGAAAGGATGCCGTTCCCGAGCAGCCGCCAAGAACACACGCTTTTCTGACCGAGTACTGGTACAGGTATAAGTCTGAGTCCGAGAGCAAAGTCGCTGGAAGTCTCTCACCTCTCGACCTCATCGTTATCGATGATGAACTCCTTCTTCAACACCTTGATAGCGTACAACCCGTTCGTCTTCTTCTCTTCCGCCAACATTACCTTACCAAAGTTACCCTTTCCGAGCACGGCCAGGAAGTTGAAATCGTCGAGCCCGACTTTTCGCTTCCGTGTAGGTTGCCGTGCCGGTGGCTGCTGCTGCTGCTGCTGTTGACGAGGCGGAGGTATCGACATTTGCATCGCCGGAGGCACCGAGCTCTGCCGTGCTGGGTTGGGTGATGGCGGGAGCCCACCCTGCTTTGGAGGGGCTCGTGGGCCGGGCTGAGGTTGAGGGCTCCTTGGAGGACCCTTGAGTTAAGGTGGTCAGGTTCGAGTTCGAATTGCTCGATCACATCAAGAAGGCATACCGGATAAGCAACAGGATAACCATCCGGTCCAATCGCGGGCGCAGGATCGTAAGAACCTGGAGGCGGGCGACCTTGGGGCGGCTGGTTGTAGCCCGGGCCCGGCGGCATGGGGACCTGTGCACCTCCCGGGGGCCGAGTCGGTGGACCAGCAGAGTATGGCGGCTGCGCTGGAGGCTGTGTGTATTGCGGCTGCATCGGTGGCTGGGGTGGCTGCTGATACTGCTGCTGCTGGCGAGGGTCGGGGGCATAGCGAGGGTCAGCAGCTGGTGGTGGTGGGCGGCCATAATCGGGGGGAGCACTTTCCGATCCGATCCCCATGTTGCCCATTGCAGTGGTGGGCGACTCGGCGGCGGCCATGGTAAGTTGTTTACGAGGAACAGTTTTGCTCTCGCGATTCTTGTTGATATCGCGCCAGTTCCGTAGTAAGATGTTAGCCGTCTCCATCGACATACCACAAAAGTCGGGGACAAGGTGCACGCAATTAGCATGGCAGGTAATGTTGCACTCGGAGCACTTCCGGGAGTTTTTCCTGCCAAGAGGGAGCATGTAACCACAGTGACAGCACCAATTCGCGCCAATGTTGGTAAGGGGTTCGAAGCGATGAGGAATACGATGGTTGATTTTCTCCTCGTCTCCTTCCTAGAGAGATGGACATTAGTAAGAAGAATGAGCAGTAGAAACATGACCGACCCCAGTGTTGGACTTGGATATACATTTCGTGACGACTTTTTCGTAGCACTTTTTGTGGCATGTATACCGACAGTCCTCGCATTGGTAGCCCACTGCGTTGAGTAGGAACTCGCTACAGAACGCACAGAGCATGAGCTGGTAGAACTGCCGCTGCACAAACTTGTGGCCGTTCATCTCGTGGATTTCGTCCTTCCGCTTGCGAACGGCGCCTTGTCGACCCAAACCGCCAAGCGGCGCATCCATGGGACGCTTGCGAACATTCTCTTTGACTGTCGATACACATTAGTACAAAGACCCAAGGTGGACAAAGAGTTAGACGAACTGAAGTTGAGATGTAGCAGAATAGCGCCTGCGGGCTCCACTGCGAACCAAGCATCGATGCCATCTGCCGTGGGAGCCATGCCGATCATTGAGCCTGTACCACCGTCCCGATAACCAAGCGGAGCATTCATGTCGCCGCCATTTGGCATCATCGGGTTCCCATGCATCGCGCCTGCAGTGACCCAGCCCTGCCCGCTGTCCATGCCGACCTTCTGTCGTCGAAGTGCTTCCACAAGGTCGCTGATACGGATCCATAAAAGGCCGATGGGGATGCCTTGCGGGTCAGCAGCAGACTTGTCGGAGACAACAATCTCCACTTCGTTCGCCTTGTCTACCGTAATTTCAAAGTCCTCGTTCCATCGGTCTGTGCGAGAGGGGTGCGAGCGTGCGAGCTGAGTGCCCTCGACTTTCAAGGACACGACTGTTTCCATTGCTTGCTTGGACGTCGGTTTTTTAGCGGAGAGTATTGGCGCGTGGTCGAGTTCTCGTGCCCCCTGGACAGTAACCTGCAGGGTACCGGAGATGGGCTTGGCGCGTAAATTATCCTTGCGATCGTTGTTAGCGTCAGGACCAGCTTAGAGATGACCGTAAACATCGACGCTGGACCATAGAGAACTCAGCGCTTACTGGTGTCCTCCTCCTCTACAACCTCGTCTAAGATATGCAGGTTCTTGTATCGTTTGAGGGCTGTCTGTAACAGCTGGATTTTCCTATCACTCTCGACCTTCTTGCTTTCGGCGTCTGCGCGCGACTTCTTGTCGCCATCGGCCTGGTAGAGCTTGGCCATCTTGTCGATGCCCTCCTTGTACTGCATCTCGACCCGCAGTTTAAATTCGAGCTGGTGGAGCATACGCGAGATCTTGGTCGGCGTGTGGGGCGTCTCGGCCTTGATCAAGTCGAGATTAGAGTACTTCTGGGCAGGTGCTGGACCGCCTCCCATTCCACCTGGAGGCGGCGCGCGGCCGCTCCGCGGGTCAAACTTTGGGGGGACCTACAGGACGGCGATTATCGATATACTGCTGATTGCCATACTGGGAAACGAAGTGAAGTTAAACGCACCTGGGGCGGCGCCGATCCCGAGAAATCTTGACCGGACTGCTGCTGCGCCTTGCGGGTTTGGAGCTCGCGAAGGGTGGCCTCAAAGTACGAAAGCGATCGTTCGGTCTCCCTGATCTTTGCATCGTTGCGGCGAAGGACATCAGGGTTGCTTGTCGCCTGGCGCAGGGCCTGGGATGCCTCTAGGATCTTGCGCTCCGTCTGGATATGCTTGTAGACATCCTGAATCTTCTGGTCGAGTTCAGCCTGAATAAAGTCAAAGTCAGCCATATAGATGGATAGGGCGACATTGGTGGCACCATGAGCTCGATGTACGAAGGAGAGCCCGCCTGAGATGGCGGTAAATGAAAGAGTGCGATGCGAAAAGTCGATGGTCAAGTCAGGTCACTGCAGCGCACAGCCTGAATCGTCACGTGCCATTGTGCTCTGTCTGCAGACGCCATAAATACAGCGCCGACGCCAATGCGCACTGCAGTGCGCGCAGCTTCACCTCACTGCCGCCTAGTTCTCAATGCTGTTCATCATATCTCGCGTCCTCATGAAGGAAGACCAGCGAAAACGCGCTTTCCCGACAATGTCGACGTCGTTCTCGCTTCTGATCTTGTGTTCACTCTCTCGGGCGTTCTCAACGGTGTCGAGGTTGCTTCCGACGATCTTCTGCGTTCCCAGCTTTCTCAGCATCTCGTGGACTACTTCAAAGCGGTGCAGTCCGTCTCCGCCGTCCTTGACACACCAATAACTGTAAGCACGGCAGAATGCAGGCGAATTAGGAATCGCGTCCGTGTCCAGCCTACATCTCGGCGATGACGGCTGCCCCAAGCGTACTCTGCTCATTTGCTATCCCGTGGCAGCCATCTCTAATAGCTATGCCCAGTAAAAATTGTCTCATCCCGCTGCCTTACTCCAGAAACCGAGCTGCGCCGCGTGCACGTCTGTCTCGTCGGGATAGATCTCAACTATGTCTGGCACACCACATCAGAATCTACGGCGAACTCACTCGTGCATCCGTTCTCTACTCACCTATCTTTGCCATTCAAAATGCTTCTCGACGATGTCATCTCCCGCTTCTTTAAATGGCAACTAGTTAGGTACTTCAATCTCTTGATGTCCCGTGCGGCTCTGTTCATTGCTCCAGACGTTACCCGCTCATCTTCGGCCTTTGGTGTCAAGTGCGTCGCTTCCCTTTGATCATGGCCCAGCTGATTTCATTTTCGCAGCAACTCGACATAGAAAGACCGTATTTTGCCAAGATATATCGCTCGATTTCAAGTATAATAAACAGGTCACCGAATGCTTCGTTTCGCAAAAAATGCACACGGATGCTACAGGTTTGCCACGGCCACCGTACTTTGCCGTACTTGACCAAGCCCAATGCAGACGATGCAAGAACAACACTCGGCAAACTTTACGGCTGCGGCCAACTCTCTAGCGACTTATTTCGGCGCGTCTGACGGAATGGAGGAAGAAGACGAACACCAGGCACTAACCGATGACGAAGCGTTCTCTTTATCAATGGAAATCCGTTATCGAACCTGCCTACGACGCCCGCAATTCAAGGTTCTTCCGCCACCACATTGTGAAGGCTAATTTTGATCCTTCTGTCGCAGGGGACGACTCACCCGCAGGCGAACGATGTTTCGGACGACGAGGAGCTTTCCCAAGACCAGTCCCTAATTACGCCAGAGTCTTCCCAATGCTTTGACGAAAACTATCTCTGGTCCATTCCGCCCGTCCCCTGCGATTCCGCATTCGACTCCGAGTTTGACCTCTTGGCTCTACCCTCGGCAAATATAGAACATCCTTGTGTTTTGGACATGGGAATCGAGAAAGAGTACCAAGACCCGACTGAATTCTGGAGCGATCTGGACGACAACGAGGTCGACCACGACTTATTACTGAGCCTGTCCTCCGCCGATGAGGCGCCTCTCGGACACCAAGCCCACTCGCAGGAGGATTTGCTGTCGACTGACTTTTGTCTTACAACCCCAGACCGGTATGGACGCAATAGGCAGGACGTAAACATAGACCACGATCGCCACGCTCCTGGGTCACCGGACGCGCCTCGAATGCAAACTAGCCCGACACGAATTCAATTGCTATCCCCGCCCGCGGCGAGTGCAGCAGGGTCAGTGTTGCGCGCGGGCCCAGCGGAAGGGTTTTTCCCAGGACTGTCGAGCATGCAATGTCAAGCGGACACTCTGGACTTGGAGTTGTCTTTCGATTCGGATATGGAGAATTCGAGTTCCGACGCGCACGATCTGGAAGAATTCGAGGACGCACTCCATGAAAATGCCCATGTGCCATTCGGTCATCAAGCAGGCAACGGGGATATCGCTGCCGTTGGAGCGGGAATGGATGGGATTGACGAGGACGGGGCCTTTCGGTTCGCTTTAGATTCAGACGAGGATTGGTAGATGTACTCCATATTCTCATGGCAACGAAAAGGAAATAATACCGTAGACAAAAATCGGCAGCCTAATCGAGACCAATTCGATTCCCGCGGCATCTGCCGAACACGGCTATGCTATAAAGACTGATCAATTCCGCTTTCTTCATCTCCATCTCATTCAGAGTACACCCGTCCCTCCTCCTCCTCGTCTCCGTCCCCTCCCTCGTTTTGCCACCAATGCTTCCCGCTCAGCGCAACAAGATCGATATCAAGGTCAGCCATCTCAAAGGCACCGTTGGCTAAATCGACCCTGACCCTCACCGCAGAAGCTCAGTGACCAGGAGCAGCTGCTCTTTGCGAAATATGGCAAGCTCCCCACCCACAAAAACGTCCTCATGAAGATGCAGAAGGTCCGCCGCCTCGATCCCACGAATTATTTTTGTCTCATTCATCGCACAGGATCGCAAATACTTTGACTCGGGTGACTATGCTCTGTCAAAAGCGGGTGTTGAACCACAGAACACAGTCGGGACGGCCATCCCCAACCCGGAAAAGTGCGTTGATTGGCTTTTCCTTCATTTCGTTTATGATGCTAAGTAATTCTTGTTATTGCTCGCTGCAGCATCCCCCATGCATCCTCCCCCGCAAACGGACACGCACCGCTCTCTGTCTCGCCCACAAATCCCACGAGCCCAGTGAACAAAGAGAGCGGTCTGGCACACGACGGCGAGATCCTGAATGACACGCTTGACGACCACCCGATGAGCGCCGAATCCTAATGCGGTGGGCCCGTCGCCCCAGCCAGATCTCCGATGCCCGAATCCTTAGCTATATCACCTATATCTTACATCGACTTTCCGTGGCCTGCTCCCCGTCCCCACGTTATTACTCCTTCCGAATCTCTGGATATGCTCCACCGACCATCGATACTCGGGCGGAGGACCTATCCACGACACGGCCACTATGACCCCTCTGGAGCTATCAACTGTATGTATATTATAACGAATTGGTGTAGACGGTGTCTTGCTCGGCGCTCCATCTGCGCCTATCCTTGCGCGGCAGACATTCTGGTCTCACAAATGTATACGTATCAAATTATGGCATGGAGGCTACTGCTAGAATTTGAATGGGTCGTGCGGATCTTACCTTGGCTCTGCGCACCGCCCTTTTTGGGTTTTTTTCTGTTTGTGAAGCGACCCGGAACTGCATGACATCACGGCCGCAGAGGCTGTGTTGGTGGTCAGCTGCTGCGGCGCGCGAGAAAACGGGCGTCGGGAATGGGGATTGCCAATTTAGGTCAAGGAAGGAGTAAGTTTAGGGAGGTCGGACTCTACAAATAGTAGTTTGAAGCGAACCACGGCCAAATTTTCCGCTCAAATGAGTTTTTTTACAGCATAATACAACAGCAAGTAGGACAGTAACAGAGCTAGAAAACAGTGCGGTTCGGGTTCACCCTTACAAGGCGATCTTTACCAAAGTGAAAAAGACAGATAATGATATACGACAGCGATAGCGATACATACAACCCATAGATCCTGGGCATACAGACGGTTAACGGTCATTGCTGGGAATGCGGTAGGAGTCGCCAGTCCAGCTCGGGTCTACGGCGGTGTTGACATTCCTGTTTTGCAGATATGTGTCCCAGTGGTGGAGGTTTCTGCATTACATGTATCGGTTAACCAGAAGGTCAAGAAAAAGGCATGCTCACGAGACGTCACTTGGAGCGGTCATCCAGACAGACAAAAGTTCATCGTCCAGGACGCCGTCGAAAGTGAACAATTTCGGATCCGTGTGCAATGAAGATCCCGACTGCGCATGCCCAGAAGAAAGTACCGCGTTGGCGTATCCAGCAGTCACTGGAAGCTGAGAGTAGAATGCATTCTCTGAAGATCCGACACTACTGACGGGATCAGCGTATGCCGCGGAGGGCGGGAGTTGGGAATAGAAAGAGTCCTGGACATTTGATCCAGCTCCGTTGGTGCCAACTTCGGTGTGCCGAGGTGAAGGGCTCTGAGGGAACGGACCATCGAGGGTGCGCAGTTCTCCTAACAGGTCCCGTAACCGACCGACCGTTTTCAGCCTGTCGCTCCGTAAACGTGGACCCCAGCGGGAATCACCAGTCATTAATTACCTGTACTCAGCGAACTTGAGAATCTCCATAGCCGTTTCAATCAGCACCAGATCCTCCTTGATGGTGTCTATTGGTAGTCCAGCCCGCTTGGTTGCGATAGTATTGAGAACCAGGATTATTCCCGAGATGAAGACTGGGTTCTATTTGAAGTCGAGATATAGCCGGCATCAATTTTAAATGGGGAGAAACCTACGATCAGACTGTAGAGAGGGGTCCGCTGGAATTTGCTGAGCCATGTATCTGCGATGCGCAGAGCCCTGCGAGCTGCAGTCGTGCAAATAGAGAGCGACGCTTTCGCGAGTTCTGGGGTCGCCTTGTGAATGAATGGTCGGTGGATCTAAACCAGAAACATCAACACAAGACCAAAGATTGACAATGATTTCCCAACCGCTATCCGAGCATAATTGTAGGTCAGCTGCAGTGTGGCAGCTTGGTCAAAGAAAATTCCCTGGGACAGGTTTTTTGGATCCCATCGGACTGTGGATATAGATTGGACCTCAGATGGCAACAATACAATGATCACGTACTGTGCGACGGGATGGAATCCATAAACTCATTCATAGCCTTGTCGAGCTCAAGAACGGTTCGCTGTTCCCAACCCGGGCCATCCCAACCCAGCAATAACTTGGATTTTTTTGAGCCGTATAGTTTGCGTGTTGTGTCTCCAATAATCTGTTCAAGTGAGAACGAGGACCCGGGAACGACAACCGAGGCCTCACCTCACAAAGTCGTAGATGCCAAATGAAATAAGTAAGACGAGAGGGTTTCCCAGGCGGCTGGACGAAATCTTGATCCCAATATTCATCATCGACCTCGAGCGGGAGATCAACATTATAGCTAAGCGCAGTCAGAAAAAGATACAGAGACAGTGTGTGTGAAAACAATACTTTTCAACATGCAGGCACATTGGATGTCCAAGAATGAGGCACACCATTCGCTCTAAAACAGCGAACGACCTGGTGATGGTATGTAGATTCAGCAAGAAGTTGAAAGGCGGGATTCATACCAGAATGCTCGTTTCCACAGCTCATCTTCCGAGCCTGACCTATGCCCCTTGGGCTTTCGTCTGTACTCGCCTCTTTGCTGAAGGAAACGAATGCCAAGTCCCTATGCGACATTGAATTGAATTTTTTTCCATGGATTTCGAGCGAGCTTACGATGTACACCCATGCGACTTGAGGTACAGATCCTCCGAGAGCGTAATAAGACATTAGCTAGACATTCCAGTCAGAGATTTGCGGCGGATCAAGAGTGCGGGAGAAGTACACAATAGATTTGAACTTCGTATATTGTTGGGTCAAACAATCTTCGGAGAATTCGGACTTGCTTGATAAACTTCCAGCCGGCGGAAAGTGGGTCGCCGTCGCTAAGGACACGAGGATCGTTCGAGTACTGCGAAGGTTACTGTGAAGGACAGAACAAAAATGAATTCGAACGAAGTGGACGTACCCGTGATGCAAGACCCAAGACGCAGAGAAGGGTCCCCGCAAAAGCGACATCTTTGGTGTGCAGCCCCTCTGCTACAGACCGCTCGAACGAAGGACGATGCAGAATGGGGGGTGCTAATATGGAAATTTGTCCAGTACAGACTGAGAAGCGAAGATATCAAGTCACTGGGGGGGAAAACATATCGAGGAGTCTCGATAGCATATGCTTCCTTCTCCCACTAGGAAAATAAATCCATAAGGCACAGACTACGCGAGTGCTGCAACAACTCACTGGTGACATTTCCCAATATATTCGGCGTCGGGAACGCAGTGGTCTTCCGTCATCTTCATCTTTCAACTGTCAATGCAGGATTATGAGTTGCGCGAAGGGTGGATTTCATGGAGGGTGCCAACCGGGGTCGCGGTAAGGTCAGGGGCAAAGGCCGAACCGAAATAGCTAGTTTTCATCGACTCCAAAGAAAACTGGCTGAAACGCGCGGCAAGCTCATCTCCATCAAAGTCTTGTTCGTGCGCGTCAGGGGGTTCCGTAACTTCGCTGGATGCGGTGTCGCTCTCTGGTGTGCTGTGGTTGAATACAGTCTTCGGTGGTCCGTCGTCGCGTGCCAAAGGGCCAGAACAGCGGCTACAAATGGATAGAGAACGCAGTTGGGCCTTCAAGAATGCATTCTCCCGTCTTAGCTCTTCGACTAGTCTTTTTGGAAAGTTGAACATTCGGTATGAGTGTGGCAGAACAGCATACCTGTTTTTTGGACCGCGCTTCCCCACTGGATGCGTATAAATGCATGGGGTACCTGACAACTATCTTCAGAAAGTTGAGAAGAGGGGCTTATGGGGTAGTACCAAATTTGAGGCAACTTGAGCAGCGGCCATCGCCTGGGTCATTCTCATCTCCCGTCGACGAATGCGGTTTCTGACAACGAACTGCACGAAATGAGCAGCACATTTGTTAGTTTAAAGGACGACCGACTCTTCCGTTGACGACAGAAGTCGCAAGATCTCAGCGTGCGACGTTGTCTTGTAAAACCTATACCCGGAAAGTCTTCTTCGTCCTGCCGAGTGAATCCAAAGCCAGAAAACTCCTCCTCGTCGTCGGACATGGTTGAGAAGAAGCAAGAGCAAAAAAGTGGAAAGCCATAATTTCGGCATCTGGTTCTCAATTGCAACTTGATCTCTGATCAAGAAACGCGAACGATCACAGTACCCGCCCGCCGCGCCGATCCTTGACATCCCTTGAGCTTCTTTCTTGGCTAGCTTGACTACCTATCTCCCCGTCTTTTAATTGTTCAACAGTCTTTCTCCTGCAAGCTGCACTTGTCTGGGCATGCGTACGTATGTTCTTTAGCTCTTTATGGGCGCCGAGCGCTCGTTGGATGTTCTGGTGGGGAATCATTGTTCCTGCTAACGACATTATCTGTGATATCCCCAACCGAACTCAGCCTTCTCACCCGTTGAGGCCTTGAAAGGCAACTGTGCCTGGCAATGGTGGTAACGACTTCTGCCGCGGTCTGATGTCATCCCGCAGAGCAGACTTCAAAACAGAGGAATGATCCACTAAAACGAAAGCATTATCAACTTTTTTTCACTCAGATTGAGTCCAGCGTTCAAAAGCGAACCATTGCCGACGTCTGAGAAATCCCAATATTATCGTCAAGCGGCGCTTACCTACGTACAGCCTCGACAGCACTGGTCGTTACCGTTGGAGGTTGAGTAAATTCATTCAGATGTTTGGACATTCACGTTGCGTCCAACCACGGTTTCCTGAAGAAAAGTACCGATTCGGGACACACGGTGGGTTGGGATCCTTTGATGATATCGGATATGAATGGAAATTGTGATTCAACGATAGTCAGAATTCAAACGTTGAACGATGGCTACCGTTCCCGGCAGCCGACTCGGCTCAAACTCAAGGGTCTGTAACCTCGTCCAATAAGTCAGCAAGATCCACAATAGCCAAACCCAGGATCTGGACTCCGCGATCACAATGACGGTGCGAGGACAATGGGCGAAATGAACGATGCTGCAAGTGCTAATGCCCACCTCGACCGACGAGACGACTGCGCGCGAACGCAGACCTGCGTAAGTGAGGATAAGACTCAGTACTTCTGTCATGATGAACCATGCTGGGACTCACAGGCGTGAGCCATTGCCCCGAATATTCGACATTAAGGCGCTCTCCAAAGCAGACGCCGAAAGGCTCGTGTCTAAGGTCTACGTGTGAGAGATAGCATTGAATGATTGGTTCGCCTACCGCTGATATCGCTGAAACTGGAAGCCTCGGAGCCTTGGTTGCTGCCTTGCTCGCTAACATTTCGCTCGATAAGGGGCCCATATCGGCGGTGTGACTGGCCGAGCGCACTTCGAGGAGACAGCGCTGGCGGGCTCGATGATTTGTTCGGAGAAAGATGTCTACTGCTCGGAGAGAGATGCCTGCTGATCGGGGAATGGGACTGGGAATCCGGCGGAGGTGAAGGAATGTCAGGTATAGAGTCTTGTGCAGAGCCTGCACTGGATACGCTGAGCGGACTAGAGTAACTATCGCGCCGGAAGCTTCCTTGCAGAGGTGAAGCAGTCGTAGCTGCTGGTATGCGACCGCGATTTACTATTTCCTTCCCTTTACCTTTACCTGCGGCGCTAGGACGTGAAACCAGCCCCAAGGCATCGTTTGTCACCATCTGTTGCAACTCCTGGAGTTTACGGTTCAAAGTTTCCTGTTCTTCAGCATTGCGATCCGCCTCCTCTTCCCTCTTCGCCTCTTCATCTTCAGAGTCGGTGCCTTCCGATGACGCAGGCGAAGTTGGACTAAGGGGTCGAGCTGCTTTTTTGGGTCCCTGGACAGTGAGGGTTGATGATGAGGTGGCTTTCTTAGGCCGGGGAGAATTATTTCCAAGCGAGTTTAGACGTGCTCGAACGCCCAGAGGTGTCGAAAGCCTCCCAGACGGCGACGGCGACATACTGCCACTGCCATGCAGACGACTAACGGCACGGGTGGCAACTGCGTGCTTCTCGTTGAATGGGAACTCCTCGAAAGGTTTGGATTGTTGGGCGGTAGAAGGACTCGAAACACCGGGGATGTCCTGCAGCCCACGAAGTTCCTCTTGGAACCTGGCATGTACGCGGTAAAGCAGATACGGCAGCGGAACCTCCAAGTGTGCAGCAAGACCCTTCCCTGGGAAGTAGTTAGCCTCGAGATATATGCAGTACGCATACGCTGCTAACAATCGGTTCCGCCGTTGTCAGTGGACCGAGAACGCTCTATAACCTTCCATAAGGTGTCCGCTTTTTCAGGTGTCCAAACCTCTGCTCGAGGCAGTAGTGCATCATGCTCTGGTCGGTTGTAAGGTACTCGGACTACCACCCGTATATTAGGAGGAGCTGAGGCGGGCATTTGAGAGAATTGAGCAAGAAGAATACGTCCGCAGTGTCGACGCGTAACGTTCAGTGCAAATCGCAGAACGGTCACGTTCCTCTTATGCTCTTTCTCTCATGCCGACCAGCCAGTTTACTGACACGACAGCTACACCGCGCACTTCATGACCAGCGCTGGCCGGGGTGGCAGGTAATTATCGGAATTGAAACTCACGCCCAGATCAAGTCGCGTCAAAAGTTGTTCTCTGGTTTGTACAAATTTCCTGTTTCTTGCAGCGTCTGGACTCACAAAATCAGACTCCCTGACTTCAAGTCTTGGAGAAGCACCTAATATTCATGTGTCTCCCTTCGACGCTGCCTTTCCCGGAACGCTCCCTGTCTGTGGCTTGCTTTGATATTTCCAAAACATGTTCCAATCCTTCGCGCCACTAGCAACTGAACCAAGACTGCGTAGACCTGGCACTGCGCACGGCCATTGCGCTGAAGTCAGACATCCAGACGCGGTCCTCCTTTGACCGCAAACACTACTTTTACTCCGATCTACCTTCGGGATACCAAATCACGCAACATTATGGTCGGTCCTAATTGGTTTTTGCTCGCTGGGCTTCAAAATTATGGCCGTGAGCAGCTCCAGTGGCGTTGGGCGGCCAACTCTATATTTCGAATCGGGATTCTCCAATACGAATAACACAAATTCAACTGGAGCAGGTAACCTTTGGCTATTCGTTACCTGTTTTCCCCCCGACGAAAATCCCATAGGACACTGCCAAGTCAACATTCGATTCACGCACGCGCACATCCAATATCGACCTGAACAGAGCTGGAACTGGTCTCTTGGAAATCGTGACTGAACCCGACATCCGGTTAATTTCGTCTTGTTATAGTCGTCTTGTCAAACTGATGGTGAACCAGTTCACCAGAAGAGGCTGGAGCGTATGTACGTGCACTGCAAGCTATGCTCCGTGCTATAGGTGCGAGCGATGGCAACATGGAGGCTGCAAGTATTCTGCCCTGTTCAACACCTCAGTTTGACCTCAATACAGGGCTCTCTCCGCTGCGACGTCAATGTATCTATCAACCCCGTGGGAAAAGCACCTGGCACTCGCTGTGAGATCAAGAACCTCAACAGTATCAAGTTCATGCAAACAGCTATCAGTCAGTATTTCTTCCTTCATTTTTTGCTGTCAGCTTATTCACTGAGGCAGTCTACGAGGTCAATAGACAACGCGACATTCTTTCCCAAAATGGGGTAGTTTCACAGGAAACTCGCGGATTCAACCAGGACACCCTCGAGACATTTACGATGCGCTCAAAAGAGCAAGCGCCAGATTATCGCTACATGCCAGATCCCAATTTGGGTTTTCTCTTCATCGCTCCTGTAGTTCCGTGTTCAAGGTTTTGTTAGCGACCTGACACGTTTGTAGGAAAGGATCAACCATATAGCCCAGACGATGCCAGAACTGCCTTGGGCGACACGGATCCGTTTGGTGCAGGAATACGGACTCTCCGAACAGGATGCGGATATCCTGCTCAACTTGGAAAACGCACAGGAAGATGCAGTGGCGTATTTTGATCATCTATGCAAGGAGGGCAGAAAGCCGCGTGTCGTCTTCAATTGGTGAGTGTAAATTAGATTGGTCCGATGCCATCGTTTGCCGACTCAGACGATAGGATGGTCCACGAACTCCTCGGACGACTCCACGCCGCAAGATTGACATTCGCTGATAATCCGCTAACAACAAGCCAATTGGGTGAGCTCATCGACTTGGTGCACAGTGGCGCTATCACAGGTATTTATCTCTTTCGCTGTGCGTGTGGAGTTATCAAAATTCATTTAGGGACCTCGGGAAAAATGCTTTTGCGTGAAATGCTCGCTGACCCCTCCTCATCACAAACTCCAACAGACCGCGCACGGTCACTTTCCCTCCTGATTTCATCTGGCGGAGAGCCGGACATCGGTGAACTATGTGCTGCAGCGATAGCCGCTCTTCCATCCGAAGCACAGGCGTTCAGGAAAGGCCATAAGAACGTGCTGAACAAACTGCTAGGTTGGGTGATGAAGGAGAGTCGAGGGCGGGCAAATTCTACGCAAGTCAAAGAGCGTTTGATATCTCTATTAGAAGAAAGCTAAATGGCTCAATATCGTGTTCTGCATCTGAGGTTCTGGCTTGCTGCTGCAGATACCATATTCGGCATTGAATGCCTTATAAGGGAGCCGTGAAATCGTGCAAACCCCCAAAAAAACGTCAGCCTCCATAGCGCAGTATAGATACTGTCACACTTTGGGTGCGACGCACTCTCGCGTGCCTTCAAGATCTTCGAGTGACGTGTGCGCACCGGCTCCCGGCTGAGAGGGGTGCTTTCTAGGTTGGTTCCATCGAGGCGAGTTCGATATATGGTGTGCTATGGTGTGCGTACTTTCAAGATCCTCGCAACTGGCTGTGCGCACCGGCTGTCTGCTAAGAAGGACACTGCGCACCGGCTCCCCGCTGAAACGAATGTATTCTAGCTCGTGAGACTCCCGGCGGCGCGTGTACCTTCAAGATTCTTTCGTCCGCCCGTGGAATCTTGGGAACATCGCGGGTTTCATTCAGAATCCGACAAGGCGGGTGGATTAAAGAGGGCGCTATGTCGAAACTTTGCTATTTCATGGATGTTTGAATTTGCAAGCTCAACCGCGGCCCCAACGTTCAGTTTCATTTTTGCACTCCCTCGTCAGATCCGCAAAGAAATCATTCAACCATCGCCCATTCGACGTCATGCTGCGTAGAGCGAGGTGACATTCGTTCGAAAGTATTTTGTCCCTGAGGCCTGAAAAGCCGGAACGCTCAGGCTAGACTTTCCCATGGTATATGTTCTTGGCGTTTGTCCCTTGGATGTCTGCCCGCCAAGAGAAAAGAATCCACAGCAATTGGAGAAGATGATGGCTTGGCCCTCAGGTGTTTTTTTTCATGTTTCCTTAGTGCGGAAGCAAGTGTGTTGAGCGTGCGAGACTTAGCTCATGTTTCAAAGCGCGTCTAACAGTAGATAGTGGGGCTGGGGAGCTTCTTGAAAATTTTGAAAGCCAAGAGTCTCGTTGCTGGCTTGAGCCTATCCAGTGGCCGTCAGGCGACTACTCATGAGAAGACGGTCTCGGAAAGGAGACAACACCTCTGCACAGCCACCAAACTTTCTCTTCCTGTTGCTTTGCTCAAAAACCCTGTCTCACTGCTTTTTTTTGGCTTCACGGCTCCGCGTTGCTTGAGCTTAACTTGAGTTACTCTGGATATCCTTTCTTTGTCATCGCGCGTAAACTCTTGAGTCAATCTGCGTTAATGGGTGCCAAGGAAATCGAGATTCGACGGCAATGCCATATTACTACCAAGCATAGTCGTTTCGACCGACTCCGGAAAACACCCTCGATCTTCCTGCGGACACCTTTATTTCGTGCAGCTTGAGTCCTCGAACAGCTCTTGGCATCCTCCCTCAGGACACCAGTCTGAGTCCTCGGAATTCAGGTCAAGCACGGGGGACATCCACCGAGCCAATTATCCATCGTCCCTGGTGATTGCCCCTCTTTGTTGTGAAAAACTACGGCGGTTTTCTTTCTTTTTCTATACATATTTCCATGCGTGTGGAAGGAAGAAGTCAGGTTCAGGCACTCGGTGATGCGCCTACCCACGCTTGTTGAAAGAGCCTGGTCGATCTCAGGACGACTGTGACCTGACCGGGAATGTTTATAAAATGGCCCCAGGTTACTTGATTTGCGTAGAACGCGACTTCGACCCGCAATGCGTCTCCTTACCCTGTTCCTTGCGTCGGGCTCCGCCTTCTCGTTGGTGCTCGCTGCTCAGCCTATGACGATTACCGTCACGACACTCGCCGCAAACGCAACGCTGACACCCAATTCGGATCTGACCACCGCGCAAAACATCCGTGAGGATAACCAGTATGGCGCGCCGATACCTCCGTGGAAGCCCAACAGCAAGCCCGGCTGGTACTATGGGCAACCCCACGGCGTGCCGCCTGGGATCCCGAGTTTCCTAGACCAGGTGCGTCGAAGGGTTTGTATACTCCCAGATCAAGATCGACGAATCCGATTTCTCAGTTACTATGCGAAATTCTGCGCCTCATCTTCAAGCGGAACATATGCCCCGCCGCTCCCCCGCCGCCTCCGCCGCCAGTCTCTTCTCCGTCACATGTATCGTCCACGTCGCATGTATCGTCCACCCCGGTTTCTGTCTCGTCCACCCCTGTGATCTCTTCCACGCCCGTCGTCTCTTCCACGCCCGTCGTCTCTTCCACGCCCGTCGTCTCGTCGACACCAGTCGTCTCTTCCACACCGGTCGTCTCGTCGACACCAGTCGTCTCCTCCACACCGGTCGTCTCGTCGACACCAGTCGTCTCCTCCACACCGGTTGTCTCGTCGACACCAGTCGTCTCCTCCACACCGGTCGTCTCGTCGACACCAGTCGTCTCCTCCACACCGGTTGTCTCGTCGACACCAGTCGTCTCCTCCACGCCAGTCTCGTCCACGCCGGTCGTCTCGTCTTCGGTGCCCATTGTATCCTCGACACCACCGCCTTCTTCTTCATCGTCGGCCACCTCGTCGGCGCCAGCTTCGACGACGACATGCATTGACGATGTGGTGATCTTATCCGGGGGTCCTGGCCCCAGCGGCGGCGGCGGTGGTGGTGGTGGCGGCGGCGGCAGTGGCAATGGCAGCCCCGGCGGCTCCGGGTCCAGCGGTGGGGGCGGGGGCGGGGATGGAAACGACTGTGACACAGCACTGGCGCCAACAGGTTTCAACTTCACATTCGAAGACCTGTCATGTGCGGCAGAAGTGGCCAAGCTCCCCGGGCCCTATCTGACTTACGGAATTGTCGACAACCCTTACGGTGCGCTTTTTTGCGATTCACCTTTTCTTCGTTCCACTGATCCACCATATTTATAGATTGCGCAACGATGTGCGACACCATCGTTGGTTGTATATTCGCAAACTGTGCGTCATTCATGCCTTGTGTTTGCGTCGTGCTGACTGTCGCTCTGCAGCGTACTTCGACACGAGCTTGAACATAGCTGCTGGCGTGGTTTGTTTTCTTTTCTGCAACTTGCCTGCATGTCTAATCCTGGTCACAAGAATGGTACCTTACAACTTACCTGCACGCTCTTCTCAACTCCGCTCACTGCTGCCGACGCGACCAATTGCGGAGGGACCGCGTCAGTCATCAGCAACAGCTACGGGTTCGTCAAGGCTGCTGCTACTAAGTAATTATTGGGAGGAATGTCGTACTTGGGGCCCATGTTGCATCATGTACACTACTTCTTGTCTAGATTATAGCTCTGGATATACACGGTTTTTTTTTTTCGTCAAGCCCTTCAGTAAGTTGTCTACACTCAGAGAACAACGCATAGGACTCCTTGTAAACTACTGCTCGCAGGCTCGCTTGAGCGCTTTGATTAGAAATTGGGTCACGTTACCGTGTTTTTTTGACGCGTTCTCACGACTCGCTGTTACGCGCCACTTTATTCCCCCTGCTTCTTGTCCGACAAAATGCCTCTAGACGTACCAATTTCGGAGCTTCAACGGGCTGCCAAGGAAGAAGTTTACGAGTCCAGGAGGAATGGGACACTCCAGTTAGTCGAGGCAGCCTCGGTGACTTCAAAAGTGCTGAGCTCCAGGCTGCAGAGATCTCACCCCTCGGATAATTCGGCGAAGCATTGAAGCGAAATTCAATCTCCAAGAAAGCATATTGGACACGAAGAACGAGGAGTTCAAGGATCTGCGCGCGCAGCTAAAGTCTGCTATCGACGAAGCAATCGTGCGTTCACCACCCGTTGTGGTTCCATACCTCAGCAGCAGCTTATTACTACGCGCCGTAGGAGGAAGACCTTCCACCAGCTAAGGTTGAGACCGCAAGTGCAAAGACAGCGGCTCCTACGACCAAGAAACGCAAATCTGAGGAAGTACTAGAACCGAAGCCAAGCAAGAAACAGAATACAAAATCGGAAAAGCCCAAAGAAAAGCCCAAGACAACCTCCAAAAAAATACAAATCATTGGTACGCGTTTCACTTGGCTTTTTGTGTGGGTGTTCGAATGTTCTCAATGTAGGAAACGGTTCCAACCTCGGATATTGAGCCTGAGGAAGAAGTTAACGGCACCCCGGATACCTCGACGGAGCTGGAGAAGCCACCCGCTGGCCCGAGCGGGGAGACTACAAAGACTCGTGTGTCACCCGTTAAGTTCAAGGAAAATCGGGCGCTGTCACCCAAGAGGCCCACTTCAAAGTCGAATAGTTCTGTAGCGGAATCCAAAGCCCGGCCCTCTGCGGCGTCTCCAGAAGCACCTGACGTGAGCTGATCTGAGTCCCGAATGCCCTAATATTTACTCTTTCACGAAGAGCGAATCCGAACTTTCCGTTCTTGACGATGAACCCCCGAAGAAAAAATCAAAAACAACCAAATCGAAGGATAAGGTAAACTTCTTCCCATGTGCTCGTTGAATAACGTTGACATAATTCTCTCAGGATGGCGACAAATCCAAGAGCTCCAAGGGAAAGAAGGCGACTGGATCTTTGAGCAAAGATGAGGAAACAATTAAACGATTGAAGGCACGTCCCTTGTTGTGACTTCGAAACTTCCGACCAACTATTCTAGTCCCTTGTTCTGGCTTGCGGTGTGCGACGACAATGGGCGAAAGTATTCAAGGATGTGGATTCGCCGTCCCAACAGATTCGGATGCTCAAGGAAATATTAACGGACCTAGGAATGTCTGGTCGGATGAGTCTGGAGCAAGCCAAAGCAATCAAAGAGAAACGAGAGCTGGCTCAAGAACTCGGTTTGCATCATTCTTTCTGTCTGTGCCGTGCTGACGAGGGTTGAAGAGGATGTCCAATCTTTTGCCGCTGCCGCCACAAGATCGAAAGCCAGCAAAGCCTCAGAGGAGAAAGACGAAGAAGAGTCCGAGGAGGAAGACCTCCCTGCAAAACGCAAGGAAAGCGCTAGCTTCATTCACCTGCTCATTTTATTAATACTGAGTTTTGTGTAGACAAATGCCCGGAAGAGCATCATGGACTTTCTTGGCGATCAGAGCAGCGACGACGACTAGCTAACCTACTGAATTGTCTGCACTGTGCTTGTACGTGTACAATAATTTATTTATCCAGAGCAGAAAACGAGCCTAAATATCCTTTGGACTACGCTCCAATCACGGCGATTGCTAGCATGCTGCTCCGCAAGTAAACCCGAAGAATCAACAACGTCCCTTTCGCCAACCTCTTCGTTCAGCTCACAACTTCACAGAATCACGGTCCCAAATAAAATAAATTTATTGGACGCATTACTGAACGAAAAATATAATATTCTACACCATATCTGGGGTCCATGTGCATGTATCCACCCCCCGACCCACCCCACCTACATCTGCTCCTGCATGATCTGGAAGAACGCTGTATACTCATCTGGTGTCATCAAATCATGCTCCGCCTCCGTCACTTGCGAGTATGGCATCGGGTTGCCATTCACTGTGATCCATTCACTTTAGAACGGAAAAACACAACGAATCATATGCAGCGAACTCACCATAGACAATAGGGTCTTCCTTCGGCTCCTCGGGAGGCTCCTCCATGGGGACGTCCGCGACTGGTTCGGCAACGCCGTTGAGATGCACATCGTCGATCTTGGGAATCTTATTGGCCGAGTCCGTGCCCTCATGCGATCGGGAGCGTTTCCGGTACTCGTTCAGAGAGTCCAGGTACTCGACCGAGGGTTTTACGTCTTCCTCATCGTCCGGTCCAAAGTCACCAAAATCAGAGCTCCCTGGGGCGCTAAGGCCCGTCGGTGTTGCGTTTGCAGAGTTCTCCAGCGAAGCATAGTATTGGTCATAATCTGCGCGCAGTGAGCGAGGGGGAAACTACGAGAAGTGTTTGGACTTACACTGGGCATTATGGTCAATAACAGGCTTGACGTCCTTATCTACAGTGCTCATCATCGGCCGCCGATCCTTGCCCTTCCCAGAACCGACACCAACCACCCCCAGGCCTCGCAAGATGTCGTCATTCGAGCTGGACGATCCGGGAAGAGGTGCGCCAACCGCGTCTTTGTTGGCGCGCGCCTGCTCCTCGTTCCCCAAGGCCGTCATTTGGCCGGAAATGGTGCTCACACGAATCCACTCTGGGAGCGTGTTCTGTTGGCGCTTCGCCTGTGCCTGCTCGTCTCGCTCTCGTCGTCGCGTCGCCTCGTCCTTGTCGGTGGACATGAGCACCTGAATGCCTTCGTCCTCGCGCTTCACTCCGTCTGCACCAGCGATCTTCAACTTCGGGCCTGTTTCAGTGTCGTCCTTCTTCTCCGAATCAGGCTGGTGGCTTTTCACCCACATCGCTACGTCAAAGCTATCACAAACAGTTGAGAGGCATGCTAAATGGAACAACTCAAAAATGCGTACGCAGGCAGCATCATATCCTCGCTTTTCTGGAGCCCTGCGCGAATAAAACGCATCTGGTGATTGAACCGCTGCATACGGTCCTTGCTCCCCATAACACACTCTGCGTCCTCGTTATCTACCACCTCTGCATGGCAAATTTCACAGACGAGCGCGTTCAGCGTCATGTCCATCAGCTTGTCCACATCGAGCGGAGTGTACGAGGTTTTGCATTGGGGGCAAATGTAGCCTTTGTTGTCAAGCTCCTATAACTTTATTTAGAAGCCAGTTGGACCATGGGTGAGTTACTAACGTACATTGCGTCCCTTGGTATCAATCTGCTTGCGCATGCGGGCGATGCGCCACTTGACCACGTTGCAGAAGTGCTCATAGTCGATGTAGTAGTATTGCTTCGCAGTCGCCCGTTGCGCGCCTTCACGGAGCTCATTTTGTCTGTATCTACGGAATCCCAAGGACTTTTCATCAGTTTTGAACCCAAACACAAGCAGCATTAGGACGCCATACATCTGGACTAGTCGATCGTTGGACAGCGTCGCAATGATCTTGTTCAGTTCTTTGGGCTGGAGGCCCATCCGCCCGGCCAGGTCATCGTCTTTGAGACTGGTGTGCCATCAAAAAGGGTCAGGGAAAAGACAAAAGGTGAAGCAAAGAAGAGGAGCTCGTTCAGAACTCTGCGAGCGCTCCAGTGCGACTATACTTACACCGTATGGCGCGCAAGTTGGTCCATGATAATGGTATATTTTGGCTCATAAAAGGCGCGCGAGACATGCTGGACGAGAAGCCGGAGAGTCTCCCGATCCTCCTTGGTGGCCATCGGCACAGCGAGCCCTGGCCGGCCTCAAGGGCGGTTTGTCACAGTACCCAGGACGAAAAACAGGACAGAGGTTGTGGTGGTTTGAGTCAAAGCGCCGAAGAGACCAATTCAAACTCCGCCGCGGCTGGCTTCCTTATACGGTGCTGTCGCGAACTTTCTGCTCTGCCCTCGAACCTTCTCCTCTTATCTATCTACTGGACGCTTAGCTCTGTAATCCCCTCAAGTTCACTGCTCTCACAACGGGATTCATTTATTGAAGTCAATATTCCAGCGGTACAAGATCATTCTCAGCCATTTCTTGCTCCTTCCTCGACTTTCTTGTCACTCATCTAGGGCCGCGCGCCATTCCTTCTCTTTCTCCTCAGGATTCCTCAGGTCTAAAGATTTCCCATCGAATTTGTGCAACTTGAGTCGTTCGAGGTCGATGCCGTCGATCGTACGTGTGTTGACAGCCACGAATCCTCGCGTCGCGAACGTTAGCCCAATCGACGACCCGCAAGTCGAGCAGAACCTATGCCCGACGTTGCAGCTGCCGAACTCGTACTTGGTCATATCGACGTCCGACCCGCTGGTGAACCTGAACTTGTCTTCGGGAGTGAATCTAGTGTGGTTTCGCTGGCATCAGCGTCTATCGAGGAAAAAGAACGGATACGGAACGCACACATTCAGATACCCTCTGTCCTCGCAAATGGAGCAGTTGCAATTCACGACTGGCATCGAGTAGATATCTGGATGATCAAACTCGTAGCGTATTTTTTTGCAGTGGCAGCCTCCGGCGTAGACCTTCACTTCTGCGCCATCGGGCCAGGGAACTGGCAGAGATTTCGTATTGGCTGGGGCCATGATTTGCTCGAGGGCTGGGCGCCTACAGTGGGACGCGGCCAAATATATATCTAAACGGGAGTCATTTTCGCGGACTCAGGCGGAACCGTCCATTCAACATGCCATTACCAATTCTTACTTCACTGATAGATGACCAGTTTACAGGCTATTAGCACGAGGCCATTCCTTTTGGTAGATGACCCGGACTGCGCACTCTCCAGTCGCTGCTCTTCGACAATCCAGGACTACGTACGCGTTCCCCGTTTGGGCACTGGCGAAAAAGGTTCGAAAAAAAAGACCTTTGCCCAACGTTTCGTGATTGGCCATGCGGCGTTCGGCCCCACAAGTGGATCAACTCGATATTCCATCGTTTCTAGTACAATTACGAGACCATAGTCGACCCGCTCCTGCTTCTTCCTCAGCTTTCATCGAACATCCTCGGGCTTTGAATCATGATTTGATCTATCTTTTGGAGTGAGGGATTAGTCTCTTACTCCTATCCTGTCGGTGTCTGTGGGCATTTTCGTTAACAAGGTAGACTCGTCGCCTTGCGAGTAGCTAGGAAGTAGGTACGAGACGAGTGATGCAATGTCAGAGCGAAGGTGACAAGGGAGCCAAAGATTGTGAGAAACTAGGTGTGCGGCAAAGCCGACAACCTGCGAAGGATCCTGCAGATCGGCTTCGCGTCTCGGTCCAGAACGGAGGGCTCTCTCAGCGACAAGAGATGCGGGAGAGAGACACCTCGGAACGGAAGGAAAAGCTTGACTATGGCAACGTAGAGTGAGCTGCTCTGTTGTGCAGTGAGCTGCTGATGATCCGTTTGATTTCCATTTGATCCTCAGTACGGCCGACCCTTGGGGACCTCGGACACCTGTTTTTATCCAAGTGCTTGTCATCGTCGTCGCTGCTGAGCTTCCGACTAGGGCTCCGCACCGTACGTATAGCTTACGGTGATACGTACGTACGGTACGTACGATGTCCGTACCGTAGAGCCTCCAGCAGGCTCCGGAATGTGCCGTACGTATGCGGAGATAACCCGTATTGACCCGTACCGTAGTCACGTATACAGCTGTATACGGATACTACTTTGATGGGGCACGTGAATAGTTGAATCCGACTTTTTATTCTTGGACAGAAGTCGTACAGTATTCGGTACACTCAGTGTTGGAGGTAAATACTCATTCCTTTTAGAACCTGGGCATAGTGCCTGAATTTTTTGACTGAAATGACGCTGCCCCTGACTGAGCTATGTGCCAGATGGGGCAAGCAGACCTCACAGCCACGCTCAATCCGGATGGGGCTCTGGCTTTCAGATGTAGAACCCAGGCTGAGTACTGAGTACCCGAGTTTTTGAGAGAAATAGCACATAACCCATACTCCTTTTCAAGTTGATCTTCTTGAACCATATGCCAAATCAAGAAGGCCAGACTTTGTGTCCGTGTTCATAGTATATGATGTTTGCGCTCATCTTTTTGGATGGATATTCTTGTATGGTGCAAAAAGAGGTCTTAAATGTGTCAAATGAAGCGAATGCTATTGCTCTCAATACCGAAGAATAATTTGAGGCTTCTGTACCGTACGTATCACGTATTACGGCCGTACGTAACACGTACCGTACCGTAACTGGCTCGAGAAGCTTTTCTGTACGTCGTACGTACCCTTCACACTGTCCGTAAACCCGTATTGAAACACGTTCCGTATACGGTACGTACGGTGCGGAGTCCTACTTCCGACCATATAGCATCTTCCCCCGTCCGAGTTGCAACTATGCTACTGATTAGTTTGAACTCGGTCTTCCTTTGAAATTTGAGAATATGGAGTATCGCAGTACTTAACTGAAGCAGCCTGCATCAAACGAGGTCCCTCAGGCTCGTGTCGTGACCTCGTCAAGATGGTGGCTTGGAGGTTGCGGTGCGCACGGGCAAAGAGCGCGGGCATGTGCTAGAGGTGACAGGTGCCGCGCAAGAGATGAGATGGAGGCTAGATGGTGCGCAGGATGGAATATCGAAGACAGCTGCCGGTGGATCGCGGGCCCGCGTGGTCCCAGATACCTTTTTCCTGTACTTCCCGAGTTATAACCTACTTATGTATAATCTACGTGGAATTACACTGTAGAAGGCGCTCATATTGCATTTCGTTTTCATTTAGACATTGCACAGCACATAAGCTATATCTATTAGCTAGTTCCCGCTGCGCACCGAACCCGCCGCGCCTTCGAGGTATGGTGTCACTGTCGATCTCTTTTCACCAAGAGCATAAGCATATTCATGGCCAATGGCCAACAGCACACGAGTCTGTGTGCGGTAAAAGACAATTGTGTCGTCTTACTTTTTTCCTCCAAGTACCAATTTCCTGACGTCTACCGCGAGTTGGCTCCAGTGAATGCTCGGTGGGGTGAATCGGATTTTGTGCTGCCCGATGCTTGAGAGATGCTGCGAGGGACCTTTTACATAAACACAGATGCGGATTTTGAAAGTTACAGGGTGTAAGGACCGACCAAAAACTGCTATATGCACAAAGACACGGAGTGGTGTTCTTTCAAAGTCGACGGCGCCCTCCTCTATGACAAGGAGTGCAGATCGATTTTCCTGAAAGATGTTCGCAGGCAGCCGCCTGTGCAACGCAACCAGTGTTGGGAAGGAAAAGAAAAGAGGGCCAACACACCTTGTTCTTGACACGGTAGGCCTTCATTTGGTCGATGACAATTTCGATTCGGCTCCACCTGGCCTTTGATATGCGAGTATACTCTGTAACTTCATGAGGATGTTTGTTCTTGAACCCTTGAGTTTTCAGTACAGTGAATGGTACTTGCAAAATTGTAAATGTTACCGCTGTATCAAGGAATTTGAAATACAGAAGCAGATGCTTATCGAGCTTCCCAGCTTTCTCGGCAGCGGCAACTGGACACGCTAGTGCCTGATCCAAAGGACCTCGTCGGAACCGTGATGTGGGCCTCTGCATAGTACCCCGCTCCCTGAGTCACTCTGTCGAACCAGCTCAGAGGTAAAATGGCGGAAAGTAGGAGTAGATCCCATTATCACACTGCATACTTTCGATGTGTCGAGGGAGATCTCTCTCTCTCCCGACTGTGCCGAGACCCCAAGATAAACATGTACGGCAGCGTCAGCTTCAACACTCCAGACTGTGGATAGGAATCAAGCGTGAAGGTGTCGACACGGTTGCGACAACGTTAGGCTTCATGCTTTAGTTGATGGTTTTCTTTGCTTATGCAGCCGTCGGCAGCTATTGAAGCAAGCCAATGAAGCCATACTTTCATTGAGTACACCTTGGTTGAGTTGAGTTGCACACGTCACCATGAGTTTTTCTGAAAACTGCACTTCTCTAGAGACGATCCTGGGTTGTTTCGATGTTCGGCAACTGTGGATGCTGTCGCAGATATAGTAATAAAAAAATACTTGTTTCCTGTTCATAATGAGGGCAAGTCGTCTGCGCTTGAGTTCGCTGTAAGTATACTTAGATAACGAGTTTCCTAGATCCACGTCCAAGGCGGAAGTGTTGAAACGATAGGCAACGATGACCAGAGCAGCAATGAAGGGATTGGCAGCAATGGTGGCGGCGAGGACGATGCGGTATGTATTAGCAAAAGGTATCTGGGGTCCCTAAGAGTCAGCCGTACTGATGATCAACTGGGAATCAAACGGATCATCAGCAGCTCACTGCACAACAGAGCAGCTCACTCTACGTTGCCATACTTGACAGTAGTGGAAAGCGTTCTGGAACGAGGGGTCGTCAACTTCTGTACGCAGTGGGGAACCCAGGCTTCGGGAGAGAGATGAGCCCGAGAACACCCCACCCAGGAGCACAGCTCCCAAGAGCCAAAGGCTCGTGTGAAGGGCGAATCGAGGACGACCGAAAACCCCCCCAACAGGAGCTGTGCGAATGGGACAGAAAGAAAAAGAATTGCAAATGGAAGGGATGAGGATAAGACGTGAAGCACTATCCCATCCCCAGAGGTCACCAAAGGGACCAAACCATACAATCTCGCCATGAGTGAGATTAAGCGTCGACAGACGCCCGGGAAGAAATAGAGATGTAGCTGCTGAGGAGATGAAAAAGAGCACAGAAAGTGCCAGACGTGACGCGACGCGACGATGACGAAGACGAAGACAGCACCGAAGTGCAAAGACGAGACGTGACAAGACGAAGACGAAGATGTGCACCGAAGTACGAAGATAGGACGCGACGCGACGGAGACGAAGACGTGCACCGAAGTGCAAAGACGTGACGTGACGAGACGAAGATGAAGACATGCAGCCTCCAACAGGCTGTTCCGAACAACCTCAGACTCAGTGCGAGATCTGGTGCGACAGGCACCCGGCAATGAAAGGAGGAGAAGAAAGGGATGGGACGGCACCGAACAACCTCTTGGTTACAGAGGTCTGACATGTGCTGTAATAACAGCACAGATCCGGCATGAAGAATAGGACAAAAACTCGAGAGAAAATAAAGAACAGAAATCAGCTTAGCTTGACATGTGAAATCGTACGCTGGAGAGATAATCAAGAGATTGTTGCCAAGATCAAGCACAGCATCTACAAGATTGCCGAGGCATCCGGCCCAAGGATCGCTGAAAAGAGCTAGAAAGCAGACCCTTGTGGTGCCAGCAAGCAAAGGATGCAAAGGAAGACTCTCGAGCCTGAAAATCTGCGAGGCGCGCTCAGCAGCTGCAAAGATGGTGGGCGTCGCAAGCAGAGAAGAAAGAGTGCCGTCATAGCGTGACGGCATGCGGATCAGACCGGAGAGCTGCTCTCTGGTTCCTCATCTGTCCTTGTCTCCTACTCAGGCCGCCTCGCAGGCTCAGCTTGCCTGAGCTCCCACTATCTTTGTGATGAAATGCTGCTCTCGTTGATGTTCTCACTCCAACGGTGCCGGATGTTGTGGTATACCGTACTTTCCTGCGCTTTCTCCAACTGAAGCATACGCCGACCTCCTATTCGCATTGTGCAATTTCAGGCGATCTCTCTGTCAACCGTGCGCGTGTCGACAACGACCATTCTCCACTTCCCGAACGCTGGTCCATTCGACGTCCCGCACACCTTACAAAACTTGTACCCGACCTTGCGCGCGCCGAACTCGTACTTGGTCATATCGTCGTCTGACCCGCTTGAACTTTTCTGCGGTGAATTGCTAGTGTCAGCATCTTCGTGCGAGGTCGAAGTCTAGGAAAAAGAACGGGCACGGAACGCACACATTCAGATACCCTCTGTCCTCGCAAATGGAGCGATTACAATACACGACTGCATCGCGTAGATGTCCAGATGCTCGAACTCATAGCGGATCTTCTTGCAGTGGCAGCCTCCAGTGTGGTTCTTGCTCGGCATTCTCGGGCCACGGAACGGGCAGGGATTTCGGGTCTGCTGGGGGCATGGTTTGCTGGAACTCTTGATGTCCGACCTTAACCATATATACTTTGACGGTGGGAAAGGTTTATGAATACGTCCTCCTCGACTTTCGTTGGCTACCCTCGCGCCTACATCGCTCTCCCGTCAACTTTGTGCAGCTTCAGTCGTTCGAGGTCGATGCCGTCGATCGTCCGTGTGTTGACAATCACCATTCCTCGTTTCACAACCGTTGGCCCAATCGACGTCCCGCAAGTCGAGCAGAACCTATGCCCGACGTTACAGCTGCCAAACTCGTACTTGGTCATATCGGCGTCCGACCCGCTTGTGAACCTGAACTTGTCTTCTGGGGTGAATCTGGTGTAGTGTTACCGCCATCAGCGTCCGATCGAGGAAGAACGGGCACGGAACGCACACATTCAGGTACCCTCTGTCCTCGCAAATGGAGCAATTGCAGTTCACGATTGGCATCGCGTAGATGTCTGGATGCTCGAACTCGTAACGGATCTTCTTGCAGTGGCAGCCGCCGGTGTGGATCTTGACCTCGGCGTTCTCGGGCCACGGAACTGGCAGGGATTTTGGATTTGCTGCGGGCATGGTAGCTCTTAATGTCCGGCCTCGACCATATATGCTTATATACTTTGACAGTGGGAAAAGTCTGGGCAGTGCTTATGAATACGTCCTCCTTCTCGACTTCCTTTCATCACCCTTACATAGGCTTCCTCACGTTTACAAAGATTTCCCCGTCGAACTTGTGCAACTTGAGTCGTTCGAGGTCGATCCCGTCGATCGAGCGAACGTTCACAATCACCGTCCCTCGTTTCACGAACGTTGGCCCAATCGACGTCCCGCAAGTCGAGCAGAACCTGTGCCCGACGTTGCAGCTGCCAAACTCGTACTTGGACATATCGGCGTCCGACCCGCTTGTGAACCTGAACCTGTCTTCTGGGGTGAATCTGGTGTGGTATTGTCTCCATCAGCGTCCGATCGAGGAAGCAGAACGGGCACGGAACGCACACATTCAGATACCCTCTGTCCTCGCAAATGGAGCAATTGCAGTTCACGACTGGCATCGCGTAGATGTCTGGATGCTCGAACTCGTAGCGGATCTTCTTGCAGTGGCAGCCGCCGGTGTGGATCTTGGCCTTTGCGTTCTCGGGCCACGAAACAGGAAAAGATTTCAGGTCTGCTACGGGCATGGTGTACTGGAGCTCTCAATGTCCGGTCTCGTTCTTATACATAATTTTTTGACGATGGGAAAGGTATGGACAGTGCTTATGAATACTTTCTTTCTTTGGCCACCCTCGGGCTTCCTCGCGTCTACATAAATCTCCCATCAAACTTTGGAACTTCAGGCGTTCGAGGTCGAGCGTTCACAACCACCATCCCTCGCGCCGCGGACGGTGGTCCAATCGACGTCCCACAGGTCGAGCAGAACTTGTGCTTGACGCTGCGACTGCCTAACTTGTACTTCGTCATGTCAGCGTCTGAACCGCTTATAAACTTGAACTTGTTTTCCGGGAATCTGGTGTTGCCAGCGTCAGCATCCTCCTGTCATATCGAAGAGAATAGAGAATGCGCACACAGCCAAATACCCTCGGCCCTCGGAAATCGAGCAGTTGCAGTCCCCACTGGCATCGCGTAGATGTCCGGATGCTCGTTACTCGAAGTGGCTCTTCTTGCAATGGCAGCCGCCGGTACGGATTTTGACTTCTGTGTCCGCTAGCCACGGAACAGGCATGGATTTTGTGTCTACTGGAGTCATAGTTTATTGGAACACTTCACATCCTCTGATGATGGGCGCTTAGCTTCTCTTGCATTCTGACCACATCCCCACGTAGTTATGAAGGGCTTATGAATAGCTTCATAAGCTACCAAGTTCCTGGTAAATGAGCCTGGCCTTGGTGACTGCCGAGTTGTCTTGGTCATATTTTTGCAAATCCCGGTGTTCGCCGTCTGTGGGCGCATTTTCGTTCATAGTTGTCTCCGTTACAGAATATCGTCCGGCTGGACATTGCGCAACGTGAACAGTTCAGCCTGCTTTTGCAGACATTCAGAGACGACCAGTTTACAGGGTAATGCGGCCATTCTTTTTGGCAGACGAAACTTGCGTACTCTCTTCAGCTGTTCTTCGACAATCCAGGCCTACTACGTGAGCGTTCCCCGTTTGGACAACGCAGATTTCGTTGGAGTCCTGCACGTCGAGCAAGATCCATACATTGCGCACGTCAAACTTGTATTTGGCCATGTCGTTTGCCGCATCAACTCGATACTCCATCGTTTGCAATTTACAGCACCTTTTTCGACCAACTCTTGCTTCTTCCTCAACTGTCTCGGACACCCTCAGGCTGCGAGTTCACTTCAATCTCCTATCGACCTACCAGCTTCTGAATTGAGCCATCTTCGGAGTAATTGGTCTCTTATTCCTATCTTCTTTCGCCGTCTGTAGGCATTTGTGATAAAATGACGACCTCATGAAACGCTCTTCGTGAACTTTACGCTCTCCACTTGAATCCTCGTTGTATTCTATCTTTTGAACATTCAGCTCTGCAATCTCCTTTCACTTCGCTGCTCTCAGAAAGGGATTTGTTCATCAAATTCAATATTTCAGTATACAAGATCATCCTCAACCATTTCCTGCTCCTTCCTCGACTTTTTTCGGCCACTTCTGGGATCGCGCACCGAATCCTCCCCCCTTCTCAGGCTTCCTCAGATTTCACATCAAATTTGTGCAACTTGAGTCGTTCGAGGCGGATACCGTCGATCGTACGCGTGTTGACAACCACCATTCCTCGCGTCTCGAACGTTAGCCCAATCGACGTCCCGCAAGTCGAGCAGAACTTATGCCTGACATTGCAGCTGCCAAGCTCATACTTGGTCATATCGACGTCCGACCCGCTGGTGAACCTGAACTTGTCTTCTGGGGTGAATCTGGTGTGTTGCCTCCATCAGCGTCCGAACGAGGAAGCAGAACCGGAACACACACATTCAGATATTCTCTGTCCTCGCAAATGGAGCAGTTGCAATTCACCACTGGGATCGTGTAGATGTACGCACGCTTGAACTCACAGCGGATCTTTTTGCGGTGGCAGCCTGGTGTACGGGTCTTGACCTCTGCGTTCTCGGGCCAGAGAACAGGCAGGGATTCTGCTGAGGTATAGTTTACTAGAGCTTGGTTTACTGCATTTCTCTCGATGTCCAACGTCGTCCATATACTCTGACGGTGGGAAAGGTGCTTCTGAATACTTCCTCCTTCTCGACCTTTCTTTTGCCATCCTGGGCTTCCTTACATCAAATTTCTCCCATCAAACTTGAGCAACTGGAGTCGTTCGAGATCGATGCCGTCGACCGTGCGCACGTTGACGACCACCCTTCCTCGTGCCGCCCAAGTTGGCCCAATCGATGTACCGCAAGTCGAGCAGAACCTATGCGTAACGATGCAGTTGCCGAACTCGTACTTGGTCATGTCAGCCTCCGATCCGCTTGTGAACCTGAACTTGTCTTCCGGGGTGTATCTGCGTTGTTGCATCAGCGTCTTTCTGCGAGATCGAAGAGAATGGAGAATACGCACACAACCAAATGTCCTCGGTCCTCGCAAATGGAACAGTTGCAGTCCCCGACTGGCATCGTGTAAATGTCCGGATGCTCAAACTCGAAGCGGATCTTCTTGCAATGGCAACCTCCGGTATAGACCTTGACCTCTGCGTTTTCGGGCCATGAAACTGGCATCTGGGCTTTCAGGTCTGCTGCGGGCATGGCGTAGCTCTTGATTATAATGTCTGGCCTTGACCATATATATGCTCATATATGTTGACAGTGAGAGGGAATCAAGGGGCGACCTGTCAAGCGCCGGCTCTGACCCCTATACAACTGAACGAAGTAGATTACACATGCATTATTTTGGATTAATTTCTCAAAAATGCTTCAGACGGGAAAAGAGCAAATGAGAAACGTATCCCATGAAGAGTCGCGCGCAGAATAATGCGCGAGCGCTTGCACGTGACTCTGTCAATGCAGAGTTGATCTTTGATGGCGTTTGACAGGTTGCTCCTCGCTATGAATATATTACGTCCTACCAACGTCCTAAGTTTCTCGACTCTCCTCCAGCAACCTCAGGCTTCTTTCGTTTACAAAGATTTCCCATCGAACTTTAGCAACCTGAGTCGTTCGAGGTCGATTCCGTCGATTGAGCGAGTATTCACAACCACCATCCCTCGTGCCGCGACCGTTGGTCCAATCGACGACCCGCAAGTCGAACAGAACCTGTGCCCGACATTGCAGCTCCCAAACTTGTACGTGGTCATATCGGCGTCTGACCCGTTTGTGAACATGAACTTGTCTTCTGGGGTATATCTGGTATGGTTTTGCCGGCATCGGTGTCCTCCCGGGAGATCGAAGAGAATGGAGAAAACGCACACAGCCAAATACCCTCGGTCCTCGCAAATAGAGCAGTTGCAGTCCCTCACTGGCATTGCGTAAATGTCCGGATGCTCGAACTCAAAGCGGATCTTCTTGCAGTGGCAGCCTCCGATGTAGACCTTGACTTCTGCGTCCTCGGGCCAGGGAAAAGGGAGAGATTTCGTATCGGCCGGGGCCATGGTATACTGGAGCTCTTAATGTCCGGCCTCAACATATATATCCCTACCTACCTACCTATAATTGGACGATGGGAAATGCCTAGTGCAGTGCCTATGAGTACGTACTTCCTTCTTCTCGACCTTTCTTTTTGCCACCCTCGGGCTTCCTTACAACTTTCTCCCATCAAACTTGTGCAACTTGAGTCGTTCGAGCTCGATCCCGTCGACCGTGCGTACGTTGACAACCACTAGTCCTCGTGCCGCCCACGTTGGCCCAATCGACGTGCCACAAGTCGAGCAGAACCTATGCCTGGCGACGCAGCTGCCGAACTCGTACTTGGTCATGTCGGCATCCGATCCGCTTGTGAACCTGAACTTGTCTTCCGGGGTGTATCTGCGTTGTTGCCGACATCAGCGTCTTTCTGCGAAATCGAAGATAATGGAGAATACGCACACAACCAAATGTCCTCGGTCCTCGCAAATGGAGCAGTTACAATTCACGACTGGCATCGCGTAGATGTCCGGATGCTCGAACTCATAGCGGATCTTCTTACAGTGGCAGCCCCCAGTGTGGTTCCTGACCTCTGCGTTCTCGGGCCACGGAATTGGCAGGGATTTGGGGTCTGCTGTGGGCATGGTTTGGAGCTCTTAATGTCCGGCCTCACCATATATATACCTACCTATAATTGGACGATGGGAAAGGTTTGCAGTGCTTATGAATCCTTCCTTCTCGACCTTTCTTTTTGTCACCCTCGGGCTTCCTTACAACAAATTTCTCCCATCGAACTTGTGCAACTTGAGTCGTTCGAGGTCGATGCCGTCGATCGAGCGCGCGTTCACAACCGCCAGCCCTCGTGCCGGGACCGTTGGCCCAATCGACGTCCCGCAAGTCGAGCAGAACCTATGCCCGACGATGCAGCTGCCGAACTCGTACTTGGTCATGTCGGCATCCGATCCGCTTGTGAGCCTGAACTTATCTTCTGGGGCGTATCTGCGGTGTTGTCAAGCATCAGCATCTTCCTGAGAGATCGAAGGGAATGGAGAATACGCACAGACTCAAGTACCCTCTGTCCTCGCAAATGGAACAGTTGCAGTTCCCGACTGGCATCGTGTAAATGTCCGGATGCTCAAACTCGAAGCGGATCTTCTTGCAATGGCAGCCTCCGGTGTAGACCTTGACTTCTGCGTCCTCGGGCCAGGGAAAAGGCAGGGATTTCGTATCGGCCGGGGCCATGGCGTACTAAAGTTAAAACCTTTCAACGTCCGGCCTCGCTCATATATATTTTGACGGTGGGAAAATCTGGGCAGTGCTTATGACTCGATACTTTCTCCTTTTCGACTTCCTAACCCTAGTCGAGCAAGTCCTGTGTCGCCCGACACTGCGCGCGCGCTGAACTTGCTGGCCATGTCGTTTACCGAATCACCTCGATATTCTATTACTCGTACAATTACAAGACCATTCTCGACTTCTCAAGCTGCGGGTCTACTTGTTCTCTAATCCTATTCTTATCTCTCTCCCTGTCTGTGGGCATTTTGGTGGCCATCTCTGTGATAGAATGCCGACCTCGTTCAACGCTTCCGGCTGCTCGTTACTCCAACGGTGCCGTACTGGAGGTATTCATTTTCACAGACAAACGAGATTTCCAATGCCCTTCAGCTACGCAGACCTCCTATCAGCCTTGTGCAACTTCAGACGATCCAAATCCACTCCGTCAATCGTGCGCGTGTTGACAACGACCATCCCCCACTTTTGGAACGCCGGCCCGATCGACGTCCCGCACACCTTGCAGAACCTGTGCCCGACATTGCGCGCGCCGAACTCGTAATGTGCCATGTCATCGTCCGACCCGTTGGTGAATCTGAACTTATCCTCTGGAGTGTACCTGCGCATCGTCGGATCAGCATCGCCGCGATATCGAGAAATCGCGAACGCACACGTTGAGGTAGCCCCTGTCCTCGCAGATGGAGCAGTTGCAGTTCATCACCTGCGTCGCGTAGATGTCGGGATGCTCGAATTCGTAGCGTATTTTCTTGCAATGGCAGCCTCCGGTATACACCTTTATTTCTGCGCCCTCGGGCCAGGGAATTGGCAGAGATTTCGTATCAGCTGGGGCCATGGTTTATTTTCCTCGAGGACTTAAGCGGCCACAGTGCAGACCTGCCCATAATATATATCTCTGCCCTCTCCGCACGTGGGGAAATAGAGGCTGCTTATAAACAGGAGTCATTTTCGCGGACTCATGCGGAACCTTCTAGCAGGAATCCGGATCCACGGCCACGACGAAAGGGAACGACCTCCATGAAACACTTATGTAATCGTTGGTGGATAGCTTCAGCTCGTCCTCTTCTTGGATACTTCCCAGTCGCGGCACGGCTTCAGTGATCTTTGGGATCAGGGGAAGGGAAGAGTCCCCTGAGTCATGAAACTTCTGCCCGTTCGCCTGACGCCACGACAAGTCACGGCGGCGTTCAAAGACTTGCTCTGGTCAGAGGGCGCAAGCTGATGCGCAGGGAAAATCCGGGGCTACGGGGCTCTGTAGGTTCGGTCATGCCAGTTACAGCTCGTGGATGCAACCTATGCTTCAAGCCTGTTCGTTTGAACGACTCGAATGTTTTGTCAGGAGTGTCTGCTGCTATGTATCTGTTCTTCTGCCTTCGCCCGGTTAGGCTTGCCTTCGGCCGATTCCTCTCAACTTTATTGCTTGTCGGCTCATTGCCGAGCGTGCCATCGACACGCGACCGCTGGCAATGGCAATAGCTGGCAATGCAATGGATACTCAACCGGCCGACACTCAAACACAGAAATGGACTACGTACGACCGTACATACTAACTGTTGAGCTCCCGCCATGAACTGCGATCGGACGCATACCGAGCTCCACAAAAAATTGGTTTCAGGGCAATCCAGGGGACGTCGCTTGCACGGGTATCCGTTTGGCGAGAGTTAGCAAGCGGCGGCTGGTGGTTCGTGGATAGATGTGGGACTTTTTGCAAGGGAGCACTTGAGGTGGACCTCCAACCAGAGACCTCTGTACTCGGCACAACATACACGCTCGTTTCATAGTTGCGCATGATTACTTCCGTCATCGAAGCAGCCGGTCTGCAGACCAGACACCACAACTAAAGTACGCTTAGCGAGATCACTTCTTTGAGTCGTCTCGGGTCTCGTCCTTCGCTGCTTCCAATCGGCATCCAGATAACATTAGTATTCTCCCAGTCACAATCAATTGCAGGGATGCCGTGTGTGAAGACGAAGCTAGCTCGAGGCCCACATCCGGCAAGGGCGCAACCTGAGAGCCGCCTAAAAGCCGATTGCGGACGCGACGCGAGAGACGGACTGTAGCCGACACGCGGAGATTTCCAAAAGAATAGTACATATGATGCTTTCGAATATTCTATCTGAGAATCTTCGGAAACAATAAATTTAGCCGACCTTGTCTCTTGCCCCTCACACTAAGTATGCTGCGATGGGTTTCTTCTTTTCAAGAAAATTCGACCCCGCAGAGGACACGACATCCAGCAAAGAAAACGCAAGATCCGTTCCCAACCATGAGTCTGGTTTCAAGTCCCTGCGCTCGCGCTTCCTTGTACGTGTGGCCAGCGTCTATTTCTCTTGCTTCCTACCACCATGTTCTCCAGAATGCGAAGAAAGACGCACAGGACCGCGATTCACCCCCGCCGATGTTTGCTCAGGCCACCTCGGTCGCCGCGACATTGTCTCCTCCTCCTCCCGCAACCCCCATTGCAAACCGTCACCTCCAGCTCAAGCTCAAGCTTAGCTCCAGCTCACCCACCCTCAATACAAACCGAAACCCAAGCCGGACCGATCGTGCAAAGTCTGCTAACAACTCACCAACGACAAACAGGCGGTCAATGCAATCATCAGACCCGGACCAGCGGCCCACCTCTTCGCGTTCACGCGCACTGGGCACAAAAGCGTCCTCGTCATCGCTCGCATCAAGCGTCGCGACCCGTAAACCGGCAGATGCTGTCACGTATGCTCTTTGCCTTTTTGCATTCTTGCTGCATTACAACTAATGCACCACGACAGAACAACCCTTGCCCAGCGGTTGAACGAGCTTGCGCTTGCAAACTCAGAGGGCCTGCTAAAGTGAGCTCTGGACCGCGTGTATATTGTCAAAACGGCCCCTTAACGCGTGTTTCAGCGACGACGAATATCGGTTATTACGTCAAGACCTCTTCCAGCGCTTTGCGAGCACTACAACAGTCCCCACAGAAGCTCCAGTCGTTCCGCTTGCGTCGTCCTCGCAGAACTTGAGGCCGCGAGCTTCTGTCCGCGCCAATGGTGCCACTATACCCGCAGACAAACGACGTGAGTTATGCACGCCACAAATTTTTCAATAATTAACATTCCACGCCAGAATCAATAGACTCCAGGCGACTTTCAATATCTACCTCATCTAATTTCTATGTCGAGAAGCCGCGCACTCCATCTGTACACTCCCGCACCTCCATGACTTCGGGTGTCGCTAGTTTCTTCCGTCGTGCAACAGGTCGCAATTCTTCGCATGATTACAGTGATACGTCCAGTATATTCACTTCGTACTCCAAGCGCCTCTCCAAAAAGAACAGCGCCTCATCTCTCGGCACAGACCGGGGCGACTCGGTGTCCATCTCCTCTCGTCCCACCAACAACCACCTCAGCTCTCCGACGGAGCCGAACAACCCTCCGGCATCCATACGATCTGTGCGGCGTCTGCCCACACCTCCATCCTCCTTCCCCACGCGATTACCTGGCGTCGAGAGCCGATTTGCCGGTGTCGGGTCAGAATCTCCGACGGAAGGGGATACGGAATCCGTTGCGGCACTTCGGCGCGAGATCCAAGCCGTCGAGGCGGAGGCGCGGCGGCTCATGGATGCCTTCAACGGCCTTGAGCTCACCACGATCACCAAGCGGAAGCGCACCGCGCTCACGACCCCGCGCGACTCCGTTGCAACGCTCGTTCCTGAGGCACGGGTGTCGTTTGCGCGCTCGCGGCGGGGCTCGGACGCAGCGGAGCGCGACGGCGATGCGATGTCATTACGGTCTGCGACATCCGCGGGGACGACGCCCTCAATGACGAGCCGGCGCGCGGCGAGCACACATCGGAGCGGTGGGAGCGGCGGGCTGAAGGCACACGGGCCAGCGGTGCACGCCGCGGGGTTCGTGTCGAGCCCGAGCTCATCACGCGTGGGGTCGCTGCACAGGAAGAACTCGGGCTCGAGCTTCGGGAGTACGCACACGGGCTCGCGCTTAGGGATCGGCGCGCACAGACAGGAGCCAAGCATCTCCTCTCACTCCCCCACGTTGACGAACGGGAACGGCAGCTTGATGGTCCCGCCCGTGCCACCACTGCCGCTGGGCATGTCGCTCGGGCAGATGGGCAGCACGCCAAGTTTGTCGCGGAGTACGGGGCACCTCCCCCATGGGCATCGTGCGCGAGGACGAGGCGGTGCTCACCGTCGACCTCGACGACGAGCGCGAGTTTGGGATCGAAATGGAGGAGCTGCGGCGGAAGCGGGAAGAGGTTGCTGCGCGATATGAGACAAGGCTCGAGTATTTGCGCGCAAAGTTAAAGGGCGCGGAGTTACATGAGAAGCTTTTGTCCAAGTAGGGACTCCGGGAGCTGTTGGGCTAGGCGTATTGGTGTGTTTAATTTGACGGTTGTAGGCTTGCTTGGTTTCTAACTTGTGTCTCACGGATAATGGACATCTGGGGACGTTGGAGTTGCTGTACCTCCGCCATGAACTTGATTTGTAACAATATTGCTGAGAGGTGCGTTGAGCGGGCAACACTACACAACGGTGGACTTCAATCCGGATGAGTCGTCAATTCGACATTCTGTCTCAAACCAGAAAACGCAAGTAGGCGGAACGGTGCCTTGCTGTCCGAAACCTTCCACCGCTCTGAAACTCTAGATCCATGATATCCTCTGCGGAAGTGCACAGGTCTCAGGCGAAAGCGTGCAAGTCTCAAGACGGATGTGCGCGCTCCACCGCGCTCCATCAGATTCTGTCTGCGTATAAAAGCAGGCCTAACCTTGCTCAGAAAAAATATTCAGCTGCTCAGCTCGAATACACTTTAACGACCTCGCCTCTCGACCTCATTCACGACCCCGCCACGACCCGTTCTACGATTTGCACAAACCCAATTTTACAACTTCAGATTAACACGATGTTGACCCACTACATTCCTCTTGCTGTGGTCTCTACTCTGTCCGTCATGATGCGACCCGTCGGCGCATCACCTGTGGGCGGGCTCGGCCTCGGGGCGACTGCGACGGTGACGGTCACCGTCACTCCGTTGTGCAGCGCCAGCGCGTTCCCTGTCCCGTCAGGCAGCGCTGCGATTTCCCCCATCCCGATCGTGCCGTCCGCGGTCAGCGCTGGCAACGGGGCGCTCTCATCTGCGGCTTCTGCTGGGGGTGCTGCTTTCTCCAGTGTTGGACTCGCAGCATCGGGTGCGCTCTCTAGCGCACTTGCCGTGCCTTCTTCGATTGTCAACTCTGCTACGTCCCTCGCCGCTGGAGCCGCCTCTTCTGCGGCTTCAGCTGGGAGTGCTGCTCTCTCCGGTGTAGCCGCTGTGCCTTCCTCGATCATCAACTCTGGGACCTCCTTCGCCGCTGGGGCCGTCTCCTCTGGCGCTTCGGCCGCCAAAGGCGCCGCGTCGTCTGCTGCCGTGATCGTCGGCGGGGTCGAGGCTTCTGCTGTCGCGGGTGCCGGCGGCGCCCTGTCTACTGCAGCAGCCATTCCATCGACCGTGGCCAGCGCCGCTCTCACTGTCGGCTCGTCTACGGCAACTTCCACCACCGACCTCGTAGCCGCTGTGGGAACCGCAGTCGACAGGCTTGTCAATTACATCAACAGCGTCGTCGCCAGCGCGTTTTCGACCCTTAGCCTCGGTATCCAGGTTAACACATATAACTGAGAATCGTGATCGCCTGTTTAACGTATTTCCAGAACGTTGCGGACCAGTTGGATGACCTCGTCACCGCAGTGGTCATGGCCCTCGATGACCTGGTACGCCGTGTCTCCATATTCTGATTAAATAAGCACAAAATCAATTCTTTCCACAGAGCACCATATCTACCACCCTGACCCAGGCTCAGCTGAATGCGTTTAACGCGTATATTTCACAGCTCCAGACTTCGGTAAACATTTTTTTTACCCCCGCCGCATATACGGGCAATTCACACAATTACTCAGGTAAACAATTTGAAGAAACTTCCTCCCCCCGATCGCAGCTGCCCTGAAGCCTTTGGTTAAGCCGCTCCAGAACTCTGCCAAATTTTCGGGCAGCGTGGCCGCATCGGCCGCATTGAAGATTTTGGCGCTGTAAACACCTTGATTTCTTTGCCTTCATTTCGCTTGTACTTTCGCATTTAGAGCTGCGTTTTATGCGCTTACTTCTCATGTACACATACTTCGTTTTCTGAAAAATCAGGAACTTGGGACGGTTGATACCTCCAAATCGAGCGAACAAGATTGCTGGATGAAGACAACAGATTGCTCAACATCTTGCGATTTTTAAACCCTTTTTCTCGTTACGGCCTCCTTGGTTCAGGATTTTCCACGGTTCCAACGTTTGTTGAGGTCCTACATGATCTTGTCGTCGAAGGGAATTATTTTGCCACGTCGCGTACGACCGCAGTACCTGAGTTGGAGTAGGAAATAGTGGAGCAATTCCATCATGACAGCCTCCAGTCAATAGACAATCAGTACCTTGCTCCCAATCATGGCGGGGTTTGAATGAATACTTATCGATGTCGAAACAATGCAGATCTCACAACCCCAGGATGCGAGGCGTTCGCATAGATGCCATGCCATGTGATTCATGCACAGAGAACTCTCGCAAGCAACCATGGATTCACATTTCTGGGAAATGACAAGACTAGGTCTGAGCCATCTATCTCATAGCATCTCGTGCAATCTCAGCTGTTGTAGGAACGGCGAATTGACAAGTCGCTTTCGCAAGTCGTAAAGTTGCAAATGGCTCCGGACTCCCGTCGGTGTGAGGATTAGAATCCATCTGTGACTGCTGCTTGGGTCGAGAGTTGCACTGGAACGACTTTCTGCATATCTAAAGGAGATTTCGGCGTCTGTAAACGTGGACCACCATACAAATAATTGGATAGCAGGGTGACGAAGGCCGAAAAGCCATGTCGAGTCCGATGATAGCATAATGGGCCCAAAATCGATAGTATAATCATCGACAGTAGCACATTTGATCCAAAATTGAAGGGAGACGCAGCGGTATGAGTAGCGTCGATGGCGCGATTGGCTGAAAATTGAGAGGATAAGCAAGCGCGGTTAGCCAGAATCAAGAAAATAAGTAGTCTAAGCGTCGATGACATGAGTATAAGCAGTAGAAGCAGCATAACGCCGATTGTAAATGGAGAGGAGAGCTCAACTGGCCAGGGAGGTAGGAGTATAAAAAGGTCGGGTCGTCGTGCAGGACCAGTCATCTTTCGCTGCAGCTCCCTGGACCTTGAAGTGTACCGTAGTGGGCTCAGAGTCTGAAAAATCTTTCTCGAGCACATCGTCGAGAAAGGCATCCAGGAACAAACAAAATTCGATAACTATGCCATGGCTCAAAAATGGGAGACGAGAAGAAAATTCGCGAGACGCGATGGACGCGCCGTTCAACTTCAAGGGCAAGACAAATGATCAACAACGTAAACACGGCGTCTATCTGTAAGCGCCGTGAGGCCCCGGGAAGCTCCGCCAAAGGATGGTCCGAGCGATCAAATCCCAAATTTTTTCACGTATTTCGCTGATCTTGCACTCAATCCTCTCCAGATTTGTTGATTATAGGTAGGAGGTTCGACCGACGGCCGAGATCTACCTACCCATATACTTTTTACCCCAGGAATCGCACCATAGGCGTGGATCAGTGATTGGGTTTTTGAGGGCAAGTTTGGGAGAAAAAATTACAAAAACGGCCGTAGTGCCCCGGGCTCTAAAGTCATGGGTATTTTGACCGTCGGAGGTTGTTCTAGGACCCTTTCCGCAACTTTCTACCGCCTCAGAAAAAATCTAGCGATCAAACCCGCTCGGCAAATTTTAGTACGGCGTCGGACCATCGTTTGGCGGAGCTCCCCCGCGTACCGTGCTCTCATCTCATCTTATCTCTCACTCAGTCAAAACTAAGTCGACTCGTGCCTCGTTAGCTTGAGCTCTCGCGTAGCTTGCAACGACATGTAAGCTAATACCGAACAGAGATGGAGTTCAACTCGGACGGCCCAGCTAGACATTCTGTCTCAAACCCTGGCTCAAAGCAGAAAACGAGCGTGCCGAACAATGTCTGACTATCCGATACCTTCCGCGACTCTGGGGCTCTCGATCTATGATATCCTCCGCGGAAGTGCACAGGTCTCAGCACATCCTCAGCGGATGCAAGTCTCAAGACGGATGTACGAGTCCCGCGCGCTCCACCAGACTCTGTCCACGTATAAAAGGCGGCCTAACCTTGCTAAGAAAACCATTCAGCTTCTCAGCTCGAATACAATTCAACGACCTCGCATCCCGAGCTCATTCACGACCCTGCCACGACCCGTTCCACGATTTTCACGAAGCCAATTTACAACTTCAGATAACACGATGTTGACCCACTACATTCCTCTTGCCGTGGTCTCTACTCTGTCCGTCGTGATGCGGCCGGTCGGCGCATCACCTGTGGGCGGGCTCGGTATCGGGGCGACTGCGACCGTGACGGTCACTGTCACCCCGCTGTGCAGCGCCAGCGCGCTCCCTGTCCCGTCAGGCAGCGCTGCTATTCCCCCGGTCCCAATCGTGCCGCCCGCGGTCAGTGCTGCCAACGGGGCTTTCTCATCTGCGGCTTCTGCTGGGGGTGCTGCTCTCTCCAGTGCTGGAGCCGCAGCATCGAGCGCGCTCTCCAGCGTAGCTGCTGCGCCTTCTCCGATTCTCAACCTTGCCGTTGGGGCCGCCTCTTCTGCGGCTTCTGCTGGAGGTGCTGCTCTCTCCAGCGCTGGTTCCTCAGCGTCCAGCGCGCTCTCCAGCGTACTTGCTGTACCTTCCTCGATTATCAACTCTGGGACGTCCGTCGCCGCTGGGGCCGTCTCTTCTGCCGCTTCGGCCGCCAACGGCGCCGTGTCGTCTGCTGCCGTGATCGTCGGCGGAGCCAAGTCTTTTGCTGTCGCGGGCGCTGGCGGCGCCTTGTCTACTGCTGTCGCCCTTCCATCGACCGCGACCAGCGCCGCTCTCGCTGGCGGCTCGTCTACAGCAGCTTCGGCTACCGACCTCGTAGCCGCCGTGGGAACCGCTGTCGGCAGCCTTGTCCATTTCCTCAACACCGTCGTCGCAAGCACGCTTTCAGCAGCCCGCCTCAGCATTCAGGTAACTACCTAGAGCGAGCTGTAAATCGTGATCGCTCACTTAACCTATTTCTAGAACGTAACTAGCCAGCTGGGTCCCCTCGTCGACACAGTGGTCACTACCCTCAATAACCTGGTACGCCGTTTCTCGATACTCTGATTTAGTCAGTGCTAAATTAGTTCTTTCTGCAGAGCACCATCTCTGCCACCTTGACCCAGGCTCAGCTGAGTGCACTCAACGCCTATATTTCGCAGCTCCAGACTTCGGTAAGAGATTTTTTTTTTTACCTCAACCGCATATACGAGTATCTCACACAATTACTCAGATCAACAATTTGAAGCCCGTTCCTACCCAGGTTGTAGTCGCCCTTCAGCCCTTGGCTGTTGCGCTTCGGAACACTGCCAAATTTTCGGGTAACGTGGCTGCCTCGGCCGCATCGGCCATTTCGGCTCCGTAAACGCCTTGGTTTCTTCGCCTTCATTTCACTTGTATTTCCACATTTAGAGCTGTGTTTCATACGCTCCCCCGTGTATATGTACTTTGCTTTTCTTATGAATCAAAATTCCATGTCGATCGAACGAGATTGCTCGATGAGGATGAAAGTTTGCGCAAGATCTGAACAACTCTTTCTCCTCACAGCTCTTTTGGGGAAGAGGCAAGGACAGGTACTTCAGTGAAAACATCAAACCAAGCACTACAACTACAACTACGCCCTCAAGACTTGCAAACGTGACTCGACAGCAAAGGAATACAACGGTAGGTATTGGCTGTCGTGGAGATGATCCTATTTGCGACCTCCGAAAGTACATATTCGTACTTGAACGCATTCCGCTGCCTAACTACGCATCCTGCAGGGTCCAACTCAATGCACCAACACTGCCTGGAATTGTTGAGGTCCATGGCGCCTCACTCTTCCCCTCCTCGGATCGACTCAAGATGAAGCCCTCCTCACTCGCAACCGTGAATTCATCTTCGAGAACCCATACACCATCGTTTGTTGACCCCGCAAACTGCGTATTGCCCGTTGGTGATGATGTGACGAATTGCAGTCTTTTGTGCTTGGGGCCCTGCTTCCCCTCCAATGAAGATGTTTCGGAGTTGGGAGAATGGAAAAACTAGTATACTTTGAGGACGGGAGGGGGAGATGGAGGTTCAAAATTACCTGAACCCAAGAGCCAACGGGTGGAGCGGACATGGACCTCAGCGCTATGGTCCCACGCGATGGGTCACCGGACATTATTGAAAACATTTGGTGTGGCTGCCGAGCGAGTCAGCTTCATACAAAAAAAAAAAAAACATGAGACTGACTTTCTCGTCCCGAAGTGTTGCCAACGCGAACTCATTGCTATCTTCGAATAAACCAACCGTCTCGGATCTGAGGTCGACACCAGCTGCCCGGATCGCCGACAACAATAGCTGGGTAGGATTTTTATTATCGAGTGATATGACAAGGTTTCCCTCGGCTCTGGAGACAACAATGAGAATCGTCCACATCGAGTAGGACGGGTTTACTTTGAAACAAGCATCGGTGGGCAAAGGGGCTCCATGCCATGAAAGGTTACTTGAGTTTCAGGTCGGGGGTGCTTCAGAGCCAGACCGACGGCGCCTGTTCCATAAATTTTATCGCCTTGAAACAGAGTGACTGGTCTTCCGGTAATGAAAGGCGTCGGGGCGGCAAACAGGCCAAGCTATATGTATCATATTTGAACATGGTCAGAGCAGTTGTGAGATATACCAACTTTTGTCGCGCCAGGGAAATGCGCCAGAGCGTTGGTAAGCCCTTCCGGAGCCGCATCCGTAAAATAGATGATTGACCCGATGCCGTCTGGACTTGAACAGAACGAAGGTTCACCACGTATTTCCCGACTCCGAAAAATCCTTACTTTAGAGACTCCAAGCCGGTTGGAACCTTAATATTGGTGGAATTTTGATCCCAGACAGCTCCCCAGTCTATCTTTCCCGAGGGAAAATCTTGGTTCAGGACATCACTCTGTGAGTCTTTATGCCGGAAAGAGTGCTTTCGCCCAACTTGCGGAGACGCTCTTCCAGGAATTTCGGAGCGAAATGGAAAGCAAGTATTTGGCTTGAATAAGGCGAACGAGCAGGCCAAAAGGCCATCATCATGGGCAGCCAAAAGGCCCGGAGAGGCAACCGATGCTTCGCGTCGAAAGACTAGTTATATTTTGAACCAGTTCAGCAAGCTCGGACGAGGAGGCGTCGCCGGGCGATAGAGCAAACAACAGAACGTGGTCTTTGGTGAAAAGTCCAGATTCGCGGGAAAGCTTGCGTAGTAAAAGTGCCGGGGACCGTGTCAATATCGTGTTGAAGTACATCAGCACTTGCTATTTTGTAGACAGACGCGTCTAGAGCCCACGCGACTTGGTGCTGTTCAAGCCGAAATGGGTGTGACCATTGTGACAGGCGCGTTCGCACCCACAACTCTCATGGCTAGGACTGTGGCCGACGATAATCCTTCCCTGCTCTGGATAGTGTAGGTTGCATAGCAATCCTCTATGTTCACTCATAAATCCTGGTTTCAGTATCCCATCCGTTCTCCTCGTCTCCGGCTACTTTGTCCGCAAATGGTACCTCGCGCGGAGATTGCGAGTTCATGGAATCGGCAAAGGAGGTGTGCATTCAACAGAGCTTCTCGTATACATCTCACAGAAGTAACATAGCTCCTGGTTTCCAAACCAGCGTTCGCAAAATCCGCGTCCCGCCTGAGCTCATGGCCCGTATACGAGCAGGAGAAGATGTCAGCCCGGACGAGATTGCCGCTGCGTCCGCGCGCATGGAAGCGGAGGAGAGAGGGGAGTCGGTTCCGGAACCCACGAAATCCAAGAAGACAGAATCGAAAACAAAATCCAAAGCAGTCGTGAACGACGTACCATCTGATCCAGCCAACGAGTGGTTGCCTGAAGGGATCACTGCTCCCAAAAAGCGTGCAAAGGGAAAGAAGAAGTGATCTTGGTTCAATTTCCTCCCACTTCGTCGATACAATTATTTATCAAGCACTATTCAGGCACTGCGAGTCTCGAGAATTGCTACTGCCGTTCCATCCCCTTGCCTTTGCATTCTCCTCCGAACTAAGTGCTCCTCCCATCAAACTTGAACAACTTGAGGCGATCAAGGTCGATGCCGTCAATCGTGCGCGCGTTGACAACGACGCATCCTTGTTTGGTCGCCGCGGGACCAATCGACGTGCCGCAGGTCGAGCAGAACTTGTGGCTGAATCTGCCTTTCCCGAATTCATACGTGGTCAGGTCGTCCTCCGATCCACTTGTGAATCTGAATTTGTTTTCCGGAGTAAAGCTAGGTACGTTATCAGCGTCTTTCTGCGAACTTGCCAAGAAACGAACACATTGAGGTACCCTCTATCCTCGCAAATTGAACAGTTGCAGTTCATGACCGGCATTCCGTAGACGTCTGGATGCTCGAACTCATAGCGTATCTTTTTGCAGTGGCAGCCCCCTTGGTGAACCTTTATTTCTGCGTCCTTGGGCCAAGGAACTGGGAGAGAGCTTGTTTCAGCTGGTGCGGCCATGGTCGTTTCTGGTGGTTTGGTATGTTGAAATATCCTCAGTGAGTGAGTTCTTTTAAATTCTTTTCACCAGTATTTGCACGGGAAAAAACCTTACAGCTTATGAACTCCGACCGAATTCTTATGAATCAATCCTCGTCAAACGTGACGATTTCTTATGAACCCCGAATCCTCACCGAACTTGAAACGGCTTGCGCGGGCTACCTTGTTTTTTTTCTGTCTTGTCTTCGACGAGGTGTCGATCCTTTTTAGGCTCTTTGTGGATGATTTCCCAAATTTTGGGACACTGCCACTGTTTCTCCTGAATTCGTTAGTTCCCAATAGCAAAACGCTTGCCATCGCTCTTTCTGTCCTCCAGTGGTCTCATCCATGATCCATCTTATCTGACCGCCCTCAAGACGACACGTGCAACACCGATTGTGGGTACAGTGACTCAGAGCGCATTTACGTCCGACTCGGACAAAACGCCGCAATGACTGTGCCGATGGCTAAAGGGTACCATGGTAGCTTTCTTCCCGTCGCATCCCCGGGCCATATTTTGGTACTCAACGTCTCTGACAAATATATCTTCTTGAATCTATTCATGTGCAATTGACGTATGCTCTGACCCATGGTTGCCCTGTGCCGACTCCGCGCGTCATACTGTGGGTCACCGTGGCCACGAATTCTTCCTTTACATCCGACCTTTGATTCTTCATCTGCGAACCAGTCGTTGAATTCAGCCAGATTCAGCGGACCCGTCGCCCTCCATCTGGTCTGACTTTCCGCCGCGCCGATGGGGTATTTTTTTGCAGCGTTTTGAATCATGAAACTCAGTCTCCATCCTTCTCTTTTTGGTTCACACCAGCACGATAGCATTTCCTTCGGTATATTCCCATTTCTAATAGCACACAGCGCGATGTTGTAATCTCAAGTCCGAGACCGTGAGTAGATTTGGATCTTTCCGCAGCAGCTGAACCGCATGTCTGAATTCCGCAGCGTACAGTTCAATTTAAAAGAGAAAGCTTGGCAGATATTCATCACCATCCGGCTGCATTGAGCTCAACAGCTTGCTGAGCCCCCGTTCCGAGCTCTGCAAACCAGTCTGTCGGTTCTGCAGTGAGGATAGGTTGAGGTTGGAGCGCGAAGCCGCGTTGAATCATCATGTTGTATCGATTCTATGATTAAGAATTAGTAGTAATGATACACTCCGTAAATAAGCTTATTTTTTTTATTGTCCGTGTAAGCCCACTAAGCGTCAATCGTATGCAATGGAGGCTCCCAGTCATCGCCAAAACGGCGTTTAAGCAAGTCCTTTATCGAGGATATCCGTGTTACGCGGCATTCTTGACGCTCTCTCCACCATGCCCACGACCAGCGTGCATTGCTTGCCCAAATCTCGCGCATTGACTGACGCTCAGATGGCGTCGCGAGCCAGAATTGGTAATAGAACCAGTCCCCGCCACAATTACCCAGAGAGCTGTCATCGACGACAGGCAGAATGCCTTTGTGTGCCGGCGCGTCGGGGTCGTCTATCCAGACTGCGATGACGCGCGACGGGAAAAGGAGGAAAATCGCGTTGATCAGAGTTTGATCCTTTCCGACGAAGAGGTCCAGGTTGAGGTAGTGATCGTGGTACGCGTAGAACGTGTAGCGCCACCACGCCACGGTGCTCGGGGAGCCGCCAAAAAAAGAGCCTGCAAGACTATAAATAGACTGCGTAAATTTGCTGAAGAGATCTGCACCTTCGCTGAACTCCGTGTCAACGGGGCCATGATCCTGAACCCAATACCGCATGGTCGGATGCGGTACACCAGCGATGGGAAAGAATAGCAGGTCCGCGGTATTCATTCCGGAGAGCGTGCTACCCTCTTGCCACAATTCCTGCACCCTGCGTGGATCAGGCCACTGCGTGTATTTGTGAGTGGACCTGAAGCTGCCCGCGTCATTCCAAAACGCGTAATCGTACGCCTGGCCGACGCGTAGAAGGTTTCGAACACCTTCGTCAAGAAAGAAGGGCTTTGCGTTCCACACAGCATAGAGCTCGGGTGAATGTCGAAAGCGCTCGCGATCCTGTAACATGCGTTATGTATATTCGCGTTGCCGACATTGATAATGAGCTCACCTGCTGGTGCATCTTCTGATAGTGGTCTTGATACATATTCAGCGGGGCGATCCCGAACGGTGAGGAATATGTGGTGTTGACTGTGATGGGCAGGTCTCCCCGACATTTTCTTATCATGGATTCCATCTCGGGGGGCGCAAAGAAATAGATGTCGGTGGTGATATGTTGGAGAAATTGCGACAACCACCACTCGTAGTCGGCCATGGTGTGCTTGGATTTTGAAAGAGGGAAGAACGCGGTTACGAGAAGGATTTTGGGCAGAGAGCTTCCATCGAGTTCAGTTGCATTGGGCGCAACCGGAGCGCTGGGGCTGGCAACGGCGAAGGGTTGGTCCAATACTATACTGTCGTCGGTGTGTGTCTGGAATGAGAAAAATACGAGGAGTCCGACAATGCAAGGAATAAGGAGCCATAAGAATCGGCTCCGCCAGAGAGCGGACATGGAGAAAGGAAAGCCTGTGTACTGCGCATTTGAAAGGGGATTCGGATTTACATAAATTAGGAAACGAGAAACGGTTTCAAGCAGGCTTACGTATTGAATTCGGCGTCTATCCTGTTGATCGGCTTTCGGAACATGCTGCCTGTTAATTTATTTCATGGTTCATGCCGCGGCCACCTGGCGTCTGCCTGGAGACAGTTGCAAGCTGGAACCGAGCTGGAGGCCCAAGTGAGATAAAATTTTATATTCCTTGAACAGGGCCTACCTCCCAAGGTAAGTATCTCTGCCAATTTTGCTCTGTTTTGCCTTGCTGCAAGGAGCTGCTGGCAGCAGCATACCCACTGTCGAACACCCTGCACCGCCGGAGCAGTGGACATCAGTGCCCATCTTCATCCGGTGCTCGCGCGCGCTCATATTTGATTGGATCAGTTATTTCTTGCGACCATCACTCAGCGCTCAGCGTTTAGTCGCCTGTCGCGAAGTTTGGTGCACTGTTTCGGTGCAGTCGGGCTTGCCATCGAACTCATTTATCCTCCTCCTCCAAGATTATTATCCAGTCTAGAACAGAGCTTGGCCAATCTATCAATCTCGAAAAAAAAACGCAATTGATGCATACCTTCGTTGTTCAAATCCTTCTGGTTTCGTGCGCTGGCCGCCCTCGTAGCCGTTCAACACATTTCCTAAAGAAGGGAACCCTCGGACCAATATGTTGCCTCCAAGTCGGCAGGTCCCGAGCCCATTCCTTCTCGGGCGTTACCTGATTGTTCTGGTACTGATGTTCTGGCCTTCTTGAAGACTGTGGCTTTGGATTTGGCTCTCCAAAAACAGGGACCAAGCCCATGGATCCAAAAGCCAGAAAAAGGCAATGGCTTTAGCCGTGCTTTTATTGCTTTTGGCGAAGATTTGTATGATCTTTTTTGGCTTTGGCTGGACCAAAAGTTCAAGCCAGCTTGACTAAGCTGGGACCCTCGTTTGGCTTCATGTTCGCCTCTGGTACAAAAGCCAAAATCCGGCTTGGTGGACTTTCTGGCCTGTAGCCAGAACGTCACTATAGCATTTCTGGCCTTGAGGCTATTTTTCTATGCTGTTTGCCAACATTCGACAGGTATCTTTCCTTCCTTCCTACATGAAGACCTTGCCGGGTTTGCGAGATGGTTGAGTCTTCTTTCAGCAATCCCAGATCTGAACGAGCGAGTCAAAGTCGAGGTTCCGCAAAGCAGTGGGTGGCCTAGTATCATTCATTGGCCGTCGCGGAGAAGGGGAATCTGCTGAGAGATGATGTGCCGACGTCCTCAGGAAACTGAAGTAGAGAGGAGGAAAGATGCTGCAACGGTGAGAGGTGACATAGAAAGAAGCATAGGAGAACACGAGCGACATCTTATGAGAATTCCTTCATGTCGTTGTCGATCAGGACGGAATGTGTAAAACCTCGGTATTTCCACAGTAATCGTCCTGTAGTAAAACGTTGTGTACATCCGCAAGTGTTCAGTGAACGACGTTCCGCGTAGAAATTCAACCAACTACATGTATTCCCTTCCTTTTTTGTCATTTTTTGGCGCAAAACGGCTCGACGTTGATGTACGACAAGTGGTGTCAATGGAGAGGATGAAGGTAAACTGCGACAAGAACTTCAATATCACTCATCTGCCAACTGATAAAAGATTTCGCACGCCGGGACCCATTCAATCCGGCCGAGAAGGCCATTCAATTCTGGGACCTCGAGATGCTCGGGAATGCAAGATACTTAATCCGCCGAAACACGGCTGACAAGGCATCGGACTCCAATAGTTAAACCTGCGCCGCGAAGTTACTTGCCAGTTATTTGACTGCCTCTCATTTTTTCGCGGGTTGGTAGCGTGTGGATAAAGAGCTACCGGTTTGATGCGGAAAATAAAAGAACGTCGAAAAAGGACCAAGCCGAAGATTGTAGGCGCAGACGGCGTGAAGCACGAGGAGGAAAGCATTGGCGTGCTCGTGTCGGCAGGCGACGCGTCGACAAGCGGGCACAGGCCGAGCACCAGTATTAATAGAAGACGTTCCATGGATCCGAGTGAAACCATTCAGCACAAATAACGCGCACTTTCAAGTCCACCAAACGCGTCGAGTGTAACGCTCCATACCGTCCAGCTCGAACACCAAACGTAGAATGGCGCTGAAGCTATCAAGTCTTTGTCGGACGAGACTGAAGCTCAGCTTCGTCAGAACACAAGAGATTTTGCAAACTAGGAAAAGATCGAATTGCCAGAAAAAAGTTGACAACTTTTGCTTCCGGCTGATCGAGGATCTTGGGTGTGCCAGCGCATTGAGCACAACTGAGGTTGTTACGATACACCAAATGAATAAAATCGGCGACACATGGACATCGAGTCAGACTCGGAGACTGTCCGATGAGAACCGAAGGTAGAGCCATAAGAAAGAGCCATCAACGTTGCAAAGTTGAAGCGGTGACGCATAGATTTGGTTTCGCTTCGGCTTTATAGGCTTTACTCAAGCTTTACTTGCACCACCACCATGCTCACAAGGCAGGCCCTCAGGCGTCTGCCAGCTGCTGCCGCAAGGCAGTCAGCCCAACTGCAGCGCTCGCTGGCCGCCGTCCCGAAGCGTGAGCTAGCAACGGCAGCTCCGCCGTCACCCAACGATCCGTTCGCGAACGGCACAAATGCGTACTACGCAGAGGAAATGTACAGACATTGGCGGCAGGACCCCAAGTCGGTGCATGTCTCCTGGGATGTCTATTTTTCTGGCCTCGACAAGGGCCTTCCAAGCTCCCAGGCGTTCCAACCACCACCTCGTCACTTCCCGGTTCCGGCCGATGGCGCTCCGGCCTTGCACGCAGGCGGTGGGGGTGAACTTGACGACCATCTCAAGGTCCGTCATGTTTTTTTTTCGACCGGTGCATTGTTTACAACTTTCGTTGTAGGCCCAGCTACTGGTCCGAGCATACCAAGTGCGCGGACACCACGTCGCGGATTTGGATCCTCTAGGGCTTTTGGACGCTGACCTCGCTGATTATCAACCTCCGGAACTTGAGTTGAGCCATTATGGCTTCACCGAGCGCGACCTCGACAAACAGATTACGCTTGGGCCCGGTATCCTGCCCCACTTCGCCAACGAAGATAGGAAGTCGATGTCCTTACAGGACATCATCAAGCTTTGCAAGCGAATCTACTGTATATTTTTTTTCGTGCACTGCAAAATTTGACCTGACGTACTTCGCTAGGCGGTGCCGTCGGAATTCAGTATGTTCACATTCCCGACAAGGAACAGTGTGACTGGATCAGGGAACGCGTTGAAATCCCCAAGCCTTGGAATTACACGGTTGACGAGAAACGCATGATTCTTGACCGACTCATCTGGTCCGAGTCGTTTGAGAAATTCATCGCCAGCAAGTACCCCAACGAGAAGCGTTTCGGGCTTGAAGGCTGCGAGTCTCTCATTCCTGGGATGAAAGCGCTCATCGATCGTTCGGTTGATCACGGTGTTAAGCACGTCACCATCGGTATGCCGCATCGTGGGCGTCTCAACGTCCTAGGCAATGTCATCCGGAAACCCATCGAGGCCATTTTGAACGAATTCTCTGGCAACGTAGCTGACGATTCACCCGCTGGAGATGTGAAATACCATCTTGGCGCAAACTACGTCCGGCCCACTCCCTCTGGAAAGAAGGTTTCGCTTTCGCTCGTCGCCAACCCGTCGCACTTGGAAGCCGAGGATCCAGTCGTACTCGGCAAGACTCGTGCCATCCAACACTTCGAGCAGGACGAGACCACTCACACCACGGCACTCGGCATTCTTCTTCACGGTGATGCTGCGTTCGCAGGCCAAGGCATCGTCTACGAGACCATGGGCTTCCACAATCTCCCCAGCTATGGTACCGGAGGCACCATCCACCTCATCGTAAACAACCAGATTGGTTTCACCACTGACCCACGTTTCGCTCGTTCGACCCCCTACCCGTCCGACATTGCCAAATCCATCGACTCGCCCATTTTCCACGTGAACGGTGACAACGTCGAAGCCGTCAACTTCGTTTGCCAGCTCGCCGCTGACTATCGTGCTAAATTCAAAAAGGACGTTGTGATCGACATTGTGTGCTACCGCCGCTACGGACACAATGAAACCGACCAGCCGAGTTTCACGCAGCCCCGGATGTACAAAGCCATCGAGAAGCAGCCGACGCCCCCTTACCCAGTACGCCAAATTCTTGACTGGCCGTGGGACCTTCACGGAAAAGGACATCGAGGATCATAAGAAGTGGGTCTGGGGCATGCTCGAGAAGGCTGCTGCCGCCGCGAAAGACTATGTCCCCACGAGCAAGGAGTGGCTCTCCGCTTCATGGCAAGGATTCCCGTCCCCCAAGAAGCTCGCCGAGGAGACCTTGCCCACCCGCTCCACCGGCTCCGACGAGGCTACCCTCCAGCGTATTGGCAAAGCCATCTCGACGTACCCCAACGGCTTCACCCCGCACCGCAACCTCGCGCGTATTCTTGCTACGCGCGGGAAGACTGTGGAGGAGGGTAAGAACATTGACTGGTCTACCGCCGAGGCGCTTGCGTTTGGCTCCCTTGCCCTCGAGAAGATTCACGTCCGCGTCTCGGGCCAAGATGTCGAGCGTGGTACTTTCTCACAGCGCCATGCAGTCATCCACGATCAGGTCAACGAGCAGCAATACGTCCCGCTCAATGACCTCGGCTCCTCCCAAGCGCGTTTTGTCATCTGCAACTCGTCGCTGTCCGAGTATGGCACTCTCGGCTTTGAGCTCGGGTACTCGCTCGTCTCGCCCGACTCGCTGACGATGTGGGAGGCGCAGTTCGGCGACTTTGCGAACAACGCACAGTGCATCATCGATCAGTTCATTGCTGCTGGAGAACGCAAGTGGCTGCAGCGTACAGGGCTGGTGATGAGCTTGCCGCATGGGTACGATGGTCAGGGTCCGGAGCATTCGAGCGGGAGAATCGAGCGGTTCTTGCAGCTCTGTGATGATCATCCCAATGTGTTCCCCACCCCCGAGAAGATCGAGCGCCAGCACCAGGACTGCAACATGCAGGTTGTGTACCCGACGTGAGCCTTGCTTTATTTTCCTCCGGCGCATATTTACTAATATATCGCCAGGACCCCGGCTAACTACTTCCACGTCCTTCGTCGCCAGATTCACCGTGACTTCCGCAAGCCTGTGCGTGTTCCTTGGCTTTCAATCTATTCATGAAGCTGAAGTTGTCGCAGTTGATCGTCTTCTTCTCGAAGAGCCTCCTGCGTCACCCTGGCGCCCGCTCTGATCTCTCCGAGATGATTGGCGACACCCACTTCCAGCGCTACCTCCCCGAACCTCACCCCGAGAACCTGGTTGCTCCGGAAGAGATCACACGGCACATTCTTTGCACTGGTTTGTTCAATGCTGCTCTCATCCATTGCTCTCCTCAATCTTCCTTGACTATCTGCAGGTCAAGTATACCACACCCTTCTAGCGGCCCGTGAAGAGCGAGGCATCAAGGACGTCGCCATCAGTCGCATTGAGCAGCTCTCCCCCTTCCCCTACGATCTCGTACGTGTGGAATTGCTCTATCCGATTGTATCGCTAATTTCATTCCGCAGGTCCACCCGCATCTTGACAAGTACCCCAACGCCAGCCTCCTCTGGTGCCAGGTATGGATCATTACGAGGTGACGGAATGTCAAACTAATGGGTTAACGTTTTGCAGGAGGAGCCTCTGAACAACGGTGCCTGGAGCTATGTCGGTCCCCGCATTTACACCGCCGCGAATAAGACGGAACACCACAAGGGCAAGTACCCTTTCTATGCTGGTCGTGGCCCCACGAGCTCGGTCGCCACCGGAAGCAAGGTCGGTCTCCCTCTCAACTCAGCTACATGCCTAAGCTGACAACGACGGTTTTACAGGTCCAGCACAAGAAGGAGATTGAGCAATTCCTCGCTACGGCGTTTGAGGATGGCTTTGACAAAAACGACTCGTAGAAAGTTGTGTTAGGACCCGTTCCTCATATTTCACAGTACAACCTCGCATAATCCTGTTTCCTCTCGTAGTTGCCGGAATGAAATACAAAGATCTTATTTATGTACCTCCATCGTACAGGATCGGAATGATTACTGCAGTGTTCCTGATTCGATTGGGGTACACACTATTCAGACAAAGTCGGAAACACGAGCTGGTCTAGGCTCGAACCAGTCGTTAGTTTTGGCGGTCGGTAAACGCCCTACCTCCGGTATTTGATCAAACAACTGTCTTTGAGAAGTTACATCGGTGGTACTGGCTTGAGTCTAGGGTTCCGCGTGCGTCTCGGCTAGACAATTACATTGTCTACACACGGATCCGAAGAATATTTCGAGTAAGGGTAGAAGAGAAGGATCGGATACTCCGATGTAGCTAGAAACGGGATACAATTACATTTCCGCTGCTGTTAATGATTAGGACGGGAATTGAGATGAAACGGAAGCGGGGTTTAGGTATCCGGTCTAAGGATTTGGATGCAACCAAGAAAAGTAAGGAGATCGGAAGAAAGAGAGACATCTCCTAATGAACAGACGCAGCTGCTGGGACTGTTCATTTCCGTCCACGTACGTGCGCGACCTGCACACCCCGTGTCTGAGCGGGTGGCACTCAGATTCGCTGTATGAGCCTGTGTCGACCTCGCCTCAGTCCGCCGCGGCATATGAATGCGGCCAAACCGCATCAGTGTCCTCGTCCTCGTCCGTCTCCCACCCACGCCCGTCGCCGAGCCTTTTCCCCTTCGCCCACGTCCGTTTCTCTCCCTCGCGCCCGAGCTGCACCCGCTTCAACAGCGGATTATACCGCGTCCACGCATGCACACACTCCCTCAGCGTTACCGTCTTCTCCGTCTGCACCCTCGCTTCCTGCGCCTCTTCCTCCTTTTTCGCCTCCGCCTCCGCTGCAGCTGCCTCTGGGTCGCTGTCGGAGGAGGCGGCAGTGCTGTTGTCGTCGTCATCCACGAACCAATCCTCCATGACAGAAGCCTCTCCGGTATTCGCGTCCCACACGAAGCGTGGGGTCGGTATCCTGATAGGCTCGACAGGCGGGAGTGCAAAGAGGCGGAGAGTGTGGAGGGTATTCATGAGTGGGAGGTGCTGGATTCCGAGGTCGAACAGGAATTCCTGCGTGTGGACGGGGTGGTCAGTAGTGACACGAAAATGCAGATGAGGATAAGGAAACGCACATCAGACGGGCCACCGCGCTGGTACACAATCCCAAGCATTTCGCAGTCGGAGAGACAGCGGACGGCGGCGAGGAGCACCTCGTCATCCCAGGTGTGCAAGTAAAGTGCAACACCGCGCAAAGGCGACCCACCACCTTGCAGGCGCTCCAGCAGCCACACGGCATCGCTGGGCTTGGGGATCGGAGATGCAACGCGCAGATGCGTGAGCGCAGGCGCGCCGGGAAGCAGGTGCCCCGCGACGGGCCACGGCGCAGAGAGAGTACGCAGCATAGGAAGGATGGGAGAAGGGTGCTGGGATACAGTTGCGGTAGTCTGCTGGGCTTGGTGGCCGAATGTTGCGATGGACACGTCAAGGTGAACGAGCGCGGGCATACGGAGTAAAACAACGTCGAGGCGTGGCTGAATGTCACCTATGGCGCCATGAAGGGTGAGGGAAAGCGAAGAGAGCTGCGCAGAGATGTCGACAGGGAGCTGGATTCCGATGCTGTCTGTCTCAAAGGCGGACAGATTCGGCAAATACGAAGCGAAGGAGACCGTAAAGCACCGCATTTTGGAGAGTGTGAGCTTGGTCAATTGAATGGGCTCCGGAGTATCCGTAGAGGGGAAGGAATACGGGTAAAACGGAGGCAGAGGTGGGATGACGCAGGATTGAAGCTCAAGGTGGGTGAGACTAGGCAGTCTCTGCAAAGTCGGATACAGAACATCGGGGAGAGATCCAAACGCCAGCTTCATGTGCTCTAGCCTCGAAAAAGATTGGATGCATCCAAAAATCCGGGGGTAATTGTCTATTAAGCACATTAGAAAAGAAAACGCAGTAAGCTTCGAAGATTGCTCACCTGCAGATTCATTGTTGGGCGAAAGTGCGAAATACACAGAGCGAACAAAATAAGCCTTGGAAGGATTCCGTTCCCAGAAATCTAGATGATTCATGGCGATTTCCGTGGATCGCCAGCTGATATGGCGCACCAGCGCCTCCGTCCCGAGATTGTAGAATTTGCGGCACGCAAGCACGACGCATCTAAGGGCTGCGGTACTATCCACTAGTTCGAATATACGGAGCCACACTTCGTGCGGTATTATGACCATTGCTCCAGGCATTGCACGACAAAGGACTGCGTAAGGTGTTGTTTTTGTGGAACCAAGAACGGCGTGAGAAATGTAAGGCACAGATACAGGCTAGGACAGGATAGTCGAATACTCAATACTTGGATGCGACGCGCAGCGGGAATCCAGAGGAATCAGCGTCGCGGTGGTGAGCGCCAAGAAGGTTTTGTGACGGAATGAGTGACGGTCAAGCCCAAATAGGCAACTGTTGGTATGGAACGTTCAACTTTCACACCCGATCTGAACCTGATTTGAACCCTTGTTTGGGCGAGAGGGCACAAGTCTCGTTTTTCATTTCTGGTAGTATCCTACTATTCGTCCGCCCTCTCGTTGTCTTTAGCTGTGTGTATCTAATTCAATGGCCACTGTCACACGCCCCGCCGTACCGGTTTTAATCCTGCGTCCATAGCCGACCCAATCGTCCCTTCACTGCCTCCAAGTCCCTCCTTGGATGCTGGCCACACAGGGCCAGTGACTGAGCAGCCCTCCATTGGAGCAGTTGACACTCGTGGACGCCGTCGTGCCAATTATCCATCGTCGACCCAAGACCCCTCAAGCGCTCCGCCAGCCGTCCCCAATGCCCGCAAGCAGCACCGTGGTGGTCGCCGCAACAACCCTCTATCTCGATCCGCCACCGGGAACGAGCAAACTCAGAGGGATGCCGACACAGACAGGGTCCGTATTTTTTTGCGTTCATCGTATACTATCTGCAACTCACTGTCGCGGCGCATAGTCGGCCAACCCTGTAAGGGAGGCAGATGACAACCCTACGAGCCGCAACTAGTCGGTACGATTGTAACCCTCGATTCACCACATACGCAGCTTATTTCTGCTCAGACAGCAAACACTGGGTTCGAACATGGGGAAAACCCTACGGATGCTGCCACAGGTGAGCACCACACACAGAGTAACGTTTTTCTTCACCTCTGCAGCAGGATCTCGTACTAGGGGCCCTAGGGCAAGCAACGCTCGTAATAACTCTCAAGGCGACAGGAACACCAACGAGGGTATAAACGTTTCGATGACGGGTAAATAATCATCCACGTCCTCGTCCCAAGTAATCAAATCCTTACATCTTATAGGCGGGAAAGGCGGTTATGGACGTAGAAGAGGCGGGAATGGTGGCCATGCCATGGGTTCTGTCGTGATTAATGCGCAAATTGTGAATATTTACCACCAGCGCCCCTAGGTCAATAAGTCTCTGCATTCACTCGGATTCTTCAAGTTACTTACAGCTTTTTGTCAGAATAAGCTCATTTTGGGACTGAAGGGTGTACACGGCACAGGTGGGAGTGGACTCTGGCTTATTAGAATTGAGGTACTTGCCGCTATCGTGTTGTGATATCATGCTTTCAACTTGCTGAATTTTTGCTATCTTTTCAATCGGGGTACTTTGGATCCAGATGGGGGCCATCAAACGGCCATCAAAAGAGCCATCAGAGGGCCATCAAATTTCCTATTCGGGAGTACTACGTTCTCGCGGGACTAAAAAGGGAATATAGACTTACAACTACGAGTCCTTCCTCGTGCTGCGCGAGATGGGCTCCCCACCCATGTGCGGTAGTATCGATGCAGGCGCTACCTTATTAGTCCTACCTCGCGGTCTAACACGGCCAAGTCGCAGAAGAAGCGGTGAGTTGACGGGATTTCCGGAATTTAATGCCAGATTCAGACCTTGATTTAATCACAGACTGTTTGACCACAAGAGAAATTCACGAGCCAACGATGAGCTGCCAAGGCATTGCGCCCTTTCTCCTTTCCAAGAAACGTTCAGTCCATTTCAAATTCGACACCCAACGAAGATTGGACAAATATTCAGTTAGATTCTGTTTGAGAGACAAGAAAAGTAAGTCGTGACGGCTTGTGACGAAGTGGTCTGACTTTTCACAAGCACTCATCATCCTAGGTTGCTCTCCAGCCCCCTCTGCTGTACTCTTTCTCCCCAGCCAAGATCACTCAAGGACATTGAATAGGACCATCTCAGAGCCACTCCAGTACAGGTAAGTGCAGTGCTCTAAATCCATATCTGGTCCTTCCACCATGGACCCCAGTCTCAAGAGATTTCAGCTGGTCTTGCTTTTGGCATCTTTGCATTGAAGGAACTCTACTGCAGAGACACTTCAGCATCAGGTGAGTACAAGTTTTGAGCCTCAGATGCATTTCCTTTGTGGATGCACTCCAGTATACTGAAAGATCGAAGCTGATAAGGCTTTAAACATCTTTGCATTGAAGGAACTCCATCAAAAGGACTGCAGAGACACTTCAGCGTCAGGTGAGTACAGGTTTTGAGCCTCAGATGTGTTTCCTTTGTGGATGCACTTCAGTATACTGAAAGATCGAAGCTGATAAGGCTTTAGGCTCTTCCTCCCTCCATCCACCGGCCATTTAGCTGCCAAAATCCCAGTAAAAACATGTGCCAGTTTCCTTTGACCGGTTTTCAAGCGAAGTTTCCAGATTGTGCTGAATTAAACCCATCAAAGTCGTGTTGAAAGGTGAGCGATTTGATTTCGCACGAAGCTTGGCAGTTTAACGCTGCAGCAGTCAGCATGGCTGACAACGCCCTGACCGTCTCCAACCCGTTCCCAATATCGCCCGGCTTTGCAATCGGGATAGGCGTATTTGCGCTTGTAGCCGTCGTCAGCCTCAAGCTTCTTCTACACCATGGTATACCATCTACAACTGACTGCGCACGACCGGCCAGGGAGGGCGCATCATCAGATGACAACCCCACCAGCCGCAACCAGTCGGTACGATTGTATCCCTCGATTTACTACGTACGCAGCTCATTTCTTCTCAGACAACAAACACTGCGTTCAAAGATGGAAAAAACTCTGCCCATGCCGCTACAGGTGAGCACCATGCAGAGTAACGTTTTTCTTCAACTCTGGAGCAGGATCTCGTGCTACGGGCCCTGGGGCAAGCAACGCTCGCAATAACTCTCAAGGCCACAGAAACACCACCGACGAGGGTATAAAAATCTCCAACGTTTCGATGACAGGTAAATAACATCTGTGCCCCGTCCCAGGTGGTCAAATCCTTACATCTTGTAGGCGGGAGAGGCGGCTATGGACGCAGAAGAGGCGGCAATGGCGGCCATACCGCGGGTTCTGTCACGATTAATGCGCAAATTGTGAATATTTACAATCAGCGCTCCTAGGTGAATAAGTCTCTGCATTCACTCGAATTTTTCAAGTTGCTTACACCCTTTAGTCAGAATTTATATACAAGAAAGGCAGTCAATCTCGAAAAGATTGACGCCGGTAGCTAAACGATACACGGTGGATGGAACCAAGAAAGTGAGATAAATGGTTGTACTTATATACAAATGCGGTAGGTAGCGTAGCCCAAGCTTGCGAGAGTAGAGTATCTTGGTGGTGAGATTGAATGAATAGATAATGGATGGAAATGCGTTATGCAGAGAATTTTGAGAGTCGGTCTGTCACCTCCTCGACTCGGGATGCTTCGAGATGGGTCTATCCTTGAACGTCAAGCAGGCGTATAACGATGCAATTTGGTCACCCTACGAATCGAGGCATGAGTACGGAAGTGCAAGGAGAAAGGCCAAGAGACTGAGCGTACCTTCTGCTCAAGAATATCAACAACTTCGCGCAGATGCTTCGCAAGCATATTCCTCTTCGGAACATCAGAAACAGCGTCCATCTCCTTGTACTGGTCCGCCAGCTCGCAATACACACTACACCCCACCACCGTCGAGTCAGCAACATCTTGAGGAAGACGCGACGAGCATACCTTTTATAGTGCGTGAAATCGTCCTCAAGCTCCCTGATAACGCGCGCAACGATGGTCTGCGGCGGCAACCCCGCCTTGCGCGCAACAGTTTCGTAATTCACCTCGCGATCCCCAGGCTCCCTCCGCTTCCCCTCGCGCTTCCTTTGCCTTGCGACAGCCTCTGCATCCTCCTCACCCTCCGCAAAACCCTCATCCTCCTCCTCGGAGTCCACCCCCCGTCTCCTGCATCCGCGCCCGCCAGTCACGCTCCATCCGCGACGGCAACCACGACGCCGGCTCGCGCGGCTCCGGCGCTCGTCGCCGACAACACACCGTGCACGTCCTTGCATTATGCTCCGGCGCGGAGAAGAACAGCTGCTCGAGGTGCGCGCCGCGGATCTGCGGAAACGGCGTGTTCGCGGGGTCGTCCTGGGCGTTCGCGGTCTGCCCTCGGGCGCGCGACGGAGTGGGCACTGTTGGGCGCGGCGGGTGCACTGCGTGAGCGTGAGTGGTGGGAGGCCGACGAGGCTGCGAGGGGCCCGAGAGCTGGGATGGACCTGCGCGCGCGGCAGGCGTCGGTGCGCGAACCTGAGAAGGCGGCTCGGTCTCCGCATCCGACACCTCCTCGACCATTGCGCGCCTATTCTGCTGCTGCTGACGGAGCGGCGGCGTCGGCGCGCGCATGCGTTCGCGGTACGAGCCAGAGCCGCTGGAAAGATTGCTCCTGCGCTCTTCTACGTCCGCCGCAATCCGTGCAAGCTCCTCTTCGCCGATGAACGGTGTCGAGGTGGGATTGGCGGGATTCAGAGACGAGCCCCGCGTAGCGTGGTCGGTACGCATCGTACGGTCTGGAACGCCTGTTCCGTTCCCCGCAGCATTTTCTCGCGACGAGCCCATAATGGACACTGGGTCGAACGGCTCCGGCTCTGATTCCTCTTCCTCTTCCCGCTCGATCGAACTGCGGTCATCCAACGGCTCCTCGTCCTCTGCAACCTCCTCCTCCGAGGAGATCGACTCGTCCAAATCCTCTGACATGCCAATGTCGGCGGCGGACTGCTGCACATTCGAAGACTCGACAGTCACATCCCTGATTGAGCGTCGTTCCCGTAGCCCCTCCTCGACGACCCCGCGAAGCACCTCGACCTCGCCCGCAAGCCTCTCGACTTCCTGGCGCAAACGGTCTACCTCAGCGCTTTTTTCCCGCAGTGCACGGCTGTCTCGTTCGCGCAATTTTCGCAGTTCCGTCAAGAGCTCCTGGTGGGAAGACAACTCAGAAGTGAGACGTGTGAGGTGCGACCTGAGAGACGAGATGAGGGACTCGAGCGCTACGCAAGACGGTTAGCAACAAGTAGCAATAATCGAACGCACTCACCCTTCTTCTCCTCAACAACCTCTCGATATCGTTCGCTGATGTCTTGCTCATCAACACGATCCACTTCGCGCGCTTTCCCCTTCCCCTTTGCCCGCGCAGTGTCTGCCTCCCGGCGTATACTCACCTCCTCTAGCACCCGCGTGCGCCTCCTTGACCACCTCGCGTTTACACACCTCCAGCTCGAGCTCGAGCTCCCGTACTCGCCTGCGCGAGATACTATTTTCCTCCTCCAGCAGGTGTAGCTGCGCCTGTACGGCGGAGAGCGTCGAGAGTAGCCGGGCTACACCTTGCTTTAATATATTATTTGAGTAATCAATGAGATGCACGCACCCTCACTATCCCGGGGCCGATCGTCAGTGGGATACGCATTATATCCGCCCCCCGCCTTTGCAGGAGACTCGACGGCACTGGTCAGTCCCGTCACATCGGGCAGGTACACGCGTGACTTGCTATGTGCGCTGCGGCGGGTGGCATCGCCGGGCTCGATTCGATTAGCTATATCGCTGAAAGGGTTCCGGTCCTGCTCTTCCGCCAGATCGCGCGCAAGACCCTGCGCTGCCTTGGTGAACTGGGAAGCAGCGGGCGAGGGAGCGGAGACGGCTGGAGTGCTGCGGCGGTTTGGACGCGGCGTGTCGTCCATTGGGCGGGTCAATGGAGAGGGGGGCACTTGGGCATGCCGGTGGTTGGGATGGTGCGGCGCGCGCGGACTGCGGGGGGCGTTTTGGGGAGAAGGAGACGCGTTGGAGGGCATCAGCGAGACGGGAACGGGGACTGTCGGAGTCGGAGGACCCGGAGGTGGCAGAGGAGTGGGGCGAGCGAATGCGCACTGAGCGGGAGCGAGAAGGCGGTTGCGTGTGGCCGGACTGTAGGACGCGGTCCAACCGGTCAGGGCTAGGTATCGAGTCGAATGCGGCCTTGAAGGCGCATTAGACGTGTAAAATGCATGTAACAAGCAAGACATACTTCATATCGCGACCGCGATGGCTCCATGTCGAACATGCTGAGCTTGGGATCCACAGCAGCCATCATGTTGTGCAGGGGCCGGTCTGGGTCATACTCTGCCCCGCTTAGGCTGATTTCTCTGCGCCCAGCGCGTCCACCGAGCCCGGCACTGAGGGTGAGCATGCTGGCATGATGTGCGGCGGTAGAAACAGTCTCCCCCGCCGCCGTAGGGACTAATACCGTCTTCGTCCTCGCCGGTGCGATACGACCAGGCGTGCAGCTGACTGTGCATGTCTGCGTCGAAATTATCCCTAGAGCGGTGGTCGAAAGAGATATAGTCCGGGAACGCGCTCGGGGCCGAGTTATGGCGGGCATACTCGATTGTATCGTCGTCGTGGGACGACGAGAGATGGAGGGAGAGATCGGTGTGCTGTAGATTGTGCTCTAGTTGGATGCGGTCGTGCTCGAGCTGGTCGCCGCGAATGCTGATGTCCAGCACCGGACTTTTTGTGCGTCTCTTCATGGCAGAAGGTGAAGGCGCGTTACGGCCGGTCACGCTCCGTCACGCCTCCTTCAACACATCGCCAAACAATCAACAAGTCGCGCACTCACGTGGACGTGTCTCGGCAAAGCATCTCGCCAATGGACCACGATGAGCTCCCCCGCATTTCCCTCCCAAACATGCGCGTCTGGCTCAGAATAAAGGCTGACTTTGCCCGCGAGGTTCAAAATAAGGTGGACGAATATGCGAAACGCCGTAATCTCCCAGCGCGGCGGAAGGAGGAAATGCTGCAGCAGTCACAACAGGTACTGGACCTTCCAGACGCGTCATTAGCGCTCATCGCTCCGTGCAGTACGTGGACCAATGGTCCACAATAGCCCAGGCTAATATTCGCATAAACGGACGCGACTTTGACTCCCTGCAGCCCCACGAGCAAGATGCAGAGCCATTCGACGAGGCGCTCGACCGGAAGATTTGGGCCCTGGCCGGCAGCCGGTTGGAATGGCATCGCAAGATCGCCCTCGAACGGCGGAACAAACCTCTTTCTCTCGAGCACACGCTGCAAGAACTCGTCAAGGAGCATGAAACTCTCGACGCTGACTGGGACATGGAGGAGCCTTCTCTCGCGGACGTAGAAGACGACGACGGTCTACAAGTCAATGTCGACGGTTAGGGCCAAAGTACTTGTTGTGCGCGTGCACTTATCTCTGTTCAGACGCAGTTATGGGCCAGATCTTCGCTGTGACTGGGGAACTCACTCAGGTTGGCCATTCCCTTTGTTTTGCTACTACTGCTCACCTGCTGCAGAGTTTACCGACTCAACGAGAACGATCCGAGCGGTCGAGAGACGTCGAAGCGGAATTCAAGGCACTCAAACCTTGAGCCACTTTGACCCATGCTCTTATTTATTTACTATTTTATTGTATGCTCGATGTGCCTCGCTCGAATTGAAACCAGATACAACACTATGTCTTTCTCCGCTTCGGCCCTCTCCCCATCCTCCGCCTCCGCCTCCCGTTTGCTCTTCCTCCCAGTCATCCGCATCACCTCTTTCTTCCTCTCCTTAACCTTGTCCGCTTTCCTCTCCTCCGCCTTCTCCACTTTCTTCCTATGCTCAGCCTTCTTCTCATTCTTCTTCTCCTTCCTTCGTGCGACCTGGTCCTTCCTCAACGCCCTGATCTGTTGCAACAGCGCCACCGCCTTGCGCTCCTCCGGCTCCATCACCACCGCGCGCTTCTGCAAATACGTCTGCTGCTTCTGCGGCTTCATCACCCGCGGCTTGGACGCATACGGCAGCGCCGCCTGCAGTTTCTTCGGGATGACCAGCGGATTGAACCGCCGCTCGGGGCGCTCGATCTTCTTGTACGTCGAGTTCACGTTGAGGGGTGTCTTGATGCCCTCGTCGCGGCGCACTTGACCTGTCAGACGCATGCCGGTCCATTGCGATTTGTCCGACAATAAGAGCGACGTGACGGGGTTGTAGAACTTGCGCGGCTGAATCGAGTACCATGCCCGTAGGAAGATTATATCTAGCAGCGCTCAGCCTGATACTTCAACAAGAAAGAAAACACCCACCGCTCTTGAGCACCTTATCTTCAAACGTTGCACGGAACGCCCCATCCGGCTTCGACAGCCCCTTCTTCACCTGCCCCCCGAATGCCCGACACCGTGCGGATATTCGCGCCCTCAAACTTCGCCACCTCCAGCGCCGTGTTAAACATATCCTTCACAAACGCCGTGTTCTTGAAGATCTTATACGGCACGCCCGTCAGCTTGATCTTCTTCACGATCTTCACCGAGCGGTCAATATCCAGCACCACCCCCGTCGCCGACACCCTGAACCCCGGCGTGTCCGGCGACAGAGAGTTAAACGCACAGAAGCCCGTGTTGGGCAGCGCGACGGGCCCGTAGAACGTCGCGTAGCAGTGCATGTGCTCCGGCGTGTACTTGAGCATGCGCATCCGGATCGAATGGTCGTCCAGGGAGTAGATCGGCACACTCTGGAACCGGCGCCAACCAACGGAGAAGATGAGCGGGTCGTTCGTCTTGAGCGTCTTGACGAACCACCGGTGGCGCTTGATGCGCACCTGCACGTACCCGAAGCGTTCCTCCGTGGGGAGCAGTCCGCCGACGACGATGGGGTACTTGGGGTCGAAGTTCTCGATCATCTCGCACGGGACGTCGAGGAGCTCGATGCGCACGTACGTCCCCGCCCGATAGCCCTCGACGAGGGCGCGCGTTTCGGCGGAGACATCTTTGAATTCGTCCTTGTTCAGCTGCAGCTGCCGCGAGATTTCGTCCTTCTTTTCCGTGTAAAAGTCCATTTTGGAGGCTTCAGGGTCGTCGTATTGCTCGTCGAACTTGCGTTTGAGTTCCTCCTTCTTCTTCGCAAGTGCGGCGGCGCGTGCAGACTCCGTAGTGGCTGGCTCGGGCGCTGGAGGCTGGTCCCCCTCGCCTGCTTCGAGGTCCTCAAAATCGCCGCCCTCGCCCTCTGCATCTTCGTAGCCCTCGCCCTCACCGTCCCCCCGCCACGGGGCCCGTGATAAACAACCCCCGAATGGAGTCGAGTATATCTTCGTTTTCCCACTTTTTCAGGTCTTCCTCCTTCCAGCCAATTTTGCTGGAATCCACTTCCTCCTCTTCATCCCTCCTTGGGACGTCTTTGAACCGGAAGAATTCGCCGTCGTCATCGTCTCCCTCGTCCTCTGCTATTGACTGCTCTTCCTTTCCGGCCAAGACCTCCTCAGGCGTCAACTCGCTGGAGTAGATGAGCTTCGTCCAATCTTTCCGCCGTCGTGGATTCGACGAAGCCGCCTGTGCCTTCGCTGCTAGGTTCAGCTTCCACTTCGGTACAGCCTCCTCGTCACCATCCTCCTCGTCCCCCTCACCCTCATCCATCATATCGTCTTCATCGCTAGGGATATCCACTGCATCCCCATCCTCCATCCGGAACCGTCTGCCCATCCCTTCATCGTCGTCCTCGTCGCCCAAGTCGGAGTCGCTCTCAGCATACTCGACGTCGGACTTCTGAATTTTGGACGTGCTGGCGGTCGGTAGAGTGCGCGTAACATCCCGCCGCGACGACCGGCCTGTGTTTTGCAGATTAGGAACGACGTCTTCCTCCTCCTCCTCCTCCTCGTCGTCGTCGTTGTCGTCACTCGCAGAGTCAATGCCCGACTCGTCTTCCTCCTCGTCCCCGCTCTCGTCCTCATAACCATCACTCTCGTCGTCGACGGGCGCCTCCACCGTGAGGTGCTTCGAGGATGATCCAAGAAGACGAATTTGGCTCTGTGCGACGACATCTTCCAGAGTGGCGCCGGCGTCTTGCAGGTCCATTACCATCTGCTCTCCTTCACCCTGAGGAACTAAAGCAAACGCGTTATTCTGTCAATGTTTGTAAGAACAGGAAGACGACTCACCATCCGCATTGCCCCTCGTGAAGCTGCCCGGCACATTGATCCACACCGCGTCCTTGTCGTACATCACCCCGCCGATATCGCTCATTGGCGCGTGAATCAGGAGCTTCTTCTTCTCGCTCAGCTTTCTGCGCTTCTCCGACTCAACGTCGGGCAAGGGACACGGGTCACCCAAAATTGTGACGCTCTTCATGTCCAGATCTCCCACTCCAGGAATATGTACCTTTGTGCCAAGTCGCAAGTTCGTCCCGCGGACGTATCCGTAGACAGTGACGTTGCGGTCGCATTTGCCCTTGCTTTGCCTTATCTGCTCGCGCGGGGTGAGGTCTTCGATGCGGTCCGCAAGGAGGTAGGGATGCGCGTTTCTGAAGACGAGCGGGCGGAATTTCATGACGCTAATGAAGCGGGAGAGATTCAGGATCTCGGTGTCGGGGTACCGTCCGTTCATAACACCGGAAAGGTAGAAGAGTTTGGCGCCTTGATATATCTCGGTCCAAAATCTCTTTTTCAAAGCTTTTTTCGTGTCCTTCAGAGTCGCCGCCTTCTTGATGAGGTCTAAGTGGGTGAGAATGCCAATGACTTTGGGAAAGCCATGGGATTGGAGAATATTGAGGAATTCAAAAGTTTCCTGTTCATACATATGTTTTGGAAGGCAGCGAAAAGAGATAAATGCTGAAACACACCATCTCAAATCCGAACGAGCCGTCTATCATGAGAAGAACAAGGTCGGCGATTTTCCCAATGTCGATCATACTGTTCAAGTCGTTGTTGCATTCAATGAACGTTAAACGGCGCTTCTTCCCACTGACGACGGTCACCGGTCCCTTGACGTCGTTCAACGTTTGTTTGGTATACCGCCGCACCAGACTTTTGAGGAGGATGGTTTTGCCGACGCCGGGAGGGCCCACAATCGCAACTATTACCGGAGGAGGTTCGGCATCGGGAGTTCGATTCACGAGCGGGACGTGCAGGCGGGTTTGATCACGCTCGACATTGCGACGACCCTGCCTGTCAGCGCGACGGCCAGATTTTGGAGCAAAAGCCTGGTGTATATTTGGTCAATTCAATGTTTTTGGCTGCTATTCAGCAAAATACCTTCTCATTGAAACCATGTTGCTTTTCCTTCCCCTTCCCCTTGTCTTTCTTGTCGGTTTTCGAAGGCCGATGTGCTTTGTGCGGTCTTTCGTCCATGGTCGGACGACGCCGACGCCGACTGAAAAGTTAAGCGAGGATTTTTTGTGCTTGTTGATGTTCAAAGCCAACGGCTTCCGTTCACCGCCACTGATGGTGCCAAGACGTTCACTTGCTCATTTGCGCCCAATGCGCGAGTGGGTATCTTGGGTTTCTTGGGTTTCACCTCTCACGCAGAATCCCCTTCATTCGATATGTCGAGCTGGTTGACCGTTGTCCATTTGAAATGAACTCCCCTGAGGTAACCTCGGTTCCTGGCTTACTCGCTTCGCCTTTCTGCATGGTCTTCTCATGGTCACCTCTTCCGCTCCCCAAGACGCCATACCATCCAATGGCTCCATTTCCACCACCCATGAAGTCGATCCAGAGTTCCTCCGCTTAGAGAGCAGCATTCGTGCTCTCTCCACCGCAATTCACATTATTCAAGGGCAATGCCAGTTCCCCGTGTTTGGTTCGCACGAAGTGGAGATAACGGACAAGGATCGAATTAGAGCATACGACCATCTCGCGACCCTGTTGACCATCGGTTCGCCCCTGGGACGGCAGACGATCGCTGTGACCGGGGGCTCATCGCCTCATGGGTTCTACATCAATGCCACGGAAACTGTGGTGAAGGACGCACGGGGTCCACAAGGAATATACAATGAACCCACGGTGCTGACACTAAATGCAATACTGCCTTCGAAAAGGACTCTACAGCAGCTGGCAGAGGACAGGTCTGTAAAATAACTCCAAGCTGGCGAGATAATCTCACTCTAGAATCAGCCGGCCAGCGGTCACACTCCTTGAACATGCCGCAGATGTATTTCAGGCTCTTCGACTCGCCAGCCAAAATTTATACACCGCCGACCAGCGATTGCTGGAGTGTTTCATCTTCAGGCGATGTCATCGAGAAATTGCTCGACGACTAAAGATTGCCGTAGAGCTCATGGACCCTCCGCTCCATGATGTTCTGAAAAATTGGGAATTGCGGTGTGGCGACAAGGTTAAGGAGGAATGGTTCATGATACCATATCCTCTAGTCCTCCTTGAAAGCTCCTGCATCCCGCATCGTCGTGCTTCTCAGTGGCCGGACCGCTTCGAATTTCTGTTCAACCACGACACCTTCTCTTCGTGGAAAAAATTCTTCGTTTCCCTCTTAAAAGTCACCATTAGCACGGTGACCGTCTTGCTACCTGCTCTCAGAGGCAGTGCGACGGACGCCATCCTTTCCCTTGCATTTTTTTGCGCCTCTTTCTTACATTTGGCCCAGCCAAGACAATTCTGAATGTATCGTCGCTCCAGTCCAGACTAGAATCTCTTTTACACCAATATCACAAGTGTGAGTGACCCAAATCTATTAATTGATAGGACCATTCATGTTGCAATAGACTCTGATCTGCGAGATAAAACTGCAGTATCTGTTATCGTCAATAGATTGAATGACGTCGTGGCCTACGACGCAGCTTTGTCGTCTCTAACCGCTCGCCGCTCTACTGTCGCATCAATTCTACGACAATCGTTGCCCAGGGTCCATATAATCACCGTCCATGGTACGGCGACATCGAAGTCAATGGATTCCATTTCTCATATCATGCGGTCCCAAATTATTCCCGAGCTCAACCTCAGCCAAACCGACCGAGACATAATGCAGACCCTGATAGCTGAGCATCTTTCCGTAACAGAATTCAATGGAGCTGTGCATTGCGGGGCCAGCATGATGGGCATTGCATGCGGCTTTAGCAATATCGCACCAGACGTAGAAGGAAATAATATGGAGGCTTTCTTCGAGGCATTTGAGGTACATATGAATGTATCACACTCTATTACGCACTCATTCCGCTTCAGACACCTAGCAACACAATCGGAGTTGCAGAACAACCTTGTCAGATATGTTACTGGCTCTCCGAAGAACTCTCAGTTCCTGATGGGTGCTTCAACCTCAAAGGTTCTCATGGGAGAACGGTACCATGGTCGCCACCACGCTTTGGTATCCCTTTATCCATCTTGAGTTATCTCGAGGCGGAGTTGCTTGAACTGCTCAGAGATTTGACTCTTCGCTGGCTAAAGAATGTGCACCAAGAGAACCTGGGTATGAAGAACACCGATAGGAATTGTCATGGCGAGATCAATACATGAGGATGATATTCGAAAGCTAGTAGAACGGACATGGATGTTGCGCAAAGATTACATGTATACTACAATTCCGGATAATTATATAATATAAATATGTACATGGATCGAATGACAGCCTCTACTGCTGCTGTTGCTGCTGTGCTCCATAGTCGGTGAACCAGTTGACATCCACATTCCGATTGTCCAGATACGCGTCCCAGTGGTTGACATGCCTGCCAATCATTCAGATAAAAAATGAATGCAATGCTCGGAGTTTACTTACGCGACGTCGGTGGGCGCAGCCATCCACATCGACATGAGCTCATCATCGATCCACCCATGATTCGCCTCTGGGGTGGTTGTGTCCGCAAACAACTGTTCCATAGACATTCCGGGGACAAGATGGGATTGATCGAAAGCCTGTGCACCATTCCAGTTAGATTCAGCCGTTGGTTGTTCGAAGGATTGTTGTTGAAGTTGTGTGTAGAAGTTTCCTTGTTGAGGAAGATCCGACGCAGAAGGCATGCTCGATTCAGGCATGCTAGTAGACTGTTGGATGGGAGCGGGTTGTGGGGTAGTCGCGGGTGCAACACCATTCACGGAACGATGTTGTTCGCCATTCGGTGGATAGATGAGAGGCAAAGAACCATCGAGTGACCATATTTCTTGGAGTAGCTCCCAAAGGCGGCCCACCGGTTGCAACCTGTAACCGTGAGTACTGAGCAGAAATGACTGTCACAAGATATGTACTTACCGGCCTTCAGCAAATTTGAGAATCTCCATAGCTGTTGCAACTAGAAGCAAATCTTTGCTTTTTGGGTCCAACGGAATACCGGCACGTTTGGTTGCCAACATATTCAGAACAAGGACAACTCCGGAAACGAAGATGGGGTTCTAAGCAAAGCACAAAGTTTGAGTCAAACAGTACACAAAGAGAGGCGGACATACGGGGAAATCCGGGGGAGGTATTCGCTGCCGTTTGCGAAGCCAACTATCTGCTGTATGAATGATGGCGCGCGCCGCGCCCGCACAAATAGAGAGTGAGGGAGCAGCCAGTACCGCTGCTTTCTGGATGTATTGGCGATGGATCTGAATAAACATGAGCAAGGTCATGGAACTTGAAAGAAAAGGGAGGTTCTGACCGCTATCCGAACGGAGTTGCAGGCGATATGGAGTGCGGCAGCTTGATCGAAGAACGTGCCTCGCGGCGGATTCTCAGGGTTCCATTGCACTGGTAAAGGTCAGAACTCAAAGAAATGCTGTAAGACCAATTTGTGCGCACGATGTGATGGAATAGAATCCAAAACTTTGTTCACGGCCGAGTCGAGCTCTGCGACAGTACGCGGCTCCCATTCCTGGGCCATCCCATCCCAACATTAACTTTGACTTCTTGGAGCCATACAGCCGGCGCATTACATCTCCCATGATCTGTCCACTGCAGTGAGCAGGTATATTTGACTGCTAACGATTCAATCACCTCATAGATTTGTATATTATGGACGAAATAGGAGAGCTGAGAAGGTTTGCCTGGAGGCTGAGAGAATCCTTGATCTTGATCCCAGTATTCATCGTCGACGTCTAACGGGGGTTCAACGTCGTACTCCTCCGGGTGAAGAGCCATCGGACGTCCAAGGAAGGCACTCAAGAAACGATCCAGAACAACGAATGACCTGTGGAGTGATTCTTCGAGGACTGGAGACAACACAATCGTGAGCACGACATACCAGAATGCACGTTTCCATAGCTCATCCTGATGGCCCCATTTACGGCCCTCAAACTTTCGTCGATGCTCTCCGCGATGTTGAAGGTAGCGGATACCAAGACCCTGGTGAAAAATGTTACATCTCTTTCTTTTGGTTTGATGAGCTGACATACGAGGTACAGCCATGCGATCTGAGGTTCGGATAATGAAAGGGAGTAAAAAGCCAATATCTGGAATGAATAGTCAGCGTTGTCGATACATCGGAGCTGCAGGCGCACATAATACATTTGAACCTCATATATTGTAGGTTCAAATAATTTCCGCACAATAACAATTTGACTAGCGAAATTCCAGCCGGCCGAAAGCGACAGCGACGGGTTGCCGTCGACAAAAACGCGGCGGTCATTCGAGTACTGCCAATCTGCTGTGAGTAGGAGGAAGGGAATTAAATGTCAGCTACTCACTCGCGACGCGATGGCTAGTACAGCGAGTAAAGTCCCCCCGAACTCTGCAGACCTTAGATGCAGACCGTCTGCTACAGCCCGCTCAAATGAAGGCCGATGCAAAATCGGGCAAACTGGATGGATATTGGCAAAATAGAGCTGGAGAAGAGCATCTATCAGGTCGTTGTCGGGGAAGACGTATCGTGGTTTTTCAGCGTATGTTTCTTTTTCCCACTGCAAAAGTCATATGATGATCCGAGGAGGGTCGGTGAGCAACAAACGCACGGGCAGCGATTCCCAATATAATGAACGCCTCGAGTGCCGTAACATCGGTGCTCCTAAGGACTTTTCTTTGGCCTGTGAATACAGAGTGAGAATATAGAAGGTATATGCATCTCCTGATTGATACCCACCGCGATGGCGCTGTTGGCAAGTGCAAAAACGCTAGCAGCGCCGTAGTACTTGGTTTTCATGGTCTCCAGGGAAAATGACTCGAAACGGGAGGCCAGTTCATCGGCACAAAAATCTTGGCCGTCGATGGGTTCAGCCTCGACGCAAGTCGACGTGTTGTCACTCTCCGGACTTCCGTGGTTGAAGATGCTCGTTGCACTATCCCCTTGCGGCTGGGATTGCAACGGCTGGGAACAGAGAGAACAAACCGACACCTTGCGCAGTTTGGCCTTCAAAGACGCATTTTCCTGGATAGTTGGTTCGGTTAAGCGAGGTGTAGCGAGGGATCGCGTAGGATTTACCTTTCTTGAGCTCTTCCACTAACCTCCAACAACTCAAAAAATCTGGCATCCGAAAGCTCAAGAGAGGGACTTACAGATTTTTCGGTCCACGCTTTCTGTAGGGGTTCATGTATGTGCATGGTGTTCCAAAGGCCAAGCAACTTGAGCACGTATTATTTGGCATAGAAGGACCGTCGCCTGGGCAGGATTAATGGACTTCAAACGAAAGTGTGGGCGGTCCTCACATCGAACTGTCCGAAGTTAGCTACAGCTTGCCTGGAACAAGGATGTGCGCTGACCCTTTCTTTGACGACATATATCGCAGCTGCGTTGTGGTCTCCGCTGTCGAGCAAGTTCGAATCGAAACCGGTTTTGTGCAGAGTAAGAGCCGCCCTGGTGCTCGTCGTCCGACATGGTAGTAGCGAGCAAGTTCACAGTACCCGCTTTACAGTCCGATGGAGCAAAAACGGCGACCACGGCTGTTACCGATGTCCTCGCTCTGATCGCTAACAGAAGTGCCTTTTCGGGTCTGCGGTGGAAAAGCTATAGGGTCGGCCAGGACCTCGGCGGAGTCGTAAACCCGAAACGTATTCCCCAGATACTTGTCAGTGCATTTTTTAACACGTTTGACAGCTTGGAATGCAGTACATACTGAAACTGCTGATTGAGACTTTATGTCTCCGTAAAGAAGTCCACGTCTAATTTATCCATTTATCCGGATGTATGTAGCCAACCATGAAGGTCCGTTATTATTGTCCACTCAGCCTTGACTCAGCCCGCCCACACCTTCTCCAAGCTCTCCCGCACGCGTGCATCTAAACCCGTGCCGATGAGTACAAGCTTACCCACATCCGGGAGCCCCAAAACATCCCCTGCTTCTGCAATCTCATAGATGCTGCGAACACCCTGCAGCACATACTGGGCGCCAGAGTCGAGAACGAAGAGGCCTTTGCATCTCAGGACCGTCAGCGCTGGCACCGGCACATCTACGTCACCAGGCAGCCGCTGTTCCCACAAGACAGTTCGCACCCATTCATCCAGCGCGTCTAGCTGTGGACGAGACAGGACAGGGACTGTGACTAGTAGACTGGAAATACCACGCAGCTCGTAGTGTGTCGGTTCCGGCGCGTGTTCATGTTCGTGTGCGTGATCGTTTTCATGTTTGGCGTCGTGCTGATACGAAAAGGCGGGTGGAGCGGCATAAGCGCCCACCCCGAGGAGCTTGCCCACATCAATCTCGGCGCGTACAGTGCGGTAGATCGGCGCGGCCGGATTAACGCCTCGCAGGAGGGCAGCCGTCGAAGTGACAGATTCGGTGCTTGCAAGATCCGTCTTGTTTAGCAAAATAATATCGGCCCCGGCGATTTGACTCTGTGGGTGTCAGGGCTGATACACTCACAAGCAAGAGAGTCGAGTACCGGAGACTCTCGCCTACAGTGTCGGACGCGTCGGACGCGTGGTCCTCTTCCATTTGCTAGAAGCAAAGTGAGAACAACGTTGAAGAAAATGTTTGTATGCAGACCTGAGGTCCAAAGACAGCATCGACAACGCAGATGACAGCATCCAAAGAGATATCTCTCCCCAAACCTGTCGCAAACTCTTCATTGTGCCAGAAGAGAGCGGCGATTGGTCCTAGGTCCGTTTAATCGGAGGCGAGTATGGATATTAATCCAGTACCTGGATCTGCCAAACCGGTTGTTTCGAGGAGTATGTGATCAAAAGCGCCCTTGCGTTGCATGAGTTTCTCTATTGCCGCGATACCAGTATCCTTGATGCTGCAACACAAGCAACCGTTGGCAAGTTCAAGGAACTCTTCAGACTCTTCTCCCTCGGAGGCGACATTGATGGTTTTGGCTTCAATCCGATGAATGAGATCCACACGAATTCTGATTGCGGCAACCGACCTTCAATATCCTAGGATGGCTTAATGAGAACTGTGGGGAATGAGCAGAGGTGAACGCACTGCTGTATCGCCAAACTCGTTCATGATAACTGCAATACGAAAACCGTGCTGTTCTGTGAGGATGCGCTTGAGCAGAGTCGACTTTCCTGCACCAAGGAAACCGCAAATGATTGTAAGAGGAACTCTGGGAGACTGATCATTTTGTGAGCCTGTGGACTCCTCCTGGTGCTCAATGAGAACTGGAATTTCGTCTTCGTTGTCCATGACAGGAGTGAATGGCTCATGTCATCCATCAAATTACCGAATTCGGATTATCGGATATTACGTGTCACGGACACGTCGATCTGGAGCCCAATTTAGAAACCCAATTTTTGCGAGCTACCCTCACCGCTGTCCACGGTCCCTTCTCTCCAGCACCATGTCCTTCATTCGGTGGGTATCCATATCATAGAATACGCGTGTCTGACCGCGTTTGGTTCAGCTTGGCGCTGTGCATTGCTGGCGTGTATTCCATGTTCCTTGTACGAGTTATTTCTCCAGAAAATGTGGGCACTGACCGCTACAAAGCTATGGGCCATTGCGCAAGAACGATGTATGTTTTTATTCTGCTTCATTTTATCCCATGGCTGATCTCTTGCCCAGTATCTGTCCCATTTGCCTCCATCGACGGAAGCACATCTGACAAGTTCAAGTCCGCCATATTTATTTCGACATGCCAGAGCGCCCTGAGCTCCATCTCTGCATTCATATATATACTTCTAAGGCGGAAACCTGGGGAAACCTTCGTGCAGAGTCTCGGCCTCGAACACGCACCAGAACCTTTGGAGAACGGCAAAGCACACGAACACGCGAAGCACCCAAATAAACCCTCCACTCGCTTCTCCCGCACCAACCTGCTCTTGCGTTACCTTCAGTGCGCGGTATTCATCACTCTCGCTGCACCTTTCGGTTTCGCCGCTCTTTCTTACATCTCCTACCCCGCGATGGTGCTCGGAAAGTCCTGCAAGCTCGTCCCCGTAATGCTCATGAACGTCTTACTCTACCGACGGCGCTTCCCTCCCCACAAATACCTTGTCGTGCTCATGGTCACCGTGGGCATCACGATCTTCATGGGCCTCGGCGACTCGAAGCACGGTAGCAAGGCCAAGGCTGCACCGCCTCCGAACGCGAATTTAATTGGCATCGCGTACCTACTCATCAATCTCGCGCTCGACGGCGCAGTGAACTCGACTCAGGACGAGATCTTCGCGCGTCACCGAGTAACGGGCCAGCAAATGATGCTGTGGCTCAACATCTTCTGCACCGTGCTGACCACCGTGCTCTCCGCACTGCACCTGCCATATATTCCCGTCATCCACCCCACCGAGCCGGGGAGCGAGCTCGCCGCCGCACTCGAGTTTGTGTACACCCATCCTTCGATCAAGATCCCCTTGCTGCAGTTCGCCATTACCGGTGCCATGGGACAATTATTTATTTTCGAGACATTACAACATTTTGGATCGCTCACATTGGTGTATGTGTCGCCATATGCCAACTTCTCGGAGTCGCTGATGAAACTACAGGACTGTTACACTTACACGCAAGATGTTCACGATGTTATTATCTGTGGTGGTTTATAACCACAAGCTTAATGCCGGGCAGTGGCTTGGCGCAGGCGTAGTGTTTGCTGGAATTTCCGTAGAGGCGTTTGTAAAGCGAAAAGGTTCGTGGCCGCACCGATTCATGTCACCATCGCTCACGTTCGCCCAGACGTACATGTGAAGAAAGTTGTCCAAGAGAAGGAGGTGGCCAAGATTAAATCATTGTAAATCCCAGAACAGCATTAGAGAATTGCGACGATACATACAACATTGGGCTAAAGCTAAAGATTAATCAGAACTGGGTCTCTACGACATATCCATGCTGTCAGGGTCATACGACGGTGCAGGCGCGTCGTTGGTGCTATCCACTAACGCGCGCTTCCGGTCGTCGTATCTATATGGTGCTTTAGTCATGCACTTCACCAAAATGAGGGAAGTACCTGTCAGTCGCTTCATCGTCGTCTTCGTCTTCGCGTTTCCGCCGTGATATTGTGCGATTTGTAGTAGGGAAAGACGCGACAGCGACGCTGGCACGGTATATCGCTTCGTACTCCTGGAGCCAGCGTAAGCGTACTCCGCAGGAAGTGCTCAATAGCGAACCTTGAGCTGGGTTAGAAAGCCACCGTTGGGGGATATACAATAGCGGCGGTTCTGGACCATATGGAGAGCGTCCTCCCACGAGAGCTGGTAGTACTGCATGACGAACATGACGACAAAGGCGGGGGAGAGGCTGATGCCGCCTGCGGACAATTAAAACGAGTCGGAACCGAACAAAGGCGGTACCGACCATTGCAGTGTACGAGAACGCGCCCGCCTTGCGATATTGCGTTATCGACGAACTGCTTCATCCTGCGATCGCATTAGTGTTGTTTCTTGCACAGAAATTCGCGCGCGTACATAGGGAACAAGCGTATCAGATTCTGCTCCTCATTGTCTTCGACGTCAAGCGTGAGGTAGGAGAAGTTGTCGGGGAAGCGCGGGCGCACAGAGAAGGCCTCCTTCGCGTCGCGGATACAAACGCTGCAGCAAGTAAGCGCGTGTTAGGGCCAGTCGAAGAGCCAGCAATCACATATGAGTAATTTGGAGGCTTTGAAGGGTTTCGAGAGACTTTGAGGCGACAAAGGGACCTAGCAGCAGCCCGGGGAGAATTTCCTGGCACTCCCTGCGCATCTCGTAGCGCCACTCGACGTCCCCGGGACCTTGCACAACATTCTTGAGCTCCTCTTCTGAGAGTGGCGTCGCGGTCGCGTTCATTAGTATGAGTGTCACGGAGTCACATTGCCAGACTCTTTGTTTTAAACCTTCACGACAGTTGGTTCCTTCGGTGATTCGTACCAGGCCGTCAATGTCTCAATAAACGTCGGCTCTGCACTCAGTTGACTTGCGGTCGCCGAACCCGAAGCAATGCAGACAAAGAATATCACACAACACAACATTTCACCTTTCAAGTTCAAAGTCCTGTATGATGGGCATGCTCCAACCCTTTTCCCAAAAGCTAGACGCCCTGGAGCCTATCGAATGAGCTCCTCAACACACAACTGACGCGCTCATGCATCTCGAAGTTATACACGCTCCGCTGCGGTGTCTGTGACCCTATGAAAACAGATAATTACTCTAATCAAGTATCCTATAGTGCCAATTACATTCATCTCACGACGGACACATCGAGCCCACTTCTTCAACCAGCCCACGCACCTCCTTCTTCTGGATGGCCTTTATTTGAAGTTTCCCCTCGACTACTTTACGCGCGCTGAGCACCTCCAGAAGACCCTGCAGTTGCCCGTCCACAGGCATGAAGCGCACCAAAAACGCGAGCGCAGCAACAAGCCGATGCACAACGTCCTCGGCCTCCTCCCGCTCCAGCGCCTCCACCAACGCGCTGACAAGTTCCACCTGCCACTCCTCATCCGCGCATATTGCCGCATCCGCATCATTAGCTTTGCCGGTGTTCGCATTCACCCCGCCGAGCCCCGCGCCAGTTGCGACGCGCGCGCGCTGCACTCCTGCAGCGGCATTAAACGCAAGGCTTGCAGCCGCCGTACGCACCGTGACGTCCGTATGCAGGAGCGCCGGCACGAGCGTGCCCAGTGCCGCGCCGTCACCACCACACAGCAGCCCGCGTGCGAGAGCCGGAGTTTTGAATGCATTCGCAAGAAGGCGCAGCGCGGTCAGCACATAATTGCGGGTGCCCTTGTCTTGTGTGGGTTGTGCCAGCGCGTCGCGCGCGGTGTGTGTAAGAACGCCGACTGGGCCGGCGCCTGGGGCTGCAGCGAGCCAGGTTGCGGCGCTAGGGTCCAGTGCGCCGAGCCGCCACATGTCTGCGAGCGGAAAGAGCGCCTCCGTTGGCAGGGCGCCTACGAGCGCTGTCGTTGCTGCGGCCCACTCTGTTAGCAGCGCTGGAGTCGCAGACATCAGCGGTGTAGATTTCGCTGCATTGGCTGGTGCAAAGCGCGCTTTGAGATATGGAACGACCTGTGTGCGGATGACCTCCTTTGCCTGCGTGGTGGTCGGGGAAGATGGCGCGGCGTCGATCAAGGACACGAACTTGGTCAGGACGCTATCGAGTGGGGGTACCTGTGTGAAGAGAATGGGTTCAAGGGATAGGGCTTTGACAGCAGTCGCAGAAAGCGTCGCGTGGGGGTGTGCTAAGCAGAAATCAACACGACGAGGACGGTTCTGGTCGCAAAGGACATACGTGGATATGCTTGGAATAACAAGAGATCTATTTGCGTTTTCAATTCAGCCGTGTTCGCCCCTTGATCTCCGCAATCTGGGAACGAAGCTAGATCAGTTATCTGATATTCTCCCTCGGCACCGACGCACCTTGGTTCCATCTAAGAAAAACATGAATGTTGGGGTCGCGCGGATGCCCCACTCGCTTGCGAGGGCCCCGCCAGCTCCAACGCGCAAATCGATCTTGGTAAACGCGGCGCCGCGTCCTCCAGTCGCGACGCGGATCCCCTTCTCCGCCGCGAGCTGTTCAAACACAGGTGTAACCATGCGGCATGGTGGGCACCCTTGGTAATCTGTGAAGAACGCGACGACGGCACGGTGGGTACTTAGAAGAGCGCGGAAGGATGCCGAGTTTGTGGATGGATGGAGAGGGCTTGCGAGATTCTCCGTGGCCGCGAGAGGCGCAACGGGTGGAGGATTGGATGGCGATGCCTGGGCCTGAGCGGCGACGGCCTGGAGTAGGGAGGCGGCGACAGGTTGGTTGGGGGGCGGCGGGGCAGCCGCGGGTGCACCTGGTGTTGGTCGGCGGTACATAGCGTCGATAGTTGGTCGCAAAGCTGCTCCAAACGGGGTCGACAGAAAGTCTGAAGGCAAGTCTGATACGAATTTCGGAATAGAGCCACCGGTTAAGAACCCAGCGCAGTCGTTGGTGAAGGAATTGCAGTTGAAATCTACATCGAATGTTTGATAGGTTGAATCCAAGACTGGAGCTGGGCGCACCTAGTAGATGGTACTGAAACTGCTGTTAGCCACGAGACCACGTTCTTTCTATTTATACTCTGAGGCGTACCTTGTCTGCAGTGTAGTGGTCCCGCATTTCTTGAAGATATTCTTCCCATGTCTCTTGATCTATGGAAGTCTCGCCGAGGTCCACGACTTGCAGAGGCTGTCCGTGGTGCGATTTACCTACGAAGGATGAGCTTCATTATTTCTAGTCCGTCTATGAAGGACTGCGATTTACCGGGAAGCGATGTGTTTATTCCCTGGCCATAGTAGACCTCTTTCCCAAAGACCACGATTGACGAATGCCATATACCATCGATTTGGCGGCCAGTGAGTTGTGCGGATAGTTGTTTCGCGAGACCATTAGATAGGTCGTAAATATACAGTTGCACGGGAGCCATGATAGGTCGACGTCTATAATTTTCCGAGCAAACCAGAGCGCAGGATATACAAGAAAGAAAAAGTTCGAGAGCGCGTAGTGATTAGCAGACGCGTCATACAAGCCGGATCATAATTTAGCACCCCGAAAATAACAACTACAAACTGTTTTCTGCTTCAACGGCGATGCAGATACTGTTCAACTATCTGCCCAACTCGAGGGTCTGCCTTCTCCAGCACCTCAATTAACTCTGTCTGTCTGTCCCATGAGATTCAAGCGCTAAAATTGGTCTCAAAACGTACCCAGATCCGCTCCTGCACTTGAACACCTTCTGGGCTCAAAATATAATCGCTCACTTCGTCCACTTTCTGCCAAAGAGTGATATACTGTCCGCGCAATTCTTCTGGGCTTCCTCCAACGGCCCCCACACTAGTTGCCGGCTTCCCGCCTCTGTGGGCAGTGCGATGGTCTTGTTCATCAAGAAATCCACGACCGCCTGCATCCCAGAGAATTCGTTCCGGATATTCGAGAGGCAGAATCCCGGGTTGACAGCATTCACGACCAACGGCGTGGACGTCGTGATACGGTCGTTGAGGGCGCGCACAAATAGGATGTTCAGCACTGAAGCACTCGTCAATTACAAGTTCAACCCATCGCGCGACGACGTACTCTTTGTGAGGAAGTAACGCGGATCCATCATCACTCTGCGTAAATCATTAGACTGGCGCGGACAAGGACAAGAAACGCATACTTGGGGGTGCAGTATTCTTTGCTTCCAAGAGTCGCGAGGATATTGGGGCTCTGAAGGACGCGTTTTTCGATGGTCGCCCAGTAGTGGACATCGCTCGCGACTACGACGATCCGGGGCACGGTGGAATTTTCCATCCCTGTTCTGAGCATGTGCGGCAACAAGAGCAACGAGAGCAGCGGCATTGCAAGACAGTTCACTTGCAAACTGCAGTTACAAGTCAATCGTTTCCAGAGGTGCGAGGGCAAACATGATAACGCACCAGGTCTCCCATCCGTCTTTCGTCGCTTCGTATTTCGGCAACATCACCGCCGCATTGGCAACGAGGATGTCCAGACGCCCGCCGTCTTGCTCGAATCTGTCCGCAGACTGGCGCACCGACTTGGAAATCTGTGAGGTCCAAAATCCACACCTCCACAACAGTGCAACCTGTTTCTGTCTGTATTTCTTGGAAATATTATTCCCGCTCCCATTAAGCAATATATCGGCGCGCTTACTCTGCAATGCAACCTGCCCCTTACTCTCGCTGCGACACGCGAGAATGAGGCGCCCGGGATTCATCGACGCAAAATGTTTCGAGGCTTCGAAGCCAAGGCCACCATTTGCGCCAACCACGATGACGGTTTTCCCTGTCAGGTCCACCCTCTCAACAGGTGGAGGTGTCGCGCATTGGCTTTGGAAGAAGTTGAGCATGCTAAATTTTGCCATGGCTGAATTGAGGGCAAGATTGGGTGGAATGGAGGTCTGTTTCTCCCCCTACTTATAGCAATGCAAGCGGAAAAACGCGTCAGTTCCCTGCCGCGACCACCTCCTCTTCGTGTCATATTGCTGCTCACTTCAGTCGATACTGAGCGCGCTCATAGGAGTTGCGATCAGCCTTTTTCCCGGCGCATCACGATTTCGTGATGACTTTCACGCAAGCACAGCCGAAATGCCTCGGTTTGCATCGAACCGTTTGCAATGTGCAAACAGAACGAAATTCAGCCAGCCAGAAACGTTATCATTGGGTCACCCAGAATGTTTGGGGTGTCACAACATTGTATCCTCAACATCCATTTTACTTCCCTGTGGAAGCTGGTCACCCCAACATTGCGTGTTAGATGGGACTGTTGACGAAGTAGATGGGATCGTTTACTTATGGATCGTTTCCCATACGTAATGAGCCAGCTAGACCGGAAATGAACAAGAAAACGCCCACAGTATCTGCACCTGTGGTTCGGCCGTCTCTATTCAACTTTCATTCACAGCCAACTCCAGTTCTTGAAACTCGATCCGATTATGCGATAACGATTTGAACCTCTTGCAAAGAGTCTTCGAATGAGTTGCGAAGCCTATGCAGATAAAAAGCGTTACTGGACGTGGGTTACAAGAGTCGTATACAAAAAAAGGCAACTGTTATGAACCAGTATCGGAAGTTCGGCCACAGACATATGATACAAGATTACAACAAGAACAAAAAAAATCAAGACGTTAGTATTGCTGCGACCAAGAGACGCTAACACTGGTAATCCGTGAACTCCCATATGCCCCACACCCCATAAAGTCCCTGATAGTGCAGGTTGAATTTATATCATTGTAAAATTTAACAGAGGAAGGGAGGCTCACCCGGTGCTCGCACATATCAGGGCCGTTAAAATGCATCTGGCGGAAGTCTACAGGCGTCGTGGAACACATGGTCCCCCAGTCGTCGCCGGATTGGAGATTCCAGAGACGGGACTCGGCGCGCTGAACGAGGATTGTCACTTATAGTAGTTCCAAATGAGGTGCACTTACTCTTCGACCGGATCCTTTAGAGGTACAGCCCTGTGGCTCAATTGAGTCCTCGGTTACAGCACTAGTGCAATGCAAACGACTCGCCTTGTCTGCGACGTCACCGAAATAGGTCATGCAGGTTGGCTCTGGGGCGAACCAGTGTCCGAATACACCACTGCATCCCTTGAAAGGGGAAAAAAAAACATCAGGACCAAATACACTGTTGGAGAAAACTCTGACTCTATCTTCGCATTCATTCGGGCTGGGTATCTTCGAACCTTGAATGTCGATCGCCGTCTCCGTGCACGCCTGAACGGGATCGTACGACCGAGGGACGTTAGCAAGGCGTGCAGAATACTCCCGCGTCCCATGCCGAAGACATCGTGAATCTGACTTGAGGTCGGTCCAGTAGAACCCTGCGCGCACGCGCCGCGCCTCCTCCTCCATCCGGCTCCGCTCCTGGCGCTTCCCCTCTTCGCAAGCGCCGATCCACCGCTCCCTGTCGCGCACAAGCTGCTCGCGCATCGCGATGAGCTCCGCGCGCTCCGTCTCCCACCCGACGCGTATCGCCTCGTGACGCGCGACCTCCTCGCTCCACGCCTGCCGGATCTGCTCGTGCCCCCCGATCTCCTTGTCCCATTCGCGGCGCAGGCGCTGGCGCGTCGCAGGGTCCAGTGAATCCTCGGTAGGACTGGATACCGACGTCACAATCAGGTATGCGAAGAAGAGGCAGAACATGATGAGAACCACAGCCCACTGCGCCTCCCGCTGCTGTTTTGGGTCCGAAGAGGTTTGCTGCGGTAGGAGGGGCGTTCGGTCGCTGGGTGGGCTGTTTGATGATACGGAATGAAACGAGAATCCTGGTACTGGAGGGACCGACGGGCGGACTGCTGAGCATTGGCACCGGAGAGATGGGCATCGTAAGCGGGTGGGGCTCTGTTGGAGAATGAGGGCTGTGGGGAGGACTGTGATATCGAGGAGCATACGTTGAAGGAACCCTCCTCGATGAACGACAGCAGACATGATCGTTTGAAGTATGTAGGGTGAAGCCGCGAGGTGTCCCTCTTTATAAAATTAGTCGTGTCCGTCTGAAGTGGTGGGCCGCGCTCTTTGTAATGGTCGACCGACTGATCAGCTGGGTCCACTCAGTGCGAGCCGAGACAAGTTAGATAGAGATTAGATAGGATCAACGCCGTCACGTTGCCTTACCTCGCTTCCCGCTTGTCGCACGCTGCCGGTTCGGGTTTCCTCTGCCGCTTTCCCACGCACTCGGAAACCGCGACTCGAGCGACCTCAGCCAAGCCCCCCGACAAACACCACAAACCCTTTGCGTTCACCTCACAGATATTCGTGTTCCTCAAGATACGCCTTTCATTGTTCTTTCAAGAGATCCGGGAAATCTATCGGCATCTAACTTGTCAACACATAGCATCGCAGCGGCACTCACTGAAATTATAGGCCTTACGGGCGCCCTCAAGCCCTAAAAAAATCTAGGATATTCTTGGATGTTACTCCATTATTCTGGGTGCTTAAGATACGAGGAATCGCTTTTTCTTCCCTGTAAAATACATATTTTTCTACAAGTGGTTCAACCTGCTAAAAGACTCGAATTTTGGAGACGCCGTAGGAACTTTTAAAGCAAAAAATGCGTTGTGAATCAGGATGTATCGATTCTATTTGCAGGCTCAATTTAATTGGCTCTCAGGGCACTGAAAATTCAGAAAAGGCACTGGAACTAAGTACAAGAACCTAGATGATGACATTCTTCCATAGCTATTAGCTGGCTTCCAAGTTTCCAGGAGCCTCACTTATGAAATAAAGCAATTTACAACCTACCTGGTGCCTTTGCAGACCTCCAAAATCTTCGAAAACATGTACTTTCTTGTTGATCTGGGAATTGAACAATTTAACATAGATCAACTTCACAACACTTGGAAACCTTTCTGCATCCAGAGAAGCAGAAGGGTCAGGTCCATCGAACTGACTTGAAAATCGAGGGTACTTATTCCTCGCGGTTCCCCAAAAAATTCCCTAATCTTTCCTTTTCCGATTTCTTTTTCGGCGATTTCCCCTTTCGGCGACCATGAGTAGAATGGTCGGAAAACCGCCAGAAACACGCTACCATTGGTGCTTGTTATCACCTAGAATGTTTGGGGTGTCATAGCATTATATCCTCAACATCCATTTTTACTTCCCTTTGTAAGTTGGTCACCCCAACACTGCGTGTTAGATGGGACTGTCGACGAAGCAGATGGGATCGTTTGACTTAGGGATCGTTTCCCATGGGTAATGAACCAGCCACACCGGAAATGACCAAGAAAATGTTCACAGACGTCGAAAAAGTGAACGCGTAACAGGACAAGCCTCTGTATTCACCAAAGAAGACACAGTAAACACCAAAAATACTGGGCGCCTATGAAGGTGCTTATGATTTAGCGCTACCCAAACCATTCCCACCATCAAAGTATATATATGTGGAACGTCGCACAGTCTCCAGTAAACAAAGCTCCAGTTAACCATCGCCCCAGCCGAAACGAAATCCATGCAGCCTGAGGACGCAGAGGTCAAGACCTACACCGGCGGTTGTCATTGCAAGAAGATTCGCTATGAGTTCGAGCACCCGGACATCTACGTGAAGCCAACGGTTCTGTGCAACTGCTCAATTTGCCAGGAGAGAGGGTACCTCACCGTGTGCGTCTTTCTCCTACCTCTGACCTTCCAGGAAGACACGCTGACGCACACTAGATTTGCACCGGCAGACAAGTTTAAGTTCACGAGCGGTTCAGACGCCGACATGACCAAGTACGAGTTCAACACCTGCACTATCGGGCACAGATTCTGCTCGACTTGTGGGACGTCGATTGGACCAACGTGGGCGGAACGAGGAATGGTGGTCGTCAACGTACGCACGGTCGATGGCATCGACCTCGAGCGGCTCAAACTGGAGAAGTTTGATGGGAAAGCTTTGTAGACCCGAGGAAGCCAAATAAAGTAGGGGAAGAAGCAGAGAGAGCCGAGGCTTGCCAGAAAGTATTGACTGAATGAACGAGTTATTGTGAAAGCAGTGATCGATTGCAGAGCTGAGCGGCCAATAAACAGAGTCAAGATTCGAGTGGAGCGCACGAAACGGAACGCCGTAGTGAACAGGATGACCTTTCTTGAGTGCGGCATTCGGCATTATTCCATTCCAATTTGGCCAGCTCTCGTGGCGTTACGCGTACGGTTCAGGTTGCGTTGAGCGTGACAAGCGTGACTGCTGCATTTCTTTCGCGTCGTAATTACCAGCCTGCAGTTTCCCGCCCGACGCGCTGCTCTTTCCCAAGGCTGGTTCCTCCGTTCTTCAAGGGCCTCTATCTCTAAAGTTACTCTAATTTAACCGGCACCTCAAAGTTCATCTTTTACAATGAGCAACGAAGTACCGCTCGGCACAATTGTCGAGGTTTCGGTGGGGCGCGGGGTCGTTCGTTTCTGTGGGGCAACATCTTTCATGGCCGGGCGGTGGATTGGAATAGAGCTGTACGAGCCAAATGGAAAGAACGATGGCTCAGTGAATGGCGTCACGTACTTTACCTGCAAACCAAGCTACGGAATTTTCGTTCGTGCAAGTCAAATAAAGGGTACTTTCGGCTCTGAGAACGACGTATGTGGTTTCTACTACTGCATAATATTCTGACCCATACCTATGAAATTAATTGCAGTCCCCACCCCCGGGCGGCGCCATCCCGTCCAGCAATAGGGCACCAACGGACTTCCAGCTTGCGCGCAAATTCCATTCGCCCACGGTCTGGTTCTGCTTCGCAACGAGCGGCAAGCCCTGCGAAGCCGGCCGCAAGCCCGAAGCCGACCGCAAGCCCGTCGCCCGTTCCGATGTCGTCGTCACCGAGCAAGAAGACGCTACTGGCCATGCCCCCGCGTAAATCGCTCCAAAGCACGTCCCCACCTGCGCGTAGCGCCGATTCTCCCACCAGCAGAGTAAACGGCGCAGCGTCAGGCATAAATGGTGCCCGGGTTTCATCTCCTTTGACCACGGCTCCTCCACGCCCCCCTCTCCCCCCCACAATCCCCACAACCGCAACCGCCACCTCCCGCGGTTCAACCCCCACCCCCGCCCCCGGCGAGGCCGCCATCTCGTCCCCCATCATCACTCGGTCTACCCGCAGTCACGCCGGCAGACGACCAAGAGCTGCAGGAACTGCGTGCCAAAATCCGCGTGCTCGAAGCCAAGCGTGCGGATGACGCGCGGCATGTGCGTGAACTCGAGACGCGTCTGGCCGACGCGGAAAGCTTCATCGCACTGCGGCCCAAGCTGACAGCAAAGCTCAACTCGCAGAAGACGGAACTCATTGAAGTGCGGCGCGAGCTTGCGGATGCGCAACAACTTGCTCAATTAGCTGAGGCCCGCATCGTCGATGCGCAAGAGCAGCTGGAGATGGCGATGCTGGACAAGGAGGTCGCAGAAGAGCGTGCTGAAGTGGCGGAGACCGAGTTGGAGGAGATGACTGAGCGGTTGGCGGTTGTGGAAGTAGAGTTGGACGTGCTGAAAGAGGGAGGACAGGAGGGTCAGGGTCAGGGAGACGACGAGGATGCCGGGAACAAGTCTATGTCTGCGGGCAAGGACTCTTTGGCGTACATACAGCTGGAGAAGCAAAATGAACGCCTGAAAGAGGCGCTTCTCCGGCTGCGGGACATGTCTCAGGAAACTGAGCAGGAGCAGCGCAGGCGAATTGCGGAGATGGAGAAGGATGTCGTCGGCATTGACGAACTTCAATGTGCGCCGCAGTTTCTCTATCCGAAGCATATACTGATGTCCTCCAGCCAACTACGAGACCACCCAAATCAAGCTCGCCAACGCCGAGATTCAGATCGAGGATCTCAAGATGCAGCTCGACGACGCGCTTGGTGCGGAGGAAATGCTCGTGCAGCTCACAGAGCGCAATCTCTTGCTCGGCGAGGTACGTTCATTTTGTTTTCTTTCTGCGCTGTTCTGACTCCAGGAACGTGCAGAAAATCGAAGAGATGCGTATCACCATCGAGGACCTCGAGGCTCTGAGAGAGCTGAATGACGAGCTGGAAGAGAACCACGTCGAGACCGAGAAAGCCATGATGGAAGACCTCGGTGCGTTGATGGGTTTTTTTATTTGTGCCAATCTTATGTATGTCCCTTGCAGAGGCCAAGGACGCACAGATCCGGGAACATGTCCGCAAGGCCGAATCGCTCGAAGAGGCGTGCACAGATCTGGAAGGTACCATCGGGCAGTTCAGGGAGCTCGTCGTGCAACTGCAAAGGTCTGTCTTTACATAGTTTTCCGTCCGTGTTCTGACAGATTTCCCGTCATCAGTGAACTCGACACCCTGCGCGCGCAGACTCAAGTCGCTCAGACAGAATCGCAGACGGCTGCCTCGCAATCGGCGGCGGTGATGTCCCTGAACCTCAAGCTCCAGTCGTCTGCGTCAAAGAACCAGGCTCGGAACATCGAGTTGGAACTCAAGCGCATGGAGGCACGCGAGACGCGCGAATTGCTCAACATCGTCCAGGTACGCTTTCATGCTTCGTCTGTCTCCACTGGTTTGAACACGACATCGCTTTAGCCCTATCTCCCTCAAATCTACGTCGAGACGGACAGTGACGCCACAAGCTGCTATCTGTTCTTCCAGCGCCTAGCTTATAAAGCGGACCTCATCACCACCGTCGTCTCGCAAAACAATAGCCTCCCCGACTCTCTCAACGGCTCCGTTTCTTCTGCGCTGGTCGGCGTCTGCGATGTAAGCATACGATTGTTTTCTCTGAATTATGCAAAATGCCAACGCTCCTTCAGATGCGCGGCCGCATCTCCGCGTTGTCAACGTTATGCAAGCGCTTCGCGACCGTTATGCGCCGATGCGACGTCGAGTCGTTCCTTAACATTGGGCGCTTGTATCAAGAAATCGCACCCATGGAAAAGCGCCTCGATATGCACGTCGATCTTCTCCGCCGCGACGAGTTCCGTGACGAGGAGTGTGTTAGCGACATCAACAAGTGCGTCTTTCACCATCCTTATTCATTGATGTTAAACCGCGAACAGGATCATGCTGACATTTGACCACCTTGCGGAGACGTACTTCAGCGGGTTCGACTACGACTTGGGCGAACGCGAGCTGGGATATCTGACATCCTTTGATTTGGATCTCGACATCTTTGCTGCGTCGATTGGGATGAGCAAGACGTCTATCACGACACTCGTTCAGGACAATGGTATGTTAGCTTCGAAAGACGAACATTGCGGTTTATAATTCTTTAGAAACGGTGTTGGAATTGGGCGGCTATAATATTGACACCGAGCTGTTCGAGCCTCTGCAGCGGCTATTGGATCAGTACAAAGGCGCAAAAGCGTTGTCCAAGTGAGTTCACCACTCGTCGTGCTGCTTTCCACTTTGCTGACTGCTCCATCAGGAAGCTGACTAAGCGACTGGAAGATCTCATCCAGGACTCGGCAGCGCTCAAGGCGCATCTTGTACCCCAGATGAAGGCCCTGAGCAACTTTGTCCCCGAGCTCGTCAACTTCGGTATCTCGGTAAGAAATTCTTGTATTTTGTCAACAGTTGAAGCTGAAGTTTATCAGTTTGCTCAACAAATCATGCCGCACTTAAGCGATGTGCGGAGCTCCAAGTCGCCGTTCCAGCTAACGACGATCCTGGGCTTCGCGAAGCAGATCGCTGCGTCCACTGTTGCAAAGGACATGAAGCCCGGAGTAACTGCATGGGAAGCGATCGGGGGAGTCTATCACCCAGCTCGTGCAGGAAGGAAGCAAACTCCTACCGCAAGCTCTTGAGGCGGAGAACGTCATCAAGCGTAAGATGATGGTTTTTGGTTTTACTTGGTACTGACCAAGGTTTCAGTCACTGGTGTATCACCGTGGGTGACGCGGGTCGATGAGGTCAAGGCTAGCGTTGCAGTCAATTTAGAGGCCGAGCGTAGAGTATCGCAGCTCAATGAGGAGCTGCAAGGCCTCGTACGGACGCTCAAGCAGAAGGATCAGCACATTCAGGAGGCCGCGGTCAAGAACGACTTGATGGAACGCAAGATGGAGACCGTCAAGAAACAAGCCGACGCCATTGCCGAGAAGGACATCGTCATTGCGGACGGCAAGCGGCGGCAGCGCGAGTTGGAGGAGGCGCTTGAGCAAGTGCAAGGCGATCTCGACGTGTCGGAGCAGGAGCGTCTGAAGCTCAAGACCATGGTCGGTACTGAGCAGCGCCAGAGTCCGTATGCCATTATGTCGCCTTGCTCCATAATTGATTCCTTGCAGCCACAGGGACCGTCGTACCAGAACCGGAGAATCTCCCCGTGGAGGGTAGTCTGGAGACATCGCATCTCCTCGAGCAGGTGCGTCCTTTTCCTTGAAATTCCCCCAGCTCCTGTTGACGACAGTCTCAGATCGATGCTCTCCGCGGCACCGTTCGATTCCTTCGTACCGAGAACTCTTACCTGAAGGGTCAAGACCTCCTGCGCGAAATCGAGGCCTTACCATCACTTCCAGAACCTATCAGTCGAGTCGCCACGCCACCCCTCGTTTCTTCAACATTATCAGATTCCGACGATTCTGACTCAGAAGATCGGCCGCGCTCGCCGCCTACATTGCGCTCCTTGGCGACGGAGACAAAGATCTTGTACCGTGACGTTATCAAGTTCTCCTCCTCGCCGCGGGTCGTTGATCTTACTGCTCTCCACGCCAAGCGCGCGCAAGCCAACGGGGGCCGCGTATGGATGCCCAAGAAAAGCACGCCCGCTCACCAGGTGTGGGAGCGGAAGATGGAGGCTGAGAGACTCAGTAGACGGGTGCGCGGACTGTTGGATAGAGCGAGCACCATCGGGGATTCATGATTTATTGCATTTTTGGTTATCTTATTCGCTCTTTCGTACATGCTTGGCTTTGGATTTGTCGATACCCTGCATCTCTATAACCACTACTACATTTGTTACATCTACCTACTCGCATTTATGACCATGATAATTCACTCTTTATTACACAGGACTAGTAAATCTGGCTGAAGGCATAACAGTATTGACACTCCCAACCCTCGGACACTATTCAGAACAACTCAACGGAGTCGTAAACGAAATTGGGGCTCAAGAAGCCATCGCCAGCGCTACCACTGATGGTGTTGATCTGAATGGTGTTCGTCGAGGCAGTCAAAGTCCCAGTTGGAATAACGAAGTCATCTAGAATCGATCAATCAAGTAGGAAGCACTCCTCGAAATAAATACTGCTTACAGACTTGATTCAGCCCTCGCCAGGTGCCGCGAGTGACGCTATCCGGATAAAAGGTAATCAAGCAGAGCTATCGGTATCAGAGCGGAAGATTTACCCTCTAGAATCGATGGAAGGAGGAGCAGCAGGTGCGGCAGACGTGAAGCTATTTACGGTGATCTGAGGACGCCCACCCGCAAATGCTTCAGTGGTTCGGATGCGCAGAGTCCGTGCCCCTATTTGCGCAGAGGTCGCAGTCCATTTGATGGTTGTGGGATTGTTGACCTGTTGTGTCCCTGTCAGACAATCCGGGAGCTTTGGGACTGGGACACACAGCCTTGAATTGAGCCATCGGGAATGAAGAAGCAGCACTGGTCCCCACAGTAAATGTGATAGGACCCCAGCTACTCATTCGAGTGTCCGATCTATTTTCAAGTCGCTTAGAGAAAGGATGGAATCCTGGAAATTATACGAACGGGTGCATTGTCTCGATTTTGTCTGCATTGAGGAACTAGAGAAAACATTAGATGCAGTCCATAATCCTGGGTTTACAGACGCACCCCCACCGGGCTTCCGTCAACAGTTCCTGTTGGAATTCATGAGCGAGCAGAAAACCGGAGAGAAATGACGAACCAATGCGCCAAATCACGGACGGAACGCTCAGAGACGAAACAAGAGTCACGGTGGTTGTCTTTCCTGCTGCAACAGTTACGCTTCCAGTACCTGCCTCCAGTTCGCCTTGGTACAAAATTACAGTGCTGGCAAGGCGGACAGGTTTGCAAAATGGGTTGCAATTAAAGAAAACGAAAGCGTACTAGGTGCCGGGCTTGATGAGTGTTCGCGAAAACGAGCCACTGAATAGATGTATGAGTTAAATATTTGCAGAAAATTTTTTTGCTCAACCCCGATCCCGCAATCCAGTATTGGGCAGCCGAATTCTGTGGGGCGTCAAAACTGTTTCGGTCAATTTTGGATGTGTGACAGACTTTGAAACCAATTGTTACAGCGGTACCAGCCAAAGTTCCAGAGTAAGTACCGGTCACTGTTCCTCGACCCGAAGCCGGCACGTAACCCTGGAGACCGAGACTGTCCATGAAAGTGGTATTTAAATTGGCTGACGGAGCGGCGCCGGTTGTGACCGCCATGGCATAACTGTACAATGCACCCATGAGACTGGGAGATCAACACTTGACTCAAGTACTGACGGCCCAAAGAATCCAGTGCGAAATGGAAGCTCCGCCGCTTCGTGCCCACTATTCATATAAAAATATAGTTCTTGTTGCGCCGACCCTTGATTGTCAATGTCTCTGAAGAAAGGACCGCCTATCTCAAAAGTTTGGCTGAGTTCGGCGAGAGTAATGATTGACATACCTGAAGAGGTCTCGTAGCTGACACCTGGTATGACCATGAAGACCTTTTGAAACTTTGGTGGTTATTCCATTCAAGATATTTTGACCTGCTCACGCCAACACCAGAACCAGTAACACCTTTCGGACAATCTCAATTTCATGACACCAATATGGACTTGGTCAGGCATACTCACCGTGAACTTGATCCCGAATGAATGGAATCTAGTGTGTAATGGTCAAACCGACGTTCTTGCTATCAGGAACGAGTACATACGCTGGAATAGAATTTTGATCGCGTTTGCCCGTTCAGCAAGAAAACATCCGTTCCCTCGATAGCGGTACCTCCATTTATCTCAGATGCCACAACGCCTTTTGGCAAGGAAGCCTTGGAGAGACGTGCGATGAATCTCAATTCACCCACAGTTGGTTCCGCGGAGGCGAATGTTCCAATATAAAGGGTGTTGACGCCTAGTTAAGATGAATATCGAAAAGTCTGATGAGAGGATGGAAGGAATACCGGATTGGACAATGTAGTAGTGGGTCTGAGACTAGTTCAGGATCCATCGCTGGCTGGAGTGGAGACGTACTATGGTAGAAGTGCTGATTGTGATTTTCGCGATGTTATTCGCGACCGACGACGTCACACTTGCAGAACCTCAACTAGCAGTTAGGATTGGGGGTCAGAATCATGCCCAGGAAAGCACCTAGCCCCGATGAGAGCTGCGTGAACTTGCTGGAGTCTTGCAATTGTTTCCCATTGAAAAGCATAGATGTGATATCTCCATTCGCGGTGTTGACTGGAGGATGAGCCAACTCAGTTTCTTCGCTGGTGGTATGAATCTTCAACCCACTCGTGGTGACCAGCCCAGCTCCAGAGTCAACAACCATGTTGGAACCCGAAGTGGTGACCCCGAATGCCGCGAAAGCACTGGGAAGAAGAGCCAAAATCGCCAAACTTGAACAGAAGAACTTCATGAAGATGAAGATGCGTTGAAGTTAGTTACTTTCCGCGTATTTATCCTTCGACAGAGGCTGCTGCGAATAAAATGACCATAACCAGTGGCATTCATTTAATTTCAACCCGAAGACCAACCGAACCAGGGTGTGCCAAGCAAGAAAGGCCATTGAACACGGAAAAGCCAAGACGGATCCAGAGAGCAGGAGAGAGGTCACAGGAATTACAACGGGCCGTCGAGTTGGAATCCATAGGGACATTCAGAATCGACTGACGGAGATTAACACTGAGAGCTCAGTGCTCTGAATGTAGTCTAAGGGCAATAGAAAGGTTTTACTTGAGAGTTCTCGCAAGATTTGGACTAAGAATGATTGGGTCCCAGTCAAAAATCATGTAGCTCACCCAAAGATTTTTTTTTTCAGAAAAATGCGTCGCTCTGCGAATTCGTCTGGTTTGCTGGCGACTACTGACTTTCGCGTGCGATAGTAGTCCTCAACCTTCATGAGACGGCCCGGCGCCAAGACTTTTATTGTTCCGAGATTTAAAGAAAAAAATTATAAACGCGTACAGGATCATTTATACTCAACACTGGTGAGGCTCTCGTGATCTGCATCATCGTCAGCTGTACTTGCTTCTTCGTCGCTGCCCTTGCCGCCATTAGAAACAGCGTTGGGACGATTATTCAAGGAGATGGAGGGCACCCTGCCGGGAGCTGAAAAGACTGGCGTTGGAACTATGCCTGGGGGTTGAGCATGCGAGCACAGAAACTCATGACTTGACGGTCGTACCACGGGACGACCGAAGGGATGAGTTAGCTGTCAGCGAAGACGTTCGCCGAGGAGGGCTAGTGTGGTGCTCGCGGTGCGCATAGCCATGGCCGCCGTGTTCGTCGTGGGCATGGTGAACATGGCCATGGTGGTCATGTTCATGGTCGTGATCATGGTGGTCGAGGCCGTGGCCGTAGCCGTGGTGCCCATCGTGTGCATGACCATCGTCCCCATTGAGCTCTTCCTCCAGTATGGGGGCGACCGGGGTAGGGCGATACACGTGCTCATACTCCTGCTGTCTTCGCCAGTCCGCCAGCTGAGAGGGAACGTTTTGTGGCGTTGGTATATCTGCCGGGACAAACAGCTCCTGTTCTTCGTACTCGTCCGTCATATCGTGAAGCTCAGGCGGCGTGCCTGATCTCTCTGCTGGTTGTGGTGGGATTCGATGTAAGAGCCCATACCTGTCCGAATCCGCTCAGCTACGAAAGATATTGATGTGATGCAAGTCGTACCCAAAAACACAGCCAAGGAGACCCTCTCCGCCCCAATGTCGGTTGGGAACTAATACGACCTCTCTCAATGCGCTAAAATATATGAGCGGAAGAAAGGACACAAATTATGGGCGTACTCGAAGTCCTGAAGAATGGGTGAGGGAGAACATAATTTCCAGTACACTTACGCACATGTGAATACACGTAGACACGAAGAGGTTTATCAACATGCTAATGCAGGCAGTCAGCTAACGGTTTTACTTTGATGAAAAAATACTTACAGCCTCAACGAGCTCATAGAAATCATTTTCTGCGCTTAGGACGCCTCCGGACCACCCAGTTATGTAGTCTGTGAGTTGTGAGTATTTTTAAGATTGACGCAATAAGTTTTTATTCACCCCCGTAAGGTACGAGCCCAGCTGATTCAGCTGGCGATCCTTCCAGCCTGTGAAACAAGTCTCAAATTACGAGGGTAGAAAGTTGTACATTTGAAACTTGCACATCGAGTACGTGCCAGACGTTGTCCATGGCTAACTCGGGCTGCAGCGAGGTATTACGGCTGTACCGAGAGAAAAAGAAACCGGAATTACCTCACACATGCGCATGCTCAACCCCAGCAGCGAAGGTTGAGCGGCAGCATCCTCCTGTGCCGACCCGTTGGATGGTTGAGACCACGCCCGTGACGGTACGATGGGTACAACTGATGGGTGCGTTAAATTTGCACTTTGAGCGCATGGTCAAGAGTGCAACATACATACCTCGTGTCTCCTGGCTTTTCGTGTTCCATACTAGTAGATTCAAATTCCGGCCTTCATGTCCTGCCCCAAAATGGGTACTGGGCTGGCGCAATGATACAAAATCCAACCTTCAACAATCTTCTCCAAAGCTACTGCATCGATATTATTCTGGGACGCTAAGGAGTCACCTTCGAAACCGACAACAAAATCAAACAACGGCTGGATTAATCCCTTGAGTTCAGCAGACTATCCACGGGACGAATGTACTTCGATGGTTGTCTTCGATGCTGGGGAATCTGGAGTGACGCGAAGAACATGAAGGGCGCGTGACGGTGGAGTTGCTAGCAACAGTGGGTTTAGGAAAAGTCGGGAGAAATACAAGACGAACCGAATTGAGTGGTGGATTGGCCAGCGCCCATGGAACGCGGTTACAAAGAAGCAAGCCGTTGTGGCGAGCTGATTGGCCACACAAGCACTGCCTTTTTCGGACGCCTTCCACGTGTTTTCCTCTGTTCGAACCATTACGTAAATACGGAAAAACTTAGCTCTAACTTTGTCTGCACACGACGACGTAGCGAAAGAATAACAAGAAGAATGGCTATGCAGGGTCGGGAAAATCTTCAGCCCACATATTTCTCAAGAGAATCGTTTTGGTTTGTGACAGACGAGGCACATCTTATTGGTTGAGTGTCTGTCCTCGGAAAAACAAGCACAAGAGTTCAACAAAAGTCGTTATTTTTCCGTTTACCCAGTGCGCCCCGACATTGAACATCTGGGGTACATACATTTTCAGTCACTGCACCTACGGCTCCGTTTGTTGCGGAAGGCACACCAAATATGAGACCGACCGAACTCGTTCAATCCCTTTCAATCCTGTTCAATTCCCAATTCGAGTAGTCCACAGTACGCGGTCGTCGGTGGATACCCATCGCGGTGACTATGTGAACACGGAGAACTCCCCAGTAAGATTACAAGTACAGATGCCGACGGCCACAAGACCAAAAGATGGAGAAAAACACCGTTTGCTGTTAGACATCGCTTCCGGCTTGACCTTAGATGTAAGCCGGCGGCGTTTCCTAAAACCTCTTTAGGCAATCGGCCCCACTCCCGATGAAGTCCCGAGCTTAAAATGCGCGCTTGTCCATAGTGAACGAATTGGGCAAGAAGATGGGTGCATGGTTCTAATGGATTAGAATCAGTTTGGCAGTGGCACAACGCGTGCTGATCAGGTTGAATCCGAGTTTGAGATGAGAATAGGTCCGGGAGTCGCAACGGTGTGCCAGACAGATGCGACAGAGTACGGTAGTTCCGCCACAGCTGGACGTCATGCACGCTGGCAAAGTCAAAGATCGGAACTTTCGGGAGTGGGGAAAACATAAGCTCCGCTAGAGAGCGACGGCCCGAAGGGATTTTCTTAGATCAAGGTCCAAGCAATACTCAAGGTCCGCGCCAGCTTGAACAAGAAGTTACAATTGCGTTACAAGGTTTGGACACTTGAATGGAGATGGAATCAGCACACGATCAGATTAACAAGCATGAAGCTCATGGTATCTCCGTCCTCGGCGTCGGAAACCTTCGTCGTGTAATTATGTATGTATGGATTCAGGTGGTGGTTGGGAAGTGAGTGGTGACCGGGAATCACCGAACAGAATCATGATGTAATCTGTGAACTTCACAAGGCGGAACCAAACTAAAGAATTTTCTCCAACCGAGGTCACGAAACGTTGTTCCCGACTTTCAGAAATACCCTGGCGTATACGCGTCGTTTTGCGTGATCCTCGAGCGCTTCTAGACAAGGTCTTGCGCTATACCGTCGTGGACCCGCGCTATTTCTTCCATTTACGCGTCGGTGTAGCTGGGGAGACCGGTGCGGCATGTGGTATGGCTTCTTCATGCACTTGAGAGTCCTCTGATATCTTATTTGCTAGTTAACTTATGTTCCTTTGCCGTCGAATTTTGTTCCAACTTGAATTTCAACCTTTGCGTGGATTCACTTTTGCGCGCAGAACCATCTCCTTTACCCCACGATTGAACCAAGATGTTACCGGACATAGCACTGAAAGCTCCTGGAGCGCGTCGAGGCTCTTCGAGAGGTTGCTTGCCCTTTCCCCGGACCACGCGAAAACGACGGATAAAATGAAAGCCACGGAGAAAATCACGGTTTTTCAAGCCTATAAACACCTCCGCATACTTGACCGGAAGTCACTGGCTGCCTTGCCTTTGCCCTCGTACTTTGTTCTTCTTGCAAAGGCGACGATGCAGGGACATGGCGAATTGAGTAGCCAACTTGTAGAAGACATGCTCGAATACAGTCCCAAAGACGAGCTCCATTCAACAGCGTTTGGGATCATGACGTCCCGTAGCCTTCCCTTGCTGCTTCCGGAGACGTTCCTGCACTTGCTGCAGTGTCTCGAGCGTTCACCCGGAGGATTGGATCAACTTCCGCGCTCGGCCGTTGCGGTTTTGGTTCTCACTTTTGCGGAGGCACCACGCCACAAGGTCGACGCGTCGCTGCTGGAGCTCATATATCCATTGCTTCTCACCCGACTCAAACGTCTTCGTCTACCTCAGGACGCCAGCATCTTGACATACAAACCGCCCGATATCATTCATGCTTCGTTTGCATTCATCCACAAACTTTTCCAACTTTCTCAAGAACAGCGAACGTTGGAATTATTCCAGGTTCTGGTCAATTCAGGGAACATTCCATCTGAAGCGGTGCAGACCGTACCTGGACTCGATGGGTTTGAAGCAATAGTGCGGTCCGCTCTCGTCCGAGCCAGCATGCACTGGTACTGGCGGCCGCTAGCTGAACGGTTCCTGTCCCCCCTTCTGAAGATATCAACTCCCCCCTTCTCACGCGATCATTCTCACCAAGGACACGCTGTATGCATGTCTGAATGAACCTGGTGTCGACGACCTAGTCGCATGCCGTTCATTGATATCACAAATACATCCCTTTTCTCCGGTCCCGAACGGGGTTATACGCGAATACTACGATGCTGCCCAATCTATCGGTGCACCTCAGGAAGCCCACGCGCTCTACGCCTTTACGCGATCGGAGAAGGTGCTGAAGACGCACGCGTACCCATGTCCCCGCGGGGACGCCTTGCCTTGGCTTCTGCGCCATCTCCTCGAGATAAATTCACATCTCGCACAAGACCTGGCCAGAGAAATCTTGGACAGAAATCTCCCTGTTCCAGTGGAATTTCGGGCATCGATAGTCAAACAACTGGCGCAACGAGGCCATGCTGGCGTCGCCCGGAGTCTATGGAGCAAATATGCGGTTGGGAAAGAACGACAATCACTCATAGGCAACCCTGCCTTGTTTGTCCGTATGGTCAGCCTGTTCCATCACCTCATCCAAAGGGACGACCAATTACTGGCGCAGAGAGAACAACGGGGCGAGGAGGAGGACGATGAATCCGTGGCTGTTCGAGAGCGGAGAAGAGATTGCAAAGAGTTCTTGGACTTTATGATGTCCGAATTCGCTCTGGCGCATCCGCCCATGGCGCAGTGCAATCATCAAGTCATCACATCGCAGGCCAGGGCGTTTTTTATTGTAGGGGATTTCGCCCGTGGCTTCGAGACGATCAAGGTTCTACTGGACCGCAAAGAAATGCCCGACCTTTACGATGTAAATGTGACTCTGACAATCATGGCCGAGCACGACCCTCGTTCTGCGGCCCAGATCGTGCGGCGAATGACTGAGAAGGGCTTACAGCCGGACCAGATCACCTATGGCACAATTATGCATCATGCACTTGCCCACGGCGACATGGAATTGGTCGACGAGATGGTCCAGCGGGTGGGCGAACTGCGGGGGCACGCATCTTAGCTACAAGTCGATCGTGTCTCTCATACGAGGCAGTATTGCGTTCGACGCTGGCTCGGTTCCGACACAGTTGTCCAAACTGCGCAGTGCGTTCGACATTGTAAAATCAATCGGTCGGTCCACGGTCGTATACACTCCGAGCCATGGCAAGTTCTTCGTGCGTGCATGTCTGCAGGCGTCGGATCCTACGATGGCCTTCAAGTTCTGGGAGCTGCTCATTAAAGACAAGGCGCGAATCGACGATTGGGAGCAGGTTGCTCTTCGGCGTTCCATTGTACGTGCCTTGGAGGAACATCAACAGAAAAAATGGATTAAGGACATGCATGCGCGGGCGATGATTGCACAACTGAGGATGGGGGGAAATATTTAGTGATATTAGATAATTATAATACATGACCGGGAGGAGCCAAGATAGAGTCCGAGAGACGAGGAGGATCTCGGGACACCGGAGGCAGTAAGAAAAGCTTCTCGACAAGATCAATAACTGCCAACCTCCTGGGTCAGGCCCGGAGATTGACCGGGGACGAGCAGATGACCCGAATCCATGTTGGGAATTGAGTGCGGTGTAGCTCAGCGGTTTTTGAACAGTGGACGCCTGATCGAGGGCTTTCGATGCGAAGCGAGCCAGGCTATTGACTAAACGGGTCAATAGAGACGATAAATGCGAGTGATCTCTTCCGCCTTCGTGTGACTCCTTTTCCCCTCCTAAGCAATGCCTGTCGCTCGGCCCACTAAGAAGGAGCTCAGCAGCTCGGCTACCTCCTTGTCCGACGACGACTATGTTAAATCTGATACTCACAATATCAAAAACGGCAAACGCAAGTAAGTGTCTCGATCTGGCTGTCCTCCGACCTTTCTCCGCACTGCGTTCATCCCCCACATCGCATCGTCTTCTACCCCAGTTTTTGATTCCCCACATCCCCTCCGCGTCGCTTGAATGTCCACCCTGTTCTTGCGTTCTTTTGTCTTGTGAGGCAGCGCTGACAATCAATTTGTCAATTAGGCGTCAATCCCAAAGTACGCTTTTCACCACCCATTTTACGTGTTTTGTAACCGAAATTAATTAGGTTGCGATGCCTGCAGGGCACGCAAAGTTCGATGTGCCAGGGAGAACCCAGACGACCCGAAACAGTCCTGCAAGCACTGCATCACTCTAGGTATACCGTGCACATACGACTATCAACCAAAAAAACGGGGCCCCCCAAATCTGTATGTTGTTTGCGGCGTGTCGAATCCACTTCTTGATATCCCGAAGCTACTTGCGTCGCCTGCAAGAGGCTGCAGCTGCAGCCGCGGTCAACAATCCCGGTAACAACTCGGATAGTCAGACGGAACCTGAAGCATCTGCGTCTCCTGTTTCCACGATCGCGAGCCCGACTCAAAGCATTCTCTCGCCGTCATTAGGCTCTCAGAGCCCTCCCCCTACGTTTCTGGAGTCTTCCCTCAAGCCCACAGTTACTTCGGCGCCGATTCCGCCTTCCAGATATCAAATTACCGCCGACACATTCCACCCGCAATATTCGCCCCCCAATTACATTTCCTCTCCGACATTCAGTTCCGCCCACCCGTCGGACCTCATTACCAATGGTATCGGGTCAAAGTCCGAGGATTACTCTTCTCCGGCCGAACAGTTCAGCACTTATCCCCTCTACAACTGGTCGTACAAACAGCATCAAGTGCCTGTTCATCCCCCCAACGTGGTGCCTCCGCTGTCGTTTTATTACCGGCCTCGACGGTTAGATGAAATAGCCCCAAGGGACACTATTTCTCTCATCATTGCGCTATTCTTCGACTTCGTTTATCCCCTTACCCCGTGCGTCCACCGGCCGTCATTCATGGCAGATCTACATGCGCGGCGAGAAGAACGGGACCCTCTATTCTTTGCACTAGTGATGTCGACGGTCGCTTCCACTCTTGTCCAAGTCCCTCGATCGTATCTTCCCATGGAACGGCCGGTGGTGCGGAAATTGGCTCAGGTACATCGATTTTTGGCTGCCGTTTCTCACTCAAACCAATTCCTAAATAGACGTGCCATGAAGCGAGCCGTCATATCACCGTGGCATCGTATGATCCCCCAACATCTATGCATGTTGTGATTCGTTACTTGTACGGTCCAGTGCTCCTCACCCACCTTTTGAAATCTCATCCGGCGCTGCAGTGACTGCGTTTACCACTTCTGTGAGGGTCACGATGCCACACAGCATGCCGCCTTTGGCGAGGCAGCTCATATCGCCGTAACACTTCGTCTCCACGAGGAAGCGGCCTACGAGGGGTTTAGACCCCATAGAATGTGAGGTCAGACGTCGGGTTTTCTGGCTACTTTTCGGAGGTTAGTTCACAGCAATTTCTGAACACGATCAGTGTTCTAATTATAAGCGTTCTGTAGCCGACAAATCCATGTCCATTCTACTCGGCAGACCCATATGTCTTCGCGACGAGGACTGCACCCTGCACTTCCCGAAAGAGTTGGATGATGAATAGTGGGTAGCCATTATTATGAATTTTCACACACCGCTCACGGATTCGCGTAGTATTACACCAAGCGCGTATCTTCCTCAACCACACGGCAAAACCGGTGCGTACTGACTTGCAACGGGCTTCCTCATATCTTACATCCTTTTCAGCCATTGTATCGGGCTTGAACTACGCGTCAAGAATTTTTGCTCTCCTCGGAGAAATCCTCGTCCGCATCCGAGTCGATAAACGGTCACCGCCACAAGGACAATTTGCCACGGCCAGACTGGAGGAGGTCCAGTCGCTACACAATCGAATTCTCTCTCGGCATTGGCGCACTGTCCCGAACCCCTACGATTGAAGCGGTCATTTTCCCAGTCGAACGTCCCTGCCGAGTACGGCGGCGCCGGCTTCCGACAAGCTACCTTTGCGGAAGTGAAAGACTTCTTCGACAACCCCAACGCTTCACGAGAAAATGCTTTAAATCCCTTCCTTGTAATACAAGGCAATATTTATGTTACCCAGGTTCGTCGCGTTTTCGTGACTGCTTCCGAAGCGTCTCAATTTCATTTTGCAGCAACTAGTTCGCTTCGTGATTGAACAGTACCGGGACGAGCTCATAATGTCTATCCAAGGCAGTATTGACGAGCAAAAAGTTACGGAGGATCGCGAGGCTGTTGCGAGCGATCTTTTGAACATTCTCCACAGGCAAGCGAGCATACAGTTGAGATCTTTCGAGCATTGACTGAACCTTCTCTTAGCATTCCTATCCAATCTATCGCGACCAATGGGCCTAGTTTGGTTCATAAAGTGCGATTCGTTGCATCCACATTATTGGATGCAGTGCGAAAAGGCAGAAACAGCGCCAGCATCTGCGGCTCGTGCCCATGCATATTTATGTGCGTCATTGACTGTACCTAATCTGTCGTTGTCCTAATTTTCTTCTTCAGGGGACTTCCTGAGTATTTTGTCGGAAATTGAACGGAATTACTTGTCAGTACGACCCAGATTCTCATGTTTCGCAACTGACGTGCGTGTGTAGGTTGGATGACGACAGGGATGGTACTTCTTCGGGCGATGTGCGTTCCTTCTCCCACTTAAATTTTTCAAAATGCGAGCTCATTTTAATCTAGGGGATGACGATGTTGGGATGATTTTTATGAATATGAATCATAGCAGGAACCTTTTCTGTGTCTTGCACTTGCTTTCGATTTATTGCATACCCGAGTAAAGTGTATTAGTTTGGTATTAAGTAGTGTCTTTATCTTATCCTGTATCATCTTTCGGTCTTTCGGTCTGGCCAAGTATACCTTCGCTGTCGATCCATTGTGTAACCCTTGCCTGTAATGGTAGACTCCCTTTTCGAGTATCTTATCTTCACTCTTGCCGCGCATTCGCGACGCGTCTAAGAATTGACGGGGTCACGTGTGCTCATTCTTGCTTGTCTCAAACTGAAAGGAACGCCACTCTTCGACCGCTCTTGCTTGTGAAACGTCGCTATCTTGCTCGTTCCAGACGGTTTCTTCCTTGTCTAACCACCCACAATGGTCAACGAAAATGAAAAAACCGAGATTAACACTCAAAAGATTACTCTGACTGAGGAAGAAGTGGGACGTCTTGACCGTCAGATTCGTGTCTGGGGCTTCGACGCACAACAACGGCTCGTTATGCACCACCAGCGTCGTGTCTTTGGGCTGATCTACGCGATAGGATGCGCAATGCCACCATTTTGGTCGTCCAACTCAAGGGAACCGCGACAGAGGTCATCAAAAACATTGTATTGGCCGGCATCGGTAAACTGGTCATTATGGATGACGGGGACGTCATGGAGGAGGATCTTGGATCTGGGTTCTTCTTCAGAGATGAAGATGTCGGCAAAAAGGTATGCGTCCACACGATCTATTCCACCTGTAGCGGAAATTCAATGGTGTTACTTCGGCGGTATATATTAGCGCGTCGACGCTGCCAAAGACCGGATAGAAAGCCTGAATCCTCTCGTGACCGTTGAGACCATAGCCACATTTTCTGGACTAGAAGGGTCCGATTTCGATGCAACAATCCAAGCAGTTGATTTGGTCTGTGTAACAGACTGGAACCGAGAGGGCCTCGTGAGTACCAGCTCCTGTAATTTGTGGTTTCCCACTTGATTAATTTCTGAGCCATTAGATCCGGCTCAATGACGGCTGCAGACGTCTGGGCAAGCCGTTTTACGCGGGTGGCACATACGGCGTTCTTGGGTACATATTTTGCGACCTACTGAAGCATGACTATGTTGCTCCGTATGTCCTCTCCTAGTTCGTGTACGTATACGTCACTCATCACACTATGTCTTTAGAAATGACCGCTCCGTACCCAAGGAGGCCCAGAAAAATATCAAATTATCCGCCACCTACCCTTCATTGTCTGAGGCACTGCGCCACCGGTGGACAGCTCTCACTAAAAAACAAACAAAAGAGGTTAACCCTGCTGTCGTATTCGCTATCCTTGGTACATTTCATTGTTTTCTCGCTTCCCATCTTGACCCCTTTTTGTAGCCCTTTGGGAGTACCAGAAGGTGCATGGTCAGCTACCCACCGGCTCCACTGATGTTGCGGAACTGCAATCAATTGCAAACGCTATGATTTCAGCCGCTGACGTGCAAAAGCAGGTGCTGGAAACGATTCCATCGGAACTCACGGTGTAGGATTTCTTCTCTTGTTTGTTTCATTTGATTGATTCCTTGGCATGCAGGTCATTGTCCGAAACCGCAAGAAGTGAATTTTCTCCAGTTTGTGCTATAGTCGGTGGAATGCTCGCCCAAGATATACTGAAAACTCTCGGCGCCCGAGACCCTCCAATCGCAAATTTCTTCACGTTCGACGGTAACACAGGTGCCGGAACTGTGTGCCGGATGTCCATGCCCTGATCTCATTGTACTCTTTTACTCCGACAAAACGCCAGATGATGTATTGGACATTTTCTGTTCCCGGCACGGATTCTAAATTTTCCACCTCGCTAAGGCGAAGAAACTCGTGATACAAAACACAGTGGTAGGTTCCCTTGTGCAAGGTCATGAAACCTCTCGTGGACTTCTTCGCTACTATTTTACTCCACGGTCTGAAGGTTTCCTTGGCACCCTTTTTCGGCGCTGTCGGCGCTGAATAGACACCGGACGGCCGTACGCGTGGACAATCGGAGCCGTCGTCCGTCGTTCACTGCCAATTATTTCGAGCGCAGATAGACGCCGGAAAGTCTTGGAGGTTGTCGTCATTGAGCTATACAGCGGGCCGGAAGAAGTGGTCGGAGTCCCGGGGTGCAAACTCCGTGTCGCAAAACGCCGTTCAGCCATTTGTTCCTTTACATTTCCCAAATAGGGTTCTTATGTCGGTGGCTGTGGTATTTGCAAGAGAGGAGTCACGACTCACTTGTGCCGTGGAGTGACTCGACAGCGAAGTTGTCTCTACTGACGCGGAACCCTTGCAACTTGCGAGCTCATTGCTGTCGCTGTTTCCCGAAACCTGCATCCAAACTCTTTTACCGAGCGCGCCCACATGACCTCCTTTCAATGTATTGTGATAGGGTCAGGCAACGCGGGTTGTTGCGCGGCATTCTCTGCCGCAGAAGCAGGCTGTGATAAAGGTGCGCAGGACCATATCTGGCGAATTCGCGGTGGCCGACTGCTGATTCTCGACACACAAGTCTTGGTCATTGACGTTTGTCCACCTGAATGGATAGGCGGAAATGGGTTTTTTACTGCAGGAAAATATTTTTAGGTTCTACTGATTGACTCTTCATGTCGTCTGACTCGTTTTGTTCCAGGCGCTTTTCGTACTGTTCATGAAGGTGTGCAGGATCTCGTGGCCGTTGTGGACAAAGCTTCTGCGGAGCAGGCCGGTTCAATTGACATGGATCCCTATACCCGCGAGGAATTCCTCGGTGACATCATGCGCCTCGGTGATGGAAAGCCCGACCCAGTTTTGGCTGGCGCGGTTGTCGACGCGTCGCGCGATACAGTCACATGGCTGGCGACTAAAATCGGCCTGCCGTTTATGTTTTCATTCCATCGTCAGGCCTATAATGTCGGGGGAAGGCAGAAATTCTGGGGTGGGTTGGTGCTGTGCACAGACGATGGCGGCAAGGGCCTCATTGCCGCTCATCACCGTGCTCTCGCGAAGGCCGGGGTGGATGTTTGGTTTAACTGCCCTGCGTTGGAGATCACGATGGAAAACGGCGCAGTCAGCGGGGTGGTCGTCCAAAAAGACGGAGAAAGAATGCACCTGCGCTCTCCTGCAGTCGTCCTTGCGGCCGGGGGCTTCGAAGGCAACCCTCAGTTACGCGAAAAATATCTGGGTCCAGGATGGGAGCGCGCAATCGTGAGTGTCAAATGCCGAAACCAGCCCTTGCTAATTATGTAAAAGCTGAGGGGTACACCCTATAACCAATAAGTGTATTTCGCTTTTCTTTGTGGCTCTTTCTTGACCAGAAAAGGAACGGGTGACGGATTCAAGCTAGCAGCCGCCGTTGGAGCCCGCCAGTAAGTCCACGACTAGAAATATTTTACCTTCACGTTACAGTTGATTTCTAGGACCGGCGACTGGGCCGGTTGCCACAGTACATGCTGTACATTTTCTTCGCTTCAGAATGCGAATATTGACTGACAAGTGATTGAATTTTTTAGGGGACGCCGACGCACCTAAGGATGGAGGAGAACGAAACCTTACCAATCAATTCACCAAGTCCGGATATCCCTTGGGTATTATGGTCAATTCGGCCGGAAAAAGGTTTGTTGACGAAGGAGAAGGTGCGTCCGCGTTTCAACAGACGGCGGGAGACTAAATATTATAAGATTATCGAAACTATACATACGCAAAATTTGGAAAAGCCATTCAGAACCAACCTGGAAGCTATGTTTTCCAAGTCTGGGATTCTAAGGCAATCGGAATGTTGCGCAAAGAAGAATACGGCGACGGTATTGTGAAGAAGATTTTCGCCGACAGTATCGAGGAATTGGCAGAAAAATTATCCGCGCAGGGACTGGAAGCCAAGCAGGAGTTTGTTGAGACTGTGAACGAATTCAATGCAGCTGTAAAGGACTTCGAGGCTGAAAACCTGGATTCTACCTGGAATCCTGCAATCAAGGACGGGATGTCGACTCAATCAACTAGAATGCAGCTGTCTTTGCCCAAGTCCAATTGGGCATTGACCATCGACCAGGCCCCATTCATGGCGGTGAGACGGGTTATGTGCTGTTTTCAAGTTTAACGCCTCGGAACTACAGGTCAAAGTTGCTTGTGGAATCACCTTCACATTTGGAGGACTTGCAATTGACCCCGAAACTGCCGGTGTCATTTCTGAAAAAGAATCAAAAGTGATTCCAGGCCTCTTTTGCACGGGAGAGATGGTTGGGCTGTTCCATAAAAATTATCCTGGCGGAAGCGGACTAACGGCGGGGGCTGTTTTCGGTCGAAAGGCTGGCCAAGCTGCTGCGAAACTTGTGGTGCACTAACGTGTCTTCCGTATGCATTTGTTGTGTGTAGCCCCTATTTAATGCGACGAGTCCCCTTATGGTATTACGTATACCGCTTAAGTAGGCTCGATGACGTGCCGAGCAGCGTTCAGATTTTGACGCGTTCCAACATCTCCACTTATCCTTCTCTATGCCTACCGCGCTCGCGGCCGTCATCGACGCCGCCACTGAGCAGAAGAACGACAAAACAGCAAAACATGGCTCTGCCTCCGTCCCATCATCCCCGAAACCCCAATCTTACCACTCCCATGACGGACGCGTCCCACATCTTGGACATGGTTCTGTTAATACCCCGTCAACCCGTACTGGCCCACCTAGGTCGCTCAGTTACGGAATGTCTTTGCCAAATTCTCCAGTAGTTGGTTCCCGCACCTTGCCTCGTACTGCGCAGGGACCAAACGCACTGCCTGAAGACGTCATGGAGGATGGAGTCTTCCCTTTCGCCAGAGCGGATGCGGACGGGTTTCGGACGCCGTTGGAGATGCCCAGCGGTGACAGAAAAGGGAAGAAACGAGAGAGTCGTATCCTGGACGACAGTTGGAATCCGTTGAAGTGGTTCCAGGAGTCTCCTCAGGAGGACAAACCTGGCCCTTTCACTACCGACGAAGGAAAAGAAGAGACGACTCCAGATCCCAATGTTGAGGGCGAAGAGAAAGAGAGCCCGCGTGTCGGGGTCCAGCGTTCATCATCGGCGCCTTACCCACCGTCTGACAAGAAGACAGCACCAAAGTGGGGCCGACTACGCTCTTTAATTCCCCACATTGCAGCTCAATCAAACGAAAAGCCTGTCACGCCAGGACCGTCTGCCGTTGCCAACCACACAGTCAATATCACAGACGAGCTCATAGCAGGCGGTCTCTCGACTCTCATGTTACGGATGTGGTTCGAGCGCGATGAGAAGGATCACCGGCGCATACCTGCTCTCTTCCACCGTCTCCGCATACGGGTGACGGACAGTCTCAATCCTTTGGATGGTCAAAAGGCCGTGTTCCGGATCGAATGCGAATACGCAAACGGCGCCATCCGCTGGGTCGTTTACAGGCAGCTACGGGATTTCTTTTCGCTACATGCGCATTATGGCAAGGGGACCATTAAAACTTGCTTTGCCGCGAGCTGATGACACTGTATTAGCTTTTTTCTAACGCGTACAATCGTAATGTCGACGATCTACCGGAGTTTCCGAAAACGAGTTAGTCCTCCCAATTTTATATTTACTTTCTTTCACGCTTTTCAGGCCTCCCGTACTTCAAATTCCTCAAAAAGGAAGATAAAGACCTTGGCCAGAAAGACTTTGCCCGAATGCAGCGCGAGAATCTCGAGAATTATCTCATCAGTCTGATACGTGCAGTGGTCAGAGCGTCTCGTTATTGGGGATTTTCTGTCACTCATTGTGCTGCAGATGTTTCATCCAGCTGCTAATCGACTTGCTGGTTTCCTTGAAGTGAGCGCATTGTTTATAAGCCTGGCTCAGGCTCCCTCGGGAGGGCATCAACTCAAGGCGGGGTATCTCAAAATCGAGTCTACCAAGACAGGCGGGGGCTTCGGTCGAAAGTCCGCAAGCTGGAAAGAAAGAAAGGAATCTAGATGGTGTGCTGTGCGCGATAGTTATATTGTAGCAGTGGAGGAACCCGGAGAGGTATCCATTTACTTCACTGCCCTGTTTTCTTTGACGCAACTTTGATCATCAGCTCGCTGTTTGGGACGTTTTCCTTCTTGACGCCGACTTCGACATAGAACGTCCAAAGCGTTACTATCGTCAGGGACTCAAACTTCTTCACCCAGACTCCACAAAAGAGGATGATACAGCACAAGACCCATCCCACCTCCAACCGTCCAGGGATCACGATAACAGGTCAATGATCGGATCTATACGTGGTTCGTTTTCGAAGCTACTGCATCCAAATCGAAGAAATGCAAATGGCACTGCGAGGGAAGACGATCGGTCTTCGACCACTTCTGGCTCCTCGGCATCCTCCGTTATATCCCAAGCCCCCGCCCCGATGCTTGACCCTTCCACCAACGCCAACCCGCTGTCCGATGGCCCAGAAGAAGCAGACGCGGATAGGCATTGGCATCCGGATGAAAAAGAAAAGAGGAAGAAGAAGAAGGGGGTAGAAGATGTCTCGAAGCATACCTTTTTACATCGTCAACTCGCAAATGCGCCTCAAGCTCTTCGCTCGGAATCAGGTTTTCCCGCCAGCTGACGACAATTATTTTCGCTGACTGTGTGCCACAGCGGCAGATGAAACAATGGATCACCGCCCTGGAAAAGGTGAAAGCGTCGGCGTACTGCCAGCCCAACAGATTTGACAGTTTTGCACCGATCCGATTGAACGTCGCCGCCCAATGGCTGGTTGATGGAGTAGGCAGCTCACTTTCTCTCTATCATGACATCTAACGCACATTCGAAGCGAGACTATTTCTGGAATCTTTCTCGTGCCCTCCTTCTCGCCAGAGAAACCATCTATATCCATGATTGGTGGCTTTCACCCGGTATGATGGCCAGTGCCGACGGTTGGAATCAATATCTCACATCAGGCCAGAACTCCAGATGCGCCGACCGAACAAGGATCGGTATCGTTTGGACCGACTGCTGGAACGCAAGGCGAAAGAAGGCGTCAAGATTTACGTAATTCTTTAGTATGTTCTCTCTCGCACAAAATGGCATCTACTGAAACGTTTACAGTCAGGAAGTCTCCAGTCGAACTACCCCAACTGATAGCAAGTATGTTCGTCCTTGATGGAAAAAACATGTTACTAAACATTTTTTCAGCTACGCGAAACAACGGTTGACCGCCCTTCACCCCAACATCCTCGTACAGCGATCTCCATCTCACTTTCAAACTGGCACATTTTACTGGGCTCACGTAAGGCCTCAATTACTAAATTGGGTAACTTTCAGACTGAGCGGGTGGACAGCACGAGAAAATGTGTGTGATCGACCAAACGATTGCTTTCATGGGGGGTTTGGATCTCTGTTTCGGACGGTAGGCCTTCATTTATGCTGCGGGATGGAGCTAATCCGCAGCAGATGGGATACGCCGCAACATGTACTTGTAGATGACTGTGACCCTGAGAGCGAACAGTCCGAAATATGGCCAGGTATCTATGCTTTCGCCGCTCGGGTTTCGTTAAGCAGCATATATTTCACAGGGAAGGACTATAGCAATCCCCGGCTGGCGGATTTCCACACGCTGCATAAGCCAGATGAAGATATGTATGACAGGGCGAAGGTCCCGCGGATGCCTTGGTAGGCCGGAGACTCACTCTGTCCTCCCAGTTGTTAAGGGTGTTTCAGGCATGACGTCGCAATGCAGGTGGTGGGGCAACCTGCGCGAGATTTGTGCCGCCACTTCGTCCAGCGGTTCGTCCAGTTTCTTTTCCCCTGCGCAAATCTTTGATATTCTATTGCAGGTGGAACTACCTTTTGAGAATCAAGGTTATTATTTGTGGTCGAATACACCGAGAAATTTTTGAATTCCTGACAGAATCATACCCGCATAATGCCGTTTCTTTTGCCGCCTCCAGAGTTCAGACCGGGAGAGCTAACACAGATGCAACTAACCGGGACATGCGAGATGCAAATATGTCGTTCTGCGGGACCTTGGTCTTTGGGCACCAAGAAGACGGAGCACTCTATCCAGAACGCTTACCTCAAAGGTTTTCGTTACCCACATCACCCAATGCGTTTACTGAGTATGACTCAAGCCATCCAACTTTCGGAGCACTTTGTGTACATCGAGAATCAATTCTTCATTACATCGTGAGGCGATTCTTGAACACTTGGTTCTCTTGTCTTACAGAACTTGCAGCACTGTCGTGAACGACGTCAAGGTGGAAAATAAGATCGGCGACGCAATCGTGAAGCGCATTGTCCGGGCGCACCACGACAGGATGCCGTGGAAGTGTTGTATCATGATCCCTGTTCTTCCGGGCTTCACGTTCCCCGTGGATCATAGTGACGCCAGCGCCGTGAGTGGAGAAATTCAGGCCTGAAAGTTGCTAATGCCTCCTAAACAGATTCGGATTATTCTCGAATGCCAGAATCGTACTATTGCACGGGGTCCGAATTCAATATTTTCGCGCCTTAGAAAAGAGGGCATCGACGTATGTGTATTTCTGCGGACCGCATTCAGTGATTGATTTGCGATCTTGGCATTCCAGCCCGACGAGTACATATCTGTCTTTGCGTTACGAAATTGGGGAAAGCTCCGAGGGGATGTGCTCACTACAGAACAGGTTTACATCCACGCCAAAGTTTGCATCGTGGACGATCGTTTGGCGATCATCGGTAGCGCAAATATCAATGAGCGGTCTCAGCGAGGTGACCGGGATTCTGAACTGGCCGCCGTGATCAGAGACACCGACTTCATCGACGGGTATGTGCCTAATTTAAGGCATTCCCGCTACTTTTTAAATGTTTTCCAGTACCATGGCCGGCAAGCCGTTCCAAGTTGGCCGGTTCGCTCACACCCTTCGAGTCCGGTTGATGAGGGAGCATCTTGGTGTCGATGTTGATAGCATGGAGGAGGACAATCTTATGACGAGAAAACCTCTTAAACCGGAACACGAACAGGAGAAGTGGGTACCCGATGCCGATGAAAATGACGGGTACGTGAAGAATCCACAAGCCAGGACTGGCTTGCGGGAATTCGTTGGCACGGTAGCGGATGGGGTCAATCAGGGTTAGGGTTTAATCATTTTTCATGAAGATGATAACTGACTTGGAACCATAGCCATCCATGGAGGCGCAGAAGCTAGTGAGCATTCGGCCGCGAAAGTGCTTCGGAAGGTGGGGTTGGTTCACAACTCCATGGCTCAGAGCGCAGGCGATGAAACACTGGATAACGAGCGCAAAACTTACGATCGGGATGGGAACCTCATTGAGGGATTCGCGAGTGCGATGGTCCCTACTTTGGAAGAAAAAACGGTCATGGAACATCGTCCCCCTGAAGAAGCTGCCGACGGCGCGCCTATCGAAGACAAGCTCCAGAATACCACTGCCGAAGCCGGGGATACCGCTTCCAAAGTAGGGAACAGCACTGCTGAACAAGATTCCTACTTCAATAGTCAGGAGGATGGAAACCCCCCTCAGCCGAGAACCGACGATGGGGACTTGTATGGAGCACCAGCAGATGCATCTAAATCGGCCAAGACTGATGACCAGCCACCCCACGCGCGTTCGGGGGTCGATGATGCTTCCGAAGAAGAAAAAGCTGCGCCGGGTGCCCGATCTTTACTTCGGCGGCATCTGGGGGCCAAGCTTGGCAGCAAAACTTGGACGTTACCCACCCCACGGCCGAAAGTAGATCCTAATGGCTTCGAGGATCCGATATGCGACGCATTCTGGAAAGACGTTTGGGTCGCGTCGGCGACTCATAATGTATGTATTATTATTATATTTAGCTTCGCGGTCTCATTCCATTGATTCAGACGGAAATATACCGCAAGGTCTTCCACGCAATTCCTGACGACCTCGTTACGACTTGGAAACAGTATAAGGAATTTGTTGTCCACCATGAACGGATGAACAAACCGGTGAGTCAGCATCTATGTCCTGTGACGTGTTCTGAATATGTTATCGCATCCAGCCGCGAGATAGCCCGACTCCCGAGGCTGTAGCTCGTGTTCCTTCAGAGACCGGCGATGAAGGCGCCATACCGCCTGACTCTACCGCGCCGCCAAATCCAGCAGGCCAAGCCGGCCCGAAACCAACAACGCACACCGACGATAAGGTGGAGGACGAAAGTGGACCTAATAAAGAGGCCGGAGAGTCTCACCCAGATCCGAGTCAACCGACTGCATCGGAGAAACGCAAGGCGGCGCGCAATACAGGGCCGGAGCCTTTCGAGAAATGGGAACGGGACGAGATGGAGAAACTCCTCGGGCAATTGAATGGTCACCTTGGTTTGTGGAGGTATTCCTGGCATCGAGTGTATTGCTGATCAAAACTACTTTCAAGTGCTATACCCGAACCGATTCTTGGAAGGGGAAGATGTGGCGAATAATTTCTTGTTCAATGCGGACAGGTACGCGGCGATCGCTATGCTCATTTACGTCAACTTGACTGTCACCCTGTAGACTCTTACCCCTACCTATTTACGACTGATACTGGTTACTGCAAATGATTTGGACATTCCTGTAATACTATAATCACATTTGCGTTGCGTGAGCATTCCGTTTAGCTAGACATACTTTCAAGACGTCAATTTGTCGAAAAGTGCACTCGTAATCAGACTGGTGCACAGTGGCCAATATCAAGCTAACCTCTCTCCAGATGGATTAGCAATCACTGTGCAATCTAGCTGGCTTGGTAGCGTGCCGCTTACTGGCTCATTTTCATCAAACCTTTTAAATTTAAGGATTGCCATGGGCAGAGCCCACCGCCGGATCACCGCGAATCGGTAAGCTTAGTATTAGTAAGAAGGGTAATCTCAATGAGACAATTGAAGCGGTATCGATTAGGGGCCATTTTTAGCAAAAACCACAGATGCCGAATCTTTCCATTGCCAAGAACTGACCAGCAATAGATAGCATAAAAAGGACGCGGAGTTTTGCCTGCTCGCACCATTCTCTCCGCATCCATCTAGAGCAAACATGTCCGCCGCCTACCTTGCAGCCATCACTGCTCGTCGCAGCATATATGCAATCGCGAACAAGTCGTCTGTCCCGGACTCGAAGATTGAAGAAATTGTCAAGCACTGCGTCAAGCATTGTCCTACTTCCTTCAATATCCAGAGCAGCCGCGTCGTCGTCCTCCTCGGGGAAGAGCACACAAAACTATGGAAGTTCATCAGTGAAATCTCTCTCAAAGGATTGGAAGGTGGATTTTGTTGGTCAATTATCCAAGTTGCAATATATTGACTCACTTCAGGGGACCACAAGGCTCGAGTAGAGTCTAGAATGAGCGGACATGCCGCGGGTTACGGGTCCGTTCTCTTTTTCGAAGACCAAGCCGTGATCGATGAAATCACCGTGAAATTCCCAATGTTCGTTCTTTTCCATCCCTCAGCGCAGCCAACTCACTTTAGAACGCAGCTATACCAAAGAGTTCCCGGTCTGGAGCACCAACGCCACAGGAATGCTGCAGCATGCTGTCTGGACGTCGCTGTCGTTGGAGGGTTTGGGGGCTAGTTTGCAGCATTATGGCGCAAAGCCTGAGATCGCGGCCGCAATTCAAACCACATTTGGCCTGCCGTCAACGTGGACCTCGACCGCCATCATGCCATTCGGGGACATCGTCTCTCCTCCTGCAGAGAAAGTGTTTGGCCCGGTTGAACCGCGAGTTAAGGTGTTGAAAGCGTAGTGTATTCATATAGAAGCATCACTTGTAAAACGGCAGTGTCCCAAGTCTTGGATTCCAATGACATAGATTGAGAGAAGCAAGTACGAGCTGAAAGAGAACCGTGCGCGCGTGAATCAGTGGCACTGCAATACGAGCCTTGGGAATCAAGCATACACAAACCACAATTTGATCGGTTCCGCGTCTTTCTAAACTCAACGATGAATCCAGGGCCACCCCCAGGCTTCATGCCTTCGGGCTTTCCGCCCCCGCCGCCAGGCATGCCCGGCAACCAGCCTTCTAGCTCCAAGCTTCCTCCAGAAGGTGTGTCGTCTCGTTTGTTTCTTGGGTTATGAGTCCAACTCAAATTTTTCCTCTTCCACAGTTGTAGCCCACAAGTCCACGAAATGGATTCAAATGCAACGGAAGAGGTACGGAGAGAAGAGGAAAGGTGGTTACGTCGACATGGGCAAGCAGGTGCGTCGTCTTGGTTCTGTATGCTCGCGATTTTCATTCGCGCTCCAGGATTTGCCTCCCGAACACGTCCGCAAAATCATCAAGGACCACGGCGACATGAGCAACCGCAAGTTCCGAAATGACAAGCGCGTTCATCTTGGCGCCCTCAAATACGTTCCGCACGCGGTCATGAAGCTCCTCGAAAACATTCCTTATCCATGGGAGCAAGTTCGCGAGGTCCCCGTGCTGTACCATATCACTGGTGCTATCACTTTTGTGAACGAGATCCCCCGCGTTATCGAGCCCGTGTATCATGCACAGTGGAGCACGATGTGGCTCGCAATGCGGAGGGAAAAACGGGACCGTAGACACTTCAAACGCATGCGTTTCCCGCCTTTTGACGACGAGGAGCCTCCTTTGGATTATGGCGACAACGTCCTTGATGTTGACCCCCTCGAGGCCATACAGTTTGAGCTGGATCCAAGCGAAGACCAGGCCATCATCGACTGGTTTTATGACCCCAAACCCCTTATCGACACGCCGTCCGTTAATGGTTCGTCATACAGATATTGGTCGCTTTCCCTTCCTATCATGGCCAACCTGTATCGCATGGGGAGGACTTTACTGTCGGACCAACCGGACAAGAACGCCAGCTACTTGTTCGACAAAAACGCCTTCTTCACGGCAAAGGCCCTTAACATGGCCATCCCCGGGGGCCCTAAATATGAGCCGCTGTATCGCGACATGGACACATTCGACGACGACTGGAACGAATTCAATGACATCAACAAGGTCATCATTCGCCAGCAGATTCGGACCGAGTACAAAGTCGCGTTCCCTCACTTGTACAATTCCCTCCCTCGTTCCGTCCGTATTTCGCCCTACCATGCGCCCAAGAGCGTTTACATCCGCACCGACGACCCCGACCTCCCTGCATTCTACTTTGATCCTCTAATCAACCCCATCTCTTTGCGTGGACACATCCCGAAGAATGCACCGCTTGTCTCGCATGAGGACTCCATTTTCGGTCCCAATGGTGCAGACGATGACTCGTTCGTGCTCCCCGAGTCTATCGAACCTTTCCTTGAGGATAAGGATCTGGAGAACGACCTGACTGCAGACGGTATCGCTTTGTGGTGGGCACCTGAGCCGTATAGCCGCCGTTCGGGTCGTATGAGGCGAGCACAGGATATACCGCTGGTCAAGAACTGGTATCTCGAGCACTGTCCTCCCAACCAACCTGTCAAAGTTCGCGTGTCGTACCAGAAGCTTCTGAAGTGCTACGTGTTGAACGAGCTCAGGACACGGCCTGAGAAGGCAATGACGAAGAAGAACCTCTTCCGTCAGCTTAAAGCTACCAAGTTCTTCCAGACTACCAAGTTGGATTGGGTCGAAGCGGGGTTGCAGGTTTGCAGGCAAGGCTACAATATGCTGAATCTGTTGATTCACCGCAAGGTGCCCTTTCTCTCTGTTTTTCGTCCGACCCTTCCTGAACATCTTGTTAGAACTTGAATTACTTGCACTTGGACTACAACATGAACTTAAAGCCCGTCAAGTACGTGCCTGATGTATTTTTATTATTTTCTTGCCCTCATTCGCGTTCAGAACTCTCACCACCAAGGAGCGCAAGAAATCTCGTTTCGGAAACGCCTTCCATCTATGTCGTGAGATTTTGCGGCTGACTAAGCTCGTGGTCGACGCGCATGTCCAATTCCGTCTCGGCAACGTTGACGCGTTCCAGCTTGCGGACGCTCTTCAGTACATCTTTGCCCACATTGGTGCCTTGACCGGAATGTACCGCTACAAGTACAAGGTTTGCACTATTATTCCGTCATCGCCTCGATTTTTGACCATATTTCTATAGCTCATGAGGCAAGTTCGCATGACCAAGGACTTGAAGCATTTGATCTACTACCGCTTCAACACAGGCCCTGTCGGTAAGGGTCCTGGGTGCGGCTTCTGGGCTCCCGGCTGGCGCGTGTGGCTATTTTTCCTGCGAGGTATCGTCCCTCTTCTCGAACGATGGTAAGCTTTTGGTTTGCATCGCGCAATTTATCCTTCCTCATGTCATACTATGAAGGCTCGGGAATCTTCTTGCTCGACAATTCGAGGGAAGGAACAGCAAGGGTGTAGCAAAGACTGTCACGAAGCAGAGAGTGGAGTCTCAATACGACCTGGAGCTCCGCGCGGCCGTCATGCACGATATCATGGACATGATGCCCGAGTCGATCAAGCAAAACAAGACCAAAACGATCTTGCAGCACTTGTCTGAAGCTTGGCGATGCTGGAAGGCAAATAGTAAGCCGACAAAGCATTGTTTCAGCCGGGACTTCGCGCTAATCTTGAATTAGTTCCTTGGAAAGTGCCTGGTATGCCGACAGCTATTGAGAATATCATCTTGCGATATATCAAGAGCAAGGCTGACTGGTGGTGCTCGTAAGTCTGATACTGCACTGTCGTTCGGTCCCGAGTCTCAGTTCCATCTAGGGTCGCGCACTATAATCGTGAACGTATCAGACGTGGGGCGACTGTCGACAAAGCTGTGGTCAAGAAGAACCTGGGACGACTTACCCGTAAGTGTCCATTCTAGTTCCATTCCTCTCTAACACATTACCTCAGGTCTTTATCTGAAGGCAGAACAGGAGAGGCAGCATGGATACCTCAAGGATGGTCCATACATCAGCGCTGAAGAGGCTGTCGCTATCTACACTGCTACCGTCCACTGGCTCGAAAGCCGGAAGTTTGCTCCCATCCCCTTCCCGTGAGTGGTACGGACAATATTCTTGCAACTCCTCTGATTTTTGTTTCGCTAGTCCGCTTTCGTACAAGCACGACACCAAGTTGCTTGTCTTGGCGCTTGAGAAACTGAAGGAGGCCTACTCGGTCAAGGGCCGTCTGAATCAGTCTCAACGTGAAGAGCTTGCTCTCATCGAGCAGGCGTATGACAATCCTCACGAATGTAAGCTTCATTAGTGTCGCTCGTCTTTCTTGTGTTGAGTAGATTTCTGCAGGTCTCTCACGCATCAAGCGTCTTCTCCTCACACAGCGTGCCTTCAAGGAGTCTGGTATCGAGTTTTTCGACACTTACGACAAGCTCATCCCTTGTTACGATATTGAGCCAGTCGAGAAGATCACTGACGCCGTGAGTTCCTAGTCTAGTTGGTTCTTGCTATCGGCTCACTGTGCTAGTATTTGGACCAATTCTTGTTCTTTGAGTAAGGGTTTTCTGTGACTTCATGTAGCTTTCACTGACACCCTGTCGCAGAGCGGACAAGCGAGGCTTATTCCCTGCATGGATCAAACCGGCGGTGAGTCCGCATCTTCCTTTTTTGATGGATGACTTACGTAATACACGACTTGCAGGACACGGAACCTCCGCCGCTTCTCGTTTACAAGTGGTGCCAAGGCATCAACAACCTCACAGACATTTGGGAAACCAGCGAAGGAGAATGCAACGTTCTTATGGAGACAGTTTTGTCGAAAGTGTACGAGAAGATCGATTTGACGTTGTTGAATCGACTCCTGCGTCTCATTCTCGACCATAATTTAGCGGATTATATCACCGCTAAAAACAACACGGTCCTCACTTACAAGGGTAAGCTACTCTGAACCAGAACGAACGTGCTCTGATGCCTGTCTCAAGATATGGCGCATACCAATGCATTTGGTCTCATTCGCGGTCTGCAATTCTCCGCCTTCGTTTTCCAGTACTATGGTCTCGTATTGGATCTATTGATTCTCGGTCTTCAACGTGCTAGCGAAATGGCTGGGCCTCCGTCTATGCCCAACAATTTCCTACAGTATCGTGACTCGGCCACCGAGACGCGCCACCCCATTCGTCTGTACTCGAGATACGTCGACCGGTTGCACATCCTTTTCAGGTTCACCGCAGACGAATCGCGGGATCTTATCCAGCGCTATCTGTCTGCGAATCCCGATCCGACGAACAACAACGTCATTGGATACAACAACAAGCGTTGCTGGCCCCGCGATTGCCGTATGCGCCTCATCAAGCACGATGTCAATTTAGGCCGTGCAGTGTTCTGGAATGTGAAGCAAAGCCTGCCGAGGTCGTTGACAACGATCGAGTGGGAGGACACCTTCGTCAGCGTCTACTCGCAAAACAACCCGCAGCTACTCTTCTCCATGTGCGGCTTTGAGATCCGTATTCTCCCCAAGATTCGAACCATGTCTGGAGAACAGTTCTCCCTCAAGGATGCTGTATGGAACTTGACAAACGAGCAAACGAAGGAACGCACTGCTCAGGCATTCCTTCGGGTTTCGGATGATGGTAAGGACACTCGTGCGACTGTTTCTTTTTGTCCCTCACTAATGCTTTGCCCAGGTGTCCAGGCATTCAACAACCGAATCCGGCAAGTGTTGATGAGTTCGGGTTCCACGACGTTCTCCAAAATCGTGAACAAGTGGAATACCGCTCTGATTGGTCTAATGACCTATTACCGCGAGGCAGTCATTCACACTAATGAATTGCTCGATTCGTTGGTGAAGGCGGAGAACAAGATACAAACTCGTGTCAAGATCGGGTTGAACAGTAAGATGCCGTCGCGTTTCCCACCTGTCGTTTTCTACACTCCCAAGGTAATTGTCCTTGTGAAAATTATGCTTCAATTCTCATCCTTGTTCAGGAATTGGGTGGTCTTGGAATGTTGTCTATGGGCCACGTCCTTATTCCTCAAAGTGATCTTCGATGGTCAAAGCAAACGGATGTCGCTGGTAAGCCGTTTTTCCCCCAGATGCAATCCGCGCTAATCTCCCCCTAGTCACCCATTTCCGTGCTGGAATGTCGCATGAGGAGGATCAACTCATCCCTAATCTGTATCGTTACCTCCAGCCTTGGGAAGCTGAATTCTTGGACTCGGCTCGTGTTTGGTCCGAGTATTCGATGAAGCGAAAGGAAGCGAATGCACAAAACAGACGACTTACCCTCGAGGATCTTGAAGACAGCTGGGACCGCGGCATTCCCCGAATCAACACTCTTTTCCAAAAAGATCGACACACGTACGTTTGGCTGGTCCTTGCGTTGTGTTTTTATTCTTATTTGGATTATAGATTGGCGTATGATCGCGGCTGGCGTGTTCGAACCGATTGGAAACAGTACCAGCTCCTCAAACAGTGCGTAACTGCTATACTATCTATGTTCATCGCTGAGTACGGTCTTTAGCAATCCTTTCTGGTGGACGTCACAGCGACATGACGGAAAATTGTGGCAACTGAACAATTACCGTGTCGACGTAATCGCTGCTCTGGGTGGTGTGGAAGGCATCCTCGAGCATACCCTTTTCAAAGGGACATACTTCCCGACTTGGGAGGGTGCGTACCTGTATCCAGTTTGTCTTTCCCTGGCTTATCAGTCGTGTCCTAGGTTTGTTCTGGGAGAAGGCGTCCGGTTTCGAAGAGTCGATGCGCTACAAGAAATTGACCAATGCCCAACGTTCTGGTCTTAACCAGATTCCCAATCGGCGCTTTTACCTTGTGGTGGAGCCCGACTATCAATCGCGCAAATGTCTACGTCGGTTTCCAAGTCCAACTCGATTTGACCGGTATCTTCATGTGAGTTTACCTGACCCGATCTCCTGACTACAGACTGAGCCTCCGTTAAACAGGCACGGTAAAATTCCGACCTTGAAGATCAGCTTGATCCAGATCTTCCGTGCCCATTTGTGGCAGAAGAGTATGTTTTCATTTCTTTGTTTTATTCCAGTGCTGACTTCCGTGTTTCAGTTCACGAGAGTGTGGTCATGGATCTGGTAAGCCTGGTGTTGGCGACCTTTGTAGCCCATTTAACTCACGCAAACGTAGTGTCAAGTCTTTGATCAAGAACTGGAACCCCTTCAGATCGAGACCGTTCAAAAGGAGACGATCCATCCCCGAAAGAGTTACAAAATGAACTCGTCATGTGCAGACATCCTTCTGTTCTCCGCATACAAGTGGAATATCTCTCGGCCATCGCTCGTCACCGACGTAAGTCTACGATGACGGGTCTCCGATTTTTCTCCCGTTGACTGTTCTGTGCAGGTCAAGGACGTGCTTGATGGCACAACCAGCAACAAGTTCTGGATCGACATTCAGCTCCGTTGGGGTGACTTTGATACTCACGACATCGAGCGGTACACCCGTGCCAAATTCTTGGATTATGTGCGTCATATTTTTTTTCCCTACAGTCGTCCTCACTGGCGATCAGGTCTCCCGATTCAATGAGCATTTACCCTTCGCCCACCGGTGTCATGATCGGCATGGATCTGGCCTACAACCTGTGGTCTGCGTACGGCAACTGGTTCCCTGGCATGAAGCCACTCATCCAGCAAGCCATGGCCAAGATCATGAAGGCTAATCCAGCTTGCCACGTCCTGCGAGAACGAATCCGCAAAGGTCTTCAACTATACTCCTCTGAGCCGACGGAACCGTACCTGAACAGCCAGAACTATTCCGAGTTGTTCTCGAATCAAATCATTTGTTAGTGGCACTTTTCGCTGCCTGGTCTCGTTGCTCACATACTGCTTAGGGTTCGTTGATGACACGAATGTCTACCGTGTTACAATCCACAAGACATTCGAAGGCAATTTGACGACCAAACCCATCAGTATGTATATATATTCCCATATAGCTTGCATAGTCTAATAAATTTCTGTGCGTAGACGGCGCCATCTTCATCTTCAACCCCCGCTCTGGGCAACTGTTCCTCAAAATCATTCACACGAGCGTCTGGGCTGGACAAAAACGTCTTGGCCAACTCGCCAAGTGGAAGACCGCCGAAGAAGTGGCTGCTTTGGTTCGATCACTGCCGGTGGAAGAACAGCCGAAACAGGTTATCGTCACTCGCAAGGGCATGTTGGGTGTGTATACTCGATCAACTTGGCGTCTTTGATTCGTCTCATCCGAATTTCAGATCCGCTCGAGGTTCACTTGCTGGACTTCCCCAACATTGTCATCAAGGGCAGTGAACTGCAGCTGCCTTTCCAGGCCTGTATGAAGATGGAGAAGTTCGGTGACTTGATCTTGGTGAGCATCCTGCCGTTGTTCTCTCGTCAAAGTACTGAAAGCCTTTCCAGCGCGCTACCCAACCGCAGATGGTCCTGTTCAGTCTTTATGGTGCGTCGAGGAAACCTGACTCCGCACCGCTGTTTCTGATGGATAACCAATAGATGACTGGCTCAAGTCCATCTCAAGTTACACTGCTTTCTCCCGGCTCATTCTCCTACTCCGTGGCCTGCATGTCAACAACGAAAAGGCGAAGATTATTCTTCACCCGGACAAGTCTACCATTACCGAGCCGCATTTCGTCTGGCCGTCGCTCAGCGACGAAGAGTGGATCAAAGTGGAGGTCACCATGAAGGAGCTCATTCTCGCGGTATGTTCGGTCCCAGTAATTTGAACTCGCTCTGATAACGATACTCAGGACTTTGGAAAACGGAACAGTGTCAACATCGCCTCATTGACTGTCAGCGAAGTCCGAGACATTATCCTCGGCCAGGAGATTGCTGCGCCGTCGGTTCAACGGCAGCAAATGGCCGAACTGGAGAAGAGCACCGAGGCTCAGAGCCAGGTTACTGCCGTTCAAACGCATGTCCAGCCTTTTATTCAGTCTTGCTACGTGACTGATCAAATATCTATTCAGGTCGACGGTCAACGTTCACGGTGACGCGATTCAGACAGTGACCAGTAAGTTTCAATAATAGACCTCTATTGGCTCTCCCTAACGAACGTTCTTTAGCCACGATCTACGAGCAGCAAGTGTTCAGCAGCAAATCTGACTGGCGAGTGCGCGCCATATCTGCAACGCATCTCCCGTTGCGGCTGCAGCACATCTACGTGTCAAACGACGATGTCAAGGACGATGCTGCTTCGTACACTTACGTGCTGCCCAAGAACATTCTTCGTGCCTTCATTACGGCGGCCGACCTTCGGACCCAGGTGGCTGCATTCCTGTATGGCGTCTCGCCGCCCGACAACAAACAAGTGAAGGAAATCAAGGTGGGCTTTGTACTTGATATTCTCCGTCTCCGCGGCTTACAGTTGCCTAGGCTATCGCATGGGTGCCCCAACGAGGCAGCAACAACAGCGTTGAGCTCCCTTCGCAGCTGCCCAAGGACGACTTCTTGCTGAAGGACCTCGAGCCGCTAGGCTGGATCAAGACGCAGGCGTTGGAGATCAACCATCTCTCTCCTACGGATGTGACGACACAGGCCAAGCTCATGGCTGACCACCCCGAGTGGGGCTCGTCGTCGATCTGCCTCACAGCATCCTTCACGCCCGGCTCCGTCTCGCTTTCTGCTCACTCGCTCACCGTCGCTGGATTCGAGTGGGGCCGGAAGAACCCGGACAACTCGCCGAGTCCACCAGGGTTCAACCCGAATATGTCTGAGCGCGTGCAGCTGCTGCTGTCGGATCGCATTCTGGGGATGACGTTGGTGCCCGAAGGTCGTGTGTGGAACTACGGCATCGGGCTGACGCAGCTCTGGGCGCCGAACTTGAGCTATTCCATGACGCTGGACACGCCGCTGTTGTTCTGGGCGGAGGAGCATCGGCCGGCGGCCTTTTTGACGGTGCGTTGCACTATTTCTCGCAAAAGCATTGACTAATTGAGGCACCGTTTAGTTCGCGAACTTGGAGCAGGGAGACGACAGTGCAGACGTGGAAAACAGCTTCGCATAATTGCCTATGATATTTTAACCGTGTATATTATCTTGCCAACCAAAATGTATGCAGCGAAGTTGATCGTTGGTTGAACGTAGTGCAGGGAGAAGATGAGAGGTGGCGAAAGACGACTTAGACCTGCGCTCGGCAGTCAGCTAGTGTGGTATGGAAAGATATCGACATGTAAACGGGAGTATGAAGCGAACGGTATGATTAAGATGAAAATCGAGCAGGCACAGGCAGAAAGCAGTAACAGAAATACAGAAATAGAAATCCCAGCGAGACGCGACGACGCGAGTAGATCCATACGTGAGGTAAAGAAGAACATGCGGAAAGGAAAGGAACACTAAGATAGCAAGTACATGATGGCTGACCATCACAATTGACGTTAAAAGGAGTTCAAGCAAGCGTCAAAGACAGACGAAGCGCGCACTGCGCTGCGCCCATCATCGAGTGAGAGGGAGTGGCAGATGTTGCGCCTCAAGCCGTAGTCTAAGTCTTGTGTCCGTGTCATGTTTAAGGCCAGCCAAGGCAATTCAGTCTTCCCCCACCCGGCCACGCCTAACCGGGATAATATTCCATTCTGAGGGGCCCGCGAGACAAAGATCGGGATTTGGGGATGCGATCAGAACGAGTGACATTGTTAGGTAGGCGAGCGAAGCACGCAATCCACTCGCGAGAGAGATATGTAGTGCCTCAAGCTCAGGCCTTTGCCTGTTGGAATGGTATCAACATCAACCGCGCAAATCGGGATCACTGTGAAATTGTCTCCACTTCGCCCGAGATTGGAATACTGGGGTCAGGCCAAAAAAACCACGATGTACAAGGTGTGCTGAAGAAAGTCAAGTTTTTCCTAATCGCAGTTAAATAAGGATCAGTTGACAAATTTATGCATGGAATAAAGTTAACCAACATCGGACCTTTCAAGTCTGAACGAGACTTGTCTGACCCCATCTTCAATATGGCCGAGCGATAATGTGTGGGACGTTATCAGACCGATCTAGTAGTTCAATTCAAGCTGAAAAGCGAGATCGAAAAGTATGTCTTACATTAAAAGCTTCAGCAGCAGAATCGAGCCTTGCTGTGAAGTTCGAGAGTTGCGACTCGTTCCGTCGCAAGCGCACAAGTCGGCGGATTCGATTCTCTGCCTTGATATCTTCCATTTCAACACGGATTTCGTTGAGCAATCTGATAGTTTTAACTCAAGTATCGATTTGAAAAGCCAACAGGTGTCTCACTGTTCAAATTGGAGAATACTGTCAACCAGGTTGGGCGGGATCTTTTCGATACTTGCAGCGCCCACAGCATTATACATCCCCTCGAGAATCTCATACGCACGCCACGCCAGTGCCTCTGCATCAGTAGCAGTTGTTGCTATTCGCTATGAGACAAAAGATAAATTAGATTCAGCGGGAACGGAGGAGGGTTTGACTTACGTCCGTCAGCTTGCATACCGCAACAACCGCTCCGACGGCTGACTTGAGGGGAGTACAGATGTCAGCCGAACTCTCGACCAGCTCCAAGGTCGTTCGGACGGCGTCCAGGGTAAGGATCGCGGTGGGCCGCTTTTTCCGACGTCTCCAAGGGTAGACAAGGAAGCGCCGTGGCTGGCGCCGTCCTTGCATCGCGAGCTGATTGGGAAGAGGAGCCCAGGACTGCACGGCATGTATGATGGGTTATATAGGATTTCTGGCAAGGAGTGTTTGCCTCATTGAAGCCGCGTTTGACAATGACAGCGCTGTGTTTGAAGGAGCAATAACATTCCCGCTACCTTTACAGTTGTTCCGGAAAACCTCGAGACTGATCAGTTTTTTTTCCGCGATCGTGCCCAAAATGGACAGTTCCCAATTCCTTGGTCTTACGCTTCAAAATACCACCTGGATGATTCCATAGAGTATCACACTATATCCAGATGCTCGATGGTCCCTACTCTACGCATTTTTGATGCCAAACAGTGGAGGGAAGAAAGAAAGCGGCCAGACGAATCCCTGATGTCGTGACGTCATCCATCAGATTCGGCACAACTCGGATGGCCCAATCGGGAAGTCCGAACATTGCCGAAAAGATGCGCGTTGTGCATCTCCACCACCTGCTGGGGGAGGACGTCGAATCCGTTGGGATCAAATTCTCCAGAGACATCTCTGGAGACTTCAACGCAGTGGACAGTCGCGTAGAAAAGATTGGACAGCCGGGTAGAAATTGATGTAGCGACAGACAGGCGCGTAGACTGGAGGTGGAGCTTGAGCCATGTGGTGACGGTGAGCGGCTGAGCTAGCTTTCAGAGCGGCATCGCCGCCGGGCTCTGCCTGTGATGCATCTTTACTAGCCTTTGTCTGAACTTGAAGCCGCCTACATACAATATTCGAGTCATCTTAAGACTAAAACTGAGATCAAAAAGAAATTCCCAAAGTTCCGATGGTTCAAGTAAGTTTTTTTTTTTTTTTTTTTTTTTTTTTTTTTTTGTGGAGCGTTATACAGAAGGGACTCAGTAGCCGTAGCCACCCTTAGGTGCTGTCTAGCGCTTCCGCGCTTCCATACACCCTCGGACCGACATAGTCGTCATCGCCCAACCCGCTAGTTTGAGGCCCTGGACTGAAGACCCGGCCAGACAATAAATCAACCACCCGAGGAAATGTCTCTTCGACACTGGCACCATGTCGGTGCCGCGTGAGGGGACTTCCGCTTCAAGAGTTCTGCTGATCCGGCAAGCCAGACCAACTTCGCTCTATCATTAGCCGATACCCACTAAAACCCCGGTCTCCCTCGTCCAGTCCTTAGGGAGATTTTCTTCGTCCATCAGGACCTTTTCCCATGTGCTTTCGACCAGCTTTCGGTTCAAAGCCTTCTTCCCGTACTTGGCGTCATCGGTAAGGCTACGGTCCAAGTTGAGTCTCATGTCGATGGCTTTCCGCCATCGGTTTTGTATCTCGGGAATGGTGGCGGCGTCTCTCTCGTCGATCACCCTCTCGTTCCGGATTCTCCATATTAGGTGCGCCGACTCCGATACGATGATGCGGAAGAGGCGAGAGGTTCCTTTGCTTCCTTTGTTGATTGCGCCGCACGCCATTATTTCCCCAATCGTTGGCCTTAGGTCTTTGCCTGTCTTCTTTTGCCATAGTTCGCTGGCTATGTCCCATACTTGCTCCTGTCCCGGGACAGAGCATTGCGTGAGGATATGCTCCATGGATTCGGTCACTCCCGCAATGGCTGCATGTCCTCTTCTCTTCGTGCCCAGGGATGTGTTTCCAATGGTCTCCCACTTTGTAGCCTCCGTGTACTAGCATCCACATGAAGAAGCGTATATTCCTGGAAAAGTCTTTATGTCTGGTTGCCCTCCAGATATCTTTTTCAGTCGGCATTTCATTGTTGGCCTCTTCTGCCGCTGCCCGGGCGTATTCCATGTTGCGGCGCGTCGCGTTGCGGTCCAGGGCGTCCTGGTATGATTCCTTGTCCATTGTCGTCTGTCTAATTATTCTGTATGCCAGGGACTGTGTCATCTCGCTCAATTTTGCTCCGTGTACCACCAGTCCTTTCTTCACCGTGTTGTTGATTAGGTCTGGTTGGTTCTTGGCTGCTCCTTGAGCCGCAAGTTCATCTGCTGCTTCATTTCCGGCCACGCCGGAGTGACCCTTGACCCATTTGAACCTTATTTCGGCTTTATGGCGGCGCAGTCTGGTGACAACCATCTTCACCAGGTCACCGTTTGCAACCATTCTGTATCCTTGGTCCTCCCATCTCTTGAGGTTCTTTGTTACCCCATCTATGGTGTATTTTGAGTCGCTTATGATGTCAATTGGCGTTCCGCGGGGGGTGTTTTCAAGGACTTCTTTAACTGCTAGCAGTTCCGCCACTTGATTCGATGGGTTTAGCTCGTTGGGTACTCTGATTGCTCGGTTCCGTGGGTCGTCCTCCCCGTAGTATATGCCGGTCCCTGCGCGTGCGTTCTCCTTTCCATTGTCTGTTGCGGAGCCATCAGTATAGACAGTGACTTTGTTGCCTCTTCGGTGTGCTGGCTTTGTGTTGGGTGCCCGTTTTACAGGATCTGGGTTAATTTCTGGTTGTGTGAAGATTCGGAAGGCATCGGTTAGTTCCCCGTTCACTGTAATATTCGGGTTGAACTCTATCCAGTCTGGATCGTCTGGATCCTCCTGTGGGCGGCCATCCTCGTAGTCCTCTGGTTGTGGGCACATCGGGTTCCATTTGTCCTGTAGTGATTCCAGCATCTTGCGTGCCCTGATGTAGCATCTGTGAGGGTTCACGCACTTGCCCGGTCGGCATTCTCTCCTCGTGTTGGTGCATGCCGTGCATTTGCAGTCCTTCCTTGCTTTGTGTCCATTCGAGCTTGCCCGCCTCGCGAGCTGCTCAGCATCTCCAACTAGTCTCATTTTGTGGTTCTTTTTGAGGCACTTAACTTCGGGGCCGGTGTTGAAAAGGTGTTTCGTGGCCTCCGATTTCGCATGGTAAAATATCGGCATATCTCTTTGGAGCTTCCGGGAGAAGGCTAGCCCTTCCAATTTGAGGTCATACTTGTTTCCCACTTTTACCATTCGCGCCAGATCGTCGCTGAGGTCTGCAATTTTCGGTCTCCAGGTTTGGAGGTATGGGCAGGTCCTCAGTGCCGTGTCTACGTTGCTTGCGTTTCCGAGGGCATTCTTGGACATGATCTCATCGGTTACATATGCCCATAGCGGCCTGTCTTTTCCGAAGGTCAGGTATGATTTAAGCCATGTAATTGATATGGCTTCATTTCTCGCCACAATATCGAGGAGATCCCGTCCACCCATGTCTCTAGGTGCGTATACGGTCTCCTTGTTCACAGTCACTTGGTTTTTGTCCGCCCATATAAACTTCCTGATGCGCTTTTCCAGTTTCTCTTCGACTTCCTTGGGCATGCCTTGCACCTTGGTGAGGTATTGGGTCATACCTCCAACCACCATCAGCACTATAAGACGCCTGCCTTCCATTGTTGAGTGTCCTTTGTCCCACTGGTCGAGAGCAGCATCTATCTTCTCAAGCGTGCGGGTCCATGTGTCGACTTGGACCATGCCGTTTCCGACCCAGGCACCTAGTGTTCGGATTGGTTCTGTCTCCTCTGCTATTTTGATGTGGGCCGGGATCTTTGTACCATCCCATCCATTCACGCATCTTGTTTCACGGACTTCTTCTCTATACAGCTCATTTCCTATCGGAACCATCTCTGTCTTATTGATGTTGAATTTAGCACCGGACGCGGTGCACCATTCGTTCAAGATGTCCACGAGATCCCCGAAGTCGTCACCCCATTGTAGATACACCAAGGTATCATCTGCGAAGAGTGTCGCTATTAGGCGTTCTTGGGCTCCTTTGATCTCCAGGCCTTTGAGGTCTGACTGCCTCAGAGATTCTGCTAGTGGCTCGATGGCAAGGTCGAAGAGAAGGCATGACAGTGGGTCGCCTTGCCGTACTCCACGGCTGACTTTGAATGGACGGTTACTTTTTTCACCGTTGATGAAGACATAGGTGTATGCGTCACTATATAATGATTTAACAGTGCGAATAAATTCCTCCGGGATGTTGTAGCTTTCAAGTGCCCTCCATAGATAGTCATGCTCAATTTTGTCGTATGCTTTTTCTTGATCCAAGGCGACAATCACGCCGCACATATCCGTGGCCTCTGCAAGTTCTATTATCCGTTTTGTTAGCCAGATCTGGTCGTAGATGTGTCTCCCGGGTACGAAACCTGCTTGGTTGGGGTGTATCAGATCTGGTGCAGCTGCAGCTAGTTTTATCGTAAGGGCTTTTGTGAATATTTTGTAGTCAGTGTTGAGTAGCGAAATTGGCCTGTAGTTTGCTATGTCCGCTCTGTCATTCTTCTTGTACAGCGGGCACATCCAGCTCTCTGCGAACTTTGTGCCTTCTACCATTCCGTGTTGTTCGATATCATTGAATACGCCGAGCATTGCCTCTAGTACGTTGAAGGCTGGTTTGTTTAGAGACTTGGCCGTTTCGTATCGCGAGTCTAGCACTCTCCATAGTTCATAGGTTATCCCGTCTAGTCCTGGGGCTTTGAAGTTCGCTGAAAGGCGGAGCGCCTTGCGGACATTTTCGATGGTGAGCTTGGTTCTGAGACTTTGGGCTTGCTCCTCGGATAGCTTACGAGCTGTGCGGCCCAGTACTGTTTGTATCGCTGCCTCTCGGACGTCTGGGGGTACGTTCCTCCCGTCTTCTTGCAAGTTCTTGTGGTAATTCTTCGCCATGTCCGCCATTTTTCTTGAGTTCGTTTCGTACCTTGTCGGTTCCGGGACCTGGTCCCCCTCTTGTTGGGCATTTTGCGGGTTTCTTTTGAGTCTGTAGATAATATCCTTAGGGTGACTCGGCCTGTTTGTCTTGGACCAGTATCTCCCGATTATTTCTCCCTCGAGTCTGTTTCGGATTTGGGTATTCAGCTTCTTGGCGTTATAGCGCTTGAGTTGGAGTCGAGTCAGCTTCTCTGTGAGTGCAGCAGCCGCGATCTTCTTTTCTTCGTCAGATAGGTCCGGGTCTTCCAATACGGTGTCTAGCTTGTTCTCTGTTTCGGCGATATCTTTCACAACTTGCGGGATCAGTATCTTCGCTCGTTCTCGTGCTTTGTTCGTGATGTCTGTTTTGAAAGTGGCCCATAGGGTTTGGAGGTTATATTGAGGATCTCTTCCGGGCCACCGAGAGATTCTCTCCTTCTCATTTTGGTATTCTAGACCCTTCTCAAGGATGTAGTTCGTAAGTTTCTTGTCTTTATTTAGGTGTGTCGGCCAGGACCAGTTCCCGTGGCCTAGTGTCGGTGCGTTTGCCGACGACAGTCGTACAGACACCATACGATGGTCTGTTCGTATTCCCACAGTCTTTATTGACCATTCGAATGTGTGCTTCATCAGGTCTCTTCTAATCATGACTCGGTCAATGCGCGACTGGGAGCCGCAGTGTGCCGTGTAGCATGTATATGCTCGCGTAGTTGGGTATGTTTCTCTCCATCCGTCCACTACACCAAGGTAGTTTTTCAGGTCGTCTAGAGCGGCGACGGGCGTCGGTGGGTCAGGCCGGGATGGGAGGCGGTCGATTGCGTCCTCAACTATATTCATGTCTCCGCCGAAGACATCGGGTTTTCTGACCCGGGTATGCGTGCGGTACCAGTTCTCTATGTCTTTCCAGAACTGTGCGTTCTCTGCCGGAGGGTTTGGTGCATAAACGCCGAGTATTGAAAGAGGTTCGTCATTCACATTTAGCATCTCGAGAATCATGGCTCGGCCGGGCACTATTTCGTGTGTCTTGATTCCCTCCGTCTTAACCAGGCGCTTGTTGAGGACAAAGGCTAGTCCCATCGCGTTTGCGGTTAACGGGTCTTTTGTGTATTCTATGTCAATCATTCTACCAAATAGCTTCAGAACATCGTCCCGTCTCTCATCGTTCAGGTGTGCTTCGCCTGTGATTAGTACTCCAATTTTCTCGTCCCTCATTAGTGCCCACAGATTGAACCATTTGTTGTCATGGTGCCGGACGTTAGTGTTCCCGTTCCCTGCTATGTTCAGTGCTGCAATCTGTATTGATGTTTTCATTGTTTTCTTGCCCGGCTCTTCATCTTCGTCTCTTTGCCTCGGTGGCCTTGCAGGGCCTGGGTATACCCTCACGTCAGGGTATGTGTAGTCAGTGAGGCCCTGAGGTGCAGGGGGCGGGTCGGCTCCATCGCGAGGTGTTTCCAGCGCGTTGGCCCTCATTTTCCCCGGTCTGTTCGCCCTCGTCCGGAGGGTCCTCTGTGTTGTTTTCTGGGTTCGGAGGTTCTCCATTCCAGGTTCTGCCCGGGATGCGTATCGTTAATGGTCTTTGAGTGTCGTCCCGGGTAGTGCTTCCCGTTCGGGGGATGCCTCGGTCTGAGGGTGGGACGATTTGACTTTGTCCCCGCGCGTATCGCGCTCTAGCGCCGTTACTGGCGCCCCCCGCGACTCGTACGGTCAGCGGGGATTCTTGTGGCCGCCCATCATCGGTGTCTCGGGAGCTCCTCCCCGAAGAGGGTTGGTAGCCATCCCGGTTCACCTCCGGGTGGCCATTTGTAACCCCTCCTCCGTCGCGTAGGCCTTCATCGGGTGCGTGTTGGCCGGAGGCGGAGCCCTCACCCCCTCCAGCTGTCGCGTGCACGTTCCGAAAGACGAAAGACTCACCTGTGGAATTTTGTAGGGTTTCTTGGTTGTTGGTAGCGCGTTGAGGGCCGCCGGGGCTGCGCAAGGCCCAGGCGGATGCGAACCACTGCAGCTGCGCTAAGGCCACATGTGGGAGCTCTCAGGATGGGGTTGAAGCTCAGTTCCGGCTGCGTTTCTGGGAGACGCAGCGTTCGCCGAGCAACATACCAGGACTGCTGGTCGGCGGACCCCGGCCTAAATAGGCCCCGCCGTTGCGGCGCGGTCATGTTCAAGAAGGGGTCGACCTCCTCGTCCACGACTACGCTTGGCCCTTGCCCGCCGTCCTTGGCGCCGCGCGCTTGCACGACCGGTGTTTGGGCAGGCTTGGGTTGCGCGCGTTTCTTCTCCGCGCGTCTTCTTCTGGGCCCAGACCCAGGGTTCACTCGCTTATCCAACGGATTTGGAGAAAAGGTGCATGTATTGTTGCCTCCTACATTACAGCAGTGGTATTGATGTAGCCCGCAGTATGAGCGAGTGCGCGAGTCGCACGTATGGCGTGGAGGAGGGATGCGTTCGCGAGGACCGTACAGCGTAATTGTCAGTATTGTTTAGCGAGATTTCGTGTAAGTACCGGACAGCATTGGTGTATGTTCACTGTTCGTGATGCGGACGATGTGTTACAGCATGGAGAGCGGAGTGTGCAAATATTATGGTGGCTCAATGGCTTGATCAGCAGTCTTGGCTACTCGGATTTGTCGACGAGGCTGCCGTCGTTGACATTCGATGCGTACTATGGGGTCGAGGACGTCGCCTTTGCAGCCGGCATGTCTTTTTGGGTACTGTACAGTCGTGCACGTGATGATGGTCTGCAGCGACCACTGCTGGGAATATCGGCGTGTGGTGTCGCGGCATCCGTGAGGGCGTTAAATACGGCATGAGGTAGAGAGGAGCATGAGCTTAGAGGCCAGAGAGACCATGATCTTGGTCGCCAAAGACAAAGTAGCGGGTTCGTCGGTTGGTGTCGCGCACTGCGTCGTCCAAGGGTGGTGCTGCCCTTTTTTCCGTGTTCCGGAGCCACATGGTCGTGGTAAGACGCATACGGCGCCCAACACTGCGTACAGCAGTGGAGGGACGACGCGAAAACCGCCCACCGCCAAAAAGATGGTGGTGGTAAGAAGTCACGAGGCCCCGCCGGTTCAAGTAAGTTATTTCAGGCGATGAAACGATCAACTCAGCTGGGGGTATGCCGGAAAGGTATGCAGTTCAGCGATACTGAGGTCGGCAGTCAACTAGCGACGCTGTTGCCAGACTCAGACCCCACAATTTCGGCCTGTTCTACGCGTTCATGCGGAAATCGCCGGTAGAATTTGCCGTGATCAATTCTACGCGATTCTCTGGGAGACGTCTCTCACCCAGCCGACTCGACCTTCTGTGCTGGGGCATGGGGTGCAGAATGTGACACATACATACATCGTACGCTCATTGAAATAGTCTTTCTGTCCGATGCTTTTGAATTGTATTGGTAGGAAAGTAAGCCAGATTGGCTTCAAATCCATTTTTGGCAGCGATCGCGGAAAAAATCTGATCAGTCTCAAGGTTTTCCGGAACAGCTGTAGGTACGGGTCTTATATAGTGCCGTGGGCAGAATTATTTTCGGGCCATTAAGCTAGGCAGAATGGCAGAACGGCAGGCAGAATGATGGCAGAATTCGGCAGATTTGGTACATCATTTTTTGCTTTCCTGCTACCATTCCTCACGAAATCATGTTATGCAAGGCAAATCTTACAAATTCACGGACTTCTTGACAGGCAAAACACTCATCGCCTCATTTTCGTCCAGTTTTATGTTTTTCAACCTCCACTGTCATCAAATTTAAATGTTCTAGTTTGTGTCAGCTTTCACAGAAGTACAGAATTTCCTGAGTAAATCAAATATTGGCGATTAAGGCTGGTGCCTTATCACTCGACATTTTTTCTAGAGTTCTGGCAAGCCCTTTACAATATCTGTGCCCTCTACAGACCATAATTTGAACTCTGCTGGGCTCATCTGCCGAAACAACTGCCAGATTCTGCCAGACCAAATCCAATTGAGCCGTTTTGCCTGCCATTCTGCCAGGTCAAATGGCAGAATGGCAGGAATCTGCCAACTAGTGCTGTCCATAATACGATATTAATATGATTTTTGCCATATCATATTATATCCTTATCATATTATGCTTTCAGCCTGCATATCGTATTCGTAGTATATTATTTGCATATGTATTAATATGTATTATAATATATTAACAATATATTAATAATATTTTCTGGGTGTCAATGTTCAGCAATTCTGTGTGGCTAAGGCCCTTGAAAAGCCTCAATTGCAAGTTCTATCTTCAGCATACAGAACATATATAAGCTACTAAGTCAGAATGGCACCTCTATTCACCCTGCATGCAGAGATGTCGGTGCTGAAGTGCTGGAGTGAAGTGTTGATAGGGGCAAGTTGCCTATTTGAGTGGACATTCGGAATTTTCCGGTCCCTTCAGGGCCTGGAAGGAACTTTCTTACAGCATCGATGGGATCAACCCACCGGAAATTGCCGTGATGTGCACCCAGATGCAGGGTTTGACTGTCCTATAATATGGAAATGATATGATAATATGGCCGCTGCCGTATCATATTATATCAATATCATATCATATTATATTATACCATATCAATATTATACCAGCGGTCCTCAGGCTGTATCGTATTCGTATTATCATTAATATATTAATAATATATTATTTCGTATTATATTAATGGACAGCACTACTGCCAACAACTTTAACTACTTGGGTTTGAAAGGTGCGACGGTGCGCCGCGCGGATGCACCATTTTACAACTTCAATACGGGGCGTTGCAAATTTGAAGAGGTACCCTTCAAGCTGAGCAGTGAGGTTGCCGGAGCTAGCCCAATAGCGAGTGAGATTGTTGGTGCTGGTCATGGAAGAAGGTTGGGTGAGAGAGCTGGCAACTTATCGAGCTGTCTCAGTTGAGAGAAATGATTGCGATTGAAATTAGCAATTACATTTTATGCATGGGTTGGTGTAAACCGAAGTCTGATCATGAAGCGAGCGGTATAAATGACGTCCCAACCCGAAGTCGAGCGGACCATGCTACAGACGGCTCTCTTTTTCAGAATATTCTTTATAATGCGGCAAGGCACCGCGCGTCGGGATCTACGCGGCGTCGCCCCCTCGTCAAGTCCTGATTCCGCCTGAATTTGAACTTGATACCAGGCGGTACTTGTGTATGCAGCGAAGCCCGAAACTGGCACCGGGCTGGGGGAGGCAAAGGCGCTGGCAACTCCGAGAAAATCATCCCCGACGTTGACCGAGATGCCCTTGATATGGCATATACGTTGACAAGATGCCCTGCATATGAGTCGAGTCGAAGGCAGAGAAGGAGGAACGGAAGGCGGCGCGTTGAAATCTACAAGACAAGAGGAATCCAAGAAGACAAGCCTCGATTGTAACCGGGGCTGCGTCGATTCGGGTGCTGGAGATCACATGCGTCAACCTCGAGAATCTAGGTTCTCATACGCACGCCACGCCAGCGCCTCTGCATCAGCAGCAGTTGCTGCAATTCGCTATGAGAAAGAAGATGGATCAGATTGAGCGGGAACGTTAACGGGGGAGGGTTCGACTTACGTCCGTCAGCCTGCACATCGCAACGACTGCTCCGACGGCTGACTTGAGGGGGGACGGACGTCACGCAGCCGAACTCTCGACCAGCTCCAAGCTTGTTCGGATGGCGTTCGCGGTGGCCTGCTTCTTCCGACGTCTCCAAAAGCGTCGTAGCCGACGTCCGACGCTGCCCTTGCATCGGGAGTTGGTTGGGAGAAGGAGCGCAGGTGCTGGATACTTATATGCGGCGAGTCGTAGGATCTTCAACTACTTCAAGCAGTGGGCGCCTCGTTTCGTTTGAAATTGTCTTGGGCCGGGCACGGTGGCAGCCTGCAGCGCTGTGCGACCTGCGCGTACGACGGTTGTGATTCCAGAAATCTGTACAGCAATAGACAGCGATAACAGTTCACTGGGCGGGGCGGAGCAATTAGCGGCACATGCCATCGCCAGCACGTACACGCGCAGGGACAGGGGTGCCGGGTCCGGGTCCGGAGTGGATGATGAATCGTGATTAGCGAAATTCGATTCAAGGGCAGAGGTGGGTCGAGTGCGGAGATGGGGGATGACACTGACGATTTCGTCAATGTCGTAGCCAGACGGTCTCGTAAGTCTATTAGGGGGATATCGTCAGCGTCAGCGGCAGCGTCGAGGAGTGATAATCAGCCGCGTGGCCAGCTGGAATGCCGGAATGCTGGAATGACTATAGGGGCGAAGCCTGCACCGAGTGTAGACCGAGCCCAAGTGATAGCTTGAAGAGACGAAACAAAACAATCTCAGGTGCGCGACAGGCTTTGGCTCCAGTTGTTTTTTGGTTTTCTGGATCGATTGAGCGTTGTACACCAAACGTGTACGCATACGAGTCGCGACGTCGACTAATTGTGATCTTGATTTTGATTTGGGTTCACTCTGTTGAGTGGTTTGCCGAGAGCCAAGGGAGTGGCCCGATAGGGATGCGTTGGCCATAGGATTTTGAGATTCGAATTCGAATTCGAATTTAATTTGCGGGGGGACAGAGGGAATTCGGAGGAAGACGAGAGGCACGCAACCGAGGGTCCAGGGCGGAGAGACAGAGGACGGGGAGAGAGAGAGGTGGGGGGCGAGGGGGCGGCGTAGCGCATTCGAGAAACGGACGGGGTGGATGAGGGAGAAGACAGCACGAAAATTGACGCGATACACTTGTACTCGCGAGGAGTCAAGTCTCCAAAGGCTTCAGCTTCCACTGTACGAGGACAGTGACAGACGCGCCATAGAAACCTGAAGGACTCGTTCACGTTGAAAGAGCGACGCTTTGAAGTCCGTAGCCGCGTACGTGGATGGACGTCGAGCTTTGAGCGCGTATTGCTGCTTGCTTGCAGACAGGCCCCGGAGGCCGCCATCGATGGCCGCGTCGACGGGCGCGATCAGATTACGCCTCAGTTACAATTTCACGGACTATGGTCAGCGGCGCCCGCTTTCCATCTGCGCCCTGCTCGTGTTTAAATTTGGGCATTTGAATTTTGCGGCGTGCGCGAGCTGTAGTTGCCATGTGCGACGTGTTGTCTCGCACCATCGTCCTCCCGGCGGCAGGGCTTTGTGCGCTGTTCGAGGAGCGGCCGACGTCAAACTGCGGGATCTACGCGCGGCTCCACCACGACATCAGGCACACCCCTCGCGCTTGGCAGGCCCCCTGAGGCGGTGAATTTGAAATTACGAATGCGGACGCGCTCGTCCGGGTGCTGGATAAGGAAACTCCCCTCTACATGCGCATATGGACGAGGTGCAAGAGGGCGCGTCTAGTTTCGAAGAGCAGAAGTGGACAGCGCCAATTTAGCTGAGGATAGGAGAGCGAGGACGGGGAAGGGCGGGCGCGTGGTCATTTGAGAGCGGCAGAGGATGGCCGAAGGAATTCTCCCGCAGCAACGATAGATCGTATGCGGGAGTCGTCCAGAGATGCATCGCTGTCGACGTCATAGTCATCAAGAAGAGTCCTGTCTGCATCGTGATTCGACCCTGAGAGGAATCGCCGGTCATGAAGGCGAAATAAGTAAGCCGCGAAGGATGCTGGACACAGCGTCAAGGCTGTTCGTGTAATAGGGGTGGCCGCGTCTGCAGCGGGCCATTCGTCAGCCCCGAGAGGTGGTGTGGTTGGATCTGTGATAATCAGCAGCAATCAAAGATACTGATTTCGGGGCAGCGATGATCAGCGCGGAAGCATTGGTTAGCGATGTCAGCCTAAATTGAATTTCCTTTTTGCTCTCTCTCCGTTTTTTTCATTACTGTGCGCATGAGCCACACCCGGCGAAGCAGTCTGCTCGTCCAGGCCGGCGATGCCATTTCTCTCTGGTCCAGCAAGGCACGGCGGCGACCGAGTATCCGGCAGTCGTCCGCGCCGGCGACGACGACGGTGCTGGCGTTCGACCATGTGATCGACATCAGCGCCCCTCCGCCAGACGAGGAGGAGGAGGAGCGCCAGCGCCTTCGCGACGCCGCTGCGCATTCCATTGGTCTTGCCCCTCTGCTCGAGGCACCCGACGCCGAGCCCCTTGTTGAGGAGGAAGCTGCTATCACTACGGTCGTCCTGCCGCCGTTTCCTGCAAGCAAAGCCGCGCTGGCACCGTACACCGTCCTCACCGCAACCCTCCCCAAATACTACCCGCCCTCCAGTCTGCGCATCTTTGCCCTCGCAAAACAATGGAAGACGCGCGACCTCCTCCTGAGCGTGCCCACCTCTGCTGGCTCCTCACACTTGCATCTGTTCAAAGGCGCCGGCGACGAGCTCGAACGCCTCGAGATCAGCGCCGAGAGCGTCGTCTTCGTCGCCGAGACTCCGCCCGCCTCCAGCGTACTCGCCGCCGCGGAGGAGGGCCGCCATGTCGTCAAGGTAGCCGGTCTCGACGTCGGCGCACGAAGGCGGGACTGGAACGTCAGCGACGACGCGGGGGCGCACGGTGTGGCTCCTCCACCTCACCCCAAAAGATGCGCAGAACTGGATCGCTGCCGTCAAGAGCGCGATCCTCGAGCAGCGGTGCGTCTCTTTTCCTTCTCCCCCGTTACACCCGTCTCCGTCGTGTTAATCATCTTCTAATTAAAAATTGAATTAATACTAATCGCGACGTGCACAGGACGCAGCGCGCCGGTCTCGCACCCACACCCAACACCGGCGGCACCGACGCCGGCGCAAGGCGCGAGCCGAGGGGCGACATGGACGTGATGCTGACACTCCGCATGCACGCCGCCGTCGCGTCCACAAATGCAAACACAAACGCGATCCCACCGCCCCCTTCATCCCCGACGACGACCTCTCCCACGTCGCACAACCCGACCAGCGCGCCGCCCACCCCGCCAACCGCGCGCCCCCTCGCCCTCCCGCAACCGCAACCGCCGACACCCACCTCGCCCACTTCGCCCTACTCTTCTCAGGCGCAAGGAGGCTATGCGGCCAGTCTAGCACCGAGCGTTTCCTCGCGCTCCGTGCGCAGCGTCGCCACCGCGCCGGCCCTTTCCCCCACCTCCCCCTCTTCGTCTCACGCAAACTCCTCCTCATCCCCCACCTCGGGTGCAAACGGGGCGCGGTCTCAACCCCCGACACTGCGCCCCGATTCCTCGGGGGGGAAGAGCATCGGTACTGTCGCAAGTGAAAGGGGGAGTACAGGACGCAGCGCCGTCGCCGCCTTAAAGGGGCTATTCGCGCGCCCTCGGTCGTCCAGCGGCGCATCTGTGAGCTCGATGGGCTCGATGGGGAGCGCGTCGACGTCGTTGTTCCATGGCTCTGCTCCGGACGACGATAGGCAAAGGGACAGAGGCGATCGGGAGCGGACGGATAGTTTTGCGCGGATGGGGAGCCTCCTCGCTTCGGCCTCCGCGTCAGGGAGTGCGAGTGGGCACAGCGCGGTGCTGGAGAGGCGGATCGTGGCCACGGGGAGCCGGGACGTCGTCGATGTGCCGCCGCCGCTTGCGAACGGGCACCATCCACATTCGCACGCGAATGGCCACGCACATGTACAGTCCGTCTCGGGAAAGCGCCGGCTCGGGCGCGGGAGGGCACACGAAAAGACGGAGCACGTTCAGTCTTGGGGGGTTCAGCATGAGCACGCACACTAGTAGTGCTAGCGCCCCGCTCAGCCTCCAACCGCCGCCGAGGAGGAAGCGGTGGACGGGGACGAGCGGCGGGACGGGGAGCGTTACGTCGTCGTTTGCAGAGGACGAGCCTGCCGATCCACCGCGAGTCTCACACCCATACGCGAACGCCAACGGGTCGGTGTCGCATTCGTATTTCTCGCCCTTCTCGTCGAGTTCGCGCGCGCATAATTCGACGTCGCATTCGCATACGGCGTCCGCATCTACTGCGAAAGGTGGTGTGGTGCCGGTGGTGCGGAGCGGGACGTTGACGAAGAGGGAAAGGGAGCGGGAGAGGCCGGGGAGTGCGGGTGGGGTGAGCGTTGCTAGTTCGAGTTTTTAGCTTTAGCCCTGGGGGCTCGGCTGTCATTGTCAACGGAGGTAGTGGCGGCGTCGGCAGTGGAGGTGGGGGTGCGAGCGGCGGCGGGAGCCCAACCACCCCCGGGGGGATGTACGCGCACCCACACGCGAACGGGAGCGCGGGGACGGCGGGGAGCTTTGGTGTCCCGTCCGTTCGTACGGGTACCGGAAGGATGAGTGTGATTAGTGTGGGCGGGGTTAGTGTGCGGACGGTGGGGTCGACGCATACGACGCAGGATGCGAATGGGCGGTTGAGTGTGAATGGGCACCATGAAGAGGATAGGGTGAGTACGAGAAGTGGGTCGACGGGTGTAGGCATCACTGGAGGAGAGGGTGGGGTAGGAGTAGGACCGGGAGGGGAAGGGAGGAGCCGGCCGTCGAGTGTCGGTGCGGGGGTGAATGGGTATGCGAATGGCCACGGAGGGGAGGAGGGGTATCTGCATGTCAACGACATAGTCGGTGGAACGGGGGGAAAGGGAGGAGGCAGCACAGGCACGAGCACGACGAGCAAAGGCCGCCGCTGGACGACGCTCCCGCACCGGCTTACCCCGCCTGCGTCGCCGCCGCCGCCTGCACCTGCGTCCGCGTCCGCCTCGCACTCGCACTCGCACTCGAACGCCACAGCCACGGAGGGACGGACGATCCCGCACCCGTACGCCGCCGCCGGGGCTCGACCGCCCGCCGAGCCGCGAGTCGGGCAAGGGCAGCCGCAGCTCGTTTGGCTCGGCGCCGTGGGCGCGCACGGGCGGGGGAAGCGCGCGAGTGGGATTAGTGTTATTTCGGGTGTGTCGGTGTCGAGTGTGAGTGGGAGGAGTACCGGTGGTGGGGGAGGCGGGGGAGGTGCAGGTGCAGGTGGAGGAGGGGGTGGGGGAGAAGCGGGTGTCGAGCGGGAGCGGGGGGAGTGTGGCGGGACAGTTGATGAGTGCGTCGGGGTCGTCGTCGACGTCCACGGTGGGCGGAGTGGTGGCGACGACGGTGGGAGGGGGGAGGTCGGCGAATAGAGTGTCGGTGCCGCCGCCGCAAAGGCCTGCGCCGACGGGGGCGTTGCCGCCTGCACCGGGTGATGCTGCAGGCGGGAAGAGCCCCCCGCGAGCCCGAACGGGCGCACGTCGTTTAGCTCTGCGCGCTCGTCGTCCCGCGCGTCGGTGTCCTTCCGCGACGCGCCCCCGCCGCCATCGGTTGCTAGCAGCAAGTCCGCGCCGCCCCCGGCTACGTCTGCATCTGCACCTGGCGCGGCACAGACGACACCGACGACGAAAAGCGGGTCGTCGTTCCGCGACTCGATGAGCATGACGCACCGCGCCCTGAGGCTGTCTGTTATGGCGCCGAAGCCCCCGCCCGCGAGTGTGCTTCCCCCGCGCCCCGATGAGGTTCCGCCGGCGTCGCAACAGCAGCAGCAGCAGCAGCAGGGCCAGCACCGCCGGAGTTTGAGCGGGGGTGCCTCCGCGAAAGCAACGGTGATGCCCAGCCGCCGCGGGCGCGCGAGCACGACCGAAGCGCTCTACGCTATCCCCTCCTCGCCCGTGTTCCCGCCCCCGCGCGGCCCGCTCCCCGCCCCGCCTGCGCGCGCGCCAGCACCAGCGTCCACGTCCACGCGCATACCACCCGCGCCCGTGCGCAGTGCGTCGCTCAAGCTCAAACAGCGCCTGCGCATCCTCAGCGCGCCGCACCCCGCCGCCTCAGCCTCGTCCTCGCAGCCCGCGCTGGTGCAGACGCCGCACTCGACGCCCGCGTCCGGCTCGTCGGGCACACGATCGCGCCCGACGAGCCTCGACGCCGGCGCAGCACCACCGCGCCCCCCGCGCTCGCGCGCGCGCCCCGGGCCCATGACGCTCGCGAGCTTCCTCTCTGCGTCGACGCCGACCACGCCCACCAGCACGTTCTTCGCGCCCGTGGCGATCTCCCCCCGCGGCCGCCGCCGCGCTCAGCAACGGCACCGGCACCGCGACGCCGCCGCCGCAGACGCCGATCGGGGGAGAAGATCATCGAATTCTCGACGCAGAATGACCCGAGCTTCCTTGAGCTGTCGACGGGCTCGACGCCCGTGCTCCCCGCGCGCGCGTTGCCTGTGCTGGAGGTGGACCCGCCGCCTGCGCCGCCGCCCGAGAGCGAGTACGCGGAGATTGTGTCGTTGCCGCCGCCGCGCCGCAGCTCGCGGCAGATTTCGATCAAGGACGTCGAGCGTGTGTCGACGCCGCCGCCGGATCCCGCGGCCGTCCCGCTCCCCGCCGGACGAGGACGGGCAGTTCTTCTCGCTCTCGCGCCATGGCTCGACTGTGTCGCTGGGCATCGTCACCATGTAGTGTTCCTTTCCTTTTCCTTTCCTTACGTATAGATCTGTCGCTGGGGTTTCTGTTTCTGCCTGTATGTCTGTTACTACCTACTGCTTTCTGTCTGTGTCTGACCTGCTCGATTTTTTGGATGTCATTTATATCGTTCGCTTCATGATCATACGTATACTTTAGTTTTTACACACCACGCCATATCACACCAACCCACCATATGTATATACTTTACATACCACGCAAGCGAGGGCTCCGCTTGGGGGCGAGGATCATTATGTACCATATGCATGCACAAAATGTAACTGCTACGACAATCATATCATTTTCATTGTGGAGATTTCGATTGGTTGAGTTTTGAGTTGAGAGCAGAGTCTTGTATATGCACAATGAAGAGCAAATGTGATGTGCTGGTCCTTGTTTGTTCGCAGTCCGCAATTGGCAGGTGTACTTCCTTCCTTTTCTATAATCACAATGCCTGTAACAGTGCAACTTGGGGTAACCGATGGATCTTTTCTTCTGCATAACACAACGTTTTTGGACTGCGTTCCGTCCCATTCTATCCTGCTGCTTTGCTTCGAGATGCTGTGGCTGACTACGAGCAAACACACTCGATCGCGATCGCTCTCTCCATTCTACCTACCATGACGCTCCATTCCACCTGTCATGACTCTCGTTCCGCTGTCATAGCGCCGATCCATGATCGTTGTCTCACTACTTCTCCAAGATTCTCAAAAAAAAACTATATATTTGTTGGCACCCTTCGTCTAATCCCTTACTTTCACATCCTCATTCGCACTTTCACACACACAAATCTTCTACAAATGTCTTCAGTTATTTTCTATGTTCACTCTGGCGCCACGACGACTTGCCCGCCCACCAAGGTCACCACGGTGAAGCGCACCAAGCACGTCAAGAAGAGAAAGGGCCCTGCGCCGGTCCAGATGCTGCCCTCAGGCTACGCTTTCATCCCACCTTCTACCCCGCTCACTTACCCGCAGTCTTATCATCTCATAGACGCGGGTCCGATGAACGTCAAGAAGCGGAACGTGTCGGTGCCGGCGGTGGCGGGTTTGCCTTCAGGATACGCTTTTGTTCCTCCTTTTGTTCCTCTGACGTATCCCGAAAGCTACCACCTCATTGATGCGGGGCCGATGCACGAGGCGCCGAAGATCAAGCGTACGCGGACTGTATTTCGCGGGATCACCAACGTCTCCGAGCGGATCAGCAAGCGCAAAGTGTCGGCGGTGGTGGCCAACGAGGGTGCTCGGTGGGAGTTGGACTGAGGAGTGGGCGGTTGTCGGTGGTGCGGATGACTTGGGAGGAAGGAACGAGGAGGTTTTCGGGATATAACTAACTTGGCAACGACAGTCAAGCTACAGGCGACGGTCCTTTCGGATGCGGTCGGGACATGGACAGGGATACTGCAGTCGCGAGATGGTGGCGGGATTCAGCTTGTATTCGGTGAGTTTTCTCTAGTTGCTCCCCGCTAACCGTCTTTCAGATCGGGATTCGAGGTGATGGATATGAGATGGTGGCGACGTGGGCTCGCTGGTCGGTGAGTGGTCTTTTTCTCCTTCATTTTCATTCATTCTTACTCTTCGTAACTCAGAGTTCGCATCTGTCTCTGCTGGTCGGTCGCAAGGTGATATGTATGCTGACGAGGTTGACTCGCTGGTCGGTAAGATGCCTTCTCTTCCCTCCTTGTGCATTCATTCTAACCCTTCCGCTCAGAGTCCGCCTCCGCATTTCCGCTGGTCGGACAGTATTCAATTTTCTACGGGGATCCCGACTCCCTTAGGTGAGTTGTCTTCCTCTCAATCGTCTTTTCCCCATCACCAATGCGCTCTCTCAGCCCTCAAGCGCCCACTGGCGTCTTCCGGGGGGTGGGTTCGCAACCCTCGTGCACCCTTGTCGTGGGCCCCCGGCTTGAGACCTTTGGGTCGACTAATAGCACGTTAATTATTGCGGGTTTGCTTTCTTCCTTCATTAAATCCTATGTGTCTTGCAAATCCAGTTTTGTTCCTTCTCCACTTGCGAACAACCCTGAGTTGAAATCAGTGCTTGATATTCTTTGTTCAGCTCAATTCGGACTTTCTTGACTTTATTCGTGTATTGTTGTGTGCGAATTCGAATATTGGCATATAGCCATGGACAGTTGCGTGGCTCGCTACGGAGCATGCTGCATGGAGCCAAAATATTTCTCGGATGACGGCATGTCTTGCACGCCTTTTCGTATGTTTCTCGTATCTCGAGCACGTCACGGTTTTTATAGGCATAGGTTTTCGTCACTACTAATACTAGCTACGGCTTTTGAATTCCTATTGAATTCGCTATGGATGGTGCTTGACGCGACGTTGGTATCACATAAGCTCTAATTTCTGCCTGCATTCTTTTCTCTCGATCCGATTCCCTCGCCAGTGCTCCCGCGGCGCCACCGTAAATCACTAAGGCTCTTCTTTTCCTTGCTCCGAGCGGAACACATCATCATGAGCCTCGGGTGCAGGCTTGGTCACCACCATTTTGGGAAATTCGAATAGGCGCTGCCGACAAAAGGCCCCCACGCCTGCCGGGGCGGTGTTCTCGCTGTAGAAAGCAGGGAAATCAGCGCGGAGGTTTTTCTCGTATTTACTTTTGTTGAAAATGTGAACGAGTCCGAGCGCCGCCTGTGGTCGTGTCCCTAGAAAAAAATATTCATTATATGGATCCGTAAGTATCGGAGAACCATCCAGCCAGGTGGCGCACGCACCACAGAGAAAATAGAAAATGCTGGCGCCAAAGAAGAGCGAAAATACACCGTTGAGGAACGTCCACAGGCCGCCGAGGCTGGAGATGCCGTCCAGCGCCGTTTCGGAGAGATAATCCTGCAGATTCCGTGTCGGGACGATGGAGTATTGGATCAGAGAGAGCGCGGCCGAGTCAGTTTCGAGGGGCACCGGAGTTGGATTTGGGTACAGTGTTCGCAGCTCGGCATTCGTAAGGGCTTTTTTCTAGAGGATAAAACCCATTGAATAATTGCAGATGAACTACCGATGCGAAACTCACCGTCGCGGATCCAAGAAAGCCAAAAGCGTGGTCTGGGTACACTTCTCGGTAAGTCCAGGAGAGCATACCGAGGAGATTTGTCCCGCGGAGGAGTGGGATGGGGTCCGTGTAACGCATGATCTGTTCGATTCCTCCGCTACCAGGTGCCACATAGATGGCACTCTGAGGGTAGTCGAGAGGGAGGTTCGAGAAATCGGCTGTGATGCTGACGTTGCTAATACGGGCCCAGGGAACAGGACCTACAAGTGTATAGTCAGCGATATAGCCAGGGTTCGAAAAAACAAAACGTACGTTCGGCCAACTGCACAGAGGCGATTGCGTCTCCTATGGAAACATGCTCGATGTTGCATGTAGTGATCTCGGAGGTGAGAAGACGAGCGTTGACGTTGAGAGAAAAGCTTGAGCCATTTAGGCTCAGGCCTGACGATGAGGCAGCCCACTGGAGGGAGCGCCCAGATGAGCAAGTCGAGCGTTGCATGAATCACAGAAGGCGTCCGCTCACCGACAGAATGACAGCGTTTTCCACGGGAGCCACCGGTGTCGAGCCCGCAGTTGAAAGCGTGGGCGGCAAGTAGGTGATGCGGTCGTCAACTTTGTATTCTCTGGTATATATCGGGTCTACGGTGGGTTCGAGAATCACTTCGTAGAACACATATACAGGGAGCAACGCAGCCAGCCCCAGCAGGAGCAGTGACCGAATGCCGATGATCCAGCGAGACTCGCCCCTGATAAAAAAGAGTTATCGCTCTGACAGTGCGAATCGAAAATCATCTTCGACTTACGTGAAAAATGGGTGGGCCAGCGACGCAAAGGGCAGAATATTATCACCCGTGCAGCAGGGAGGATCGCCCGCACCAAATCCATCGAAGAAGAGTAGTCGGTCTGTCGAAAACGCCGCAAAGCTCCATGTTTTCAGAGACGTAAGCCGCATGGAACGATGCGTTGTCTTTTACTTTTTAGGCAGTAGCAGAAACATCAGATCTAGGGCGACAGCCAAGGCCTCCGCCACTAGAACCGCTCTGACGAACCCTGTCATACCCCGAATATTGTAAACAAGTTGTTTTTTAAACCACAGAGTGACGACCGCGATCATAACTAGTACGATCCAAAGTTCAAGAGCTATATTCCGAGGATAATAATGAAGGAACTCACCCAAGGTTTCCACCCAGACCATGAAAGATTGCAGGAGAAATAAATTGAATAGAGAGTGTCGAACGCTACAACGGGTAATATTAGATACCGAAAGTACGGCCAACGATGTCGGCGCACGCAAGCAAGCGACGCAATATGATGACCAGAGGCACGGCGAGAGAAACGCCTTCCAGGCTGTAAATCATAGCTGGATCTTCCAGGGGCGGCATAAAGATGAAGGCTATAATCATGAGCAAGATTAACATATACGAGACCCAGATGGTCAGGTAAAGGTGAAGGCTTCTAAGTCGTGCGAGAGACAGCAAAGACATTGGAAGATGGAAGATGAGAACATTTTTTCGTCCTCGAGGAATTTTATAACAGAGAGTCAGGAATAAGTCACTTTCCATGTCAAGCGGCAAGTGGAGGCAGTGCGAGCGTCAGTCCATAGAAAAACCTTTGGTTATTGGCGCTTTGTGCTTGTCAGAGAAGGAACAGAACTCCACAGTGTCCACTCTCTCCACGGCTACGCTGATAGGTTCTGGAATCCGTTGGGAATGGACATCGGACAGTGACAATGCTTGCTATAGAGAGTGCAGACATGATATTTCTCGGTCGACCGAGGGTACTTTCACGGTTCGTCGGGAGTACACGAGTACTAGAAAAAAGCTCGTTCACGGGCTTGAAAATGAATCCACACGAGTCGCGAACTGGAGGGCATTCAGAGAGCACAAGACTTGGATTGCCCCGACAAGTTCGACGATGTTGTACATTCGGCGACAAATTATATTCAGACCTCGATGGATACGGGAGATGACAAGAAATTTGGAAGTTGGAGTTGAACGCGGCTCTCGGCATGCCGATGCCGGGCGTCAATCAATGAACACAGCCACGTTTCGCGTCTTGCCTCCAACCCAAACGTTACTTTACGGACGATGGCCGGCGAACCGCCGCTCTGCTGCTATTCTCAAGATGTGTGTTTTGCGTTTTTCTCGTGTCTAAAGCGCGTCCATTTGCGCTCATGGGTTTCTGTCGCGTCACGGCCTTTGAATTCCCGTTCTGGAGACTCGGCGGAAAAGAAGAGCATTGAGTGGTGTTCGGCGGTGCCGCGGACTTGGGACAGAGAGCATAAATACCGCATGACCAGGGACAGAACGAACTTCAGACAAAAATTCACAAACTCTACGTCAAACGCGCGAATGCGGCCCCACGTGAGCCTCCCGCGCTTCCCCCGCTCCGCAAGTGCCGGCATGCGTCTGAGTAGGTCTCCCGACGTCTTGAAGTAGCCCACCACCATGGGCCGCAGCGCATACACCCTCGGCGTCGCGCTCTTTGCCGGCATCGGCACCTTCCTCTTCGGCTTCGACACTGGAATCGCCACCACCACCATCGCGCACCCGAGCTGGATCCAATACATGCACAACCCGTCAAACGGGCTCACAGGCTCAGTCGTCAGCGTGTACATTGCCGGCGAGGCCCTCGGCGCGCTTACACAGACGCTCATAGGCGACCGCCTCGGCCGCATCCGCTTCATGCAGTTCATGTGCTGCGTCGTCACTATTGGCACAATAATCCAGACCGCCGCCAATGGCATGGGCATGTTTTTGGCGGGCCGAGCACTGGCGGGGTACGCGGTCGGCGGGCTGGTGGGCACCGTGCCGATTTACCTGTCCGAGATTAGCGCACCGCGCGAGCGCGGGCTCATTGGCGGCATCTCGGGGTGCGGCATCGCCTTCGGGACGATGGCGTCTAACTGGGTCGGCATGGCGTGCAGCTACGCCCCCTTCGGTCCCCTGCAGTGGCGCCTCCCGCTTGCGATCCAGATTCCCTGGGGCGTCGTGCTGTTCGCCGGCCTCGCGACGTTCATGCCAAAATCGCCTCGACAGCTGGTTCGTGGCAGACAGATCGAGGAAGCGAGGCGGGCATTTTTGAGGATACGGCATGATCTGCATTTGCATGAGGCGCAGGAGGAGTTTGCGCTTATGCGGAAGCAGATTGAATTTGAGGAAGGCGAGGTGAAATCGTATGCGGAGATATTCAAGCTCTTCCGACACCGTGCGTTGGCGTCGATCGCGGTGCAGACAATGACTTCTTTGACGGGGGTACGAGGAGCGATGTCCAAGAGACTCCACTAACTTGACTCGGTTCAGGTGAACGTCATCCAGTACTACCAGACAATACTGTACAAGTCGCTCGGTATCAGTTCGACGGTATTACCTCCTTTCCTTTCCTCATTTTCCTCTCTTTACACTTCGCGCAGGAAATCCTCGCCCTCGCCGGCGTGTACGGCACCATCGCCTTCACCGCCAACACCATCACCACGCGCTGGCTCACAGACAACTGGGGCCGGCGGCCGATGCTGCTCACGGGCATGGCCGGGATTATCGTCGTGGAGATCTACGCCGCCGTTATGCAGCTCGAGTTTGCGGACAGCAGCAATAACGTCGGCAAGGGGTTTGCGATACTCGGGATTTATCTCTTCGTTGTGGCTTACTGTGCGCGCAACCTTGTGTTTCTGGGGGGCGCTGCTGACTGACGCTTTTTGCCACAGACGGCATGCTGAACAGCACGACCTGGCTCTACGGCGCCGAAATCCTCCCCATGCCGCTCCGGAGCAAAGTCATGGGTCTCGCCGCGGCATCGCATTTTATCGTCAACGTCGCAATCACCGAAGCGGGCCCGTCCGCCTTCGCGAACATCCAGCAGAATTACTACTACGTCTTCGTAGGGTGCACGCTGTTCTTCCTCGTCATTGCGTATTTCTACTTCCCGTGAGTTTCCCTTCAATCTTTTCACGAGATGACTGACGGATCATGGTGCTGCAGGGAAACGAGACACAAGACGCTGGAGGAGATCGCGGCGTCATTCGGCGACAAGGTTGTCACGATCACGGAGAAGGAGGTCAATGCCGAGCAGAGCGTGTTTGAGGATAAAGGGATGTCAGAGCATGTTGAGGATTCCACAAAAGGGCCGTGAGCTAGTGGTCTGAATTTCATATTTGTACATAGTTTTTTTTTTTCAACTATGCATGCATGTATGTACGCATAGAAAACATCACTTTTCTTGTGCGCACAAATGAGGCTTGGTGGAATGGAATAGAAATGTACAAACACAATGGCCGTGCCCTTGAATCTGAGATGTTTCTGCCAAGCGTGGTTTTCTGAGCTGCAATTGGATTCCTTCATTATTTAAATTCTATGGCGCTTGATAGAATGCATCTCCCCAGTGATTTGAACATCTGGGCACAGAAATTTCCTTTTTGAGCCCACAGACGAGTTTGTCTCAATTCGGACATCACGTGCCAGGACGAAGATGTGCTGAGCAAATGTTTGATTTGCTCGGGGTGAAAGGCCAGGAGAAGGACTGTCGGCCCGCATGCCCGATCACAGCGCGGATCACTTCGCGCTTTGTTCATCGACCTTAAAGACGCGTTGCATGCCGACGCGTCTTTGTCCTTCTTCCTCCCTCCTCGACTCACTGCAGGCTCGCAGCGGCGACCTGCTTTTCTTTTCACCCACCCACCGTCCCTTACATTACATTCCACCCATTTGTTTAGTTTGTTTTTTTTTTTGTTTTAGTTCTCGTAGTTTCTCGTGTCTCTTGTAGTAGGCCTGTTCTGCTGCCCATTCGGCACAGAGCCTCCCGAGGCCGCGCTTCGTCGGCTCCGGCCACAGCGCGCAGGCACTTTAGACCCAATCAAAGATTGTGCCCAAGTCCTTGACGCAGATTTCATTCGACTTCAACCAAACTTCAACTGTCTCTCCGACGAGCTCACTGGGCCTTATGCAGCGAGACTGGAGTATTTTTTCTCCTCGCCGTTAAAAACGGACTTCAATTCGGCATCTCGCGAACTTGTGGATTTTGACTCTGCCAGTGGAGCAGATTTGGTTGATTGTCGGTTGAACACGTTGGACTCTGTAGCATAAATTATTGGCTGCAATTTGGAGGCAACTCCGTGTCCCGACTACCTGACGCACTATAAAGCTCATCACGGGCGCGTTTGCGACGACGGCTGCGAGTCGTTACGAGGGGATTACATGTACGAGGCTTGCACTGGACTCATTGGCATTTAGGAGACCTGGTGTGAATAATAGGTTCAACTGGTAACGCATCAATCGCAAATCCAGAGGCTGCGCTGTGCTGCAGGAGATTGCAATGGGACGATACTTGGCCAGTTTCTTCGCAAGCTTGATGTTTGTTCCGTTTCTAGATTACCGTTCCATCGAAAGAGGACGCCCGGGTCCTGGTTTGAAAATTATTCTCGGTCTGGCAGTTCAAGGGGCTGCGGTCCGGGCCGACGTTGTTCTCTACCACCAGCAGATTGCGCTCGCCTTTATTTTTTTTCCTGTCTTTCGTTCTTTCTGTGATTGAGCGTTCCACCAACGGGGTTCTTCCGAAGGGTTGACGCGGACGTTATTTATGCCCATTGATGCTAGGAATGCAGATTCTGGTTCGATAAAGAAGGTTTACAGTATAAAATGAACTGATACACTGAGATGGTACACAAAAGAGAATGGAATGTGACTGAACTTCTCGTGCGGCGGTCTATTTATCGCGTAGCGTAGACAAATCCCAGAATCTTCGCACACACCTCCGCTTGCTGTTCCAAACTAAATGCTTGCTTTGGAGCGGCTACGGAACGACCTTGTCTTTCCGGATGGATTGGAATTGACCGCCCAAGATTCGAGAGCCGCAGTACCCAGTGAGACCGGGTGCTCCTCCCATATCGTACGGTTGAAATTCACGATGACAATAATGAGTGTTGGGTACAAACCCGTTATCGTGTAACCCAGCCCTTGGAGGACATCGATGACATACCACCACGGGGGAGGCGCGAGTGATGTCCAAGTAAGGGATGACTTGGATCAACTGAAAATAATGGTCAGTCAAAGAGATGGTGATTGAACATGGCGTGTTTCGTTACCCATAGGAAACTGTAGATGAAACCAGACTCGACCAGGAGCGAAAGAATATTTTCTATAGACATCCCTCGGACTTTCCTTCCCATGTTCAGCTGTTTCATCATTTTGCGATGTTGCCTGATATCCGTCGGAAGTGGATTCGGATTCATGAATTATGTGCGCACCATGCTTTGAATCCGATTAACAATGTACAAACGATATTGGTCGTCACGGACAGGGCCCACACAGTCTTGGACGCTTGCGGACAGATTACGCCGCCTCCAGGAAGCGGCTTTGTTCCGTCGTAGGCATTGCAAGTAATATCGATAAGCACAAAAACTGAAAACAAGGCAAATTAATCAACGCAGCACAGGAGCTAGAGTGAAACGACCCACCAAACGCCGCAAGCAGCAGAACACACGGCATCACAATTGCTGCAATCCGCCCCTGCCAAACGGCCCAAGTGCGCCAAATCACAACTGCGTCTGCGATGATCATCTGGATACTTTTCAGCGACCTCGTATCGATGCCACAGAAAATTTAGCGAACATTGAGTACGAACAGAAGTTCCTGCAATAAGGCGAATTTCTCGAAGGTGTCAACCGCCAGGTCAATTCGGTCCGGAATGGGAACGTCCGTTGTTGTGAAAAGGTTATGAAAGTTTTTAATCAACTGGAACAAATCCACAACCCATTGGACCATGGAAGCACCGAACAGATACATGACCACCAGGAGCATGATAATACTGATACGGGACCGGAGACCTCTTCGCCTTCGAGTCGGACTCTATCAGTCGAATGACCGCGGAAACCTGCCAGATCACTTACAAGATCGAATACACGGCCAGAGCAAAGAAGACGCCGTATATGCCTGGAGGTATCAGCAAAAAATTTGGATCTCAACCAATGCACCTACTGAGGAAAATGGTTTCGGAAATTATTCGTGTCAGATCTTGCGTTGTGTTACGTCCGTAGTCCTTCAGAATCGATGCATCAGTGTTCGATAACAATCTCGATCGAGTGCGCAGTGAAAGGGACGCCATTGAAGGGAGTGCGAGGTTCGATGAAAAAAAGGAAGGAGCGGCTCGATGTCCACTGTGCACTGAATCTATGAGCATTCAAGTAGAGATAGCCCTCATATACTTATCCTTAGACCGCTCCCGTTCTAAACCAATATCAGCATCGCGGGAGTCACAAACGAAGCTCCCGTGGTGTGCGATATCGCCCAGGGCGCGAGTACTGCTACCAACTGATCGTTCACTCCGGTCTGCCCTCCCGGATTCATGACGACTTCTTTCCTGTATAGCTCTGGAGCGATGGAATGAGACCTCGACCCCTGGTTCTGACTCTTCTGAGTAGAATAGTGCAGAAGTGAGATGAGTCTACACAATCAAAGAACTTCCGAGGAGGTGATCAAATACAACGATGAATGTATTATTGGGACATCCTTACGACGATGGGATTCATAAGAAGTCGATCAGAGGTATCAGCAGATGTGGACACTGGATGAATCGGCAGCACCACGTCGTTGTCTGGGACCACAAATCAGGGTTGATCTCCCAATGTTGCAGTAATTAGTACCAGAAAAGTGTTTGCTAGAGACGGAAAGGCCAGTGCACCCCCAGTTGCAACGATTGAACGAGATATCCACTCACCTCGTAGTAATAACATCAGTGGCACTCGTTCACGTCCCACACAGTTATACATATTCTGGATAAGATGACGGATAATTGCGCATATGATCCGTGGAAAAGATATAGCCTGGATTTGAGTTGTGGGCCCCGTGCGATGAAATCCCTGTCACCGACTTGGAGTCCAGAAATCCAAAAATTTGCCACCGCCCTCGATCATAGCAAATGGGTTTCTTGAATTTTCACAGATAGACCTGGACAGGAAGACTAATCAAACATTGACGGTGCTGCAATAAATAATCAATGGACATGAAGCGAGATGCGAGGATGTCTACGTACACGAGGCGCACTGCTGGCCAAGGGGAATTCGAACTCGAATTTTGACGGCCGCGACTACATGCAGGTGTTGATCTCCATGAGACCATGACCATGGTCGAGCGACCTCGAGAACTGTCCCAACTGGTTCTACCAGCGATGACCTCAGATGAGGCGGGTATGGCTATGTGAGTGGAAGAGCGAGCGCGAGAGTGGAATAACGGAGGAGAAAGAAGTGAGAAACGCGCGCATACAACCCTAGTCATCTTGCCCTAGATATTGACAGCGCGCCAGAAACCATTGGCCTCTGCCCCTCAGAGATCATCTATCATCTCGTGCGTTTCGGGCTGCGGAAAACACCGTGAACACACTCGCAGATTGGTCCCGATTGACCCAGTCTGGAAGAAATAGGGCCAATCGTCCAATATTCTCGGAACAAGCTCCAGAAAGATGACGGAGATCTAGGAGGATAGATGTAGTGGCGGACGACCTCGATGGATCAGATAGCCTGCCGTGTTGGAGGACGCCGCTAGCTCGAAAGGGCCGTGAGAGACCACCGTTGAAGATGGTAGTTAGATCGCCGTGGCCAAACGCAAAGGGCATTTTGACAGATGGGGCTGTGTCCGGCAATCAATGATCGGAAGGCCGCGCGTTGGCAGCAAACTATACTTAGACAAGTGTGACATGGCGAAGACTTAGAATGGACGCAATGTTACGCAGGTCGAGATGGCTGAAAAACAGCCTCTTCCCCTTCAAGTTCTTGGACAGTAAACGCCTTGACATATCACAATTAATTTCTTTTGTGCTGAACTTTCTTTTCTTGAAACCCAATTGAAACCTCACCACGAAATTCCTAAATTCCTATCTGGCAGCGTTCACCTTTGCCCTGTGGTGTGGTTCATAGATCACGATCCAGGAACTGTTCATGACAAGTTCATTGGCACAGAAGGTAGACGCCGTCCAAATCCGGACCTGCTCTTCCACGAGCCAAAAAGGAAGTCAAATACGAGCTTCATCGGAAGGAATACTGTGGGTACCCAAGAACGAGGATCTTGATCGTGCAGTGAACCCAGAAAAATGATTGCGAACCATCCTCATCATATTCTTCTGAATTCCAGCGTGGTGTGTATGCCACTCTTAGTTTTATGACGCACAAACTGAGCCGGAAGCCTACCTGGATTCAGGAGACTCAACACATCAAAGCGAAGAGCGTTACAAGTCGTCATTATCGATAAGCCCTTGCCGTCAGTATCGATAAAGTTAAGAGAGTTCCGAAACGACAAAGAATGGACCCAGTCGGTCGTACGCACGTACGCGTACACGTGTCTCCTCTACTCCTCCGCGGGCTCCTCCTCGGCGTACTCTCCCTCTTCCTCGACACTGCATTACCACGCGCGCGCCCAGTTAGCTAAGTACGAAGAAAAGAGAGGAACACGCACGACGCATCCTGGTACTGCTGGTATTCCGCGACCAAGTCCTGCATGTTCGACTCCGCCTCCGTGAACTGCCATTGCGATCAGTCTCACCAGACAAATCGCGACAATACCGCCGCAACGCACCTCCATCTCGTCCATCCCCTCTTGCGTATACCAATGTAAAAACGCCTTGCGCTTGAACATCGCCGTAAATTGATCATTCACGCGCTTGAACAACTCTTGTATCGCCGTCGAGTTCGCAATGAACGTCACCGCCATCTTGCGGCCGCGGGGCGCAATATCGCAGTGCGCGGACAGGACGTTGTTCGGGATCCACTCGATAAAATACGCCGAGTTATTGTGCTGCACCTTCTGCATCTCCTCTTCGACATCCTTCATTGATATCTGACCGCGGAAAATCGCTGCGACCTGTTATGCGGGCAAGAGGTTAGGCTGGGAGACGAGAAAAAGGAAAGAGGAGCGCACAGTGAGGAAGCGCCCATGACGAGGATCGCAGGCTGTCATCATGTTCTTAGCGTCGAACATCTGTGCGGTGAGCTCGTGGACGGAGACCTGCCGGTACTGTGCGCTCCCGCTCGCCGTCAGAGGAGCGATGCCCGTCATGAAGAAGTGCAGACGCGGGAACGGCACTAACCGCGAGTAAACATTCAGCGCAACGGCCGATGAAATGAAAAACAACGAACCAAGATTCACGGCGAGCTTGCGCAAGTCCGAGTTGAGTTGGCCGGGGAAGCGGAGGCAGGTCGTGATGCCCGACATGACGGTCGAGACGAGCGCGTTGAGGTCGGCGTGTGTAGGGGTCTGCAGCTTGAGCGTGCGGAAGCAGATATCGTACAGCGCCTCGTTGTCAATGCAGAACGTCTCATCCGAGTTCTCCACAAGCTGGTGCACGGACAGCGTCGCGTTGTAAGGCTATAGGGTAGCCAGTTCGTCATCGAGTCGAGAGAGGATGAGGAGAGAAGGAAGCACCTCAACAACGGTGTCGGACACCTTGGGACTGGGGACGACAGAGTATGTGCACATCATGCGGTCGGGGTATTCCTCACGAATTTTAGAGATCAAAAGGGTACCCATTCCAGAGCCAGTTCCGCCTCCGAGAGAGTGTGTGATTTGGAAACCTGGGAAGCGTCACTCAGGAGGGCAGAAGGCGAGCGAATAAGCGGCGTACCTTGGAGGGAGTCGGTGCCTTCAGCCTCCTTGCGGACGACATCGAGAACCGAATCCACGAGCTCGGCGCCTTCAGTGTAATGACTGTCGTAGAGTTCAGCCGACATTCGATGAAGATAAGTACAGTAAGCGCACCCTTTCGCCCAGTTGTTGCCGGCGCCATTCTGTCCGTGAACAAAGTTGTCCGGGCGGAAAAGAGCACCAAGCGGGCCGGAGCGGATGACATCCATGGTTCCGGGTTCGAGATCTACCAGGACAGCGCGCGGGACATACTTGGCGGACCCAACCTCGTTGTAATACACCGATATGCGCTCTAACTGGAGGTCGCTTGTGTGCTGGTCACTGAGGAAAGCGATGGGTGTGCGAAGGATGGGAGGAGATGTAAAGATCTAACGTTTTGTCTGCATAGACTCCAGTCCTGTCGAGACCATGCTCTTCAGATACAACCTCCCAGAATCGCGATCCTAATAAACAGAAAATTGAACAGAGGCCAGGGCTGGCGTGTTGTACACGTACCAATTTGATTACCACACTACCACCAGCCAAGTCAGCGATTCGCGCATACATTGAACCTTGGAACACACCTGGCCAGTCTGCAGGTGTACAATCTCACGCCTTGCGACGAATTAGATTGGGAGGATGGTGGGCGCGATAAGCGACGCACATGGAAAGAAAACTTTTGGGGTCGTTAAGAGAAAGCTAGCTTCGAAGTCGTGAAATTGGAGAACAGACACCTAACCAACGTTGTCGAACCAACATTTTATGCGGCGAATTTGACTCATCAGTCCATCAGAAAAGGCCAGAGCGATCGGCCCCGGAACCCGAACGCGGGTGCGAGAACGCTCGATGGTCGTTATCTTCGTACTGACTCGACTCCCTCGACGGCGAGAGAATCGAGTTTAGGGACTTACCCCAAGGAAACAGAAAACTACTCGGCGTCTTATTCATTGGAGACTTGGAAAGTGTGACGTATGACCGGATGAGCGGTCAAGCTAAGCTTTAAGAAATTCGGGCGGCCTTATGTAGCTGGGACATTGCTGCAGTTACAAACATGCACGACGTCGGCGAGAACGTGGTCGGCAGGTTCAAAAAGGAGTTGAGGTGCTTGCCGAAAGATCTGATTCCAAATAACGCGTCAACGAACCGTGACGCGCCTTCGTTCCAACCGCCATCTGATTCTCAGTATGCCGACCGAAAGCGAACTCAAGAAACTCACCGTTTCCCAACTGAAAGCCTTGTGCAAAGAGCAGCGCATCTCAGGATATTCGAAACTAGCGAAGGATGCCATTATTCAAAAACTGCTCGCTGCCTCGTCTCCTACGCAGCTGACGACTCAGGTCGTTCCAGATAAGAGTGCTGCCACTCACAGTGCTACCCCCTCTTCTGAAAATACCACTTCCTCACCGTCGAATCCAGCACGAGATACAATCGTTCCTGCAGGCGCCGATGGAGGGTCAACACTTGAGCCCTTTCCTCAGAAACCCAGCAACCCTCCCGCGTCACAGTCTCACACATCCACCGCTCCAGTGGATGCATCCACCTCTACTCGCGTCGATGCGCAGCCGGACCCCAAATCCCGTCCTAAGAAACAGAAGAAAGCCCCTGCGACACCATCGCAGTCGGACACTCGCGTTCCTTCGACCCCTCACGCCCCTTTACCAGAGCCGAACCCAGCCCCAGCAGCATCCACCCCGAATGCTTCTCAATCTTCACCGCCGAATGCCACTCCAGCAGCATCCACCCCGAGTACTCCATTGCAAGCTTCACCGCCAAATCCAACCCTAGCCACTTCAAGTATTTCATCTCAGCCCTCACCTTTGAATCCAACTCTAACAGCATCCACCGGTACTTCATCTCAATCTTCCGTACCGAACCCCACCCCAGATGTAGCTATTCCTCCTGTGGATGCACAACCCGCTGCGAAACCTCGTCCCAAAAAGAAAAAGAGCCCTCCTCCTTCGTCCGGGTCCCAAAGCTCAGTTCCGACGAGCGCTTCGGATCCTGTGTTCAAAGTACCCGCTCTCCCCCAAAGACTCATCCAAGATTCTTCGACCGCAGTTCCCACTGTTCCGATTACATCGACCTCAGCCTCTGTTCCCACCACTACAGCCTCTGCTTCCACCACAGCGGCGAAGAAAAGGAAGATTGCTGACAAATCCACTCCAGATTCGGATGGCGTTGCGGCTGCATCGACTGCTCCAAAGAAACGAAAAAAGGATCCTCCTACTGACTCCGTTCCGTCGCCTGCTGAAGCAACTACTGCATCATCCACCGCTTCAAAGAAGAAAAAGACAGCTGCACCTACTAATACCATTTCGTCTGCCACCAAAGCAACTACTCTTCCGACTGCATCATCTTCCACTGCTTCACAGAAGAAAAAGACAGTTGCACCCACCAACTCCGTTCCATCTGCCGCAAAACCAGCCACTCCCAATGCCTTCACACCGCCAGCGGCATCATCTAGTCGCGCCAGCGCCGCTCCTCTTCTTCCCACCATAGATTCAAACATCCCAAGTGTCTCTGACCACCCGCCAAAGACGCCCAAAAGACCTGCAGGGCCCACTGCGACTGATCAACCGCCTCCAAAGAAGCAAAAACTGGCCCCGCTTCTTCCCACCGCGCAACCTTCCGCGTCCAAAGTTTTGCTCCCTCAAGCAGCGCCACCCCCACTCCCTGCCGTCGTTCCTATTCCACAGGACGCCGCTCAGCTCCCCCAGCCGAAGGCGAAACGGTTCGTACCACTGGTGGTGACCAAGAAACCCCAGGTGCCTGTTGCCGCTCCCGCGCCACTTGTTCCCTCCACCGCTGTTCCACCGGCAATTTCCAACGACGCGTCCGTTGTGGAGGTCCTGTATCACCTGGATTTTCCCACTACCCCGGCGCCCCCGCTCCTAACGTCCATCACTCTTCCACCCAAGAAGTCTGAACGGAAGCGTGTTCCGAACTTATCCGTGCGGTTGAGTTTCTTGGCCGATGAAGACATCGGCAAGTTCGTGTCCGTCTCGCGCGTCTTTCGCTACGCGGGTGAGTCCCTTCATCTCTAGTTGCTTCAGAAATATGTAGATGACGTCTGACTTGATCTCGACAGCCTACCTATCTGCAGTAGATCGACTCAAACGAGAGTTCACCGGTCAAAGACTGAAGTTGATGCTTGAAAAGTACCCTCAAGCGACGACGAATATGTGGCCGTATCTCCGGCAACGGAGGCAGGAGGTGTCTACCCGGAAACAAGAATATCGTACATCCTTCCTGAGTCGTGCCATAACTCTGACCAGCGGCTCGGAGTCGGGAAACCCGATTTCCGAGCGTTTGTGGACGTCGCCGGACCACGAACGGCAGATCGTAATCGCTTTGAGGTACGCGTTCCTTCCAAACCGCGACTTGATCTTCGGTAACATTGTGGCAGGTTCCTTTTGACGAGACTGTTCTTCTCGGTTTCGGTGGGTGGCGGGCGCGAAGGGAAGGGCTGGGACGAGGGGCAGATCGTGGACGCACAGGAGCTGGTGGCGGGCGAGGTCTGGACCATCACTGTCCAGCACTCCGCCATCTCGAAGGAGTCGTTCTACGTCTTGGAACCGACGTGCGAGCCGCTGACTGCTGTACCGGATTCTGTGTCGTCGGCCGGAACCGTCGGGGTGCCCGTGCGTGCGGACTGGGCTACCTACATCGCGCAACGCGCGTCTTCAAAGGAGAAATCGCCTGTACCGCGGCTGCTAGAGTGTTTGAGCTGGACGAATCACGAAGAGTACCAGCTCGGAATTAGTAGGTTATGGCTCAGACGCATTGAGGGCGAGGGTGAGACGGGGCGAATGAAGCGCGTGATGGCGGAGAGGTATATTTTGGCGTGCGTCGTAGCTAATAGGTGCGTTTTCTGGCACTGCTCATAGGGTCTCTCGCTTATACATTCCTTTGTCTGCAGCCTGTCTGGACGATACATGTCCGCCACCCAGATGGCGCAAGACTTCGCGGGTCTGCCCGAAGGCGCTCCCGCCCGCGCCATCCTCAACCCGAAAGTAAACCTGTTTCTTCCTGCGTATGTTCCATTTCCTTCGCCTTTCAGTGATCCTGCGCCGTTCTGAGATCCACGACTTCAGACATCATCACGTCGAGAGCGTGCACTTCACGACCTCTGGGCGGGCACTTCACAGCGCGTTGGCTATTGTGCAGACTCCGGGTCGGATGTATTTCATTTTGCGGGATAACGGGATGCAGGTTGGGTGCGAGGAGGAGGGGGTCGCGGAAGTGTGGATGAATATCCTGGGATGCAATAGTTCGGGCGTTGCTTTGCAGAAATGACCTGTTGTGCTTGTCGGTTTTATTTATTGTGCAAACTGGAGCAAGTTCAGAGAAAAAGTATTCGTACTGTTTGAAACGAAGGAATATCTCAATCGTCGCAGTTTTGACATCTTCGTGTGGAATCATCAGGAGTTGAGTCAAGTATTATCCGTACGTTGTACATAATTACGCCTAGTAGTTAGTATGTATGAACGCACTATGTTGCATTCTGCAGACCTGCATAAATGGCCTCTTCGACCTCGCTCCATAAATTTTCATACGCAACATCATAGTCGGCTGAAGTTGGAACAAGCTGCGTCCCAAACACCGCTGCAATCCCAGTCTCTGGATCAATGAAGTAAGAGGTGGAAGCAAATCCACCCCCTTTCCAGCTCGGCGTCAGGGTCGTCTGAAAAACTGTGAAGTGGGATACGCTCACAGGCCCCGGTGCCTTTCTTGCGCCGCCCCGGAACATCAGCAGTCGCCAGCATCTGCCCTGTGCTGAATTGCACGGAGCCTTCAGGCATGCCGAGCATCTTAGCCAGGCTATTTGCCGCAGGAACATCGAGCGTTGGCTCAAATAGAGTGGCGACAGAGGCCGCACTCAGAATTGGATTCACCCCTGTGCCTGCCTTGATCTGAAGCAAATGACGCAGAAGGGCAAGGTAGTCTTTGAGCGAGGAATACAGTCCCACTCCCCCGAGGTGGACCGCCGCTGTTAAAGGACTGAGCAAACAGATCGATCACATAAGGAGAGTTCGTTGAACTTTTTTCCGGGTCTCGGTTGATGATTTCAACTTGATTGGTCCACTTTTCGAGCTTGTTCTCGGAGTTACGGACCGACAGAGGCAACAGACGTTCCTTAAGGTCAGCCGTTAAATAGAATGAGGGCGAAGTGATGTTGAGCGGTGAAAATATGTGGTCCTTGCTGGAGAACGGTGCATTAGGCCACTGTTGGTGCACCGACGTACGACACTCACAGATATTGATCCAACGATTTCCCAGACATTCGTTCGACAATGAAACCGACACAGTCCGTGGAAAAGCCGTAAGCAACTGAGGCAGATGAGATGAATTTAGACTACAAATGTGCGGGCACTCGCAGTCTGAACCCGGCTCAAAGCTGAGTGGTTGACCAGAAAAAGTGCCCTATTCCGGCGCAAATGAGTTGAACTATTAATTGCGTCAAAGCGGCCAAGGAACCTTGATTTTGTCCAACCATGCTGACGAGTCTTTATAGGAATGCGAACCGTAGGCGACGCCAGACTGAGGATATGCTAGACCGCTCGAGTGGTTGAGTAGCTGCCCAAATGTAATAGGGTTTTTAGCTGGAGCAGTAGCTGTGGGTTTTCCATCTGCATCGCGTGCAGTGACAGTAACCGGATTTGCTAACTCAGGGAGGATGTCGCTGACCCGAGTGCTCAACTGTATCTTCCCTTGCTCAATTTGTTGCATGGCGGCGATCTATGCAGTTTACAGAGGTATAACTTGAAGCGATAGTTCGCGCAAGAAATGGAACGCACTGAAGTAATTAGTTTTGTCATGCTGCATATCCAGAAAATGGCGCTCTCGTCAAGAGGATCGCTGGAAGGATCTCCTAGGACCTTCCGTCCTGCTTGGTGCATGAAGATTTCTCCATGATGGTTGGTGACACCACAGAACAAGGCTGGTAGAGTGTTGTTCTCGACCGCGCGAGACTATACCGTATGACAAGAGTTGAGCTTTTCGGAGTATTTGAACCCACCATCATGGAACGGATGGTATCTTGCTGCTGTTGAGGGATGGAAACCATTCCGAATTTGCGGCGTGGGCTTGTTTGAGTTGGATGAGGGATAGATTGTCTCTGGGTGCAGAACTCGGAGTAAGTACGGCCTGGTAATACGGTCTCGTTGAAAATAGGCGCTCCTGATTGAACGCGTCGCCGTCGCGATGCATGTCCGCGGGATTCCCGAGAAACCAAAATAGTAATCATCCAGGACGACGAGAGATCTATTGGCTGCGAACGCAGCGCGAGAAGACGTTCGCTGAGAACGAGGTGACCGACGTGGCCTTCAGCGCATCGACGCGTCCGTTTCGGCATCGAGTTCAAAATTAAGTTGTTTGTCTTGTTCTCTGTGACTGGCAAGGTTTCCTTCTTTCTTCTATCATCCAACCGTGGCGCACCCCGTACATACTGCAAATTCTCACTAGCGGCGCACTCTAACTACTTTAATGGCGCACACCAAGGCGAATTCAATTTTTTGGCCTTCAGTAGTACACGTCTTCCTCGGCGCGTATTGCATGTGTCTACGGGGCCGACATTTCTTGGGTTCTTCTCCGCACTCCACTTCAGCCAATTCCGAGAACCAGTCTCGAAAATCAGTCGGCGGTCATCGGCTGCTATTTCAAAGAACCACCAATAGCCGCTTATGAATCTCTCTCCCTGCCTGAATCAGCGTCCCGCAAATTCCACACCCGTCCTTCCACAATGCCTTCGTCCAATGTGAAGCGTCTGCAATCTACGGATGGAACAAGCATCTTTGCAGAGGCAACAGGCGATCCTAGCAACCTGCCTCTTATTCTCCTCTCCGGCATAACCTTATTATAAGTGGCTGCGTGTTCGATGACATGTGCGCCGACCGGCGTCTTCTCGAGTCGCTCTATATCGTGCGTGGACCAGTTCTTCTCCAAACTGTGTGATTTGATGACTCTCAGGTTCGATACGACCTCCGAGGTCATGGACGCAGCGGGAAGCCCAGCACTCAAGAGGCATACGAGTCCAAATTATTTGCGGAAGACTTCAAAACCGTTATGGATGCTTTTGGATTGAAACGACCGGTTCTAGCGGGATGGTTCGAGGTTCAATTATCTTTCTTGATCCTGTTAACATTCGTCGAACAGGAGCTTGGGTGGTAAGTCAAAGACGAGGATTCTTTAAACTATGCCGACACACCGCATTCCATAGCTGCTGTGGCTACCGACGTGGCTACTCACCTTCCTCCTGACACCCTTTCTGGCGTGATTTATCTCTCCGGCATGCCTGCCCCCAGCGTTGCCGGTGAAATGGCCCCGCCTGCTCTAGTTGCCGTTCTACCAGGACTCATATCTGATGAGAGCGTTTCGGCATACCAAGCGGCAGCTGCAGTATTCAGCGAAAGGCTTTTTTCGCACCCGGACGCTGTATCTTATGCTACCCAGTGCCTGCATCGGGGTCATAGCCTGACTCCTCAGATCATGGGATTCCACCTCGCTCGCTCAATGAACATCGACAAAGTTTGGGAAGCAGGACAGGCTGGGCTTCCGTTGCTTGTGGTTCAAGGAACGAAAGATGGTCATCGAGAAGGAAGCGCGAAAAGTGTCGACGAAATTATGCGACCCCACTTCAAAAACTACGAAATGGTCTGGCTGGAAGGCAAAGGACACGCCTTACATGCAGAATGTCCTAATGAAATCGTCGAATTCTTGATCACCTTCACGAAGAAAGTGCGAGGTTGAAGGAATACGTGTGTTGCATTCAATGTGGTATGAAGGAGACGACTGACATTTTCCAGATGCCAACAGTTCTTGTCCAGCCCTATCGACCTAGTTCAATGAAGATGTATAGTACGAGATCTGAAGTCACAGGTATTGCGCATACTTGGAAAAAATTCTAATATAGCTCCATTGTATATCTGAATCATGATTCATGATATTTTATGAAGGGTGCTGTGCGAAGTGCTCGAGCCCCGTCGCCGATTAAACAACATTTTTTGGAGCTTTATTCTGAGTTACAACCCATACCAAATGTCTACTGGTTCGAGGACGCTTGAATAGAATGACTTTATGCAGGTTTCCAGACGCGCAATATTTGAGCCGCGCGTCTAGTTTGCCGATCGCGACTCACGTGTTCGCGGGCTCGACGATCTTGGCATCTCGCTCTTCCACCGCCATGACCATCCTCGACTCGTCCGACCAGGACCCCACCCTCATGAAGCTCTGGGCTCTCATTAACGAGCTGGGTGAACAGCTGAATCAAAATCGTGAGGTTTCCGCCAATATATATTCCCAGGCCGGTGGAATCAAAGTGCATTTTATTTATTTCGCAATTTGTGCCACGCTCACAATTTGATGATGCGACCGACAGACCCAGGCAGTCCATTCGCAAACAGGTTTCGTTTTACGGCGGTACGTAGTCCGCCTCTTTTCAACACACGAACTCGAAGTTGAACGCCGAACGCAGATTCAATTTGGACAAACCCAAGGGTCAGTCAGGCTGCCCACCTCCTTCATATTTGGTACGGTGTGGATAAACTGTGCTAGTGCAATTCAGATGTCTATGATGCGGAACTCGAACGCATGAACGCGGCCATGACCTCAGAAAACATCGCGCTGCAGCATGATAACAAGCAGCTCAACGCGCTCATTCGCGAATACGAGCAAACGCTGGAGACGCTCATGAGTGCGTCGTTATTTCGTTTCAGAATTTTCACTCCATTTATCTTCCGTCTAGACACGTTCAGGAATCGCGCCGTGCGTCAACTTAGATGGCGAAACTTTCTTTGGAGTTGATTGACTAACTTGTGCTACAGAAAGACGTTCAAGAACGCGAACTTGCCTTGGCACGAGAATATGAGTCGCAGCTCCTCGCGCGGCAGGAAGAGTGTGACTCCCAGGACCTGGGGTCGAGCACAATGGTGTACGAGTCGCTTGGGCGCATCTCCCGCGTTTTGCGACAGCTCATCCGAGTACAAGGCGGAGAGCTTCCCGAGCCATCTCCAACATCTACACCACAAGCAGACGCATCGACGTCCCTGCAGGTGGAAGAACGCGAGCCGTGGACAACACTGGCGGCGCGCGAGCCGTGGGCGATGCCTGTTGTTACTGAAGCTGATCGTGCGTTGGAACGCGAGATCGAGTTGGCGCGGTTGGAGAAGGAGAACGAGGAACTGCGGCGGATGCTGGGCATAGTACCGCCGTACTTCGCGCGCCAGGGCGGCGAGGAGATGGGTCATAATCCAAACGACCACGCAAATTATTCGCCTCTGCATCCAGGTCGAGTTCAACAGTCCCAACCCCGGCCATTTGAGCCTCCTTTGACGATGGGAGGGTTCAATTCCCCACGGCGGCCACCTGTTGGAACGAAGACGCTGCCAACGACTTCGCTGGCGGTCAGACGAGCATTGGGACCTCCATAGTATTGTTTTCTGCATTCTGTGGAATTCATTGTTCATATAGCATCGTGTCTACTGAAGTGGGGAACATCTAAATAGTTCCGAGCGCCTTTCCCAAGGCAGCAGCAGCATCTGACACCATCTTCGCTCCAATCTTTAGGACGCTAATGAGGTCGATCAGTGAGAATTTGTCTTATGATAAGGTAAATAATCCTACCCATCCATGGCCATAATCGGATGCGGCGCGCCTTTGTAAACTTCCACTTCCGTTTCTACGCCCACCGTCCTCAGCTTGTCACCGAACGCAATTCCTTCGCCACACAGGATGTCGCATTCACAGACCGCAATCCAGGTCTTGGGTATCTTTGCGAGGAGCGCATCAGGAGCAAAAATGGGCGACGCGTCCCATTTCGTGTGATCCTCCTTGTTAGGCAGGTAATTGTCTCGGAACCAAAGCATGCGCGCCGGACTCAACCAAGGCGTCAATGCGTTCTCGGCCCAGTGATTTTCCACGCTCGCAGTGTTGTCCGTAACAGGTACGATTAGGAGCATGAAAACAAGAGGAATTGGGGGCGAGGCTTCAGCCGCCTTGAGGGCCAGGATAGCGGCGAGGTTTCCACCGCTGCAGAGATGCTGTGAGATGGAGTAGCGGCCAGTAACCAAAATACATGCCTCGATGATCCGCCAACTGCGACTCTGGTCGTATCAATGTTAAGCTTGGATTTGCCGTTCTTAATGACCCAGTCTAGCGACTCTACAGCGTCTTCCACTGCCGTAGGATACTTGTGTTCCGGCGCCAGACGATAGTCGACGGACAGCACAACACATTTGGCACCTACGCAAAGATTCAGAAAGACGACCAGTTCAATGTTTGGATGATGCTGACGGCTGCACATGTTGGTCGCAAAGGAATTCTCTGCACTGATGCTACCGAACGTCCATCCACCGCCGTGGAAGAAAATAAAGCACGGCCATCCATTAGCTGGGCTCTCGCCTTCAGGGGTAAATGCGCGGAATTTCGTGTGAGTTAGATCTATATCTTCAGTGGCCCCAACTGAAAGAGGGGTAGAACCACCAGGAACCGCCGGGGCGTCGCGTAATGTTGGACTCCAGGGAAGGGTATGCGGTGGAACGATCTGCGCGAGACTCTTGTTGTGGAACTCGACATATTCGGGGACCAAGCGCGGAATCATCGACGGGTGAATGGGCTGGTGAACCTGCGGGGTGGCCATGGTGGTGACGAGTAGAGAAGGCCATCCGAGAACCTCGCGTTTTTAAAGCACTGGAGGTTCTCCGTCCCGGGACGATCGTCGAAGTGATAGCACGGCCCGTGCCCGCCGGTCACTATCTAGGGTGTACAGCCACACTTCGCAAAGCCTTTTGCCCAACAGTTGCAAGCAAGGCATCACATGTATCTTTAGTCCATCCATGCCTCGTTCAGAGTCGCCGCCGCCGCATAAACGCGCGCGTCAGTCTACAGGCGATCACGAAAACGGATCCGACATACGCCCTCCCTTGTCGCTCTCAATTTTGGGCGTTGAACCCCTCGATGAATTCATCAAAGAGATCGCGGACTGGATTCATTATACCATCATGAACCGGCCTCCAGATCTGCAGGGCAAGGTCGAAGTCGAAGCCAAGGTAGGATTGCTGCGGGACAGGGATACGAACCAGCGGTTGATGCTTCCCGTTCTAGTCGAGACGAGTGAGTGTGCAATACTTGTTCTGTTCATGTCGTTCTACTTCCTCCCTAATAACGCGTCGTTTGGGCAGTTATCGTACCGGATAGCATTCCCCTTCGTTTTGAATCCAATATGTCCGTCGTGCGTCTTCGCTATACGCCTTCTCTTTGAATCTTTGTAGCCAATTTCATTCCACACTAGGCGCAACATAAGCATTACAATACGCGCCTGAACGAGCTGAAGATTTCTTCTACTCAGCCAGGCTTCCCCTCCACACCCCTCGCCTACGCTCATCTACATCTGGTAGACTCGTTCTATCCAACGGATAACCCACACGACAAAGAAAAAATACGAGTCACGAGAGACGAAAAGACCGGAGCCGTCGTTGAATGCATGCGCAAAATACGGCTTGGAGATCTCAACATATTCAGCCCCAAGCGCTCGGCCGACTGGCGCGTCAGTGTCAACGTTGAAATTCCTGGTTCGTGACCCGCATTACTGCCGGTATTCTTTCATGAATCTCTTCTCCCAGTCTCACACCCCATCGGTTCGCCGACACACACCCGCAAAAAAGACCGTATGAGCTACTCGCACGAGGAGTTCTCCATTGACCTCACGCAAGTGCATGCATCATCGTCGTCGAGTGGTCCCGTAAGCGCTTGCTTCCATTCGTTCCAGATGCTCCTTTGACGACATTTTTTTGACTAGCCTGATATACTGCACGAGCTGGAGATCGAGATCGCACGACCCCAGCTCTTGCTCGCGACCGCAGCCAGGCGCGGCGATCCGAATGTTCCAGAGCTGGAGCGCAGTTCATTCGACGAGCTAATACGAGCGTTTGTGAACAACGCGCGGATATTGGTGCGCAATGCGAGTGAAGGCTGGCAATGATATTCCTTTGCCGGCGTCATGTCTATCTGCCTATCTATTGACACCCACAGATAAAGTGAGAGGAATGTATTGTTCAGATCTGTATGATACTCATTCATCCACACAGCAACCCGTTCGGCTGTTGTATGTACTCGTCGTCTGCATGCCTATTTTCAGTCGAGATTATTTGGAACACCACTTTCAATTGCGTGCTTTGGTGCTATAGTCGCACACCTCGTCGTGACCGCAAAATCCCGTCCAAGACATCATCCGCCAAGTACAATCCATACCATGATAAAAATACACATGAACGACGGCCGACAGTTGAATTAAATTAAGTTATGTATGGATCCATCTATCCACCACCACCGCCGAAGTCCACTTATACCACATCATGTTTCGGGGGAGGATGCTCTCTATAGCTCTGTAATTGAGCCCAATGCAGCAGCACTAGAGCGAAATAACAATCATTTTGTTCGTCTCTCATTACGCGCTCCGCGAACGCCTTTCCCGTTTCCTGGATGCGACGCGCCTCTGCGTCGTTCGCAATCGCCCACTCTACTTTCTCAATAATGTCGGAGAGGTCAGGGAGGACAGGGATGTAGTGCTTGTATGGCTGGATCCACTCGTTGAAGTACTCATCGAAGACGGTGGACTGTTGTCCCATCAACCATACCGCCTCGCACTGAAAAGATGGGGCATACCTTGAACACTAACGACCCACTCTTGAGGAGCCCCAAGTATCGTCCGGAGAAGGTGTTCCCGTCCAGGTCCAGCAGGTATTTGAACTTGTAGATCTCCTCCTTGGGCGCCGCCGGGCCACCGATGTTGTACTCCTCGATGATGGCATTCCGGTCGCAGTCGTCCGTGCAGTGGGTTTCGGCAAATTTAGTCATCTTAGCGTCGATGAGGTCGGAGTGGTTTCGGGTGATGTCGACGATGCGGAAGCGCGGGAACTTGTGGTAGTTCTGCCCCAAAATGTGTCCGCCGTTCTGGTTTTATAGACAAGGCGGGTGAGCTGAGGAGGAAGAAGAGTTAAGATGGAAATCACATACAGACATGCCGCGCCAGTCTGGGTTGAAAAGTGAATTAGTTGGCCAGTAAAGGGGGGAATCAGATCGGGACATACAGAGTTTCGGCGTCTTGTCCTTCCAGTCGACATCGTTGGGATGCTCGAAAGAGCCTGACCACCAGGACGCGTCGTAGTAGTACTTTTGCGCTTCAGTCAAGGATCGAGATGTCGTTGAGTTGAGGTATATAACGTACCTGTCCTGGGAAGAGGATGTCCGAGAAACAAGGCGAAATCTTGGTCATGCTCAAGAGCGGCCAGAGGTCCGTAGTAAAATCAGAGCTCGAACTCGAACGTAGGACTTTACAAAAATGTCGATCAAACTTGGCGAGCGGGAAAAATGCATATTTACTCACAGGCAATATCTGCGCTCCCGTCCGTAGGGAAGCCCATGGGACTGCTCAACGGACTACATCCACTCTTGTCCGCGAACCATTCAGAGGTGGGGCGCGGCGCAATGTGGAAAGGGTTGGGGTCCTTGAGGACCATCGCGTCCTTACGTGCGGCAGGATCGCGGTAGTTGAAGACTACGCGAGGCTCGTCGCGTCCGTTCAACAGAAAATCCATGTCCGGGAGGATAGACGCGAACTATTTTGGGATTGTTATTTGGAGCAACAGCACAGCACCTAACGCCTAACGTACCTTTCCTATGGTTTTCGGCCAGTCATTGTCGAATGAGGTCCCCCCGTAGCCAGGCATGTGGACTTCACCGCTTTTGATATTAATAGTGGTCATTCCTTTGGAATCCTGTAGCATCTACATACACGGTAAAACCTCAGTTGAATCGCCGAGGAAGTTTGAGAACGTACCAACGCCCGACCACGGTCTATCATATCTGCAAAATGTGCGGGGTTCTCTTCGGCAAGTTGATAGAACGGCTCAAAGTCGCGTTGGATTTGGGTGTATTCGTCGATTAAGCATTTGTTCTTCTTCGCAAAGGAAAACCATTTATCAAAGTTGGGGGGAGGCGGCCGATTGGCTTTGAGCGAATAACGCGCTGCGGCCTGCGAGACCGTTTGTGACTGGCCCGCGAACAGGGCATCCAGGTCCAAGTGCGCTGATGCTACGGGGTCCGTAGCCAGCCCAGTTGAAGAGTCTGCCGGTGACGGCGGATTAGAATGGCCGTGATCTATGGGTGGTGAAGAAGTATCATGGTCACCAGGTGGAATTATTGGTGGCGGCGGCAGAGTGTCGTCGCTATTTGACGACCTCATAAAATAGGCTATGCCCGCGAGAGCAGCAAAAAGGCCAAGGACAAAGAAGAGGGGAAGGAGGAGCCGACGAAAGGTGGGCTTCGGTCGAAAAGAGCGTCTTGAGGTGCCATTAGGTGTGAACGGAGGTTCGTCGTCATTTGTTGGAAGTAGGCTTGTGTCATGGCCATTGGACTGCGGGACGCGTTCGTATGATGGACCAGCGACCTGGCTCATCAACCTCTGGAGTTTGTACATGTCGCGCTCTACGGTCTAGGACCGTGAGTGAGGGTGAAAGGTGAAATGATGTTTTCCGCTTTCGTTCGCGTATCACGATCACTGGCGGCCCTCGGGCTTGAATGCCGAGGCCGACAGCCATACCGTTTCGCACAATCAACGAGCTCGCAGAAAATTATTTGAGTAGCTGGCCAAGGCTCAAGCTCGAAAAAACCCAGAGCAGTGAAGGTCAGAACCAAATGTAGTTTCATCTTCACACACGAAATGTCAGGACAACAATAAGCAAGTCCAAGCTGGAACAAGGCCTGGAATTGACTCATGAGGTTAATTCCAGCGTGATTTCAACTCAATGTTGGCAGGCAAATAGAACAGGAGCAAAACCAAATTTGCAAGAGAGTAGATAACGACAAGGTATTTAATGAAGGAAGAAAGCAAACCTGCAGATTAACGTGCTATTAGTCGACCCGAAGGTCTCAAGCCGGGGGGCCCGCGACAAGGGTGCACGAGGGTTGCGAACCCACCCCCCGGAAGACGCCAATTGGCGCCCGCCTCTTGAGGGCTGAAAGAGCGCATCAGCAATGGGGAAGAGACGATTGAGAGGAAGACAACTAACCTAAGGGAGTCGGGTTCCCCGTAAAAATCGCACACCGTCCGACCAGCGGGAATGTGAAGGCGGACTCTGCGTGTGAGGGAGGGTCAGAATGGATGGATCCACAAGGAGGAAAGAGAAAGAGAAGGCGTCTTACCGACCAGCGAACCGACCTCGTCAGCATATGTATCACCTTGCCGACCGACCAGCGGAGACAGATGCGAACCCTGAGAGTTATGCAGAGTAAGAACGACTGCAAATGAAGGGGAAAGAGGTCACTCACCGACCCGCGAGCCCACGTCGCCACCATCTCATATCCATCACCTCGAATCCCGATCTGAAAGACGGTTAGCGCGAGAGCAGCTAGGGAAAACTCACCGAATACAAGCCGAATCCTGCCACCATTTCGCGATTGCATTATCCCTGTCCGTGTTCCGACCGCATCCAAAAGGACCGTCGCCTGTAGCTCGACTGTGGTTGCCAAGTTAGTTATATCACGAAAAGCTCCTCGTTCTTCCTCCCAAGTCATCCGCATCACCGACGGCCCCACTCCTCAGTCCAACTCCCACCGAGCACCCTCGTTGGCTACCACCGCCGACACTTTGCGCTTGCTGATCCGCTCGGAGACGTTAGTGATTCCATGAAATACAGTCCGCGTGCGCTTGATCTTCGGCGCCTCGTGCATCGGCCCCGCATCAATGAGGTGGTAGCCTTCGGGATAGGTCAAAGGAACGGAAGGAGGAACAAAAGCGTATCCTGAAGGCAAACGCGCCACCTCCGGCTTCGACACTTACCGCTTCTTGACGTTCATCGAACCCGCGTCTATGAGATAATAAGACTGTGGGTAGGTTAGCGGGGTAGAAGGTGGGATGAAGACGTAGCCTGAGGGCAACGTCTGGACCGGCGCAGGGCCCTTCCTCTTCTTGACGTGCTTGGAGCGCTTCACCGTGGTGGCCTTGGTGAGCGGGCAAGTCGTCGCGGCGCCAGAGTGAACATAGAAAATAGCTGAAGACATTTTGGAGAAGATTTGTGTGTGTGAAGGTGTGAACGGGAATGTGAAAGTAAGGAACTAGACGAAGGGTGCTAACAAATATATAGTGTTTGTGAGAATCCTGGAGAAGTAGTGAGATGACGATCATGGATCGGCGCAATGACAGCGGAACGAGAGTCATGACAGGTGGAATGGAGCGTCATGGTAGGTAGAATGGAGAGAGCGATCGCGATCGAGTGTGTTTACTCGTGGTCAGCCATAGCATCTCGAAGCAGCAGGGTAGAATGGGACGGCATGCGGTCCAAAAACGGTGTGGATGCAGAAGGAAAATCTATCGGCACTCAAGTTGCACTGTTACAGGCATTGCGGTTATGGAAAAGGAAGGAAGCGCATTTCCAATTGCGGACTGCGAACAAACAAGGACCAACACATCGCACTTGCCCTCCTCTCCGCATCGACCTCAGAAAACAGCTGTCGCTTGGACTCAAACAGTTACCCATCAACATCTGCCGTACTGGAAAACCTGGTACAGCACTCGTTGGGGACGATTTTCCGAAAGCGCCCTGAAAGGCACTCTGAATTCTTGGAATCGATTTCAGACTTCTCTACTACTCTGGAGTCTAGCCTAGTACTACGCCATGTCGGTTATCTGCGGCCCTCAGTGACAACACACTCTGACCCTCTGGCATTTTTACTATGATACATACAAGCTCGGAGTCTCTACTACATGTCGGCCTTAGTGGTTGTGTTGGAATCGCTTCCTACTATACTGGGCAGTTGCCAGGTGCCATCGGCATTACAAAACCCAAATCCATTCACAGCTTGAAAACGGGTTGAGGCTGACCGTGACGGTCAGCCTTAGAGACATCCAGTTCTGCACGAGGACTGAGATTTTGCCAATACGTTTTGAGCACCGTTTCCGCGACCATATCGATGTTTGACCGCAAGTACGACTATCTTCGGGCAGGAATAGTCGACAATTGGAATTTAGGCAAGTAGTACAGGTGTTATAGGTTGAACCATAACTAGGTTTGTGATAAGTTATATTTTACAGGTCCACTACTTCAGAACCGCGCACATTATGTCCATTGTCCATTGATTGCCATTATGGCACCGCTGACCATTCCAGCTGCTCCTCCGATTCTGCCTCGTCCATAATACGCACACCCGGCAGTAGACTCCCCTCAATCGACCTCCCCTTATGCAAGACCTCCTTCATTCCCAGACCCGCCTCGTCCATCCGCGACAGCACCGACTTGTACACACTAGCATCCGTCGGTCCCGCGACCCCGCGCATCGGGACTTTCCCGTCCAGCACGTTCAACGCCGCGATTGCAACGGGCATCCCTACAGTACGCGCCATCGCTGTCACCTTGTCCGTCCCATACGCGATCAGCGTCGCATGATGCACCTCCTCCAGTTTGTTGCTCCCGGGCGCGCGTGCGATCACCTCGTGAGCAAGGACGACCATGTCGCGCTCGTGCGGCGCATAGCGCAGCTTGAAGCTCAGCAGGTACGCGAAGATGTCGAGCGGCGTCATGCTGTCCGCTGGGAGAGGGGGCATCGGCGGCGGCGCGCGGGTTGTTGCGCTCGGGACGAGGGACAACCACTCAAGCGCTTCATGTAGATCCTCAATGTCCTCTGGATCGCTGATGGCTTGCTTGAGAGCTTTCACGACATCCAATTGGTCCTTCACGAGTGTCGATGTTTGGAGCGCGAGGCTTTGGACGAGGAAGGAGGACCAGCTTTGCAGACGGATAGTGTTGTCCAAGTTGAGGAAACCCACGGCCCGGAAAGATTCCATCAATTTGGAAAATCCAGGATATCTATATTGACCGCGTCAGCGAGAGGAACGATGCACTCTGTCGATATGAACTTGCCTCAACGTCCCGCGCAGCAAAGTACGCACATTCGACATCTCTCCCAGGTTATAACTTGCCAGGTATGGGAGCGAATCGCGATTTGGCAACCCTTCCAACCTCAGCTCCCCTCCACCGATTGGTACTGACGGGAAATAGTAACGCAAAAGTTGTTGCTCCGCAATCGAATAGAACTGCATCGCACTCCATTAAGTTGGAGAAGAAGAAAAGAAGTAATAGACTTGCATCGTTGGCAAGCTTATATTTCGCTCCATTCAGCGCAGCAGTCAGCACGCCCCGTGGACTCCAGCTAAACTTGTATCGCAGCGGAACGCGAGGCACGTCAGGTGCAGGCAGGCCGCCGCAGAATGAGGTGAATGATACGATCTGCTTTCCCTCGCTTTTGAGCCTGTTGACTAGCGAGATTGCTGAGCAGTGGTCGATCCCTGGATCGAGTCCGATCTCGTTGAGAAGGAGGACATCTGCTTCGGTCGCGCTGGCATGCAAAATATATGAGAATGAGCATGCTACTTTAACATGAGGGCGTACGCTTCGTGCAGCGATTGCATAGCGGGGGTGATGTAGGACGCAGTGACCAGATGCTTTCTGTGCTTGATACATTGACGAGCAACAACGGCGTGGAAAGCCACGGGTAACAAGCTGAGGAGCGGGGGTCAGCACACCTTTATGGCGCGAAAGTACCGACGCTGACCTGATAACTACGTCGGCTTCAGAGACGAGCTTGGCCCAGCTCTCTTCCTCTTTCATGTCGACCACCTGGTAAGCCACGTTGGTGTGATGCTCCGCAAGTTTGCTTGCCTCCATATACGAATTACTCGCTGTCCCGATACAAATCAGACGTTTTTTTGTCAATCGGATTCAAGACGAACCAATGAGCAGCTGCACGTCTTCCCGCCTCGCGATCTCTTCAACCGCAGGGCCCGCGACCATTCCACTTCCTAGCAACAGCACCTTCTTCTTGCGCAGAACGCCCATCGGAGTGACGACCACACCGTCTTCGGACGCAGAAACCTTGACCTCTGCGCTCTCCGTGGGCAATTGCAGAGTCGTGGAAGCAGCGGCGTGCGCCGTCCGCGCCTCAGCGCGGAACTTGTCGACATTGTCCTGCAGCCATCGGTGCCGCTCCTTCAGCTGCCCTGCCACAGCGATCGTCGCATCCTCCAGCGCCGAATCGAGCGGCGTCGGCGCAGCACCAGCTGGGACCTCGGCACCGGCCCAATACCACTCGATGAGGCGCTCCAAATACGGATACAATTTGCTAGAAAAGTGTTCCGACGCGTCGAGCGGGATGGATGCGGGGGAGAATGTCGACGGCCATCATCTGCACTGACGGGAGATACTCCGGCAACGCACTCGGGCGTGTCTTGTAGAACGGCGAGGAGAGCGTGCTGGAGCGTGGCATGAATTCGAGGCCGCCCTGCAATAGGTAAGTATATGAGATGAGCGAAATTTGAACGAATTGTACCCCGGGGTCGCAGCTTATGTCGCCAATGTTCGCGAAGCGGGCACCACCAATTTCTTTTGCGAGGGAGAGCGTTTTGATCAGGTCGGCACTGGTCATCAGCCGCGGGAATGATGGCGCCCAACCAACACCGTTCAGGAACAGCGTGAGGTAAGGTGCGACCTAGGAGAAGGTCAGGCTTTCGAACGACGCATGAAAAAGTGAATGTACAGTGGTGGAAAATGTAGACTGATACAACTCCGGGTTCTGATAGTAGTGCGCGCGGTCGTATTCGCCACCATCGAGTCGGCGGAAATAGTCTTGAGGTTTTGCATGGACGAGATATATCTGGAGAAAGTGTAGTTTCAGTGCGGACGGACGTAGTTATATATTACCTTGCGGAGATCAGGAGCTGCATAGAGGTTGAATCAATCAAGAGAGAGAGAATAATCAATCGCACCTCGTTGGGCAACAAGAGGGCCCAAATCCTTGACGGATATGGGCTCAATTGGAAGTTCGGCGAGTATGGATAGACATCCGTTGGTTACATTCCCCGTGCTACTCTCGTTAGGTCGGAGAAAATGATTCAACACAAGCTCCTTACCCCGTGAGTCCAACGATGAAGGGACCGAGTTTCCTCGGGGTGCCTTCGTTTGCTATTCTTTGGCCAATTTCACGAAGGGATGCACGGAGCTTGTCCAATGATGGCAGTGTGTGCGGCCGAGGAGTGTACTGCGGGAGATGTAAGCCGAGTACAGTGAATGTGAAGGCAAACGCACAATGAACGGAGAAGCGACTCCGATTTCAAGATGGGAGTGGGCCATAGCTGACAAGGATTCGAGAACTCCAGCAACTATAGCAATTTTAGCGATTGCACCACTGTATGAATATTCGAATGCATACCTCCAGCAAACCACCCAAAGCCCACAGTCCGCTTCCCTTCAGCGTCCGTCAGATGCTCATAGTCGATCAATCGCGGCAGTGATGCGTCGCCTTTGAAAGTATCGTCCGCCAGAAAACGGGATAGCAGAGCAGTGTTGTATGCCTGCCCTTTCGCAGTATGAGAAAACATGAGGTGTGTTCGCGCAATCTTCCTCCCAGTCAATGGATTCAGATCTTGTACGGGGGTGGTTATTAGTTCTGATAAGGGAGTTTCTTTAATCCCCACAACGATGTGGGCATCGTTCAAATTCTCCTTGATAATTGCTCCGGCCTACGAAAGGTCTTGTCCATCAGTATGGGGGAGAGTTAATCGCGCCTAAGCAGGGATATAGGGGACCCAATAGCGAGGCAGCCATCATAGACGAACCTGGGTGTATTCATGGTCGCGGAATACTCTGCGGTCGCAGTGTTCGACGTGGACCTTGATTCCGGGGCGCTCGGAAAGCAGCCGCCTGACAGCGTCTGGCGTGAGAGGGGTGCGACGTTCCCAGATTCTCGCTGGGTCTTCGCGACGAAGGCCAATCACGAGCGGGTTTTTTGTTTTTGCAGACCGCGAGAGTAGCGGCAACACTGGACTGGGAAGAGACCAAGCACCCGCCATGATCGAATTGACTTGGCGGGGGCTTATATGCACTCGAGATCCGCCCGGACGTAACGGGGGCTTTGTTTATTTCGAGATGCCGAATCCTCTGCTGCGCCTCTACGAAGCGAACTTGGAGAATTTCGCGACCAAAGTACAAAGATTTTCGGGGAGAAGAACAAGATACGCGTCTCGAAACGTGAAACGAAGCGAGATTCGCTAGGTGGTAGAAATGACAGTTATGGTACAGTGACCGCGAGCGCTGTGGCAGTCCGTCCGATGATGTCAGCGGCTGACGTCGGATATCACCGTTTCCTAATTGGTATATCCTTCTCTTTCCTTCTCCCTTGTCGCATATGCAACTTCCGCATTGTTTGCTGGCCTTATGGCTGGCATGTCTCCCTGTTTATGCAGATTCTATAGCTGGGACGTTCGCAGACGGCGGGAATACTCTAGTCTCGGCCATGATGGTCAGTTTGCCTCGTTGGAGCCCCTCGGTGCATGCCATTGACTCCAGAACAGATGTTTGTCGGTAATGAACAAAAAGTATACATCCTGGACAAGGCAGAGGGCAATTCAGTTCAGGTCCAGGGACACCCCGCGTGGGCGAGTGTTTGGAAAGTGCCTTTCTACGCGGTTTTTACGCTCAAAATATGCCATTCTGACCTTTTGCGGTGTTTAGGGACATCAACACGCACCAAGCGCAGGTAATGGACGTCCCCAGCAACGTTTTCTGTGCCTCTGGGTACCATCTACCCAACGGAAGTGAGTGGGGCTATTTGAAACTCTGCTGCTTGCTGACCGTCGCAGGTTTCGTTACATTTGGGGGCAACGGTGCCGTACGTTGCTCGTTTCCGAACTTGAATACACACACATCATTAACGCCACACCAAGATCGGTCCTGGTGGAGTTATAGGCTCAGAGCAGAATCCTGGAGGCGGATCTGGAGAGTGGGACGCGACCTACCAGGACTTTGACGGATCCAGGGCCATTCGCATCCTTAATCCATGCACAAACTCCGATAACTTTGCCTCGACGAACTGCCAGTGGTTTGACAATGCTGCTGTCTTGTCCATGCAGAAGAAACGCTGGTACTCTGCTGCTGAGGCTCTTGGCAACGGAACGATCGTTATCATCGGTGGGTTTGTGAACGGCGGATACATCAACCGCAATTACCCCAACACGGACCCGACATTCTCTGGCGGTGCTGCGGAACCGACGTACGAGTTCTATCCTTCGAACGGCCAGACCCCTGCGCAGATGGCTTTCTTGACCAAAACTTCTGGCCTCAACGCCTACGCCCACACCTTCCTTTTGGCTTCGGGCAATTTGTTCCTCCAAGCAAATTACTCCACCAGTATGCCGTTATTCTTTTCCAAATTGAATGAACGGTAATGTTTACCCGCTATGTCCAGTGATCTGGAACCCGGACACTAACACGGAAACCGATCTTCCTGACATGCCGGGCCAAGTTATTCGCGTGTATCCCGCGAGTGGTGGAGTCGCCATGCTTCCGCTCACGCCGGCGAACAACTATGCGCAGACGATCATATTCTGTGGTGGGTCAAATATGCCTGACGCTGATTGGGGATCCTACTCGTTCCCCGCGATCAACACCTGGGACTATCCTGCGTCGAATGATTGTCAGCGTATCACTCCCGAGCCTGCGGATGGCTCCCAACCAGCATATGTCCAAGACGATTATATGTTGGAGACGCGTACCATGGGACAGTTCATCATCCTCCCAACTGGTAAGTTGCTCATGGTGAACGGCGGCAACAACGGGACCGCGGGCTACGCACAAGCCACTGGGCAGACCTCCAGTTATTCCGACATGCCTTTCGGGATGTCGCTCGCTTCCGGCCCGGTGGGCACCCCCGGCCATATACGACCCCGATGCGCCCGCAGGGAGTCGATGGTCAAACACCGGGCTTTCCACCTCGAGCATCGCGCGCTTGTACCACAGCTCTGCCATCCTCTTGCCCGATGCGTCCGTGCTCATCGCCGGGAGCAACCCTAATGTGGATGTCAACACTTCGACGATCTTCCCGACGCAGTACAAGGCGGAGATCTTCTACCCGCCCTACTTCTCTGCCACGACCCGGCCTGTTCCAAGCGGCATTCCGTCAACGATCTCGTACGGCGGGAGTCCCTTTGATGTCACCATCCCTGCCTCCTCGTACTCCGGCACGGGCAATGCAGCTGCGGCAAACACCACCGTGGCTCTCGTGCGTCCGGGATGGACGACACACGCCATGAATTTCGGCTTGTGGCTTACTTAATCTGTTATTTCTGCGGCTGACATTGCATTTTCGTCTAGGCCAGCGTTATCTGCAGGTCAGTCCAGGTTGGGCCGCTATTTCTGCAACTGACATTAGTTTCAGCTGAATAACACCTACACGGTGAATAGCGACTCCAGTATCACGCTGCACGTTTCCCAGGCGCCGCCAAACGCCAATCTCTTTCAGCCGGGCCCTGCGTTCGTTTATGTCGTCGTCAACGGCATTCCAAGCAACGGGACCGCAGTTACCGTGGGGAGCGGGAACATCGAAGCGCAGCCGACCAGCAACGTTGTAGCACTCCCCGACAACGTCCAGCTCTCCTCGGCGCAAGGTTCTGCCGACGGCTCAACAACGAGCTCCACCGGTTCAACCACCACCGGCGCACCATCTGCTTCCGCCACCTCGACCTCGCATGTCGGTGCCATTGTCGGTGGCGCTGTCGGCGCACCTCGCTGTCCTCGGCGTGATTGGTGCTGTGGCCGTGTGGATGATGCGCCGCAAACGTGCGAGCCCGCGCATGCCATCGCCGTCGCGGCCGTATGAGTACACCTCGACACTCGGCGGGCCCGCGGTTGGCCTCGGGGCGGCAGGCGCGCTAGGCTCAAGCAGCCAAAGTAACTTTGCGCCGATGAGCGAGTACCGCGACGACCCCCACGCAGGCGTTTACGACCCGCCGGCGATGAATCGGTTCGGTGCGGATAATATGTCGAGGGCGAGTGGGTCGGGGATGAGTGAGCAGTACGACCCGTATACGGCGGAGGCGATGCGGCACTAGGTTCCATAGATGATTGACGATTGCGCGTACTCTTTATCCTCCCTGCATGCCTTGCTTTTTGTCCTGACGAGTATATATATGGACTGACGGACCGTTGGACTAGCACATACCCTCGCTCATGCATCTGCTCCGACATAGTAGATTATTATTGCCAGTAATAGGAGCTCTTACCTCCAGTTCGCCGATTGCTTCTCAGAGCCGACTCCGCGCGGCTCCTGGCTTCGCGACGTGGGTTGCAAGTTTAAACGATGTAAGATCGGGCGAGACGCTAAATAGGTCGCAGATAGGTCGCGTTGCGATTAATCTTATAAGGATAGATGCGTTATTGGGTATATGGGGCAGGATCTATCCAAAAAAAAGTGATACGTTCATCATTGCCGCCGTCTTTCTATCCCTTCGCGACCGATGCATAATTCGGGGTACACCTCAGGCGCCTTTTACGAACCGCCTTCAACCTCCCAGGCTTAATAGCGAGTCCACCAGGGACCAGCCGTTAGAGAATTTCTCGAAATTTATGCACCAGACTTTTTTGAACTGTATGAGTTCAGCAGAAAACAAACTAAAGAATGATAGAGATGGCTGCTATGTGCCGTAAACTCATCGAGGTCAAAAAGGTTCTAATGATTGCAAAGGAAAATTATTTGATGCAACTGCAAACGAGACCTTATTTCCTGGTCGTCCCTCCTTGTCGAACGAAACTATGAGAATATCAATCCGTCTCCATGCGGTCGTCTGAACCACCAGGAGAAGAGTCTTTGTCGGCCTGCTCCTGCACTGCCCTCAAAAAAGGTTCGATCCCAGTGCCTGCTTCTTCCGGTAAACCAAGCGCCCTCACTAGCCCACCAAGCAAACCAGTGCGCAGCGCCTGATCAAAGCTTGAAACAGCCGCACGGAACTGCGGTGAACTGCGGACAAGACTTGATCAGCATGCAAGGCGAGATTCGCGAGTTGAGTCTCACTTGATGATGCGTTGAAGTGCCTCCGCGGACGGAGGAGTCGGGAGGTCTGGGGGCAGATGGGGGAACAATGTTGGTATCAATTCAGGATGAGAGGTGAACAGCGGTGTGAGGTTGGCGGGAGTGAGAATATCCGTTAAGGAGTACTCTGGACAAGTGGTTAAATCGACTGAAAGACACGCAGGAAAGAACAAACCTGGTGCAGCGGGCGTACGCGAACCACCCCCAGCCAATAAGGCTTGAAGCTGCGCAAGCTGTTCGGGGGGAATCAATGGCGCCATTGCCCTGTCGAATTCAGTCGCTAATTATTAGCCGAATAAATATGAATACGCACGATGAAGACGCAGTGGCAGGAGCTTGGCTCGACGTGGATGCCTGAGGCTGAGAGGTGCTGGCGCCAGCCGGTATTCCACACCAAATTCGACTCGGGATCCTCGAGAAGTCTATTGACGTTGGCTCACAAATTCGTCATCTCTCGCGGTCGATGCATCCTGGTAAATTATGATGAGCTTTTAGATTAGCAAACTGTACGAATTGAACCTGTAGCCAGAACTGGAACGATAGTCAATCAGTGAACGAGGACAGGCAAGGAAATAATCTTACGAAATGTCTCTGGTTGGATGAGGAGAACTTGAGGACATACATACGCCCGGAAGACTGAGGAACCTTGACGAACGATGCATCCGATGGGAACAGAATCAAGTCCTGCACAAGGCATGAGTCGAACCCTGGTGTTGCGGAAGAAACCAACCTCGTCCACGACACCAGTCGTTCGGTTTTTCCAAGTGAAATGAAAGAGACCATCTTCCCCAGCAGTTAGGATTATGGCTCCCTTGACGGGGCTGGGTTCAACAATGTTTGAGTTTTCGCGGCGGAAAGCTCTGCCAGCTTTGAATGCGAGAAGAATGTCGGCCATGTTGTGGTCGTGACTGAGACGCGCGTCGCGTCGTCTCAGCACAGCCACTGATGACTAATACAATCTGCTCTTCATGTCCAGCATCGACGAGCCCGCCGCCTGGGGCGCCGATACTTCACCCGCACCAGGCGATCTTATCAAAGACGCTTTGAGGAAGGAACAACTTCTCAAGTCCGCCATTACCCAGATTTACAGCTTAATCTGACACCGTCTGGTTTGACAGAGAAATTGCTGCCTCCCAGCAGGATCTTCGCAGTTGGTACCAGTCTATTCAGTAAATTTCACTCCTCACTTTCAACTTGGACAGCTATCCTTGCTCGTGTCCAGACTGTCCAGAAAGAAGTGGACAAGCTGACGTCGGGCAATGAGACCCTGCAGATGTATATCGACAATCTCACTGTTCAAATGGCGAAACGGAGATGAGGGCGCGTAGGGTCGAACAGGATGAATTGACCGCTTTGAACTCCGTCGTGCAGCTCAGGTGACCAGCCACTCAGCCCGTCTTTGTACCTTACCGAACGACACGCCATAACCAGAAAGCCGAGATTTTTTTTGGGGTTCACTCCTTGAATCCGCCGACTAGACAAAGTACGCAGCTGAATCTGTTCTATGCATTTATACATCAACCTACCTCCGAAACAAGTCTTTCCAACCTCTGTACATGACATGTTTACCCACAAGAAAACTCTTCACCGACTTCGACTGCTAGAGGGCCTATATCAAACAACGGACGCTACTCCAGATCCGTCGGGGCGTTTGCTCTGAGCTACCACAGAAATCTCCATGCCCTCCTCGAGCAAACCTTGGAGTCGCGGAAGGTCGCAGAGAAAGTTTTTGGGAGGGTTCAAAGCTCGAAGTTTATCCTCTAGCTTCCATGTCATCCGGAAAATTTTTAGTCGAGGGCTCGGATCGGCTCTGTCCCATCTGAACTCGAGCGCATCTGCCAGCTTCTCATAATCCATGTCGAAGGCTTCGTCCTCTGTTTCGGAATTCTCGTCAGGCAGAACTGAGGTTGTGAAGGATTCCAGGCTGGGGAGAAATGAGGCTGGATCGCGCAGTGCGAAATAATACAAGAAGTCCGACATTCCTGCGACTGCCATTTCGGAAATTTCGAGATGAGTGAGGTCGATCAAGAATGGGGAACCGTGTAGTATGCGCGAATAGGCGCCTCTGCGGATGGAGAGGTGTAACAAGGGTGGGCGTGAACGCGACAAGAAGTCGACGAAGTGCTCGTGATGCTTTGAGGCAGACCCGTCACCATACTCTAATTCCACCAGCCCTAACGAAGAACTTTGAGAGTGGGATGACATGGTAGGAAGTGCCGTTTGGTGTATCCTTCCACACACATACCAAAAATTGCACTCAACCAGCGAGGTAGCCAACCGCAAGACATGCAAACAATCCGCGACAGAGTCGAACTGCCGGGTCGTTCTGAAGTGGGTGAGTTGCTTCCATGGGAGGAAGAACCAAAGTCGGGGATAGGTCTTCCAAGACAACACGGCGGAGGCTGGATGCAAACTCGAAAGCAGTCACTACCGTCGTCTCCAAGTGCGTGGGACGGACAGTAATGAGGAGTTCCTTGAGGTTGAGCAGTTTCCCGTGTAGGCTCGAGTGAAACTCTTGTGTTGTGAGTTCTTGGTGCGGAAAACGAAAATCAACGGCTTGCCATTGATTTGAGAGGGCCAGAACGGGAGCTAGCGATGTCGAAGATGAAACTCGATACGTCCAATCCAAGACGAGGGAAAGTGGTGATACCCCTCCCCTCTCCACCCACTTGGTAAATTGAAGATCATGCTGCTCGAGCCAAGGGAATCCGGGAACCTGAATGAGAAATATGGCCCACATCCTCGGGGTCCTCGACACGACGTCTCTCCATGCTCGACAGACCTGCGACAGTAACAGCGGGACAGGGAGCTCCGAATTTTGGTAGAAAATGGGGTCGGCATGTTGGAGATCTGGGAGGCAATTGACCAAGATTTCCGATGTCACCTCGAAAGGCAGACTCAAAACCGGATACGAGTCAGTCTTGAGCTTTTTCTGTATGATCTTCCTCTCTACCTCGAGAAGAGGTATCTGCGCGTTGAGCTCCGCTAGACGATCTCGAAGTGATTGATTCGACTCCATTGGTAGCTAGCGAGAAAACCTCGAGCTGCGAGCACAAGGATTTGCTGGCCGAGTGAAGGTCAATTATGTAAACTTTCTGAGACTGGCAAAAGACATCCAACCTGGGGACGACGTGGAGAGAAGTGCAAGCCGTTCGGCGTGGAGGAGGAAAGGCTCGTGAAAGGCCCAGAAAGAAAGTAACCAGCACGCGTCGCGGACCACCAATGACCACCAACCTTCGCGGACCACCAATGACCACCAACCTTCGCAAGTGCAGAAATAAATAAGTCTGCAAGTTCGAAGATTATCGATTATCAAGAAGAGTCAGAGAAGAGTCATCTCTCAAAAACTCGCAATCGCTTTCTTCACTAACGGACAGCTGGTCAAAGCGATATATTTCAACCCAAATATAGTGATATCTAAGGTTAGGGTTAGAGGAGCAGAAAGTCCAAAAAACACCCTTTCCATTTGCTGTGTCAGAAATAAACCTCAAATGAGGCAATCACAGACACAGCAAAAGGAAAGTGGGATCCCCTGACGACACAAGCCAGTAGTGCAGCAGCAAGGTCATCGCGTCCGTCTGGTGCAAGCAGAGCAGATAGACAAGGGCGGCAAAAATTAGATAACCAGAAATGCCTGCGGTGCAGGCATAATAGTGGTTAAACTATTAAGAACAGATACTACACTTGATCTAAGCCAAAAGGCCAGAGTGGTAAGGAATCACATCGTCGATGTCTTCCTTTTATACCTCGCTGGCGCGCACGGACCACCCTTCTCGCGTAATTGTTGGCACATGCTTGCCTAACTCCGTTTGGGAGCGTGTCGCCCAACGCGACGCGTCCGTCGGGCCGCGTTGTTACAACTTTCTTTGACTTTCTTAGATCTTGAAGCAATGCTTCAGTGAGAACCCAGATGCCTCGCTTTTCGCCTTTACAACCGGTGGCCCTGGCGCTTTTCAATTTGGTTGCTATTAGCATTCGCTATCGGCAGGGCCAGCCATTTCTTCCTACCAGTTCTAGTGCCGCCAGCGTTTCCAACGCCCGCGCAAGATACCCTCGCCCCTCCTCCAGAATCTGTTCCCTCCACCGAAAATATTACACAGAGCCTGGATCTAGATCCTCTTTCGGCGAAAGCCCTAGCCTTTGCTCAGTCGAGTTTGGACGCTGTGCTTCAGAGACAGTCAAAAACGCTTGATGAGGCCGTCGCTCGTTATACCCTAAAAGCAAGCCGCCCGCCCCCGCCCAACTTCGATCAGTGGTTTAATTTCGCACGACACAATAATTGCTTGATAGATGACTATGACCAAATTCACCGAGACTTCGAGCCGTTCTACCAGCTGGCCGTTGATCATCCAACGTATTTCCGGGATATGATACAAAAAGGACATGCTCTGGTAAGTATATATTGAATGATACAAAGTTGCATATATTTTCATGTCCTTTCAGATCTTGCAAGAAACCGCCGGATTAAAGCAGAAGCAGCAAGAAGCAGTTGGGTTGACGGCGATCCGGATTGAAGGCGGAAAACTTCGCATGCCTCCCTACAGTGGGACCCCATTTGCTAAGGACCTGCCCTTTCATCTGAGAACGGTGGGGCTACCTCTGTCCTTCCCTTTGATTCGACGCTGACTTTGTTTTTATCAGTTTACTTTCTTACTTCCGGATATGGAGTTCCTGTTAAATGGACGCGACGAACCTCGCGTGGTTTTCAACTACCGCGAGCTCGGTGCGCATGCACGGGCTTCAAGCCTCAAGGATGCAAATCCGTTTCACCTCACCCCATACCCGACAGCCGATTTCTTCAGAAATCAGAGCGGGTGTAGTTTTTTGGGCAAAGCCAATGGTTTTGCTTACGATGAGAACCCCAATGTTGCTTGTAAATCTTTCTATTTTCGCCCCCGAGCTATTTATCAATCCGCTAACACACCCGCAGTTCTACGTTCCAGTTCCAGCACCGACTTCACGACGGACTTTTGGCCTCTCCTGAGCATGACCAAGCTTTCACCTTGCTTCTCTGACATTCTTTTCCCTGGCCCAGTAAGCATATCATCTGGATGCATTTTTTCAGTCAAAATCAAGGCCAAGACTCCCAGTACTCCTACCTCCGGTCAAAGTGGTCATCTAAGTTGCCACCCGGTCCTACGTGGAATGACAGGAAGACGCAGCTCTGTAAGACCGTTCCCCACCTATCTTATTTCTACGCTCATATTTACCCAACGGCAGACTGGCGCGGCGCAAGTAACGGCGGACACATCATCGGAGAAAATTACCACTCCTTTCCCCGTTTTCGACTAATAAACCTCGGGCGTGAACACCCTCAGCTCATGGACGTCAAAATAACGGACGTCCCAAAGGGCCACTGTGGGGATGACTGTGATCGCGACCGTATCATTGAAGAATACAACATCACTGGACGTGTCTGGGCCAAAGAAGCGTTGGCATACAAGTACCTTCTCGACATCGACGGCAACACGTTCTCCGGGCGATTCTTCCCTTTGCTGAAATCTGGCTCGCTGGTATTCAAGGTATGCATCAGTTGGCCTATTTTAACAGATGCGAGTTTTAATATCGGTTGGTTTGTTTTTCAGTCAACGGTGTTCGAAGAGTATTTCAACGACTGGATCCGACCGTATGAGCATTACATTCCTGTTCGGCCAGATCTATCAGATTTGGTCGAGAAGGTTGAATGGGCGATTTCGCACGAGAACGAAGCTCGACAGATTCAGGAAACCGGGAAACTGTTCGCAGAGCGTATGCTAACGGACGAACAAAATAATTGCTACTTTGCGCTACTTTTGCTAGAGTGGGGTCGTCTCCAAAATAATGCGAGCGCGAGTTTATAAAAATGGCGTCTGGAGCTCGATCTGAACGGAGTCGAATGCGCAACACATAGACTCACCCCTCAACCGGGCACGCAATCGCACTTGAACAGACCTTTCCGACTTGTTTGCAAAAATTCAAAAAGCCATTCGAAGATGTCGGCAGTTCTGTTCACTGAGCGTGTTTAGGTGGAGAATAGACTATTTAACACATCAATGTCCCCCCTGCATGCGACGAAAGCCAAACGAAAGCGGTGGTTACGCAGGGACAAGATACTTGTCTAGACGTTTACGAAGGGGGGTGATCTGGACGGACGCCAACCAAACGAAGGCCAGCCGCAAGGTCCCTGATCAGCCGCATCCTTTCTTCTTCGTCTTCTCCCTTTGATTCGAGCAGCTCTTTCACGGCACGGGCCAGACGGCCTTTGGGCATGGGAGCAGGGGAAGATTTACCGGCAGCTTTGGGAATCTTGTTCTTGGTCTTCTTCCCCTTAACTACAGGCACGGCAAGCAGGGGATCGAAGACTTCGGTACGGAAGCGACGGTGGGCAAGGGAAGAGACGGAGACGATTCGATCAGGAGGACTGGCAGCTTCCGCACAAGCTTCGGCTGATGCCACAGACTCTCCAGAACCGTCGACTTTGTAGCCCCACTTCTTCAGCTCATCCGTCCTTTTTTCCTTCAACCTCTCCGATATTTTTTCCCTCGAGTCGTCTGCTGTGATGGTTTTCGCTACGGACTCGAGCACATCAGTGAGACGAAGCCAGCCCTTGTCTTCGTCTACAGCGCGTTTGACATAGTGCCGGTTAACGTAGTTCAGTAGCCGGTTCACGGACAATGCTCCAGCGGAATAGCGGTTGAAGCATGGCACGATGTACTGGACGAGAGTTGCATCATCCTGCGGCGCGCCAAGCATGACCTCGCGCGCAGCCTCGATATAGTACTTGTCGAGCTGCTCGTATAAATCTGTTCCACTAGCAGGTTCCCCGGAGGTCCGAGTATTCGATTTGGACTCGCTTTGGGAAGTAAAGCTAATGCGCCCAATCAACATCTGGATCCGCAAAAAAGCGGGGGCCACGTTACTAATTGTAGCAAGCGGTGTGAATGCCAGCATAAAAGCCTATATCGATAGCGGGAGCCTTGTCCGAATTATTCGTTGGGCTTTTGACGATGTGGTTGAGTGCCGGTAGAAGATATGCCCATAAGGACGATAGTGAAGCGGCAGGATTCGCACTCCCTGAAGACGGGCCAGGGAGTGGAGCTGCAAGCTCCTTTCCTTTACCCTTGGAGGTCGACATTGCAGTTAGATGCAACGCTGCTTGGTCATCAGCCCATCTTTAGCGGGAGCAAAAATTCGGCCGCCGTCGGCCGCACAAACCGCGCAGCCAACGCGCAGCATTTTTTTTTTTCGCTCGTCATTCCCAAGCCATTCTACAATACATTATTATGTGGTAGCTCCTTTCCATTTTTCAAATTTCTGCAACACAGCTGGGGTGATCTGTTTTTTTCACAGCTCCACTCGCAGCAACAAAAGCGTCGTGAGGAACCTAAAAATGAATAGATGAGGATGGGCGACCATCAGTCAACCTCGAGTACTTACATGAGGAGCGTTCATGTCTTTGTGCATAGTTAGCAACGCAGCCTCTTGGCAGAGAGCAGTAATCTCAGCACCCGAACAGCCATCCGTCTAGAACAATTCAACTCCAACTCCAAGCGGGGGGAGAAAATAAAATACCATGCGGGCGATCTCGACAACGTCAACGTCGGGAGCTATGTTCATAGTTTTCATCCGTATTCTCAGAATCTCTTCCCTTCCCTCTTGATCCGGCGGCCCCACATACAGAATACGATCTAGACGTCCTGGGCGCATGAGGGCGGAATCCTGGCGCCAAACAAATCCAGGAGGACATGAATCATGAACAAAGCACTTACAATGGCGTCTGGGCGATTCGTCGCTGCAAGAACAGTCACTCCGCGAAGTTCTTGAACACCGTCCATCTCATTTAAGAGGCTGGTCAGAACACCCTCATGCGAAGAGCCGGAGTCCGTGTCTGACGATGTCCGAGAGGTCGCAAGAGCATCAATTTCATCCTTCGGACACGTTAGAGATGATATAAATTACTCGTCGAATAAATGAATGACGCACGAAGAACACGATGGACGGGGCGGCCGCCCGGGCTTTTCTGAAGATCTCCCGGACGGTACGTTCAGATTCTCCGACGAATTTATTCAGCACCTGTCTCCCGGTTGAGGACGCGCCGAACCAAAGACACAGACGTACCTCAGGGCCTTTAACAGCGATGAAATTGAGACCAGACTCAAAGGCACACGCTCGGGCGAGGACGGTCTTGCTACATCCCGGCGGTCCATATAGCAGAACGCCCTTGGGAGGCTTCACACCTAGCCGCAAAAACGTTTCCGGATGAAGCAGTGGCCATTCGACTGCCTCTCGCAGCTTCTGTATGACCAAAGCTTGGCCGCCAATTTCCGAATACCGGACGGGAGGGGTTTCTACGAAAACAGAGCGCATTGCAGAAGGCCGAACGGAAGGCATTGATGCCTCGAGATCCGGCAGCATTAACGTTAAATCGTGCTGAGATTTTTCTTGAGGATGGCTGGCGAGCCATCGCTTGATCGCTATCGTTCCAGCCTCGCGAACCACAGCACTCAAGTCCGCTCCGACGTAACCATGAGCACGCGAGGCGATGGCGAGTAGGTCGGTTTCAGATATAACATGTGGAGTTTGGGATAGCAGAACCTGGAGAATCGAAAAGCGGGCATCGGCGTCGGGAATGCCTAAGGAATGTTCGATATATGGAACAGAAAATGAATGAAAAATGAAAAAAAAGTTACCGATTTCAATTTCTCGATCAAATCGACCTGGTCGCCGGAGAGCAGGGTCAATTGCGTTTGGCCGATTCGTGGTCCCAATAACCACGACCCTGCTGTGTTCGTCCTCCATTCCATCGAGGATTGTCAACAGCGTTGCTACGACGCGCTTCTCAACCTCCCCGCCCGCACCGTCCTCTCGACGAGGAACCAAGGCGTCAACTTCGTCTAGAACGACGATGCATGGACTTTTCTCACGCGCTTCCTTGAATACATCACGCAGCTTGGCTTCCGTCTCACCGTGATATGCGGAGGAGAGCTCTGGGCCGTTGATTACCAATACTGCGGACTTGGTAGAGGCTGCGATGGCGCGCGCTAAGTGGGTCTTTCCTGTCCCTGGCGGGCCATGGAGCAGTATTCCGCGTGTAGGCTTTAAACCTTGGGTTCACATCCCATAAGCACAGATCGAGAAAACGCAGAATGTAGAGAACCCACCAAAATATCGGAAGAGTTCTGGGCGTGTCAGCGGAATTTCCAGCAAATCTCGGATTTCTGCGATCTGCTTATTCAGTCCGCCAACATTTTGGTAGGCAGCGTTTTCACTGCCGGGTGGCAAGACCTCGACCTCAGCCTGAAAAGATAAGTTTGGGGCAAATATTCGAGAGATAAACATACCAGAGGATTACTGTCGACCTCGTCTGCGATGAGAACTACAGATGTATCCCAACCGACGGTCCAGACGCGGCACGGCGGAGAGATGGTAAGGGCGTCGAATTTGGTTTCCAGACTATCCGCCGTTGAGGTGACGACAAAGCGGCGAGTCTGTTGCTCGTATGTAACCTCTATGACCTGTACAGACGTCACATATTTGAGATCGACTATACTTTGGTCAGTGGGAGCACAGTTTCGCAGGAAAACGGACCTAATGTTTCGCGAATTAACAATTTGAGCCAATCTGCACGTTTACCTGCAGGTAAGGTTTTTGCGGTGGGCCCATCTCTCAGAGACTCCTTTAGGCGTATCTCAGGGATCTCGTGGATTTGATTTAAAGCAGGCAGGCGAAGGGGGTTGTTGCTCGAGGAACCCGTTTTTGGGATGGGGAACACTTGGACATGCTGCCCGTCTTGGAAGCCAGCGGTGAGATAGATGGAATTTGAGACAGAAATAGCTTGAAGGCAGCTTCAGAATAGCGAACGGTGCATAGGCAGTCCTACATTGAGGAGGCAACTCGGATGAAGGCCATGCGATGCCGACACCGAAATGGGTGCTCTTGTCGGGGCTACAAATGGCGACAAGATCTCCTGTAGTGAATCTTGCAGCCTTCAAGGCGTCTGGGTGGAAAAGGACGCGTCGAGCAGTGCGCGATGCGCGATCAGACTGCAGGACTGTAAAAGAAAGAGTAGCCATTGCCGTAGCCGATATGTCCGATGCGATACATTCCATCTCCGATACATCCGATTTGGTACATTCTACATCATGTCTACTCGCGTATGGACGTTATCGGTTGAACAGCGCGAGTCGCTCATCGAGGCCGCGTTCGAGGCGAAGCAGAAGGCATACAACCGGTATTCCAAGTTCGCAGTGGGTGCTGCCTTGATGGCTGCAGATGGCACCATCTTCAAGGGTTAGGTTCTGTCTTATCGTGCCTCAAGATGTTTCACTGACTTGAAGCTGACCAGGCGCTAATATTGAGAACGCGTCCTACGGTTCGTTCATTTCCGACAAGTTGTTCATTCCCTGATCATCTCAAAGGCGGGACCATCTGCGCGGAACGAACTGCGATCGTTAAGGCAGTCGTGCGTTCCTTTCATTTTATTCATTCCGTATGCCAAGCCTCTCCAGAGCGAGGGCACCACATCGTTTATCGCACTTGCCGTCGTAACGTATGCATCGCAACTTTTGCCCACAAGCACTCAAGACATCCCTAAAGTGATGTTCCATCGACCATTTCCCCGTGTGGGATGTGTCGCCAAGTCATTCGCGAGTTCTGTGCGCTCGATATGCCGATACTACTCGTGCCCGGTGACTATCCAAAGCCACCCGGCGACGAATCAGAGGGAAAACCTGGTATTACGGCGGGCGGCGTGAAGGGAGACCAGCATCGGCGAGCTGCTCCCTGACAGTTTCGGTCCGGAACAGCTTGAACTCCCTCGGACAGGCGGAAGGTACGTGCTGTGCAGAATGCTCCGCCCATGTCTGATATCTGCTGCCAGAAAGTGACCTACACTAATTTTGGCACCGTCTGTGTTTTGTGTGTACATATACGACATAAGTCTTGTGTGTACCAAGCGCTCAAGTACTTCCATTTTGTTCTCTCAACACGGAGTGCTGTCAGCGTGTATCAGCTCAATGCTTCTTCTCACTACAGCGCGAGTCATAACTCATAGTTGATCTCTCTCTGATTTTGGACATTGTTTCTTCATTTCTGGCGGAGATACTCCACTCTTTCCTTATCCAACCCTTAGGAAAAGTGCGTATCGGTATACGCTGATCCGTCCAGCGCTCGCTCTCCGGAGCTTTTTGTCCAGTTTGAGCATTGGACCCACCGAAGAATCTATGCACATGATGGTGTTCCTTCTTATTAACGGAATCTGATCTCATTTAAAACGCTCCGCAATCGTGTGGACCTTTATCCCTTTCTTCATTCCATCCCAAATGCCACAGGAACCTCCTACTTATCCCGAGTCGACATCTCCAAGCTCGGAGGTATCTCGCCTACTTTGATTCATCTCGTCGAAAAGGGCTGATACTTATGATTCAACAGATGTCCGATCCACCTCCATACACTCAGGTCTATCGGCCCCCGCCTTCATACCAGCAATCGACTGTGAGATCTGTCTCTCTGATATATCTAATCTAACTCGACCCCATCGCAGTGGAACCTCAAATCGTACTCCCGATTTGACCAATCGAACAGGCAGCTGGAATTACAAATGCTTCTGGTTGGTTGAGCCCCGATTGTTCAGTTATTTATTTAGTGCTAACCAAAATGCTAGAGCATCTTGTTTGCCGAAGCGCTGACTTTGATCCTCGCATACACCTTACCGATGTCGGGCGAGCCGACGTCTTCGATGCATACATATAGTTTCTTGGCATTGGTGATCAGCGTCATTTCATTTTGCCTCCTTTGCAAGACATACGTGACCCAAAACCACGCAAGTCTTTTTCGGATTCATGCACAGCATGAGAGGCACGAGAGGACATGACTGCGTACTTGGAGCTCATACGACCTCTTGTAGACGTAGATGTAATCATGACCTTTGGACCGCTTGCATGGCTCAGGTAATTTCATATGGACATTTGCATCGTTATACCGTTCGACGGATGTAAGATATATACAAGGCTAGTTCCAATTCTACACTAGACTACGTTCAAAATAAAATAGGTATACATAAAGACCTCGAGGAAGTCTAGGACTGTTAGTCAATAACCTCCTCAGCGTCGCTGTCTTCTTGCTGTTGGGCCCTCGCCTGCCGCTTTTCAACAGCCTTGACTTTGCGAGCCAAGTCAGGGTTAGGTTTACAATCGGAGAGTGCAAACGATTTGCTACAGCCCGAAGCGGGACATTTTTGTTGTCCACGCTTGTTTCTGAAATAATCTCTGATAGCGTCACCGGAGAACGAATGCTTGCAGACGGATCTGAAAGCAAGTTCAGACGACAGTCACGAGGCAAAAAAATGGGAACTTGCGATGTCATAGGATCCTTCAGGAGTGTCATCATGAGAGGACACTTGTATTCCTGAGTTACCCCGCCCATGACGATATCGTCGTCGTCGTCGCTCTCATCACCGGGTTCTTCCAAACAAACTTAAGAAATCGAAAGGATGCTTTGGAACCAATACACACCCCGGGGAATAAAGTCTGTCATCGGAGGCATAGCGCTACCGGGATGCTCGACTTCCTGAGGAAAGTTCAGGCACACAACAGTACAACGAAGGGAAACAAACGAACATAGATGGCTTCCTTGAAAGCCACATATTCCTCGTTCTTGAGATATTTCTGACGCGTAGTCTTCTTGTCGTATTCCGCGTTCATATCATCGGCGAGCGATAGATATCGAGCATTTGCATCAGTCTAAAAGTGGACTTAATCAACACAAGAAGACGCGAAGAAATGGAAGAATACAATTTTTTCGCCCGTGGCGACGCTCTGAATGATATCGGTCAGGACCTTACTATGCCCAGTCATCAGAGCTTGGACATCCAAGAGGCCCTTCATCACACGGTCCAATTCCGCAAGACCCTATATAAAGCCGATAAGATAAGAACCCTAAACCCGCTCGTCGAACAAACCTCTTGCGCCTCGTCTCCGTCAACTTCAGCAATTGCTGCCGCAACTGCGCTAATGATAGAAGCAGGCTGATGCATGACCCCTTCTACGCTCTGCCAATCCTTGGAGAGACCAACGATCTTGGGGCCATCTGCTTTGGTGAGCGGTTGGTCGGCAAAATTTGCGATGTCGATACGATCGTCTTCATCGTCTTCGTCATCATCTTCTTCTTGACGCGCTTTCCCCTTTTCCTTCTTTACAGCTTCCTTCTTCACCTGTACCTTGTCTTTTTTAGATCTGCGCGGCGCGTCCTCCTCCTCCTCGTCGACGTCGTCTCGAGCTGCAGCACGGGTGCCTTGCGTAGGCTGGTCTTCTTCGATGTCGGAAGACGCTTGCCGAGCGGATTTCCGACGACGCGACGAAGTGGCTACCGGCATTGTATGGGGTTCGTGTCAAGACGCGTTTAATGTTGTTCCTGCTTGGACAGGAACGCGTCGGGAAACAGGCGACAACAAAACCTTTTGACATGCTGCTGTCTGCATTCGCGGCTCTCCGGGTCAGTTGCGCCCGTCCTCCTCTTGTGAGACCGACTCCGCAGCTATCCAATGTCATTTCCCAACTCCGCTCGTTCCACCCGTCCCCAACAACATCCATGACTTTGAACCAAGCCTGTCGGAGAAAAAATAACCGCAGAGTCCGAAAAGCCAGATCTCCGCTTCTCGACATGGCCCCCCAGCGTAAAGGGGTCTGCTCCCAAGTGTTCACAGCAAAGCCGAAGAAACCCAACTCGGGCAAGCGGAAAGTTGCTCGAGTGAAGCTGTCGTCGGGCAAGACTTGTATGGCGTACATCGCAGGGGAAGGCCATAACTTGCAGGAACACAGCGTGGTTTTGGTCAGAGGAGGACGGGCTCAGGATGTCCCCGGTGTGCAGTGCGTATCATCATTCTCGAGGAGACATGCACATTCATCAATTCTTTCAGATACAAGGTCGTCCGAGGTGCTCTTGATCTTGGAGGTGTTGTCAATCGCGTACGAGGGCGAAGTAAATATGGGTCCGTTGGTTTTACCTGAATCATGGAACTCATCACTAACACCCTCACAGAGTCAAGAAACCCAAAAAAATGAGCCCGTAATTATGACTAGAGCATCTAATAAAAAATACAAGATACGATCGGTGTGTAGTTGGATACAGTGCAAATCATGCCGCAGTCCTGTTGAAGAAACAATATTCTGTGTCAGTCCATGTTCATACCCATTACTGCTGAGCCGCCGTCTCCGCCGCCTCGACAGCTTCTCGGAACCAAGCGAGTAAAGTCGCCGTGTCTTCCATCCCAACGCTAACACGCACTATGGTCCTCTCCACCCCAAACGATGATGCCCAATCCAATTCCCCATAGTGGGCTAGGATTGTGTACGGGCACGCGAGTGTGAAGTTTGTCCCCAGGCTTGGGCCTTTGTAACACGAGAGTTTGTCGAAGAAGGCGGCGGCTATGGCGAGCGACGTGAATGTCACGGAGAACAGGCCACCATACCCGCCTTCTTGGATGCCGAGAGACGGGTCGCCTTTAATTCTGCAGCGGTCGTAATGTTCGGTCGTCATGTACCTGGGATAGAAGACCTCTTTCACTACTGGTGACGATGCGCCCCCTGCAGCGGACTTGGAGCGAAGGAAGTCGCAGACAGCCTCTGCATTTGCATCGATCATTGGAACGCGGCGTCTGAAATCGCGAGAGTTCCGTTCCATGTATATCGCATCTTCGTCAAAGTACGTGTCCTCGTAGTGGGTATCCATATGTGCTTTGAGTTCCGTGTAGTGTCGACCCTGAGGATTCAAGCAAAGGCTGGGGCAAATTAGCAGGTTCCATTAATACGACACAAAAATCGTACCTGCCGCCCATAACGTTAGAATAGCCGCTGAAAACCTTGGTGAGGCTGCTGACAACGATGTCGGCGTACGGAAAGACTTCAATGTTCACGAAGTTGCCAACAGTCTCGTCAATGACGACGAGGAAATCATACTTGTTGGCGAGGCTCCGCAAACGGGGCAAATCAGCGGATTTCAGAAGGGGATTTGACGGGAATTCAGTAAACAAGGCGACGATGGGCGGAGTAGTGGGATCGCGCTGAGATTCCTCCTCCAAATATTTTTCCAGGGGATCGAGGCTGTCGTCTGCGATGAAATGGCATCCAGGACCCCATTTTTCGAGAACTTTCAGCGTGTCTGTGTATGTGAATCTGAAGCGGGATTAGGCTCAGGTACCGATGCAAACGCGTCAAATTACCCTAAACAAACACTTCTCCGGGGGGGGGGCGAACTGCCAATGCCAGTTGGTGAGCGTTCCATATAGCAGTCATCCCAGTCGGAAAGAGGAACACGTCGTTTTCCGTCAGGCCTTTCACACCTCTGGAACTCGGGCCGAGGGCATAATTTTGGTCGCCAGCGCATGGACCATCTGGGCAGTCTACGGAAGTGTCGCGCACCAATACGCCCGATATCCTTCGGCGAAGGGCGCGTTTCGCCGAAGCGGCCAGAGAGATCGGGAGATTTCGGCCGTAGCGCTCTTCGAGGTACACAGAATGGTCAAAGCTGAGGTCCTCCGCGACAGGAGACTGCGGCGGAGACACGGTGGTCTTCTTCGCAGAATAATGTTTATTCAGCGCCTTACGAGGTGTGCTCCCCAAACCGTTTGGAATAAAAGTGGGGTCAACCGGTAGAAGGGACAAGCAGTGTTCTGCCAGACGACTCGAGATCCCCAGACCCGTGTGTTGCCAAAATTGTTTCGCAACAGGGAAGGCTTCTTGGGGAAATAGAACGATGTGAAGGTTCGCCGGGGCAGAAGACAGCAGCAATGTAGCATCCTCATTGACGCAAGGACCTTGGTTCTGCTTATCTTCTGGACATATCGAGAAGTGGATGAGTCTGGCAGAGATGGGGACTCCGGATGGGAGAGAACGAGCATGCATAAAAGTGCGGCATTGATCTGCAATCTTTTGGGAGGGAAAAAGCATGCAGCTTTCGTTCGGCCTGCCAAATTTGTGTGTGCACAGGCGCGCAAGCTGGGGATAAGTGTAAGTGTTGGGTATGGGCGGATTTAGAGAAGCCTACCTTCTGAATACTCAGATGGATGAAAAATCGGGGATAACCCGAGACCTGAACGTCCACGACGCGTTTTGCCGACTCTTCGTAGTCGACATTGTCTTGCCATTTGGGAAGGGACACGGAAATCGCATGGGGCGTGTGAGGAGGGACGGGTAGTCCAAGGGGAACGGTCATGGTAAAAAGTTGGGGAGATGGAGTCAAATTTCAGAGCGATCGCGCGACCATGATAAGTCTTCGGCCGCATAGTATCTCCATCGGCCGATCCTCCCGATCAATACTACTCCATGCACCCCGTTTTGGTAATTTTCGTTGGCTGAGCTGCAAACTCCCAAAACGGTGAAAAGACAGAGAAGAAAATTTCAGGACCATCAAAATATCTCAGGTAAGGACCTAGGAACCCAACCACAGCTGTTGTAGAAATTTTCACCCGACCAAAATACCGGGACATCGAAGACACGAGGAACCAAGGAACAGGTAGGTACAACGAGACGAACGCCGGGTCCGGTATCGGTGGCTCACCTGAGCCACACGCCACGTTGCCAAGCTTTTTTTTCGGTGGGAAGGGCTTTCGGCAATTGCCTTCAAACCTCATTTGGAGAAGAGCTGAAACTTACCGGCGAATACGAATTAACTTGCGTCCACAAGTCCCGGAGTTGAGCGACTCTCGGAGCCATCATCATACTTGTTCGAGAATGCACTTTTTACTCGCTCAAACCAAGCGGGCTCAAGAATCCTGGGAGAAGCTTAAAAGACTGAGGACTGGCTACAGTTTATAACTCAAGTAGAAAGGAAACAAGTAACGGCAAAGTTAGTTTGAAGACAGGCTGAGACCGATCTAGCCCTCCGGTACGCCGATAAATACGCACGAAGCATCTTACATTGCGCGTCCGGCGTCCGGCGGATTCCAGAACAATATACTGCAGGCAAGAACCAATTTGTCAACGGCAGACCGATGCTCGCTCTTGCCCGAGGTAGTGGTATGTATCGCGCACCGGTGGTCCGAGGACCAGGTAGCGGATTCCAGGAACGGAAGACACAGGCGGCAGACGCCCATGGCTCAGTCAGCCTTCAGTAACATCGTTTGACAGCAGCGCCCATGGAGCGGCCACTAGTTAAACGCGCCACACGGTCATTGAGCGCCGCCCAAATGGCGCTGTTAATGCGCCTGCCGACGAGAAAGAGGGGAGTCCGTGTGAAGCACTCGTGGTCCAAAATATCTATCATTTCAACAGTTAATATCTTGCTACAAACGACCCGAGATGAGCTACAGCTGCGTGACTGCGGTATAAGCGCAATATGACGACAAAGATATCGTTCCAATGTGTTGGACGGTTGGTGGGCTGACCACTCATGCGTACGCCACAGGATGGCGTAGGTACCATCACCTCATGAGTTGGATGGAGGCTTTAGATGTGGTGCCGCTCATTTACTCTTTCCCTTTCCGGCTGGTTTGGACGAGGAGCTGTAGCAACAGAAATTAGATCTGCATGGGAGCGAAACTCCTTGAGCGCTCACCCTTCTGATACGGTGTTTTTCATGATCGTGAGTTTCCCGCTGGATGCAGCCGACACCATTTGTTGCTCGATGGACTTATTGATTTTTGCAGTAAGGTTCTGCACCAGATGTCAAGCCTCAGCCAATGAGAAGACTGGAAAACGAACCTTGTGCATCGCCGCTTGTTTCACTAGGATGGTTTTCTGCCAAGGCAAAGTGTCAGTCGTGTTTCGCAAAGAGAGAACCAGAGCACTTTTGGCGCAATAGCACGCTGTCCCTTCTTCGTGTTTTTAGCGGATTTCGCAGCATGTCGCGAAGAAGAAGCTTTCGCTTGCAAGTTCTTGGTCTTTCCTTGCACCATGGTGGTTTTTGATGACAGGCGTGACTAGCAGTCACACGCCGTGACCCGCAACCGCAAAGCTCTCCATGATTCTACTACGCGTTCAGCGCTCGCTGGCGTCCTCCGGAAGCAAGGTTTGCATCGGTCTTTATTCCTATTGTTTCACTCGACATTATTGTGTTCTTAGCGGGCCTACCACGACCTCATAACGCTCCCAGCGTCCACTGGCGGCAAGCCAATCGTCTCGCATGGACCGCCGGGCTACAGCGCGGTGTCTGGGCACACTGTAACCGTCTTTGGCTGCACTGGCTTCCTGGGCAGGTACCTTGTGTCAAAGATCGGTGTGTGCGTCCCTGCGCCCCTGAATTAATGCGCCTGACCCCGCCTCGCGTCAGCCAAAATGGGAACCCAGGTCATCGTGCCCTACCGAGACGAGGACGAGGCGCGGCACCTTAAGCCAATGGGAGACCTCGGGCAGATAGTGCCCATGGTGCGCCGTCACGTCCATTGAAAAGGAGCAGCAGCTGACGCGCAGATATGGAATGCTGTAGGAATGGGACATTAGAAGCGACGCGCAAATAGTGGAATGCGTCAGGCACTCTGATATCGTGTACAATCTCGTTGGACGGGACTACGAGACCAAGTACGCACTTCTTGCCAAGCCTTTGCCCGAATGCTCTAACCTTCCACGCTCACGCCCGCCAGAAACTTTGATTTCCAGTCGGTGCATGTCGCGGGCGCAGAGAAGATCGCGGCTGTTTCTGCACAGTGTGGTGTCCCACGTCTTGTGCACGTCTCCCATCTGAATGCCTCGGCGACCTCGTCCTCCAAATTTTATCAGACCAAGGCGCTCGGCGAAGAACGCGTCAAAGCAGCGTTTCCCACCGCCACTATAGTTAGACCAGGGGCCATGTACGGGTTCGAGGACAAGTTGCTTAACAATATCGCAAGTGCGTCATGGCTTCTCCGCAGCAGCAATGCAATTCCTGACTATCCCAGTTTCACCCTGGTGGTGGAAATTGAACCGCGGCAAGACGCAAATACGCCCTGTCCACGTAACTTCATCTATTGCACTATCTAATGAATGCTAACAGACATCTTTCAAGGTCCTCGATGTAGCTCAAGTGCTGGCGGATCTTATGGCAACATCGCAGATGTCACGAACGCTTTCCCTGCCGGGGCCATCCACTCTTACATACGAGTACCTCCTTGACCTCGTATCTGCCGTCACGCTACGATCGTTCCATTCGTATGCGCCAGAAGTACCTCGCAGCATCGCGACGACCATTGCCAAGGTCGCGCAGAGTGTGTGGTGGCCGCTCATGAGCCCGGATGAGGTCACCAGGCGGTATTTGGACGACAGCGATGTTCCGGGAGACTGGGAAGAGCTGGGAATCAAGCCAACGGAAATAGAGGCGCTCGCCCTCATGTACCTCCGGCGGTATCGCACGACAGACACATATACCGATCCAGTTGCGTTCCCCACACGCCCTTCAGTTGTGAGTCTTTTTATCGTTCGTTGTCTTATCTGTGCGGATCCAGTGCCTGATCGAGCTGATAGAGTGCATAATTTTCCGAACGCGCCTTGTTAGCGGTAGACACGAACGTAGAAAATACCGAAAACTTCGATTTGCTTCGCACGCCTTAGTTTACCACGCCTCGAGCATTGAATGGCGCGGGAACGAGCACCGGTCATTTTTGAGAATAAATGCTGCGCTTCCGCGGGAAAACTTCGAGATGAAGTGGGTTAAATTTTGGCAGTAAAATAGCGGGGCGTGGGTACACAAGGTGGACACGAATCTCGGTTCTCCTAGAATCCGGGTGGCACCAAGCCTTTTGGTTGGTTTTGGTTCGGTGGATACATTGATGGAGCGAGCATCTGTGAGGCGGCATGAGCAATTTTTTCCCGGTGGAGATTAAGCAATACTGACCTGCTGCTGGCCCTGTTGCTGTTCCAAGAACTCTCTCTCCTGGGCAACGATCTTGGCCTCGTCTTCGAGGACCAGGGCCAATGGCAGGGCGACCAAAAGGGCGGACGTTGTTACTATCCAGACGAAGCTGCCTGCGCGTTTGCCGCCCCATTTAAGCCACGAGGCTGTTTTTGAGACACGCTGAGAGATGGCATGGCGCGTAGTGGGAGGAACGATGTCGACGAGGGCTGCGAGACGGTCAATAATGGATTCGTCTTGCTCGAGCTCGGAGGAGACGGAGGAGAGAGACGAGGAGGATGAGTTACGAGACGAGGCGGCCTCGGAGCCGTAGGGAGAATTGGACTCGACTATCTCGACTTTGACCATGACTGTGGTTGAGTACTTGGCCGCTAAGAAAAAGTTGCGTGCGGAGCCGTTGATGTGGCAGTGTAGCGGGTGCAGTCCGGGATTTTATAACTTATTTGGCATAGTGTCTGCAACGATTCCTTGTCTTCTCCCAACACTATGCAGTTTCCTTCTTCTGAACCATCTTCCTCTTCCGTCCAGCAGCCAGGTCTTTGCCTCGAGCTTGTCTCACTCGTCCTTACTTATAACGTGCATCCAGGTCTCTCCCTGCCTACCCCCTCGATGCAGAACCAGATCCATGAGCTTGCAAAGACCTCCCTCCCTCCCCCGAGGAAACAGAACACCGCCTGCGACGCATGCCGATCCAGAAAGGTGAAATGCAACAGACTTCCTGGCCAAGACAAGGCAAGTAAGAGTTACCCTGCTTATGCTCGCCTCAACGCGTCTCAACTCTGCGCATCAATAGTGTCAGGTACCCTTTTTCCTCCAGTGCCCCAGCATCCCCTAATGCACCGCGATCCAGCATTGCCTGAGTAAGAACTACCCTTGCACGTCTGTATTCTCGCTCCCGGGCATGCTATCACCCTCTGATCGGCCCCCAGGCATTATGTACAGCAAGCTACCAGCGAGAAGAAGCGCACCAGCACACTCTCGCGAAGACCGAGGAATCTCTCTTCCGCCAGGTACGTTTCCTTGCGTATCCCTGTCCCTCTGCGGCGCCATCCATCCACCCATCACGCTCATTTCCCGCGTATCATAGGTATGCAGTTCGTGCATCACACACGCAATAATCTCACTATGGTCCAGCGCACCAGCTCCCGGAGCCGGGCCCGGGACTTCAAAGATGCAAGTGCACAGTACTTTATTTATGCGCGCGCCGGCTTACACACATCTAGTCCCTCTCCGACTTCAGAGAACGGGATACCGACTGCCCAGCAGCAGCAGTTACCAGTCGCTTCTCACAATATTCCGCTGTTAGTCAAATACGGGTTCTACCCACCAATCACGCTCAAAACCCCCACGCGAGAAGTTCTCTCTTATGTCTTTGCGCCCCCAGAGAACGCCAGGTATATTCCCCATTGGTGTTCCAGAAGGCCCGCTCACTGTCGTCCCAAGTCTGCAAACGCCGTATGCTCCGTGGGGCGAACTGGCGCCTCAGTTAGAAGACGACACGTTCAGAGCAGAGTACGTCTTCCGCCTCGCTTTTCCGCTCCTCATTTTTTGGGGGTTTATCCGCAGCCGTCCCGATTCATCTTAGATTTCTCATACTGAATCAAACTATTCGCTGACATTTGTCTCCTGCAGGTTCGCCCTCGATCTCGTCGAAGTCTTCTTCCAAATAGTCCACACGCGCATTCCATTGCTCAATCCGTCACAATTCCGCAATCAGCTGCATCTGCATCCTGGCGATCCGCCGAACCCAGAAAGTGCTCTGCATCCCGCCCTGGTTGCCACTGTACTGGCGTGGGGAACAAAGTTTTCAGAACACCCTTTGCTAGTGGCCGATCGACGGCGGCCAGGGGGACAGAGTCTCTTGGCGAAAACGTTGATTGACCGCGCGCGGAACCTCGCGGAGGCACTCAAGGTTCATCGTATCCCGTCGCCTGATCACGTCGTCATTGGACTGTTGTTGGAGCCACTACAGAGCCGTAAGTCGACCCTTCTTTGCGTTATTTGTTTAACATCGTGTCAGAAAATCCGGACGATCCAGACAGTGAGTATCGCGCGCTAGCGCCCGGAAAATGCACGCCGTAATAAATAGCTAACCAACTACTAGGATTTCACTGCTTCTGGGTCGGCGCGGCGACCCGGCACCTACTGGATCTACAGGTATGCGAACTTCTTCTAGTTCAGGGCGGCAGCTGAACCATATCGATACGCACGGTCAGGTCAATCACAAAGCAGTGCTCACGACCATCTCAGAGTATGTGCCTGGTTCCTTTTCCGTTCCCTCTTCTTTTTCCTTTTCATTTTTCCTTCCCCGGCTCATCCGATTCTGCTTCTGGCTGGGTTCAATTACGATTTTCATACTGATTACCTTCTCCATTAGCCCGGACGCCCGAGGGACGATGATATTCGCCTTCTGGATGGCGTGCATCGCGGACGCGTACGGCTCAGTATACTACCGCCACAAGCCCGTTCTGGATGACGACGATTATGACATTGATTTCTATACTGTGGATCCTATCAACCCGGACGTGGACAGCTCGCAGCCAACGCCCGATCCGAGGGAACAGCTCGAGGTGCGGCCCAGCCCTGATTATCTAGTATTCTTTTCAGTCTGCTAACGCTAACTTTGTCGCAGTTTTTGGTATGTGTACGCTTCGGCTGTGCTTCTTGATGGGCTCATGTGCGCCACTTGCGTGTTGTAGGGGTACTACCGTGCGGCGCATGCCCTCGCACGAGTCGCGCGTCAGATGTCGCGGAATTTGTGGCGGCCGGTGACGGACGCGGACGGAGTGCCGTTTGACGTATTGTACATGCTGACTACGGCCCTGAGTGTGTGGCGGGACGAGTACCTCACTGTCGTCGGCGTGCCGAGCAACTTTGAGGGCGAGTGGGACTTCGTTTCGGTTGGTATTTGCTCGTAAAAATTACTCGGTGCTGACGGATGCCCCAGGCGGTCTCCTCGTGTGCGAGCGACGCGACCTACCACGTTATGTGGGTCGTGCTCTTCAATGCGCTTGACGACTTTGGGATCAAGGAGATCAACGAAGTGACGCGGATGAATCAGCCACTCTCGATGGTCCAGAATTATCAGCAGATCGATCTGGTGAAGCGTAAGGTCGCCGATGAGGCCCTACACGGCGCACTGCGGATAGCTGGGCTTGTAGGTATTTATTCGCCTCGTTGGACTCCACCTGACTTTTTTTTTCAGGCGGGTGTCTTAACGTCGAATGGCTATCTGGTTCGTCTACTTTGCCTTCTGCATTGTGTTGCTGACTTTGCTGACTTGTTCCACGATACAGAGACTTGACCCAGCAGTAATGCTCGTCAGCTGCATCCAGTCAGGCAACCTGCTCGCGCGGCTCGGTCGGCCAGAGGTGTCGAACTGTATTACGGGCCTGGAGCAGTATAGCTACTCGTATGAAGAGGCGGGTGAGCAGGCGGCAGAGATGCGCCGCACGTACAACCAGGTGCGCGCGGGCGAGCTGGAGTTGCAGCACATGGCGTCGGTGGCGCCACGCATGCCGTACGACTCGCAGGACCAGGGAATGCTCGTGGACGAGCAGCAGTCTCCCCACCAGTCGCCACACCAGTCGGTATCGCCCCATCACCACCAGTCGGTGTCGCCGCATCTGGGAAATGGCGTCGGTATACAGAGCGGTCTCCAAAGCGTGCGTTGACCTCAGAAATAATGGAGTCTGCTGACGCCGCGCGCAGCCAAACGCGTTTGAGTCGGCCGACTACGCCATGTACGCAAGATGATGTGGTTGTCGATTTGTTATTTCGTTTTTGCTTGTCGTGCACATTGTACTGTTGATCGAACTGTGTAGAACCGCTTGTTGTATCGTACGACGGACCATACCCGGTAGAAATGGAAGGAAAGGAAAATTAATAAATCTTTTGTCTGGTCGGTTTGTATCAGCCGGGGCAGTTTTGCATATGCTCGTCTTCGGTGGGTGTCGATCCAGGTCTTCAGGTCAAATGTCTCGTCTTCAAGCATCTTGGTCTTGAGCAGGAAAGTAGAGACTAGAATGTGTTTGTCAGTACACAGGAGAACCATGATGAAATTCTCAATCACGACGCCAACCTAACGCTGGCGTCGACATAGTACCATATAAAAGGCACCGTACACCTATGTATGTACAGGGGAGATATGTACACAAAGCGGAATGGAAACTAGACGAGACGAGCGAGTGGATGCTATGCGTAAGTGCGTGCAAGAAAGGCGTGCGTTATGCGTGAGATGAGACAGAGAAACCAGAACTAAATGAGAGTAAGTGCGCAATACGCGTAGCGGCAAGGGCGGGGCGTTGGCATGATTAAAAATAAAACGTGAGTGAAATGCGAGGGGAGGCATGAGGTGTACTCCGGATGAGTAAACAAAACGGAAAGCATGAGGTACATGAAGGGACCGTCCGTCAATGCATTGATGCGATGAGAGTCGATGAGTTGGTGCGTGAGATGGAAGATGAGATGCCGAGTGAGATGGCCAGAGATGAGATGATGAGTGAGATGGAAAGCCAGAAAGAAAACTGGGGATGATGCATGCATGTACGATGTAGGGAGCGTCATCTGCGCATTGTGTCGCAGAGGAGAGCATATCGGCAATAAATAATAGACGTGCCCAAGCCGATGCCGTTTTTTTTTGGTCGTGCAGTCGTGATTTAATAAATAAGCGCGTCGTCCCACGTCACTGCGCCTCCTGCTGGTGGGGGTACGCGTGGTCGTATTGCGGTTGCCCGTGGGATGGCATTCTCCCAGCCTGCGGGCCGTGTTCGTGTTGAGCCGGCACCCCCGCACCCGCCTGAAACAACGCACACTTGATGGCATCCAATACGCTCCGCTCCTCGGCGCGAATGAGCCCTGCGCCTGCCTTGTGCGTGTCGAAGAAGCGGATGACGGTATCAAGGGCGGCATGAGCTTCTGCGAGTGCGGGCGGCGCGGTGGAAGGGACTGAAAGGGTGGAACCGTAGGCGGAGTCGTTAGGGCTTTGAGTTTGGTTGTGGTGCTGCTGCCCGACGGGCGTCGACGGCAGGAGCGCACTATCGTACATTGGTTCGTCGGCGCGTGGCGGAACCGGCGCTTCGTAGTACACCGGAGTGACGGGTGCGCCACTATAGGGGCTATGCTCGGGCAGCTGACGCGTTGGAGGGACACTCGGATGCGGTGGCGGGACAGACGGTGGAGGCGCTGGCGGATTTACTGGGTTCCTCAGCCATGAGGGACGGATCATGTCTCCCGAGCCCGTCGCGGCAATGCGCCGCACGCGAGCCTCCTCTGGCTCGTCGATCTCGAGCTCTAGGTCCACATCTGTGTCGTTTTCCTCACCCATATCGCGGCTCTCGTCGCGATGTAGCGGGCTCAGTAGCTTCACACCTTCGCCCGGTGCTTCGTGCAACTCTACCTCGCCTTCGTCTTGCTCCCCATCAGCTGTCAGGCCGACACCCGCGGCGCGTGCAGCGCGTACGTTCTTCTTCCCTTCGCCCGTCCACACGCCGGCGCGTACACCGTGCCGATGCTTAAAGTTCTCAATCCACCCTGAAGACGCCTTAAAGCGGTCCTCCTGGATGCCGAGGGCGCGCGCGATGTCCTTTGCCTTGGTGCGGATCATCGAGTCGGAGAGAACAGTGTTGGTGTCGCGGCACTGGAGGAGCCATTTGACCATGTCTTGTTCAATTTCGGGGAATTTGGAGGGTCTAACGTGTACGTGTTAGGATGGTATCAGGTGGAATAGATAAAGTGCAGAAGCGATCGATAAGGGTGGGGGGACGAGAAGAAACCCGATACGTACCGGTGCTTTGCGATTCGGAAGCGTCTCGTCCTCGGAAACATGAAGCCATTTGGTTTTGTTCTTGAGAATCTTGGAGATGGTGCTGCGCTCGACGCCGTAGATGCGTGCGATGTCCTCCTGGCGAGCGGTAGGGTTTTCCTTGTGGTACAAGCAAATTTGCTTGCGGTCCACGTTGAAGAGACGGTGCTTTTTTTGTTTCGCGCGTGTAGGGGAGGCGAGGGAGTCGGGGGTTGCGGGGAGAGCGAACGGACGCGATGTTCCGCTATTTGCGACGGTGTTGCTACCAGCGACTTCTGGGGCAGAGGAAACAGACGTGAGAGCAGAAGTTGTGCTGAGCGCTGGCGACGCGGAACGGGGATTTGTGATGGAGTTTGCGCGTGAGTGCGACGCGGAATAGAAGCCATACGTCGAATACGGCGACGACGACGACGAAGGGGTGAGAGGGTGATAAGCAGGGAGACGGTTGGACGACCATGTTGAGAGAGAGAGCTTCATGAGGGAAATCCGGAGTCTGGGGACGCGAGATGTACATGGGGGTGTCATAAGGGCGTGAAGCGGGCGCGTGCTCGAGGGCTGCGCGCTGTCTGCGAGTCAGGACGCGACTGGGACCGATGCTGCCGTCGAGGGCATAGTCGTTTACAGGGTATGAGATATTGGGCCAGGGGGATGGGTATGGCGGAGAGTACTCCATGTAGAGCAGTCCTAGTGGTCTGAAGTGTGCTCGGCTGTAGCAGAGCACTAGTCCAGAGTACTGCTTGCTGGCCTTGCGAGTCCGGGTATGCTCTGACTGGCCTGGGAGTCGACTTGCACGTCCCCACGTTGCCGTTTAAAGGGTAGATCCAAATCGCATGGCCGTAAACGGCAACCTTGTTCTCCCTGTGTCCCTTACGTTCTTGTATCTCACTACAGGCACCCGCGTCTTCTTGTACTGTATTCAACTCCCTCTTAACCGCAATCTCCGAAGCCCATCCGTGCCTAGTAACTCATGAACATCATTGCACATCACTGGGCAATACATCACTCGACGTTGACCCCGGCAACTCTCCGCGCTCTAAATAATCTCTCGGCGTATTCACTTTCCGTCATTTATCGTGCGGCATCATCTCCGCCGTTTCTATTTAGCTTTCCGCGTTTCTGCGTTCGAGAACAAAATACGGGCTTATGATACCGGCCACGAGGCGCCGCTCTCTGGGCCGCCATCTAGGTTGTGGTTGTGGTCATTGTCAACTCAAAGCAAAGCTTATCTGCGTCCCACACCGATCTCGTTTTATCACTAGCAACTCCACCACTCTCACGTCCTGTCTGTCTGATCTCTGTCTGGCTGCAATGCTCCCGGGTGGCTGTAACGATGCTACTGGTTTAACCGCTGCCTGGAGCTGCTATAGACAGACTGCACGAACTAGCGCCCGTCCGCCACTGGTGCGCCTCGCGCCTCGAGGCTGGCCTTCAATTTACTCTCCTTCATTCGTCCGCATTTCCCTGCACTGCCCTCCCGTAATAGCAGCTCCAAGTCATGATAAATAACCTTCGTCCACAAACGCCTCTCGCGCCGCATTGCAGCCCAAGTCGCATAATACAAGACCCATACTCTAGCTCCTGACCCGTATGTTCTTTCTTTTCTTACATAACTCGCCCTCGATCCATTCCTGGTTTCTATTCCAGACAGGCAGGCGGGAAAGAAGGAAGAATCGGAGAATACGCAGGCGCGAAACTCACCCTCGATCGCACGATGCGTGGCGGCGCGCGTATGTACAGACAGACCTGTTGCACGATTCCATCGTCTCGATACACTCCATCTTGCCCTTTACACGAGACTTCCCGTTCGTTCATCCGTTGGCTGGGAGCTTTAGATTTACCGTGTGATTCCAGGGAAAAGGCAGTCCGGACCCTGTGCAAGGGAGACTTCGCTTCGTTTGGACAACAATAACAATGACAGAACAAGAACGAGGCTATTTCTGGTACGCATGGTTGGACTTGACACAAGGGCTTTCTGGGCTGCACAGTTACTTTGCCGAGGCTCAGAAATAGGATCAGAATACAGAATGCATCGGGAACTAACTGGCGGACCCCATGTAATCGTTTCTGGAATTCGTATACAGATACATAAACATGAGCCCAAAGCGGCACAAGGACAAGCTCAACTCCAGAGCATGAAAGGTGGAAAAGTGGCGCGGAAAAGAAAAGCGAGATACTTGATTTCTGGGTGGGACCACTCCTAATCGCAGGTGCAGAAACCGGAAGATTCACCCACACCCTGCAATAAATTTGCTTTTTGGCGGCCCGCTACCGCAGTGGATCTCATTCTGGGGAGAATCCCTCAGATTTCAGCTCCTTCGAGTAGTTTAGGGGCTTCGACCGCCGACCCTGCAATACAGTGTGAGAGAGTTGAATCATGATGAGAGACTCAACCGATTCGGAAATGAAGGCGCATGTACGTGTCGTGTCGGGCCTGGAGGGGGGATAACTATAGGTAGACAAACGCCTAAAACTGAAACTGAATACTGAAATTGTCCCTCTGCTGGCAGGTACAAGGGACGCTGGACGAATCCCCAACAACCTTTCTCGAGTTGGGTGGTCGAGGCACATGTCATGAAGGTATTCCGGGACGCGACGCCACCATGGCAGATGGAAGAAAGTGGTATTTCCGCCCGCATTCTATGGTCTACCCACGGCACTACCTCCTGATCCAGAATGAAGCTTTATGACGCGTTCTTGGCAGCTAGTCTGGTTAAATTTCTCCGGCCCGAGTGACTCATATCTAATGTCCGTTCGCCTTTGTCCTGGATTTTCGGAAGGACCACCAGCTCCAACGACGCAGCGCTTAAAGATTGTTTATGACGGCCTTAATGTGCTGACAAGATCCAGACCAGCCTGGTGAGTGAGTGTTCGTGACTACTATTAAATTCCAGTCTACAGTCTGCATTATGCGTTTGTGTTATACGTTATGCATACTCTCCATATGATGGAGAGTTTGAGGGTTACTTATCTACCTTGCTAATCGGCCTTCTTCCGGTTACGGTACGCTTTCATATCTTGTCGGAACAGAATCAGCGGTGGAAATTTAATCAAGACTAGCCCTCGATTTTCGATCAAGACGCGTAACGCGCTGCACCAACTCCGTAAGCGTGAACGCGTCTAGAGATCAGGCGCTTACGATGGTTGCGACGGATACACCCCTGTGGGTTCCTATGCCTCTGTGGGTTCATCTAGAATTTCATTCGGTGGCGCGCTCTCAATGAACAATTTTTCGCGTTTGAACCGCCGATTCACCCATATGACGCGTACATACAGCAGAACTATTACCAACATTCCAAAATCTCATCCTGATGGTTAAATGCCGTTGTAAGCCTCGTTGTGCGGCGTGTTTGACATGGCTGCGAACGAGTATGACCTAACCCCAGACCGGGGTTCCAAATGCGGTAACACCGAGAACCAATGATTGGTGTGAACGGTGGAAGGTTCTTCTGCACGCAGTATCTGCATCCACCCAGCGGCTGCTACATATGCGAGAGCGGATTCGCGCGGTGGCGCTGATTCCATTCTCTGGAATTCGACGTGCCGCATGTTTTGTTCAATTTACGAAGCCATCAGCGCTGGACGCTTCAAATCGCAACGCCACGGGACCGGATACCAGATATGAAACGACATTGCACTGATGCGAGGTGTAAGTATTCACTGGCAGAAGACGCAAAGTGATGATGGGCCGCTGTATCGGACTTGGCGGGCACGTATTGATGTATTCTACCACCTTACACGGCTGTTATCTCGTTATTGAGCTTGGGAGATTTAAATAACGCCGCTTCGCAGGAAAATGAAAACTTTTTTTCTAGAAAGACTTCACCCTATGACCGTCGAAATCAGCGCCAGTGTAGCAGCAATATCAAAATCACTTCGGAATATGTCTGGAGCCGCCGGCGAGATCAGAAGGCAGTCCTCAAGGAAATAAAATGGTGTGTTTTGGCTTTCTATCTTTCACTGCGTTGCAGACAAGCCCTCTTGTCCTCTGAAACCCTCATTTCGTCGCGGAATGGCATCACGTGGGCGCGTATCTCGCCGTGGGAAGAATGACGCCAAGGCTTGTCACCATGATCTCCCTCTAACTCCCAAACTCCAGGAGTCCGTCGGCTTGGATGCCACCTATACCCACCATTGTTGAGCCTGAGCCCGTTTCTGTCCCGCCCCCACTTGCCAAATCCCAGTCTGCCAGCGGGAACAGCAAGAAGTCTTTTCGTTCCAGGGTTGCAGGTTTGGAGACTGGGGCGCACCTCCATAAGCGAGTATTCGTTGGGCCCCTGCCAGAGAAAGCTGTTCCCCTCCCAGATGTCGTACCTGGCAAAGGGAAGAAGAAGAAGCGACGTCTGCGCCTGGGTTCGTCGGACGACGACGACGAGGATGGGCATATTTCCCGAATAATTAGGGAGCATGCGTTTGCGTTTTTCATCCAGGAAGGGGGGAACGAGGAGGACTGGGAGGAAACCCGCGAGCAGAGCGTCAGGTAGGCGTTGTTTAATTTCCCGTAATTTTGTTAATCCATTATTTTGTGCAGAGAGGAGATGCTGCGCCGTTGGCGAGAAACCGAATGGGGCGCGATATGGGGTCGGCGGGAGAAAGAGCCTAAGCAGGCATCAAAGCGGTGGATTGGCGGGAGCTTCGAGGTCGGTGACATCCTCGGCCTCAATATCCTGCAGGAACCCGCGGAGAGCATCCGCGAACGCATGTCCAGCCGTTCCGCGCGTTCGGTCTCGCGCAAGGCAGACGCATCGTCTTCGCCCCAGTACTTGTCCATGGACGAAGGCGCAAGCACTTTCTTTGTCCTGGACCAAGGTACCTCGTTCTCCGCGGCGGAAACCCCCGGCGGCTCGATATTGCGTCCGACTCTCAGTGCAGGGGCCGTGGATGCTGAGGGGCGGAGGGTGCAGTCGGACTTTGCTCTTCGGCCGACACTGGATACCACCCCGCAAGTGAAGAGCGACAGCCATGTTGCGGTGATTGGGAAGGAGCGCGAACGTGTCGTGCACTACGCGCAATCGCCGGTGCGAGATGACAGTGAAGGAAGCCCTGCACCGCCGTCGGAGGTGCTAGAGCGGTCGCCGTCGGAGGTACCGGCCACGAGCGCAGAGGCTATGAGCATACCGGAACCGTCGAAACAACTGCCAGACGGCATCGTTATGAGAGGTTGGTCGTACAGCCGTTAGGCGCGTCAGAGTCTGACCAAAAAACAGATAGGATGCTTGTTCGTGTTGGGTACACGGAGAGCGAATCCATCGGACCAGTCTTCGACGAAGAGACGGGCCGGAAGACGCGAGGGATACGATACCAAGAGTGGGCTGAGTTTGTTGTCCTCTGGCGGAATAAATCTATCCATTTCTATGAGCCCCATGTAACTCACAACGGCCTGGATTGACTGCCCGAACGCTGACCCTTTTTCAGAATGTGCCAGGTACCAAATGGCTGACGGGGTCGAAATATCGGCTGGCGTTCATCGTACCTCTCAAGTCAGCAAAGACGCGACTCTCCCTATACTCATTTGTGGATCTTACGTGGTCTCTAACCTGCACTCCAACGTCCATCCACCACGACTCGAAAGCCCGCGCCATATTCCGTCGTGCCAAGGAAGGTACAAACATATTCATCTGTAAAGTGAAGAGCCGCTCCCGAGCAGCCGATTGGATGTGGACGGTACGCACGCGTTCTTAGTTCATGTTTCTTTTTCTCTCATCGAGTGTTATATGTAGATTTGGTAAAAAATCATCGCTCACGACCCTCTGCCCCGATTAATATTTCGTTGGTTAGGCGCAGGCTCGGCGGGCTATTACCTCCCAGTCTCGAAATACTCCATCCCAACCTGGGCACGCGCGTGAAGATGGAGTTGCCTGGAGTCGAAGCACCCGAAATGTTCACAAGGGAGAATATCATTGCGCTCTGCATGCACTCGCTCCGACGCGTCAAAGACTGGAAGGAGCTCATCGACCTGCAACTTTCCGAAGGCAAGGAATTCCAGCTTACGTGGCGTCTTGGGACACAATTGGATTGGATATGGCTGGACACGGACGTTCTGGGCGAACCGCGTGAGTGCGCAGTGCTCTGCGGCCTCGCTATGCAGCAGGTAAAAGATATTTCTTTACCATTCACCGGTGTTTACCCTAATCTCTTCCATGCAGAGTGTCCCTCCGCCGCATCTGGAACTCCGGCTGGCCCAGCATTCCGTGCACCATTTCGTCCTGAAGAACGAGACGCGTGTGCCGGAGCCGCCATCCATCGAGGGCTACCTCGAGCGCATCCGGCCGAATTCGCAGTCGAAGCACCTGATGTATCTCGTCACGCACGACGGGAACCTCTTCTCTCTCGCGGCCGACAAGGCACATCCGCCCTCGCCGATGGGGATCGGACAGGCGGAGAGCGCAGATGCTCTGCGCCTTGCGGAGGTGCAGCGCGGAACGAGGCAGATTCTCAGCGCGACGGGGGTGAGCGATATGCGGAGCATTTTAAGCGTGCGGCGGGCGTTCCAGCCCGTTGTACCGGCCTCCCACGATATGGCGGAGGTGGGGGACGACCAAAGCTATGTCTCGCGCGCGTCAGTCATCGAGAGGACCGACAGCGATGACGAAGACGAGGGCGGAGAAGAGGGCTTGCGCACGGCTCAGGATAAGACACATTTGAGGATGAAAAGATCGTTTGAGCTCTTACTCAAAAATGGGCACATTATTCGATTTGAGGTGGGTTTCCTTCCGTGTCCCTTGATACTCTTTCCGATCAATGTTGATCAGGCACATTCACGGAAAGTTACTGTGGAGTGGATCGAGCGGTTGCGAGCTTTGATCTCCTATTGGCGGCAGCGACATAGAATCGATGCGAGCGAGGAGATGGATTTAGCGCAGGCGTATCGGCCGCGACTTACCAAGAGACGGCATGTCTTGCGAAACGATAGCGAGATTGCGCCTGAGGCTCCGGTCGACGCGTCGGCGCCGATGCCTCTGCTTAGCAATCTATACAGCTGGTGGGTCCACAGATAGATGTGCAATTTCAGCACTTATTTTTCTTTTTCTTTCAGGTGTGTGCTGGATGGGTGTAAACCGGTTATCCGAGGAGGAAAAGTGCACATGCGGCGAGGTCTACACGGACAGTACAGGTATGTTTTGACGCTCTCCAACACCGTCACCCTACTAATCCCACATCAAATAGGTTTGTGCAACTGTTCCTCCTGCCAGGACATTTGGCGCAGTTTCGCATTATGCCAGGAACGGCATTGCACTTGGCAATGAACCAGAACATCAACCTCGCAGATGCCTATGTGTGCTCGGGTTACTTTGCTGCTCTCACCCTCCCCACCGGCGAGCATATTTCTGACAACGCGCTCCCGCGTCGTTATGCGGACGGGTTGGAATGCGATGATCCTGACGAAGACACGCTATTTATGCTGTGGTATCACCCCAATCGAACCGCGGTCAACGTTGCGCTGGAGGTGCCGGAGGTTGACGATGCCATGAAGCAGCAGACGAAACAGACGGATAAGACCATGAGCACCCGCATCCCGTCGTTGTCGTCGAAGCGCAAAGTCGCGGTTTTCCGATGTCGCAACAAGTTGGAGCGCGACGCGTGGTGTTGGGCGCTAAACTGTGAGATTGAGAAGATTGTGAGGGTTCAGAAGGATAGGGAGGAAAGGCTGAGAAATACGGGGGGTTCTTTGCGTTAGGTATACAACGGACTTCGGAACGGACTTACATAGCATATCCATCCATTTTTTACGGGTATTTAATTCCTTCTATTTCATGCAGCTTTAAATTCTTCCGTGTCTGCGCATGCCGGCCCGCGCGTGCCGAAGCGGAGAGTTTGCACGTGCTCTGATTTTATTTTCTGCTCTTTGGATCTTTTGTCATTTCCAAATTTCATGCCGCGTCGACCGAGTAAGAAAGCCGCCGGTAAACCACATCCTGTGAATCGCAGCGACTCCAAAATCAAAAAATGGAACAAGGCTTCGGACATTCCTATGGACGAAGAGGATGAATGTGAACCAGCTTTGTTTTTTGTTATTACCTGCTAAATTTGTTTCTAGTTCATGCCTCGCGTGATAAAATTCTTCTGGAGGGAGACGGGCCTGGCGGTGATGACGACGGAGATGACGATGAGGTTTTCGGGCTGGATTTGAGCGACCAGGAGGAGTTGTCGGACGATGAAAACGACGAAGACATTCAAGATGAAGACCTTCCCGCCGCAAACTTGAAGTCAAAGTCCTCCAAATCCAAATCTAAAAAAGCGAAAGCCAAGGCTAAAACGAAAGGCTCATCCTCTGAGGAGGAGTCGGACGAGGACGAAACATGGGGCCGCGGCAGGTCTGCGTACTATTCCTCCAACGCGGCCCAGCTGGACTCTGACGATGAAGAAGGCAACGAGCTGGAAGAACAAGAGGCTAAGCGTTTGCAGACAAAGTCTCGCGATGCCATGGGCGATGGCGACTTTGGGCTGGACGACGCGGTCGAGGGTATTCCAATGTATTTATTTTTCATCCTTCAACCCTTTCCGGCGTCTGATATGCAGCAGAGATGCACCCGAGGACTCTGCTCCCATGGAGGATCCTATTCCCCAAGATCCCAAGTCGCTCATTCGTCACCTCGAAAAGACGAGTCCTGAAACTCTTGCATTGGCGCGTGATTGGGAAGACACCGCGGAGAGCCTCATAAAGACGCGCGCAAAAATTGCAATGTCAGCACGCGAGCCGCCTTTTCTCTTTTCGCGTTTCTGAATGTCTTTAGATTGCAAGCAAATGATCCTGATTCGCTCAGTCTGGGGATGATCCATCTTCACTATCGTAAGTCACTTCATTCATTACTTACTGCGACAAAAAATTGATGTTGTTCAGAGGCACTACTTTCGTACGCAACTGCGCTGGCATTTTATCTGCATTTACGGTCCAGCGAAAAATATGCGCGACGACCGGAATTACTGCGAACCCATCCTGTTTTGGCGCGGGTTCTGACTCTGAAACAGTCGCTTATCACACTCGAGGACCTCGACTTCGCAGCCTCCGATTCTGATGCTGGTTTCATCGATGACGGTTCAGACGTCGACGAGATGATGGACGCGAAGAACCTATGGAAGCTGAGCCGTATGGAAGGTCTCGATGAAGATGAGTTGGACGACCTGCTCCAAGACGCAGACATGCCCCAGCAAGAAGCGGACGAACTAGAGCGAGAAATGGAAGTGGAAATACGCCCCAAAAAAGAAGCGAAAAACATCCCAGACATCTCCTGCCGTTCCTGTCTTCGATCTCGTCGAACCCGAGTTCACGTCGTCGACCTCATCCCAGCACCGTCATGACTCTAGTACAGACGCATACGGTGAAGCCACTGCGCTGCAACATGCTGACGCCGCCGACAAAAGTGCGCGCAGAAAATCGCTCCGGTTCCACACGTCCAGAATCGAGAATGCAAGTGCAAGGCGACAGGGTGCTCGCAACAACGCAGTGGGAGGTGACGATGACATTCCGTATCGCGATACTCGCAAGCAGACGCCCAAAGTATCCGCGAGCAGCAGAGGGCAGGGAGGCGAGGACCTGGACGACTCCGAGCCGCAACCCAAAGTTCCAGAGCCGGATGCGGAGGACGCGGATGGATACTACGACCTTGTTAATCGCAAGGCGAAACTCAAGAAAGCCTCTAAAAAGGCAGAATACGAGGCTGCACAAGAAGCTGCGCGGTATATTATTTTCTTCCCCTTCATTAACGGCCCTTGCTCATGCATCATAGTCCGGATTACGAGCAAGGCGGTGCCGACGGACCACGCTCCCTCACCCGCGCAATTCTCACAAACAAAGGGCTTACCCCTCGCCGGCCGAAGACTGTTCGCAATCCTCGTGTAAAGAAACGCGAGAAGTTCAGGAAGGCCAACATGAAAGTATCGTCGCAGAGAGCGGTTTACAAAGGTGGCCTTGCGGCGACTGGGAGATACGAGGGCGAGAAATCTGGTATATCTAAGGTTGTCAAGAGTATTCCTTTAGGTTAGAGTGTTTTCGCGTCATCTTTTGTATCGTGAACCAAGGGATCTTCCATTCAAAATCCTTCGCGTAAGAAAATTCAAGGCTTAGGAGCTCGACCTACTCTTCAGTCTCCCTCTAATGTTGCCCTCATGAGTCAGTGCGCTTTAGTCGATTTGGTTTTTTTTTTCGATGTACTGGGTCCCGTGACGACAAAACGCGAAAAAGAAATCGAAAAAGGAAGGAGAGAGCGAGAACTCAAGAACACATTTTAGAACTCCATACTTCACATGGACTGCATGCCAAGTTGTAATTCCAACAATTTGAATTGCATTGTGATCGAACAGAGTACAAAAACAGGTGAAAATAAGAACCAGGAAACCGTGCTATGCATAGAATGCGACACTTGCGATGTGTGCAGCCGAGTGAGTCACGAGAGCTGTGGACAGCTTGTTTCATGTTCGCGCACACATCTGTACAGCGTGTAATGCGCGCTGAATCGGAATCCAGCTTGTTCCACATTTGTGTGCACCTGGTTGGACGCAAACGGGATCACGTAGGATGACACGCCTGTAGCCTGCCGTTCCGTGTGGTGTCGGGCTGTTGGCTGATAGAATAGTGGTTTTCAGTCCGAGATGATGTGCGTTCAGCGTTCCAAAGGTGCTGAGAATTGGAAATGATATTCCAGACGTAAGATGAGACCTAATAGATGCATGAAAAAATAAGGTTGATGGATGGAAGCCAATATACGCGCCAGGACAGTGTCTCGGAGCCCACACGACAGCATATTATCCTACTCCAGCGCTGTGTTGCGTGAATAGAGAAGACATCGACCAAGACTGCAGTACCATTTCCCAGCTTCACACAGATAGATGGAACCTGAGAAAGGTATGATTGCCTGTGCATCCTCAAGGTTGAACATTGGTCACCCGAACAGTAATCCGTCCAAAGGATGCGCGAGCTTTTGCGAATGATTTGGTAGACTTGTGAGTGGTTTCCACAGCAGTTAAGGATCAAACCGAGTACTAAGGGCTAACACAAGTGTCCTAGAAGAGCGAATCTAGAGTTTTGGTGGGGCTGAGTGTGGTAAACGAGCCAAGCGTCGTCGATGTCGTGGTGAATGGCAGATAACTGTGGCGTGGGAATGTTATCTGCCATGCCGTGTTATCTGACATCTGTGCGTATGCTGAGGACTATCAAGCTCACTTTGAAATTTTAAAGATATAGAACGTCTCTAAATTCCCTCGTGTGTCCTACCTATTATTTTTCCGATTTTAGACGACATAGGTATGAAGTTTCAGGCAGCTGTGGCAGATAACCGTACAGCCACTGGCAGATAACACCCAGCTGATCGGAACATGCACCGTCGATTTCGTCCAAACGGGGTTAGGCAAGCATGTGCCAACAATTACGCAAGAAAGGTGGTCCGTGCGCGCCAGCGAGGTATAAAAGGAAGACGTCGACGATGTGATTCTTTACCACTCTGGCCTTTTGGCTTAGATCAAGTGTAGTATCTGTTCTTAATAGTTTAACCACTATTATGCCTGCACCGCAGGCATTTCTGGTTATCTAATTTTTGCCGCCCTTGTCCGTCTGCTCTGCTTGCACCAGACGGACGCGATGACCTTGCTGCTGCACTACTGGCTTGTGTCGTCAGGGGATTCCACTTTCCTTTTGCTGCGTTTGTGATTGCCTCGTTTGAGGTTTATTTCCGACGCAGCAAATGGAAGGTGTTTGATTTTTTGAACTTTCTACTCTCTAACCCTAACCTTAGTTCTCACCATATTCGGTACGAGTATTCAGTCCTTTCCAAAATTATTGACACTTGGGCGGACGAGTGCTGCGTTGAAATGCGTGCCTGGAAATGTAAGTTCAAGGTACGATCTAACCTCTCGGTAGTCGGTTCGCGGCATATTGGGTTGAAATGTATCGCTTTAACCGGCTTGCACTGGAAACCTCATCAACTGTCCTGCTCCTATGCTTTCTGTGAGCTCTGCGGTCTTTCAAAGCGGTTTCAATTTAAAACGTAAATATCCCAGCTGTTATTGCATTATCTTCTAAGTGCATGTGATAGAAATGTCCAATCTTGAGGAGCTAAACACTACAATTTTGCGGTAAACTGCGTCTCTGTAACTCCTTTGCCCATGGCCGCTGTCGACGACACTCCGCCCGTAACGGTCTTGATGAGATTATCCGCGTAGTCTGCCCCGCTCCACTACACAACTCGTCAACACCTGCATTAAATTGATTCAATGAACCAAAACGGACCTTTTGATGCGTGAGCACGTCCGTGCCCAGCTCGCGCTCCTTACGCTGCACCAGCTCGACATACGCCTTCATCCCCGTCTTGGCGTACTCCTTCGCGAAGAGGTCGGAGATGTACGCGTTCGAATGTAGACCGCCGAGCTGAAAAACGCGCGATGAGCCGGGGCCACTGCAAAAGATCCACAGCACATACCGTAATAAACTGCCACACAAACCCGAGCTTCCCCAGCTGCCACACGTAAGCCTGCATCTCCTTCTCGCCCAGCCCCGCCGCGTCCCAGTTGAACGACGGGCTCAAGTTATACGCCAGCCAGTGGCCAGGATGTGCTGCGTGCACGCCAGCCGCAAACTCCTGCGCCTGTTTCAGAATCGGGCTCTTCGTCTCCATCCACAACAAATCCGCGTAGGGCGCAAACGCCACCGCGCGCGCAATCGCGCACTGCGTGCCGCCCTGGTAGCGGTAGTATCCCTCGCGTGTCCGCGGGCTGTCCCAGTCCCAGTGTGGCACGGTCCTGAGCCCAAACTCCTTCTGCGCGATGGCGACGGCCTGGGGATAGGACACATGGGCGATACGGGCAAGGAATTTATCGACTTGAGCGGGAGATACGCCTTGCTTCTTCAGCGCGTTGGCGAGCGTCGTGGAGAAGAGTTGCAAATTTGCGGCAGTGGTCCAATCGTCTTCAATCGCCTGCAGTTGAGGTCCCAGCTTTCCTGCTCTTTCAGCTTCGACCATTACAGTATTCAGAGGAGGAAGAGAGGGATTCGTGCATCCCAGGATGAATGGGTGGTCGCGTTCGTCAATGTTGGACGTGATGAGAGTCGCAGCCTCAGAGTCGGTCCGTGCAATGGCAAGGTTCTCGACGCCCATGATGTCAAACTGCAGTCGGATGGCGACAAGACGGTTAATGTGCTCCGAGATGGGGACGAGAACCTTGCCAGCCATGTGGCCGCACTTTTTCGTGCCGGGAGCCTGATCTTCGATGTGGATACCAGCTGCGCCTTTCTCGACGAACATTTTTGCCAGCTTCATGATCGCGGTCAAACCACCGTGGCCAGTATCCGCGTCGGCGACTATTGGGCGGAGGTAATCAACGTAGGGAGTCCTTGCGAGCTCTGCATCCGACAGGTTGGAGCGGGCTTCGCGTTGCTTGCGATCATGGAAGAGTTGAGCCATAAACAAGTGCTCGACCTTGTTCGGCACGGTATTCGAAGGGTAGTCTAGGGAGGCGCGAATAAACGTGAAAGAAAACATAGAGGGCGTGTCTTACCGGCAAGATCCGGACCTGGCTCGTTAGTGCTCGAGGCAGTGCTGGAAGACTGCCAACCAGAAACGTAGACTGTCTCGAGATATTTGGCCATTTGAGTAACCTGGACTGGATCCAGACTGCACAAATAGACGCTCAGATCTAGAATTACGTCCGGCGAGACGGAACTCACGCTCCGTATGTGTGCGATGGAGTTCCGCGTTTGGCGTGCTCGCCCAACGATGCCCAAAGCTTCTTGGCCTGGACGTCCGACGGGTACTGAATCGGGAGGGTACCGCGCTTTGCTACGACTTCAGCAGCGGTGTAGGGGCGTTTGACGCGGGCAAAGCGAGGATTCTGGGGCGGGAAAGTCAATGGTCGCGTGTTTAACAGTGATATAACGCTCGCCTTCCACCATTTCTCTACTTGAGCAACTTCTTGGGCGAAAGCGGCGCGTTCTTGGGACATGGTGGTGGTTGGAGGAAGAGGGAGAGATTTAATTGCTCTGTATTCAGGGGCCTGTGACTTTCACGAGATTCTTATACGGCGTCGATCGCGGAAGCAAGCATGTGATTTTCGGCCCAATTAACTTTTCGGGTTTTCGGTCAGATACGCGATACAAGAGCGGCCAAAAACACATCCTTTTATACGAAACGGAAGCCCTCCCGCTCCTGCAGCGGAATCCCGTCAAGCCCCGCAACAACGCAGGCGTAAGTACACAAACGGCGGTCTTAGTCCCAGGATGCCTGACGTCACTCTCCGCTTTGGTTCCGTCAATAATCATGCTTCCGGCAGTTCAGCGTCGATTGCCGTCGTAAACGAGTCCTGCCAAGCCGTAGCGGACAGTGAACGCAAGCAAGCTTCCAGCGACCTTAATCACTCCACCTCAGTAACAAAAAAAGGGTGAAAAACATGGACCTACCTGCGAACACATCAACACCTGCACGAGTCTCTTCTCGTTCATTGGACCGAGTCGCAGCAAAAACCAGTTGAGGATCGTCAAGTTGTTCGCCTCCAAGATGGTTCCATTCGTCGGATGCCTCGTGAGTTCTGTGAGCCCCAACGTAGACATTGTTCCCAAAACGAAGGTCGTCAGCTGTGATGGCGGCTTTAAGAACAGTGTCTTGGACGGGTGAAGGAGATTTGTGTTGTGGTCGAATCTGCAAAAGCGGAGTTAAGAAACTGGATGGACGGGCGCCAAGCGCTTCGTACCTCGGAACACGATGTCGCGGACAGGGCACAAGGCCAAAAAGCTGGGGACACGAGAGCAAAAAGTTGAAAATTTGGGGGATAAAAAAGAGTAATAGTGTCTTGGAGAAGTGCGCCTGAATGCCGACAACTGCAAACGCCATACCCGTAACGTAGCAGAGGGTATCGCCGGGGAATGCCCTCGCAGGATACCTGCCGCACTTTGTTAGCGAGCTGTTATGATTCGCTGGCACGACTCACCAATTGTGATACATGAAGCCAATACACACCGCCACCAATGGTAGCATGAAGTACAGGCTAAACAGGTGTCGTTCGACTAGCTCCCGGCTTCCATATGCCATCCCTGCGCTGTAAACCCCGCCAACCTCCACATCGGCTCTATATCCCAAGAGATGCAAAGGTATCCGGAAGTCGAGCGGCCAAGGAAGGTAGAGAAGATCGTTCAGGATGACCGAAAGAGCTATAATGAGCGCCTGGCTGACTTCTGCACCGTTGATGCCAGCAAGGATATTGAAACTGTTCGTAGCGAATGTGCTCAGAAGGGACATGTAGACGTAGTATAAAGGTCCTGAGCAGCGCTTTCAATCTCTGCTGCATAAATTCATCGGGGCGCGCACCTAGATTGACGAGATTCCCGAAAATAAATCGCAGAGGGATGGGTACGACCACGTCGGTATTTCCTCTTTCAGCATAGTACACCATGAGAAGGGGAATCGACGCGATGATTGGGATAGGTATTTTATGCCGCCACCGGATATCGAAAACGTCATCAAGAAAGCCAAGCATGGTCGCAATTAGCAGAGATAGTAGTGAAGAGAGATATACAGAGAGCTTGGTTGACTTCAGCACGCATAGCAGCCAGAAATAAGCAATATAGGCACCTGGTAATGAGGAAATTCAATGACAGAGATACCCTCGGGTTTCTTCTTCGCGTTGGCAAAAGTGGCTATGGAATCGGAGAACGCGAAAGGTATGAAGAGGATCAACAGCAGGATGTAGACCGCTGCAGCGACAAGTCCCTGACTCTCCGGGCTTGCAAAAAAATCAACATAATGAGGAGATTCAATACAAATGGAAAAGGCTTACACTGGTGTCTTGTCAGTCTTGAGCAGGTCTATTCCCTTCAAGTTCGCCTTGATAAATGCCGGGCCGACGGCAGGAATAATATACAAGGTTGCCAGTAAAGCGAAAACAGAAAAGCCAAAGGATGTATAGAGAGCGGGAAGCGGTGGAATCGGGTCGAGGAATGGCCGCACGATGAACCATGCGCCAACAGGGACGAGGCCAAATAGCAGGACGGGTGGTAACGGTCGGGGTCGCATTTTCGAGTAGATTAGAACAAGAGTACCATGAAGCCTTTATGGGGAGCGACAAGATAGAGATAGGGAGAGGTCTACGGAGGCACAAAAGATTCCCAGAGAGATTCCCAGTGATTGGAATCTGCCACTGGGCGCAAGAGGATAGGTCTACGTGGAGGACACGCGCGTGAAGGGAACAGCAAATTGTCGGCGATCAAACTCAGACGCGTTGAATTGCCGGCAGAATGACTCCCAATTACAACCCGTTATGCATCGTCAAAAACTCTGAAGGCAAAGGGCGCGGTGTCTTTGGTTTGATGCGCCTTTTGGACAATATTCCTGCCTCTGACTCTGAAATTTGAGCCGCGCACGCGATCGCGAAGCAAACTACGGTAGAAAGCAGCCCAGTTCTCCTCTTCGGTAAAGAGGAATACGAGCAACACGGAAGGTTTGAATACGCCTGATTTTTACTCTCCGTGGAATATTTCTTGCGGCCTCAGATTCACGATTGTCGATCACTACGCATTCAACTGGAAAAATGGAAGTAAGGCGCTGGCATTGGGCCTCGGTACTGCTACCACATATCTCTGGTTCTCCAGTCGCCTGAGACGTTTTGTTTTGAGGTTCCCTGTTCAACCACTCAGAATTTCCAAACCTCTCCTACGCCATTGACCCATCGAATGACTTGATCCACTATACCGCAACACGGGATATCGAGCCGGATGAAGAACTCTGTATCTACTACGGCAGCAAACTCTGGTTCGATCCAGTAGAATCCGTCGGAACGTCGGATCCCCAAGAAAACGAGGACGGGTGGGGTGGGCTCTCTTCTGTCAATCTCAACAGCACAGAAAATGGACTTCCTTCTTTTTTCCATGGCTCTGTCGACGCTGTAGTCCCCGAAGAGGATCTTCCCTTTGAGCGGTTCAAGCCTCTGCCAGACGAAGAAACCGCTGGCACCATTCGAACCTGTAAGTTATTAGCTGCCGATGTCGAAATGTATTCAAAACCGATGTATTGTCCTAGTACAAGCTTGGGCAGTCGACGTGCCGGACCCGCGCAGCATCGGACCTATGCTCAAGTATGTTCCTGATTTATCTTTTTTTTTTCTTTCGACATTTACTGAGCGCGCGGCTAGGTGGCTACGACGCAGCGAACTTGACGCGACCGAACTTGGGCATCTCAAGCGCGTCCGAAAGCACGGTGACAAGAGTACCTTCCTCCTCAGCGTGTCCTCGGAACCGCCAAGCCTGCCCGAGGACATCTCCTTACCCAGTCCATTTCTCGTCACCGTTCCTTCATCAGTGGCCCTCACTCTAACGTCGCTGAGCCTAAAATCTGCGCTCTGGCCAACGATCTACGCGCCGCGCCGCAAAGGCGAGGTTCAAGAGTGGTCTAGAGGCAAAGCGCGGTGGGCATGGGAAGCTATGAACACGGCGGTGCAGGAAGCGCTTCGGCGACAGGAGGAAGGCGAGGGTAGATCTTTTTATCGCACCGCGTGCGTTTCTGAGCTTCGCGTCTCATTCTGCAGCTTCCCGTCGCCGCGTACGTCCCTGTTCCGTACGAAACATCGGACAGCAATGACGCTCCTCCGGCATTCATGGCCCACGATACGCGGCGCATGGCCGCCCACCCCTCCGCCACGCCGTGATGAATGTCATACGCCAAGTCGCGGACCATCGCGCGCTCAGAGGCGACACAGAACCTGAATCTGTCATCGAACCCGGAGTACCGCTGGACAGGGACGAGGAAGGAGAAGCAAACGGCGATTCTCCACGTAACGGTACCAACTACCTTCTCACATCGCAAACTCTCTTCACGACGCACGAGCCGTGCATCATGTGCAGCATGGCATTGCTGCATTCTCGCGTCAAAGAGATAGTGTATTTGGTGCCGATGCCAAAGACCGGCGGGTGCGGCGGGCTAACGTGCGTCCCAGCGCTTCCGGGAGTGAATCATAGATTCGGCATTTGTCGGTGGAAGGAAGGAATGATAGAGGAGGCTGGGCTGCATCTGGAGGCGTCAGTTGACGCTTAATTAGCTCAGGACTCTATTCAGTGTATTGTGCTTTTTTCAGCGGCGGAAAATGCGTGGCGCCAAAAATTAGGCGCAATGGAATTACCCTGAGTGAGACTGGATGCATGTTCCAGGAAAGGGTGCGTTGAGACTATAGAGCGGTTCTCGCGCGGGAACAAGAACTCCATGGTGTTTATTATTGGATTTTATGTTCGGGATTATCCATGGCAGAACTAGAATCTAGACTGAAGAAGTTCAAAACCACACCAAAATACAAACGGCATGGCTCACACTTCTGATTCACCAAAGTTCCCTCCGTTTCGCCTTGATAAGCATTAATGTCGTCTTTTTCTCACTCCATTTTGCCCGGGCTGTCTCCGCGACCAACTCTTGTTCCTTCCGTTTTGCCCGTCGTTGGCTTTTCTTCAGCGCGGCAATGGCCTGCACAAAACCCCGGGTGACGTTGAACTTGCTCGCCAACACACTACATGTATAGCGGTCTGGATCCAACGCGCGTAGTCTTTTGATTTCTAATATTGTCTGCGCGGAGGCGCGCGGGAGCGCTGGCCGCGCGTGTTTTGCCCGCGAAGGCGGGGGGAGCGGTATATCCTCTTTTGGGAGACCGGGGACGAAGTAAAGGAGATACAGGGTTCGTTGTGAGGGAGTATGGAGAGGGTGCTGTTGGCGGTGGACGGTGGATAAAAGTCAAATCCTCGTCGGGAAGAGATGTTACAACTGCTTGTGGATTATTGAGCAGGGGATCCGGTGCGCGATACGCGGGCCGCTCTGCTGTCCCTGGCTTTGGACGGGGCCATTTGTTCAGTTTTGTGGCGTACGTTCGCGTGAAAGCGGACGCGATTGAAGGACATGTACGAAGCATTTGAGAAAGAAATGATTGTATTTGTTCGTGTTACAAATTGAATGACATCGACCTCTCGTCTTTACGGCAGCTGGTACGCCTCCCGCGATTCAATTCTCTCAAACCACGCCTTCACCCCGGGGAACTCATCGTGTTACAATTGAATGACATCGACCTCTCTTTCTTACGGCACCTGGTAACCTGCCTACCTTCCCCACGCACCGGTAACCCCTGACGCCTCCCGCGACTCGATCCTCTCAAACCACGCCTTCACCCCGGGGAACTCCTCCAATGACTCTATGCCGACGAACTTATGCGCTCCCACCCTGTGCATCGTTAGTTCAGCATCAGCTCAAGGAAGGACTCGTACCATGTATAAGCGTTGATGTCCGCGATGCTGTATTTCCCTCCAACGAGGTACTGGTGGTCTTTCAAGCGTAGCTCGAGTACACCCAAGAGGCGCTTCGACTCGTCGACGTATCGCTTTTGCGCGTAAGGGATGGGCTCGGGTGCCGCGTTTTTGAAATGCCCCGCTTGGCCCATCATAGGTCCCCTGTTGTATCGTCTGCTGCCTGCGCGAAATAAATAATGGATCCGACTCACAATCCGGCGTTGGCCCAGAACATCCACTGCACCACCTCGCTGGCGTCCTTCGACTGAGGGTCGAATCCAAATCGACCTTCCTTGTCGTAGTATTGCTGGAGGTACTGCAGAATCGCGCCCGTCTCGAACACTGCGAAATTGTCTCGCGCACGGTCGACAATGACTGGAATTCTTCCATTGGGATTCATCCTTGAAGAACAAGTTAGTTCTCATTTATTGTGCCAAGAGGGACGAGTTCAACTTTAAAAACCAGTCCTCCTTCTGCTCGTTCTGGGAGAAGTTGATCTTTTTGAACCTTTTGTTCCAATGTCACTACATTGTCCTCTTGCGAAATAATACCACGCTCACTCGTACTCGAGCCCGTAGGCGGCCTTGAGCTCCTCGAGGAAGACAGACACTTTGCGGCCGTTGGGAGTTCCAACGGTGTAAAGCATGATAGGTTTAGACGCCATTGTTGCGTATTGATGTCGAATAGTCGAGTGTTGAGATTGAATAGAAGTAGGATTGAGGGAATGAGCTATAGACGCCAATCGACGCGTCGCTTTTAAAAGAGCCATCGTGGAAGTTGTCCTGTCAGCAGGTCGGGATCTTCGGTATCGCATTTATAAGCGTTGTCACCACATCCCATAGCGAGTCTTTGTCACGTTGGGATATTGCTCATACAGTCATATTTTCTGCAGATCAGCTTTACGCAACTCAATTATTAGCGCGGTATGTATTCAATCCTTCGTGGGATCTCCACAAACCCGACGTCAACTGTACTGACTGATTCAGCCTGGAATGGCCACATCAGGACGGGAGTATTGTCAGCTGAAGACATGCCATAGAGGGAAGAAGGGATACAACGAGTGTGGCGCGCGGGATGCCGCAGCGGTGCTTACAATCTGCTATTGTACACCAGTGTGACCAGGGATAGAGATGAAGGAACGTCACTAAATGCCCGAAGAGAAATAGGAAAGCGTATGTACACGGACCGAAAAGAAGGAATCGGAATCAAACTCCACGAGCGTAGACGAGTATCAAGTGTCCTTCGAAATCCAAAGGAACCACAAATCCAGACTAGTTATTTGTGGCGACAGGAATGGGGTGGGGCGGGGGTCCAGATAGGAGCAGTACACAAGATGGGTGATGGACATACGAGCAAGAATGGAAAAGATATGATGGGCTAGAGAACTAAGTCATCGAGCTATCATCAGGCGCGTCGGGGGAAGACATAACGATGGAATTTCTGCGGCTGTCAACCTGAGGACTGCGCTCGCGTTCGGCTGACGCGTGCGTATGTGAGGATTGCCGGGGAAGCGCAGGACGTTCCGGGTGACCGGTTGGATGATTGTTCATAATCTTCGCGTGGTGCGACGACGGCGAAGAGTGAGGGGGCAGGGTCTCGCGATCGCGGAATCCCTGCGGCGGCGAGTGGTGTACATTATGCAACGAACTCCGCTGCGACGATGCCTCGAACGTCTGCCGAGGAGGATCTAGCCGGGTGGCCGACAGAGAAAGACGCCGCGCGTCAAATGGCGCGGGGGAGCCATGCTCAGACTCGAGTGTGCTCTGCGTGTCCCGGTCCTTGTCCTGCGACCAACCGGGCGAGGGCCGTCGATTGGGCTCTCCGCCCCTGGGGCGATCAGATTGGGGCCGTGGGGGGAAGGTGTACGATTCCGAAGCCAGAAGGTTGCCATTGCGAAGTGGCTGTTTGCCTTTGGCTTTTAGACTCCCGGAGTCGACGCTGGGGCGCCGACCGTTCGCGAGACGGAGCGCGTCCTCGAGCTCATCCACTCTCCGGTATAGACCGGTGATTTCCGCCCTCATGGGCGCCAATTTCCGCTCGACCATGGCCTCCACCGTCTCGTTCAGCTTCTCTTGTTGCTGCGTCAAATTTTGAATGAGCGTATTGGACCTCTGGAGCTGTTCTCCGAGCCAGTTCTTCAGCTGCTTTGAGTCGTTCAGAGCATCGTAGAAGACTTCGAAGGGAGCCAAAAATGCCGACTTGTCCCCGGAATAGCCGGGATGGTGAAGTGACATGGGCGTCGGGGGAACGAGAGTCGAAGCGATAGCAACTGAGGCAGCGGGGGGTGAACGCGCACCGGCAGCGCCAGAAGCAGCCTGGGCCAAGGACGGAACGGCGGCCGCACTGTTATTACGCTGCATGGAAAGCCGCGTCGGGGTGGGAGGGACGTGTCCTGCCACCCGTCGCGCCGTGTCGCCTCCACCCATGACGGAGGGAAGCCTGGGCAGAGTCATTGGAAACCGACCAGAGTAGAAAGATCCTTGGCCTCCTGCTTGCGGAATCGGTGGGGCGCTCTGAATTGCAGGCTGGAACTGTTCCTGCGTGTGCGCCTCCCTGGGACTAATGATGATATCCGCTGGCTTTCTTTTCCCCCCTAGCTGTTCGGCCCGACGTCGCGCAAAGCTGATCGGAGGAGGCGGTAATGAATTTTGCCCAGCAACGGGCTGAACCTGAACCGCCAGGGGCGGAGGGCTAGGGGGTCGTTGTCCCTGAGCCCCATTCGCGGCCCTACGGGCGTTGCTACCCGCGTTAGGACTTCGCCGTTGCCGCCCACCCGTTGCGGGCTTGGCAGGAGCCACGCGTTCCTCCGTGAGGAGTACAGAGGGAGGGGGGGGCGGGAATACTGGGGGAGCCGACGACACTCCCTCTGCGCTGCTCAATCAAGGCCTTCTGTTTCTGCTTAACGGTGATCATCGACCGTACCTGCTCTATCGCAGAAGGATTGTCGAGATTGAAGCCGACCGAAACCACCGGGCTGAGTTGGTCGGCTTGAGACCTGACGTCGGTATTGAGCGCGAGCGGACCGGTCCCGCTTACGGTTACCCGACGCTTTTTAGCGGCAGAAGGCTGGATGCTGGACGGTGGCGGCGCGCCCGACTGATCCAGTATCTGCGGCAAAGGGCTGTCGTCGACCATGTCCTGCTCCTGCTCCTCTTTAATCCGGATAAGACGAGGGGAATCACGTCTGTCGACAGGTGAGATGTGCATATGCAACAACCGAACAAGACGCACTCTGAATCGGAGGCCTCGTCATCTCGCGCAGTGGACGCGATTTCGGTACGAGACCGTTTTCTGCCCGCCATTCTGTCCTCCTCACTGTTGTGTCGAGAACGGGGTACATGCTGGGGTGATTTAGCGCGTCTAGAAAGCGAAGGAGGCGAACGGGACTGGATGGGAGGTAGGGAATTGCTTCCTGAAGATATGCTGCCAAGAGGGGGCTCGTTGCTGAAAGTCTGTGCAAAGGAGGGAAGGGAGTGTGTGGTGGTCATGGTAGAAGACAAGCCGCGGCAGGAAAGCCCAACGGAGGGATGAGTCTTGCAAATTGAATGGAAGTTCTACTCAGAAGAGCTCGATCATTGCAACTTGAATTTCGCCTGCAAAGTCGAGATACACTCCGTATGTCGTTCTGAAACGTGCAACCCTTCACATCACGACCAGCTCGGGATTTCGGCCAATCCAACGGCCATGCGCACTATCACAGGAATACTCCCACATAACTCAGATACTCTAATATTCTAACAACCGCTAAGGCAATGGACTGTTGTGAGCACTAGCACTGACGCCTCCATCAAGCTCATAAACCCAAGGGCCAAGTCAACTTGAAGTCGAACGATACCCAATACCCTCAAAATAAAAAAAACCAAGCAAGACCCACTGGAGATGCAGAGTCTACATCTGTCTATCACTGCGCCCCATCGGTGCTATCATCGTTGGATGGATGCTATACATACAATCAAGATTGAATACAAACGTACACTACGTCCATTACTCGACGCGTTTCTTTTTCTTCCGCACCGTCAGTACTGTTACGTGTGGGGCTGGTTCTGTGGGCACACTGGTCTTCTCTGTCCCGGCCTCCGTCTTGGGAGGCAGCGGAGGGTTACTCACACATTTGGACCCATAAATGTGCGAGTGATACGTCTCGAGCGACGTGACGGGCTCCGGGAATGGATTAGGCGACACATCCGGGATGTATGCTTTTCCACGGCGGGGCGTGGACGGTGCTGCCAATAGGGTACGCGAACCGTCTGGTTCTGGTGTTCGACGGTCAGAGTCCCGGGTATTCGCTGTGGTCCGAGGTGGTGTGGGAATGGGCGCAAGTCCTTCGCAGAGGCCCCTTATGGCACCTTCTAATGTCTCCGTGGCCTTGATAGACCGCTCGACAGTAGAAAATTCCAAACCAGTCATGAGGGAGCTTAGAACTCGTTTAATCAACTGACAAGAGACTTGCCCAGGCGAAGGTGCGAGAGGTGATGTACCGGATAGAGATCGAGAAGATGACGGGCAAGAGATGCCAACAACAAAAAACCCAGTGACGGCGCCAGCCACACACTCCTGGCGGAACGACATCCGTTCCCAGAATTCATCGGCAGACACCTTCCCGAGCTCGCCCAAAATACGCTCTTCTTTCCCACCCGCTTGGTCCTTCTCCGCAGCCGCTTCCTGAGTAACGTCGGCGGCGTTGCTATGTTGGACGGTGATGCGCGGGCGTTTTTTGGGGGGTGACCTAATCCCCTCGGTGTCGATGCATCCTATTTCGTCCATGAAGCGCGATTTGGGGTCGTCGTCGAACGTGGGGATAAAATGTCCCAAATTTTGTTGTTTCCGTTGTGGATCCGGTGTGGGCGCGGGGCATGGAAGCGGGATATCCTTCTGAGAGTATGGGTGACCATATATCCACAGAGATTTTGGGTTGGCCGATGCGGCGGCCGCTGCCCGCGCCAGTGACTGCTCTGCCTCCAATTGGCTGTATCCAGGAAGCACGTAGTACAGTCTCAAGACCGTATCGGTTGTATCCCCTCGTGCGCACACGGTATTTGCCATGTCGGACAGGACGCGTTTCCACCACGCACAGAGCTTGACATCACTTAATGGATGCTTGCCGCTGTAATCGGCGGAATTGGGGGAAAAGATACTGCGACTGCGCCCGTGCAAACAAATGAATCCACAGGTGGTCGGCAGAAATAGGGCGCGTAGTGGGGTCGGCGTAGTATGTCAGCAGCGACCGCACAAGCGCAGCGGCGGGTGAGGGTGACGAGGACTGGCCAGTGGTGTCCACCTTCGAGACATAGAAAATGGCGCTGGAAGTGGTGGGAATATTGTACACGCATGCCTCGATGGCAGTGGTTAATACGCGCGAGGAATCGGGGGTAGTTTGCTCTGAAAGAAGAACAAGAATATCTTGCAGGTACGACCGTGGTCTTGGCTGAGCGAAGGGAAAAAGCCCCTGGAACTTCCTCGGAGAGGATACGAGGACGTGGATGTGGAACTCGCGGGTTCCAGGAATATCTCGCAATCCATTGAGCAGGTAGTCACGGAGGTTCGTTGAAAGAGCCATCTGGCTCACGTGACCGTCACCGAAAACAGCCGACGCTCACGAAAAGAAAGAATCCTTCCTTTTTACTGTACAATTAATGATAGGTAATCGCGATACAGCAGAGGTACGTATGGCGCGCCCGGGATATAATACAGCGAGAACCAAGGAAAACGCAATAATGCGCGAAAAATTTCAATAGCCCAAGGGTATTCCTGAATCGCAGATGAACATGTCCGCGTATCAAAAAGGGGACGACGTAGACGGCGCAACAATCGTCGACGGTGTAGCCATAGAGGTTGTCGTCGAGCCACTGGGTGGAGGCTTCGCCACGTCAGCTGGAAATTCTTTGCGAGCCGGACAAGTTTGCCTACAACATCGTACTCTGTCGTGGACACGACCTCAACGTTCACAGACAACGAGGGCTTAAAGCAGTATTAGTTACTTGTGCCAGCGACACCACAACCAAATACCTTTCTCATGACGGGTTGGCGTGCGCCACTCGGAACACCCGAAAGATTGAGGAAAGAGACAGAATTAGGGTACGCTTTCTCTCGGAGGGACTCGCGGCTATTCAGGCTTGCGATTCAACGTCGTTAGATTAGACGTGTAGAAATAGAAGGGTTGCACACGCACGCGGCCAGCACGGAATTCACGTAGCATTTTCCCAACAGCCAGAAGAAAGCCACATACACAAAATTGTTGGGCATGATTCCGAACTACCGGTTTTCAGAATTAAATTGGTCGCATTGTGCTGGACGTACTGTGAGCACCACCAGACAAGCAATGATTCCCGTAAGGAATCCCGTGGATAGACTGTACTTCATCAAAGTGCTGATGAGGTTGTCGGTTCTGCAGCGTATTATAGTCAGTGTCGACGCCAAAAACCGCGGAGAATGCGGACCTTTGAATACCTGTGCGCGACCTAGACAGGTAATAGCACAAGGAGACCCCTATAGTCATATCTGCCACCGCAGCGGAACCTAATCCGGTGCTGGTCACCCACTGGCCTGAGTGAGAGGCGATTACTACAGATAAGCATATGGAATGCTCACAACCAAATTCGCAAAGTTCGCCTTCAGTGTGCGGAAACTGAAGATTTGTTTAGCATTGCATCTGCCCAAGAAGCCACAGTAAATACCTTCCGATGGTGAATACTTTGCAAGCAGTGATTTTTAGAATCATCCCTGTGTAACGAGAGAGAACAAACCTATCCCAAGACCTAGCAGGAGCGGTCCGTCGTCAGTTATACTTTGTCGGCCTAATATACGTACCGAAATGGATAATAGAGAGTACGAGCTACAATAAGGGTTCAGGTTGTATGAAACGAAGCGAAATCGCATTGTGCTCACGATAAAGGCTGTCAGATAACGGTTCCGAGAAACTAAGGTCAGTGGGTCAGTCTACGTCAAGACTTGTGTCCAAAATGTAAACCTATCCAGACACGACGGGCGTAGAAGCTAGCCGACGGGTCAGTAGAAGCAGTACGTCTTCAAAACCACCTGCTTACACCTCTACTATGAGTCCAATCAAGCCATTGAAATCTGTTTGGACCTATGGGGCATCAAAACAACGAGAATTTCGCATAGACAACAAGTCGTACATTCATGCTCCTAAAATAAATCAGGGACCTCCGGTTAAAACCAGAGCAATGTGGATACCCACCAGGTTGAGGTTAAAAGAATGTCGGGGTCATTGAAGTGCAAGACCAGTACCCTGCGAAAAATCAGATACAGCCTGCCAGTGAATTTTGAGACGCATACGAATAGACGGCTATTGTGCACAAGACTAGATGGGCAGTGTCCAGGAGCCTGTCACAGGTGTTATAACCGGGAAGAAGTTCACCCCGGAAGTGTACCATAGGATGGCGACCTGCGCATACTATCTGAGTTTTAAAAGCATATTGGCATTTACATCCAATTACCATCCACTTGAGAATCTTGTTGTCTTCCGGATAATTTCTGGATAAACAAACTTCTAACGATGCTTAAAAGCACGCGCAGGGAGCTATACCGGTAATAGAGGTACCTATTAAGATCGTCAGTAAGCGTAAAGTACATTGCAGCGCTAGTTGGTGGTGACCCACGACTGGAGAATAGTGACGCCATACAAGCTGGGAATGGTCAAAATCGTGGAAGAGATAGAACCGCGTGCGTACAGAGCGCTAACCACCAACCCAATGAATGCACTTCCAAACGTACTCTGCAGTGAGGCCGTCATGGCGGAAAGAGAGGAGAAAGAAGGTTAGAGCGTCACTCGCATGTACGTAGAGAGTTGAGTTATAAGTGGAATAGGACCGGGGAAGGGCCTGCAGCTTTCGGGACATGTACAAATATAACCTCACCGGCCAATTGCGACGGATCACCTGCCGCAGAATAAGTCGAGTTCGCTGTGAGAAGTGGTGTGAACGCATCTCCTGCGAAGGAAAAGTGAATCAGAAACTGAAAGAAGCGGTTTTCTTTGTGCAAATACGTTACTGGAGTCTCGATCACACTGGTGCTGAAAAATAATGCTGAAGGACAGAGCTGTCTAGAAAGAAAAAAAAAGGGAATGTCCCCCGGCACAAGTTGAAGCGAGGTGGATTCCGAAGGTAATATTGATCTTCCGGATTGGTGCAATAAATCATTTCTTCGGGGGTTTTAGACAACTGAGAATCGGAGCAGCCCGAAACATATCGCCGCTCAATCTTAATTTGGTGTTGGCATTAGCCAACCTTGAACAGTGGTGCAAGACCAACTCAGTATCCTGATTCCTGGCGGCCATGAGCAGGAATTTAATGGAAAGTAAGAAAATCATGATCACGAACACGTCGGCAGCGGCCGCCACCGAAACGAGAACCTGTGAGAAATCAGGTTGAAGTAACGCTTCCTGTGTACAATAAAGGTATGAGAAGAGGAAGTGCGCCATCCAATTAGGCACTGAGAACCAGGGGTATGCTCGGCAAGAATGGTTGGCGGTGGCGTCTTTAAGAACGCAGCGTTACGCATCGCATTTGCCGGCGGGAAACAACAGCTGATCGGCAGCTGAATGCCGGCGGCACGGCAAACGAGAGGAAGTCGGGAGTCGACATGAGAAATCGAATGGATTATATGCTACAACGTGTGAATGAGGTTTGAGTACAAAGATAGATAGCACAAAAGGAGGAGGTTTTGAAACTTAGGCAATGGTGTGGCGGTCCCGTTGGTTATTTACAACTGCTTCGTATCCGCACCATCCCACGTATACCAGGACCCTACGCGACGTACGCGAACGTGTCTCGCGTACCGTCCACCCGCTCAATATACTGTAGAATGAGGTTAGCTTTTCTACTGCTGTTTCAAAAAAGATCATAACCTCTTTTTCTAAGAGTGTATCAATGGCCTTCTTGATATCAGGGATCTTTGGCGCGAACCGCTGGGAGATCTGGGATATGACCTCCTGGATCAAAGGCTGGTTCTTCATCGTCTTGCGTGCCTTCATCACACTGCAACAAAACCTCAGCAAAGTAGGGACTCAACGTTGCGAAGAATTACTGACCGCACGATGGTCGCCTGAATAACGTATTTACGATCTTCATCGACTGTTTTCAGGACATCCGAAGTGTCCGCCTTGACCTCTGCTTTGATGGGGAGATTGAGATTTACTCGTATCTTCTTCGACTTGAAGCCTGAATGGTACGGCTATTAGCACGTCCTCTCATTGATCAAGGACAAGCCGACCAGGATTAAGGTCATACTGCTCTTCCTCTTCATTGACTAGAATCTTCGCTTTGACGAGGAGGGCTAGAACCTGTGTGAGGAGCTCCTTCGGAATGGATGTGGCCGCCTCAAGCTCTGCCAGCGAAAGCGTGTCGTTGCGGTTATATTGGAGCAAGACAGCCATTTGGAAAGAACTGGTCATCAGAATGTACTTCTGGTTGAGGTAGTTTGTCCGCAGCTCGTTCTTGGAGTAATTCCAAAGCCAGGTGAGCTTGCGTCCTGAGTGCTTCATCTGGTAGTACTTTTGGAATCGATCGTACGTCGGTAGGATCTCTGTTGGTATCACAAACTCGTGGTTGGGAGGGTTGAGCGGCCAGAAGTTAGTGCCGAGGACCATGATACTGAAATTGATATCCATATCATCGTGGTTCTGTGCCATACGGTCTTTGAACTGATCCGTGAGATCCTTGCTCAGGCTCATGTCTGGACAATAGGTCAAGAGGTACCGAGCGAAAGTAGAATAAACACACCAGTGAACATGCGCTGCAACTTGTTCGTGTACTCAAAACCGCACGCCTCCTTCAGTTTGGAGATCATACTGGCCTCGCTTTCGTCCGACGCCGACACACCGTGAATGAGACGCTTCGAAAGTTTGGTGGTGTAGAATTGCTGGAAGACATCCTTGTCCTCGATGTACTTGAACAGCACCATCTATAGATAAAGGTCAGCACCCGACTTGATATTTGTGATATATCGACTCACGACACGATTCAGCGCCGCCTCCAAGTCATCTTCCTCTGCCATTTTATTGTTCTTTCGTAGCAGCAAGTCAGCGTGTTTGGCCAAGAGTTCGGGCGACTTGGAATTAGACGCCCCCGTAGCAGCATTACGATTGACAAACTCCCTGCATGCCTTATCCAAACTCGCGACGAATCCAGCCTCTCCTCTGAAACTTCGTACGACGGTCTCTGAGTTCTTCTTGTGCACGTCCAGCAGCGCATCTACGTAAGCCTTGGGGTCAATTGCATCGGAATTTGCATCCCCCCCTCCCCCTTGCTCTCCGCCCGCGCCCACGAGCTTCGCGACAGCGGCAAGACCAGCCTTCTTGACGTGCTCCTCGAATTTCTTGCGCAACGGCTCCAAGCCTTCAGGAATCCTGGACAGCAGCGCGTACATCCGCTGAAGGTCCTCGTCCTTGTCGAAGTCGAGCAAACTTTGAAAGTTCTCCCACATGAGTTTGGAATGCTCCCGAATGAGGACGTGCTCGCATTTGGTGACGAGTGGTTTGCGAGTACCAGTGTTGAGGTATCGCTCAACGCGATCCTCCTCCTCTCGGAGACGCTCTTCCGCCTTCTTGAGGTAATCCGACACGCTGTTCTCAGCAAGGAACGACTCCGACTCGTTTTTGTAGTACTGTTCTGTCGCGTCGATGAAAGGCGTTTCAAAGTGCTCCTTGTAAACGTCGAGGCACGCCTTATTTGGATCGGTCTCATCCAACCCCAACGACACCAGCGAATCCACAACCTTTTTCACGAGGCCTTGATCAATAGTTTCGCCGTTTCGTTGAAGTTCAATTAAGCGAAGGATCGCGCTAGCGAGTTTCGTGTGCTTCCGTTGGACAGGGACGAAGAGATTATTTTTCCACTGAACGAGTGCAAGCTAGTGAAGTTTCAGCGGATATAGAAGAGGATTTGCATGCGAAAACACGGACCGTGTAAACAGGATAGACAGCTTTTCTGCCCTCGTCTCTCTCGCGTTTTACCCAGTGCCGATTGAGGTAGGTGAAGAGCCGATTGATGTAGTTGGCGCCAATGGTATACCTCTCCCACTCGCCGGCATAATATTGCAAGAGGGCCTCATCTTGGATCGTGTCGGTTTTCTGTGAGTCGTGTGAGTCGAGCGCAGCACGAAAAGGATGCACAGACTTCACGGAGGGACTTGAGATGTGTAACAAAGTAACGGATTAAATTGTTGTACAAGTCTGCTCCCATCAAGTTTGCACCGGCTGCGAGCTGTCGTTCAGCGGCATGAAAGACGTGCCGCTTAATGCCACTCACTTCGATTAGCGATAGCGCCTGCGTGGTCCGCCGAGGTACCTTGCATCTTCGAAGAGGTACAGTAGTTATAAGCGACCGTGTACAGCGACATGTACTGTGGCAAATTCAGAACCAGCGTCACGAACATGTTAAGGAACTGCAAATGCACCTTTGAGTACGAGACGCCCGTTTGCAGTTTGGTCATAATGTGATCAACCCCATCTTCGAGGAAATTCCAAGCTAACGAGTATATATATGAGCGTCAGGCCATTTGGCCTCATCGAGGAGACTTACTTGTTTGAAGGTCTGCGGTCGCTGCGGGCATCGATGCAGGAGACGCCATGATGGTTGAGAGAGGCCCGCGTCGGAAACAAGGGTAACGGTCACACCGATCAATATTGGTCTTACTTCAGACGCGCGTCTGCTTTTTTCGAATCTACTTTGAATACTCCCACTACTATACTAAATCAAGCTATTTTCACGCCAGTGTGAATACAAGCGATTCCACCCCAGAGATTAGTCCACGCGCCGCCATCGACATCTTTCCCGGTCGCGAATCCCGCGTCTCTGATCATATTCGCAAAATCAGGCTGTAGAGGGAATTTGCGGATGGATTCGACGAGATACTGGTATGAATCACGGTCACCGGCGAGGATGGTTCCCATGAGAGGGATCATAGTGAACGAGTAATGATCGTATGCGCTACATGCGTGTTTCAGCCAAGATCGGAGCCATCTAGCCCAATACTCACAGACTGAACAGAGGGTTGGTCACCTTGCTGAATTCGAGGCACGCAAAAGTACCGCCAGGTTTGAGGACGCGGTGCGCCTCTTTGAGGACGTCGGGGATCGACGTGCAGTTACGAATACCAAACGCGATGGTGTACAGGTCATAAGTGTTATCGGTGAACTGAGTCGGAGGTAGGGACTGCGCGTTTGCCTCGTGGAATGAGATTTGAGGAGCTGAGTACGTGTTGATTCGCGCAAAATTGTGCAAGTAAGACGCAACTGACTGTTATGGTACATGGTCTTTTTGAACCGCCTGAAACCCTCCTTGAGCATCTGTCCGTTAATGTCGACAACCTCCACGGTGGTTTCCCTGTCTGCGTATTTTTCGCGGGCGTGGTCCAATATCCGTAACGCAATATCGCCGGTCCCACCAGCCACGTCTATACAACGCTGCGGACCTTTTCTGCCGGGTCGCAAGGTCGAAACAAATGTGTCCTTCCAGAGGCGATGGACTCCAAGAGAGCTGGCGTCGTTCATGAGATCGTACGACGACGCGACTGAGTCGAACACATTTTTGACGAGCGACTCCTTCTCGTCCTCCGGTACAGTTTTGAACCCAAACGATGTAGTCCGTGGCGTATGTTTATGAGAAGAGTCCGACGCCTGGGTGTTAATGCATCTGGCCAACCTATTGACGCGAGGCAGAGCGAGGCGCACACAGCGTTGCATGCAAGAGAAATATTAATGATGCTCACGTGATCCCGAATCACCTTAATTTTCGACCATGTCGAGTTCTGCGCAAGTCCAAGGAAAGGGTAAAGAGCGGGCAATGGAGCCTAGCTCTGAGCCAGAAATTACGCCGGAGTACCTCCAGTCACTCCTTAATCAGGCTCGGGAAAACGCTCGTGCAGCGAAACGGCTTCAGCAGCCATCTGAAGACCCGGTGGAAGAAGATGTCATTGTTCTCCAAGCAGAACCCACAAAATTGTACATACAATTCTTCCCCTTCGAATATTTGGTCTGAAACTGTGCACCAGGCCTCGGTTAGACCCAGGCGTCCTTCCTCGACCATATTTCGCACTGGGAAAGCGCAAAAGTGACCCGTCTTCTTTGCGGGATCCCGAAGTCGAGCTGGCAGAGAAAGCTTCCTCGTCATATGTTGTCCCAGCACCGCCGATCCCTCCTGCAGAAATCACAAAATCTGGGAAGCCCCTCACGAAACGAGAGCGTAAAGCGGTACGGAACGAATCTATATTGCTTTATACACTCGGTCTAACTCACTGCCAGCTCAAAACTAAAACGGCCGGTCCTGACTGGTTTGATCTCCCTGCCCCCTCAGAAGCAGACCTTCCGCGCATGTATCGTGAAGTCGAGGCTCTGCGTCTGCGGAATCAACTCGACCCCAAGCGGTTCTACAGGAAAGAGGAGGGCGAAGGGAAGGGTATCAAGGGCTTGCCGAAATATTTCGCTGTGAGTTCCCTCTCTGAGATTTGAACATTTGTTGAACCATAGAAAAGATTGGCACAATTATTCCATCCACAACGCCATTCGGAACGGCAAGCGCTGATAACCTCACACGTGCAGAACGAAAGAGAACCTTGGTTGACGAACTGGTGGATGATGCAGAGGCGAAGCGGTACGCCAAGAGAAAGTTCGAGGACTTGCAAGCCGTCAGAGGTGCAAAGGGACGAAATACACTTGCCGCCAAGAAGGCATTACGGAGACCCAAATGGTAGCATCGTGACAATCGCCAATTCCTGGTCCGTACATTCTACGTGTTAAAAACGTCCCTCTGTTATACTCCCTCTGCAATGGCCAGCAGCTCATCGCGGTCGCTGCTCTCGTCGACCATCGCGCGCAGGTAACCTGCTTTATCTTTCAAAAGGTTTATCGGCGTGTCAAGCTCGACCTGTGGGTGGCCGCATCAGTAGATGGTCACTGGGAACCTCAAGAACATACAATTCGTCCGGCCTCCAAGACCATCTAGTAAAGCTTCAGAGCCTGCACGGAGAGTTCAACAAATTGACCACGCACGATTCGGTCGTAGTCCATAATCGTACGCAAGCGATGAGCGACTGTGAGCACGGTCACGCCTTGAAGCTCATTTCGGAGAGTGGACTGAATGAGAACATCTGTTTGATAATCTGGAAGCATAACGTCAAATAGAGCGAAGTTGAGTATCGTGAATGGCTTTACCTATAGCGGATGTGGCTTGAAGGGATTGAAAATTGTCAGTACGCAAATCCAATCTCCGACTCGGACATAACTTACCCTCATCCAGAATCAAAAGTTTACTTCCCCGTATAATCGCCCGAGCAAAAGCTATAATTTGGCGCTCCCCGAGGGAAAGGTTGCTACCTTCACTAGAAATCATACTGTCCAGTGAAAGGTTGCTTTTCTTTTCATCTCCATCGATTTGAAGCGAAAAGAGACCGGCCGCACGCAACGCGTCAGTCAAAACCAAGTCGTCGTGCGTTCCGAAGGGGTCCAAGTTTCGACGAAGGGATCCGCCAAGGAGTTCGGGAACTTGAGGTATGATGGTAATCTTCGACCTCAGTGCGTCCAGATTAACGGTATCTGTGCGGATGCCATCGTAGTATATTTTGCCTTCGATTGGGATGCATCGTAACAAGGCGAGAGTCAAGGAGCTCTTGCCGCTACCCGTGCGACCGACTAAAAAGATAATGATATGTAAAGTGAGCCCTAGAGGCAGCAAGGAAACGGACCGATGGCAATGCGCTCTCCGGACTTGATCGCAAAGTTGAGCTAAAAAAAGATATTACATTATGTTTGAAGAAGGATATAGAGCGCAATACGAACATTGTGCAAAATTTCCGGCCCATCCTGGAACTCAGTTAGTAATTTTAATTGAAATTTAAAGGAAACTCTTAATGACCGCTGAATATTTAGCGGATAAATTTTCGACGCGGATTTCCCCCGCTTGCAGGCCAGTAAGCAGGAGGTATCCCAGCTTGTGTGGGTTTCTGCTCCTGCTCGATGTCTAGATATTCCACAACACGTTCCAAACTGAAAAGGTTTCAGGTCGAAGGACACAGATGAAGGGTGCGGGTTCTCACTTGTTGGCTGGAAGATATGGTCAGTGTAGCTCAAGTACCCGAACAAAAGACTGACCGTCGAGTTGTACTGCATTACCTGTGCGTACCCACCATAAAATCGCGGATGTGAACGCCAGTGCCGCCGAAAGCGAAAAGCCGACATTCGCGGGACCGTATCGTGATCCTCCGCCATAAACAAGATACCATCCGAGAGCTGCAGAAAAAGTGGCGCCCAAAATGTCCGATCTCATTGAAATCCAGCGATTCAAATTCCAGAACGAGATCGCGGGTCGAATGAAATTATCAATACGCACAGTGGATTCCCGAAGGAATGCCTTTTCAGCGCGGTACGCTCGAATGGAAGCTGCCAATATTCAGTGCGTGCTGAGGTGATGATGAAAAAGAACTCACTCAGCCCAGCAATGGCCGCAGCAAAGCTAGGGATAATCAATATCAGAACGACGGTATAAACAACGTAAGCGAACTGTGCAAGCATGGGCGATCGTGCCGCGGACTGGCGAAACCCTTCAGGAGCCGGAAGAAATAAAAGCAACAAAACCTCGCACCATCTGTCGTTGAATTGGGAGCTGCGCAACCATGTAAATTCGCCCAGTAAATATTGATAGAAGTGTGATGATACCGCCTGGCAAGACGAAGACGGGATTGAGTATCATGATCGCTGTGAATTTAGACAACAAACTAGGGGAAGCTTCATGAGGCCTGCAGCAATATCCATGAGAAACACACGCACAATATGGTCCTCTCCGCAAAGGAGACAACCATGAGTGCAAAGTTGCTGTCGACTGCGCGAGTTGAGAGTTTTTTCGCAGGAACACAAATTTGAATTTACTTTTGCTTGTATCTTGGGTGATTCGGGTGATCACCCGACTCATGGGCGTGGTATCCAGCCATCTTTTGAGTGAGATTCAGTAATTGTACAAATTCAAACGATGAATGCGGGACCTTAGGGTTGTCCCAATGACTGAATCAATCAGTTTGGCGTGGATTATTTTCGCTGAACGCATGCTTGAAACGGAGATGAGCGTGAGCGCTCCCTTCAGAAAGCGGCTGAAACCTACGTTCCAAATGCGTAAAGACTATAAGCGACGATATAGAACACCATAGCCATGACAACCGAGGTGCTGTAAATACTCAAGTAGCTGCGTGGTGTATGAGTCGGAGTGATTCGAGAAGCCCAGGCCATACGTACAACGAGACAGGAACCGAGGACATCGGGTGCTCCAAATATTGACTAGACCAGAAACCCAGGAACCAGGATTGAAACAAAGTGGTCGTTTCGTTGAGTAGAAATAAACCACATATGAGGAACAAAAATGGGATGGGTTGCGAACTCAGATTGAAAAGAAAGACTTTGTCTAAAGAAAGGTCACTGTCATCACGACATCTAGACTGGAGAAAACACGAGAAGACGTACAAGTGGACCATTTAACCATCCCTTGTTGAGATTTCTCCGCCACGGTAAGTTTTCCGGTGACCTTTGAATCCGAGACACCGGCCGTCCCAGGTACCTCGTCTTCGAGGGCCGCACGTTCTTCCTCTTCCTCTAGGTTCGCGGCAGCTAGGTGGCTAGATTCCAAAACAGTCTCCATAGGTCCGTGCATTATGCTGCCATCTAGACTGAGGGAAACCACCCACTGAGAAATGGACCGAGTCAATGCAATGTTATGAGTCTGATCAAAGATATTCAGTTGTTCCTCTTGGTTGACGAATCAACTTACGACAAGAATCACTGTTCTCCCTTGAATTAGATCCGTTGAAAGGCAGTTGTGGACGATCCACTTTGCAGTGTGGATATCGAGACTCGAGAGGACATCATCAAGGAGTATGATGGAGGCGGTGGAATAAATCGCCCGAGCTAAACTGACTCGTGCCTGTTGTAGTTGAACAGTCGAACTCTGGTAGTTTGGATGAACAGAACGCATACCTTTTGGCCGCCACTAAATTTCGGAAGCGTTTAATAGAGACTAAATTAGAGTTGCGTAAAAAAAAATCACCTCAACGTCAAACCACGTTCCCCAACCTTGAATTAGGGTTAGGGTTGGACGAAATCCAAGATAAAAAGCAGTACCTCGGTCTCATCCCGAGCCTCCAAAAGCTCCAGATCAGGATATAGCGCACACGCGTACAGAACTAACCACAAGTCAGCAAAGGACTCTGTGATTTTTTTCGTGCGCTCACCCCTTTTGTATCGAACTTCATCAAATGGGATACTTGTGTCAAACACAATGTTTTGCTTGATGGTTGCATTTTCTATCCAGGGTTGTTGCGATGCGTAGGCGACGCCACCCTGTCGAGGGAGATTTACCCAGGGATTGGGTCCTGCGGGAACGAAATGCATTTCTCCTGCGAAACGAGCTCAATATCACATGGATCAAAAAGCCGATATTTCTCGCCTAGTAAAGCGAGGAGAATAGCGGTCTTCCCCTGCACAACACATATTTTTAAAAAATCATCATTGAATAGAGAAACCTCGCGCACCACTCCGGTTGGGCCGACGATGAGATTGATGACTCCAGGCTGGAAAATGATTTCGGATCCGATGCGCAACTTGAAATAGCTGTCGTCGGCTTGGTTTGACCAAGAAAACTGGGCATCTCGGAACCCAATTCTCTCATCATTTTCGGTTTGAATGAGAGGATCTTCGGAAGTGTACAAATCGAGGAGCTCCGTAGTCCTTAGAAAATCGTCCACTCGATCTAGGGATACCTTGCCTGGTACAAGATGAGCGGAAAGATTGGCGAGAAACTCCTCGTATACCTTGAATTATTACGCTGATTTGATTCATTAAATTGCGGGTTTGCTGCCGTAGGATTCCGTCGAAGACCGACAGGGAGGTAAAAACGATCGAGGCTGATCAAAGTTGAGTCTCTGGACGCTGGAAAGAAAACGCAGGTACCTGTCAGTTGTTGCTTCATAACAAGAGTCTGAAGGGGATCAGTCTCCGATCGATGTTTTCTGGGAAATCACTGACGTAGGTAGAGAAAGTGGCAAGCATCACAAGCAAAGGAATAACGAAGCTACTAACATCAGATGAGTTGAAATTATTTCAACGATGGGACACACTTGATAGAATTATTCAAGACGACGATCAGGCGAACATTCTTGATGGCGTTCAGTTCCTCCTCGCGTTTGGCGCTGATATCTTCCTTGATTTTGTTCTCCCATGCAAACCATTTGATCATACGTAAAACATTCATTGCTACGATGATCAGGCACAGTCTGAGATTCGGAGAAGAGGAAACACATACTCTCTGTCACTTGCTGAACTCTGGCATCTGTCTGCCAATTGGGGATTGGTCACTGAGAAATGGTATAGAGCGAGCAGAAACCTTTTTCCTGGAAACTATCTGGTATTTCCGTAACGTCTTAGTCAAATAGGACGGAAGTGGCAGCGTTATCAGAATGACTGCAAGTCCAACGAAAGAACTGGAGCGATCATGAGCTAAATGCGAGGAGAAGGGAGAAACACCGACCTCCAGCCCAAGATGAGATACAAAAACCAGATAGCCAGGGTCACTTGAAGAGGGAAGAACATGACTGTCACCTGTCAACTTTCACAAAAATGTGTTTGCTTGCTACCCCCTGACCTTGGATCCACATCTCCATCACATCCGTAAGGGTCGAGACATCCGAGGTGCAGAGATTGTTGATACGGCCGACGAGATTTCGCTTGTCTTTGTCTTTCGTCTGGGTATTCATGCGAATGCGTAACGAGTGTGCGAACAGGAGCTGAACCAGGATGCCTTCTGCTTGAACTTTTTGGCGTGTCTAGGTGGAATCAGACAGAGGGCGATCGATTACTCGCATTGAACCGCACCGCAATCCACGTATACCGTGCTTGATTCATCGAACGAAAGAACGGAACCAAGAACAATAACACGACCCAGACCCAGGGACGAACAAACGGTTCAGCCGTACTTTCAAGAGATCTAGGCAGATTCAGACGACATCCCATATGGGCACTTGTGTATACATACGCGAGAAGTCTGTTCAGGACGGCGGGAGCAGCAAACTGAAAGCAAAATCTAGAAAAAGCTTCAGACCGAGGTTTCAGGAGTAAAAGGTCAGAAGCACAGTGCCCATTCCCAGCATAATCATTGAGATATACTCGTCGCCTACATGTTTGTTCGGCACCACGAGGTCATGATGCAGCAGCGCACTCACGATAAACCTTGAGAAAACCGTACAACAAATGCTTGCTTGCCCCCTTGCTGTGGGGATCCAGTACGGGAAAACTCTTTCCAGTGAGATATTCGGCACTGTCATAATCTGCCAACGTCGGGAGGTCGTTAGATGAGAGGCCGCGTTGCTTATATGCCAGAAGGATCAATGCGTCCAAGTAGCTGTATGTTAGACTGGAGAAGAGCGAGCACGTCTGTTCGGCATTAGGCTCAGCCATTGGTTTCTGTATATTATGCATCAGTCTTCGGAAGTGGAGCAAACGAGAAGAGAGTAACCTCAGGATCCACCGGTATGTACGACCTCGGGGTTGAAAGAGGTATCACGATCGCTGCAATAGTAAGGACGAGAATTTTCGCCCATAATAACCAGCCTTGGGCTAGGTCTTTTGGAACCAGGGTGAAGGTGGCAAGGGGAAGGAGATCCCTATACACATAGGAACCGAGGGAAACCAAAAGAACGCCATTCAGGTGGATTGCGCTCGGAGAATGACGTGATACCAGAGGAACAAATGCAAGCAGCATTGCGTAGACATAACTGGCGAGAAGCACAACGTCTTTCCAGTTGCCAATGTCAAAGGTCACGAGTTCGAGGACAACCAACGCTGTGCATGCCAGAAACTTGACCTTCATGGTGCCAGTTCGGTCATGTTCAAGAGAGTACTCTTTAGGATACGGTTCTGGATGGTTTTCGGGTCGAAATTTCGAGGATGCCCAATGCCCGAGAATTAAGGAAACTGAAGCAGTAGCAACGTAGGCGGGCAGAATTCTATAAAATCAATAAGACGCAAGAGCTCAATCTCAGAATCAGTACAGCGTACTGGGAGTCCATCCAACTGGGGACCTGGAGGTCGTTGAGGGTAGAGAGATAGCGTGTTTGATAACGCGGCGATCCATAACCGTCGAGGGTAACTTGAACGTGTGTGCAGCTGCGTGCGATCGGAGGCCAAGTGGTAGCCGACAATCAATTCAGTTGACGCGCTCCGGGCAAAGATATCCGCGCCGACATGTGTATGTAGTACGGTACGGGCCGTTCCGACTCGGGACCTGGCGCCGGGAACAAAGTATTCTATCCTATCCTATTGCGAGCTCAGCCGAGGCGAGCGTGCGAGCCGGGCTGAGTGGGAGGCAAGGAAGCTCAGGGCATCCTCCTCGACATTCAGCTCTTCTCGATCCCACCCGCCCATTCCCTCTTCTTTTTCGCCCACGCTTGGGTCGCGCTGGGTCTCGTCTCGGACAAGTCTCGGACCCTTGTGCCTCTTGCGTACAGGTTCGGCTGTTCCCGCGTTCCGTCTCTCCCCGCTTCCGACTGCCTCTCTCCGGTCCTTCCCGCTCGAGAGACAGTAAGTAGGCCGGGACGGCCGTTCCCCCGCACACACCTTCGTCCCGGTCTTACTCTCCAGCGGGTGCTAGCACCCGCACCCCCTCTCTTCCTCACCGTGTCGTCTTGGGGACTCCATCCACCTTGCCAAGATATCCAACCCGAGTCTCAAGCGTTAGACGCGATCACGTTAGTATTGCTGCCGTAGAAATCAGAATTCAATGAATTATTTTAGCAATCTACAAGCTGAAGGAGGTGCTCAAGTCGCAGTTTGCAGGGATGGATATTCTGTCGAAACATAAAATTCCGGTCAGTGCCACATTCAATTGTGCTTTGGGATAGTGTCTAAGACTCCAAGTTCAACGGAGCAGTTTTTACGCAGACTTCTTCGCTGCCTCGATTCTGGCCTGGCGAACGCGCTTCTTGATGTCCACCCAGGTGTGGAACCCAGTCAGCATCGACATTCCGGTATATGCAACCTGCAGGGTGTCACATTAAGCCTCGAACAGTAATATGGAATGAAGGGATTCCGCACCGTAGCGCCAAACGGAATGCTATGCTTCCAGCACAAGGTCCACGTATAGAGCGTGTTCAACCCGTGCCAAGCGACGCCAGCAGCGAAGGCCATGCCAATGTATTTCACGTCGACGCGGGATTGAACGTACTGCGCTGGGACGAAGAGCTGCGATCCCCCAGTCGGCGGAGAGAACGTGAGGTAGGGGAACAGGGTGAAAATGAAGATGCCGTCGGGAATTCCTGTGGGTTGGAGGCGGAAGGAGGAGATTTTAGGTGGTTTCGCCTGGAGGCTTAGAATCAGCCTGATGCATATTCCTAGAGAGACTCGTTATCACTTTTCCGAGTCCTTCCTGCGCCAGCGCCTTCATCTCGAAAAGCCTGTCCTGCGCGTCTGCGTAGTCTGCCAGCCGGGGCGAGAAGGCAACCACAACAGTCTGGTGAGATGTGCCCACGAACTTGCACTTGAGCGTCATGCTCTGCCATGACAGAGGTTAATGGCCCGACGCCTCATCAGGCACACAACATCTTACCTTGGAATCAATCGAGACCATTTCTGCCGTTGCAATATCGCCCGCCTTGCCGTACCATTTTGCAATGCTCGCCAATGCGGCGGGAGACACGCAGGTCTTGAGCAGGTCTGCTTTTGCAGCGACAGGGTCGGACATGGTATGATGCAAGGGGAATTAATTTGTTGTTCGGCTCCCCTCGCCGAATTGCATCAGCGACCGTAACTCGAATCAATGATTGGGATGATAAACACATGGTTGCGCGCGCAGTATACGCGTCTACCGCTAGCACTACTTGGGATGCTATGAAGGCACTGACAGAACTGCTCGAACGATAAAACGCGTCTGGTCAGTTTTACAATGAATAATTGGGGTATACAAAGCGCAGCTTCTATCCGAAGTCAACGTACTCTCTGGTTCGTGCCATGAGTTTTACAACGTCCGAATTGATACAGTTATGAGCCTCCAAACAACCCTTTGCTTGACGCAAGCTCCGCTCCCAATTTATAACCAAGAACCTGCAATGGAAAATGAATCAGGCGCGCGTTATTCTGGTAGAGCTTGCACACCTTGTCCCAATCGATCTTCTGTCGTGTCAGTGGTAATGCACGGCGGAGACCCTTGAATGTTTTCTCTCCCATCTCCTGGTACGTGTCATTGAGGGAGGTTTGGTATTTGCCCTCTTCGTCCTCGATCAAGGCAAGAATCTTCGACGCTGATGCGGTCGGAGAGGAGGTTACAATGGCAGCGGGGAGCGACAAGGATATATTATGGGTTGTAGAGAGTTGGACCTGAGAGGACGGTCAGCACTGATGACGCCGTGATGAAGCGAAACCTACATTTCCCTGCTCGTAGTAGTGTATATTCACCAGCACTTTCCCAGCAACGGTGTTGTCGTTCAAATTAATGTTATATTCCGAACGCCATCTCCCAGACCTTGTGTGAATGCATGAGTTCCCGTGGCTTGGCAAGTTGGCAAATTCCACTTTACCAATAATTCGACGGATTGTATTTATTGGCCACAACCTGAATCACAAAGTGATTCGTTGATTGTTTTGAGGACAATATAGACGCGACGCCATCATGAAAATGAGCCTCCAGGTACGCCAAAGTTGCTTTCTCTAATGCAGCCCTAGATGAGGAAGCTATTAGCCTCCGCATTTGGCGCAAAGAAAGTGTAGCACGAACCGAAACGGTTCAGAGTCTGCGTCAGGCTCTGCTGGTTGTGAACTGGAGGCCTCCTGCGTGCATGCGATCAGATAAAATCATCTTGTCAACTCTAGCCCGAGCAACTCGACGCACCAGACTCAGATGATCGAATAAGAAACTGGTCTTGGATCGAGGATCTATGAATCGTTCTTGCCCTCCTTCTGTTGCTTCGATCCGCGCAGCGTCGCTGACAATTGACTGCGGTGACACGTTAGGCAGGATCCACTGCGTCCAGGTGGAAACGCGCCTGGTGGTCTGTGCCGGGCACATCGACCGTCATGAATTGTGTAAGATTGTACTCTTTCAGAGCGGGTAGGACGCCTTCATGGAGAGAATCGTCGTCCGAGATGATGTTACGAACATCTACCGTTCCGCAGGTAGATGTGAGCAATCTGCTGGGGAAACGCGTTCATCCCACCATTTAAGACATCGTTAATCTCCCCCGGTGGCGACTGCAGTAGAAAGCTGGAGGCTGCTTCGATGCGCTCAGCGGCATTCATGGCGGTGGTGAACGGAGTTCAGAGAGAGACGATGGCAATCAAGACCAAATCAAACATGTCTTTTGCTTCCACCACCGACTTCAAGTTATCCGACTCTTGTGCCTGCATACTATTGTGGGTCCAGATTGCTGGCCTGAAGTTTAGACGCATATCAAGCAGAGTCGGACAAAATTCACAAATCTTATCGCGATTGGTATGTAACCGTAACCGCAGCTCGCCCGCTATTTGAATCTGCTTCTGGACTGTCCCAACTACAAAGCTGAGGGGAAGGACTGCCTGCACAATTGCCCCGTTTCTTCCTCCCCATACCTATCTGCGTTCCAACCATGGTCGCTGCTGCTGTGAAAAAAAAAAAAACAACTTTCAACGTTTTGTTCTTGCCTGCGCTTCTCCCAACCTGTTCCATGGCTACGGGAACCTTGGCACCCTTCGGACCTACCCACGTCGTGCCTTTTCCTGTGATCAGTTTCCGCAGAAGCTTAACCAGTTCAAGCCCTCATACGATGTAATGGTAACAGATTCGGTGCAAAACACGTTTTCGACTCTCAGCCTGGACCATCGAATCGTCGTGGATTCTTGTGGCTGCAATTCGGTGTTCGAGAACGACTAAAAAAGCATATTCTCCGATCTGCCGGCCATCACGAACCTCGACACCAGAGTCCGCCTTACAGCGAGGAGAAATAAACAGCATTGGCTACAGCTGGCGAAAAACTACACTTGAGGTCTCTGAGAACGCGTCTTCCGACTTGGTCGATGCCGAGCCATATCTACATCACATTGGAGCCATCCTTCAGGAGCGACAGCAACCGCGAGCAGCGGTGATCGCCACTGTGACTCCGATGGATCTTTCACAATCCTCTATGAGCCTGAAACTGCCAGGGGCCGTCCTCCAAAAGTCATAACAAATTCAGAGGTATCTGAACGAACCAGGAAATGCTCCGATAAAACTGTACAGAACCCCCGTGAATTTTGACAGGCAGTGGACAGAATATTACTCGAGACTTTTTTAGGTTGATTTGCCTGTATCGTTTCCGGCCCTGTTTCTCGTCCGGCATTTATCCAGCCTAATAATATTGTCTGTTCAGTCTGTCCTTGCGCCGGCCTATCCGGGCTAACAGTTCACGCATGTGAAATTGCGGCACGTCCGCTTTGGGTCAGGTGGATGATTGCTTCCTAATTTAGCAAGCCTCAGTTTCAAGAGGATGATTCGCACATAAGGTCGGATCCAAAGCTCCATCTCTGCAACCACCACCATGTTTGCGCCAGGAGCAACCTATCTCGCGCGAAATGCTCTGATCTATGGTCTTCCGGTCGCCTGTGGCCTTGCAATCATCCGTCAAGTTGCTGCAACAATATTCGACGTCCAGATCCCAACATGGATGTTGCTCTGCGTCTCGGCCGCTGGTCTTCCCCTAATTGCCACCCTTCGCTTGACCCTCAAGCACCTCCATCATAGTCGTGAGGCTGCAAGGCTTGGGGCGCGTCTCGCTCCCACCTCGTCGCGCGGCAAATGGCCGGGGAACTTGGATCTCCTTATTGAAATGCAGAAGATCTGGAAACACGGTTATCCAGGTTTGACTGACTATTTTTCGGTGCTGTGTTTTTTTGCTGAACTCCACTCAGGCGACGGGCTGCGAGATGTCATGGAAGAAGTAGGCCCGGTCGCCAATCTGCGACCGCTGTGGGCGGACATTATCTTGACGACATGTCCCGAGCATATCAAAATAATCCTTTCCACAGATTTCAACAACTACGTCAAGGGTTGGTTTTCCGTAACTGCAAATGCATAGCAACTTAATCCCATGTTTTAGGCCGCGAATTCCAGTATGGCTCGGATTCAGTACTTGGGGTAAAATTTTCCAGCTATATAGTGAACTCGGACCTTACAGCATATAGAACGGTGTCTTCAACTCCGATGGGGAAATGTGGAACTTCCATCGTTCTCTTTCCAGGTTCGGATTTCAATTCAATTCAATCCAACAAGACTTGTACTTACGACAACGGGCAGGCCATACTTCAGTCGCGACAGATTCAGTCATTTCGATATGTTTGACCGCCATGCGGACGACGTTATTTCCCTGATCAAAGAACGCATGAAAACTGGATATGCCATTGATTTCCAGGATCTTATTGGGAAATTCACGATGGACTCTGCGACGGAGTTTTTGTTCGGGTCTTGTGTCAACAGTCTCCACGCCAGCCTTCCCTATCCACACAACGCCATCCTCACCACAACCGAATCGGGCTCAGCGCGCGCTCAGGTAGCCACCGCATTCCCGGCCGCGTTCAGTGAGTCGATGCTGCACGTTGCTAACCGAGTCCGCTTCGGTTATGCATGGCCTGTGCTCGAGCTGTGGAAGGACAAGACTGTTTCGCCCATGAAAATCGTCAGCACATATATTGACCCAATTATTCGTGACGCTGTCGAGAAAAAGAAGTTGGCCAAAGCTCTGGATACGAGCATCGATGATGCGGACGAGAAGGATAAGGAGGGGGCGACACTCCTCGATGAGCTGCTCAACGTGACCTCCGGTTGGTGCTCAATCGCGACGATGGAGCTCTTGTACTGAAATTATTCCAGATCCCAAGGTTCTCAAAGACGAAACGTGCGCTCTTCGTTTGCATGCAATCACGTCCGTACTGACTCCTCATCTAGATTGAATATTTTGCTCGGTTCGCGTTGCATCCTGAGAAAAGACTATCCAAAATCCTGATTTGCTCTTCCACAGCTGGTAAAGATACGACGCAGTGGACGATCACGGTGATCATGTATTTGTGAGCTCCAAGTCCAACCTCCGTTGACCCATGAACATCAACTAGATGTTAAATTTCCACCAGCCTCGCAATGTACCCACAGTACAATGTTCGACTACGTGAGGAAATTCTCGAACACGTTGGCTCTACTCGGCGTCCCACGTACGACGACATCAGGGACATGAAGTTCCTCCGCGCGGTGATCAATGGTGGGCGGTGACCCGTGCGTTCGAATATTCTACTCACCGAACAACATCTGTTTCCAGAGGCTATGCGGCTCTATCCTTCGGTGTAAGTACTCAAAACAAATGATGAACGCGGCCAGCTAATTGTCACTATCCAGTCCGTTCAACATGAGGTAAAAATAAAAGACGACAGCAAATCCATCTACTCTTACATCCGTTTACTTATAGGCAATGCATCAACGCAACCACCTGGTACCTGGATCCGGATTGTAAGCCCGGCGTTGTTAGCTGATAGTATCGTGTAGGCCCTCGCCCGACCCCAACGAGAAGCCCATCTACGTTCCAGCTGGCGCACAAGTCCCCTACTCGGTCCTTCTGATGCATCGCCGCAAGGATCTGTGGGGCCCTGATGCCGAGGAATTCGATCCTGACCGCTGGCTCGACGAACGCCTCAAGACTTATCTCTTGACGAATTCGTTCCAATTTTTACCGTCAGCTTGCTCCTCTTTCTTATGATCACACGGCTGATTTGGTTTTTTCCAAATGTAGATTTAATGCGGGACCGCGCATTTGTCTTGGGCAGCAGGTACGTATCTATGAATGAGTGGCCGGTCGTCATCGTTGCTAACGGGGCTTCAATTCAAGTTCGCGTACAACGAAATGTCATTTATCATTATCCGACTTTTGCAGAGCTTTTCTTCGGTTTCGTTGGACCTAGACGCGTTCCCTCCCGAGGCACGGCCTCCGCCGGAGTGGGCGATGCTGGAGGGACGGAAGGCGATGGATAAATTCCGCCCCAAGATGCATTTGACCATGTATTCTGAGGCTGGAATGTGGCTCAAGCTGGAGGCGGAGAGCACTTGATTCTTATCCTTCTCTGATTTATCGACTGAAATATGTATGCACAGATGTGCGATGTATGAATACAGCGAGAAATCCATCTGCCCAATATACCTAGTACCTACCGTACAATTAATTCTCCAATGCGACGCAACCACAACAAGGACAATGCAGCAAAGCATAGCTGTTTGACACGATACAATGTACATGACGGATTCATATTCAAGGAATGTGTCCTTCTGAGTCTAAGCAGCCGAAACAGGGCGCGACTGCCGATCGCGCTCTGTGTATTGACTTTCGGCGTCTCCTCGGGGCTGGGCAACCCATTGGCCGTGTAGTGGCTCAAGCAAAGCGCCGTTGGCAAGAATAAAGGTGAGGCTCACGCCGAAGTTGAAGGTCACCGTGACCCAAGCGAGCCAGGAAAAGGCCACAATCGCGGACAGGATCCGGCAGGCCTGGAACTCGGAGCAAAAGCCGAGATTCCCCCAGTTCGTCTGTTTGAGAAAATTTAAATCACGGAGGGAAGCAAAAGTGAACTACGTGCCGTCGCGATCCCCGTCCCGACTATCCAGAACATCCAAATTATGAAAAGGCCGATGAGTTCTCCGCGGAAGGTTGAAACGAGGTTGTCCTCCACGCGTTTGTGGATGGTGCGAATACTGGGACAAAGACTGTTTTAGCATGTAAGTCATTAGGAACAACACGGGACGCACACGAAAGCTGCCCAGCCGATCGACAAGATGGTTGTGATCAGAAGCTCAACAATATCTGGGTCATAGAAGCTCCTGCCTGCAGGGATTCAGCACCTAGTGGTCCAGCCATAGGAGGAACTCGTGGAACCAGACCTCCGTTGAGTGGATCACCGCGAGGGAGATTGTCAGTGTAACTGAGCCTAGCGATAGTGAGGCAAAAATCGATGAACGAGAACAAGGCCAATATCGCGTAGGATATGATTCGGAGGGTAGGCAAGTCAAACGCCATATTGGCCAGCGGTCAACGCAGAAGGAAGGAAAGGAAAAAGAGTGAACGTGGGAGTAGCTAGAGTATACGCGTAACCGCAGTCGTTACTGTATTTGTGGGCTCATACTTGCCCGTTGCAACGCGACCAGATACAAAAGAGACCGAGTCGGCGACTCGGAGTCGGATGCACGACAGTCACGGCTGTAGTTTGGCTGCAATGCCTCTCCTGCTATCCCAAATACGATACAAAAGGGACCAGAGCTGCCAAGAACACCAGGATACAATTGCATGCATATCAACTGTACGAGTGAGACGAAGATGCGAGAGTTAAGCTCGAGAAACAGTAACTCCTTGGCGCACGAGCGTAGGAGCGAAGTCTGAGGAAAGCGCGACTCCGGTACAGCATATATATAGAAGTATGCGTGCCGATGCATATCTACGAATTACAAGTGTTTGAAATTGAATGAAGATGTGCTCGTGATCGAAAGGCATGTTGACGTTACCAACGTTAACGTCCGTCGAGAGCTGAGAGTACGTGCGTTCCGTCTAGCAGCTACAGAGTGCTGTTACTCCGGGTTGGAGTGCGGCGCCGAATTCGGGCTGACATTTAATTCGTGGTACCACTCGCCGCGGTATTGGCCCCAGGACGCGGGTTTACAACGCAGCCAAGTCCATATCTCCCCGTCATTTACTCAACGGTCAACTAGATTCAGCAACGGTGGAGAAATGCGGGTCGACCCCTGACTGTACGCCGACCGACGTCTCATACGCAGACCATTTTGTTCGACTGGGAACAAACTGAACAGTGGAAGTATATTGCGCGGAGAGGTGACCAGACCGCACAATAAATCTACTCAAACTCAAAACCAATAGCACAAGGCGCTTCACGACGTACGTCTGTAACTTCGGAAGTTTTCAAGTTGAGTAAAAGCAGGTAAGGTAAACGGCAATATGGGATAGCGAACAGAAGCGTGGAAACCCTCACGAACGTCAAAGCCTAAACTGGATTGCAGGATTATTTATATTGGTATATTCTTGGCGGCCCCCCTAAGCTCTGCTTCCTCCTCCGCCATGGCTCCTTGGACAAGGAGCCCGCGATATCTCGTCTTTGTTCTTGCTGCTGTCGTGACCCTGCTTTACCTTTTTGGCTCGTTTTCTGCCCCACCCCTACAAAGAATCACTCATATCGAGGACCCGGACCTGCCTAATCGGCTTGCACACTCGGGGCGCATATACCAAAAGGTGCTTGCAGACCGCCAAGGTTAGCGTCACGAAACTGAGGTGAAAACCACTTGTTCATCCTTAACTCAAGGCTTGATCAAAAAAATGGGGCCCAACCGCACAAGACATCGAGTTGTGAGTATTCTGGTGTCATTGGACGTGCTTTTTTAAACGCGCATCCGTAGGTTTCCCGCCAAAGAACATCCATATCCTCCTTATACAGTGTGTTCGTCGCGGAAAATGCGACAGTTTCGCCTGTATTCTGACTCTGCTCTTATTAGGGGGATTTCATGCCCGCGGCATTCAACTGTCCTTTTGAAATGTGGGTCCATTTCTCTTCCTTTGCTTTCGATACTCATTTTTCGGCAGTCAACGGTAATTCCCATCTTTCTCTGTCGCGTGCTGTCTAAATTTCTACTAGCTTGGGCGCCCTCGGCGATGGAGGCGAGTTATTCTCTCTCAACATCCATATCTCATTCTAAGCTGTCCATCACTCACAGGAAAATGGGTCTGCGGCATCACCCGTGTCGAGACTAAACCCGATTGCACCGTATACTCGTTCGGCATCAACCTCGAATCCTCATTCGAAGCTGAAATCCTCGCCAACACCGACCACTGCCAAATATGGGGCTACGACTTTTCCGTGAACTCCTTCGGGCCCGAGATCCCTAGCTCACAGACTCACCGCACGCACTTCCGCCCCTACGGGCTCGCAGGAACAGATAGGCATGGGCCGGACGACGTTCCACAGATGTACACCATCGAGACGCTCATGAAAATGAATGGTCTGTCTCCTGCACATATTTGCGCTTGAATCGGCTTAGCGGTGTCCAGGCCATACCCATATTGATATCCTCAAGGTCGACATCGAGCGCTACGAATTTGAGACCCTCAGTGCTTTTATCAAGCCCTATATTGCCTCGGGCAAGCCTCTACCTTTCGGTCAACTCCAGCTCGAGATCCATCTCTGGGAGTTGTCGTTTTCGGAATTTCTTTCTTGGTGGGAAATGCTCGAAGAGGCGGGATTGCGTCCTTTCTGGACTGAGGTTCGTTCCTTGACTTTCCGTATATCATCTTTTCGAGCTCACTGATATCGCGCGCCGACAGCCGAACTTGGTGTACCAGAACTACAATCGCGACCGCGGGTCCGAGCTCGCAGAGGTTCGCTTGACTCCGCCAACTCCTCTGCGTCGGCTAACTAACTGATTTTCGCTTTGTTTCGCAGTACTCGTTCCTCAACATCAAAGGCGATAACATCTTCATCAAGGATCCTAAAACCCCCTTTGCTTGCGGATGCAGAGCAAGACCGGCATGCACCAGGGCCGACACACGATCACTAGACTCGATAGATATACGCACGAGTAAACGTTCTTGGATAGCGGACTCTTGTTCAAAATTATTGGCATCGTTTGCCATTGTATTGCAAACAGTCTTCTAATTCGTATACATACGCGTATATAAGAGCGTTACACCACGATTAGTCTTGCTATGTATTCATTCGAGCCTCAATAAAAGACGATCAACTGTTGGACTGAAACGAGACACTATGAAATGTCAGCCCGGGCCCCCAAAATACACATTCAACATTATTTTCGACTCAGCAAATTGACAAGAATATATGGAATGCACGCAAAATACACTAACCTAAAAAATACCGCCAAAAAAAACTAAGGCTGAAGAAGAGGCGATAAGTTGTCGTTATAATGTTTATGAGCTGGTAAACAATCAATTTTCAAGAGACGCACGAGGGCGCGAGGGAAACTCACTCGACATGCCCAAGCCAAGCATCATCGCTGACGCCTTTTCATTTGCGGACAAGTTTGGGTCAAATGCATTCGTAAGGGCTTCGAGCCTGCGCGCAACCTCCGCTCCGGTGTCGGAATTTGAGTCAGACTCTGACTCCCACTCATCGACGGACTCCGCCCTTTCGCCCATATCCGCTTCTCCAGCCGCAGCGACCAATAGATCGGTACTCGCATGATCTATGCGAGAAGAGTTTAGCACCGTTGGCGCTGTCGGTGTTGCTGGCTTCGGATCGGCGGAGTCGGGAAGAGGTGGAGCAAGTAACGGGATGGCAGAAGGATCGTTGAAGCCGGCGGGGACGTAAAAGATGAGGTTCAACAAATCCTCGATCGCAGCAAGATAGTTTATGATTTCAGGAGGGTGATATGCTTTGGGTCCAAGAGGTAATGATTGTAATTTATACTGCGCGTTGACGAGGAGGGAAAACACGGAAAGGGGAGTCTTCTACAGCGCGCTCCGATCTGAACGGAAGACTGTCGAAGGCCTGACCGGTGCTGCTGTTCACCAAGAATGGGCTGCCCGGTGAGAGTTTATACTCTACCCAGGACGTGGGAGAGGATGCTGGTGGCATGGGATCACCGCGCAGCCTCAAGGTTCGCTCGATATTGAGGAGGATGGGTTCGTTTTCGGGGAGGAAGAGGTGAGGTCGTAAAAAAAAGAACGACGCAGGTGTCGACAAGAAACGGATACTTCGTCGTCTAGAACAGATATCAATATCAGAATGAATACTGAGGCTGGCTTAAAGCGTACATCGAGATTCCTCCGAGCAGCTGGATCAGTTGCTACCCGGGCAACCCAGTCTTTGTTACTGCGTACGAGAGAGAGAGAAATGTCTTGGAGCTGCTTCAATGGAACAACAATACAAAACGAGCCCCGTTTGCTCAGCTGGCTATGCCAGTGAACATTCACTAAATCATCCCATTTAATCAAGCCAGAAACCAGTGAAAATACACCCACGCGGTAAACAGTTGACGAGACTATCCAGCTGAAATTCTCTGAGGCCGTTAAAACCCTGGCGGCTAAGTACATATTCCTGATGTGGGTCAAGCGTTGCTTCATCGCGTCGGAAGGTCTGCTCACCACTTGAGCCTTTAGATTTATTTTGGCCGGATTTTGTTTCGTTCGAATTGTGTTGACCAAATGGCAGGATTTTAATTGTGTGGAAACGGTCCCAGTCAAGAAGCAGCGTTGATCGTTAAATAAGACTCTGTTGGCAAAACCCGTTCGCTGTGGCTGATTAAAGAGGACGCGGATTCCTCAGAAGGCGTCGGAGTTCTGCTCATGACTTCGTTCTGTAAAAGCGGGTTCGGAGGAGGATTTTCAAGAGGCTTTTTCATGATGTCGTGGATGACCAGATACGCGTTACTGAGATTCGAATAAGATAGTGGAGGAACGAGGTCAGATCACGATTTGATGGCAAATTAGCGACGTTTCCCACGCTTGAGTATTGGACTGACTGGATTTCCCTCCAGCAAATATGGGTTCTATAAGAGTTGCATGCATTTCAGTGTTTCACACACAGTTGAATCCAATGCACCAACCAAAAATCCATAGTGTAAATATTACAGATGATCAATACAATATTATTCCAAAGATTGAACGAAATGCTCAATGACTCCGGCCTGCTAACCATTGGAGCACGATGTCGAGGTTGTGCTGGCTCTTCATCGAACACTAAAGCGAAGTTGAATTCAGTCGCAGCAAAATTGGGGTCACTGACAGAGTAGCACTGCACAGATGAACGGTTAGATGGGCCAAAACATAAAACTTGAAGGCTCACCGAGACGGGTCTGTCCGTTATTTTGTCCAGTTGCCTAACAGTGAGTTGAACGGTGAAACCAGCAGCATAGGAAATGCAGAAAATACGGACAAATCTCGGATGAGGTCTTTTACGGGTACATGGCCCTCCAGATCATTTTTGTTACCGAGCTGATGATGATATGGCATTAAATTAACGCAACCGCAGAAATTTGTGGGAGACGGACGACGAGTAGGGGAACACCAGAAAGTGCGGGTTGACCGAGCAGCTGATGTAATTCGAAACGAGCCGTGTTGAATTTCTCGGGCTATGCAAGAGTATCAACGATATGGTCGTCCAGATAAGGGCAAGGACTTGCATCAGCTGAATCGAGGATAAACCTGGGAGACTACGTCAACGAACAATATGATATGATCCGGAAAACATACACTATCGCGTCTGCGCCGTGGCAGTACCTTTCCGCGCGAGGTTTATTATGGGGAGGTTCCAGTGTTTCTGGCACAGTACCTTTCCCACATGGTCCGAAATTTGGGTTGTCCTTGAGAAAGAATGAGGTCGGGTTGAATTCAGGAATAGAAACACGCACCAGCCACGTCCCATATCTTGAGAGTTACATTTCCCTTGCGCACCTAACGACTTACGTCCACAATTCCTGTTCAGTTGGAGGTAACAGTACTTACTTTCTTGAATATGAATCCAACAGTAGGGACTACGTCCTCGCTCCACTGAGAAATGCAAGGTCAAAGCGCCGCACCGAGATACTAAGGCAATTTCACTTGGCCTGAACCAATGACATTGACGAATGATGTTTTTCCCGACGCCTGAGGCGGCCATGAGGTACAGATAGCAAGTCCATGTGTAGACGTACTTGCAAGCCAACAATGGCTGAGAAGGTCTCGATGTTAGCGGGGAGAGAACCGCAGCGGTTCTATGACGCACCGATTTCAGCGGTTTTAGACAAGAAAAAGCTGTAAATTGATTCGAATACGAGTCAAATTCGAGGAGTGAAAACCTTCCTGGAGAGCCACTGGAACCAGGAAGCGAAGAAACCTGCCATCGCAGTGGTAAGAGCGAGAAGGACAAGACAAATGCTGTATTTGATCGGCGCCGATCCGTCGTATGTAACTCTCACGTGTCGAATTTTATTTTCTCGGCTCTGGTCGCCCAACTCGCGTTCTTTCGCGTCCATGAAGCGCGGTGTCTTCACTGCAGGAACATGTGTGTCTAGAATACGAACTCCCGTACATTTCGCGGGCTTGTCCACTGCTGTTTCGCGAAAATCAGCTTCTGCGGAAAAGAAATCGGTTCCTAAGCGCACACTCGCGGAAAGACTCAAAAAAAGGCGCCAGGCAGACGCTTCAAATCCCCTCATTTCTTCTTCCGGAGAGGTGATAACTCGGACGCGAGTCAAGACCACTCAGCTTTTCCGTTCTCTGCACGAAGCCGTTAGGCCGCCGCTATACGGAGCCGGAGGACAGGTTTTGGTTAATGGTTCGTCTGGTTGGAAGCCCGAGGATTGGAAGGACGATTGGGGCACAGATGGTGCGTACCTCTGTCCCTTTCCCACTAAGCGCCGCCCAATGTTGGTAGCCCTTGCACCAACAGATTCGAAGCGCCAAAAACCGCCTCACATTGGCGGTCCTCCAGAAAAAATCATCTTCCAGGAAAAAAGCCACGAAGCGCCCTATCGCATATACGCGTAGAATCGAAGGCCTCATCGACCCTTCGGACAAACCTATTTTAGAAGGTGCGAAGTTCAGGTGAATTATCCGCTGTTAATATGTTAACGCGCTTGTAGACGTCGCACCGACTTCGGAGCACCGGCCTATAGCTACCCTCGAACATGGGCTAGAGCGCGTTTTGTTCAAGCAAGTCTTCTCTGCAGCTGGTACCCAGCCAGACTCACCAACAGATTGCGTTTTTCAGCCCTGGAGTACACTGGCTGCAAGACCCAAGATCACGGGTGTATAACTTTTCGCCTCATCTGGAAAGTTTGCCCAAAGTAACCGAATTTGCTTTTGAGCGGTTACCTGGATTTATCAAGAGTTCACGGGACGAGGTCAAATCATTTTCTCTATGGCCGTCCCGCGAATGCTAATTATCTTTCCGTACAGGATTTGCGAGGCTTAGCAAAACGCGAGAACCGTATGTTCGCGGGATCCACCTCCTCGCTTACTGGCATGCTCAGCCATTGCTACTTCCTCATGTCCGAACACAAGCCAGTCGACATTTCATCTTTGAGCCAACACTTCAGCCAAGAAGTAAGTACGCCGGCCTATTCCCATGAAGCTACCTAATATTTTCAGGAAAAAAATTTCACCCCCGGTCAGCGGATGCCAACCTCTGTAATATTCAATTACAAGGATGGTGTCTATGCCATTGACTCTGATTCGGAAGATACTTCGAAGAACGTCCTGACCTGGCTGGTATTCGTGCTTTCTCGAACTGTTACTTTTTCTGATCTGCTTGCGCACATAGGGGACTCTTCTGGAGAAGTTTTTGACCATGTCGAAAGCTGAATTTGCAACATATCTGCGGTCTTCGCCAGCTCTGGTTGATGAAGAGGAAGATCCAATGAGAGAGGCCTATCGATATGCGAAGGTTGGTGTTCGTCCATAACTCGGGATTTCCTAACAACCCCTGTAGTCGGAGAAATTTGTAATGCGTTCACAACTCGACTGCGTGGATAGACGGCTCCCGGGAACGGGTGTATTTGACATCAAAACTCGCGCTTGCCTACCTGTTCGGATGGATATCCTGAATTGGGAGGTGGGTTTTACGTTTTATTTTGGTGGTTTTTTCCAGCTGAAGTCATCTACAAAGGAGAATTCTGGGTATGTGATCAAGACCGGGCAAGGGCTCGTGGAAAGTTTCGAACGGGAATACTATGACCTTATTCGATCAGCTTTCCTGAAATACGGGTACGCAAACTTTTCTGGGTGTGCTCTGCTCTCAGCTCATGCTTCCTTAGGTTTCAAGTACGAATCGGAAACATGGATGGTGTTATAGTTGCATACCACAACACTGCCAAATTGTTTGGTTTCCAATATGTCTCCTTGGAGGAGATGGACCAGCATCTATTCGGACCAGAACCGGGAACTGGGGATCGCGTTTTTCAGAAATGCGTCAGTCTAATGGAGTGCATCGCGCCTGAGATCGTTCAATGTTTTCCAAACGAGGTGAGTCCTTTCATCTTGCGTCATGCTCAATCTTTCAAAGACGTCACAGTCTGTCAAGTGCACCTTCGAATGCGAAGAAGGTTCCAAAGAGCTGAACGTTTGGGTGCAGCCAGCAGAATGGGTAGCAACAAGCGAATCCTCGGAACCACCTATGCGGCAGATCTCTGTTCGTGCGAAGAGCTTTATCAACGAATCTCCTGTCAATGGTTCCCGGGCTATTATCGCGTCGTCGACTGCGCCATGTAACGTCCCGTCAAACTGGGTGCAACGGACATTAATTTCGTTTTCCTTCCAGGGACCGTCCACTGGGTCATCTCCCATCTGTCTGACAATCAGGAGGAAATTCGCCGCAGCTTCAATAAATGCATGGAGCGCAAGTTCCGTGCATACAGCCTTCCTACTGGCGTCAGCTTTGAGGATCTTCCTCAGTACTGGAGCGACCTAAACTTCGGAAACGAGTCCAAGCCTGAAGCAGAGCAAACCGAGGACCAGCCTCAACTGCCCGAGGACTTCGATTACAGCAAATTCCGCCTCCCAGATGAGCGAGTACAAACTCTTCGGGATCTGGCACGGTCAGGACGAGAATTCTCTGCGATGCTGGAGAAGCGCGAGGCCGGGCGAAAGAAAATTGTTTTGGGGGAACCATTCGATATCTCTGATATTGAGATGGAAACCTACAGCTCGGAGGAAGATCGAGACGTCCAAGAGGACGCTTCATCTGCGGTTGGCCTGGTCAATGATGAGCTGCTGCAAAGTTCGGACTCCGATTCTGGGTCAGGGCTAGCTGGCACGTCATATCTAGTGATTTCCGGAACGACTTCAACTGACGATTCGACAGATCCTCTCGCTGTCTTTGAAGAGATAGAAAACGGGACGACTGAGTTATCGAAACCGAAGGATGTTTCACAATCCACCGAATTGGCACACGAGACCCTGCCCGTTGACGGAGAAGACATTTCACATTCCGCACCTGAAGCTCCGCCTGTAGACGAGGAGTCGGATCCTCATACCCCTAGGATATAGATAATTAATTCTACAATATTTAGTTGTAATATAATAAAAAATGTATACTTGCTCATCGTGACCTGCCTTATTGGGAAGCGGGCGGTGTTTGGTCCGCAAGCGGTTGAATTGAGATCGAAACAAAGCTCGTCTCGGAGCACGCTCATTATGGCTGCCCGTAGCTCAACGCAAATTCCACCCTCTGTCTCTTCAAGCTCACTGGTCCCTCAAAACCTTGTTGCTCTTGCGGATCCTCCAATTCGCCAGATAGACGGCGCTGTCATGGATTATTTCCTCATCGAGCTCGTCAACACCTTACGCGCTTCGGCAGCCGTCGCCACTGAACGATCGAAGAAGATTGAGGCGGAGATGGTCGAAGCTGGCCTCATCCCCGCTCCCGCCGTTCCCCCGCCTCACCCGCTGAAGAAAGACGCACCTTCCGCACGGGAGTCTACAACGAGTCTCAACTCGCGGGCAAGCACTGGTGGGCGGATGTCTTCTGCAGACGAAGCCGAGGAAGCCGTCCGTTCACGTCTTGAGGCTATTGGTCTGCATGTTGGCGCCAATTTCACTGAACGGTATTTCTCCAGCGCGCTAGCGCCTTTCAATGCAAGCTAAATACCCGCAGACTGTGTCGCGACCGCCCATTATTTGGCGAGACGTTGGACGCGATTAAGTTCATCTGTAAGGACATTTGGGCCGCGTGTTGGGATAAACAGGTCGACAACCTGCGGACGAATCATCGCGTTCGTGCCATTTATTTCTCAGCTTAGACTCACGCCTGACGCCGGGACCTTAGGGTGTTTATGTCCTTCAAGACAACTCCTTCAAGCCGGTCTCACGTATCTCGTCCTGGGAAGGGCGAGCAGATGCCATAAGGCGTGCAAAATTGGTGCGCGCTGATTCTTGATGAATCTCGATTGGGATCTTGAATCCGTCGTCACAGTACGCTGCGATGCCAGCCGGTATAATACGTGGGGCACTCTCTCGATTGGGATTCCAGACGACGGTGTCCCCTGAAATTACATCTCTACCACAATGCATGTGCATGTCTCGATTGTCTTGTTGTTTCTGACCAAGAAACATAGGTACCTTCCAAGTAAAACTGCCAAAAGGGACGTAACATTTGCTCGGAAAATCTTGTCCACAGCTGCCGTGGATTCGGGTCGTGGCTTGCATGCAGTATTGACCGATGACAGAAACCACTCTCTTCTCGCGAGACTCCCTTCTGGTCAACCGCCTCAGCACTTGTAGAAATATATTATTACATTGTATTCCACGACACTATAAATGCGAATAAATTATACTTGGTTTGAAAAAGCAATGCAGGTGCAAAAGACAAAGACGACGCGCTCAAGCCAGCCGAGGAATTTCTTCCCCGAGATCTGTGGTGTGCAAGCTATCGGTGTCAGGGCTCAGCTTCAAGGACTTGGCGGCTGGAGGCGTGGACGGCGGGGACAGCACATGCTTGACACCTGCAACGACGTTCGATGCAAGGGCAACAGCTGCCGCGGCCGGAACAGCAGTCGCGGCGGGAACAGCAGTTGCGGCGGGAGCAGCAGTCGCGGCAGGAGCAGCAGTCGCGACAGGGGCTGCTGGACTGACCGAGACCGGGTGAGTTTGGAGGAATATGCAGGGCCCCGTTGTATCCGTGTGGAATGTGATCTTCGGAGAAGCGGCGGTATGCAAGGCGTGTTCACGGTAAATGCATCGGGCTTTGAACTGGGCATCTGCCTCGATGAATTCAACTACCGCGTCATCCTCTGCGCCGGGCTGGATCCAGACAGAGTAGATGCCCAAAGATTTAGCCAGCTGCAGGACGGTGAGTGTAACCTATAAATCAAGGTCAGTTTATGAGGGCGAAATGGCATGGCACAACGCTCACTTTGGGAGGCACAACGATGGAAACCGAGGTGTGCGTTGGGTCAGGCAGCTCAGACAGTGACTTCATGCATTTAATGCCCTGAATCTCTTGTGCAACGAGGTTGACTGGGACCACATTTTTGCTTTCCTTGATCAACCATTTGAGCGCCTACACACCATTGTCAGGCTCGCTGGATATTTTTTTGTGAGGGGATTGCAAACCTTGGTCCCGTTTTTATTTTCGTTTGTAGAGGCGCCGACAACTGCAAAATGAGGCGCTGATAAAAATAATGCCTCCTTCTGCTCGAGTGTGGGAGAAGCCTCGGCGGCTGGTGTGGACATCTTGGCAGCGGGCACCTCGACGGCGGCAGCCTGGACAGCGGATACCGCCGGGGACGGGTCTAATGGGGGACCGTCTACCCACAAGCACGGCGAAGGGGTTTTTGGCGTTAGGCTGGAAGCGATTGCTTGGCTGACGAGCTGCTTGGCGGACTGCTTGGTGTATATACACCTCTCCGCTAGCTGGGTGTCCCCTTGTATAAACTTTACTACAGCATCATCTTCTGCACCTGGTTGGAGCCACAGCCCGAATATGTTCAGCGCTTTGGCCTCCTTCAAGATTTCAAGCGTAACCTGAACAAACACTGTTCATCGAACATTAAACGAGTACAATTTCAAAGCCTACCTTGGGCGGAACGACAATAGAAATCGCAGTGTTTTTTGGATCGGGCAGTTTCGACAGTGCGGCCATGCATGCAATACCCTGAATTGCTGAAGCATTGGGGTTAACGGGGACCACGTCCTTGTGTAGCGCAAGAAGGTAATTGAGTGCCTGCCGACGATTGATTATGGTTATGGACTGTTCAAGTTGCTCGAATAGCTTCACCTTATTGCCATATTTTTGCGGATTTGCGGATGCCCCAACCACTGCGAACTTTGAGGCAGAGAAGAACCGGTCAATTGCGGCTTTGGTGGTCATTGCGGTGTGCGCCGTATGGGAAGGTGTATCGGGTGGTATAGTATCGGGTGGTATACCTGAACGGAAATGGGTTGAGTCAGAACAAAAAAAGTTGTGCTGTTTAAATACCTGCTCAACTCCAGCAGCTGTTACATCTTGGCCACGCGCGCAGATGCACAGCAATCGAAATCCTCATGCTATCCCGTATTTTAGTATCTTTCCGTCAGAAATGGACACCGCTTGACCGTTCCGAAAAGAAAATGCAACAAGATATGATTTGGTGACGTTGATAAATTTGGGAGATGAAGCTTCGATGAAGAATGAAGAGATCTTCAAGAGGCAGTGCGCTGCCGCCGATTGACTTTTTGTGCCTGTTCCTTTTGTGAAGCGAACGCGCCATCTGGCCATCCGGAGGTCGGTATCACCGTTCACCGTGATCCCAACGTGATCCACGTTGTCGTTTTGCCTTCCGCTTTTGGATGAAAGCTTGAAGCGCACAGTTGTTGCAAAGAAAACAGGCGAAGATGATTGCTGAGACGCCGCTCCGCGCTGTAATGGCTACGAGCACCGTTGGATCAAGATCAAACTGGGGGAATTGTTGGGTTTGCGTGATGTTTCGTCTTCGACCTCGAAGGCACAGCCATCGGAAGTAAACCGTCTCCGTTCGTACTGGGTTGGTGTTGAGCGCTGAAATAATATAATGCAGGACACGAAGCTTTCTAGAATTAGGTCCATTAGTAGAGTGATCCACAAAAAATGCAAACTTGCACACAGTCAGGGTATCCCGGGGCGGAGACCGAAGTCCAATTGATTGGTACAGCCCGAGCCCTGCAATAGATGAAGCGGCCCACCATGTGGAATCCGACAGGGCTTCCTCTGAACCTGGGCGTCAAACGAGCTTCCTGGCCTCTACAGCTCTACAGCGCTGTCCGTACAACGTGTCACGGTAACCCGGCTGAAATTCCCCAGGAAGCGCTGTAGCCAAGCAAAGGACAAGAAAGATGACCATATACATCCGGAATGGCCCCAAACTTCGACGAGCTGAGCTGTTCAGTGTTAGAGGCTATCCATTGGTACCGAATCGATTCGTACTGGGAAGTGTGTGGATGAAGATACTGATCAAGTGATCATCAGTGAGATGATCTACAAGGTCGTCGCTAGCTGGGGTAGAAAATAATGCAATGCAACGCCAAAACACTATCTCTGCGATGCGTGACCGTTCATTGAAGGATTTGCAGGATCGTCCATCTATGTTTGAGCCGCGCAATATGAGCACCCGCAGATTATTTGATTATTTTCCTGGCAAAATAGTAAGGATCTCACCGAACTTGTGCCAAAAGCTTCGGATTGTAGACGGCAGGAACTTAGAAGTCTACGCCACGGGATGAAATGGGTACCCAACAGCCCACAGCCAAGTTTGATAGGTCGGAAATAAGTAGGCCTTTCGAACCTGGCGAACATGAGGAGTTGGTCGGTCCGAGTAGTTGCCGTCAGCTCAGGAATAGCTACTCGTTGGAAACCGACAAGTAGAGGCATTCCTCCCACAGTTTCGAACGAGTGGAACCGGGTTTCCCGGGTTAGGGGTCCGTCTGGCGGCGAGTATCTGGTGGTTGACCAGGTTTTCTGATTCCTCGCATGCCACTCCAGGAGCGTCAAATCGAAATCGCAGAACAATCACGCAATTTTAGAGCTTGGGAGGTGGCATCAAAGAGGCGCAGAGAATGATAGAATATCGAAATAATTTCAAGCGCCGTTACCTCAGAAAAGCAGAGAAGTGTGCCACTGGAGAAAGGGAGCTTGAATGGTGGCCCAGAAAAGCAGACCGAAGGGATTTTCTCAAGGGTTGTGAGACCGGGAGACTTGAACGTCGAAAAGAGTTTTAAGCACCGTTTTCTCAGGAAAGCCGAGAAGTGTGGCATTGAAGAGCAGATAGCTTGAATGGTGGCGCAGAAAAAGGCTAATAGCAGGCCGCAGTGATTTTCTCGAGGGCTGTGAGAGAGACCAGGAGTTAATCGATGTTTAGTTCGAGCCCAGCCTCATGAGCTCGGAATCCATGGTGGATGCGAAGGGTTGGGTTGTTGTTTGAAATCACGTTATCGCGCCGTTACATAATGCCCACGGAGGTATCTAGCACTCGAGCAGCGCTCACAAGAGGATCTGCCAAAACAAAACTGCAAGATTCAGGGCATCACGATTGTCTAAAGCTCCACAACAGACAAGAAATAGCGTCTATACGATTCTAGGCATTACCGGCCAATCTTATTTTTTCGTGCCTCCACATCAACCACGAGATTCCTCCGCTCTTACTTGTCTACTTCTATCCCCGAGTCGCTCGCATTAACATCGTTGAACACGGGGCGCATCTTGGCCAGCCCGTAGGCATTTTTGTAGAACACAACATCGCCTTCGTCTTCAACAAACTGCCAAAAATGTCGGTGCTTCATGTTGGGGATTAGGAAAGAAAGGCGTTTACCTTGCATTCTTTGTAGACACGGTACATCTCGGCCCACCCGCCAGGGTTGCCGTCCAGACGCAGCCCAGTTGGCGCAAGGACTTTGCGCAGCGCTGCACTGGCTTCCCAGGCATTGTAATGCGGTATCTTGGAGCAAATGTGGTGCGCGATGTGCGTCTCAGAGATACCCATACTGATGAAAAGGTCAGTAATCATAACGGCAGGAAAAAGGAACGGAACTAACGTGGCATGTGCGCCAATCCAGCCCATAACTGGGCCCAGATCTCCGAGGAGGCTACGGTCAAGAGTCGCAAGTGCGCCACGAGCGAAGTTGAACTCGGGGGCTGTATAAACCACATCAGTATACAGAAACGAAAACGAGAGAGGGACTCTTTGACTGACCCCTGTAGTGCGGAAGCAAGGGATCCGTGTGCTGGAGGAAAGTAATCAAGACGAGCCAGTGGTTAACCCTGATACCATGTCAGAGTGGTCAACAGCGGAATACACCAAGTTACTCATACCAGAGGTAAGGGACGCCGTAGACGCGGGAAGACAGTGGACGGGCCCCAGGTGTATACGGAGGCTGCCAACGCGGCGAGCCAAAGGAAGATTCCAATGTCAGAAATGACGATCTGACCCCACTGATGAGGCGCAAACATGATCGCGCTGGGCTTGAAGTCTACCATGTACCATAAATATTTGAGCGCTAAAATCCATTTGGCAATGCGGACTGACGATTCGTGCCAGAGGGATACCGACGCTGACCGGAAGAGTTGAGCATCAGGTAAAGAGGCCACCCAGCGGTCTAGTAACGCTTGAGCAACAAATATTGGTAGCAGCAAAATCAATGAACCAAGTAGGAGAAGAATCCGAGCGTAGCCCCAATGGGAGAGTCACCCCAAAGCCTCCCAGAGCTCCTTCTTGACCTCTTCGCTGACACTGGCTCCTTGGAGATCCTCGCGCTTGGGGTCGAAGGGCTTCAGGCCCCTGTCCGAGCGAGTGGGCGGCACGAAAACCTGGTCCTGTGTCATATGGCCAGTCGAGGCGTGGTGCTTAGCATGGCTAAGAGACAGACGAGGAACCGGAAATCAGTGATGCCCTTTGAGCTACTTTTCCAAACATACGTGATTCGCCATGAATGATAAGGTACACCAAGGCTGTAGGGCGGTCTCAACACCAAGAGTTGCTTTGGCGCAGGGTACTTACCCAGAGTGGAGAATCCAACCAACAGTGTTGTTGATGAACTTGGATTCGGAGAAAGCTTGGTGTCCGGCTTCGTGAGCAACAACCTGATTCGAGAGTCAAAGAAATCCACAACGATATGGACAAGTTCTACCCAAAGACCAGTGGCAAATAGACCCGTCCAGAAACCGTAGAGAGCCCACACCGAAAACCTAGCAAACGAGTAGAGAGCGGGATACGGTAGCGAGAGTGTTTGCGGGTTGATGAGACCATCCGCGTATGTTGCGACCTTGTATAGCACCCAAATGACGAACATGTTCCACAGCCTGACCAGAATGAGATGAAACGGAAAACGCATCGAAGAAAAAAACTCACATATAGGCTGAGGACTTGAGCGCGGAACGTTTATGACAGTGTGCTCTAAAGAAGTTCAGATTTTGGGAGAACAACTAAGCATCACAGGCATACGGGATAGCAGCGAGCAGCTGCTTCACAGTAATGTCGGGGACGACATAGACGCCCAGCTCTTGTTTTGTCGCCATTGTGGTCGGAAGAAAGACTGGGACAACGCATCAATTTTTGGACCGCCGCTTGTGATTCGCCCGGCAGCGTCCGAATTGGGGTTGTTTTGATCGTTGGGGCAAGCAGCCTCCATAACGGCTGCTATGCGGCCCTGAGATTCATGCAGCCAAGAAGGCAGTGGGCCGCAAAAAATGTTTTGGTATAGATCCAAATTTACGTGCACTGCGATGGACATTATGCCTACACAAAGGCAAGAGCGCGTCCACAAAATGTCTGAAAGAGGTTGGAAAAGGCCCCAAGGCCTTGGCACCGACCCAGCATATTCGACGGTTAGGAGCAGCGTCAGTCCGCGGGAGCTGCAACGACCCAAAAAGAAAATACGTGGAAATCTGGTGCACCAGACTTGGCCATTAAAATCGCCCCATCCTGGCATATATTCTTTTTCGCGCAAAGACCAAAAATGGGAGAGCACATATTCGGGTCGTACAGACTAGGGAACAGTAATATTCTTCAAAAAGCAACGTTGGAGACCGCGGTATTTGGTTCAGACATGCAGAAGTTGACGGAATTGCTTCTCTTTGGAGAACCCAGAGCGGGCTGTCTAAAACGTACTTGGCGGAGAGAATCTGAGCTGCCGAATTCATGCGGTTGGGTGCGTGCCGTCACTATGAAATGCTAAATCAAGAGAAAGCTCTGAGCGGTCTACTTCAAGAAAGGCTTCATAATATATGGGCGGAAATACGAGCACGAGCAAACTATTAGTAGTGCTTGAATCATCCGGCAAATGTTCGACGAAAGGGCCGCAACTGGTTCTTGTATCGCATGCCGTAGGACGCTCGATGGAGATTGTGCGGTCGCGGGTTGGTGACATTGAACATAAGTAACACACTGTCCCCGAGGTCCACATGTCCAACTAAGGATTCATGGCTGGATGAAGCATCGACGAAGGCTTGCGCAATGCTTCACGTTCTCGTCTCGAAACGTAAGTGTTGGGGCCACCAGTAGTTGGCTCTTCGTCTTCGGTTGGCAGTCAATGGTTGAGATCAGCTTCAGAATCAATGATCGAGTAAGACGCGGCGCACTGCCACTACTCGTTCACGGCCTTTCACGACCATCTACGACGTGGTCTTGCGTCCGGCCCTCGCTCCGCCCTACCTTGAGGATTATTGGGGTCACATACACCAGAATCCCATGGCTTCAGGCTTGTTGGAAGGAATTATATCATCCGCGAAAGCGTCTATCTCGGTTATCTTGGTTTTGGTCCGTCTTCCTTTAACGCGTCGTTCACGAGCCAATTACCGCTCAAGGCGTATGGATACGGTCTCCGGAAGCTCAATTTTGTTTCTCAAGAAGGGGAGAGGGTATGTATGGCTGCTGCCGACTGGGATAGAATTTAAAAGCGGACAAGGACCTCGCCCGGCTATGCGCGAAATTCTTCTTGCCTGCCTTGCTCTTCACAGAAATCGGACCCTTGACCACTGCTAGTAATATGAGAAACTGTGAGTGCCCAAGAAAGGAGGCCGAATCAGCTTGAATCCAAGTTGATAAATGGAAAGACTGGCCTATTATTCCGCTGTCGTTATTCTTCCAAGGCGTGGCGTTCATGGTAGCCGTGCTTTCACGGATGGCTGGCATGCCCCAGCACTAGTGAGTATATGTGTACAACGTATCTATCTACTCTGAGCTGTCTTGCCCAGTGTCCCTATGTTCATTTTTAACAACGTCCCACTCCCTTTTCTTTCCTGTCGAGTTTATTGAATATCTTGACAGGTAACCTCCCTCCCTTTACTGCTAATCAATGCGCTAGCCGCAACCGGTGGTTTGGATCCATTAGTAACTGGTGATAGAACTCTTGAAAGCGCTCTGAAAATAGGGCGAGTCTATATCCTCATCAATGCTTTGGTTGGAAATTTGGCACGATTCGCGTTGGGCCCTTGTATATATCTTTCTTTTCTTTTTGTCTCACCTCTAATTTTCACGACAGATTTGATGAAAGCAGACGTGCCTAAAGGTTGGATCCAGCCAGACCCGGAAGGCGCCACTGAAGAGGACTCTTTACTCCCGGGAAGCGGAAACATCGCATTGCCTACCGGGAGAGCCGGCTTTTGATTCTCCGAGAATCAAACCCCAATACTTGATAATGGCCAATCTCAAACGTGCAAAGGACTGGATCTTCTCTGCAATGAACCCTCCTTTGACCGGAGGCATCCTCGCGGTTTGCTTCGGATTAATCCCGTGGTTTCACACAGAGCTTTTTGGACCTGGAGTTTTGTCGCCGTATGTTACTCACGCGCTTCCTAGAGTACCGTCTCAAAATTTTCGGCAGCCTATACGACAGCATTAACAATGTCGGGAAGTTGTTCAGTGCCGTGCAGATGATGGTCCGTAAGTGCGATGCTTTCTATTGAACTGGTTTATCCCTCATCCTATTCTCTCAGTTGGTGCCCATTTATACTCCAAAAAAGGCTCCGCCGTGAAGCCTTTGCATTTGGCCTGGCTCTTCACATATCGATTTATCCTTGCTCCTGCACTCTCTATCAGTGTCGTTTATTATATAAGGACTGCATGGCCCAATTTTCTAGTCCGTTTGCACGTTTTGTTCATTCGAAAACGTTTGCTGACGACATGGCAGGATAACGACCCCATACTAGATTTTGTCATTGCCATCTCCAACACAGGGCCAAGTGCATTGACTCTCTCAGCAGTTGCAGTTATGGCAGATGTCTCTTCGGACGTTGAAGGGCAGGTATCTCGCATGTTTGTACCTCCTGTCCCTTGGCCAAAAACTCAAACTCACCAACTCCGTCCAGACTTACGTTCTGCTATTCTGTTACGCCTTTCATCTCTTTTCCGATGGCCATCGCCATGCGGATGGTCAAACAGACCGGGGTCGGGAATTAGATTGAGAGCCTTCCTCTACATCGCGCATTTTATTTTACTCCATGAAGCTTGCCTTGCGACCCACCACTAGTCCGACGCACCTCGACAAACTCGTCGAGTTCATAAGATAGCTATAAGATGTCAAAAATGCATTTAGGGTGATAGAATATTTCCTAGAGCGAAACTACCCGAGATTGTGCGGTACTATGGAACGAAATTTACCAGCCAGCTCAAAAGATAGGGGCTTCCTAACAAGAGCAAAGAGACGCGTCGCGTGTCACGTGTAATTAATACACGTGATTACTGATCTCAGCAAAGTTCAACGAGTTTACGGCGTTCTCCTCGCCTTCATGGTATACCGCCACCAGTGCTGGTTTTCGTAGAACTACACTTTGCGAGCCATTTGGATCGCACCCGACACGCTTTTAAACCACCTAGAGCACTTGATATCTTGCAATTACCGACTCCATGTCAGAATTTGGATCCATCCCGCGATACATTGGCAACTACTACCTGGGCGAGAATCTAGGGTCGGGACTAGCCTCTCTTGACAGGGGCGTATCCAGAAATCTCATCGAAATACAGGTCCGGCTATTCTGGTTCCATCTTCAAGGCGACACACATCCATACAGGAGAAGTTGTTGCTCTGAAGGTCCAGCATGTAAACCACGAATGTCCCACAAACAGGTACGGGATCACATACGCTGTATGAGACTCGTGGAACTGAAATGCACTTCCAGGTATGAGAGGCACTTCTATCCCTCCTTACAAGGTTAATTAAGCCATCTCGCATTGTTTTCTGTCGCATTATCTAAATCGTTGTAGGCGGGGAGGGAATGCCAACGCTTTGGGCGTGCGGAGTCGAGGGCGCGTGGGATTATCTCGCCATTGACCTCCTCGGTGCCAGCCTCGACAACTTGTACCGAAAGAGCGGGCGGGACACTATGGACCTCAGCAGCGTCTGCTCCATTGCCATGCAATTAGTGCGTATTCTCCTTCGAGCAGGTCTTCGTTACTCACTTTGAACAGATAACACGACTCGAGTTCATGCATAGCCGGGGTATGTGTCGTTAACGCGTCAGTCTGCTGGCTAAAAATTCTTGTCGCCTTGCTAGGCATTTTGCACAGAGATATCCAACTTGGGAACTGTGTTATCGGACTTCCTCCAAACGAGAAGACTATTTATATGATCGACTTCGGATTTTCAAAACGATATATCGACCCATATACACAGCGACATATCCCTGATAGTCGTGCGAAACGCGACTTCATAGGGAATTACTGGTTCAGGTGGGTCTTGCAGTAAAAAGCTCATTTCAATATTCCGATTCTATCTAGTTCCGTCGGGGTACATTGTCGAGGAAAAGGCGAGTCTGTATTATCATGTCGTTGCGTTGGTTCTAAACAGCTCCTACAGTCCCCTCACGCCGAGACGATCTCGAAGCCACTGCGTTGATGCTCATCCATCTTCTGACACCTCGCGGTCTTCCTTGGACACGAAACGGAGTTCCCAAGACCGATGAAGCGCATGACCGTCTAAAGAAGGAGAAGAAGGCAGCACGGCCAGAAGATATATGTCGAGGCTTGCCTCCCGAGTTCGAAGAATTTCTGAGATACTGCCGTAGACTGCAGTTCCAGGACTGTCCCGACTATGAGCGATGGCGGGAAGAGTTCAGAGAGCTCGCGATACAAGAGGGCTTTCCAGAAAGCGACGACTTCATCTGGCCGCCGCACCAATACCAGGTAAAAAAGCTTGCTAATATTGTCCTCATGTTTTCTGACTTGTCGTTAGCTCAAGCCTCACTCGAAGACTGGTCCACGTCGCAGCCACGCTCCAGCGCCAGAGGATGTCGAGCGGATCCTCAACGATCTCACCAATCTCGATCTTGGCCCCGGACTGGGTGATCCAAAAACGGTCGATGAAGCTGTCCGGAAGGCCAAGGATGCGGCCAAGGACGACTCGTCGAAGGATAGCCAACCAACGGAGATCATTGATATCAGCAGCGACTCGGACGAAGACACGATACCGCCGCCGCATCTCACCCCGAAGGCCTACAAGCTGAACAAGTTGACAAAACGGATGTCCGATGCGTCCGATAATCTCGCCATCTCGGAGCTTGTGGTCGCATTTGTTGATCTCCTCAAGTCCTACACCTCGCGAACACTTACGAAGGAAGGCTTCGCTTTCATCGACGCTCTGTATAAGCAGCTTGCCGATCCGTCCGTTTTCGCTCTTCCCTCAAGGTAATTTCAGCGACTCGGAGTGCCCGACGTCAGTGTTGACTTCTTGCAGGGCCTCTAGGCAACGCTCCTCCGATAAAAGCACGCAGCAGGAGAAAGAACCCGCACACGTGAAACTCGGTGTTGTTGCGCGGCTGAGGAGGGAAGTTCTTACGGCCAAAAGCAACAAGGCGCTTGCGAAGATGATTGCAGACTTCGAGCAGGTTAGTAGTAATAGTGTTGGTCGTACAATTACCAAGGTTCGTCGTTCATTCTTTTTCGCGCAACTGCATGCAATAACCGTTACCCCAGGACGGCTTTGCGTTTTTAGATGGCGTCGCGGAAAGGTTGAAAGCTTTACACTAGCTGATGTATGTAGAATTTATCCTCAATGTAGCAAAGAGTTGTATGATACAGAGGCGCGTCTATCGGGACAGGTTCTCGCCTGTTCTCGCCCGAAATCCAGATCGTCGCCACGTGATCGCGTGCTTCTCAGCTCCAGTACGATCAGTCTTGCAAGCCTTCTGAAGCTTCTCTGCCTTGGAGGACTGTGCACTAGGCCTTCGTAGAACGGTCTTGCACGGACAGCGGGAGAAACCGGGAAGAGACACGGTCTGGATCCAACTGACGCCGATAATGACGATAACATATAAATATCACGCACAATCTTCTGGCCTTCTACAACAATAATGTCTACCCAACCCGACGCGTCTCTCCAGGCAGAAGTAAATCGCCTCCGCCTACAACTTGAATCTTTGCAGGCCAAGGATGGTTCCGAGCCGATAACCGTCGGGAATTACCTCCTGGCTCGGCTTGAGCAACTCAAAGTCACCGTAGGACCATTATATGAATTATAGCAATGTCTCTGACTATGTATACCGCGCGGCGCATGCAGAAGCTATTCGGGCTGCCGGGCGACTTTAATCTAGGTCGACTTTTATCTGAACTGTTCTGCCCGACTTCTGGCTAATATGCATCCTAGGATTCCTGGTAATCAATTGCAACTTTCTTCCAACTGTCCTCCCCAACTTCTGGCTAATGTGTCTCAGGATCTGGTCGAGGATCATCCAAAGATTGAATGGGTTGGCAACTGGTAGGTGATTCTTCTGAATTGTCTGCGATATCGAATTCACTGGATGACAGTAACGAACTCAATGCGGCGTATGCGGCTGATGGTTATGCTCGAGTGAAAGAGCACAGTATCGGTGTAATCCTAACCACGTCTGTCATTTCTTCCCCAAAAATTTCTGTGCTGAATTCGCCCGCAGTTTTGGTGTTGGCGAGCTCTCTGCTATCAACGGAATTGCTGGCGCGTTCTCAGAGATGGTCCCTGTGCTGCATATTGTCGGTGTTCCGAGTACAAGGCAGCAGAAGGCGAAAGCGTTGCTCCACCATACTCTCGGTGACGGAAGGTTGGGCGCTCTGATCTTCGAATTTCTTTTCAACTGATTGAGCACAGATACGACGCATACATCAAAGCTGCCGAAAATTTCACAGTCTCGCAGGCCATCCTCACCGAAGCGAACGCCGCGGCAGCAGAAATCGACCGTGTGTTGACAGATTGCATTACGCGCGCACGACCGGCCTACCTCACTCTCCCAACGAACCTTGTCTTCGAAAAGATATCCTCCGAAAGGCTCAAGATCCCGCTCTCCCGTCTGCCTCCCCCCAACGATCCAGAAACGGAAGCGTTCGTTCTCGACGAGATTGTGAAGCTCGTAGAGGAAGCGGAAGACGACGTTGTGATCCTCGTCGACGCTTGTGCAATCCGTCATGACGTCCGCGCCGAAGTCAACGATCTTATCAAGAAGACTGGGTACCCGGTGTACAGTGCGCCGATGGGTAAGACTGCTGTCTCCGAAAAATACGAACGTTACGGTGGAGTATGTTTATATATCCATTGTCTTGTCCGTTTGTTCACTGTTCACTTTCAAGATCTACGTCGGCTCTATCAGCCATCCGGATATCAAAGAGAAAGTCGAATCGGCGAAGCTCATACTCTCTATCGGATGCCTCAAGAGCGATTTCAATACTGGCAATTTCACATATTCCATTCCTCTGTCCCGCACCATCGAATTCCACTCAGACCACACAAAGGTCCAATTCGCGGGTTTCCCTGGAATCGGGATGTCGGAATTGCTGCCGCTGGTCACTGCGCGTCTCCGGCCATGCAGCGAGGCGGCGCGCAAGATCCCTGTCCCAGATTTCACCGCCGTCGTACCCAACGAGGCCGACGATGTCATCAGTCAAGCCTGGTTTTGGCCGACGATGGGCACGTTCTTCAAACCTCAGGATGTGATCATTGCCGAGACCGGTTCGTGACTTCATTTCTCGGTGACCCACAATCTTCAATTTTTGGTTTAGGCACGTCCAGTTTTGGAATCCTGGATGTCCCGCTCCCAGACAAGTCGGTTTTCGTCAGCCAAATCCTCTGGGGCTCGATCGGATGGACCGTCGGGAGTACGCTCGGTGCTGCGTTGGCGGCACGGGATATCGGTCTTAATCGGACGATCCTGTTCATTGGAGACGGTTCCCTGCAGCTCACGGTTCAAGAGTTGTCCGTCATGCTCCGCCACGGCCTCAAACCCATTATATTTGTCCTGAACAACAGCGGGTATACGATAGAGGTGTGTTTCCATTCGTCGAAGTCGATCACTTGGAGCTGACAATAACGTCCAGCGGTTTTTGCATGGGAAGCACCGCAAGTACAACGATATCTCGAACTGGAAGTGGACTGCGCTGTTGGGTGTGTTGGGCGATGAGGAAGGGACGCTTTCGCAGTCGTACACGGTCAGGAACAAGGACGAGCTGAGCGCGCTGTTGAAGGACGAGTCTTTCGCCCGGGCGGAGAAAATGCAGTTGGTGGAGGTTATGATGCCGAAGCTTGATGCGCCGAGGGCGCTGGTGCAGCAGGCTGAGTTGAGTGGGAAAACGAATGCGTATGTGGCAATTTGAATGGTTGTGAACTAGATGTTGTATTTTTCTGTACCTACAAGATGTAACACTGCATGTTATCGAGCTTTCAACACTGAAAACAGAGAGATGAAATACGGAACGGCGCCAGCGAGAAAAAGTGAGGATCCTCGTCCCATGAAAAGAAGAAACGCAGCATGGCATCTCAAAGAGGAGACGACCCGTCCCGCGCAAGCAAGAAAAGGTGCAGGATAGATGAGAGATTGAGACAATTGAACGATGTCGAACTGACTAGAACAGATCTCTCGGGGTTCAGTAAATGTTTTCATCCGGACAAACGTGCTATTCCATGGTACATCGCAATATGTATGTAAGATCATTGTTCGATCTCGGGCTCGCAGGCAGCCCCGCTGTTGTGACTATGAGACATCTTTCAAGCAACCTGAATCTTCTTGGGAGCCAACTCGGGGGTGGACTTGGGGAACGTCACAGTCAACACCCCATTCTCCATGTTGGCCTTAATTTCTTCATCCTGCCAAGAATAAATGAGCGTCCTGCACGCAGAACAAAATTAGAACGGGTGCTTACCTTGACGCCCTGAGGGATCTGGAGGGTCCTCGCGTACTTGCCGAAGCGCCTCTCGCGGATGGCATAGCCATCTTTCTCGTGCTCCTCGGACATCTTGGACTCGGCCGAGATACGGAGGCGGCCGGGAAGGGTCTCGATGTGGACGTCCTCCTTCTTGATGCCGGGGAGCTCGAACGTCGCGGTGACGGTGTTGTTCTCGGTGTTTTCATGCAAATCCATCCTACGAACAGGCGTGATTAATATGTTGAATGTACATAAATTCTGGAAACAAATTGAGGGCTTACCTGGGCCTAAAGGTCCCAACCGCGCCGTCGCCGCCTTCAAGCTGGCGCTGAACTTGGTTGTTGTCAGTGCCGCCGCGAGTGCGGAAAGCCTCATTGACGAGACGCTCGAGGTCGGCGAAGGGCTCGTAGTAGAAAGTGTAAGACATGACTTGAGTGTTCACTGTGTGTAGCGATGCAGGGACTCGAAAACCGCGCGCCTTTTATACCTCGAGCAAGATGGGAGAGAGATTGCCAGAATGCTCTCGAGTGTGAGCATCGGAACTAGACATTGGAGCAGGAGGGAATGGTTGAGGCCGTTGATATCGTCCAGTATTTTGTGGAATGTTCTAGATATTCACGAAGAATGTATGGGAGAAAGAAGCAGACAGTGGGAGTGTGAAGATGCACATATACTGAAGCCAGGGAGACTCGGAGACCAGTACAAGCGTTCGAACGAAAGCGTCGCGCAAAGCAAGTTGAAGTTTAAGAGGAGTCAGGACCGGTGGCTTGATGGCCGATTATCGCCGTGATTGGCGCATGTCAAGAGAGTCCGAAACGGCCGAAACTCTAAACTTCTTCGCAACTTCGATAAGCCTCAAACAAGCTAACTTATGTGCCTTGTATAATGTAAGCTTGGCATAACGGCGTTCGGACTTGGGGGATTTCGATGAATCCCACTCTGGCTCCGATGAGGGGACGAAGCGGGACGACCCTTCTAAGCCTTGTACTTTCTGACGCCCTGAATGAATGAGCAATGAATTCTCCAAAAGGCGTAGTTGCAGGCTGGAGCGGGTCGAATGCACACTCCTCGAGGTTCAAGGACGACTGTCGTATGATTTTCTGACGTGCCAAATTGCAGGAACCACGCCTCGGGTTTAGCATTTCGCCATTCTCCACATTTACCTCTGGGACGCATTTGACTGCCAATTGCCTATCTGAGCGTTCGACAGGTGTTGGACGTGCTTCGATTCGCGGATTATTCGCTTGCGGTGGACCGATTTATGTAACGATAACTCAGCCTCGCGCCTGGTTCCTTCCCCTCTCTCCCGGCGCTATGAGCACACAGCCGAGAACCGCCCACCTTACTTTCAAAGCTCTTCTTTCGTTGCCGTCCCGTCTCTGCAATCCTCCTCCTGCTGTGGCAAAAGTCAGGTCAGACGCGTTCCGGTCCCTTTTATTGAAATTTTCATTCAATTTGTCCAACAGGTCGTGTGGAGGTTTGGTGTTTCGTCCACCCTGCACCTCGGTTTAATTCCAGTCTAGTTACCCCGGTCTTTCAAGTACAGCTCGACGATATCTTGGAGAGAAAACACTTGCCGCCACTGGGTATGTGACGCGTTTTCTCCTTACGTTCCTTGCTCACGACTAAAATACCTCTAGGACTGAAAGATTTTGAGGCAATACTGCTTTAAAATTCCGATATCCTTTCTGACGCGTATTTGGTTACCAGGAATGGCTGTTGTACTGCGAAGATGCTGTTGAAAACCTGTGAGGACCGGACCCTCAAAGTTTCGAACCATGTTCTGATCCTCCACAGGTATTTCATTCTTTGGCTCAAGGAGTACACGGTCAAATATAAGCAATGGGTCGCTCGTGCAACGTTCGAGAGGGACAACGCTCGCGAATATCGAATGGATTGGCCGCTCCAACCGTCAGCACACCTTGGTGCGTTCATTTGCTTCCGTGCAAGTTGATTACTCCTTCTGAGTCACTTCCTAATGGTGTAGCCATGTTCTATTTACGCGCAAAACAGACATTTTTTACGCCCAATGCTGCGTACGAGCTCAATCTCCCTTCCGTCACGTTCGCTCCATTCCACGCTTCCCATGGGTCCCCGCATCCTGACCCCATCGCTTTTACCGAGGTTGCACTTCAAACACGGAAAATGCTCGACGAAAGCCTCAACCGTTTCGTCACTGCCCAATTTTCAAATGTCGGGAACCAGAGAGTCATGTGTGGTATCATTGCAGGAACCCTCTTCTGCCTCCTCGCCGCATTGACTCCCCTTGCCCACAATTTCGTCCACGGACAATCGCGTTGGCTCCGGCTGGTCGGTCTCTCTAGACAGACAATTAATTCATGAATGCTGATCCTTGTTTCATTTCATTAGGTTGCGTTTCCGGGATTGTGGTTGGGGTTGATCGTTCTACTAGCCAGCTTGAACGGCGTCTGCGTAGGCGTCTATATTTTCGGGGACCTGAGGCAGTTGCGCAAATTCGAGCTGTCACGACCAGCTATCTCCAAACCCCAGCCGCTTAAGGTTAGTCGACAAAGACCAATGGTGCCGTACCCCGTTCCTGGCATCACTCCCATTCCGTCAGTCCAACCACGGCTCTCGATAGTCACTCCTTCGCCTGCTCACATTCATTCACCCCGTTCCCCGACCCGCATGTCGCAAGCATCTAGCTCGAGCTCTCGCTCTCGCTCTTCGTTATCGGGCGACACTGGCGCGATTCATATTTCTCCTGCGTACTATGATGCGGATTTGGTCGAGGGTCCCGCCATCAGCCCCATAACTCCCGATCTGAGCACAATCCCGTTGCCTACGAAGAGCCCACTGGATGAGCAGGAAAATGGCTCTTTTCCTGCAACCGCGCCGTTCATCCAGTCTCTCGATCAACCTTTCGAGGATGATGACCATTTTGGCGGGCCGCTTCGAACATTACCTGAAGAACGCCAAGTCCTCGCGGCATTCGATTTCGATGCTCTACCCCGGCGCTCGTACAGTGCTTCCGCGCAGCAGCTCCCCGTCCGCATGCTCTCTCAGTCGACGCGCCGCAGCAGCGTCGTCGCAATCGAGCCAGAAGTTCGAACCCCCGCGAAACTGCGCCTGTCCCCGAAGGCTATCGCCGCGCGTATGCAGTCCAGATGCACGGTGCTCTGGGCGCCTCCGCGCGAAATGACCGCCGGCGAGGGCCCAGCTGGCACCCAGCCCGAGCCGGCCGAAGACGAAAAGCCGCCGCGCTCGACGCACGACAGCATCGACTCTGCCTCACGCCCGCCTCTGGACCTGCCGCATCACACCCGGCGCGTACGCACAGTCGACAAGAGTGCCGTCGAGCGCAAGTTCAAGATGGTGCGGGCCGTCCCCGCGTTTGCGGTGCCTCTGACGCCAATCCTGAGCTCCGTCGTCGTGCGCGGGCAGTGGGAGATCGTCATGCGCTCGGCTGTTTATGGATTCTTGATCTGCTGGGTTGTGCTTGGATCCCTGCTTGCGATACCGCCTCGGAGGTAGGGTCGGATGCCTCCTTTCATTTTTTAATTTCTTTTGACACCCCGACCCCAACGGAACGCTGAATGTATTGTTGCTCCACTGGACCTCTGTCACCTTTTGTTCTTCACCAGTCGCTACTAGTATGATTCCACAGCTCCAATGCTCTTGAGCCTTGTCTTGTCACTCATTGTATTTTGTACACTGGCCGAGCGCGCCGTTGCCAATTTTGCGTTGTTTAACGATCATGAAGAGATTTCGTGAGTTGGAAAATCGCCTCTTTTCTTGGTAAGACATTGTTTCTTATACACGATTGCGCTTGCGCTTGCCACCGCCCTCCTGCAGCATGGCCTGCCGCACACGAGCATCAATCTCTTCCTTTTTAACCTTCCACCTTTCGACGAATTCTGCCCGCCGCCAGGCCTCCGGCCATCCACATTCGCGATACAGTGACAATAATGTCTCCTGCTCCTCCCGTTCCTGTATCCACTGCTCAGTTCCGCCAGACTTCTTTACAGAATGTTCATACCTTCTCAGCAAGCCAGACATAATAAGAGGGCTGTCGTTCTTCTGTTGGGTCGTTGCGGACGGGGTCGATGATGGGTAGTCTCGATAACGAGCGATATGCGTAGATGATCTCAGAGAGGTAGCGAGCCGCTGGCACGAGAGTCGCCCGTCGGTATTCCGTCCACATTACCTCGTCTCGTTCCGCATCCAACACCTTACCGTGCCGCTGCCACTCCACAGTACCACGTTGTGGCCCTCGCTCGGTGTCATAAGCGCGGATGACCCCCAGGCGCGTGTCAAGTATAACGTGCGAACCGTCTCGACCTGGGAGCATGAGCGGTAGCAGCCATGGATCAAGGTCAGGACACCCGTCATAGTACATGTATGGATACGGCCGGCGACCCTCTCGGAGATGGGACTCAAGAGTGTAATCTGCGAATCGTGTGCGGGCAACGACGTCGTTGTTGCCAATGGCCTCGGGCGTCAAATATGGAAGTTGATGCATTATGGATATGGCTCCATGGTCATAGCCTAGCTGTACCGCGAGTTTCTCGTCCACTGGTGGATCTATGTGAGGCGGGTATCGGACGCTCCCTTGCGGCCAGTGGCTCATTGTAACTAAGAGCTCGTAAAGTTCCGTTATTGAGGACACGACCTCGTCAGGATTATACGCATTGGCCGCGTCCTCTTCAGCCTTGACTAGGTCTGCGATTTGGCGATCCAGAATTTCCTGCTCATCGAGCGCCCTTAGGGACTCCGTGGAGGAAGAGACCATTCGTGCAGTTTGAGCATCTGTGCGAATATATTCCAGCTCAGACACTGAGATGCCATCGTCAGACGTGGAGGCCGCGATCTGGCTCTCGGAATCGTCGGTATCGGATGCGTCGCTTGAACCTTGCGACGGAACATAGTCCGAGTCTGCGTCGTCCGACTCTTCCAGGTCAGCGTCAAGCCAGTAATTGCGCTGGGACCGCTCCTCTTCTGCAGTTGTGGTGAGAATACTCGGTTGGACCCATGGCCAAGGATACGGCTTGTTGTAAGCTCCAGACACCATCTCTGGCCTTTCTTTCAGATCGCAGAACGCTGAGAATTGTGATCATAACTCCCGATCCTTACACACGGTCACCTGACTGCGTAAATGTTACGCGTTTGCAGTGATTTACTTAGTATCAACTTGGTACGCCTTTGAACGACATCCAATGTATGTGTGCTCTTACCATACGACGAGTTAGCGAAGTAGATCCGAGTTCCTTATAGACGGAGCCGACCAGTTTGATTGTATTCATCAAGTTATTCAAGTGAACGTGTCCAGTTTGCGCGCACCTAGCACTACGTAGTACAGGGCATGCTACTGAGGCGCACCATCCAACAGCCACCGAAGCCCAGCCCGATAATCTTGCTCCCACTGCGCCGCCAGCTTGAAAGACGGGAACATGTACTGAAATCCGTGCGGAACTCCTGGGTACCTGACCAATGGCATATCAGAAAATGCAAAACGCACCAAGAAAAACTCACACCGTGATCTTAGTCTTCACGCCTTCTTCCCTCAGTAGACTGTCGTATAAAAGACCTTCGTCCCGCAGAGGATCGAGCCCGCAGACCTGCAACACGGTAGGTGGAAGCCCTTTGTGCGACGGGTAAAGAAGTGGCGAGACTTCAGGATCTTCCGGATCCCCTCCCAAGTGGCCTGAAAAGATATTTAAAATCTGCCGTCAAGGGATGGAACTAGTAAATGTACACAGTCATTTGCCAGAAGACCTTCTCCGTGGACAAGACTGGCGCATCTTCGTTCTGTTCATGCGATAAAAGGACTGGCTTGTATCTTCGGCTATTGAGTACGGGGAAGTCCCATTCGTTGGACACATACTTTTCTGGAGTAGCAACGTGATTCAGCACTGCCGGGATTTGGAGTAACGATCCAGTAAGTTTCTTCTCTTCGAAAAATGGATCGTCTCGGGCCCGATGTGCGATAACGGCTGCGAGATGTCCTCCCGCTGACAAGCCTGCGGTTATGAATCCTTTCTTCAGATTCACACACAATAGTTCCGTCCTATCTGCCGCCTAGATGTTTTGAGTCTATAATATACCTTCGGAGACACAAGTCAATATTGACCCATTTAACCGCAGTATAACTGTCGTTTAGGCATATCGGGTGCCGGTGCTCCGGAGTTCGTCTATAAGGATATGAGACGAGTAACAAATCGGTCATCACCGTTTTGTAACGAACCGATAGTCCACGCTAATAATTGAGATTTGAAGTTCAACGCAGATTGCCCTCAACTGATAATCATCCAATTCTACGTCGCCGCTCATCCACCCCCCTCCATGTAACCATACCATGAGAGGGTAAGTGGTCGCAGAGCCTTCTTTGGAGGCCGGTATAAGGCTCCGGACTAGAATTCTCCCATTCTCGACCTCAATGTGATGGTCTTCGACACGATACTCGGTATCTCATACTAAATAAATCTCAGTTGGCAACGAATACGACTTTACTGTACCTTTCGGTAATCCAGGCGCGTAAGTCTTCTTGGCGGCTTCAACGAACACAGTATCGAACCGGGCTCTTGAGGCTGCAACCTCATTGACCTGGGGAATAGCCATCATTCGGGCCATGTGAGGTGCGAATTCCGGATCGGGGTCGGATAAGTGTGTATATTGGGCCATGATATTTGCGGAGACACTGAAGCTTGTGTTTAAACAGTGAACGATTGCTTGACGATTGCTCGTGTTGGAAGGAAGTTAACCCTGCCTGTTGGAGATATCATGATTTGGTCTTATGAGGGTATTTGGAAGCAATTACCCACGACCTCAGATTTTCGACTCTCGAGAGGACAAGGGCAGCCAAAATGATCAAATGTCGTTTATGGCGCGCGACATGCATACAAGTGCTTTTAACATACACGTATTCTGGCAACAGAGGGATCGTGATCACTGACCCGGGCAGCTATCGTGGCCGCCCAGTTATTGACATGAATATGCTCTACTTCCGCACCCCCGGCTGCTGAGCGCTGGCGACAAGAACATGTGGTCGAGCTGCTCGCAGTTGTTGTCGAACACATACGTGTACCGTTCCACTGGCGGAATGTTCGCCACCTCGTCGATATCGGTGAGTAGAGATGTCAAGCCAAGGATGAAAAGACCGATCGGGTTTGCAGGTACTCGTTGCAATCACCAGCCACGAGAATATTGGCCCAGGGATCTAGGCGCAGTATCGATTCAACGAAGGTCTGAAAGCGCTCCGTTAGCGGAATCCATGTGACGAGGCAACCACTGACTGATACAGTTTCGACCTGACTTGTGCGTTGAGCAACAGGTAGATTCACAGGAGGCCGCGCATCGCCCTAGTTGCATTGACATGACATCTCGGTTCTTGTAACGCAAAAAATATACATACTTGTCCCGTGGTGCTGCCGCCCTTCGAGACAAGATGGAGGTTGACGGTGAATAGGTTATGCCCAGATGCTGTGGTCCATTGAGCTGCAAGAGGTTTCCGAGAATCTTGCCACGCTGTATTCGTGGGATCTACTCGACCGGGGTTAAGACTGCAGACATGATGAGATTGACCAGCAGAATAGACAGATGTTGGGACCTCAAAGCAGGTTTCCCAAAGGGCCCGATGATTTTGGTGGCGTTAAGGGCACCCCCGGCCACAATTCCAGGAGCTTTTACAAGCTGCAGCTTCTCTGGACGATAGAGATAAGCCTGGCGGATGTTTCCACCCGGCTCGCCTAAAACACGGAATATTAGATAGCTAGATCGCACTTCAATAGACTCGAGCTCACCCCCATCCTCTCCGTCGACAGGATCAATATCAATCCAGGAGTATGTCACATCGCTGGCGGCCGCAATGGCCTGGACCAATGTCGACAGCGTGACGTTCGCGCTCACAACACCGTCGTCTGTAGGCCCCGAGTTATCCTACATACGTGGGGATCAGGACAGTCACGCAAACAAACCAGGTAGGGATTTCTCACCTGAACTTCTTGAATGAAAACGATATCTAGTCGTTCATTTTTCAGTTTCGCATATTTGAAGTGAAAACAGGCCAACCTGGCGTCAAGAGGACGTCAGCAATGTGTGTTGCGACATCAATGATGTGAGTTCCCGTCGGTGCCATGTTCTCCACATTGTAATCCCCGACGGTGATGGCACAATCATCCATGGAGGACAAGGTTGTGGGAACAACAGTGAAATCTGGGCTGGAAATCACAGCTGGTGCGGTGAGAGGAAGCACATAGTAGAACCCTAGACGAATTCAAGCTCATTGGAATGACAAAAGTCAGAAATACCCACCAAACTGGTATGTAACGACCCCGACGATGTCAGTCAACGTAGTACCGATCGCGGTTTGGGGATTTTTGGTTCCATCCAAAGGCGCGCCGATAATAATGGCCTCAGGATTGGCGTCTGGTATTCCAAGTGGTCCTGGGCTTCATGTCAATACAATAGTGTGATGAGACACAGAGACGCACCGAAAGTGAGACTGAGTCCTCCTCGTGAATTCTTGCCAGTGACCGGCCAGTCTCCATAGACCCAAAATTCACCAAAGCTATTAGGAAAGTCAATAGAAACGGGTTTGGGGATGGAGACGATTTGTCCAAGAAGACTGGCCCAAAAATCTATGCCGTACTCTTCCGGGCGTAAAGTTCCATTGACGGTATCGATGCGGCTACGATTGTTCGGTACGGAAAGCCAACCATCCCAGCCACTATCCAGTGGGGAGAGCTGTTCTGTGGGTGGCGACCTGTCTTTACCGAGAACAAGAGGAGTGACGGTGTTGTTTGTGGAGAGCACGGTTATCTTTGTCGGGGACTCGAGTTCGGTCAAAAACAAGTAGTCCGGATCGGCAGTGGGTCTGTACTCGGTGACTTTCCCGGTGAGACTGACAATGTCCCCAGGGTTGACCTGACGGAGGATGGAAGTGCTAGTCGTGAAGACGGCGAGGCCATTGGACACACGCGTGTCTGGTACGGAGTCCTCGAGAAGATAGAAACCGGATTCGCCCTGTAACGAAAATGAAGGTGCGAATGAAATTCCTAGACAAGGCATGTACCTTGGCGGTCACCAAAGCAGTCAAATTGACGGTTTGACCTATAGACGAGGAACGAGTCAATACGATGGATTGCTCGCAAAGAGAGTAGGCTGACCCAACAACGGTGTTCTCTGGTGGATACCCGAGATATCAGCTATGCGTGTACCTGCTCCGAGTGAAATGCAAGTCGCAACCAAGAGAGATCGCGCAAGCCACTGACAAGCCATGGTTAGGGAGCAGCGACCAACTCATGTATTCTGACGTGCATTTATGTTCGCCAGCAAGGCATCATTGCCTGAATTGTATCGCCAAGCCGTACCATGAGTACATGGTCCACATGGAATTGTTCACGACAAACGTGGGCTATCGCGTCCGAGCTCGACAGGCTGAATTCAAGGCGCCAAGTCTACAGCGACAGTGTCCCAAACTAGAGGGGAAACTTGATCCAATCAATTCAGTTGACGGTCTCAGTCAGCACTCGCGTCCAGGCTGTATGTGCAGGTGGAGGTGTTCTGTGGCGACCCTTTTTTTCTTCTTCGGGGCTTCTTGGGAGTAGGCGCCTGTCACTACCTCTTGCGCTAATGAGCGGTACAAGAGCGATATGCGTTCAATAAACATCTACAGTACTTGTTCATCGTCAACGTCAGTTCTGTTATAGGGCCTACGCGTTCAACACTTTGGTTTATGGTATCCACAAATTGTATTTGCCAGGTATCTTAAGGTACAGTGAAAATGCGGTAATGCTACAACTTGAATGCGTGATAATGAATGACTACCGAACATCTAGCTGGAGATGTTGGCAACACAAGCGGTATTTTGGGCATCGCAGTCAGCGACGGTGAAGCCTGCGTTCTGGTTAGAGTTTGCTGCATCAGCGCACTGATTGTGCTGAACACTGCAGGAGCGGGTGATCGCAGCAGACGCATTGATGAAGTCGGAGTTATCGGTGACGAACCCCTTCGAACCGCCAGTCAGAACGGGAGGGGCTGTGATGCCCCCCAAGAGCGCCAGTGAAGGTCTGCACATTGGTGCCATCAGCAACTGCGGCACTGGTCGCAGCAGCGGCGGCGGCGGTCGTAGCAGCAGCGGCGGTCGTAGCAGCAGCAGCGGTCGTGGCAGCAGCAGCAGTAGCAGCAGTCGCATCGGTAGCAGCGGCACCAGTCTCGGCAGCACCAGTAGAAGCGACGGAAACGGTGCCTCCGGTGGTTCCAGCAATGGGGTTGCCCTGGTCATCGACGGCCTCGACGTTACGGAAGTTCTAAAGCGAACCATTGAGCATATTTCAGAGCATCCAAACAAGGTTACCCACAGTTGCAATGCCGAAGAAGCCGTTGAAGATGTCTGCGTCAATACCGGTCTTGGGGGTGGCGGCGTTCGAAGCAGCTTGAGCAGCAGCACAGGTCGCCTTCGCGGTGGCGTCAGCACCACAGCTGTTAGTGAGGGTGTCGCAAATGAACTGATCGCTCGATGAGGACAAGCACGGTGAGGAGGACGTGAGCACCAACCTGGGTGATGATGGAACTGGCCTGGGCGGAACCGTGGTTGTAAGAGACCTTGTCGACGGGCTGGAAGCTGGTCTCCTTGCGGCCATCAAAGCCGGTGGCGAACTCAATCTGGGGAATAGTGCAAGAGCCTAAGCGGATAGTGAGCTCCAATGGCCTTGTAAAATGTAGAAGACCTACCGAAATTGCCGATGGAGCTCGACGTGGCGACGTTAACAACGGCGGAGGCCGCAGCAGTGGCAGCAGCAGTGGCAGCAGTTGCAGCGGTAGCGGCAGCACCGGTCTCAGCAGCACCAGTAGAAGCGACGGAAACAGTGCCTCCGGTGGTTCCAGCAATAGGGTTGCCCTGGTCATCGACGGCCTCAACGTTACGGAAGTTCTAAAGCGAGCTTTTCAGCAATTTCAGAACAGTCAGACGAAGTTACCCACAGTTTCAATGCCGAAGAAGCCGTTGAAGATGTCTGCGTCAATACCGGTCTTGGGGGTGGCAGCGTTCGAAGCAGCTTGAGCAGCAGCACAGGTGGCCTTAGCAGTGGCGTCAGCGCCGCAGGTGTTGGTGAGGGTATCACAAATGAACTGATCACTCGATGAGTACAGGCACGCGGAGCAGGATGGGCACCAACCTGGGTGATGATGGAGCTGGCCTGGGCGGAACCGTGGTTGTAAGAGACCTTGTCGACGGGCTGGAAGCTGGTCTCCTTGCGGCCGTCAAAGCCGGTGGCGAACTCGATCTGGGGGATTGAGCACGAGCCTGGACGAGGACGGTGAGCTCCAGTTGCCTCAAAGTGATACGGAACATACCGAAATTGCCGATGGAGCTCGATGTGGCGACGTTAACAATGGCTGAAGCCGCCGCAGTCGAAGCCGCAGTGGCAGTAGCATCGGTCGCAGCGGTAGCGTCCGCGGTGACGGTAACAGTCACTGCAGCAGCGCAAGAGGTGGCGGCGGCGGCGTCGGTGGCACTAACCGATGTTCATTTTAGAAACACAGATCCAGTGGATGGGGAAGAAATTTACACAGCGGCAGCAGACGAGGCAGCAGCAGTCGAAGCGCCGGCGATCCCAGCGACAGCAGAGTTGATCTCATCGGCAGTAGCGTCTGATAGTCCGCTCGTAAGTCAAAGACGACTCCAAATATAGACTCGTAACGGACCTTCGACCAAGAGGTTCTGGGTAAAAATGCACCCAGTAGCGTCATTAGCGTCATCACAGGTGTTTCCCTTGCCGGTGGTATCTGAAGGAGATGAGCCCAGACCAAGATGTGGAATGAGAAGTCACTAACCGCTCGTGCTGCCGGGCGCGAATGTACCCGACTTGAGGGCATCCTGAGGATTACCGCCCACAGATGCGATCTGCTTGGCCAGTTCAAGGACGATATTCTTGTTGACAGTCGCAGCGTTGGCCGATGCAGGGTCCTAGGAACAGAAGTAATGTAAGCACATGTCGAGCTGAATTTGAGTAAAATTACCTGGTGCTGTTGAATGGCAGCAATTTCAGGGTTCACTGCTTGGATGGACGTGCATTGAGCGGTGGTGCCTCCGACAGTCCCCGAGTTACGCTCCAAAGCGCGGTAAATCAAGGCGTCGACCTGGCCCTGAACGTCGCCAGCGGCTTTGGCATTGGTGAACGCCTGGTCGGCGGTCGCCTGCTGTAGGCAGTCGGTGTCGGTGATTTTCCCCTGCCCGGCGGCGGCGGCGGCATTTCCAAGAAGACCGAATACGGAGTCAACGATACCATCTGGGTTGTTCTTGACCAAACTAGCTTGTACGGAAGTCAAAAATTGTTGGTGAGAATGCTCTGTGGCCAGCGCGTGAGAAGTGCGCTATGAACTGATAGAAAGTGATTTTACCCTGAGGCACTTCACGGCGAATGGGCAGAGCCAATGAAGAAGAAGAGAAGAGAAGAGCGAGCAAAACGGTCTTGTAGGACAGCATTGTGCAAAATGTTTATGTCCAGCAGAGCAACGTTCAAAGAAAGTATGCAAAAGGAAGGGACGACCTGAAGGATATTAGCATTGGAGGCGGCATATACAACAATTCTGGGACTCACGAAATCAAGTTGAGACGACGAAACCACAGAACCTGTCTTGGCTGGCAAAACACAAGGTGGGAGTAAGAACTGAAGAAAGGCACCGAAGACATGGACTTTATAAGGGCTCGCGGCGCTTAGAGACCGGGCGCAATAACGGTTCTTTTCGTGGAACATATTTCGCGCAGTGGACCTGGATGGTTACTATGTTCGGATAGCTGACGTGATCTGCGATCAGGTTGCCGTGACATCCCAAACAAGAAAGACCTTACTTGAAAGATCCGCAGTAAAAGGCACGCGACAAAAACGCGACAACGATTTGTTTTTCGGGCCCAGAATAATGAAATGGCCCAATGAGCGACGAGAGCGCGCACGCAACCAGAAATTGAAGGCGACGAACGGAGCCGCGCGTAAGGAATGATCTAGTATATCAAGATCATAGATTCCTCTTCCCGAAGAAAAGCCGCGCGCTGTGTTGAACTCGCGTTACTGTGTTAATGAACCATCAGTGACGATCAATGAAAGCATGATAGCCTACTAAGCCTAGGTAGTTAGAAAGGGGATTCGGTGCGGAGAAAGGAGATGTTGGACCGTCTCGGTCGGTCCAGTTCCAGGCACTTGCGGACAACAATTCGGAGGTAACAACCACGAACTCACTTTGATCCGAGCATCGTGCAATATCCGAGGTGCCTCAGTGGCCAATTTTCTGGCAGAAAACCTTTAAAAACACCCTATGCAGCGAGTAAAATTAAGCCTGAAGCCCCCCAAAAACGTGAGCTCAACTATCCAGATTTGGCGAGGAAAAGAGTGCGTCGACACATTGTCACGGGCCCACCCGCAAACCCGTAAGAGCATGGGAATCGTCGACGGGTAGTTCGGAGGTGTAGCTCTAAATTTACTTTTACTTTGATAGCTACGGCGCATTTGAACAACGAATCCTTACTGGTCTTGAGTAAGAAACGCACCGTGGATAATGCCAAGGCAGCGACTCGAACAGCAAATATCAGCGGGCTTCAACGGGCTGGTGGCCAGCTTCCTCGACACTACCGACTCACGATGTGAGATTGCATGCTTCACATCTAAGAACCTATTTAGAAAGCTAGATGTGCATCATGATCATCCAGAGATCCACAGGATTGGAACCAATATAAATTACTAGCGAAACCAGCAGAACTTGATTCATCTCATCTTCAGCGCGACGAAAGAGATGGTTTGGTCCAAGGTTAACATGTTTCAGGTTCGAACGCGGGTCCAGTTTGTCTAACTTTCATTCTCTATGGTACTCAGATTCGAACAGAAGTGGCGTCTTTTTTCGACAAAGAATGGATATCTTGTTCTATAGATCGCGGTCATTGACGGGAATCGCAGACGATACACGGTCACTTACGCATACCCCCACACATGCGAACGCAAGTCCAAAAATTCTAAAATGTTTTTGAACTCTACAGCCACCTATGAAATACACGTGTCGACTCACCAACATGTAGACCGTCATATATTTTCTTGACTTCTGCTCTCAACCTAGACAGGTCGTCCTTCGATGCTGAGGCGTCCCCGAGAGCTTTGAGGTCTTTTTCGACGGCTTCGATTCTTCTGACATGCGAAGATATCTAAAAAGCCTTCAGTAATGCCATTGGACTCACGCAGTTCAATAAACCTTTTCGGTACTGAGCTTCAGTTCCTCGACGCTAGCCTGTAGAGCTGCTGAAGCCATCTGATATTCGTCCAGGAGATTATAAGCAGCAATTGAAGCCGCAAGCGAGAAACCAGCCAGAAAGCCAACAATACTAATGCCGCCGCGTTACATGAGAGGAATCATAACGATGCGAATACGGACCCTCCCCGGAAAGCCCCGATTGGTTTTGTCTGCGTCGCCGGAACGCCAACGTCTGCGGCTTGTTCGTTTTTACATGGTCGAGATGTGGATATGAAACGAGAGCGAGGATACACGGGTCGAGAGACCTTTAAGCAGCACGTTGCACGGAGACCGAGTTGAAGAGAGGAAGCCATACCGTGGCACGTGACACGGGGATATTAATAGTCATACCGACTTGAACTTGACCAAAACTTCCATGTCGGCCAAACGCAAAGAAACCGGCGGAGAGCAGCCAGAGAACAGAAAGAAACAGAGACTAAATGACGCTCGAACCATCCCTGTCCAATCCAATACGGAGGCAGGTCCATCGACGGTCGGAAACGGTGTTTCCTAATCACTGTACCGTTCAACTATTTCCTTATACTTCTCAAGGAGTAAGGCGTCTGGGTGGCGCGATCGATGTTGAGAAGTTCGTCGAGGTTCACAGATTTCGTTGCAGTCGCGTCGGCGTCTTTGACTTTTGTTTTCAGGCGCGGAAATTTGAGATCAATGCAATGCAAGTCGCGCAGAAAACAGCCAGGTTGGTCTGCAATTCGCGTAAACGTGTTTCACCTATACCGCTATCTAGGGGCGCCGCGACGCAACGCGTATGGCAAACGCTTCCTCGACATTTGCGTCGTAGAGCTGCTAGTCACGATGTGCGACGCGTCCCTCTTCGCCTACGCGATAGAGCGAAACAAGAGGTTCGCTTAAGGAACAGTCTCCCATGTCCGCGATTAATGACCTCTGAATACTTAGATGACCGCAGTCAAAAAGAAGGCCCTTGCTCGATTCAGGCCAAAACAAGGAAAGGATAAACGTCTCAGTCGCACTGAGACATTTATCAAACGGCAGCGTCGGCGATTCGTCTTCTTACATTTTTTTTTGAACTTAGAGTTCATTCAGGCGATAAATCTTGGCTTGAAACTCACATTTGGCATGCTAAACGGATGAAAATGCAAAATATGTGGGGGTACCGTCTGGTGGGCTCAGTTCCTTTTATTATGCGCTTTTCTGAAGGAGATGAGGTAATCCCAGGCAGTAACCCCCACCGAAAAGGCGTTCCGCCCCTCGCATAGGGCTTCAGTACATGGTTCTATTTTGCATGACGCGTCGTATCAGTCCACCATCCAGCTTCAAGGCCCGGAGGAAATTGTCCGGTTTGTACTCGACGGTTGCTGTGACGTTCAAGGTCCCGCGCCCGGCGCGAAACGGTAGATTTCATACCCGATATCAATGATGGTGCATTGCTAATTCCACCGCAGATACCTCCCTGGAGCACGGACGATCGACACCCATATCTACGAACCTGGTCAGTATCCTTTTTGGCCTCATCGGGCCTGTCACCATTCTTTGGCGACCGATCTCCGTTTCTTTGAAGCCTCGATCTGAAAATGCGGAGGCCCAGGCGCATCCCCCAACGGAGGAAATACAGTCACAGAAGCATGGCAAAGGCAAGGGCAAAGCGAAAGCCCCCCCTGAGAACTCCGATTCCGATACTGTCCAGCGAACCGTTTGGATACGTTCGCACCCAGCTATATCCGAAAATGTGTTCGTTGCTCTCCGAACCTCCGCTTCTTTAGTGCTCGCGGCTGCGCGCAAAGCCGCACCACAGGGCACGCAAATTGATGAGATTGGGATTGCGCTTGAGGACCTCAGCGGGCAAATCAACGCATTCGAGATCATGGGCCCTAAATCAAATCAAGTGCTGAAAGGCGCTATATCCCCCGCCTCGCATGACTCGAGGGAGGATTTTAACAAGGTTTGACGCGTGTGGTTTCTAGATTTACCCGTGTTCATCTTCCACATAGTTCTGGGCGTCAATGATGGATTTACAAACCTCCGGCTCTATCCCTCGTGGCATGGTCATTGGCTTCAAAGCCCTCGATCCACGTCTCAAGTGAGTTTACTACAATACCGTGACTTTAAATTCCCTTACTTTGTTCGCCAGATTTCCCCCGAAGAACGCCAAACCCCGCCCAACTTCTACTTCTCCGATCATAATCCCCTCCGCCTCGCTTGCACAAAGCGACTTGTGGGATGAATCCACGCGCGACGGGCTGAGGAAACCCCGATACAAGAAAAAGGACCTCGATGAAAGACGATCTAAGGTACACACTTTTCACTCATTCCCACCATTGTAGCTCATCCGGCCCAGAACCTGATTCCAGGTACTCACCTCAGTCCGCTGCGGCAAGACGACCGCGTCCCGGTGCTCCTCATCCAACGCTCAGTCGAACGTAGTACCTCTTCGAAAGACCTTGCCATCCACGGGTGGACCCTCCTTCTCCCCGCTGGCTGGTCCATGCCGTTTTTTTCCTCCCTCACTTTTACCGGTACACGCGTTGCCGGCCAGCGCGAGCGCCAGACGCAGGCTTTCGAGGCGGGCACTGGATATTTTCCGCGCGATTATCCATTCTGCGCATCCTATGAGGCCTACGCCGCCGAGCGCGCAGAAGAGGAGCAGGCGCGGTGGGCACGTACGCCGCCAGCGAAACGTGCGAATTATGAGAAGCTCGGGACGCGTAGTCCCTGGCGCGCGGACTGGAGCGTCGTGCTCGGCATTGAGACTCCCGCTCCGGCGCTCGTGTCGACGCAACGAGAGGCGGGCGATACTGCGCAGGCGGAAAAGGTACAACCATGGCTTCTCCGCGGTTCGACTGTCCGCGCGCTCGTTGAACGGCTGATGGGCGTAGACGCGACACGCCGTCCCGCGATTGTGGCCGAAGAACTCAACACGCTGCGGGCGAAACGCAACCTGGACCCGTCGAAAGTAGACCCGGACGCGCTTCTGAGAGGCGCGTTGGTGAGAGTGCGCATAACACCGTGTACGCGGGGCAACCCGCAGGACTTGGCTCTCATCTACGTGGTTGATGACGCAGAGGCGCAAGCATGGAGGCATATGCCGCGAAAGTCGCAAGCCACCGGCGAAGAATCTGAAGAAGAACAAAAGGTTTGTCTCGTTGAACTTATTCCGTGAACCGCCTGCAATTAATTTGTTTTTCAGTTCACAGACGCTAAACCGCCGCAGACAAGCATCATTGGCTATGTCACGACTGGCAATTTTTCTCTATCGCATGGGGAGGGTTTCGCCATTGGCGCAGTTCCACTGCGACGTTTCCTGGAAGTAGGAGAGCAGGCGCGAAGGTATCTACAATTCGACAGTCTGGCTCCCGCATATTCACTCCGGCACAGGTTCGCATCCAAGGAACTCCTCGTCAAAGTTCGAGACCGCGACGGGCACAAGTGCCGTGCCGCGCACATCGAGCTCCTTGACGTATGAATACATGTATATAAATGCATTGTGATCTTGAATATAAAACGAAATGAAGAACAGAACAAATGAACCATCTCAAATAGTCCATTTGTCCACCGCCGCCCGCACAAGCATCCGCATCTCCTCCCGCGCCTGCTTCTTCGCACTGTCGCTGATCCCCTCGAGTGCGTCGATTTCGCCGGGGGATGTCTGCAGCGCGTCGAACAGAAGCTTGTACCCGTCTTTGGTCGCCAGCGTGATGGGCATGGTCGATTGTGAGTGCGTATGTGACAGCGGACGCGGGGCCGCAGGCGTCGCGACCGCTGTTGGCTCTGTCGGTTGTGAGTGCGCCGGCTGTGACTGCGACTGTGTTTGAGGCGGCATCTGCGGGAATTTAAACTGCAGGAATTGGGTTTGCGATTTGGTGCGTTCGTGGTGCAAATGGGGATGCGCGAGAGGTTGGGGTTGGGGTTTAGGAGGCGCGTTGATGGTGGTATTGCCGTCCAATGAAGACATGGATGAAGAGGAGGACTGGTACAGGGACGACTGCGAGGTGGTGTGCGAGTGTGAAGAGTCGGTGTTGTAGGCCGGATCCCACTGGATGGTGATGCTAGTCTTGGTGCGTTTGAGGGTCCGCGCGGGAGCTGTGGGGCCGCCAGCGTCACCATCACCTGGCCAAACATCGTATGGATTCGCGATTGGGGACCCGTTCACGCTGAGCATGCTTTCGTTCTTGCGGGGCAAACGCATGCTACCACCTGGATACCCCGGTGTCTTTGGCACCATGGGGTTGAAGGTGGTGATGGAAGGGACGCGGGAGCGAGGCGGCGGGTTGCTGACTTGTTTAAGTTTCGATGGGGACAGGGGCGCGCGGGGGAGAGGTCGCGGACTGTGCGTAGCGGCGTTGGCATTGAATGGAGCTCTGAATTTCTGAGGGCTGGGAGAACCAAAAGAACGCGGCTATAAACCAGGATCAGCTGACTGCAATCTCAAATGAGGCCATAAGTACCAGTGTAGACGCTTTCGCCGCAAGATTGCGAGCCCGCTGGGCGGTCCCTGGGCCAGTAGAGGAACCAGGTTTCTTCTGCGGCGACACCGTTAATCGAGCTGATATATATTGAGCTGAATATTCGGCTGAGAATACTGAAGACTGACCATTCTTGGCCGCCTTTTCCGACGCGTCGAAGTCCTGGCTCGCGACCCACTTCCTCTTCCGGGTCGATTTATCGATCTCTGTCGCGCCTGCTGCGGCAAACTTTTCACGCTGAACACCGCGAAGAGCGGCCTGGATGTTTCCGTTGTATTTCGCGCCAAAGTCGCGCATCTTCATGGCGCGAACCTGCTTTGGAATACGGGAAACGAGGCCTTCCTGATGGATGGAAAAGTTCTCGAGATGGTCGTTGAGCCATGACCTGAATTGCAGCTTGCGATGGTTGACCTCGATCTCGAGGTTTGCAATGAGATGCTGTTTCTCGTCGACGTTAAACATGGCCAGTTGGTGAAGGGTCACGTTTGCTCAACGTCTCAAGGTCACGTGGCCCTTCTCCAGCGACGCGGCCCCAACGCGGCCCGGCCCGTCTCGCCTAAAAAACATGGTGCGATTCAATACATAATTTTTAGCAGGGGTTCGCTCTTGACGCCAGCATGCCCGAGATTTATCTTGTAGTTGGCGGAAGCGGATTCGTTGGTCGGCACATCGTCCAGCAGCTTCTCGACCGCAAGGACACCGTGTTTGTCCTTGACATCGTCCAACGCTACCACGATGTTCCATTCTACCAAGCAGATATCACGGACCAGGCTCAGGTTGCAGACGTCCTCCGGAAGACTGGCACTACCTGTATAATTCACACCGCTTCGCCCCCTGCTGCTCTCAAGCTTGAGAGTTCGGATCTCTACTTCCGCGTCAACGTCGGCGGAACGAAAGCGATCATTGCAGCTGCACAAGAGGTCGGCGTCCGAAAGCTCGTCTACACGAGCTCCGCTGGTGTCATTTGGACCGGAGAAAATCTCATTCATGTCGATGAGCGCACCCCGATTCCCGAAAAACACAACGACGCGTATACCGAGTCAAAAGCACAAGCTGAAAAGGCTGTGATTGCAGCCAACGGGAAGAATGGTCTTCTTACCGTCGCCTTGCGCCCGGCTGGCATCTTCGGGTCTGTGTCCTATGTTTCTGTGTCTTTTTCATTTTTATTAAACAGAATTCCAGTCCAGGAGATAACCACCAGGTTCTGCCTGGCCTGTTCCACGTCTTCGAGACCGGCCACACGCACTTCCAAATTGGCGACAATACCAATCTTTTCGACTGGACATACGTGGGCAACGTCGCTGCCGCTCATCTTCTAGCCGCAGACCGCCTTGACGCCCCTCCCCCCGCTCCCGTATTGGCCGACCTCCCTGAGATGCCCGAATCTCCCGAGCAAGTCCCCCCACTTACCGCAGCAGAGGAAGACCTGGTCCGTCTCGCCCTCCCTCCCATCAGCATCACCACCGGTCAACACCGAACACCCACATCCGCGGCACGGCCCCTCGGGCCCTACATCACTCCGCCCCCCAACGCCGACGCCATCCTCGCTGCCTTCAACAATCCTACCCCCCAAAACAACCCCGTCTTCCGGACACGGTTCGACCCCCTCTCCGACGCCGCCATTGCGCGCGCGAAGCTGCACGCGCCCGACACGTCCCCGCTTCAGGTCGCCGGCCAGGTCTTCAACATCACCAACGGCGAGCCTGTGTACTTCTGGGACTTCCCGCGGCTGGTGTGGCACCACTTTGCGCTCATGTATCCCGAGATGGCCGCGAAGCACCGGAAGGGGATTTGGGTCTTGCCGAAAGACCTTGGCATGATGCTGGCGGCGGGCATGGAGTGGTGGGGATGGCTGACAGGGAAGGACGCGACTTTGACGCGGTTCAAGGTGGGGTACTCGTGTGCGCACCGGTGGCACAATATCGAGAAGGCCAGGAGAGTGCTGGGCTACGAGCCCAAGGTCGGTCTCGAGGAGGGCGTTCGGTTGACGATGGAGGTATGGTACATTTTATTCAATGTTTCTCTCGGTGCTGACCCCCCGTCGCAGGCATGGAAGGAGTTCAAGGCTTCGCAAAAGCATTAGGTTGATTTAAGTACATATTAATATTGGCTATTATCATCGGATTCTTCACTGCACGTTATTCATCTCATTCTTTTTCGGAGTCGTCAAACATTGAAACAAACTCGCTAAACACCTTCATCCGCTCCGCAACGTGTCGTTTCGCGTTGCATTTCCGAATATTGTGCCTTCCGAAAAATCAATATGCGCACTGGTTTCCTAGGATAATTTTTTCAGCGCCCGCTCACCTCGTAGTCCCGCCTCCAGGGCTCGTCAACTCTGCCCAGTCCTCATCCACATCAATCTCCAGCGCCGCCCCATCGAAAAACATAATCTTATACCGCCCACCCTGCGACACGCGCGAGACCTGCCGAATGCACCACCCCACCGTCGGTATGAACTTCGTCTGTGAGCGCTGCTTCGCAGCCGTCAGCTCTAAGGAGTTGTTGTCGGTGTCGTCCCTGCACCACGTCGGCAAGATGCCCGTCTTGCCCGTTACGGAGGGGTATTCGGCTTGAATACTCGCGTCGGTGACATCGATGATGGAGGGCGGGGAAGGCGACGGCGCGCGCTGCTGCGCTGGTTTCCGTGAGGCAGAGGCAAAGAATTTCGGCGGCCGGGGCGGAAGCGCGACATTCATCAAGGGGAGGGTGCGCGTCGACGAGAAGCTTGCGGGGAGGACTGTATCCGTACTGGGCGATTGAGTCTTGCCAGTCTGAAATCTTGACGCCCCAGATTTGCTCGGTTTCGACGTCGCCGCTGAGTCGTCTTCGTGCTCTTCTTTGCGCTCTTCCTCTTCCACTTCCAGCCGCTCCAGAGCCTCGCAAGTACGTAAGAACCGAGTCAACTGCGCCAGACTTTCTCGTTCAGTCTCGTCCAGCGCGTCCCAGTCTTCAGTACAGATACGATGCGGATACCCCTCGTTCGCCTTCAGCACCTTCTTCGTCCACTCTTCACCTCGCGCCCCAGACACGTGTTTCGCGAACTCCAAGAGTCCAGTCTGACGAGACAACCGTATTCGCATTCGCGCCCTGTCGCCGGAACCCTGTTTATGGCCGTTTGATATGTCTGACGGGGATCCAAATACGAGGAGCTCGATGTCGCCTTGAGGAGCATTCGCCATGAGCACGCATTTCGCTTTTGAGGTATTCAGTATCAGCTGCATTCCACATCCGTTCAGTGCCTAGATCTTGTGCGCTTGAATGGATATTAAACAGACTTTTGGCGTGCGTTGCTTTATCCGCTCCACGAGTAGCGCAGCGTCATTGTATTGTCGCCAGTACGTAGCCGGCAGGTCTTCGATCGTATACTTGTGTGTAGGCTCGGCGAGACAGCACGGCAGGCTCAGATGCGGCGCGCTGTAGACCTCGATCTGGAAGAACAATCCAAGATTAAATCCACCGCGCTGTCACTGCGGAGGCAAACCGCTGGGTTGCTGGTTACACGGATAAATACGTACCTCTGTCCCTTGCGAGCTTACGACGAGCACCTCCGCGCCCTTCTGCCGCCGCCGCCGCTCCCCCTCGCGTAGGTCGACGAGCAGCGCATGCGACGGGAGAACCGTGATCTGCCCGTGCACCGTCTTGTGTAGGTCCGGAGTCAGCAGGTCCGTGGTGAATGGCTGAGGACGCGTCGTTCCTACAGGGAGGACCTACAAACGCAGAGATCCAGCGCGAGGAACGAACGAACAGCAAAGGAGGCTCACGGAAGCGGGCGAGGTGACTGGCGCGCCAGATTCAGCGCCGTTTCCAGGTTTACAATCTTGCGGATTCCGTGAGTGTACCGCTTGCTGAGAGGCTTGCAATTGAGGCCGAGACGCCACCGAAGTCGAAGCCGCTGCCGCTGCCGTGGCAACTTCAGGCGTAAGATCTCGCCACCGTTGTCGCGGCAAAGGATCTGAAACAATGCGTCTTGCGGATATCTCGCGGGAAAGCCAAATCGTTGGTTTTGGCGCATACGAATGCCTCGGATGCTTGCGGTGGCCATAGACAGGATCTTTCGTTGTCATCCGCCCAGGAGCAGCCGGTCGCGACTCGAACAACGCATGTTTACTTAGCACACTATCCGACGAACACGCGTTTGCCACACTGAAGTGGAGGTTAAGCGGCCCCACAGGAAATTCGGCGCTGAAAAACGGGTGGGAGAGCGCGTCGTTGGGTGCAATCCTTTGTTGTGGATCCTTCACACAAGCAAAAAAATTAGCCATGAGAAGTCAGTCTGAAGCGCAGAAAATGAAGAGAAACGTAGAACAGGAAGATTCACGCTTTCCAATAAGTTGACGAGTAAATCCTGTGCCTCGGTGGAGATCTCGTTGGGAAGGACGTATCGCGCTGTGAGTATTTTGGTAATCGTTTCGGGAGTTGAGCTGGCCTGCAAATCTCGTTAATTCATAGCTCGAAAATCCCCACCGAGCGACGGAGATGGGACGGGAACCGACCTCGAACGGAAGCCGCCCAGACAAGCACGCCAGCGCGACGCATCCCACGGACCAGATGTCAGCGTTGCAGGTGTAAGGCGCGTTGCGGAGGATTTCACTGCGACCAGGTCAGCCAAACACGCGGAATGAAATGCACACACACGGCGCGACGAAATGCGGGCCATACGCGAAGGTGTCGGGAGGGAGCTTCGACGGCGGAAGGTGCGTCGCGAGTTTGAAGTCGGCGAGTTTCTTCAGTGGAGCGATGTATTAGCTTCAAATCCGGCGCCATATCAAGTATCCGGATACAACACGAATCCAAGAAGAGGGAATCCAGGGTGAAAGGAGTGAGAGCACGTACGATTCTACCCTCAGCCGTTACTAAAATATTGCAGGGCCGGATATTGCGGTGCACCACGCTCTCGTTCTTCAAGTAGACCAGCGCATCAAGGAGACTTTTGAGGATCCCGCGGAGGTGTGCTTCGCTCAGGATTCGGCCTCGTTCTTGCCGTTGCCATTCCTGCTGCTCTTGCTGACGTTGACGTTCTTGTGGTTGTCGTTGCTCCTGCAGTTGGTGTTGCTCCTCCATGGCGAGGTAGCGCGAAAGCGGCCCCCCAGCACACAACTCGAGGACTTGGAAGCCAGCGCTGGGCGTGGAGAATGTCGAGAGCAGGGACACGATCGACGGGTGCGAGAGCGGGAGGTGGATGGTATCATGGCCTTCGTTAGGCTGCGAATTTGAGTTGGAGTTGGAGTTGGAGTTGCGGACGGAAACCTAACTCGTTCAACAAAACGCCGTGGATGGAGCGAAACGAAGCAAACTTTTCTTAGCGCGAGCTGCCGATTGCGCAACCGCCCGCGCTTGCAGTTCACGAGGTATACGGTGGAGCCGCTTGTCGTCCCCGATGCGATTTCTTCCATTATGTCGTAGTCCTGCCGAAATGAATTGTCAGTAGGGGTTCCCAATTTTTCGATCGAATGCCAAGGCCAGGCTGGGCGGGGAACAGTACCTCGAGTTCGAGAGAACATGTATTTTTGTCTGGCAATTTCAGCGAGAGCGAGTTGAACGGGCTCCGACGGTTCATTGGCGTAGTCAAGGGAGTTGGGCAAGTGCGAGTTGGCTTTGGCGGCGCGAGTTAGTGGAAGAAGGAAGAATGGAAGTTGAGACGCGGTCACATGTGAGTCACGTGTGCGCGACACGCTTTGTCTCTTGAAAGACTAAAGACTCTTGGTCTCTTACGTTCATGTCGACCACCTCTTCTCCTCGTCTCGACGTCCTCATCCAGCCTAACTCTGTTTTTGGCTCCGAATCCAAACCGTGCTGGTCGACCTTACGCCTCCTCTATCATGCGGTTTCATCTAACGACTTGGGTGACGCCTCAAGGCCCCTCAACCGTCAAACGACTAGCTACTTCTCAGGTCCTCAGCTAACGTGCTGTCGCATTGTCAACATCTCCCTTACAACATGGCATCCACTTGTACCTGCAAGGGGGGATGGCTCTCCCTCAAGCGGCGTTCGCGGCGGATTATTCAATTTCTGATGAACGGCTGCACAGTGCAGGCTTAATTCAAGTCGCCGTTCATCGTGCGGTGTTGGTTTACCGTGATGTCGGCGACCTCGTTCATCCAGTCAAGAATGTTTTTCCCAGGTGTCGATCCCGATCCGCAACAGTGTTTGATATAAGTAACTGCCCTCCTTAAATCCATCACACTCGTTCCAACCTGGAAGAACGGAAACCTATTTGTTGGACTCTTTCGTGGTTTCCAGTCTACCGCAAACTCGTGGAATTCAAGTCAAAAAACCTTGATGGAACTGCCGGTGATTCGACGGACCATCTTGATTATGGCGGCCAACTTTTGCCAAGACATGAATTTGCTGGATGGACCAAGTAATTTTAACCGACGCTGCGGAGCTCAGCCTCAGGCGTGATGGCTATAAGTATGCCGGATGCCGTGGTAGTCTCGTCTTATCTGGGTCAAATCCAGAGCAGCAATCGTGTCTCCACTGTCGACGGTCTGGACAACTAGCAGCTGGAAAAGACGGGAGCAGTCGCGTGTTTTGAACTTTAAAAAACGCGGAGGTTTGGACGAACGTGCTCTCAGGGTCGTAGTACCGTAGCTTCTATGAGCCCACAATTATCAACCTTTGAAACCTTGCAGAATCCAAATGTTCATGTCCCGGCTTTTTCTTTCTGCAAGGAGTTTTCATTGAAATCGATGTCGCGACGCGTCCGCGGCCCGGTGCCTTTTGAGCGGTCTAGACCGTATGTGGCTGTTCGATAAGTCGACGGAGACTTGCAACTGGTTTGTTTTCGTCTTGCATCTCACACGCCACAGGCTCGGTTCGTCTCGCGTTCCTTGTCTGATATACATACGTCGAGGATGTCGAATGTACGGTAACGTTATATTTGCCAAGCTGTGGAGACTTATCTGACTCGCCAGAAGCCAACAGCTGAAGTGAGTTTTTCTGGTCCTCTCCTTGTTCTTGGCCGCGATGTCCATCTCGCCAGTTGTGTCCCGTCGTCGCCGTTCCTTGGCTGACCATGATCCTCTGCAGCAATTGGACCAGCAGGCATCCCAGCTCATCATGACCGCCCTGGAACGTACCAATTCGGCCCAGCCCCCGACGCCCAAGCCCGAAATTCAACATTCCAGGGGTTCGTTCAGCAAGATGTCTTTTAGCTCGATGATGGGCAACTTGTCCATGGCGAGTCTGTCGCTGACGCGGACTGCAACGAACAACTCGAACTCGGACGACAAGGAACGCGGCCGGAGTCGCAATGTCTTTGGCAAGCAGACGCGCTCCTCGTCTCATGCACCCCAGGCATCAGAGGATCCATCTAGGAGCCGCTCCCGCGCCCGGTCCCAATCGCCCTTCTCCTTCCGTCGATTCCGACAGCAACGCGACCCCTCGCCGACGCCTCAGGCCTTACCACTCACACACTCGGACATCGATCTCAACTCCGACACCTCCTCTGTCCGCCCGCGCACCGCTTTCACCGATGACGGGGAAGATTCTGACAATGACGCCGGCGGTGGCGGCACGCTCGAGACTGACGACGAGGAGGACAATTGGAGCAACGACGAGGGACTCGATTTATTCGACCCCGTCACGGAGCGCAACACGACGCAAAATTCGATCGTCGTGCCCGTGGCGCCGCAGGACATCGACGCGGACGCAGATCCTCTGGGAGAGGGCGTCAACGTCGTCGTCCCGCCCGACCCGTACTTCCCCTCTACGCTCAACTCTGGTCCCAGCGCATCTGCGCGGCGGAATCCGCGCCGCAGGAAGAGCACGAAGCACCACGAGCCTTTGGCGCTTCACACCAGCCGCCCAATCTTCCAACGGGACCGGTGCACGATCACCATTACGCAGGGCGATCCCGATGCGCAAGGGCGACCGGAGAAGCGGAAAAGGTACATCGTGGCGAGCGATTTGAGCGAGGAGAGTCGGTACGCGGTTGAGTGGGGGATTGGGACGGTTATACGGGACGGAGACGAGATGATGATTGTGAATATTATGGAGAATGAGGCAAAAGGTGCGTTGCGCGCTTTCTCTCTCAGGATTTACTTTGCTTATTCTCATTAACGCGTAGTGGATCCGCCGATCCCGAACGCGGCGGACCGCGCAGTCAAGCTGCGCAGCCAGCAGGAGGTGCGTTCTTTCCCGGCTCATACTATTTCCTTCGAACTTCGCCCTCTGACTGATACGCATCTAGCGCCAAGGCCTCGCGTATATCCTCTGCCGCCAAGCGACGGGCTTGCTCCAGCGCACCAAGCTCAATGTTACGGTCGTGTGCCAGGCCTGGCATGCCAAGAACGCCAGACATATGCTCTTGGGTGCGCCTCCGTCCCCTTCTGTCCATTATTATCTCGGTTATTCTCTTCATTATCGCGCATATCCCTTTCTGATCGGGCTGTGGGTGTCGTTTTGCTGGTTGCATTTTCTACTTTGGTCTCGTGCCAGGAGGAGGAGGACCCTCGTTTTCTTCGATGCGCCAGCGGTGTATATCCGTGCACCTTCACGGGCTTCTGCGTAGACGTTGACTTCCTCGATTCACGTCTCCGGCGCTTGTCTTTTCAATGCGCCAGACTTTGGTGTATACAACGGGCTTGACTGGTTTATTACCACCATCGCTTGCCTACTGATATCCCTCTTCTTCCCTTTCTTCTTTCCTTCCGATTGCCTTCGGTACTGAGATACTGACGCACACGTGCAGACATCGTAGACTACCACGAGCCGCAGATGCTCATCGTGGGCTCGCGCGGGCTCGGCCAACTCAAGGGCATCCTCCTCGGCTCGACGTCGCATTATTTGATTGAGGTGCGTTTTCTTCTCTCTCTTCGAGTCGTTCTACGAATCGGACTCGTGCCGTCTCTGGGGAAAATGAGGCGAGGAGACCAGCCCAAGGCGAGCTCGTCCGGCGGCCGAAACACTTGGCACACGACCACCTCGCTAAAAAAGCGCAAACTCAGCGAGGGAAAAGGCGGCACACGACCACAAATGCCTCTCCTGCTTCCTTGGCCTGCCTTCTCCGATCGAGATCGATCGCCGCGCCAAAAAACTCGGAGAGGCGTGTGAAGAGGTGAATTGTGGTCGTGTGCCGTCTTCCTCTCTCTCGCCCTGGCTTTCACTCCCTCTCATCTCACTTCAATCGTAACCATATCGATGTCGACGTTCAGATACTAAAATTTGGACACAGAAATGTTCCGTCCCCGTAATGGTTGCCCGCCGACGGCTTAAGCGCCCGCCACGGCGTTCGGCGCACCTCGCGACGCACCGCGTGCACGTCTCGCTCGCAGAGGCGGCCATCGACCGTGTCGCGCCGAAGGTGGATGCTGATGTCCAGGTGAGCGCCAACGCATTTTGGTTTCTTTTTTCTTTCTACGACGTTGTTTTCATTTCTACGGCTGTTTCTTATTTCTACGCCCTTGCTTTCCTATTTCTACAACTCTTCCTTGTTATCCCTACACCATTCTCTTCCCTATTCCCCGCCCAACCCTAACCGAATGCCAACGCTAACTTTTCGCGCCAGATCATGCGCGAAGAACTCCAACGCGAGGACGACCGGCGCGACCGCGACATTAGCGGCGGCGTGAGTGTCCACGAGGCACAAAAGGAAGAGGAGTATGAGGAAGACGAAGCGGGGGATGGCGCGGAGGAGGCGGCGGGCGTGAAGGTCGCTGGATAACGTGCGCGCCAGGGCGAACGCGGGCGGGAGGATTTGCGAAGTGGGTAGCGGGATGAGGAGCGGAGAGAGGCAGGGCGGACAAAATATACCAGCGGAGGACGGGCAACCAATCTTAACGTGCTAGGAGGGGTGTGGGGAGACGAGGGGACGAGAGGATTGCGCCGTGTTGTGTATACCAATAGCAATACCACGCTTGTATTTATTACAATCACCCAACTTGGCTAGCTCTCTGTAATGCGTTAAGTTAGGCTGGACGCGATGCGGTGAAGTACTACAGAACGCGACGGCTTCGGTCTTGACACCGTGATTGAACCGTGGAGAATGTCTTAGTGGTGTCGGGTCGTTGCGTCCGAGGTCGCAAAAGTGAGCACAGAAGAGGTCGTGCGCCGATTTGTTTCGTGCAAATTGGCGTGTCTTGCATCGGCTAGCCGCCGAGTTCATTGCGGGAGACATGGAGCCTGCAGGAGGTAACTGAGATAAGATCGTGAAGAAAAAATGAGCAAGAGCACAAACCGCATCTACTCGAAAGTGAGCCTGTCGCGCGCGTGAATGCCTCGGTGCGAAGGCTCATCCTCCCCATCTAACTCTAGCCCATCCCCTTGCCTCGCCGCCCTCCCATACATCCGACTCTGCATCACCCTCTGGGCCTCCACCCGTTCCCTCACCTCCCGCAAACTCAACACCTTTGCCCTCTCCTCCGCCGCCTTCCTCACCAACTTCTTCTTGCGCTCCACCGGTGGCTCCCAACGACTTTTCAAGATTCGCCGCACGGCCTCGGGGCTGACGCGGAATCGTTCCGCCAAAACAGGGGTGGTGAAGGTGGTGGGATCGACGCGGTGTAGCTGGCGCAGACCTTCCATCGCCTCGCGAGAGAGCTTTCGCGGGGGGTCCCAGCCTTGCGGAAATGATTCCTTGAGCGCGGCGCGGTGGGTGCGCCATTCCGAGGGTGTGCGCTGCTGCGTTGCGGGCTTTGGGTTGCGCTTTGCACGGACACCGTCAACAGCGTCATTGTCCTCAGAGAGGTCGACGGGCATGTCATCGTCGTTGAGGATCGAACGCGCGGACCGCGACGTGTATCGAACACACGGGACACTTGCTCGCCCAACGCGCAATTGGCACAAAGCAGAAAACATACCGAGCATAGCCACCACTCGGAAGGAAGGAAGTGTATTTGCACCGCAGCGGTCCCAATGAGGAACATAGCGGGTTCCCGTACTACATACACGGCGTCAAGGTATGCTACGGACATCTACCTGCTTTACCGCTGTGATCGTTTTCTCCTGCCTAGTCACACGACTTGCTATACGCGAAGCACTTCATCCTCACCTCAGACTGGGTGTCTGTTCAACATCTTCGCCTCAATCGGGTGTTCGTTCGTTTATCACGCTGCAAGCCAAGACCGGAGGTCCCGTCTCACGGATTCCATAGACGGATGTGCACGGAAATGGTTTGTCCATCACATCTACGTTCTCAAGGGTGGTAGGTATAGGTTCTTTTTGACCATCATCCATGGCCCTCGTCGTTCGTAGCAAGATATGAACGGTTATTCACTTGAACCTAACTCGGTCCTGGCTCAGCTCTAAATCCAGCGTGTGCACACAGTAAGTTATGTGCAATAGCCGGTTCGGGAATGGCATCTGAGTCTCCGAAATGCGCAATGAATACGCCACCTTCGCCATCATCCCCTCACAAAAGCTGTCGAACATGCGTCCCGCTCTCTCTCGAATCGATGCGAACCGGATGTAGCCTACAACGCGGCGCTGTCCCTGCACCAGCTCGGACGAGACGTTCCGCTCTGCATCAACCACAAATCACTGCGCGATGTCCCCTTTCGCACGCTCACGCTGCAGACCCCGACGTACGTTGACTTCAACATGTCTCGTCTAGAACGCCATGTCGAGCATCACGACGTGCTCGCACCCCCGGGCAGCTCAACTCGGACCTGCGCAAGCCCGCTGATTGTGGGTCTCGGTTCGTTGTTTTTTTGTTGCACTGACTGTTAATTATTCGCGGTTAGTACTGTTCCCTCTCCATGAGGTATCGGGAACCAGAACAGTGCAATAAACGCGATCGCCTGCCCCGTGACGGCAAGCGGAAGCGCACAATCCCGCACCGCCTCGGTGCACGAGCTCTCGAAACGAAACTGAAACTTGAAGCTGGCGAGGGAATACAACTCAAGTAGACCAAGAACAAAAGAAACCAGTTTCAGTTAACTTGTGTCTCGATCCACCTCAAGAGAGCATGGACACCTTCCGTCGATATATCGGGACGCGTTTTCCCGATGCTCAGTTAGATCCTCATCTGGCGCCCTCCTTCCGATTCGCACCAACAACACGACCGTGTCCTTTTCCACGGTGACATCAGTCTACAACATGGAAGAGGAAGAAAATATTGTTCTGAACTCCGACGCCCGCGAGCGATTTCAGATACGGACGATTCCTGATTATTCACCTGTTAGAAAATTTCCCTGTCGGTCTCCTCTCCAGCCAACCTCGCATATTCCGTCGCAGCCATCCTCGCGGCCAAATCTCAATCAGGGAGGTTGACCGTCGAGAAGGATATCCAGAAGGTGCAGCGCAGCGCAACAACTCCGTATACCTGCATCATCGAGCGGATCCCGAACAACGTCCTCTGCGCGCTCTCGCCTGCGACCGTAAAAGTGCACGCCGCGCCGCAGGTGCGACGTGACGTTCGTCCTACCGAACTCGACGGCGATCTAGCCTATAGGACTTGTTCGAGCGCGTGAATGATCAATTGACGACGACGGCGTTTTGCCTTGGTATATGCACGCGGGGATGGCCGCGCCGGAGTAATGGTGCATCGTCGCGGTTTGCGTGCTGTAATCCGATACTGATTTACGCGGAGACCAAGTCAACTACAATACCTGGTCGCGAAGTACTATTACCAGCATTGTCAGGATGTCTCGTGCGTGTTGAATCATTTTTTGTGTTGCGGTGCTGTTTTAGGTTTTGTCAAGTTGAAATTAGATTGAGACTACACAACATAAACTTCTACCACAGATGGATTCCTCTACCTTTAGCAACAGCCTTTCCCTCCTCCATAAGCGGTTCATTCCCTTCAAATACACGGCGTGCTGAAATGGTGCTCCAGCCCGTAGACTTCAACGCCTGCACAAGGCCATGAGGGTTAACCCCAGGACAATTATCCAGGGTTATCGTATCACGGCGATATCGTTCCGTCGATGCAATTTTCCGCAAAACCGCCAATTCCGAAACAATGTCCCCTTCAACACGCAGGTTAGAAAGTGCGGTGAGGTGGCCCATCGCTGCATCAAGTGCATACTCCTCGTCGTCTCCCGTTTTTGCGATGGAACATTTCTCAATATTGAGGCTTTGTAGGCTACCTCCAGCTTCGAACAGCCAATCTTTCAAGCCAGCATTTGAGAGACCGATGACTCCACTAAGGTGGAGGTCGGAGAGAGATGCATGTGATCCAGCTGTGAGATTGGATAGCTGTGGCGCTGTGATTGGTCCAGTGGCGAGTGTGATAGTCTTGAGGGCACAGCTCAACGGGGGTGTTTGGTCAATCTGGTGAGTAGGCTGTGAGCTGATATAGAACAGCATACAAATAAACAGATTTACTGTGAACTGTTGAACAGTCTGGAGGAACGGATTTGGTCCATCCCAACCATACAGCTGTAGCTCGTGCAGTCTCTCCCAACGCGAGAAGCATCGAAAAAGATCAGGCAGAGTGGGAAGGCACCAATATTTCTGCTCATCCTGCTCATCCACAGAATAGCGGTTAATCAGGAAACTCCGAACATCTCTTGATTGACTTAGCGCTTCTACGAACTCCTCCCGCAGCGATGAATGTGTATCGAATATTTCGAGTTTCCGCACATACTTTGCTGAATGAAGGATATTCTTGAATGCAATTGCACGCTCCAAATATTTCTGTTCGTCATTGTATGCAAGTTCGCGGCCGAAATGGCTGCGAGAAAGGGACCAGATGGCGTTCCCAAGCTGTGATTTGGCTTGCACACATTTTGATACCGCTATCAAGTCCGGAGCAGTCTTTCCACTTGTGTATGTGCCAAAATCATGGAACAGGTGCTCCAAAGCCACGACCCAATCTCGGCAGACAAGAGCAAATGAGACTAATGTGGGCCGCCATGACCCATACTTGTTCTCGACTGCACAACCAAAGATTATCGATAGAATTTCGGGGGGAGGTTGCGTAAAGATACGGCGGTGTCGGTGTGATCCAGGAAGAATGTGCACGGTGGCAGCAGATATGCCCATTGAAGTTGGGTATGCACACACCAGGCCGGATTTATTATTGGGCTTGAGAGACCCACGAAGAGTGTGGTTGAAACTGAGATAGAGAACAACGGGATCATGGGTGAGTTGCACGAATTGGTATGCGATTTTGCGAACAGGTCCATCGACGATTGGCCATGACGGCAAGAGGACGAGTTTGGCACGGCGCCAGGTATCATTGCTGCAATCCTGAATCTATATAACACAGGCTTAGTGAAAAGTCACTGGAGAACAGTCGCCATACCTCATATGCTACTGTACAGAGTGGGAGATCCAACGCAGGCAAGCCGTGCTCAAGCAAAGCGTCGGAAGCACGATGAGCAGCCTCTTGTTCTGCAAGGAGAGCTTCATTTCGATCTACGAGGATTTGCCTTGCCCGCGCGGTGCCGGCCGGAGCGGTGAGCGCCCACTCCCTCTGCCGCTTGACAAACCAGACATTCCCGACATTGTCTTTCACTGCCTGCAATGTGTGAGTTACTTCGTGCAGTAGTAGACTCTTATGGATCAAAATTGCGCACTAGTTCTCGCAGTTCGGGATCATCCTCCTTATAGCACACAACGACGTGAATGCCAGAACAGAGATTTTCCACTCCCGGTTGCAAAATCACAGAGAGGACAAATTGATTCCCACTTTTCGTACTGCCAGGCCCTTCGAAGCGCGACTCGATATGACACCATCCATAATCAGGGTTTTGGGAAGTCATTGGGAAGAGAGTGTTAGGGAAGGGGACCGATTTGAATCAGGAGCTTCACGAAGACCACATTTAAATGACCCCACCGGTACCGGTGAGATTGACGGGTAACAAGGATACAATCAAGCTCAAGACCGCAGTCCAGGGCTGTACAATGAATAAGGTGTCGAGAGTGGGAAGATGATGGCGACAAGAAAGAGGCACGGCCCTGATAGCAAAGTTCCAATGTCTGTCGCGTAGCCGCAATCAGTTTCCGCATTTTGCACTTGAGCGAGTCAAAATGTCAAGTTTCTGGACTTCAAATTTAAAATGATGATCAAGTTTAAAAATTCAACACAGGTGCCGAGGTTTTCTTGACAAAAATATGCATAACGAACTGAAGGCTGTCTCTATCTGCTTCAGCCTCGATTTGACTTGATTGCTCGATCCAGCGCCAGGATTTTCACTGGGCTTAAGCGCCGAAATGAAACTGGGATTTTAATTTCAATTCAATACGTAGACGGGAAAGAGAGAAAAAAAGTGCAAAGACTCAGAGGGGTACTCACGTTTCCATCATCCGCACCTACTACCATCGACCGCCTCTCTACCGCCTTTACCAGCTCCACTCGGGAAGCGCGAGGCACGGCAGCTGCAGCATCACCACCGCGTCTGCATCTGCGGCTGTTGCTGTTGTCGTAGTAGTTGTCGTTGCCTTGCTGGGCTGGCGCACCCAATGTGATCCGCGGTCGAGACGGGGACGCGGTACTCCACCTCTTTCCAAACCCATCTCCAGCCCCGTCAACCCAACACTCATCGCAAACGCACAACCTTAGGTTATCTTATCTGCCTCGCGCCGTTTCGGGGAAGTCGCGGAACAGTTCCCCGAAGATAGCTCGTGGATAAGTGAAATTGCAGGGGGGGAGAGAGAGCGAGGAGAAAAAGAGGACCAAGAAGGGCTTGGCGAGAGGTGTCGGCGGGCGTAGTCTGGGCAGATAAACAAACGGGCGATTAAAGTTCCTTTAGAATCAATCAGGTAGGGGAGAAAGAGACGCACGAAAGGCAACAAGTCTGAGGAGGAAGCACATGCACGGGTATATTGCGAAGACCAGGAGATGGGCTACTGTTTTGAAGGCTTAGGACATCGCTTCGAGGGACTGGAGCAATTGTTTGGATACACGAGGCTCGGACGCGGTCTTGGGTCCAAGTGCCCGCCGCCGCGAGAAGCGCTCGTGCGGTATGCACTACGATAATAATGTTAGACTTATTCGAGCAGGAAATCCGAGCACGAACGTCTCTAAAGTACATCGAGTAAGACGCACGACGCGGTGTCGTCCTCCGACACATCGGCGAGTATGGCGCCTCGCACGCTGGCACGTTCAGACTCAGAAGGCGCACGTTGCATCGGGGCTCTTGCACGCCATACGTCCGCAGATTGGGGCGGATAAGAACGTCGCGGGTCCCTAGAGGCGATGTTTGACGGGGTGACCACCGCGGTGCAGGGTGCAGACGCAGGTGGCGAGGACACGCTGTTGCGGCGCAGGGAAGCCGGCAGAGGGCGGAAGAGCGGAAGAGAGACTGTGGTTATTCCAGGAAGTGCAGGTGGCCTGGCATTATGCGACGCGATGAGGGCACTCGCAGTGGAAAGGCGGGCAGTCCGACGCATCTGAGAGCGCGCGGAGTATCACAGCCAGATGAAAACGTATTTTTAGACATTGAACTTCGGAGCCGTCCACGATGCACTGCGATCGTTTTGCAGGTTGAACCGATTGAACGTGTTGTCCACAACTTGGTCTCGGAGCGGCACTTGGAAGAAAACAAAGAAAGTTGAACATACCGGGCACAGCCACCATTCAACCTTTCTGGAACTTCCACCGCGGTCCGTGGACAGTCGGAGTGTCCCCGTATCTGAATCTCAGCCAAGGCAAGCATTTCGCAGCGAACCTAATTGAACTTCGGTTTTACCAATGGCGACCACAGGAATCGTAAAAGAGAAAATCGGTGCCTATCTGTCCACCTGCGAGGACTTTGTTGCCCAGCAAGTTGATGTTCGCAAGTTTGGGCATCTTCTCAGCTGACCGCATAGGCAACGTTCTTCAAGCGTGGAACCAACTCAAGGGGGTGTCCGTCAAGGCTCTGCCTATGACCGCCGTGGAATATCTAGAACTTGAGAAACAGATCCATGCAAAACTGGTCAAGTGGATGTACGTTAGCCAGTCGGGCTGCTCTACAGCGCTAAACAACATAAATAGAGTTCTATTTTGACAAGACGTTCTTCCTCAAGGATATGCCGGGCGCCGCACATCATTGCACGACCGCTGAATTCTCGTAAAATCTGTTTTCAACTCAACACGATAGACCCGTCCTGGACTGTGGTCCTTTTCGGCAGGGCAAGTACATGGCTCTATTTCTTCATGTTCTATTTGTGCTAATGTGTGCCAGGCTACGACCTTACTCAGGAACAAGGGTATCTCCGAGCAGACCAAAGTTTTTTGGGAGTTCACAGCGTCTGGCGACCCTAGTCCTACTGTTGGGATCGAATCTGCAGACGCCGAGAGCTATCCCCTCGTCCAAAAGAAGATGGAAAAATGGTGTGCGAACTTCGATGTGCGTCTCCATTTATTACGCTGTGTTCTTGACTGCAAATCTAGACACTGAAATTAGCCATTGTAATTCAAATCTACCACGATATCAGCGGTCGTGTGCGGGTCGAGCAATGAGATCGCGATCCAGCGATTCGCCTCACCAAGCAGCTGTCCAGTCAAATGTATCACAGCAAAGATGCCGGCGCTGAAATCCCCAGTGCTTTCCTGGTGGGAACAAGTGAGTTCTATGTAGGCAGTGCACCTGCCTCAGTCCCTGACGACTGCACTATCGTACTGGATTCGGAGTGGATGAAGAAGACCTTGAAACGTGTTGTCAACATGCTGGGATTCTGTCTTGCTGCCCTCCTCCCCCTTCGCGCCGACACTACGATGACAATCGTGTCGAGGTCCATATATGCGCGCGGCTGTCATGCGCGGTGACACGAGCCCCACAAGGGAGATGAAGAAAAAAAATGTTGGGAGATGAGATCCGACGATCACATAGCGGCCGCCAGCGATTTCATCTCAGACACGACCGGTTCATCAACGGGTAATCCTCTTTCGCCTCTCGCATATCCGGCGTTTATAGGTCGCAGTGATGTCCCGACGCCAAATCTCGATGAAGGACGGAGAGGAGGAGCAGAAGATGCATATGGAGTGCATTAACTCTGCAGCATACGTACTTTGTCCAGTGGATCCAGACATCGTTGCTTCACGCACTGCGACCATGACATCGCGCCGCGGTTGCAACCTGGCTGACGGTGACGTTCGCCCTACCGAACTCGACGGCGATCTAGCTTACAGGACTGGTTCGATTGCGTGAATGATCAATTGACGACGAGGGTATTAATATTTTGTCTTGGTATACGCACGCGGGGATGGCTGAGCCGCCGCAATGCGTGTTGTAATTCGATACTGATTGATGCAATAATCTGATGGCAGTTCACAGAGGCGGACTCGAATACAGTACTTGGTCGCGGAGTACTATTACTAGCACTGTCAGGATGTCTCGTGCGTGTTGAACCCTACGAATCGGGGCCCAGCCATACCACCATCAGACAAAGCATTTTTTGTGTTTCATGTTTTGTCAAGTTGAAATTAGTAGATTGAGACTACACAACAGAAGCTTTTACCACAGATTGATTCCCCTACCTTTAGCAACAGCCTTTCCCTCCTCCATAAGCGGTTCATTCCCTTCAAATACACGGCGTGCTGAAATGGTGCTCCAACCCGTAGATTTCAACGCCTGCACAAGGCCATGAGGGTTGACCCCAGGACAATTATCCAGGGTTATCATATCCCGGCGGTATCGTTCCGTCGATGCAATTTTCCGCAGAACCGCCAATTCCGAAATAATGTCCCCTTCAACACGCAGGTTAGAAAGCGCAGTGAGGTGGCCCATCGCCGCGTCAAGTGCATACTCCTCGTCGTCTCCTGCTTTTGCGATGGAACATTTCTCGATATTGAGGCTTCTTAAGCTACCTCCAGCTTCGAACAGCCAATCTTTCAAGCCAGCATTTGAGAGACCAATGACTCCACTAAGGTGAAGGTCAGAGAGAGAAGCATGTGATCCAGCTGTGAGATTGGATAGCTGTGGCGCTGTGATTGGTCCATTGAAGAGTAACATAGTCTTGAGGGCGCAGCTCAACGGCGGTGTTTGGTCAATCTGGTGAATAGGCTGTGAGTTGATATAGAACAGCACATAAATGAACATATTTACTGTGAACTGTGGAACAGTCTGGAGGAACGGGTTTGGTCCATCTCAACCAAACAGTTTTAGCTCGTGCAATCTCTCCCAATGCAAGAAGCATCGAAAAAGATCAGGCAAAGTGGGAAGGCACCAATATTTGTCCTCATCCACGGGATGGCTGTTGATCAGGAAGCTCCTAACATCTCTTGATTGACTTAGCGCTTCTACGAACTCCTCCCGCAGAGATGAATGCGTATCAACTATTTCAAGTTGCCGCACATGCTTTGCTGAATGAAGGATATCCTTGAATGCGATCGCACGCTCCAAATATTTCTGTTCATCATGGTATAGAAGTTCGCGACCGAAATGGCTGGGAGAAAGGGACCAGATGGCGTTCCCAAGCTGTGGTTTGGCTTGCACACATTTTGATACCGCTATCATGTCCGGAGCGGTCTTTCCACTTGTGAATGTGCCAAAATCGTGGAACAAGTGCTCCAAAGCCACGACCCAATCTCGGCAGACGAGAGCAAATGAGATCAATGTGGGCCGCCATGACCCGTACTTGCTCTCAACTGCACAGCCAAAAATCGCCGATAGAAGTTCGGGGGGAGGTTGCGTAAAGATACGGCGGTGTTGGTTTGATCCAGGAAGGATGTGCACGGTGGCAGCGGATATGCCCGTTGAAGCTGGGTATGCGCACACCAGGCCGGATTTATTATTGGGCTTGAGAGACCCACGAAGAGTGTGGTTGGAGCTGAGATAGAGAACAACGGGATCGTGAGTGAGCTGCACGAATTGGTATGCGATTTTGCGAACAGGTCCATCGACGATTGGCCATGATGGCAAGAGGACAAGTTTGGCACACTGCCAGGTATCATCGCTGGAATCCTGAATCTATATAACACGGACTTGGTGAAAAAATCACTGGAGAACAGTCGCCATACCTCATATGCTACTGTACAGAGTGGGAGATCCAAAGTAGGCAAGCCGTGCTCAAGCAAAGTGTCGGAAGCACGATGAGCGGCCTCTTGTTCTGCACGGAGAGCTTCATTTCGATCTACGAAGATTTGCCTTGCCCGCGCGGTGCCGGCCGGAGCGGTGAGCGCCCACTCCCTCTGCCGCTTGAAAAACTCGACATTGCCGACATCGTCTTTCACTGCCTGCAGATGTGCGAGTTACTTCATCCGGTAGTGGACTTATGGATCAAAATTGCGCACTAGTTCTCGCAGTTCGGGATCGTCCTCCTTATAGCACACAACGACGTGAATGCCAGAACAGAGTTTTTCCGCTCCCGGTTGCAAAATCACAGAGAGGACAAATTGATTCCCATTTTGCGTCCTGCCAGGCCCTTCGAAGCGTGACTCGATATGACACCATCCATAATCAGGGCTTTGGGAAGTCATTGAGAAGAGTGTTGAGGGAGGGGATCGATTTGAGTCAGTAGCTTCACGAAGACCACGTTTAAATAAATGACCCCACCGGTACCGGTGGGATTGACGGGTAACCAGCGTACCCGCGGCAACCAATAAGACCGCAGTCAGGCTGTGCAATGAATAAGGTGTCGAGAGTGGGAAGATGATGGCGGCAAGAAAAGGCGCGGCGCTGATAGGCAAAGTTCCAATGTCTGTCGCGCAGTCGCGATCACTTTTCGCATTTTGCACTTGAGGGAGTCAAAATCTCAAGTTTCTGGACTTCAAAATGATGGAGAAGTTTAAAAAATTCTCGACAAAAATATGCATAACAAACTGTCTCTATCTGCTGCAGCCTCGGTTTGACTTGATTTCTCGATCCAGCTCCATCTCACTCTCCAGGATTTTCACTTGAGCGCCGAAATGAAGCTGGGATTTCGATTTCAATTCAATACGTAGACGGAAAAGGGAAAAGACTCGGAGGGGTACTCACGTTTCCATGACCCGCACCTCCACACCATCGCCCGCCTCTCTACCGCCTTTACCAGCTCCACTCGAGAAGCGCGAGGTGCGGCAGCTGCAGCGTCTGCGTCTGCCACTGCTTTGTTGTTGCTGCTATCGTAGTAGTCGTCGCTGCCGTTGCTGCGGCCGGCGCACCCAATGTGATCCGCGGTCAAGACAGGGACGCGGTACTCCACCTCTTTCCAAACCCGTCTCCAACCCCGTCGACCCAACGCTCAGCGCAAACGCACACGACCTTGGATTGTCTGCTTCGCGCCGTATCGGGGATTCGTCCCGGGGAGGTCGCGGAACAGCCTTCGGCGAAGATAGCTTGGGGTGCGTGAGGATAAGCGAAATTGCAGGAGGGAGAGTGAGGCGAGGAGAGGAAGTGGACGAGGAAGGGCTTAGCGAGGGGTGTCAGCGGGCGTAGTCTGGACGGGTAAACAAACGGGGTTACATTAGATTGAAATCAAAGGAGGTACGGAGAAGGAGACGCACGCAAGGCAATAAGTCAATCGCAGGAACACAAGCAAAACGAGGAAGAGGCACATTCCACAGGAACATTGCGAAGACTGGAAGAACTTTTTGGAACACTTGGGACATCGATTGGTGGGACTGGAGGAATTGTTCGAGTGGTGGCGGCTCAGAGTCGTTGATCAAGAGCTAGGGGGAAAAAAATCATCTCAGCGTCGAGAACTAGGAGACGGAGACGGCACACAGGAGAGCGCGCGCGCGTCGGGCCATTGCTACGAGCTCCTCGACCATCTAAAGATTGAAGTTAATACAAGTGTATTGTTTCGCACAAAATCAAATTATTTACCATGAAACCGTTCCAGAGGCCCGGACAGGGTCTTGGGTCCAAGTGCCGCCCGAGAAGCGGGCGTGCGAGACGTAAGAAACAGTCCGCGAACGCGAAGGCGCAACGTACGCTACAATAATAATGTTAAACTCATTCGAGGAGAAAATCTGAGCACGAACGTCTCTCAAGTATATCAAGTAAGAAGCACGACGCGACGTTGTCCGACACCTCGATGAGTATGGCATCGAACGCACGTTCCTACAGCGTGCGTTACATCGGGCTCTCGGCACGTCATACGTGCGCAGGTCGGCGCTGGCAAAGAACGTCGCGGGGTCCGTGATGGTGGACGAGCCGACGACCGCGGTGCAGGAAATCGACGGGCGAAAGCAGGGCGCGGGGACGCGCGGTTGCGGCGCGGGGAGGGGTAGGTGGTAGCACAGGTATGCGACGGAGCGGAGGCCGGGGCGGAGGGCGGAGAGGCGCAAGAGGGGACATCACGAATCAGGGAGGTGCAGGACACCTGGGATTACGCGACGCGATGAAGCCACGCGCAGTCAAAGAGGCGTGTTTGACGAGCTCGAGGGCGAGGTCCGGCGTGTCTGAGAGCTCGACACGCGGGCGGGGAGCGATGTCAATACCGGTGGGCTAGTTGAGGGATTATTACGAAGACGGTTGCGGCCGGACCTCCTCAGATGGTGGCGAAGGGAATTCATCGTTCCTCCGCGGCCATCCGCGCTGCATTGCGATCGTTTTGCATGTTGAACCGAATGCGACGCAGAGAAACAAAAGGGGCACAGCCACCATCCAGACCTTCTGCACTTACATGGCGATCTAAAAATTCATTTCTCAGTGTCGTGTACCGACTCACTGCACGGGGCGTCGTTGGCGCAGGAGTTTTCGGAGCGACAGTTTTCTTACGCTACAAACTAAACTTCCAAAACATCCATTGACTTGGAAGTGAGCGATTCGGATATAATCCAGCGCATGCACATTGCAAACGAGTTGATGTGTGCCCAAGAACTAGCTCGGGAATGGGCACGCTACGGGCTTCTCATGTGCCAACTCGGCGAGGGACATGATACCCCCGAACGTATGATATACACCCTCTTCGTCGTACCGTCGCGCACGGGTGTTGAGCTGCATCCTGCTCCGCTATGCTCGAGGACGAAGCCACGCAACGCAACACTGTCCGTGCACCAGTTCATGTAGAACTGCATCCACAACGCTTGTCTTGACCGTCATGCTGGAATCACCACCTGCCTCCGTGTCCCCAGACAGCTCAACTCGGATCTGCGGGATGTCGGTTCGTTGCTTTTTTCTTCTCTCTTTTCTTTCTCGGTCTCACCGGCCGTTGTGCTGGATGCTGATGGTTCGCGGTCAATGCCGTTCCCTCGTTTTCTCTCCGTCATGGTGTGTTGCCCCCTGAACGGAGAGGGAGAGCACACCGCTCCGTGCCCGCCCTCACAGCACAGATGTTCGCCGGCGCCGGATCCCAAGTAATGTACACGAAAGTCCCCGATTCCGAAATCCATTCAAATCCAAGTCTTGGTCGCTTCACACCAACAACACGAACGTGGCCGTCGTGCATGCGCGCGCGGCGACACCAGCCTACAACATGGAATATGAAATTGTTCGGAGCTCCGACGCTCGCCACCGATTCCTCACACGGACGGGCCCTCACTATTCGCCTATTTGGAATTTCCCCTTTCGATCGCCTCTATCTCACCTCGCATATTCGACGTGTCTTTCGCGGCCAAATCTCAATTAGGGACGTCGACGGTCGAGGAGGAGATCTAGAAGCTGCAGCAAGTGCAACATTTTTGTATACCTGCATCATCGAGCAGATTCCGAACCAATATTCTCCGCGACATTGCGCCTCGCAACTGCAACATGGCTGGCGGTGACGTTCGCAATGGAATGCCGAGCTCGTCGCCGATCCAAGTGCGTTCACGGCGAAGACGTTTTTGCATTAGTATTGCTATACACAACACAGGACCGGATGGCCATGGACGAGATGGAGCAACGGTGCGTTGCGTCGGCGGTGGCGCGGTTTGCGTGATGTGATTCAATGCAATACGATGGCAGTTCATGGACGCGGAGTCGAGGAAGCAGGACTTGATCACAGTCTCAGGCTGCCTCATCCATGTTTCTCTCTCCTTTTATTTTGTTCTCTTCCCTTGGTTGACTTGTATGCGTGTACTCAATAAAAGCCTGTCGAGTAGGAGTGGAGGACAGGAGATGTATGGCAGGGGGGCCGACTGTTATGCTTTAGGGACTCAGGCTACCCTCGACTTTGTCGATAAATACGGCATGGCTTACCTCCACCGGTTTGCGTTGAGTTTCTTGATTTGAGGTTGGGAACTTTCACCTTAGTTCATGCATAATAAATAATACAAAACTGCATATGACATTTACTTATGGATCTGCACAAATCTAAGTACCGTTCTTACACATCATCAGTTGCAGGCAATTCGGCACTCCTTTATATAGTTAATTTCCTTTTTAAGCTTGCGGACGAGTGGGTCCAGATTTGGACAGCGGCTACTTTTCTGTACTATGCCCGCTCGAAAGTGGTGAACTGGCCATTCGCCTGGTTGAACATGGAGAGAACAGTGTTTGGGGAAGAAGTGGACACTATCTGGTGAATTCAGGTGAGGAAGCAAGGCAGAGCAGAGTTTCATGACAGACGGCATAGCAAGAAACTGGGTGAGAATTAACAAACCAGGCATGATGCAAGGCCTCCAAAGCAGCACAGTTGAGGCTTTAGAACAAAAGAAATCCATAATCCAACATGTTTATAAAAATCAAGAACAGTACAAAAGAGGAAGAGAAATTTGTTCAGTATTCAGTAGTATAGCCACTGTAACAGTGCATCCATTCTGTACCATGCACAAACTTGTCAAAAATGAGTGTAGTCTGCTGCCTGCCAATGACTAGGGTGTTGTGTGGTGACCAAAGTCCTTTCCGAAAGCAATCTGGAAGCCAGACTAGCAATTCATCTGGATGACAGGTGAGCCAGCCACCAATGACATCCCACTCAGGGGCAGGATGGGTATTGTTAAGGGACTATGAAGATTTCAGGAGAGTCAAAAACTGACAGGCACTTGCAAAAAAAACCTACCTGAAACCATGCACAGGTGCTGTGATTTTTCCGAGAGGCAGTTTTGAGAGGCTCAGCACCCACATGCCTACTCTCTACATCCCACACACGCACTGTGCTGTCAGCTGAGCCAGAGACAATCCACTTCCCATCAGGTGAGAATGCAACTGACTTGACTCCATGTATATGACCATTGAATCTGGCAATGACCTCCCCACTTTTGACATCCCACACTCGTACTGTGTGGTCCCATGAGCCAGAGACAATTTGCTTGCCATCAGGTGAGAATACAGCTGAGGTGACTGGACCTATATGGCCATTGAATCTAGCAACCACCTCTCCACTCTCCACATGCCACACACATACTGTCTTATCCTCTGAGCCAGAGACAATCCACTTGCCATTAGGTGAGAATGCAACTGAGGTAACTGGACCTATATGGCCATTGAATTCAACAATGACCCCCTCACTCTCCACATCCCACACACACACTGTCAGATCATCTGAGCCTGAGACAATTTGCTTGCTATCAGGTGAGAATGCAACTGAGTTGACTAAGCGAGTATGATCTTTTTGGAATACCACTTCACCACTCTTTGCATCCCATACACACACTGTGTTGTCCCAGGAGCCAGAGACCACCCATTGGCCATCAGGTGAGAATGTAGCAGAGCTAACTGTAGATTCATGACTATTGAAGAGACCAGCAGCCAGCTCTCCATGTTCAGTGTCCCATACATACACTGTTTCCTCATAGGAACCAGAGACAATCTGCTTGCCATCAGGTGAGAATGCAACTGAAAGCACTTTTTCAGTATGACCATTGAATGGACCAGCCACCATTTCACCACTTTGTGTATCCCACATACAGACAGTCTTGTCATGTGAGCCTGATACAATTTGCTTGCCATTGGGTGAGAATGCCACAGAATTGACTACATCTGTATGACCATGGAATGGACCAGCATCCACCTCCCTGCTTTCAGCATCCCATATACGCACTGTGCGGTCAGCTGAGCCAGAGACAATCTGCTTGCCATCAGGTGAGAATGCAACTGAGTAGACCAAACTGGTGTGACCACTGAATCTAGCAACAACCTCCCCAATCTCTGCATCCCACACACACACTGTGTGATCAAGTGAGCCAGAGGCAATCCACTTGCCATTGGGTGAGAATGCAACAGAAAATACTACACCTGTATGGCTGTTGAGTGGACCTACAACCACCTGCCCACTTTTCGCATCCCACACACACACTGTGTTGTCATGTGAGCCAGAGACAATCAACTTCCCATTGGGCGAGAATGCAACTGAAGTAATTCAATCTGTATAACCATTGAATGGACCAGCAACCACCTCCCCACTCTCTGCATCCCACACCTGCACTGTTTTGTCATCTGAACCAGAGACAATGTGCTTGCCATTAGGTGAAAATGCAACTGAACGCACTGTTGCAGTATGTCCATGAAATGGACCTGCAACCACCTCCCCACTCTTTGCATTCCACACACACACTGTGTTGTCTGAGGAGCCAGAGACAATCCACTTGCCATCAGGTGAGAATGCAACCAAGTTAACTGAGCTAGTATGACCATTGAATGGACCAGCAACCACCTCCCCACTCTCTGCATCCCACACCTGCACTGTTTCGTCATCTGAACCAGAGACAATGTGCTTGCCATTAGGTGAAAATGCAACTGAACGCACTATTGCAGTATGTCCATGAAATGGACCTGCAACCACCTCCCCACTCTCTGCATCCCACACATACACTGTGTTATCAAGTAAACCAGAGACAACCTGCTTACCATCTGGTGAAAATGCAACTGACAGGACCTCATGAGGCATTTTCAATACCAATATTGTGGCTGGCCATACATCCATTTGACCTATGCCAGCAGAAATCAAGCAGGGAAACTGGGGGTGAAATTTTTTAACAATCTGTGACTGCTCTGGAGCCAATGCCAAGGCTGACAAGTAGATGTGAGGAGCACTTTGAACAATAGCATCTTTGAAAAAGTTGATAAATCTTCTCCCATCACGGGCAAATTCTATAGTTTCAACCATTCCAGGATCCTGCAGTTATTTATTTTTATGGTTCTCAGTCAGATACAGAAAGCGCACCTCATCACTCCATTTAAGGAATTTGGAAAGAGTTTGTACTGCAGAACCAACTGCTCCAATCAAACTCAAAACTTCTAGCCAAAAAAGGAAGTAGTCCATAAGAAAGCCATGAGCATCCTGTGCTAGCTCTATACTGTAGCAAGAGGCAGCAATATGGGTTGCCCAAAACTGAGATGAATAGACCAGATGACCTGAGATGTATTTTTGCTTGCGCTGCTCCAGATCAGGGATGTCAATGTTCCGTGCATGCGAGGTTGGCAAATGGCATATGTTGAATTTGAGCTCCTGCTGCATGACACATAAAGTGCAGTGCCCAAGATAATGTTGTTGAGCCTCTGTGCCACATGAAAGTTTAGGCCATTTTTCCCCAATCCTGCCTGTCAGGAATTCACGGAATGAGAGGTGTATGATTTTGATCACTGCTGCACTGCCAGGAACAGACAACACAGCACTCAAGCGAATGAGTGTTCGTTGAAGCTCTTCCACATCAATCTCGAGCAGCCCTGCCAGTGTCTCCATGTTCTGAGGTTCAACAAGACCAACTATGGCATTGAGGACTTTCTTGGTACGCTCAAAGGCCTCAACAGTGGTGCCAATGACCTCTCCAATGATCTGAAAATATAGATCATCTAGTGAGATAGGGTGGGTGTCACCTTTGAGGAGAATATCAACAGACTTCTGAGGGTGAATGTCATCTTCAGATCTTGCATGAACATAGCGAACAGCGGTTGCAGCAAAGATGAAAAGTCCATTGGCTTGACTGGTGATCTTGTCCACATCTTTTTCATTGACTTCCCAACCTCCTGTACTTTCATTCCAGGTAGGATCCTTGAGTGATTGAGCAACATAAAAATGGATGTCCTTCCTGACTGTCTCTGGGTTGATAGCCTCGATGTTGCTGTATTTGCATAAGACCGAGAGATTGAATGTCAAATAGTGGCAGACTTCCGGTCGTCCGGTCAGAAAGAACCGAATGTGGACTGGAATGTTGGCCATTGCATCCGAGAGCCAGCGCAGTAAGACTTTTCCGTGGTCCTTTCCGCATTCGTCCAATGCGTCCAAGCAAATCACCCACGGTGTTCGACTTGACGGCATTTTAGCGAGGAGTTCTACAATCATTTTCTGGAACTGCTCCTTTGGATCAGCATGAACAAGTCTGCTACGATCGTCCTTCAACAATTTGACAAGGAGGTGTTGGAATTCTGAGTTATAATCTGCTAACTGGTGAGCCAGAGTGCAGGGGAGGTACGTAAGTTCCTTGCGCTCCGCGTAGTCGCGAGAGAAGAAAAAGGAAGCAGCGAGAATTTTTTCTTCCTCTTCCAAACGAGCCGCGACAGTCTTTGCAATAGTTGATTTGCCGGATCCCGCGGGGCCGCTACACAGGACGAGGCGCAGCAAAGGGTCGGGAGGACGGGTCAACTGCTCGACAATCTCCTGTATGATGTCGACTCGCGTGCCCTCCATGCATCTCTGAGCGGTTGTTTCGGCGGCATTGTAGCGTGCCGAGACATATTTCAAGCCTAAGTCTTTGAGGAGGTTTGCAGCGTCCGTGCTGGAGTACTGCGTAGACTTGCTGGTCAAGACGCCATATCTCAACGAGAAGGCAAGGCCATATCACTCACAAAAACCTGTTGATGTGCGATGAAAAGAGGCCCCTCGCCGCGGCCGCCCGAGCCACCTCCTTCCCCGCCTGACCCGCCGCGACCGCCAGTCCCTCCTGTGCAGAGATCAAACGATGAGCGCCCTGTTTATACCGATGTAACAGACCGCACCTGAGATGTTACCGTAGAAGTTCGTTGTGGACCGAACGAGATTATCCCTTGAGGGTTCCAACTCCCTTTCAGGCGACTCGGAGTTGAGCAACGTCCTCAGTGACAATCGACCCTTTCGGTTGTCGGGAATTAGGCTCGCCTCCTGAAGTCCATCCTCTCCCCACTCGTCCAGCGCAAGTCGTGAAGTCGATTCAAACGGCCCTTGTCTGCTGGTGGACATGTGCAAGAGGAGATGGGAGGGTAAGTCGATGGCAGTAGTTACGGTGCGATTTGAATCACTGGGCGCTTAGTTCCAGAGCTTAATTTAGGTCTTGGGCGCTGACATTTTTCCCGCGAACGAACTGATGTCAGACCGCAAGTCCAGTGAGTAATCCCTACTTAGCCATCGTTCGACGGACAGGGTGCAGAAACAAGAAGGCAGCTCAGAAATCACGCTTCAAGTTGCGCATAATACTAGCCAGGTAAATCCGAAGAAACAAGGGACAAACTGAATCGCCGTGCAAGCAGGTGCGGTTGGCAGAATGGAGGTTGATGCTAAATTGGAGTCCAGCGTAGAAGGAAGAACATTCAAAGATTTGGCTGTCGTAAGTACATAGTGCGACGCTGAGTCAGAGAAGAGACGAGACGCAAGCAAAAAGTCAAAAAAAAACATCCAGAGCACAGCCATCACAATGCCCAGCTTCCACCTTGTCGCTGCGCACGATTCCGACGCACACTTGGACGCTGTGCGCGCGCTCTTCACCGCCTACACGACGTGGTTGGATCTCGACTTGACCTTCCAAAATTATGCTGCTGAACTGGCTGCCTTGCCCGGCAAGTACGCGCCGCCGTCTGGTGGGCTTATCCTCGCTCTCGACGCGGACGAGAAGACCCCGCTTGGCGTTATCGCTTTCCGGCCGCTCATTCTCGACGAATCAACGCGTTATTGTGAGCTAAAACGCCTATATACCGTCCCGGAAGCCCGCGGCCGTGGTATCGCGCGCGCTTTGGTGCGCGCTGCGCTGGATCAAGCGCGTAAGGCGGGGTATGAGGTCGCGGTGCTGGATACATTGAGAAAGATGGAAGCCGCGCGAGGGTTGTATGCGAGCGAGGGGTTTGCGGAGCGAGGGAAATATTATGAGACGCCGTTGGAGGACGAAACGGTGTTCATGGAGAAGAGACTCTAGATGCGCGGTATTATTCTATCTTATAGCCTTGCTATTGCGCTGTCTAGCATACAAGCCTTGGATCTAGTGTATCAACGCGACTAATGGCTCCCCTAAATACGGAGATGAATCGCCGAGGTTGAATGTGACGAACGGCATGATATTGGCTGTGCAGACTAATGACTTTACTACCGTCTACTTCCACCTCCACCCGCGTTCAGCCCACAAAGAGAAAGAAGGTGCATGCAGCCTGTCTATTCTCTTGTGTTATTGCATCCGACTCTGAGTAACCTGCAAGTAGCCGCCCGCCTGTGATGCCTGTAAAGCGCGGCGTGTGCTGTGCCATCGCCAGCCCGAAGGTGTGTACCCACCATAACGCGAAACGCGTGCTGAATTATTACACACTCAGGCATTCCTTGTCCTCGATGCGCAGAGAAGGGTATAATGTAAGTCGCGTGCAGTAAATATAGACCAACACGTCGAACTCCCTTCAAGATGTAAGACAACCATAGTTCAGCGCGGACGGCCGCGACGGGGCGATGAATTGCCTTCGCCTCCTACCACTTCCGAGGAGGCTCAGCCGTCTGCGTCCTCATCCGGTTGTAACAAGTCGATCGACCGGCCCATCCCTCCTCGCCCGCGCATCGAGCTCTCAGATACGCCAGACCTCTCTCCCGAGCTCGTCAAGCACCTCTTCGACTGTGCGTCTCCTTGGCCCTTTACCCTGAAATGCAACTGACATTCCTTACTTGTGCAGGCCTGCACCACTTCCCCCGAATCACGACACCCCCTCTTTCACCCTTCCGCCATCCGCACCACTCTGCTCTCTACATCCTACAACCTGCACCTCCTCCCCCCTCCCGCACGCGTACTTGCCACCTGCGCATGTGGACTCGCCGCCTCCATCTCCTTCCACCCCGCCATCATCGGCCCGTCCAACATCGCCTCATTTACGGACCCCACGGTGTTCTGCGCCGGCGCCGACCTGCGCGAGTATGGGGTGAGAAGGGCCTCAATGTGTAGGGCCCTCTGTGCGAGGGCAGTGGCGCTGGCGTGCGAGGAAAGGGTGCATTTGAATGTGTGCGAAGAGAATGCGGTGGCGTGTTTTTTGCTGGATGTGCTCGAACGACGTATGCCTGCTGTAGGACTTTCTGCTGCGGTGCCGACTCGACCATGGGCCGTCTCCTACGTCTCGCACGCGCGCATTCTCGCCGGTCACTCCGAATCTAAACCTCATCCAGGTTTCTGGAACGGTTTCCTAGTGCGTTAAACGTCTTTCCGCCAGCTTCATAATCATTATCAATGGGTAGATGGCTGAGGCACTCGCAGCAATGGCACGACGCACACCTGTTCTCTTGTGAGCCGTCTCCGTCTCCTAATACTCAACGCTGAGATGTTTTTTTGCCTAGCACGTACAACGACCACCTCCTGCTCAGCGGCTCCGAGCCGCCATCGCTGGAGCAGCTATTGCAGTCACTGCAAGCGATGGCGCAAGCGTCAAAGAGAGTTACGCATCTGCTGTTTCCCGCGTTATGGCCATGTATGTGCTTGCGTTTCTGCGATTCTCAATGATTCAATGATAATGACCTTCGCGCAGTTATGTTCCATGTCATTCGCCTCGCGCGCGACTTGTACGACAAGATTTCCGGCGGTATATTTTTTCTGCATCAACTCGTTCCCCAATTTCACCATTTCCGCACCAGACTACGCCCGCCGGCACCCTCTCTCCGAGCCCGCTCTCGTGTCCCTCCTCTCATCTTTATCCCTCCTTCAGAGCATCCTCGCGCTCATCCTGACACACCCCCGACCTCGCCTCATCCTCCGTCGATGGTGATTTGTTGTTTTACGACTTCCCCGGGACAAGCCCTTTGAAAAGGCGCGAGGCGGACAATTTAAGGTCGTGTGCGCTTGTGATGAGCGTGGGGTTTACGAGTTTGGTGATGGGGGTGTGGAAGGAGGTAAAGCACCGCGTCGCCATCTCTACCGCGAATGCGTCGACTATGACTACGACAACAGCGGCGGCAGCAGCAACAACGACAACATCACAGACGACAGCGGCAGTAACAACCACAACAACAGCGCCTCCGCAGACGACTATGCAAACCCGCTGGGCGCACGAACGCCTCCGGACGCTCGAACGGCAGGTGCGCGAACTGGCGGGGCTGGCGGTGGGCGATGTCGCGCGCACGCTGCAGCTGCTGCCGTCCCTGCCGCATCTCGCGCACTTCGACTGGGTCTGCGTCCCCGACTGGGTGGATTTCTGTTTGGCGGAGGCGGCTCAGGGGGGCGGGGTCGATGCGGCGAGGGCGAGGGTAATGGAGACGTGCGTTTGTCTCGCCTTTCCCCTTCCTTTTTTTCTTCTTTATATGACATGCTGAAACGAACCACAACAGATTCATCTCCGCCCTCAAGCTGTTCGGCTACTGCTGTGAGATCCCGCGCTCGGATGAGCTCATTGCGCAGATGGAGGTATACGTCGCGCCGCACCGCCTGTCCGATTCTGCCTTTTCCGACCCCAACCCCAACAACCTCAACTCTGATCCGAGCAACACCAATTCCAGGTCGAACCCAGACCAGAACTCCAATAACCCTAATGCCAATCCCAACTACGCCGGCGCCTTTGCACAGCTGTTTCCATTTAATAATAGCTGGACGGGGATGTTTGACGACTTGGATGTTGAGCAGTATGATTGTAACTGGAACCTGGGATTTAAGTAGGCACGTAAGACGGATGAAGGATGAGTGTATGGTGTATCGAACGGACCAAGAGATGTGTATTTTCAGAGGTTTAGACCAAGAGTCGGAGCACATACATAAAGATTGAGCTGCTTGTGCCAATCTATTTTTCTCGGTCAAGACCACTAAGCTCGACCCCCGAGGTGTTGACCCACTAGTAAATTTCAGTCATTAATCTGTGTACAATATTGATCCAGTAATGACAGCGTATGTAAAGCACGAAAGTACAAGTCCAACAGCAAGAAAGCGTCCATTCACACGTCCGTACAGGGAGAATTTTTTGCCGATATCCATTTCCATCAAAAATTTGGCTGGTTCAAGTTCTTTCTGGATCCCAGTTCCAGCTGCTGTTCCGAACGATTGAACAACGCGCGGACGGGCCACACGACACAGTAGAGACTCATGGAGATCCAGAGCGGCACCGTATCGAATAGGTAAAAGTAGCCCTCGTGTGTGCTGATAGTTCCGGTGTACCTGGCAGCGCGTTAGGACAGCTGTGCGACGAGAAGCTATTGATGCGTACCCGTCCGCATATTCGGCGACACGGAAAATGGATCGTACAAGAATCCCGACGCAGGTTACGCACATGACGTAGAAGAGTATCCGCCAGTCGTGAATCGGCTCCTTCGACAGGACCTTGAATGGGTGGGGGAATTTGGGCCGCCAGAGTTCAGGATAATGCTTAGAGCTAGAAGCGTGTTTGAATATATACAGCCGGACTCTATTGGATTTATGCGGTACTCACACGCGCTGGCCGAAGACGATGAGCACCAGCGTGAATAGCCCAAAAGAGACGGCTTGAAGAATCAGGCCAATCAACGCGATCTATTGGAAGGAAAATCAGGCCGGATAATCGAAAATCAACAGAATAATACCTTGTTGCCAAGCTTGGCCGAAGACGCATTCTTCGACGCGCTCAGCGAGCCTCCTCCCGACTGAAGAATGAACGTGAGGACGTCCGACCATACGAAAATCTTGGTGATACGAGAATCCCGTATTATAAGGCAACGACTGGACACCTCTTCATCGAAACTTCTCGCGAGCCGAGAGAGTAGCATATAGTCAGTTGCCAGGAATAAGCAGGGCTGGTGAGCGAATTGAGGACGTGTCGTCAACGGAATGTGTGTGGAAGAGTCCGTACCGAAAGAAGAATGCACTGGAAAAAAAAAAAGATAGTCAGCCTGAATGACGTCCCTGGGTAAAAGCTTGGCGAGGTACAAACCAAGTCCATTATGATGTATTTCCCCAAAGTATACGGCGGATTCGCGTAGAGTATACGGAGAACGAAACCGATGGCCATGACTGCGAGAGACTGGTGAGAAAGAGTGGATTAAAATTGACGATGTAGCTGTACCAGTCATTCCTATCGGCAATGCAATCATGAACGAACTTCGCGGCGGGACAGTGAAGAAATCTTGGAAGAGATTTTATCTAGACATGACTTGACGTCGAGAAGAGAACGTACGGAAAAAGTGAGTAACTCCCGAAACCGCATAGAAGATGAAGGCAATGAGTGAAAGTGATTTCTGTGTGTCATTGAGAATTGAGTTTGGTCGAGAGCTGCGAGAATGGCACTTTTGGTACAAACCCTCCACTGTATGGGCGTGAGTGGCCAATAACAACAAAAAAATCCAGCACGAACATTGGGTCAGTATTGGGGTCTTTGTCGCTGGTTACCGCGTTCGCAAGAGCAGCTGCGAAGCAAGCAGCAAATACAAGAGAATTTAAAAGGCGGGGCATATTGATACTGCATATCTGAAAAACTTGAGTCCATTTAAGCTCGGAAAGTTACCGAGGAAAACCGCGAGGCACATGCGTAGCTCGCTATTTCACGGCCCGTTCTCGCTCATCTTTCATATGTAATGGTAGTATGCCTGCTGCGGCTTCGTACACCGGACGGCGGAAATTTAGTCCCATATGTGATCGGATCCGGGTGGGTCTGCGAACAACTGAATAACGGGTAACAGCATGAACGTCGGCTGAAGGCGATTACTCGCCGTTGTAGAAACCTGTATAGTGGTCAAAAGCAGCCAGGGGTTGGACCAATAGATAAATGAAACAACGAAATTGCATAAAGACCTCGGCAAAAAAGTTGACAGGACAAGACAGGACATCATTTATTGATGAGTTCATTCATGCGATTTTCCTTTGGGCAGCCGGGCTCAAATACCCGTAGTGATTTTATTTTGACCGCCATAAGGTGCATGGAAGGGAGCATATAGCTAAGTTGAACTGCCGGGTTTTATCTTAAAGTACATGTTTTTAAATTGAGATCAAATCTTTGTAGAGGCATATTGAAGCTAAAGACACTTTTTACGAGGAATTCGGATAGTATTCGTTGGATTAAACGTATTGAGGTAGTATCGGCGTAGACGACTCAAATTACATACTATCGGAGGTGTTTTGCTGGATAGGGTCCTGACAAACCAGCTTGTGGCATTATTTGGGAACGTCCATTTCAAGGTCCTCGGAGTGCACTATGAATGCGCGAACAGGCCATACAAAGCAATAAAGGCTCATGGAGATCCAAAGCGGCAGGGCGTCAAAGACATAGAAATAGACCTCGTGCAGAACGATGGTGCCGGAGTACCTTCGAAGAACCGTACGTTATCACGACGACCTGAAAACTAAGCTACTCACCCTCCCGCAAACTCACTGCGTTCAACCCCATAGTAGACTGAGCTTGGCCTACCTTAGCCTACCTCGGTCTACCCTCGGTCTACCTTTGTCTACCTGGGTACACCTAAGTCTACCACTCAAAGTACACCGAGGTTGGTCAACCTTGGCCTACCATGGTGTACCATGGTCTACCTCCTCGGTCTACCTTGGTCTACCCCAGTGTAGCGGGTACACCAGCCTCAGCCGACCTACAATAATAATTTTAACCTGCTGCTGCACTGACAATGCAAAAACTGAAAAAACTCAGAACAATATCTGACAAGATACAAGACGGAGACAAGGTTCAACAATCATATGGCTGTGCTGCACGTGTATGCAGATCGACACGCCGAATCGGATCAATTGAAGGTAACGTCAACAAATCAACATTGTCAATGATTCAATCAAGGGATCATGGGGAAGCTTGCTTCCCCATTCGGTGGTATAGGGCTTTCGATTTACAGATGCTTACAAATGGGCCGGCTCCTTAGTAAGGACATCATTTGTAAGCCAAGCGTGCAGGTCATCGGGTGGAATCGGAAATATTGAAACTAGGATTTGCGCGAGCTTCCCCGGCTATATGGACTATTTCCGATAGTCCAAATACCTATATCCTGGTCTGTGCCGACAACTTGAATTGAATACTCAAAGCAAACGCTTGTGAAAAAGGCATTCATTCAGGGCTGCCTAGACACATGTGCCTGTGTTTACATTGGTGTACCTTGGCCGAGGTCTGTCTACCTCTGTCTACCAGGGTAGACCGCGTCACCTAGGGTATAGACAGGTAGACCGAGTGGTTCTACCCAATGTGGACCGAGGTAGACAGACATGTTGGTCTACCCATGGTCTACCTTGGTAGACGCAGCCTCGGTGTACTATGGGGTTGAACGCAGTGACTCTGTGATACGAAAAACAGATCGGACGAGGATCCCAACGCAGGTCGCGCAGATCACATAGTACAGTATCCGCCAGTCGTCGATGTGCTCGCGCGACAGAGCTTTGAACGGGCGAGAATTTTGAGGATTCCAGACTTCGGGAAACAGTTTGGAGCTAGAAAAAATATGGGATAAGTATACCCAACGCATTTGGATCATTGATCATTATTTCGGACTCACACACGCAAACCAAAAACAAGTAAGACAGTCGTAAATATCAAGAACGAGATTGCCTGGAGAATGAGTCCGACCATGGTGAGCTACCCCAATAGATTTAGTCAATTTGTGAAGAGGACTGAAACCGATACCTGCCGTGCTGCCTAGATTCACAAGGTGGGGATCATTCGTCGTCGTAAGGCTGCCCCCCGCTCCCTACAAACAAGCGAAGAATGAGCTTCAACGTTTGTAGCGTTTTTTCTGCGAGAATACCTGAAGAATAAAGGTTGTCACGTCGCTCCATACGAAAATCCTGACAATGAGCGAGTAACGGATCAAAAAGCAATTCTCTGCGACTTTCTGGTCGAAGGTTGCTGCGAGGTGAGAAATTATCGTGTAGTCGGTAGCTAGAAACAAGCACGGCTGGTGCCAAGGGATACTGAGTTCCGGGTTACAACACACTCGAATATCCGCATCGACAGGAGGATAAACTGAAAAGAATAATGGCTGAGCAAAAAATATTGAAAGTTACACCGGACGCACCAAGTCCATGGCGACGAAAGCGCCTACACTATATGGTAGTTGGATGTACACCAAGCAAAGGACAAACCCGGCAGTCATAGCTTGGAACATGGAATGAGGAAAAGCAATGAGAAATGTGAGGTCAATTACCTGTCATCCCCAGAGTCAAAACGAGCATGTACGGACGGCGCACTGGGGGGACTACAAAGAAATCTTGGCGTACGGTCAGCACCTTGTCTCAGCCGCATTGAATAAAACTCACTTATCCAATGAAAGATCGCCGAAATCCCGTATAATAACACCGCAACGACTGCTGGTGCTTGCTGCGAATATCAAGCTCTGGGTACAAAGAAGAGACAAAACAAGACACCTTTGGAAAAAATCCAGCCCTACACACAACGTCAATCTCCAGCTACTGACAAAGAGGAAAGAAAAGAAATTCACACTGGCGGTTCGTCGGACACCACGTCTTTCCTAGTCGAATCATCAGCGAGAACAGTCAGAAAGCAAGCAGCAAGAATGAGGCAACGATATAGGCACGACATGGTTCAACGCTGGACGCATTGCAGCCATTAAATATGCGCGTACGGTTGGCTATAATTAGCACCTCGGTGTTTTCGGAAACATACCTTATGAAATCTAGCGCTGCACAAAATGACAATCATGAGGCTCGAAACTGCCTCGTTATAAATTCCCGTCGTCGCCAGGAAAAACTGTGTGGTGTTCTATCGTGTGGATGCTCGATGTGAAGTCAGGTCGTGCAAAAGTCATTAGCGAAATCATGCAGGCTCGGAAAAGTGCAGCAGCGTAGAATGTTTTGACGGAGGCGGGAATACATTGAAGTGGCCTTTAAGATGGCTCAATGGCACGTGGCAGGTGGCAATAGAAAAGCAAGTAAATTGGTGAAAGAATGCAAAGCGGCGAACGGAAAGCCGAAAAGGAAAAGGCCGGCCCGGGCGATCGAGATGACGAAATTGATCACGATCAATCCACAAACGAGACGCCAAATTCTTGGAAGCAAGCCCACGGCTCTTTTGAAGTACGGATAACAATTGTAGCGCGCTCCGCGGCAGAGCCCACTAACTGCCTAACCCACTGCATCACTTATTGAACTCGAAACACCTTCCAAGTTCCGCGCCTCACTGAAACTTTTTCACTCAGATAACACCTGTGCTGCAGGGCTGAGTTTTGATGAGTTTCTTTACTCAACTCAAACCATGTATTGATTACTAGCTAAGTTGACGACTGACCATTTAGTTTTCAGTGGGGACGAAATATTTTGGGGTCTCAAAGCTCGCTCGGTTGTCGCTGCCGCGCCAACCAACTCTCATTGGGACCAGACACTGGTTGGTTGGAAACATGAGGCCTAATAGAAAAATTTACAAGAGCATTGAATGGTAATATGAATATCGAAATTATATTTGTATGCAGAGCTGGACGCTCGATCAACGCGAGATGTGAAGGTTCGTGAACAGTTTTTCGTTCTAGACAATTAACGAAGTACCAAGCAGTTAATTGACGGAATACCGTGTCTGAAGGAAGGGGCCGTTCGTGAATTCTAGAATATGCCTGAAATTTTTGGAAAACAAGGTGTTAGGAAGAAATTCAAAGGACCGTGCAGTGCAGCAAGTGAAATTGCGAAGCGTCGACAATCACCGAATCGATCAGACTGTAAATATTTTCAAATATTAGTGTCATCAAACTGTGATCTACTGCGAAAAGTTAACGCCGAGCACCACAGGACCCACTACCTAAAGTTAGTGGGCATAAGTATGTACATCGATGTTATTTGCTACGAACAAACTACAGCAACGTTGAATCAACTTCTACAAACTCGCAGACACAGTCGCCTCCGTCCCAAACAGCTCCTTCAAAAACGCATCGCTGTTCGGCGGTCGTCCAAGGAAGTCCTGCAAACGACCAGTTCAGCAAATGATGAGGAAGGACACGACACCGAATTCGCATACCTCCAACGAATCAAGCTCCTCGCGACTGCCACCGTATTTCAGGATTTTATCACGGTAGAGCTTCCCGCGCGCGGGATCGAGAGGACCGCCTTTGAAAACGGTGGCTGCACCAGATGATCAGCCAGAGATAGAGTCGGAACAGAGGAAGGGACGTACAGTACATATCCGAGGCGAATACGAGCGAGTACGTATATCTATCAAACAGATTGAGCTTCAGCGCATTTCTTTTATTATTGTCGCATCGAGACATACCCATAGTAGCCTGCATCATAACCACCCGAAATATGACCGAAGGAACCTAAAAGGAACATCGAACTCTGGATCTGGACCAAATGACGACGTATACGCACCTTGACCGGGGCAAGGCTTCTCCGATTTCACAAGCGAAATCTTTTCGCGCAGGTTATTCCATAACAATGTGTAATCTTCCGCCTCTGTATCCGACAACAGACAGTTAACGAACACATACACAATACATTGTGCGAAACGGAGCGCACCTTGGTCGGTGTGCACCTTGATATCGAACTTCGCAAAGAACACTTGACGAAGGTAGAACAATCCAACATTGACGTAGCGGCTGCGAACGGCTCTCAATATCGAGTCGAATAAAGAACAACAACGGCTAGCTTACCTCTTGATGATTTTGTCGATCAGAGCCGGAGAAAGGGCCTGCTGCGTCTGATAATGGGAGGACATCTTGGTGAGAACCTCGGGTTCCCAACACCTATAGTTTGGGATCAGAAACTCAGAACAAAACGTCCATGAGATGCTAACCAGTTTTCGAGCATCTGGAGGAAAATACGATCAACGGAGTCTCAATGAATTGAGAATTTGAATCACCTGGGACGGCGCCTGAACCAGGAAGCGTCAACTTAAGTGAGGGAACGAGGAAAAAGTTTGTTCACCTCAACGAAATCCCTCGCGACCCTGCGTTAGAAGGTCAGCAAACAGCTCCGGACTAGTGTCGTCGGAACACACTTTGTACCGTGGAATTTGGCAAATTTCGTTTGAGACAGCAGACCTGTTTCAAAGGAGGGAAATCAGATACAGGCCGACACTTCACTGTTAAAAACCGATTAACCATGGAAGACATGCCCCATCTCATGGAAAAACGTGACCACGTCGTCGTGACGCATCAGCGCCGGCTTGTCCGGGGTCGATTTTGCCAGATTCGCGACCATGGCTGCGAGCGGGTAGCTGCGCTTCCCGTCGGCTTTGGTGTAGCCCGAAAGGATAGGCCAGACAGCCGCGTGCGAGTATTTCGATTCTACGAGGCAAAGTGAGTTCAGAACGGATGCGTAGTGATCGGCAAAAGAGTGACCTCGAGGGAACAAGTCAAGGTAACAATATCCGATGAATCCAGACGCGTCAGTTGCATCCTTCTCCCAGACCGAAAATTGTTGGACATCTATCGCAGCGTGAGCCCTGGTGGAACACGGAAAGAGAGAAAACGAAACGAACCAGGGTGCCAAGTCGATCCATTGATCGTCTCGAACCTCACCCCGAGCAAACTCTGGTAGATCTGCATAATGGCGGGGACCACAACCGACACGGGGAAGTACTCCTTCACCAGCATATCGTCGAGCTCGAGCGAGGTCTCGATGAACTTGCGGTCGTAATACCGATAGTCCCAAATGTACAGATTTCCGTCGAATGGGAGGCCGCGTTCTTCATGTTCCTTCTTCTTCAAGCCGAGCAGAGTCTCTCGGTCTTTCAGCCCGACAGGCTTCAGTTTCGCTTCGAGGTCATCGAGGAACTGTGGAGCGCTAGGTGAGACCGAGCCAAGGAAACGTAGGCAGGTGATTCGGATGAATACGTACGTCAACGACGCCTTGGCCAGTCTTGACCATCTTTGGCTCCGTCCGGTAATCTGCCCTAGTTCGTGTCAGCCATAGAATGATTTGAGGATCGGGAAACGCGTCGCTTACCAAGTAGGATATTTGAGGACTTTCGCGATCTCCCGCCGAAGACCCAAAAATTTCTCGACCAAGGGCACGTTGATCTTGAGCCGCGACTCATGGCCTTCATATGCTTTCTGACGGGTCTCGGGACGGGTCGCGAATTTGAACTGTCCATCAACTCCTTTAGCAAGTGGTGGTGAAGTGAGAAGTTAGCACCTACAACAGGGAAGATGTCGGGAGTCTTGAAAGTCACGTCGTAGACTTCGGTTGAGCCTTCCGTCCGCTTTGTATAGCCCGAAATTACGTCGGCGGGGACGCCGTCGAGGTCCTCTTTGGTGAAGGAAACGACACCCTGCGGAAGTATGAGCCAAAAGAAAATGCCACCGTCGATATTTACATTCTCCTCGTTGAAGTTTTTCTGACGCGACGGTCAATGATCATCTCGAAGAAGATGGAATGGATTTTGACATACGTCGAACTCTAAACAGACTTGAGAAAGCTCTTTCTGCAATTTCGTCAAGGTATTTCGCTCTGCCTCAGGCAGCCCCAAGCCAGCACGTTTGCCTTCCAAAATCTAGCAAAGATTCGTCGACCAAAATCACGGAGTAGTATGACGTTACCATTTTATCGATGAGGCGCTGCTCTTCGCTGGAGAGCTTCTCCCACAGGCCGGAGCTCTTGATGTTCTTCTCTGCTGCAAGTTTCGCTTGGAAAACATCGAGACGCATAGACGATTCTACATTATAGTCCCGTACGAGACCGTCGGCATCCGTTGAAGCATCGCGAAGTGCTTTCGAGGGCGAAACATTCTGGTAAAACGAAAGTGGCTCGGTGATGCTCTCGAACTACGACGCGCCGTTAGAGTGGAACAAAATACGATTCTTGAAAACTGACCTCGGTTTCGGCGGCCTCAAGCGCGAGCTGTGGCGAGGAAATCATGAAGAAAATAATATCGTCAGTGGGGCGGGAACTCACAAAGACCTATAACTTCATCTCAGACGTGACATTCGACTGGAATCCGTTGACCACTCACAGACTCGTAAGTGCAGTCAGATGGTGGTAATGCACCGATCTTGTCCTCCACTGCACGATGGCTGGCTATACATTCTTTTGTAAGTTTGACGACATCCTCCGCGCTATGCGTCCACTCGGGCGGCGGTTGGGGAGGAGTGATGGCCATGGACGTAGATGGGATGGTTATGGCAGAGAAGGACCGGGGTCTCGAAAAGGCCTTGAGGGTGTTAACGATTGACGTGTAGTTGGGAGGCGTGACCACCCGAAAGCTTCCCGGAATGCCAGCACTTGTTATCGATCGCAGACCTACTGCCGCAACGCCAACCGCCAGGACTCCGCCCCATTGCAGCATGTTTCTTTTAGGCCATTTCGGGTGCACCCGTTGCAGTGCGTTGCGAAGGGCCATTGCGCCAGAGTCAACCAAGCCAAGATCTAGACCAGTTTTCGGGATTGCGCGTCTCTAGTTGTTTCAGGCGAAAAGCATTGACTGCAGGAAATGCGAGCGTTCAAGAGGTCCTCGACGTGTTGATTCAAAGCTTTTTTCGGTGACATAAATGCTATCTTATCAAAACGCGGAGATAGCGATTAGATGTTTTTTGGTCGATGCTCGGATGCATTCAAATTCTGACAATTCTTCTGTCTACATAACAATTCTTCTGTCTAACAATTCTTCTGTCTATATATGACGACGACCTCCCTTGACGGCCGCCTCCAGCTCTGAGAACGCTCCAGTCTTTCTGCACATATCACGGAAAATGGCCTCGGTCTGAATCAAATGAAATGGTCCAGGTCGTCCGAGAATGCCGACGCGTTCTCCAGCCCAAAGCGCGAAACTGATGCGATGCAGCACTGCAGGAAGGTTCGCCGCATCCGTTGTCTTCTTGCAAAAACAAAGTTGGGAAGGACGGGACGCAGGGAGCTGGCCGTCGAAGTTCAAAGACGACTCGTCACGGAGCACCGTCTTCATTGGGTGCCTAGGAAGACGCCTTTTCCCTTTCATGAACTGCGGAGACAGAAGGCCCGGCCCTTGCTCGCTGTTGACGGAAGCGTCCATAGATCATTGACTTCACATACATACGTGGAGAATAGGTTGATGCCGACAAACGGACAGCAGCAAAAAAGCGCAGGTGAATGCATAAGAAGAACGCATATGAATTGTGTGGATACATGCGCATATACGTAGCAGATCCCGCACACCACTACTTGAGCTTCTTCTTCCTGCAAAAGCACGAAAGTCTTATTAACAACGACAGCAAACGGGTGCAAAAAAACGAAAACACTCACGGCCGCAGCTGGCTGGAGTGGCCACACGAGCGCTTGCGGCAGTTGGTGGCACGGGGGGGCAGGCGAGCATAGCACTTGCGGCAGATCTGCTTGTCGCAGTTGTACTTGCTGGCGAGCACCTTCAGCGAGGGCTCAATGATCCCGCCACGGAGACGGAGCACAAGGTGGAGAGTCGACTCCTTTTTGGATGTTGTAGTCGCTCAGCGTGCGACCGTCCTCGAGCTGCTTGCCCGCGAAGATGAGTCGTTGCTGGTCCGGGGGATACTGCGGTGCGAGTAAGCCAGGAAACGACGCCAAGCCAGTGTGGCTACAATAAACTCACCCCTCCTTGTCTTGGATCTTGGCCTTGACATTGTCGATGGTGTCGCTCGATTCGACCTCGAGGGTGATCGTCTTGCCCGTCAGGGTCCTGTTTTTTCACCTCAGTATAAGCACTGACGCCCAGACCTCGAGAGACACTCACTTGACGAAGATCTGCATCTGAAGACCAGCAAATTATCAGTGACCGTGCAGAGAGTCAAGAAACCGAGTGTACCGTAGCAGTTGGTGGTGGTGAGAGATAGTGGTTTGGAAGGCCGGCTGTGGCTTACGTATGAGTCATGTGTCTCACTGTACAGCAGGTTCTCACGGTTCAGTTCTCACGGTTCACTTCGACGGTTTCAACTTTGTGGCCAACCTTCGTTTTCGAACATTTCCGAAACCCAGTTTTCTTCTTTCTAGTCTGATGGTTTCTACCTCCACTACTTCTTCTTCATAGCCGGAAAGCTCCTAAAGTGACAGCCTGAATTGGTGAGGTACGCCCACAAAATTTCATCACTCGCGGGAATGTTGTCAGACTCTGAGTCGCACATGGCGTATATTTTCTACTTGTTCGTCAATATATCGGTTCTGTTACAGAGACGACACATGACACAGCGGCGTTGTTAAATAAACATTGACAGCCTATTAATTTATGCAGCCAAGGAAGGATTCTCTAACCACTTTTCGCAGCGAGTCGCACGGTGCGATGCTCCTGGATTTCCAACCCGTCTCGACCAAAGTACCGCCAACTTTCGAAGGTCCAGCAATCGTTCGCTCGAACCCATTGTCCTAGCCCGTAGATATACTCCTCGACTTGGGAATCGATCTCTGGGCTCCAGCGGGGCAGACTTTCCCAGTTTTCCAAGAACGCCTGAGCGGCGTCCTTGTGACATTGAGCCACCCACGCGAGAGCTCCTTCTAGACTAACATTTTTTTCCTTCATGACTATGGTCAAAATGTTATGAAGATCGTCGCCCGCCGCTTGCTCCTTGTTATATGAGCAGATGTCCTGGGGATAATTTCTGTCGGTAGGTACGTGTCAAAGATCACTGCAAATAATAACTTACATTATCGAAAATAAGCATGTCTGTGATGAACGCCGAGAGGGAAATGATCGCGGGATGGTCGATAACTTCATCCGGCAGGTCCATGGAAAGCATTAGGAGAACATACGAAGGTTCAGCACCAATGGTGAATCTCCGTATGCACATATACTCCTCGATAGATCGAACGTGTTTTCGGTCCCGGTCAGTTGCTTGTTCTACAACAGCAGCTGTATATCGAGCAAATGCTTGAACGAAGCGTTTCTGCGACATGGAGCTGGAAGACTTGACTGCCAACGCCCAAAATCTGCAACGTGCAGTGAGCATCTCAGGCCAGTATATTCCCGCCAGACTCACTGTCTTGCGACTTCCCCAAGCAAGCATTCATTTACAGGACGAGGTATTTCCGGACGGTAGAGGGCATCCATAACAATACCAGCGTAATGCTCAACCACGGAAGCGCTTTTGTCGTCTGTATATTCATCGAAGACGAAGAAAAGCATCATCAAATCACATCCGGTGCGGAGTTGTTCTATGAAAAGTGGATAAGGGTCAAATCAAAAGCTCACTACGCTGGTGCGAAGTTGCATACCTTTATTGAGTTTTGGGTACGCGAGTGATGCGAGGAGAGCTACAGACGTGCGGATGTTCAGAGTACTGAAGAAGAAAAGGCGGAATACATTTACAAAAGTCGCACAAATCGAACGCGGCCTGTGCTTTCGGTCCAAAAGCATTGAAACTGCGGACCCAATTCACAGAATCGGCCTTCACTTCTGCATAATACGGGTTTATTTGACGGGCCCAAGGCCACCCATCTAGCGTGCGTGGGATATGAAAAAAAGAGGCAGACATTGTACACGGGCCTGCAAGGTCATTAGTAGACTGCCTGACTAGTGAACGAAGATATACCACCCTACTCTTCGGAATTTGTCTTTTCTTCAGTGCAAGAGACGGAGAGGCTTTATTGAAAGCCCACGAAATTCATGGTCGTTTTTATATGACTGAACCAACCTATGTTGTGTAACTTGGAGTTACCTGTTTCGGCACGCCCTGGGAAGCTAACCTAAGGTAAGTAACTCCGCCCGAAGTCGGTCAAATGAACCTCAAACCCCCTACGTTTTCAGACCTTCAGGCCTCAATCCCTAAGTCGGAGAAGGTCGACCTCTCAGATATGTCAGTTTTTTTACGAAATTCCCTGCGAATCCGTCTATTTTCCTTTCCGCGGCCTCCCTACCCCGTCCGAAAAGGTGGGTGAGCCTTTGAAATGGCGTGAAATTGCATCTGGAGGCAAATTTTGTTCAGTAACTCTAGAAGGGGAAGAGTCCGAAGGACTTGCAATTCGCGACATCTAGCTCTCAAACCCCCCAACTCGGAGTGGGCTTTCCAAAAATTTGGCCTCAAACCCCCTAATTCCGGAGCTGAAAATCGCAAAATTTGGGAGTTACCTTGAGCTAGCTTCCCGGGGCCTGGTATATTCCGGTACTGTCTTCCTAAGAAACTGCATAACACGTAACACGTTGATCGATAAACATTGCACTATTCAGATCCGAGCCGCGAATGCAGTACCATTTGCAGCGTAAACCGGAACGTTCAGCCGGGACGTTCAGCCCAGTGGAAAGCTGTTGCATTCTCGTTCTTGCCATTTTGAAAGCCGTTTCTGCGTCGGGGAATGGACCTGCTGTTGATAAGCGCCAAATTGGTGGCTGTTGACCTTCGGTGTCGCCAGGGTACGAGAATCCGTTTGAAGTCGGCAGACGCCGCCAGCCGTGTGTAGGTACTTGAATCGAAGCCACCGCGAGCAAAGGCAAGTGCAAGAGGTAGCAGATCGGCCGACCTAAGACCTTGCACATGTTGAGGACGACGTAGATACTTTAGTTATGTCACGCCGCCCCCCTATATTAGTCCTGCGTCGTCACGGTCTTGCTCTTTGGCATTGACCGCTACGACGCAGGTAAGCGTATTCTATATCTAAACTAATAAATTTGGCATTGACCGCTACGACGCAGTCCGGTTAAGAATTCACTTCGCGCTCTACAGGTTATGGGCCTTGTAGCTTGAAGTTCTCCAACCGAGCCCGTTTTTTCAACCAAAGTCTACTGGAACCACACTGTGTGACACACACACATACACATCATGGTCTTCGACGCCTCCAAGAAGACTTTCGACAGTCTCCGCGGCTCCCCGAGCAACTACACCTCATGGAAGCTCAACATCGAGGCCGTCGCCAAAACCCATCGCCTCTGGCGGTCGATCCAAGGCCGCCAGGTTGAACCCGAATACGTTGACGCTGAAGCCCCGACAGCAGCCGAAATCTCCGCCCACGATGACTGGGAGGACCTGCGGGACCAGGCTGCGGGCATGCTCTGGCTCTGCATCGAGCCGGACCAGCAGGAGCACATCAAGAACGTCCGAAATAGTCCTGTGCGCATGTGGGACACGCTCGAGAACCTGCACCAGGCCAAAACAGCTGCCCCGCGCTTCGCCTCGCTCATCAACCTGCTCAACGTTGTCCGTGCCGACGACGAACCGCTCATGAAGTTCCTTGCACGTGTCACCAAGCTTGGCGGCGAGTGGCGCGAGCTTCTTCCCCCCACTCTTTCTCTCAACCAACTGGCTGAAGAGCTCCAGTGTGTCACTGCTGTCCGTGGCATTTCTGACTCCCACGAAACTGTCGCCACCAACATCCTCCAAAACAATGTTGACAAACTCACAATCGACGCTGTCCGCACGGCCTTCTACACCGAAGATAACCGCCCCGTCATCAGCGGATCCTCGCCCGCCGCTATGCGCGCGTCTTATACACCATCCCTCGCCTCGCCTTCATCCTCCTCGTCCAGATCGGCGGACGAACATTGCGACTTCTGCAACCGCGATGGTCATACAGAAGCCAACTGTTTCTCGAAGCAGAGCGCAGCCAAAAAGGCAAAGGAGAGAACTGCTGCAAAGCTTCGGACAAAGAAGGAGGAAACAGCCAAAGTCGCGAGTAGACTTACTTCGTCCCCTTGTGCAATGCTTGACTGGATTGTCGACACAGGCGCAAGCCGTCATATGACGAGCTTTCGACAGCTATTCGCAACATACAAGCCGTGCACGGTTCCAGTGCGTCTTGCAGACGATTCAGTGGTTTATGCGGAGGGAGTGGGATCAGTAAACTTCCGTTTACAAAACGGACAAGAAGTGAAATTAACGGAGGTCCTGCACGTACCTGCCTTACGAGCCAATCTATTCTCTGCGTTATTCCTCGTGCGCACCAGGGAGTTCGTTCTGAGAGGGGATCTGAGCGGGATGAAATTCACCAGAGGCAACCTAACCCTCACTGCTCGCTATGCAACCGACGACACAGCCATTCTATGCGCGACCGTGATCGAACCCCAACCAATAGCACCAGCGGGCATCTGTGCCCTTTATGCTACCCAGAAGAGCACCTTGGTGTATGACGAGTCCCTCTGGCATCGTCGTTTTGCGCATCTCAGTGTCAACCGTGTCCGGGGGGCGATAGAGGAAGGTCTCGTGACTGGAGCAAGAATCTCGTCGAGCAAACCCGCCGATCCAATTTGTGAACCATGCATAGCTGGAAAACAACACCGGCACATCTCTCGCGAGCCCCGAACACGCGCAACACGACCACTTGAGCTCATTCACTCTGATCTCAAGGGCCCGATGCAAGTCAAGAGCCCAGAGGGATACCTATATTGGGTAACCTTCATTGACGACTTCACAGAGGCCAAAGCAGTATATTACTTACGGCGGAAAAGTGAAACTCATGGAGCATTCCGGCAGTACAAGGAGCATGCAGAGGCGACACACCCCGGCCAACGCATTGCGTACCTGCAAAATGACGGAGGTGGTGAGTACATTGGGGAAGCTTTCAAACGAGACTTAGCGAAATGGGGAATCATGTCGAGGGAGACAGAACCCGGGGAACCACACCAGAATGGCGTAGCCGAACGAGCAAATCGGACTCTCGAAGAGGGCGCCACAGCGCTTCTGCAAGAGTCTAAACTACCACCATCCCTATGGACGTACGCTGTCAGCGCGCTCACCTACTGCTACAACCGTCTACCAACCTCTCTTTCCCCTTCCTCAACTCCGTACCATGGCTGGCATAACCGGAAGCCTGAGGTCGGCCACCTCCGCATCTTCGGCTGTCTTGCATATGTTCTCATCCCAAAAAAAGAAACGCAAACCCCTCCAGCCAAAGACACAGTTAATGATCTTCATCGGCTACCCCTCTGGGACGAAGGGATGGCTCTTCTGGGACTCTCGGAGGCGGCGAGTCATTGTCTCGTCCCATGCATCGTTTGATGAGCGTGTTTTCCCTGGAAACCACTGGCCACCAGCCAACCCGTTTGGTCTAAAACCACCCACGCATGCCTTGCCTGGGAAACCTGATGAGACAGAGTCGCATTCACCCCCACAATTCGACGATTTACCACGTCAAGGGGGAGTACCAGCTAACGACGCCGGAAAATCGTCAGACTCACCGAAATCGACATCCACGTCTTCCCAGCCATCACCCGAGCAACCGAATTCACCACTTTTGCCCGACATTTCCTCCCCCACTTCTCTCGCCTCTGAGCAACCTCACAGATCTGCCTGACTCTGATGATGAGCCCCAAGGGACACCGCCGCCAATCCTACCTCCATCCCGGCCATTGGCGCCCCAGGAATTTGACAACTCCGGAAAGGGTGGCCTATACAACATGCCTCCGGGACTTGGGCGCGGCCAGCGCATCAAGAATGCTCAGCAGAACCAAAAGCACCCTGGAACTACCGTGGTACATGGCCTGGCGGAAACCCGCCCGCTGCACATGTAGCTAGAGCGGAATTCTGCTACATCGCCGTTCACGAAGCATTCGAGCTCGCATTTGAGACGGCACACGAAACAGCCTTTGCGACAACTCTCGGTGGCCCAAAGACATATGCAGAGGCGATGGAACGCCCCAAGGCAGAAGCAGAGAAATGGCACGAAGCGGCGATGCAGGAATTGCAGTCGCTAATCGAGATGGGTGTCTTCGAGATGGTGGAGTTACCCCGCGGACGAACAGCTATCGGCAACCGCTGGGTGTTCCGAGTCAAACTGAATGGTGATGGCACCGTGGAACGGTACAAGGCTCGTCTGGTCGCAAAAGGCTATGCGCAACGCCCCGGTTTTGACTTCACCGAGACCTTTGCACCAACGCCAAAATGGGCCACCCTCCGCCTTATACTCGCCCTAGCCGCACTCGAGGATCTCGAGCTATGGAGTGTAGACATCTCTTCGGCTTACCTTTATGGCGACATATCCGAGGACGTGTATATGGAACTTCCCGAGGGCTCCACCCGCATTCCCGCAGGTCACGCGCTCAAGCTCCTCAAATCCCTGTACGGTCTGAAGCAGGCTGGCCACCAATGGCACCTTAAGCTTCACGAGGTCCTCTCATCGATGGGCTACAAACGCGTGCGCTGTGAGCATAGTGTCTGGGTTTACGAAACCGCAGCATCAGGAACCCGGGTCATCGTCCCGGTCTTCATCGATGACATGACTATTGCTGCGAAATCTGTTGAGGAGGTGCGCGCATTCATTGACGAACTCAGCAAACACTTCAAATTGCGCGACCTCGGGCCAACAAAGTGGCTGCTTGGCGTCGAAATCGAGCGAGACCGCGAATCCCGTAAGCTGTCTATGTCACAAAGGCAATACATTCTCGACGTTCTCGAACGCGCTAGCATGACTGATTGCAATCCCGTAACGACACCTATGGACCCCAAAGTTCAGCTCACTGCCAATGACTGCCCCAAATCAGCAGAGGACATCGCGAAAATGAAGAACATCCCGTACCTTCACATTCTCGGTGCCATCGCATATCTCGCCGTCGCCACACGACCCGACATTGCGTACGCAGTCGGCGTCTTGTCCCGGTTCTCCAAAAATCCCGGATGGACACACTGGATTGCACTCAAACGCGTGCTACGTTATTTGAAGGGGACAATAGATCAGAAGCTCACGTTCAGTGGGACCATGGGGGAGCAGGGGGAGTTCTTCACGACGTACAGCGACGCTGACCACGGCGGGAACCCCGACAACGGACGATCCACCTCTGGTTTTGTGATCATGATGGGCGGCGGTGCAATCAGCTGGTCGAGTCGCTTGCAATCGTTCGTGACGCTGTCGACCACAGAAGCTGAGTATGTTTCCGCAGTATCAGCTGGGCAGGAGATCATATGGCTCCAAAACTTGCTTGAGGAACTTGGCTATAGACGCGATGGCGGAGCAACGTTATTGATTGACAACCAGTCTGCAATATCGGTCGCAAAGAACCCAGATCACCACGGGCGCGTGAAGCACCTCGACCTGCGTTTCTACTGGCTCCGAGATGTCGTTGCTGAAAAAAGGATTCTTGTCGAACATTGCAGTACCGTCGACATGACAGCTGACGTGATGACGAAAGGCTTAGGGCGAGAGAAGATGGAGAACATGTGCGCTCTCTTGGGCTTGCGTTGACCGACGTATCTTGTCGAGGGGGAGTGTTGAGGACGACGTAGATACTTTAGTTATGTCACGCCGCCCCCTATATTAGTCCTGCGTCGTCACGGTCTTGCTCTTTGGCATTGACCGCTACGACGCAGGTAAGCGTATTCTATATCTAAACTAATAAATTTGGCATTGACCGCTACGACGCAGTCCGGTTAAGAATTCACTTCGCGCTCTACAGCACACCCATCAACTTACGTTAGACCTCCCCCCAAAGGTGTATTTCAATACTTGAATCGTTTGCCAAGTCAATGTTAGGCATTTGGGCAAGTCACAGAGGCGCACGAAATATCTTACTGGCGCAGATGCGGTTTTGTTATCGTTTGGTGCCGAAACAGGCACCGGGAAGCTAGCTCAAGGAAGGAAGGAATCCAGGTAACTCCAAAATTTTGCGATTTTCGGCTTTGGAATTAGGGATTGAGGCCAATTTTCGAAAAGCCCACTCCGAGTTGGGGGTCTGAGAGCCAGATACCCCGAATTGCAAGGTAGATGGTCGATCTTTCCCGCGGTTTCCTAGACGGGAAGGAGAGGGAAGAACGAGACGGGAGAAATGAGATGACGGTAAATAAATTTGTGGGAACGGCGTCCTGAAATTTATGCAGATAATTTTTTTTGTGTGTGGAGGGTTCGGCTGGGCCAACCTTGGCGAGCTTCGGGGCGCAACGGGAGCGGCCGCCGGAAGAGCGAACAGAGCGGGAGCGCGGAGCAACCAAACCCGTACACAAGGGCCGCTAAGAGAAAGGGTGCGAAACGAACCCAAAGCAACCCAAGCGTACGGAAAAACCGAAAAGGGACGGGTAGGTGAGGCGAAAAAATAGCGAGAGGATGAGCACGAGAAAAAGAGTTTTCTTGCTCAGACGCGTAGAGACGGAAGCAAAATGCAGTCTCCCAGAGGCAGCCGCTCGATGGGAGCCCAAACCTTCACGAGCTCAGGATTCCCTGTCAGATCAAGGATATCCTGAGTTCACGAAGGTTGAAGGAATTGAATCACTCTGTCTGGGAGACTAGCAAAATGGGACGATGGCGATATGATGGCCCATATCACGGGACGCGGAGAATCTCATCTACTTTGCCTACCACCTAGCACGACTCGCAGGCTCGCCTCCGCTTGACTTGCAGTCCTTCAGACTCTTCCCCGTCTAGGGTTATTGAACAAAATTTGCCTCCAGATGCGATTTTACGCCATTTCAAAGGCGCAGCCCACCTCTTCGGACGGGGTAGGGAGGCAGCGGAAAGGAAAATAGACCGACTTCGGGCGGAGCTACCTTGCGTTAGCTTCCCGGCGCCCAATGTACCTGCCTACTCACCCATCACCGTTCTTCTCGCCGCTCGCCCATCTGCAAATCACGGAACATTTCCTCTTCTGACTGGATCCTACGATTTCCTACATGTTCCGTCCGAACGGTAAAATGAACCATACTTGGGTATCGAAGTGACATTTTAATCTTGGCCATGAAGCTTGCATGAAGTCCAATCCTTATTTGTTCTGTGTCCGTTGCCGAAACGCAGCGGAGGTACATCTTGTGAAATATATTGTCGATACTCATCTTACTTGTTCAGTAACACAAGACTAGAGTGAACTTATCTCACCTGAGAAACGTACACTAATGTCTCAGCTCTACGCCGATTGACGATTGACTGGAGCCTATTCTCGTTCTGAACAGTCGGTTCTCCCTTCTGGCTGGGCTGTCGTCTACCGTCACGAAGAACTGGCATGCATCTCGGCACTTGGCCGCGTCTCATCACCTTTGTGTGCACTCTTCAGTAGCGCATCCCACTGGACAATATCCCCCGCATTAGCCCGCTATCTTAAGCATGCCTTTCGCCTTTCGTCACCAGGCCTGGAAGCTCTCTACCTGACCAGCGCGATCATCTTCCTCCTCTTCGTTCGGATTCCCATCTGGACTATTCAGTATATCTTTCCATTCGGCCGTCCGCGTCGACAATGGAGTCTCGGGCGTTCTCTCATCGTCTCTTGCCTTGGCGTCTTCCTCAATATCTTGTACAGCACCAGCCTTCTACCATCGCCTCCGATCGAGAAACTCGCTAAGGATGGCGCAGATGCTGGGTTTGTTTGGATCGAGGCTACACCGTCGCTTATCCACGGGGATGTCTCGGAAAAGGCAAGAAAGAATGGCGTTGAGGCTGTTCGAACCGGAGGCTTTTGGTTTGGAGAGCGAGGAGCGGATGGGAAAGCTGGTCAGAAGGCAGGGCCAGATGAATTGGTATTTTATCATTTTCATGGTGGGTCTGTTTTCGCAGTCTAAAATCTATCACTGTACTGATACAATCCTAGGCGGTGGGTTTGTTGTGAGTAGATTCTTCGATTTTCCGTGTTCATGAATAACTGTGGCCATTCGCAGATGAGCACATCTGACCCTTCCACTTCCGCCAACAAAGTTCTTTTTTCTGGCCTGTTGCAGCACACCAAAGTCAGACGTGTTTTCGCTCTCGAATACCGACTTTCCTCCGCTCCTCCGTTCGGTTCTCGAAACCCATTCCCCGCCGCTCTCATTGATTCTATAGCCGGTTACCGATACCTCGTAGAAGACGTTGGTTTCAATCTGAGCAATATAATCATTAGCGGCGACTCAGCTGGCGGAAACTTAGCATATGCCCTCACCCGCTATATCTCGACCGACGGAGGGCATGGCCTTCCTAATGCTGGTGCACTGCTTCTTCTTTCTCCCACTGTCGACTGGGCGGACACGCACATTGGCGCTGACTCTTCTATGCGCCGCAACTCGCGAACCGACTTCGTTCTTCTCATCTTCACCAGTCGTTTCACCTACCATGCATTACGGGGCAGTCTTCCTGACGATGAAATCGCCACAAACTCGTGGATTTCCCCCGGCTCATTGAAAAATTGCTCAACCGCGTGGTATTTGCACTGCCTTTTCCAAAACCTTCATCATTGCCGGTAGCATTGAAATGACTCTCGATCCGATGCAAACTTTGGGAGACAGGATGGTAGAGGATATGGGGAAGGACTTGAAGGACGTGGCTTCGTCGAGAATAATGACCGAGCTTTGGCGAACAAGTGCACGCCTGAGGACAATCAATTGGCTCTGGCCGTGCGAGAAATTGGAAGGAAGGAAGTGATACCGGCGCGGTCCCGTTAAGAAACTGGGCCCATACTACGTACACGCATCAACTGTACGTTACGCAATCTCCTACCCAGCCTCACTGGCGGGGTTGGGGAAGACCTAGTAGCGGCTTTTAGAGCTGAATATCAGTTGTGAATGCACTGGACATATACAGTCGTGGACAACCAAACATGACAAAAATATTGAAATACTCACTGCACCTCCGAAAAGTACCGGAATTGCGAGATTTCATCTGAATCAATTAACCTTCACCCTGTTTGAATTTTTGACACGAGTGGTTTGCCTGCAAATGGGCAATTTAGTAAGTTAAAGGTCCGAAAATTTGGCCGGACCCCTATATCTCATTCAAAAAACATGAAAAAAATATAACCTTGCGAAGTAAGGTCTCCCAAGGTAATTGTACTTGAGATCTGCCAGAAACAAATATCCTCAAATGCCCGATCTTTTCTGCTCTTGACTCGTCATCTCTTGTCAGCCTCATTACGCTGCTGATGGTCGAAACAAGTCCAAACACTAGCATGCTTCTGTTCGTCGAAATGTCCATCTGATCTGCCAGAACAAAGACGTCCAAACACTTTCAATAAGTTCTGTAGCACGCTTCGCAGCAGAGCCCACTAACGCGTTACTTGTAACCATTTCTTTTGACCTTCTGGAGAATATTTTGGACTTCCTGTACATAGTACTGTAGTATCTCGTTCAAAAGATAAGTCACCTGTCACAGGCCCCCTCAACTTACGAAAATTTTTTGTAAGTCACACATTTCCGAAAGGCCTTACGAAGGATTTCAGTGGGATCAATGCTCCAGAGTGGCCCTGCGGGGCTGTATTTATGAAAATTTTTCGTATGTCACACCAGCTCTCAGGGCCTTATGAAAGGGCCAGTTCATAAGGCCCTGTCACACCTCAAACCCCCTTATCAATTGAACGAAATACTACAGTATGTACATCCAGCATGCTTATGTTGTATTGAAAACAGAATTGAGTTCTTATAATGTCTTTCTAAACCTTCTCGGGAAATTATGGTTATTTTTATGGGATCATGAGTGCGTATAGACCTGCATGTTTCTCTTATAAGATTCAGAAAGACGCTATGACCAGTTATAAGGCAAATCGGGTTTTTGCGACACATGTTATTCCCGTGAAGTTCCCAAACATTACTGTTGCATCACTGCAGGCCTACATACACACTCAGTATGCCATGCATTGAGACTTATTTCGAGAGATCATGTTCACGACATTGAGTATTGTGCAAATTTTTATGCACATGGTCTCATTACACAGGGGACACAATCATGAAACTGTGCTTTATAGCCAGTTGATTATATACCATGCAAAAGGAATCTATATCCACACTAGTACTCGGTACTGACATATGTGTGAGCACTGTAAAGGCCAGCGAGGACGTTTATCTTTGCATCCAAATTGATATTGGAAGGAGCATCCAGAGCCATGGACGAAGCAGCAAGATCGGGATTAGCAGCATTATTAATAATGAGGAAGCACATCCAAAGTGCGAAGCTGGAGTCTTGCAAACTGCTCACATACAAAGTTAATGGTTTCTACATGCAGTGCAGCCAAAGATATAAGAGCAAGGCTTTCAAAAAAAATCGAACACGATGTGTGAAGGATTGGACACCCTAAAATCATGCACGAGAGCTGCTCAGCTCTCTACCCCAACAGGTCAAGTCAGAGTCCGGAACGTGCCATAAGGCAGTCGACACCACTTTAGCTCGTGCGATGGTTGAGTTGGAAGCAGACAAATTTTATTGTGTGTGGCATGGGTCAAGGAGATGAAAAGAAACACCCAACAGATCCATTTCTCCGGGAGATGGTCTGCAGATATCGGGTGGTAAACCAGAGGATGCATCGCATGTACAGAACTCAGACCAGCGGATCCCGTGGCTCTCCAGCTGCAAGGGAAGTGAAAATCTCCAGTCAAGATACAGGAGGATCAGAGAACACAAAATATACTGATCAAGTTCAATGGATAGCGGCACTGGACCTGGAGATACAAGATGCAACCGAGAGAGACCTGCAACAGCATGGACGCAAAAGCCTGCATTCGAACCCGATTTGGCCTGAATATCAGAATTACTATTCGATGAAAGCATATGAGGCATGAACACCCCGTGCAAACCCGCAGACGTAAGATTGTCCTTGCTATTATACTGGGCTAGGGAAGGCAAAGGGCATCAAAATTGATACAGCAGTCATCAGGGTCACCAACCTGAGGATGAAGATGCCAGAGGCAAAACAATGACAAGCAGAACGGGATTTGAGTGCAGACAGGATCAGACGCTTCTATCAAGGACTGCGAAGGCAAACTTTGGGACTGATCCATGCAGAATGCAGAACGGGGCGATTTCGAAAGGACCGTGCAAGCAAAGAAACATTGTGACTCCTCAGACAAGGAGGCCAGGATGTAAATATATTACAGAAGACCAGTCAAAGGCATGAACGACGTGAAGCCAGTCCAAGCCAAGGACTAGTTTGGAAGGCAAAGAAGGGACCACAGGAAGGTCGCTGACATTGAAGGAAATGACATCGAGAGAGCAAGAGTCAAAAGACCAGAGCCGCAAGTCTGTTGGGGCCAAAACAGCGCCAGAAAGCACTTGGAGTAGACACAGAATGCCGCAGAAAGCTAGAAAGCGGCGCCAGACGACATCGAACTGGGAGAGAATGACCACACATTGGTGATGGGGTAGACATGGTTACTCACACCGGAAGCAGTTCGCAAAGAGCTGTCTCACACGCAACAGAAATGACTTATCAAGCAACTTGCACACGGCTCTAACAGCGCAGTAATAACAGAATATTCTGTGAAAAAGTTTCAGTAATATACAGAAGAGAAAACAATGAGGTTCTGCCCAGAAATATCGGATGTGCAAGCTTGCAAAGGCGTGGATTGAGAAGAACGACAAACTCAATATGACTGCGATCATTGATGGTTGATTGATTTTGCAATTTACAGCCAAAAAGTCAACTCCGAGCACCACAGGACCCACTAACAAGTTAGTGGGCATTGCAATTGCAATTCAATTCACATTATGAGAATCAATCCTCTGGGCCTTAGTCTGAGTAAAGTGTGAGGTTCTCGAGTATTCCCTTGAATCCTCTCTTTCTCCTTCCTTTTCGATTTCTTTGGGTTCTCATCATGAGACCCGGTACAAGTTACAACTATTACAAAACCCAATGAAAGCAAGGTTTGAGATGGCAGCAGCCGACCCCTAGTGGAATCGACTGCTTTTAATAAGTACTTTCTGATTATGATTCATTGGCTGAACCGGAGGTTTAGCTACTTACACGGCAGAGCACTTGTATTTTGGATCTCTTTTGCTACAAGTACAAACAATAAATTTGTTGTCAGAAATTGGTCATCATTGAAAACAAGAGCAGCAGCGAAGTGACCAAAAGATTTCCGGAGTTCATATGGTAAAGGACCTTGATAGCTCCCTTTCTTTCATTTTTCTGGACTTTTTGGTCTGATGTACAATTTGTTAGCCCTCAGACTTTTGCTCAGTTGATGTGTCAATTTTGTTTAGTGTTCATATCGCGTATCAATTGCCATATCTACACGATCAGCTCATTTCCATTGGATTGCCACAATTCATTGGGTGAAGGAGTTAGCTGTGATTTGTACTAGGGATCCGCTGAAAGCGTGAAGTGTTCACGAAGCAGATCGTAAGCCAGATTATGCAGCTCCTTTTTGGACACAATTTTTTTCATCCTTGCCCAACACAATTTTGGTATGAGCAGAACGACAACATTGAGGCACAAATTCTGATCTACTTTCAGTGCGATACACCCAGAATTGAACGGCTTTGAGAGGATTTTGTGATTCAGCCACTGCCCCAAACATTTGTCCTTGTTATCCGCCTCGCCTTAGCCCTCTGCCATGTCATGTGCATTAGAGAATACAAGTTTGCTACTTTTTTTTTCATCTTACCTTTTCTGGGAAGACCTACAATTTATTAGCCACCAAATCTCTCTGAACCTGGTGTGTCGATTTTGTTTTGACTTGAGGTTTGGTGCATACCGTGTCCGGGTTTTTCCAAGATCAATCACGACATCTATTGCCACTTGATTGCGACACTCTTTTTCTTGCTTTTCTCTTGCCCTTATATCCTCTCTCGCGGCAATGTCCCTATCTGTGCCATCTTTGATGCCAATGCTCTTCTGTTTTTCTTGACTGGGTACTAAGCTCCGGAGTCCCGGCCTGACACTCACATTTCTGGGCAGCTTAGGCTTCCAAGCAGCACTGGCGGTATCTTTGTCTAGATAAATTGCATTCCAGTGGCAGGACTCCACCAGCTCGCTTGATCTGAGATGGCCTCAGAGACGCATATAACGATTCCAGGTCTAGATATCTATAGGGTGGAAACATATGATAGAGTAACAAATTTAAACTTGAAGCCATGTATTTATGGAAAAACTAAGAGCTCCCGTTTTGTTACTTTTTGTATGAATATCTTTGCACAATACCGACCACTCTCAAATTGGTCATGCCAAATTTCGGATCAATGTCCTTTAATGCCCACAGTAATCAATTTCTCAATGCCAGAAATGCACCTCAGAGTAGCAAATCTGACAAAATCTGATATCTGAAAATTCCCATATGTTACAATCTTTCCCTTTGTATAGTTGATACCGCAAAAAGTGAGAACCTCCACTTTCATTCTGCCAAATTCTATACAAACTCCGATTTGATGTGGGTGCTCGGCAACTTGCTAGATCACCATGAAGAGAGAACCAAAAAAATATGAGTGAGTGTGCCATCAACAACCAAGGTTCAGCCTCCCGCCTCGGAGAGGCTTAATCCCTGCCATAGAAGATATTTCAATGAGCCGCTGTAGCACAGAAAAGCACACAAATATCTATGACTAACAGACATGTGACTGTATCATGTGACAATAGGGTTAACTCAAAACTGCAAAAACTTGAATAAAAGTTCTCAATTTGGGTTCTGCCTGCTCTCAGTTGAGACTATAGTTGCTGTAGATACAACAATCACTTCAGTTGTCCTGGAGTCTAGTCATAATTGCTATTGAACCAACCCAAAATATTGGCCGTTCCTTATTTCTTGTGGGAAAAAATTGATTTAGGGCTCAAAAAGTGTGTTTTTTCACATTGATTCTGATTCTGAGCTCAGATCAGCACAAAAATGGGCAGTTCAATTCCAATTTGATTTGTGGTGTTTGGTTGTCTACGACTGTATATGTGATGACCCATCAATCCATCAGTTCTAGCCCACTAATACTCTGCTGATTTTAAGCACAAGCTTGCAGCATGTGCTTGGATTGATATCCATGATCAGCGGATCATGTCAGGTTAATGATTGATGGAATTATAAGGGAGAAGGCAAGGTGACAAGAAGAAAGTGTCTGAGATTTAGGCTCATTTCAGCCTCTCTTCTCGACTTTCTAAAGATAGTCGTTCAGAATCATGTCTCAAGATTCAGCAAGCACAAGATGAGTGTCACCACTGAGACAGGCTGACTGACCCACCATCCCAGTTGTGGTCCCTGATATTTCTTCTCGTCCCCAGTCCACCTTCAACCTTCGGCAAACATTCACGTCAGGGAGGAGAACACTGAAGAGCAGGACTCAGGTGACCAACAGGCAACAGTACCACACTCAGGGCCTTTGTGCACTGGCCTGGACAGCTCCTAATCGAGGCTCCGAAGACTGTCAGAATGACATTGGCTGCCCATGAGCTTGCACTCCTACACAGAGGAGGCACACGGCATGGACAGCTTGTGAGACCTGAGTGAATCATTCTCTGTCTACCAATTGGAGCTATGGATCTGCCAATTCGCTATAGTTGTGTCAACACCAGACACCGTAGAGCAGAACGGTTAACACAGGTGACGACACGCAACTTCGGATGCACCGACACCCTCACCACGACTTGGGATGCAATTATGGGCCACAACCATGATTAGACATGACCAAGACCCACGACATAGACAATTCACAGACGGCCCATCCCCCTCTTGATGCTCAGAACATGGAAGCGACTGGTGCTGCAACAAGTCAAGATATTGCGATCAAGCGATGAGACATCCACAGTCTAGTCTTGGCGAATGCAACCACCTGGTGCCTTTGAGGCAACCAATATGGAGATGAACACCCAAATATCCTTCCTTCGTGCTCAGATGATCCTAGACAGTGGCAAGAGGCCTTTTCAATCCATCTACTTTTTAACTTTTGCTTAACGCTCCACTCTGCCTTCACAATACATATCAGCAGCTAAAACTGTCTCCAAATTCAAGATGAGAATTTAAATGCAACGACAATGGCAAGTCTCATTCTCTCTTCTATCTCTGTACTTATCTCACCTTCTCAACTGCAAATGCTATCCGGCCCTCGTGCCATTGCTATCCATGGTATCCAGGCCAACACCCATTTGCTATCCTGCTATTTATGCTATCCATGCTATCCAGGCCAACACCTATTTGTTATCCATGCTATCCGGCCAATGCCAAATTTCTATCCATCTGTCATGCCTTTCCTGCTATCCAGCCATGGCACCATTGCTATCCTGTTGTCCGGCCATTGTGCCTGCGGATTATCCAGCTGTCCAACATCAACCAGCCATTGAACCATTGCATGATATTACTCCGCTCTGAATTTTTGTTTCTGTAGATACATTGAAGAATACCTCCTTGACACAGCAGCCTCCGCAAGCCACGCTCCAGATATGAAGAACCGAAGAAGGCCTCAAAAATTTATCATGCAATTTGCTTTCTCAAAACTGACGTGAACACACCACCTTCTTCGCATCCTTGCAAATACCGCATTTCAACATCTTTTACACTGCTTATACTCTCAATCTCAGGCCAACCACGCCATCAACACTGCTTATGCTCCTCATACCCTCAACTTTGGACCAACTGTGCCATCAACATTGCTTATACTGCTAACACCTTTGAATTAGTTCCAATTGTGCCACTGACAATGCTTATACTGCTTATATTTTGATTTGGGGCTAATTGCCCTTCTGACATCGCTTATACAGCTTATACCGTTGAATTTGGCACCTGAAAATACCACCATGTCCCTGTACTTACAGGGTATGTTACGTGCATTAACGCTCTGTATCTTCAGGGCCGTGGCACGCCACTGATATAGCTATTAGCTGAGCCCACGGGTGCCACTGGACGCCTGGGGGCCATAGTCAGGTGGCGATCTGATGCCATCAGAAGCTGTTCAGGACAAAAATAGTGCCATTAGTGCCACCAAAGTGCCAAAATAGCGGTCAGTAAAAAAATAAAACCCCCCTTATGCCAGGAATGCCACCAGTCGTTCTGGGCCCAAATGCAGGCAGCATTATTGTGCCACAGTTGCCACGTGCTGTTCTGGCCCAGAATAGGCTGGGATGAATGTTCCACAGTTGCCACGTGTCTTGCTGGCACCAAATAGGCCAGGATAAATGTGCCATGGTTGCCACACATCATTCTGGTTCCGAATAGGCCAGGATAAATGTACCACGGTTGCCACGTGTTGTCCCAGCCGCGAACAGGTTAGGATAAATTTCCCATGGTTGTCACATGTTGTTGTGCTAGATCTCGTAGAATTCTGGAGACCTTACAGAATTTTGGTTGAGCCAATTATGGTCGGTCTAAATTTCTCATGGTCGTCACATCATTCTCGTGGTGAATCTTATAACACCTTATTGAACAACCGGTTTGAACCGATTGGGACCAGCATAAATTTCCCACGGTTGTTGCACATCATTCCCTTGGTAAACCTTGCAGAATTCTGCAGATGCAGTCAGACCATATCGTAGAAGTCGTTCATTCATTCTACAAAGACCATTTACCACTGAACCCAGTCCATTTCTATCAGTGCCACTTCAGCTCTGTCCATGGGTGCCACCCAGACTGCAGGCAATTTTTTTCCAGTTCCTGCCACAAGCCACCCTTAGTTGTAGGGTAAAGCCTTACTGGCTGGCCACAGCCATAGCGACCGCTGTCTTCTACACTGGATGCAGCCAGGCCACTAGCTGGCCTGATTTTTTTGGCCTCTTTCCAGTTATATAGGGATCATGATTTATGTGTCCGGCACAGCAGGCATCTGCAAATAATGATAAATAAATGCGAATAAATCATATTTATGCCTGTATTGATAGCTGTCAATGTCAGGACAGTTTCAGGAGATGCCTCAGATTTGATGGTGGCTGTCACTGTTTGGATTAGATCATTTTCTGGCTGTTCCCAGGCCTTTGATGGTTTCGGATAAAGCCTGAAATGTGATGTTGCCTTTATTTGGCCAGAATTGATGATCATGGCCATTGCCATGCCTTTCACACGGCCTTTGGGACTGATAAATGCATTTTTTTGGTTTCTCATCGCCTGGGTTGGCTCTTTATTTTGCGTTTTGCAGGCCAACCAGACCTCAGATCAAAAAATGATGTATATGAATGTTGTAGCCCTCAATGGACTCTACGACATGGTACTACCCACCAGTTATATTTCTGATGAATTTCCTTTTTTGGGTCACTAACACTTTTCTCCCAAAAAGGAAATTTTGGCGAAATCTCAGTAGCTAGCTCAATACTTGGCCGTTTTGGATGATCTAACTTTATAGGGCCAATGTTCTATATGTATTAGGAATTTTAGAAGCACTCTTGAAGCCATTACATTACAGTAATGTAGTGGAAAATGCCTGAACTTCTGGATTCCCATCAACATCTAATATCTTGTTCCAAGTGCAACATGTGAATGCTCTGAACACATTATATCACTTATTACAATATAAAAAACATTTCTCATAGCTTATACCAATTACCAATACCATAAAAACAAGAGTATAGCTGCATCAGCAATAGCCATCATTTCTTTGTTCTGGACCATCCAGACATATAGGGACTTGGATAAATGTTTCTTTAGAGTCTTTCAGATGATATGAATTCATTTCAAATACATTTAGCACTAGAACTTGTCACAGATTGGAGATTAAAAGGGATAAAGTTAGAAATGTATTTCCACCTAATTCATTCTCTATATGCATCATATTGGGACATTTGACTGTTGATACTTCAAACTTTCTTTCAGTTAAAGAACTTCCACACAAAAGCCATATCAATATATCATGATAAATACGAAAAATGTGAATTGACACTTTTGGATCATTTGGTCAATAGTGAACCAACAACTGCAGTGAGTCCAAATTCAAGGCCAGGAATGAAAAGATACAGTCTGAAAGTTCAATATTCCACTTTATTTCATAAATTTTGATCAAAATTTGAGCAGTTATTATCTTGAGATGATGAACTCCCCATGATGAACTCCAATTTTCATAAAACCTCTATATCTTGCATTTGAACTGGGATGGCTGGCCACATATGAATTCTATTCACAACTGTACTCTATTCAAAGAGTTGGAACACACAAACCACTTCAATATACCATGATAAACATGAGATCTATAAAATCGCATTTTTAGATCATTTGGTCAATAGCAGCCCAATTACTGCAGTGAGTGCAAAGTTGAGGCCAGAAATGAAAAAAGACAGTCTGAAAGTTCAATATTCTGCTTTATTTGACACATTTTCATTAAGATTTGGCCAGATAGTGTTTTTGAGATGATGAACTCCAACTTCTATAAAACCTCTTTATATTGTACTTAAACTGAGATGCTCGAATTCATGACCTGGTCAAATCTTGACCAAAATGCTTCAAATAAAGATGGATCCTCAACTATTAGATTGCCTCTTTTTATTTGTGGTCTTTATTTTGCATCAATGGCTCTCCCTGATCCCCTATTAAGCCATCAATCAAAACATGTCACTGTACTAATTTCATGTTTATGATCACATATTAGCGCACTTTTTGTGCTCAAACATTTGAGATAGACAATAGCTCTTCATATCAGTGTCTGCATGTGCTAATATGAACCCTATGAAGCATGAACTAGAGCCAAAATGCATTTCCAACCTTATCTCTTTCAATCTCCAATCTGTGACAGGTTCTGGTGCTAAATATATTTGCACTGGATACATATCACCTAGAAGACCCTAGAGAAGCATTTATCCAAATCCCTATATGTCTGGATGGTCAAGAACAAAGAAATGATGGCTATTGCTGATGCAGCTATACTTTTGTTTTTATGGTATTGGTAATTGGTATAAGCTATGAGAAATGTTTTTTATATTGTAATAAGTGATATAATGTGTTCAGAGCATTCACATGTTGCACTTGGAACAAGATATTAGATGTTGATGGGAATCCAGAAGTTCAGGCATTTTCCACTACATTACTGTAATGTAATGGCTTCAAGAGTGCTTCTAAAATTCCTAATACATATAGAACATTGGCCCTATAAAGTTAGATCATCCAAAACGGCCAAGTATTGAGCTAGCTACTGAGATTTCGCCAAAATTTCCTTTTTGGGAGAAAAGTGTTAGTGACCCAAAAAGGAAATTCATCAGAAATATAACTGGTGGGTAGTACCATGTCGTAGAGTCCATTGAGGGCTACAACATTCATATACATCATTTTTTGATCTGAGGTCTGGTTGGCCTGCAAAACGCAAAATAAAGAGCCAACCCAGGCGATGAGAAACCAAAAAATGCATTTATCAGTCCCAAAGGCCGTGTGAAAGGCATGGCAATGGCCATGATCATCAATTCTGGCCAAATAAAGGCAACATCACATTTCAGGCTTTATCCGAAACCATCAAAGGCCTGGGAACAGCCAGAAAATGATCTAATCCAAACAGTGACAGCCACCATCAAATCTGAGGCATCTCCCGAAACTGTCCTGACATTGACAGCTATCAATACAGGCATAAATATGATTTATTCGCATTTATTTATCATTATTTGCAGATGCCTGCTGTGCCGGACACATAAATCATGATCCCTATATAACTGGAAAGAGGCCAAAAATCAGGCCAGCTAGTGGCCTGGCTGCATCCAGTGTGGAAGACAATGGTCGCTCTGGCTGTGGCCAGTCCATAAAGTCTAAATACTACAGCTATGGCTCTACAAGCGCCATTAAAACTGTTGAACATTCAAGTTCAGCACATTTTTTTTTGTTAGACGCGACATGATTATCAGGGCTAGCAAAACAGATGACAGTACACATATAGCAAATATTGAGATAAGGGGACTAGAAGCAGGGGGCGAACAGCGGGCAAATGAGCAACGAAGAGCAATGGAATATCAAGAATCGGACTCTGAGGTAGAACTGCTGGACTGCGACCCGTAGTCGTCGTCATCATCAATCTCTCTGAGGGCCTTTGGTTTCGGCTTTGTGGCGCCACGATTGACACCAGACTTGGGAGCTTTAGCAATGAGTGCCTCCATCTTGGCCTTCACCGTGTCTGCCGCCTCCTTCTCTGCTGCCTTCTTAGCCAGTCGCTGCTGGTCATGTGGAGTGGCGCCGGAATCGTCGTCATGGGCAGTTTGGCGCTTCTTCCCGCCACTAGAGCCAGTGGTGGCTTTCTTCGGTGGGCCCTCACTGTCACTGTCTTCGATGAACTCGGCACTCTTGGGGGGATTGCAGCTATGGGAAAGGTGGAAGGGCTTCTTGGCAGGCGTTTTGTCATCCTCCTCCTCCACCTCTTTCCTCTTGCTCCCATTCTCCTTGGCCTTTGTCTCTTTCCTTCCCTTCCCCGTGGTCTCCTTCTCGACGTTCTTCTTCTTCACCTTGTTGCTGCCTGTCCCAGTATCTTTCCCCTTCCCCTTCTTCACCACTTTTATGAGTGTGGCAGGCCTCTCCTCGCTCTTGTCGTCCTTGGGCTCTCTCTCCGTTTTGCTAGCCTACTTACGTTTCTTTGATGCAGGCTGAGGTGCCTCGTCCTGCTTCTCTTGCCGCAGACGCTTGCGTTTCTTCATAGTGGGCTCGGACACCATGTCCTCTTTGCTCTCCTCCTGCTCCTCCTGCCGCGGACGCTTGCGTTTCTTTGACTCCTGCTCCTTGGGCTTCCGCGCCTGCTTCCCCAATTCCTTGTGCTTCTTGGGAGGCGGGCACCTCGTCCTCGCTTTCCTTGTCCTTCTCCTCTTCTTGCCCCTTCCTCCGCACATGCTTGCGCTTCTTGGGAGCGGGTGCCTCGTCCTTGCTTTCCTCCTCATCCTCGTCCTCATCCTCGTCTTCTTCCTCTTGCACCAGCTTCTTCCCATGTTTGTGCTTCTTCGAAGCAGGCACCTCATTGTCGCTTTCCTCGTCCTCCTCTTGCGCCTGCTTCCACACGTGCTTGCACCTCTTCTGAGCAGGCTGGTCCTCGTCTTCCTCATCCTGGTCCTCCTCTGGCTCCTCTTCATCCTCTTCCAGCTTCACCTTCCCACCTCGCCTTCCTTTTTTTCTTGAAATCCTTATATGTTGCACGGATCTCTGCGCGCCGGTGCTCTGGCACCCTCTCCCACCGACACGTCCCATTGGTGAGGCGCTCCCAAAGGGTCATGATGGCGGCAGTGCCACTGCTGCGCATCTTAGAAGGCGCCTCCATCTTGACGTTCTCTGGCCACCCTACCAGCTCCCAGCCCAATTCGCCCATAACGACACGCTCGTACCCCAGGTAGTTCATCCTGAGCTTGTAGTTTCCAGTCTTCTCCTCTGAGTGAGGCATCAGTTCATTTTTTTTCAAAAGAATTAAAAGAAACGTATGAAGCCCATGCTCGATCATTGTCACCACCTCGGAGCGATGCTTGGTAGGATTGGTGGGCATCTTGCCCTTCCCAGCGGCCGAGTCCGTTGTGGCCCAGCTTTGGTATTTATTCGTGAAAGTGATGCCGTCCATGTTTAGCTCTTCTGAAAAATACTTGAGGCTCTCAACGCTTCTGACGACAGTTGAAGCAATAGTGTCATGAACGTGGGAACCGGTGAGGACTGCGAAACCTCGACAGCCCATGCATTTCTCAGCAAGCTGCAGCTAGAGAAATTAATGAGCCACCAATGCCACGGAAACCACCTGTGCCACATACCTCCTGGTCAATTCTATTGGCAAGTAAGGCAACGTCCCTGGCAGCTGCAGCATTGCTCGCCCAGGTCCCGATCTCGTGCTGCTCTTGGTAGGCCAAGTAGTCGATCCGGAGCTGTTCCAGCTGTTCCTCTGTCCATGCATCCGCGGGCTCATCGGCGACCATCTTCCGCATCTCGGGCAATTTGACTCGTTCTCCTGCTTCCTTCTCTAGAGAGCGAGTGAATTTTAAATCTGAAAATCTGAGCGCAAACACACCGTCATTCAGTTCTGACATCCATTTCCATACTTTTGCCGCTGACTCATTATATTTTCGCTTTGCCTTCCATTTAGATTGATAGCTCAGTGCCTGCCTGACGTCCTTGAGAGGTAGATGAAGCTCTTCCAAAACTTTGGCTGCAAATTCCATGGCCTTCGCCTCCCATGCTTTCACTTTATCCTGCAGTGCTGTGTTCGCCTCCTTCAGCTGCCAGCGCCTTTCCGAGTGCATACTCTGCTCCCCAGGTGCTTTCCTTCTCTCTGATTTTCTGGGGGATGGCTGGTGAGGTGTGCCAGGGTTATGTTCACGATGAGTGGCACCCCTTTTTTTTGACTTTGTGCATTTCGCTCTCCTTGCCATCACTGTTGCTGTCCTCCTCGCCGCTGCTGTCCTTGCTGCTGCTGTTCTCGTCGCTGCTGCTGTCCTTGCTGCTGCTGTTGTCCTTGTCGCCATTCTCCTCGCTGTCACCGTTCTGGTTGCGTAAGGTCTCAACAGGTGGTGTTGAGCCCGGAGAGGTTGATCGTGAGGTTGACGGAGGTAGCAGCAGCAGGTCCTCTGTTTTGCTGGCAGAGTAATCCACTAGTGGCTTAAATGACCCTGGTGATGGGCATTTGGCAGGCGGGGATGTGCGGTTGACAGGAGGTGACATCGAGCTGTGGACAGGCAGAGATGCATGGTCGACCAGTGGAGGCAAGGTTGGGGAATCCTCAGCTGATGGAGATGTGTCGTTAAAGGCAGGAAGCGCCGGAGGGTCTTGTTCGCAGTTGACTGGTGAAGGAGATGGCGGGCATCACCAGCAGGCAGGGATGCACGGGACACTGGCAAAAGCGACCGCGAGTCGTGTGTGGGCGGGGGCACACAATCAACCAGAGAATGCGGCTGTATATCGTTTACTGGAAGATGCAGCGGCGGCGGCATGCTGTTATCAGTGGTTGGGGATGTTTGCTCAATAGAAGAATGTGGCAAGTTGTCCGCTGCTGGGGATGGGGTCCTTTGAGCAGAGGGGAGATCATTGGGCGGAGGGGACTGAGACATTCTAGTGACCAGTGGGATCTCCCCGCCCAAGGGGCCAATGGAACCGATGTGCTCGCATGGCTTCTGCACAGTGGGCAAAGGTGGCACCTCAATCTATGGGCGATCTTTTTCATTGTTGTCGGACAGGGCCTCCACATTGTCATCGGGCAGGGGCTCTGCGTTGTCATCGGGCAGAGGCTCCACATTGTCGTCGGGCAGGGGCTTCTCATTGCTGGTAGGTTTCACTTTCTTCTTCTTTGTTTTCTTGCCCTTTGGTGGACCAACCGGAAAGGGATAGATGACTCTTGGGCTTTCAGGCGATACGGATCGATGACTGTTTCATGGTCTTTCGGGAGAAGCAAGTTTTTTATGTGAAGTACAAGGGCTTCGAGGAGTTTTAGAAGCAGATGAGCTCACTGCAGATAGAGGAAGGCCGAATTGATGCCTGCTGCGGGTCGCACGCGATTGTGCTTCAGTGGGAGTGAGATCTCCGCATCTGGACTAGGGAGCCATCTGGGGACGAGTCCATGGGTAAGTGGTGTGCAGCATCTTGCCCAAACTTACAGCGATTGCAGTCTTAAGAACAGACGTGATCGAGAATAGGCAAGAACAAAAACAGCTGCGGTCTGAGCACATGACACGATGTTGATGTGTGTGGTGTGAAGTCTTGTGGTGGCAAGGGTGGCTACTCATGTGACCTATGGGACTTATTTCATCACTTTGTTTCCCTTTATCTCATTGTCTCCCTACCTCCCACTTATATCTATACCATTATCTCTCTTGACTGTATGCGTCTGAAATTCAAACTTTCTGGTGCGTAAACTCAATTTGCAGTGGTACATCACAATGCACCATCAGTGCCACTCAATGTCTCAGCCAATGCAGGCTACGAATGCCACTCAGTCTGCCTTGCCACCACTTACTGACTGCATGACTTGGTACAGGTGCTCTTCACGATCACTTACCACCATTCCACACCATACGCCTCTTCTTACCCTTTTATATTTTCTGCTGAGCCTTTTAGACCTGTACTGGTCGTGCCTTCGCCCCATGGGAAAAAGCTTCTGTCCCCACTTTCTCCATTGCCCAGGCCATTGATGCTGCTACCTCGGACGATGTCGACATTATTGCTCCTCTGCCATCGCCTATAGCTTCTTCCATCTATCCACCAAAGACTATGGCTACAGCCTGCCAGCTGCATGACGAGCAGCAGCAGCGGAAACAGAAACGACGACGTGCGACCAAACTGTAAAAGCTCTAGCAGACTCCCTTCATGATCCACGCCTGCACCGCCGCAATATCTGCTCCTCGTCCATCCCAGCTTGGGCCAAGTTCATACTTTGGAAAACTTCGCATTGCCAGCACCGGATTTGTTGGCATCCGCGACGATGGTGGTGGTCTCAGCCCGCTCAAAGATTTTCTTGCCGGTGGCAAACATGATGATTTTTGTCTGGTCAAGTCCAGTGGTGGGTGTGTGAGCTACATTCCCCCAAATCTAGCTTGCCTTATTATATCCAGGAATCCCTGACCTATTGTTGATGCCGAGGGCTGAGTCTGTGCTGTCTATGAAGGTATCCCTGAGGAGGACAAATCTGTGGAACCAGCCCGTGATGCCGCAGCCCCGCACTTTTGAAGAAGCCCTCACTCAGGCGTCGTTCACTAACGATGATCTCGATCACTGCCGAGGGACCCATTATCAGCTTTTGGGTGGTGACTCTTTTGGTGGTGGGCAACGCAAGCCAGGTGCAATGGTGAACAACACGATAAACACCACCATTTTCCTGTCTCTCATCTCCCATCCTGCCTTTCAACTATTTGCAGGATTTGCCACGGGTATGCCACCTATTCAAGTCCTCCAACATCTCGTTGATTGCCTCCAGGAGTATTTGCAACCTGGGCGCCAAAGACATTCGAGTTCTATCTCAACTATATGGCCGTATTCTACAACACGTACACCTATCTCTCCCACCCCTTCCTGAATGGTATCTGGTCTTCATGTACTTTCAACTTAGGCCCTTGTACCGCCACTCGACCCCACCGTGATCACAACAATCTGGCCTTTGGCTGGTGTGCAATCATGGTGCTTGGCAACTTCGACCACACCCGTGGTGGTCATCTTGTTCTTTGGGACTGCAAACTGATTATCGAGTTTCCACTGGGCTCCACGATCCTTATTCCCAGTGCTGCAATATTGCACTTGAATATTCCCATCCACCGCAACGAGCACCGCTATTCATTCATGCAATATACGGCCGGTGGGCTTTTCAGATGGGTAGAGCAGGATTTTAAATCAGAAGAGGAGTATCTGGCAGGCTTGTCAGTGAAAGAACAAAAGGAAGAGAAGGATTTGGGTCTCAAGAGGGCGAAAGTTGGCGCAGCCTATTTCTCCACTCTTGATAAACTTAAGGAAATACTGTTTAACGTACTATACTAGTAATTGTAAATTTTGGAATAGATGTTCAGGGATTGAGCTCATTGAGTGAGTGATTTCATGGTTGACATGATGGCCAGGCTATCCAAAAAGCGTGATCGCCCACTCGTTGTGCCGTGATCGCCCACTCGTTGGATTGCATTCTCGCCAGCTGCGTCAGCTTCAAGTTATTTTTTGAAATTCTGAGGAGACAGAAATTCAATATCCATCTCAAAGTGTGTCTCTGATTTTTCTCTGAATTTTTTTTGAGTTCTGCAATAAGATATCCATAAGTGCACCACGACGACATGAAGTGAGCCATATTTGTCTAGACATACCCAACTTCTTTCCTTCTACCACAACATTGTTCCTCGGGACCTCTCATATTATGGATATTTTGAACTCGTAAGCCTGTAAACTATCTACTGGTGCCTCTCTGAACATTCCTATTGCTAATTCAGGTCCCTGGAAGACAAAAAACATCAGCAAAAGCCATCTGTGCCATCAAGAGCTCCGGCTGCACAACGTCTCGCCTGGCTCAAATATCATGAGAAGTGGGTTTTTTCATCGTATATCATCTATTTCAGAACTCATTAGGACCAGCCACAAGGAGGAAGAATCTGAGAAATGCCAAGCATATATGATGCAGTGAGAACTCACTCTCTGTGTCGATTATGTTTCACGGCCCTCAATTGAACTCCAGATATTGAGCCAGACTCAAGAACAACCCAGAAGCAAGCCAGAAGTACCATGAATGGGCTCGAGCAGCAAATGAAGCATACAGAAAGAAGTGCATACATTACATGTGCCTCGATTGCTCTAACCTTCTGCAGAAACAAAAAGTTCATAGTATTTAAAGAGAAAGAGAGAAGACACGAGCAGACTGTTCAGAAATATGGGCATTCAGAGGCTCAAAGGAGGGCCGAACAGAGGGAAGAGAAGAGGGACTATGCTCTGGACTATGAGATTATGAAGTCCAAGCGCCAGGAAGAGTTTTGAAGGAAGGTAGTCGACTCTGTGTGGCGCAGAGAGGATGGATCTTTGATTCAGGACTAAGGTGGTACCAACAGGTCATCGGTTTCGTACTATATTCTGTATGGCAGCCATGGCATTACACATGAGGCAGACTGCAACGTCTCGTGACTGAGGACAATCTTTACCTTTGCCGCCATGTCGTCACCTTTCTATTGCTTGCCACCTTTCTTTCCCGATAAAAACACACCCGTGAACTCGGGCCAGCTTTTTTACCTAGTGGTGGCGCCTGATGCTGGAGCCCAGCGCAGAGTTTATGCTTCACAGTGCGTCCTTTTTTATTTTTTCAAGCGCTTATGAAAGCCTTATTCAAAAATCAGAGCTGCTACGGAGGCGGTCTCTAAAGGCCTCCCACGTGGCGGAGCGACTGTGTACACCGAGGGAAAGGTCCTTCTCCCCGCTTGGTATGCGTGTTGTGACGCTGGGGAGCATTCTCACCCTGCCTGTCCCAAGCAAGAACCACGCCCGAGCACCCCACCTGTATCGAAGGCCTATGGATCATTCCAGAGTTACAACAATATTAATACTTCACAGCTCAGAGACTGCTATGCCACCTACGCCACCGACCTCAAGGGCTGTGAGCGTGCATGGCAAAGTTCGTCCCCAGGGCCCCCACCTCTGGAGGAACCAACCCCAAACACCGCCGCGGTTCCTGAAGCAGTATTAAATGACACAGTTTGTAGGAGCAGTACCGCGCATGCCTCGCTCGAAGCCATCCCAGGGGAGTGTTGGGTGGCAGGTGTGGCAGGTGCGACAACACTCTTCATGATGGACGTTAGAGCTGCCTCAAATGGGACAGCGGGGCACTCTTCCAAGTGGAATCATTCCCCTGAGGTTAACAATGACCACTGTACAATAAGGGAGGACTTCGCTGATCGGGTTCGCGAACTGATTATGAAAGACAATCATCCAATATGGTCAGCCATGCCTGGTGCCCCTGTACACAGATCACCTCAGGTGCATCATCCTCCCTCCCCTCCCCCCCCCTCAAATATGAATATGACTCCGAGAATAAGTACTGGAAGGACTAACTCTGTGGCTAGGTAGCTGGAAGGATGTATCTCTTGTGTTCATCATTTTTGCCATTCCCATTACCTTCACTGAGTTTTATCTCGTACATTTGCTCAAATTATATTTGCTGCGTCGACTCTAGCATTGAAATCAGCAAGAAATCTGCAATAACATAAGTAACGGTTGCACTCTGCCATACAGAGCCACCAGTGCCACGGTCCGGACATCCAATGGAAGAATCAGCATCGGGATGAGTGGCATGTGTGGAAGGTCCCCTCTCAATGGGGAAGCGATGTGTTTCGCTTAGCTCTTTGTTTTACCTCATTGAAATGCCAAAGGAAAAGAAGCTCTCAACGCAAAGGGTGTGTTCTCCTCAAACACACAAGAGTATGGGCAAAGGCAAGGTGGAAACTCTCCGAGCCAGGACCCAAACCAAGATACACTCTGAGGTGGCTGCCCAGGTAGCAGGTGAGTGGTGTTTATTAGCTATGGAGAGTTGTTTTTCATGGCCTGCAGATTGTATAGTTGAGGAACAAATCAAGTTAAGCAAACTCCATGCCATGCCAGATGAAGACGAGGAATGGGAAGACAACAACAATTTCACCTTGAACGATATCCTCGACGGCACTGTGCCTATTAGCATCAGTCATGAGGGGCGGAGAGCTCGCAGATATGGAATGGGAACTTTCAGAAATGCTTCATGGAACCACCAAGCAGTCAATTCTTGTTCTTGATTTAGTCTTCATTGATGAACATGGTAGTATTTCAGAAAAAGAAAGAACACCAGAAACCGGTGGGACATTCTTCAACGACGCATCAACGGCTTTTGCACCCAAATGAATGTGATGGTGGATGCATATATGAAGTTTACTGCTGCCCAAGGGGGTCGTATAGAATGCAGTGCGCCACCCATGCCACCCGAGCATATATTATCTGAAATCCCCATCAAAGTTATTGACATATTCAGTAGGCATTCACTGGTCAAAAGGGTCTAGGCTAAAGATATTCTAGATGGCTACTCCCTGAATGTTCCCATGGTTGCCGACAATAAATTTGTGGCATCATGCCTGGTCGGCCAGGGCTTGATTCCATGCGCTCTCCGAAAACCCAAGATAGCAATAGCTATCTGCGTGCTCAAATTGTATCGACTGGCACACCTGCGCTGCCCTGCATTGAGCATTCAGGCTTGGATCAAAACTCTGTCTGATGTTCATGGTACTGTGTTCAAACCATATAGCGCTCAGCAATTCACGACCTGCTTCGATCTCTATCTGGAGATTCTCGACAAAGTCGACTCACGAGTGAAAACAGCGCTAGACTGGGATGCTTCTGACTGGCATCTCAAGAATTGCTGTCCAGCTTGTACATACAAGCTGGAGGGGGAGGTGAAGATGGTGTTTGATATGCTTTGTACATGTGATGGAAATGACTCCTTGAAGTGTATCTTGAGGAAAGGCAAGAACTTTGATGAAGAGGTGTCTGTTTGTGGGGAGTTGGAGAAGCCAGATCCGAGGGCCGAGGGTGCAGGGGGAGACTATTTTCTCAGCAGACAGAAGGTCGATAGATGGGTGAAGGAGCGTTTGGCTGAGGAAGTTAAGCTACTGGTACGACAATTGCTTCGATGGTGATGGCACACATGGCGTACTGACAACACCTAGATGTTTTCTGATCCTGAGGAGCAGTCAGCCTGTGAGGAGCATTGGAAAAATCTGTCCAAGGAGTTGACAGCCAAGATGTGGGGGATCTTCGACGAGACAGGGATTTTCCTTGCACTTTGCCCGTCACGGCTTTGTTTTATTCGTTGCTGATATGGTGAGAAGCGGTGAACTGTGAGTGATGGCACTCGTGGCGGCATAGCTTTGATAGCATGCTGACAATTTTAATAGTGCTAAATATCCTTTGGCCATTGAGAATTCCCTTCTTGATGCATTTAGGCCAAATATTGGCCTGGGTTACGATGTTGGGTGTGGCCATGAAACAACGATAAAACGCTCACTCCTCGCTGCCAAAGCCAAGGCTCTGAACCTCATGATGCTCGTGGGGGCATTCCATGGCCACGCTCACAACTGACATTGCCAGCTCAAATACCTTGCAACATACATTAACGGTCTGGGTATTGAGGACCTCGAGGGCTGTGAGCGGCTGTTCTCCAAGTCAAATGGACTTGCTTGATCTGTCAGATACTCGAGTGTGTTCCATCGAAAACAGACTATTCACACATACTTGGTTCATCTGGACACATTTGAGACCTATCTGAATCTCAGTCAGTGCGTTTAATTGGCTCAAGGCGACGACTAACCATTTGCAGATATCTTTCTGGTCAACAATTACAAGCAAGCCATAGAAATTATCAACGGGGAGCTGGCACTCAAGCTGGCCATGGGCAAGGTGGGTGTGACCGAGGAGGTTTTAAAAAATCACTTGGCAGACGAAAAAGCATATCTTGATAGGTTATCGAAGGAGCTGGAGGGGGAAACGGATCAGATGAACTACTATCAGGAGCTGGTGAATCTGTTCGATCGAAGGTTGGCTGATGATTCCTGTAATTCGAAATGTACTGACAATTTCAATTCCACCAATACCACTCCCCCACTGAGCCTGTGATGTTCACGCTGATGCCACTTGCGCCACCTAACCTGACGACCAACGACCTCTCCACGGGTGCCACGCATGCTACCTTTCTGGTGCCAATGCCGCACAGGTTCCGCATAATTTCACAGGGATAAGCTCAAGAAAATTAATGCACCAGACTCGATGGCTAGCGGAATTGCCCGCCGGCATGCAAGGGAAAATTACGAGAGAGCTTCCGAAATCGTGCAGGCAACCGAACGTTGGATGTCCATCGAGGTGAGGTGGGTGATGGGGGACCCAGAGTGGGAACAAGCAGCCAATTTGGTGGCAAAGAGGCACTACAGGTGTGCTGTGGACACCCTAAAGCTTCTCATGGTCAAGCGAATCCTTAAACTGACAAAAATGAATCAATCGGGGCTGGGTATGTGACATGTTCTTCGTATTGAGGATCCGATTTGACTGCAGGACTCCCAAGCTTACAAGATGCGAAAGCATATTGCCAAAGCGCTCCAAGTGTGATCCAAGGCTATACGAAATGCATTGAACAGGTATAATACCGCTGCAGCTGCACTCCGGCCCCCTGGATGAGCCTTAAGCTGGGCCGAGGTTGTCGACTATACATTCTTGTCTGACTTCGACCTCCTCCATGATCCCGCTGGGAATGTAGCGGTCCGTAAATAGGCAGAGCCTGCCAATTGCCAGCTATTGGACAGATACCATAAGATCAACCAGGCTTGTGAAGAGATTGTCCACTTAAATGTTGAGATTTGTAACGTATATGCGGGACGAGCGCAGTTTCCTGGTCAAGAAGGAGTGAGAAAAGACCGCTGCTGATCCCGTGCTGGCTTTCTTCATCCGCAGGTACTGATATCGGCGTGGCCGTTTTGATAATGTGCACCTGAAACATCTTGAGACCATGAAGAAAAAGCTGGGACCTCAATTTATGGGGATGCTTTCACCAGGTGTCCATGCCCCATCATCTGTGGTTCCATTTGCAGATGACACGCTGTATTTGGAGTCGGATGGGGACCCAGAGCCTGAGGGAAATCAGATGGATATAGACGATGAGGGCACTGAAGATGATGACGGATCAGAGAACAACTGGTTGGCTGGGGATGGCAGTGAGGATGGGGGGGAGTATGCAAACGGAGAAAAACTGGCGGCAGCGATCGAGGGAGTGGCACTTGTGGCAATAGATTGAGAAGACTGCTTGCAAAGAGACGTGGCACTCATGGAAGTTGCTCGGACATTTGATTAATGCAAGGATTGTATTAGTGGCATGTGGAGTTTTTTGCGCAAGAGAAGTGGAAATGATACAGTAGTGGGAGACATGGAATACAGTGAATATCCCAAACCACCGAAAAAATTGTAGTGAGCTTGAATGTCAAACAGTTTTAATGGCGCTTGTGGCAGGAACTTGGAAAATTGTCGGCATTCTGGGTGGCACCCATGGACAGGGCTGAAGTGGCACTGATGGCAATGGACTGGGTTCAGTGGTAAATGGTCTTTGTAAAATAAATGAACAACTTCTACGATATGGTCTGACTGTGTCTGCAGAATTCTGCAAGGTTTACTAAGAGAATGACGTGTGACAACCATGAGAAATTTATACTGGTCCCAATCGGTTCAACCAGTCGTTCAATACTGTGCAGATATGTATAAAGGCAACAAACTCGAGGGCGTTATGCTCTCTTGCTAGCCTTTTATGATAGTTTGCTGTGCAAAAATTACTAGAAAAGGCAATATTTGTCAGCAAAATGGCCTGCATTATGCGTTATGTTGCTACCGTACAAATATGCACAATAGGGTGTTCAAAATTCTATGAGATTCACCACGAGAATGATGTGACAACCATGGGAAATTTAGGCCGACCATAATCGGCTCAACCAAAATTCAGTAAGGTCTCCAGAATTCTGCGAGATCTAGCACGACAACAACATGTGACAACCATGGGAAATTTATCCCAACCCGTTCGGGGCTGGGACAACACGTGGCAACCATGGTACATTTATCCTGGCTTATTTGGGACCAGGATGACACGTGGCAACCATGGCACATTTATCCCGGCCTATTTGGTGCCAGCAAGACACGTGGCAACCATGGAACATTCATCCCAGCCTATTCTGGGCCAGAACAGCATGTGGCAACTGTGGCACAATAATGCTGCCTGCATTTGGGCCCAGAACAACTGGTGGCATTCCTGGCATAAGGAGGGTTTTATTTTTTTACTGACCGCTATTTTGGCACTTTGGTGGCACTAATGGCACTATTTTTGTCCTGAACAGCTTCTGATGGCATCAGATCGCCACCTGACTATGGCCCCCAGACGTCCAGTGGCACCCGTGGGCTTGGCTAATAGCTGTATCAGTGGCGTGCCACAGCCCTGAAGATACAGAGCGTTAATGCACGTAACATACCCTGTAAGTACAGGGACATGGTGGTATTTTCAGGTGAACAATGACATGAGGCGGCGGGCGACTATATTCCCGCCCCTGCACCATCGCTTGGTACTCCCATTGTTAAGACAAATGCTAAAACAGTGGAGGGAACTGTGACTTTGCAGGAGGTGCCTGACGAAGACACACTTGCAAGTTATTTAAAACCCTCATTAGCGCCGGAACTCCCTGTCTTTCTCGAAGATACAGGGGAAATCACATCAGCAGAAGGCGAAGTATTCCCTGAGATGGTCATGGAGTTCTCTCGCCTATATTTTCCTGACAAACATACGGTGGAGCAAACACAGGAACGCGCGAGACTCAACGCGATCCGCAACCCACCTAAACCACCTGTGACAAAAGAATTGCCCAAGGTGTTACCAGAAGAGGTGAAGGAGCATTTATCTAAGATGTTTCGCACCGCTACCGAGATCCACGTCAAGGAAATTGAGGCTGGAAAGCTCAAGTTCACTGATGCTGATATTCCATGATTACGGGATCAACGGATGGAGATTAGTCTAGATATTATGTCAGGCATCCCAGAAACAATGCCGCCTGAACAAGCGGTAAACCATCGCATTCCCCTCATCAACGAGAAGATGTTGTATCACTACCATCTTCCTTGATGCCCTGACACTATGAAACCCCAGCTTAGTGAGAAGATCCAAAAATATGTTCGTGCAGGCTGGTGGGAACCGGTGCAGACTAATCAAGCTGCACCAATGCTTTGTATTCCCAAGAAAAATGGAACACTGTGTACTGCGATAGACTGTCACAAACGCAATGCGAATATATTGAAGGATATAACTCCATTTCCTGATCAAGACCAGATCAGGATGGATTGTGCTCGTGCAAAATACTGGTCGAAAATCAACATGTCCGACGCGTACGAGCAAATACGTGTGGTTGCTGAAGATGTCTGGAAAACAGCCTTTGCAACAATCTACAGCATGTATGTCAGTCATACAATGCAAATCGGTGATTGCAACGCACCTGCCACATTCCAACGAATCATGACGATGGTGTTTCAACAATTCATTGGATGCTTCGTACATGTTTATCTTGATGATATATTTATTTATTCGAATGGCATCGAGGAGCACGAGCTGCACCTCGGGCAAGTATTTGATACCTTACGTGCAAACCAATTCTACTTGAAAAAAGAGAAATGTGATTTGTATTCAACTAAAATGGACTGCTTAGGCCATCTGATCAACGATCGTGGTCTGCACGCAGATGGAGATAAGATGAAGAAAATTCGGGAATGGCGGATGCCTTGTACTTATCATGACGTCCAGCGATTTCTGGGCGTTGTGCAATATCTGTCGCAGTTCTTGCTGGATATCACAGCGTACACAGGCCCGCTTGCAGCAATTACTTGGAATGGTGCTTCATTTGCGTAGAGACCCATTCATGAAGCCTGTTTCGAAAATATTAAATTAATCTGCTGCAAGACTCCAATCTTGCGGCCGATTGACCCGTTACTAAATGAACCTATCTGGGTCATTTGTGATGCATCTGTATCGGGTGTTGGAGCCATGTACGGTCAGGGACCGACATGGCAGACGTGCCATCCTGCAGGGTTCATGTTGAAGAAATTCACATCAGCCCAGCACAATTACCGTGTTTTTGAACAAGAAACGCTGGCCATTTTGGAAGCTCTCCTCAAATAGGAGGACAAATTGATGGGATACCGTGTACATGTCGTCACAGATCACCAAGCATTAGAGTTTTTTCATTCACAAAAGACATTGTCTAGACAACAGACAAGGTGGATGGAATACTTATCTCAATTCGACTTTGATATACGGTATATTAAAGGCGAATTGAACAAGAGCACGGACTTTCTGTCACACTACTATGAGAACGACAATTGGAATGAGGTGCACCCCCGCTCTGATTATGTTAATGCCGATATTTGCCTTGATCCCAAACAAGATGATATTCCATAGGATAGAAAGGTCGAACTCGAGGCAATGCGTGTGATGGGGGAGACTGAACCTCGTCAAAGCGCATGACTCCAGAACAAGGTGGAGACTCGGGATAAAGAGGTAGAAGTGATGGAGGCCGCTGCAGAACCAGTGGCGCCATCACCTGAATCTGCCAATAAACAGGATGACCCAACAGTATTTGAATCGCAAGCATGCAAAGATACTGTGGGCCCTCCTCCAGCTCTTGAAGATCCTATGCTTGATGCTATCCACACCAGGTATAAGGATGATATATTTTTCAAGAAAATCATCGCGAACCCTAAAGATTTTGCAGGGTTCAGAGTGAAAAAGGGCCTCGTCTATTGTCAGAACCATGGCAAGGAGGTTCTCTGCATCCCCGATATTAAAATGGGGGAGCAGTCACTGCGCGGCGTGTTGCTTGAACAAGCACACCGCTGTCTCGGCCACTTCGGACCACAACACACTGGCGATTATATTCGCCGCTGGTATTGGTGGCCCCGAATAACAGTGGAGACTCACCAATTTTGTGACAGCTGTATGGTATGCCTCAGCAACAAGCTGTCTACCAAATGCCCAGCTGGGAAATTACACACACTTCCTATTCCTGTTCAGCCATAGGATTCCATCTCAATGGATTTTCTTGGTCTGTTTCCCAAATCACAAGGTTATGATTATTTATGGGTGGCGATGTGTCACCTTACATCGGCGGTACATTTAATACCTGTGACTACAAAAATTAGAGCTATGGAGCTCTCACGCATTTATGCGCAGGAGATCGTCCGTCTCCATGGTTTGCCACGCTCAATTGTGTGTGACTGTGATTCAAAGTTTACGGTGGCATGGTGGCATAAGGTGCATCGACTCCTCGGCGCAAAGCTGTTGATGTCGACCACATTCCATCCACAGACGGATGGGGCAACGGAGCGTGCAAATCGCTCTATTGCTCAAATTCTGCATTTGTTGATCAGCCCAGATCAAAAGGATTGGGTTGAGAAATTACCACTTGTCGAGTTTGCGCTTAATGCAAGTGTGAGCGAGTCAATGGGTTACGCACCTTTGGAATTGAATGGCAGATACATGCCATCAATGCTTAAGGAATTTGCGTCAGATGCAAAGCCGCCGCTGGGCATGAAAGCATTCGCTGAGCAGGCACTACATAATTTGGCCGAGGCACACGATGCAATTATTGCATCGCGCATGTTTGCTACGGGTACACTCAAACCAACGCTGATGTGAGGATCCACACATCCCCGTTGGTTCGCTGGTTTATTTGTCGACAAAGAACTTGTCCCTGCTGAAAGGTAGAGCAAGTAAGTTGCTTCTGCAGTTTGTTGGGCCTTACCGGGTCCAGAAAGCGCTGCCTCACTGCTCAGACTACGAACTGGAGTTGCTGGAGGTGCTGGCGTCACATCGCGTCCACAGCCAGTTCCATGTAAGTTTGCTACAACCGTATATTGAGAGCAGTGATGCTCTGTTTCCAAATCGTGATTGGCCAGGTCCGTACAATTTTGGTGCACCTGCGGAAGATGAGTGGCAGGTAGATTTGATCCTGGCTCACTGCTGGGTTGATAATAAAGTCGAGTTCCATGTGCAGTGGAATCTTGGGGATATGACCTGGGAACCGTTCGGCAATGTGAAGTTGTTGGCAGCGCTCGACAATTATTTCGCGTTACATAGAGTAACATGTTGGCAGAGTCTCCCAAAGAAGGCATTGCGCAAGTAAACAGGCGTGGCCTTGGAATGGGGGAGTGTGATGACTTGTCTTGAGAAAGGCAAGTCGTGTATTTCCTGTCTGAGAACAGGTATGCACCGCCACATGTCGACCTCCGCCAGTTTCTGTCATAGAGCTGGTGTAGACAAATCCCACGATCGCTGTGTTGGCGGCTGATCTGCATCTGCAGAGACGGAGATCCCTGTGAGGTGCCTAGGATTTTTTCCGAGGTATGCCCACAAGGCACAACACGAGTAAATAGAGAAGCGTGGGAGTGAAAAATTTTCACTCTTGCCCCTTACCACTATCTCGACACCCACCAAACTTACAACGGGCCCCTCAGCAGTTGGACTGCCAATGCCGAACGATGACCACGCCAAAACTGTCGGGACAACCAACGTCTCAGATATGCTAAGATGGAAGTGGACATCACGTCAGTGCTGTCTCCCGCAACATCGCCGTTGGAGTCTGACTCAAACTCAGTGAAGTCTGACAGACATCACGGGGGAGAGCATGGAGGGGAAATTCGGAGTATGAACAAGAGCAGGGAGAAAATCTCCGCTCCTGGAAAGTCCAGCAGAGATACGGTGTGCCGGTGTGTGCATCGGCGCTGGAAGCTCATCCGGCAGGACATGACGTCCGCGAAGGGGACTGCGCGGTGTGCTTGACATATTTACTCCATCTCGACGAGGGGATCCGCATAGACAATGTGGGTCTCCGTGCGGCGATCAATGGGCGCCGACGAAGACACAGCTGAGATGGTCGCGAAGGCCCATAGCCGAAAGGTGGAGCGACTACGAGGGGAACTAGCTGTGACACAGCAGATTCTCAAGGATACTACTGCAAAGAATAAGGATTTGACGCATCAGTTGTTAAAAACGACTGCTGACTGGGCGCATGTGGATCAAGAGAGCAAAGACCTCTATGAGGATCGCAATCGGGCGCACAAGAGTCTGGAGACTCTACCATGCCACAAATGTATGTATCCATATTTACCCAGCAATTACAGAGACAAGGAGCTGTTGCAAAAGCGCAGTCTCCCTCCGGCAGACTACTGCCAGCCATTGATGATGCACCCTGTTGCGTCAGGATCGTCTGTCCCAACCATGGCACAGAAATCATCGCAACCTGCGGTGAAGCTGACGCCGCCAGCATCAACTAATTCCAAATCCGGCATAGCCAATGAGGATGTCAAAATGGCAGAGATAGTAACACCCAAAGCAAAAACGGACTGGGATAAACTACCTAGCACCGTGGCCAAGGTACTCGCATATTGTATGCCTGACTGGCCTAGCTTTAGACCACTCACCCCAGGAACATTGCTGACAACCGACGGCAGGCTGGGGTTATTTGTGGAGATCACGCAGTGGAACAACGCGCATTCTGAAATGCATGGGTCGCATTTTTGGCCACTCGCTCTTGCGGTAATGCGTCCATTCATTTCCGGACACAACAAGAAGCTTGACGAAGTGCTAACACCACTTGAGGCTCACGCAGTCAAGCACTTTGGCATGCCAAACTGGGTATGCGATCTGCTGAAGTATTTCTTCTCTAGCAAAGATGATAACAATGAAAACCATTGGTTTTGGGCGCAAATTTCACGGCCTGCCTACACTGATCCCATTGTGGCTTATGCTGCATTTTTCCAGATTCACAGATGTGCACCAGAATGCTGCCCGTTCGTTGATGATTTCAATACGTTCAGCGCGCACATGCTTCTTGGCTATCATATGTGGAATGCTATCACTTGCCTTCCCGTTAAGGGCATCTCTACAGCCAACCTTAAAGAAGGAGAGCCTGTGCTGGCATTGGCAAAGAAACTGCTTGTTATGCTGTTGGTGCCCAACAGTTACGCCGCAGGGAGATTCAGACCCACAAACTTACCATCGTGGATGAGGAAAAGCTCATCCTGTGGCCATTAACACAGTGCGAACTGGAGCACCTGTCTGACGTACTGATTGCTACATGGCTCGCGGAACATAGGCTAACTGTAGCCATGGTCAACGATGCTTATGACTACCTACTTGCACTTGCAACAGAGATCGTGTCCAAACCTCGAAAAGGGTGGGACATCGAGGATCTGAATGCACTGATCGAGGGTTGCCGCAAAGACATGACGCACCCTAACAAACCGCCTAAAGGGAAGGAAGAGCCCTATGGCGAATATTTGGTTCACCCACCAGGACTCCCATGGGCAGACCATGGCCTAAACAAGATAATGTATCGCATGCTGTTTACGCCCGAACATTACTACGCCACCGGCCTACGGCAGTAACATGTTTGGGCACTTTACCTTTACAGAAGCACCAGCACCAGGGTGGGCGATTAACCACGGCGGTTCGTATCGTGGACGCTGGAATGGACAAGGCGGGTACCGCGGCCGAGGAAGAGGAGGATTTGCTCCCCACATGTTCACGGGTGGAGCACCTGCCGAAACATCGGTGCCGGCATCATTCATGCCCACACCCACTTCCTCTTTCTCTACGCCAACTGCACTTCGGCAGCACCAACCAGCACATGGTCCTGCTGCATCGCATTCCGCACCATTCAACTACATAGCACAGCTGCCAGCAGCACCTTCGATGGCATGGACTAACGCAGCTGCAACCAGCTCCACACAGTACTCCGGAGCTTTGCCGACCCCCACGTCGTCTGCACTTCAGCAGCAGCAAAGCATGGCCACGCTGTTTGCGCAGCCCAGCACCAGACCCACCAGTTATTCATCAGCTGCTCCTACTCAGCGGCGCAGTTCCATGGCGGACCAAGCAGATTCATGAACGATGGCGTTCAACAACACATTCCCGACGATGGGCGCCAAGTTCGCTCAATTCAACAGCCCCTTCGACACTCAGTTCTCTACACACTAACCCCACACCACTGCTTCACTGCAATGTCTGTATATTGCTGCTGTCCATGCACTCCTTTCTTGGCACACTATATCCTTGCTTTGATGTGCACGCCGCCTTCCATAATGCTAATCAAATCATTGCGTGTGACTACCATGTTGCTGTATTATCATCACCACCTGCTGCACGTTGCCTGTAATTTTGGATGCCCAGCACTACATGACTGGATGGGGGAGAGTGTTACAGTGCTCATAGTTCCCTCGCCCCTATTTACATTTGAACATTATTACCTCTTACTTACATATATTTTACGTCTCTACTTGTATATTAGACATTGCTAGTCTTTACTATTGTTTACTTTTACTCTTACTCTTTACTCTCATCTTCTATATGAATCCACAACTTGCAAAGATTCACTAGAGGTGTGAATTAAGAGTATTCCGCTTTAACGAGTGTAACAAGGTGTCGAGCCGTAGCTGTAATATAAAGCCTTTATGGCCTGGCTGTAGCCATAACGTAGGTTGCCTTTCTGCACGGCTACAGCCAGGCCACTGGCTAGGCCAAACTTTTGGCCTCTTTTCACTACCATAGGGATCATGATTTGGCTGTCCGGCATAGCAGGCATCTGCAAATAGTGATAAATAAATGCGAAATAATCATATTTATGCTTGTATTGATAGCTGCCAATGTCAGGACACTTTCGGGAGATGCCTCACATTTGATGGTGATTGCTATTGTTTACATTAGATCATTTTCTGGCTATTCCTGTGCCTTTGATGGTTTCGGAAAATGCCTAAAATGTGATGTTGCCTTTATTTGGCCAGAATTGATGATCCCAGCTATTGTCCTGCCTTTCACACGGCCTTTAGGGCTGATAAATGCATTTTTTAGATTCTTCATCGCTGGGGTTGGCTCTTTTATTTTTGCGTTTTGCAGGCCAACCAGGCCTCAGATCAAAAAATGATGTATATGAATGTTGTAGCCCTCAACGAGCTCTACGACATGGTATTACACATCAGCTATATTTCTGATGACTTTCCTTTTTTGGGTCACTCACACTTTTCTCCCAAAAAGAAAATTTTGTCGAAATCCCAGTAGCTGGCTCAATACTTGGCCGTTTTGAATGATCTAACTTTATAGGGCCAATGTTCTATATGTATTAGGAATTTTAGAAGCATTCTTGAAGCCACTACACTACAGTAATGTAGTGAAAAATGCCTGAACTTCTGGATTCCCATCAACATCTAATATCTTGTTCCAAGTGCAAGATGTGAATGCTCTGAGCACATTATATCACTTATTACAATGTATAAAACATTCCTCATAGCTTATATCAATTACCAGTGCCATAGAAACAAGAGAATAGCTGCATCAGCAATAGCCATCATTTCTTTGTTCTGAGCTATCTAGACGTCTAGAAACTTAGATAAATGCTTCTCCAGGGTCTTCTAGGTGATATGTATCCATTGCAAATGCATTTAACACCAGAACCTGTTATAGATTGGAGATTGAAAGGGATAAGGTTGGAAATGCATTTTGGCTCTAGTTCATGCTCCAGAGGGTTCATATTAGTACATGTAGACACTGATATTAAGAGCTAAAGTCTATCCAAAATATTTGAGCACAAAAAGTGTGCTAATATGTGATCATAAACATGAAATTAGTGGAGTGACATGTTTTGATTGATGGCTTAATAGGGGACCAGGGAGAGCAACTAGTGCAAAATCACCTGAGAATACCATGGTACCCATACAAATTAGACAGGGTGTGTACCCCATACAGCCTGTCTAATTAGAGGCAGGAATGGGTACCACGGTATGCCACTATTTACCGCCGCTACCATGAAAGTGTGGGGGTGGAAAAATTTTGAGCTTTTTACCACCGAAAGGTGGCTCTGAGCGCATCTAATCTTACCACCATTACCACCGACCAAATGTGACTTTTTTAATAGCGTTTGTGATGCATTGCACACGTTTTGTGACTATGTTACCTACTTATTACAACCCTAAAAAAATTCTGGCCTTACCACCTTACCACCTTTCTACCACCACTACCACTGGTACCATTTTATGCAGTTGGTGGGTTGGGGAACTACCACTCCTACCACGTCCACTGTTTTTTGCAATCAGTAAAATTTTGTGACTGGGACAACTACCACACTTACCACACCAAATGTTTTTTCTCATCAGTAAAATTTTGTGACTGGTAAAACTACCACCACTACCACCGCCTACCAACACTACCACCAGTAAAATTTTGCGACTGATACAACTACCACCACTACCACTGCTCACCACCACTACCACCAATATTAAAACTTGTGATTTTCCCCCTGGCTCGGTTACCACCTCTACCACCGTCTACCACGACTACCACCAACCTTTGCGGCTCACAAAACTTGCGACTTTCCACATCGCCCAATTACCACTTCTACCACCCCAATGCCAGTCAAATTCGCCACTACCACCTTACCACCTCAGTGCCAACCAGTATGACTTGGCAGTTTTCTCAGTTCCTCTGCTACCACTGCTACCACGATACTTCAAAGGAGTTGGACTTGACAGTTTTCTGCCCCACGCTACCACTCTTACCACCCCTTTCATAGCAGAGATCGACGATTCATTTGGTATGGTAAAGAATACAAAAAAACGCGCAACTTGTAGAGTGGATGCAATATAGAGGGCACAGCATTCAGGTGTAGCAAAAAAAAAAAACGAGGCCCCGGACAAGCAAGGAAAGCAGCGCGGGGCAGGGCAGAGCGAAGAACTGACGGCTACGTGGACGAGTTGGAATCCTCCTTGTCGATCTCGGAGGCACGACGTGGCAAGGGGATTGACCTTTGTGCATAAAGCTGGTCACGGCGAGCTTTGAGAGCAACGTCCTTGCGGCGGGCCTCGAGAGTCTCTACATGCGCTTGGGTGACTCTTGCCGACCCAACCGCTGCGTTGTCAGGCGTATAAATTGTTATACTCGAGGTGCTCCAGAAATGACTTTAATCAGGAGATTCTCGATTGTTCGTAAATTGGGAGGTGAAGTTCAAAAGATAAGATTTTACCTAGAAAAGGTATTAGTGGAAAAATGTGTTGTAAGTAAAAGTGTCCGTGGGAAGGTAGCTAGAGTGTCCGTGGGAAGGTAACTAGAGTGTCCGTGGGGGGTACAAACAGTATCTAGAGAAACTGCGGAGAAATTACTTACAAGTTGCAAAAAGTTCGTAGATTGCTCGTTCGTAGGCTAAGGAAATGCGGTACAATCAGCACTTCCAGGTAATCGTTTGTTTGTTTGTAAGCTAGGGAAGCACAGTACTTCCAGGAAATCGTTCGTTCGTTCGTAGGCTAGGGAGATGCGGTACAATCAGCACTTCCAGATAATTGTTCGTTCGTTCGTAAGCTAGGGAAGCACAGTACTTCTGGGAAATCGTTCGTTCGTTCGTAGACTAGGGAAGCGCGGTACAATCAGCACTTCCAGGTAATCGTTCGTTCGTAGGCTAAGGTTTCGTTCGTTCGTAGGCTAGAGTTTAGTTTTGCTGGCAAGGCTTTCTCGTTTGTTGTAAGCAAGCTAGAAAATGATTTGAAGGGTACTAGTTCTCTGTAACTAAGTGGATTGTCTATCTAGCAAATACATGGGGCTTTATATACAGTTTCTAGTGATAAGAATCAGTGACCTCATCTGAAGGCAGTGTCTTGTGCACTGGAATGCACAGTCAATGACATCATGTGTGGTGCTTTTCGCAGGTTTGCACAGCTGCATAGCCTTGAAGCTGTGCACACTGGTTTACGCAGCCTCAGGGGTGCTCCAGAGATCAACTCTAAACTATGGTATAATGGCTAGTTTATGTTTTGATGATTCTGTCATCATTTGTAATCATTCCAAATCCGGCACTCTCTTCTTCTTTTCACCAAACTCTTTTGGTGGATGACATCCGCGGGGAACGAAACTTTCAACCGTCCCCGGTTGCATTCTCATGCCGTGATTTGGACTGATCTTTTCAACAATGATGTGAAGATCATCAAGAAAATTTGTTCATCGTGATGGTTACACAGCCAAATGTTTACAGCGCCCAAAGTTCGTTCTTTGACCCATCTAAACTTCCCACACCTCCTGCAACCCATCAAGACGCGGCCCATTTGAGTAGCTGGCCGGCACTTCAGGCGTTGGTGGAGGTGGCGGTGGTCCATCCATGAAGGCAGCGAGGCGGCGGTCAGCAAACATGTTGGCAAGTTTGTTGACCTCGGGGTCAGGGTCACCGAACTTGACACACTCACTGGGGAATGCCACCTGGGTGCGTAGGCAGCGTTCCTCGTCTTCGCACAATACAAAGGTCAGTCCTTCCCTCTGCCAAACTATGCCCTTCGCGATCCAGTTGCCGTCCAGCTCATTGTGGAAGCGCATTTCGGTACCGGGCGCCACGCGCTGGTCGCATTTGAACGGAGCCATATACGCTCGCTGTGCCATGGAGTGCGTCGAGTTTCGATGATGACAGGATGCTCATTGTGCCTATAGTCCTTGGCAGTTTCGAGTGAGAGGGCAGGTGTCAGTGGAAGCGGGCGTCGGGGGGGACACATGTCGAATCATTCGGGCAAGATGGAGCGCCGACGGCTGTTCCTTGATTACGACTGGTTCAGTGGTGCTAGCGGTGTCTAGTTCGTATGGGGGCAGGGGGCGTCAAGCATTGAGTGGCAGTGCTGCTAAACGTTCTCGTTCATCTTTGAAGGTGATTATCAGGTGTGGCATACACTGACCTAGGTTCCGTTATTGTAGCCACGCCTGAACCAGGGCACCCGAGTCCGAGGGACAAGGTCCATATCCTAACATTGCTCGCAACGCATCTCCAGTGGCCCGGACAGACTTGAGGATGAGGGCAGGGTCAAAACAAAAGAGTGTGGAGGAGGGCTAGACTTCAGTTCTTGGAGGATCCGGTCAAGCTCTATAGCCGTACCTGCCCGATCGCTGCTTCATCAGTACCCGTGATGATCCCCGTGCAGGCGATCACTGTTTCGTTGGATGAAATGCTGCTGCGGTTGATGATATTTTCGACAGTAGTGGTGGTGACATGAATTTGCGCAGGAGGGTCCATGGTGGGGGGAGCGAACTCAAGTCTTGGTGCCTCTTGTTCACATAGCTGGATTATAAGTTTGAGATTTGTGGGGTAGTGTCAGTTAGCATGGGCATGCTGCTAACGCCACTGCAGCTTCCGTCCATTTATGCTTTGAGATGGTTTTGCGTTTCTTCTCAGAGAAGCCCTACTCCCCATCTGAAGAGTTCTCGATTTCACTGGAGGAGCTGCTAGATTCTGTATCTGTGCCTTCGTCTGAGTCTTCTCCCATCCATCCTGTCTTCATAAACCAATGGTCGCGGGTGATGTACGGCAACAGCCGAAATGCGGCGGCTGCCCTTCTTTTGAGTGGGGTTCCATCAAGTTCTTTCAGGACGTAAGCTCCTCCTTTTATTTTTACGCACCACCTCATAAGGTCCTTTATAGCGATCGTCAGTCTTGTTTGTTGAGCTGTAGCTGGTTTCCAGATTAACACTTCTTACCAGGACCAGCTCTCCTGGCTTGTAGTCCTCCTTCAGCAGCCGGTGTTTGAATCGCTTCTCAAACTGTGCCTTGGACGTAAATCGAGCCTTCTTTAATGTGGCGGCGGCACGTTCAATGTCTTTTGGATGCATCTGCAGCTGTCGGATTCGCAAGGCTAAAAGTTCGGTAGTGCTCATCCCTGAATAGAATCCTTCCACCAGAAAGGTAGCTTCCACCAAATCAAAGGGCAGGATCGGCTGGGTAGCATGGAGAAGTTCAAACGGGGAATATCCAGTGACACTGCTAACTGTGACTCGGTCCGCGAATACTGCAGCTGGCAGCAATGTTGGCCATTTTGATATGGCTCCTCCACAGGCCTTCACTAATGCTTCCCTCATTGTATAGTGTCCTCTTTCCACTACACCATTGGCATGCTTGTTATAGGGCTGAAATTGTTATCTGCGGAATATGAAGCCGTTCCATCAGGAGAGTAAAAGCAGCTTTTACTTCAGGGCCATTATCAGTGGTCACTTGCATTGGGCAACCATAGCGACAATAGATCTGAGTCCAAAAGAATTTGGCCAATGCGTCCGCAGTTCCTGACTCTAAGGCTTTCGCTTCACATACTCCAGTTAAATCGTCACGAGCCGCCACAATCATGCTGCACTTGTTTGCCATGGGCATCCGCATTATATCAATATAAACTTTGCTGAATATGGTCACCGGCATGGACACTGTTGGCGGAATCTCCATTTTCTTTGTAGACCGAATTTGACAGGTTGGGCAGGAAGCAACATGATGTTGGATGTCTGCACGAATGTGCGGCCAATAGAATCGGATTTTTAAAGAGGCCCACATGGCGTCAACCCCGCGATGACCCAAATTCTCGTGACCTTGCATCAAAATTGCAAGTCTTGTATTTGCTTCCATTATTACGAGCTGGGGAGCCTGTTCCCGTTTCTTCTCCAGATTCGTCCATCCCGTTCATAAAATCGTGTGGCCTTGGCAATAAATCTTTTCTGTTGCTGTGCGGAGCTAAATTTGGGCATCTCCAAGGTTCGCAAGAACCGCACAATCTCCATCATTTCCTTTTCCTGGGCTCGGCGAGACATAAGAACATGTGGGGCTACTGCTTGGTATAATCGTTTTGGGAATTCGTATGCTTGGGCTATGTCTCGAAAGTATCGTGGTGCTATATAGTTGCTTGACTTTGAACTTCCAGTGAGAGCGATCTGATCCAGCCAGGCATCATCGTCATCAGGTGCTTCTTCTCCTTCAGCTCGTGGGCGTCGAGATAATGCATCGGGTGCCTGAAATCGCGTGGCTGGGACATGTATCAAATTAAAATGGAACATCAAGATGCCTTGTATCCATCGATTGACAGCTGCATCAGGCTGAAGATCAGGGTTATTCAGAAGCCCCTGAATAAACTTCGCATCAACCTCTACTTGCAGGTTCTTGACTCCGATGATATACAATCTCCAGTGCCGAAGTGCGCGATAGAGTCCAAACAATTCTAATTTGGGTTGTGAATAGCGGGATTCTCGCTCACTCATTGGGATAGACCCATAGCGAGCAATTCTTCGCCGTCCTTGTTCATCCAGTTGAGAAAGTATCATTCCGGTAGCTTCTCGGCTGGAGTCAACAGATAAAAATACCGGTAAATCAGATTCATAATCAATTGGGCGTAGAGCAGGTGCAGAGGCGACCAATGTTTTGATTTTCTTGAAAGCTTCAGCTCGGCGCTGATCCCAAATGAACTCTACAGTCTTTCGATATAACTCCGTGAGTGGTCGGATGATCTCGGAATAACTTTGGATCCATATCCGAACAGTGCCGCAAAGCCCCAGGAACCTTCTGACTTCCTGCGGCGTACACAATGGCGGCCAGTCAATAATTGCACTAGCCTTCTTTGGGTCAGGTACCCGGCCTTCAGGGTTGCACCGTTGTCCTACAATGAGGACTTCTGGCCTACAAATTTGAGTCTTTGATCCAGACACCGTGGCTCCTGCGCACTTGAGTTTATGAAGAATTCGGTGTACGTCTTGTGCATGTTCCCAAATAAAGCGTCGTATATTTGAATTTCCTGAAATTGTTTCTGGTTTCCCATTTTTGTCTAGGTACTGTGTGCGGGGACCTTTAATAGGCAAGTCATCGATAAATATGCTTGCAACATGAGGTATTTCATCATGCAGGATAAACACCATGCATTTCTGGAATTCGGCTGGCGAGTTCGTGAATCCAGTAGGCATTGATGCTATGCGAAGTAATCCAAGTGGTGTCATAAATGCAGTCATATCTCTGCTTTCTGGTTCCATACGTCTTGCATCGAATCCCCAGTAAAGATCAAAGACTGAGTAACATTGTCGTCCAGCGAAACCTTCAACGAAATCGTCCAATATCGGCAGCATCCCGGCATCGCGAATGGTAACTTTATTCAGAGGTTGTAGGTCATGAACGATTCGCAGTTTTCCATTCTTCTTGAGTACGCAAAACCAGCGTGAACGGTAGGACGACTGGCAGGGCTCGTACACTCCTGCCTCCATTTTTAGCTTCAAGACTTCGATGACTTTGTTCAAAATGCCAGGCGGTATTGGAATGTTCTTATATTCCCAGGGGATGTGCGGAACCGTAGCAATTTTGTATGGGCTGAAGTACGAGTCCTTAAAAGTCCCACGTTCTGAATCTTCAAATGCAATGGCTTCCTCGTTTACCCGCATAATGTACGCGAATAATTTTTCCTCTTCTTCTGTTAAATAGTTGTCTGGATTAATGTCCAACTGTGTAAGGCGTTCCTGTGTTAATCGCTTCCCTGGTTCAAAAATAGGCGGGTGAGTCGGCAGTGATGGCAGGGTGAGCAATGGATCTTCTGGAATCGTGCGGCGTACTGCATAATCTGGTGAAAACGTAGTGGATACAGGTTTTACTTTCTTATCCACCCGTTTATACATTGTGAAGGCTTGATGTTCTCGTCCTTGTTTATCCGTCATCTGGACAGGGTAGAAGATGAATTCATCGTCCTCTTCAAGTACATCCGCGTCCTCAGAGAGTTGAAATTCCAAGGGCTGCGTGGATCTGGCATGTGCGGTGGTGTATTCAGATGCTGAAAGCGTCAAGACATAGGCTTCCTCCGCTAATCCGGCTATTTTTGAGCTCAACTTATAGGCAAGCTTGCTCGAACTTCGGCGGAATACAAGGAATGCAGCGTATATTCCGAAAACTGACCACATTACAATAGTAGTGAGCATTGTATAGGCAGTAACGAGACGCGGCGTAAAGTAGTTGACAGCGGTGTGTCGTAAGTAGGTCGTGTAATGGAAACTGTACGTGTGCCTGCGAGAGTCGTCGTGGGTACTATGGCTTGGTGGATACGATGGGAAGGAGTCGTAAGGGTAGCGGGAATTGTCCAGGGCAGGAAAGGCTTGTAGCGATTGGGGAATGTATGTAGGGCGTGGGGGTGCATCAAGAAAAAACAGCGGGCGTACCGCTTTGTTCTGAATCCGCGAGCTCGTCCTGTTGGCTTGGCGGCTTGGCATTTGACGGTGATCGCTCGAGCGCGAACCGGGGTGGTGTCGAAATGTACAACGTCGGTGGAGTTCGATAGTGATATGTACGCAAGGTCAATGATGGTGTATGTACAGCGGTTAGGGTTTGAAGGCCATGCGTGCGAAAACGGAATTTCTTGTCGTTGTCCGCCAAATGGCTGTCTCCTGCTTGGCGCTGACTCAGACAAGTCCGCGGGGAACGAAAAAAGCTGGCGACTCACATCGAAAATGACTACGTCTGCTCATTGTTACGAGAAATTCTGCGACCTCGTCGTGTATACGTCGCAATGTTATCCGCAGGATGAACCCTCGCAGCAGGGGAAGAGCTGCGGCGACGTGGGGCGGCAGCACGACGAGCCCATGGGCCTGCATCTCCCCGGCGTGGAGAGAGTACGTCACAGCGTCCTCGGGTAGGCCTTCCATCCGCTCGACTTTCATTATAATAACCCGCATGGCCCTTCTGAAATTCGTGTTCGTCATTTCTGTTCCCTCGAAAGCAATGCTTGCGTACCTGGGTCTGGACGAAATCCGGCGCAGGTATATCTTCCATCCGAAACTCTGAGACGAAGGGGCGCGCCGGGGCTGGGTTGGTGTCGGCGATGTCCAAGTACCCGCTGTACAAAAGGTGGGAGATCACCTGCGGCTTCTTGAATTGAAACTCTTGAAGGCGACTAGCAAGTCGAGCAACCTCCACGCCACCATTGTCGGCAAACGTTCTCTGCACAATGCGGAGCATGTAAGTTTCTTCAGGCTTCAGGATAGGGAGGGGAAGCGGGGCGTCGTTGTGCAGATGGGCAATATCAATGGTCCAGTGCCGCTGTCCGATCGCGACAAAGCCGTACTTGATGAATTGTAATAATTTGAAACGGCAGTAGAGCAGGAGATTAATCTCCTCTGGGTGTCCCGCATATTCCGTCATGAGTGTGGCCATGAACGCAATCCCTCGCTCTCGGGCATAGGCGGTGAAAGCGCGCGGGTAACGTCCGCGAGGTGTGGATGGGATTTTGGGCTCTTCAGGGATTCGCCGGAACCCTGGACCAGCGCAGGAGAACGCCCGATCCAGAATGCTTTCGTTATATGCCCACTGGCGCGGTTTAATAATCCACATCAATTTTTCATCAATGAAGATACTCGCCAAGTCTCCTCGGTACTGCCTTGTGCGCTCGGCAGACTCCTGTTCTTGACGCTGGCGGAGCTCCTCTTCGTTGTAAAGCTTAGCGTGTTCCATGGCGTACCTGTCGAGGGTGTCGCCGCCGTGGAGATGTAAAAGCTGGATGATCTCGTAGGCCGGGCGCAGGATATCTTCATCCTCGCGGATCTCCCTCTGAGCCTGGTCGTAATACACATCGTCGATCGATTTCATTGTGTTGCCCCAGGCCAATCCTCGGGCGTTCTCGTCGTAGGCGGGGGCGGCCAGGAATTGGCGCAGGTCGTTAAGCTCGCGAATGATGTCAGGTGTATAGACCGAGATAAATCCGATCTCGGGGGTAGGCGTCGATGTCGCATGGCTGTTCCCTCCGTGGGTTGCGAGAGAGGGCGAAGGCGGGGTGGCGCCGCCATCCGAACTACTGCTGATGGGAATGAGGCCGGGGGGTCCGTCGCTGTCGGAATCGTCGCTCGAGTCGTCACTGATAGAGATTACAATTCCATGCGGTGCGCGGCGTAAGCTGAAATAATCCCCTTCTTGTTTACTTGTGTCCTTGTGCACCAGCTCTTGAAGTGCGTTGTCAAGGACCCGGGCTGGCGAATCCACGGTTTCGGGGCTGTACGATGTCGCCCGTACCTCCGCATATTCCTTCTTGACAAGCTCCCAGACATTACTGCGAAACGGCTCGTTAACTGGCATGGTGTTCTGCGTTCTTTGTACATACGATATCACTCCTCGCTCTTGGGGGCGTACTGGCGACAGAGGAGAGAACAAAAGGGGGAACGTCGCACTGGCGACAGAGGAGAGAACAAAAAGGGGGAACGTCGCACGGGGTCAAGGGGCGTTGCCATGGCTTGTTGATCCGCGGGTAAGTCGGTCCGATTCCCGGTGCTGCCAGCGTATAGGGCGCTTTTCGGCGTCTTCTTCTTTCTTCTGCTCTGCATTCTTGTCTTCCCTATTTACTCGGATGTTCAACATTTCAGCTTGTTTGCGGCAGGCTGCAAACACGTACCCCTGGACGTCTGGTTGGCTGTTTTCCTCCTGCTGCTGCTGGACTTCATGGCGGTGCACAGATATCTGGGTCCTGCGCATAGCCGAATTTAGTGCTTCTGTGCACGCATTACTTGAAACTGGAACATACTGTACTTCGCTATCTTGCATCTGGACGTCTTCTTTCGGTTCCTCGACCATCGGCGGCGCGTCTGCGTATAGAATCCAGGGTAGACGAGGGGTTTCTGGACGGCGCCGTGGATCCTTGGTGCGTGTTTCTCCGGGTCCAAAGTCTGCTTTGAGGACTATGTGGCCGTTCTCGTGTGCAATTCCGACGCGCTGCATTCCCGTGGTGTCGCATGGAGGTGGCTGATCAACGGGGTGCGAGAGAAAATGGGAGCGCTCAGCGGAAACGGGCTGCGGTGCATGGAACGTAAAAGGAACGACGGCCATCGCGTCCGCAGCGTCGAGAGCAGAATCTTTGCAGGGTGGGACGGTCTGGTGCGCGTTATTTGCTCGTCGTTGCTGGCGTTCGTTCTTACGGCGATCTTTTTCCTGATCCCTTGCGGTTAGGTTCTGCATCGCCGCTTCAAATTTATCGAGGCGTACCTGGCGCTCCTCCGCATCGGCTTGCGTGCTCAAAACGTAACGCTGTTCGCTCAATGGGCTAACGCGAGCCACTTCGTGCTTCCAGTCCCCGTGAGTCGGCGGCGGGCGGCGACTAGCTGCATAACACCATGCCCAAACTTGCGGCCCTGCTCGCCGGTCACCGGGTTGTACACGGTCATCTCGGCATTCAGAAGCACAGCGCGGAATACTTCCTCTCCGTTAGCGTAAGTTTTGCTTCCCATATAATTCGTCTGGTTCGAGGTCATTGATGAGGAGCGGATGTGTAGGTCCTTTCCGCTCTGCCAAGCACGGTTCTGCGCTCACCGTGCCATGTACGAGTGCGCGGGCATCGTCCCCCTTGTAGTTGCGGTCGATGGGGTCGAAACTGGTGTTGATGAGAGCGTCGTGCTGATGGTGATAGAGTTCTTCCATACGCGGGGCGGTCTGCCGAAGGTTGGCCCTGTTTTTCTGTTTCTGTTCCCATTTAGTCGTGCCAATGCGATTTGAAGGTACATTTACCCCTGCTAAGTATGGCGGACCGTTGTTCATGTCGGTTGTTATAGAGATTTCAAAATTCGAGGACTTGTGAGGGCGATTTGAGAGTATCGGGGTTACAGGTGAGTCGTTTTGTTGGTCCCTTGCTATCTGAGCTTCGTTTAAATGCTCGCTCAGTCGCAGTGCGTTCCTAATTCGTTCGGCGATCCAAAGCAGAATCCACCCGCTCAACAACCTCCAGATGCAGCTCCATACTCGACATAGTCCAGCAAACTCTCGCAGCACGCCGCACAAACTTTCTTTCATGCTGGAAGTGGCTCCCTCGCTTTCTATTTTTTGTCTGAAGCGTAGTTTCTTGAATACAGTCTTCAGGCACATTTCTTATGCTAATTGGCAGCGTGTTCGTGGCGGCGGGGGCTCCATGATGCGTACCTGCTACACAGCGTTCTTGCGAGTTTCTCTTGGGCCCCGGATGATGACGTAGTGTGGGGAAAATCTCGTCACTGGGTTCTTTTTCGTGCGTCATCAATTCAATAGTGTCCTTCATGTTCGTCGCCACCGGAGACTTATTGTAATCCTTCCCCGGTCCGTCCGTAACTCCCCATGGATTCTTCTCGCAAACGCCCGAAATGAAAGCGGGGAAATTTGTGTTTCTAGTTCCTTCCTGGTACGTTACCGATTCAAAAGTCTTTTTGTTGTTCGTCGCCACCGGAGGCTTACTGTAATTTTTCCCCAGGTTTTTCGTAACACCTAACGGATCCCACTCGCATGTTTCCGAATTGACAACGGGGACCTGGCGCAATGGCTGTGCGAGTTGTGTTATTGTTGGGGCCGTGAGATGGAGCTGTGGTTCTTGCGAATCCATGTATTCCTCGACCCTGTAATTAACTTGCAGCTTCGCGTCTTCGATGTTATTTGGTGCCCGTTCTTGATACATCTTTGGCTTTTCATGAATTTGCTTCTGGATGTTTCGTTCGGCGGTCCTCTTCATGTTCTCGTGATGCCAAGGTTGTCCCAGCAGCAACTCGAAGGGAACGTGTTCAACGATCCAAAATCCAGTCTTGGTGGATATCCCACCTTTAATTAGCTCGACGGCTGATTTGTACAGTTCCGACTGTTCAGTTTTATTCCTGCTATGGAGCTCCAAGGTACGTGACATATCTTCAGCACCACACTGAATCGTGGCTGCCACGGTGGATTGCATCACGTTAATTGGTGACCCGAGATCCAAAATCGCGTCGAAACTTCTTCCTCCAATTTGTACGTGTATCTGTTCAAAATGCTCTAAATTTTGATGGCCTATTCCAAATGCTGAATCTTCAGAATCCGTTAGCTGGAAGCGTGCTTCTTCAGTCTTCTCCTTTCTGGCCTCTGTTACCAAGTCTTCGTCCCATTCTATGTTTGATGGTTGGGGATCTGTCAGCCTTGTGGATCCGTCTTGTACGACTGTTCTTGCCAAATATTCTCGGTACCAAGGCTGCCCTAGCAGGATCTTGTATGAGGCTTGCCGAGTAATCCAGAACTCGGTGGTGATAACTATTCCACTGCTGATTAGTTCAACTTTTGGTACATATGCTTTCAAGAACTCCCTCCCTTCTGGGCCCCAAATTTCAAGAGAGCGTACTGCCTCGGCTGGGCCGCACTGAATTACGGCGGCAACATCAGCTCGCATAATATTAATCTGGGACCCCTGGTCGACAAGAGCATCAATAAATTCCCCTCCAATGTTTACGGTCACTGCTTTGTATTGAGTTGAGTCAGGCATGTCAAACTCATTGCTTGAAGAGGAGATTTCGGTAATAATTGCAAGAGACTGAGGTTCCGTTTTACCCATCAATATTTCTGAGCCAGCTTCATGTGGCACTGCCATAAGTTCGTATCTGGGGAGTTTGGTTTCACGATCTTTAAAGACCAGGTATGTTCCTTCTTCGCGCTCATCAATTGTGCCCAAATTGCTCCGCTGCCAGGGGCGTCCAAGTAACAATTCAAAAGGTGCCTGCTGCGAAACCCACAACCCTGTTTTTGTTATCACTCCTCCACAACTCAATTCCACATCGTGAATGAATCCTCGCAGCTGACCTCGTCCACCATTTGCGTCGTTCAATCCAGTTGTGCGAGTCATGTCAACAGGACGGTGTATAATCAAGGCTGCAGCATCCGCTCGCACCACATCAAGCTCGGATCCTGTGTCGACGATTGCTATAACCCGCCGCCCACAGACGTCCATTTCGATTCGAATTAATACACCCTTTGACCTTGGCCAATTCCATTGTGACGCTGAGATTGAATTGGTTCCTACCAGTATGGCCTTCACATTCTTTAGTCGTACTACTTCCTGTAACCCATTTCGTATTTCCTTGGATGCTGCAAGAGCTTCACGAACTGTCATTGGAAGTTCCAGGTTGAGGATTCGATCCACAATTGATGGCAGGTTGACTGTTGATTGGATTTCCGATTGCCGTCCTACAGCTTCGCTTCGCTGGAAACAATCTCCTTACTCTTCCCTTCAGGGAGCCTTTTTCCAGCTCTACTGTTGTGCTTTTCGGATTCTGACTCCTCTGGCTTGCTGTTTTCTTTGGCAACCTTCTCCTTGTGTGGTACATCTTCCAGCCTGATCCCCTTCATTTCAATGTCCGGGTCTGGAGTGACCCGTGGCTGTCGTGCATCAATTGGGCGCACATCAGAGAGAATTTCTCGAATTTTTCCCGCTGTTGGCTTCCCTGCTGGAGGTGAGGGCTTCTTCAAAATTGATGGCTTAGCCACTTCGGCCTCTCCTTCTTTTGGCTTCTCTCGACGAGGAACATGAACACCATCAAAAGCAAGTTTTCGTGCAGTACGCGTACTTGGGACTGTACGATCTGCACCATAGACTTGCTGGTTACTCGAAGGCCACCTATTCTTTGGGATTGTTAAATAGACTTCTCTGAATGCCCAGTCACTGTCTTCTGCACTATCATTCTGCTCCTCACTAATTTCCATTTCTATATCTTCTTTGTCGTTGTTCATCAGTGTTTCTTCCTCATCTGACTCTTCCACTATCTGGGCTTGGCACTGCTGGTCTTGATTATACTGGCTGTGGCTGGCTGCATAATAAAAGGCTCTCCCGTTATGGTTTGCGTCTATGAGTCCCAACATTACTCGTGGTGAAGCTAAGCGCTTTGCTGCTTGGACAATAGTTTCTCCAGCTGCTCGTCGAATAAATCCTCCGTTGCTAAGCCGGACCCTACGATTTTCCACATCTATTTTGACAATTCCTTCCCGTTCAAGTTCCAGCACCTCAGCACAATTGATTGCTATGTGTCCATCTTTTTCCACATCCAAAACATCCGCTGGTTATATCATTTGGTGGTCCTGGGGTCTCAGGCCTTTCACCAATTGGAATATTATTCGGGTAGGTAGCAGGAGTGGATGCTGCAAGTGAACTCTTTGGTGCATCACGGGGTGTAGATGGTCTTAGTCGTCCTTGGTTCTTCCATCCTCCTGACAACCTGGGTGGATTAATGCAGTTAATGGCCTGACCTGTCGTATCCATTGAGATTATGGAATAATATGTTGGAGCGTATTCTGCATCATCTAAAGTCATCTTGTTCAGACGCCGAATTAACTCGGTAACCTCTGCTGCTGTCCCAGAGGGTTTGATGGATCGTTCCATGATATCTGTGGTGGTGGATTTATTGGATGCCTTCTGCTTCTCCTTTTCCTTCCGTGTTCGTCGCTTCTCTTTTTTTTCCCGTCTCTTCCGCCGATAGGATTCATAATCTGAGTCTTCTGTTTCATCTGAATCTGAATCCTCAGAAGATACTTCCTGGTTTCCTCCGTCATCAATATCATATTGAGATGCGTTGAAAATCATGGTCTCTTTGCGTGCTCGGCGGAAGTACCATTCTGCTGCTTTATTCACTTCACGGATGGTATATGGATCCCGGTCATCGCGATTAGGTGCATGCTGCAGAATATACACCTCAAATACTTGGCGCAAATCTTTATGGATTCCAAGCCAAAAATAGATATCCATATTTTCCCGTGAAATATTTCCTTGGTTGTGAAGTGTGCCAGCAATAGTTTTATACTTGATGTAGTACTTCTTCCACTGCGACAAGTTTCGAATGAGTTTGTTTCTTGTTTTCAAAGTGTAGTCTGTAAGGTCCGCAGGGCGATAGCGGGTGACAGCTCGTTCCAAATCATAGCATGTCAGAATTTCTCGCCGCAACTTGGTCCAATTCTTGGCTTTTATAATATTCAGAGGCACGGATGAAGGCTTGTACCTCTCGCGAGCAATAATCCAAGATACATTCACACTGGTCATGAGGCTCAGTAACTCGGAATTTCACAAGCAATCGATCGTAGTGCTGGATGAAATAAGGGACATCTTCATTCTTGCCTTTAAATGTCTTGGGTGCATCTCGGCTATTCCGTAAGGGCATGTCCAAGACTGACCGAGTTGGAGCACCAAAGGTCAAAGGTACTGTGCTTGTCATTCGTTTAGGTGGCTCAGGAGTTGGAGGTGGTGAATCCAAATTTGCGTGATGATCATACTGATCCATTTCATCTTCTGGCTCTGTTAGCAGGGAGGAACCATAAGATCCTGAGCTCCGGTGATCTGTATGCGCCGTAGAGAAATCTCCATATCCCTGGGATTGAGGTACAAAAGAAACATGTGAAGCCTTCTCCTTTCCTCTAGAGGAAGGCCCTGGTGTAGATAAATTTGGCATGGCTAGGTTTGAGTCGTAGGGTGGATTAACAAAGTTAGTCTGGGCTGCAGACTGTGCTGGAGTATGCATATTTGTGGTGGCTGTTGTCAAAAGAGTAGTTGTTGGATTGATAATGGGGGTAACTTCACTAAAAATTCCCTCGCGGTGGGCTCCAATGATGTCAGGCGTATAAATTGTTATACTCGAGGTGCTCCAGAAATGACTTTAATCAGGAGATTCTCGATTGTTCGTAAATTGGGAGGTGAAGTTCAAAAGATAAGATTTTACCTAGAAAAGGTATTAGTGGAAAAATGTGTTGTAAGTAAAAGTGTCCGTGGGAAGGTAGCTAGAGTGTCCGTGGGAAGGTAACTAGAGTGTCCGTGGGGGGTACAAACAGTATCTAGAGAAACTGCGGAGAAATTACTTACAAGTTGCAAAAAGTTCGTAGATTGCTCGTTCGTAGGCTAAGGAAATGCGGTACAATCAGCACTTCCAGGTAATCGTTTGTTTGTTTGTAAGCTAGGGAAGCACAGTACTTCCAGGAAATCGTTCGTTCGTTCGTAGGCTAGGGAGATGCGGTACAATCAGCACTTCCAGATAATTGTTCGTTCGTTCGTAAGCTAGGGGAAGCACAGTACTTCTGGGAAATCGTTCGTTCGTTCGTAGACTAGGGAAGCGCGGTACAATCAGCACTTCCAGGTAATCGTTCGTTCGTAGGCTAAGGTTTCGTTCGTTCGTAGGCTAGAGTTTAGTTTTGCTGGCAAGGCTTTCTCGTTTGTTGTAAGCAAGCTAGAAAATGATTTGAAGGGTACTAGTTCTCTGTAACTAAGTGGATTGTCTATCTAGCAAATACATGGGGCTTTATATACAGTTTCTAGTGATAAGAATCAGTGACCTCATCTGAAGGCAGTGTCTTGTGCACTGGAATGCACAGTCAATGACATCATGTGTGGTGCTTTTCGCGCAGGTTTGCACAGCTGCATAGCCTTGAAGCTGTGCACACTGGTTTACGCAGCCTTGCGGGGTGCTCCAGAGATCAACTCTAAACTATGGTATAATGGCTAGTTTATGTTTTGATGATTCTGTCATCATTTGTAATCATTCCAAATCCGGCACTCTCTTCATCTTTTCACCAAACTCTTTTGGTGGATGACAGCGTCAGCCTCAGCAGCCTTGCGTGCTCGGGTCTTCGGGGCCGCTTGCTTGGCCTTCTTGGAAGGGGGTGCCTGCTCCTCGTCATCGTCGGAGGTGTCGATAACGGAGCGGGAGCGCTTCGGGCCTGCACGCCTCCTGATCTTCTTGGAGCGTGGGGGCTCCTCGTCCGTCTCCACCGCGTCAGGCTCCTCATCCTGCCGCTTCCTCTTCACCCCAGCCGAAGTGCCCCCCGCCAACGACCCACTACCCTTCCGCACAGACTTCCCCCGCGATTTTCCCAGCTCCTCTGCCTGTCTCACCGCCTGCTGCGCTGCAGCCAAGGCAGCCTTGGCCGCCTCCAGCACGGGATTCTCCTCGACGACTGGCATGGCCTTCATGGCGGACTTCTTGCCAGCTTTGGCGGGTTTCTTGGTGGGGGGTTCCACGGTGGGCTCGTCGTTGCTGTCTGTCTGCTTCTTCTTGGCCTTCGCCGACTTGGGTGGTACCGCGGGCTCGTCGTCGTCGCTGTTGGCCTGTTTCTTCTTCCCCTTCACCGACTTGGCCAGCACCTCGGGCTCGGTGAACTCGTCATCGCTGTCAACCCGCTTGTTCTTCGCCTTTGCCGACGACGTGCTTGGCTTAGGAGGAGGCTGATCCACCCCGTCCTCCTCGTCGTCGCCGTTGTCGGTGGCCTTCTTGCGCCCCTTGCAGGCTTCTTTGTGGTCCTTGTACTTCTCACGAAGCTGCTCGCGCTGGGCTGCAGGAACCTGTACCCACTGCAACTTGTTCTCGCGGAAGAGGCGAAGGAGGGTGTTGATGCGCTTCGAGCCGTCTGCTGTGGCCTTGGAAGGTGCCCCCAGCTCAAAGTCCGGCGGCAGCCCATCGAGCATGACACCCTCGATGTGCATGAGCTTGTACTCATACCGCACATACTCCATCTTGATGCCCGGCTTGCCAGTGATGTCGCCTATTCCAAAGATCAGTTTCCAAAGCCAAAAAAAAGGAAACAGAAAGCGCACGAAGGCCGTGGAGAATCAACTTGACAACAGCAGCACGGCGCACAGAATAATCGTCGGCCTCGGTGGGGAGCTCGTCGTCCTTGAGCTGGCAGAAAGACTCAAATCGCTTTCCAAGTGCTCCCGGCGTCATCTTCAGCGTGTTGGGGATGAATCCCAGCGAGGCTGGGCTTCCAAGGCAGCTGGAGGGGATGGTGTCGTTAACATTGCCTCCAGCGACGATCAAGATGAACTGTGCGCCCGTGCGCTCCTCGAGATTTGACAGCTTGATTGAAAAGTTCAAAGTCAGTTACCACCGTTACCACCGCTACCACTCACCTCCTCGTAGACTTTGTCGACCGTGAAGGTCACACTCTTCGCAGCGGATGTGTTGGTTGCGAACGTCCCCTTCTCCTTTGCCTCCTGCATCTCTCGGTACTCCTCCATCAGCGCATTCTCTTCCTCCTGGGACATGGGCCGTTGCTCGTCGTCCTCTTTCACGAGCTGTTGGAGGGTGGGAAGCTTGAGGCGTTCCCCAGCTGGTTTGTCTGCAAGGCCATTAGCTTAAAGCACGTCTTGAAGCGTCGATACCCTACCTCCATTAACCTCCAGCCGCTTTTTCCACACCTTCGCATCCCACAAACTCTCCTTCTTTGACCGCTTGAACGACGACGCACCACGGAAAATTCTTTTGACCTCGTTGAGCTCGATCCCGAGCTCCTCTGCAACTTTCTTCTCCGTGTCCCTGAGTACATCTTTGAACTCCTCCGCCTTCTCCTTCAGCGCCCGCTTTGCCTCCCTCTTGGAGTCCGACTTGGCCTTGCCGGTGCCAGCAAGAGCAGCAGATGGGCCGCCACCTTTGGCTTTCCCACCCAGCTTTGGGGCCCTTTCCGGCTGGTGGGGCGCGCGCGGATTGCGGTCACGGTGTGTGACAGCCTCGAGATGTGGGTCTACATCCTGCTCGTTCTCCTCGGGAGTTTTGGTTGCAGATCGGGTAGAAGAGTCGGTAGTTGAAGGGAGGGGCGGCGAGGGGGTGCTACCGGAGGCGTCCATGACATGGGAGGTAGGTGACGGCTGGGAGGTGGAAGCTGAGGCAGGCGCCATGGGAGGCGTGGTAGGCGTGGTAGTGGTGGTAGCGATGCCGAGGGGTCCAAAAATTGTGTCCTTGTGCCACTCCTGATGTGTCTTGCGTCCGCCACCTTTCGTAGGGGAAGAATGTTTCGCCGGAGTTGCCGTAGCTTTGGAGACAGGGGCTACAGCCGTCCCATCAGCGGCAGATACGCTATCTGTGGTAGGCGTGGTAAGAGCAGCAGTCGAAAGCGGGCTTGTCAGCGCCGACGGTTGTTTTGGGGGTAGTGGCCGCGGACCGAGGGACGCGCCTAGTTGTGGGAGTAGCAGCAGGTGGGGAGGGCGTTGGGGCTCTGGAGCTTTCTGTAGAGCTTGCGATACTGGGAATGGTGGCGATTGGGGGCGCCTCTAAAGTTGTAAAATATTAACCAAAATGAAAATAAAATATCCAGCCAACACACCTTCGGTCTGCGTGCTCAACGACGCCCTATCCAGTTCGCCCACGATCTCCTTCTCTTCTTCCTCCTCCTCGTCCTCTTCTTCCTCCTCCGACTCTTCCTGGCGTGTCCCATGGCGAAAAGCTGTACGACGAGGCATCGGAGCCTTGGTGCGCGACGGTGGGCCTCTCTTGACCGGTGCCGTGGACTCGTTGTCTCCATCCGATTCCTCCTCAGCTTGGGGGTCCAGCACAGCTTCTTCGTCGCTGGGTGTGGGCTCTTCCTCAGGGTGCGCTGCATGGCTCCGAGTTGAACGACGCGAGGCGGGAACGCGTTTGCTGGATGGTGGTGGGTCATTCTTGGAGGCTTTAGATGGCACCGCGCCTTGAGCCTTCGCCTTGGCAGTACTTCGCGTTTCCCGGGTCGGAGAGCTGTCTGCAACTGCCAGTGAACCAAAGACACACCATTCAAAATGGAAACTCACCAGGTCGATTGGCCCTTGCCGCGCTCCGGGTTTCGCGGGTCTGGGACGCGTCTAACAGCATGAAATTTAACCCAAAGCATCCTTCAGCAACTGAAAACCCACCTGGACGATTGGCGAGAGGCATCTTGGTGAGCTGGTGGAGAATTTGCTGTGGCACGAAAGACTGTGGTAGAATGTGGTAACCTGTCACAATGTGACCAATCGTCACGACGTGATATTGTCGTTCAACTCACTCGCTCTCATGACCTCTCTTGTCGAACAGCGGCAGCAACAATTTGAAGACTGTAAGTGCATCAATTAATAATTGAATTACCATGTTACAATGTTCTTTTACCTTTCCTAGCACTGATCTCCAAAAAATACCGAATGTCCCACAGGAGGCAGGTTGCAATGCGGAAAGCAAAGCTACGCCTCAACAGGGAGCTTGGTATGATTGAACTTTGATCCCATATCATATTAATGGGCCATCCCAGCCGCTGCCAAAGCAATCGACAAAATTCGTGAGCACATCTACCACAAGTACCACGGCCAGGGCACAAGGGGGTTGGGCAACAAAGGAGACCGATTGGGGAACTGGTGCTCTTTCAGGCTGGTCAATCATCTATGGGGACGTTCGCTTCCTGGGAAATCTTGTTGTCCCTAGTGGAGTATGGTAGTTATTGCACAAACGTACCACAGCTACCACCGATTACCACCCTTACCACCGCTAAAAAGAAAATCCCATTTTGCAGATATTTTCTCAAGTCCCCTTACCATGATTCCCAGAAATTTGCTCTATTAATTCTGAGATACAAAGCATATGAGAAAAAAATAGCGCGAAGTGTTTGAGAACTACTGAATGTCACCCTCCTCATCTGAGTCAATCCAATAAACGCCCCCGATCCTGCTGCTCGCGGGTGCGGCTGCGCTGCCCCGAGTGGTGCTCTCTGGAGGGCCAGCAGCAGCAGCAGCAAGACCCATGGCCCTGGAGTGACTGAAGCCTGCGGCGATATACGTGAGGTAGCGGTGGTCCTCGTTTACCGACATGTTGATCCTCTGGTTCTCGGGATGAGCAGCACGTAGCTCTGCGAGTTGGGCAGCAGCTGAATCGTAGTCATGGTGGACGATGCTCCCACTGTGGATGGCAAAATAAAGCGGTGGGGGCGGCAGCAGGTTGATAGCACCACGGTGGGATCGAGATGTGGTGGTCGATGGCGTTGAGTTGGCAGCTGCAGCGGCAAGTGTCTGGGGAGCACGTGCAGGGGTCACAGGCGCTTGGGCAGGACGAGATGGGGTTGAAGCCAATGGAGTGGCGTGTCCGGCCGTCCCAGATGTACGGACGCGACGGGATGGGGTGACAGGAGTGGAAGAAGCACTAGATGGTAGCATCGCAGCGATTGGTCCAGATATCGACAAAGATCCGAGGGCCAAGTCGTCGACTTCACTGTAGGCGGGGGCGGCATTGTGCTGGGGGTCGGCAGGATGTGCGTGCTCTCCACGTGCACAGGCGCCGCGCCAAGCCGAGACACACGCCGCCCTTGTTGGATAGCGGATTCCAGTGGCACCCGAGACACCATTGATCACAGCCTTGCAGCTCTCCCTGTAAATAGCCCATATCAGCATATGTTTGGAACGGACAAATTTTTGCGACGCACCAAGAGGTATAAAGGCCAGGGGCCAGACAGTGGCTGCCAGTCGCAAGCCAGAACGGCCCAGTCCAAGTTGTGCGCTCTGGGTCGGCGTAAAGAGGAGGATCGCAATAGTAGTTGTTAGCAGCAGACATGAAGAACGAGAATCAACAACACGTACCGATACACGTGACCAATCATTCGACTTTGAGGTGCGGCAGAGACAATTACCACTGATAAAAAAATGAGAACAGCATGCACAGTGTGTTTCTGCACTTGAAAAAAAAGAAAAATAATTTGCTATACGGTTCAGTGGTCTATTCAAAAGTAAAGGTGAATGGTTTTCCTTTCCACCATGCTTCGCGGTCCTTGATGTCCTCCTCCGTGAAAGCGATTGCTCTCTTGCGTGTTAAGGGTCTTTCGTCAATAATTGTGACGTTGGCCAGGTGTCCAGCACCGAAAAACGTGAGCAAAGGCTCATAGACAAGCGTGAAAGATCTCTTGCCATAGGTCACTATATATTTGCTGCACACTATCAGTGCATCGTACGGACTTATGAGCACGTAGAAGGCGTACCTTTGCCTTTTTCTATAGAGCAAAAAAAAATGAGAGATAGCTCAGATGCAGCGACGTCCATACGCACCGTTCCCGGTAGGCAGCATCGCGGGCCCGTCTGTCAGACTTGACTCCCTGCCCCTTCGCTCTGGCCCTCACTGCACGCATCCGTAGCTTCGCCTTCTCTCTAAGAAGCTCAGAGTTTCTACAATTTCTTCAGCTGAGACGGTATAAGAAAAGATTATCCACTTGCCCTTCCACATATTTTTTCAAGGCTAGTGCTCGTCTCCGTTGTGCATCGGTGTTCTTGAGAGCGCGAGATGTGTTCAGCTCGCCTGAGGGACTAGTTGAGTTAAAGGAAGAGGATGTGGGTTGGGTCATGGAAGTGAAGAGGCAAGATGCGGTAGGTTTACCGATGTGTACGCACTTGGAATTGGGCGATCTCACATTCGCCAAACCAAATTATATCCTGCATTTCATGGGCAGTATATCTTGAGCCAATTTGAACATACATTCATTATATACCCTGCGGCTCTCTGTAGAAAAATTGTGGGACATTCCTGGCCTGCAAGAAATATTTTCTGGATAAAATGTCTTGCGGGAGAACACCGGGCCGGTGCCATCACAAGCGTGTTCGCGATCGATTGTTGCACCAAAGAATATTCGCTAGTCGCCCAAACTTCAACCAGAAGATCTAGGGCTGCATAGGTATTTAGACCTACCTGGGGGCCAATCTGTGGAAAAAAATTAGCGGTAATGGTGGTCAGCAAGATGGCGGAAATAATGAATTACTTTTCAAAGTTTGGACGTGTTCGCGATTTGGGCGTGTTCGCGATTATCAACATTTGAAGTCAATTTGTGGTAATGGTGGTAACGGTGGTAATTGGTGGTACGTATGGTAGAATAGAGAAAAATATTGTAACTATTTCAATTCGTAGTCATATGAATAAAGACCAACGCCGTTCTCCCAGCGTTGCATCTCGGCCGCCTTCTCCCTCACCTGCTCCTCCTTGGAAAGCAGGGAAAAATACCTCGTCTGCAGGGGTGAAGCCGTGCCGAACCCAGCGGAAGATTCCGCCTGCGGTGTACTGCGTGAAGGAGTACCGCCACTCGCCTGCAGCAACTGGGATGTTGGAGTGGTAGAGGATTGCGCTAGGGATTAGGATGGTACAGCCAGGGGGAAATTCCAGTATGAGACGGCAGTCCCACAAAATGAGGTGGCCACCCTTGCGATAGTCGAAATCTCCAAGGGCCGTGATTGCACACATCCCAAAGGAAAGGTTGGCGAAGTCGCGGTGGCCAAGGGCGCAAGTCTGAGGGCCAAGATTGAATGTACATGCCGACCAAATGCTGTTAAGGAATGGGCGCTTGAGATGTGGGTTGCGACCATAGAATTGGCGCATGTGGATGACGTAGTACTCGTAAACGAAGGGAGCCCAATTGGCGAACACCGCTGTGAGGCTTGTCAGCGGAATTGAAAAAGGGAGAAAAATCAATTAACGCGCCAGTAGCAAATCCTGCCAACCGAATAAACGCAGCGTTGCCAATCAGACAGGCCAGAACAGCTGCGTTGATGACGCCGTTGGCCAACGTCCCGGGTTGTAGCTGCCCACCTCCATGGGACTGACCGGTGGTAAGTGTGGTAAAGTTGCCACGCCTGGTGAAAGGTCTTCTCCTCCGAGACAGAGCACTTCTCCAGCGCATCGGCCATGGCTGCAGCGGCAGGGTTGTGCACGTTCTGGTGGAAGTTGGGATCATCTTCGTGCCCAGCAAAGATGGCAATAACGCGGCCGGTAGAGTCGACGATGGGGCGAGTTTCCCTACTCTGAAAATTAACAAAGGAAAGAGGAACGAAAATGTAACACGCACGGTCCGAGATACTTCTCCAACTGAAACCCTCGGAACTTCGCTTGAGGGCCAAAGAAATCTTCAAGAACACGAGATGGACGCCAGCTAGCCTCAGGATCGACACCAGCCTCCTTCTCTGCAGTGGCTATCCCCTCATCTCGCAGCCCGATCCACCCAGTGGAGGCTGCACGCTCCTTCAGTATGTCGAAGTTAAAGAGATGGATGGCAGGATGGGACGCTGGAGTGCTACGTGGCCGTTCATTGCACGGAGTCCAGTGAGGTTGGGCATTAGAAAGACGTGTGGATGCCAAGCGAGCACGAGGGATGTTAGGACCAGCATCGGGCTGGGAAAAATCCTCGCCGTCGTCGTCAATGGGGAGGGCAGGTGCGGAGGATGGACTGGAGGAAGCCGGACTGACAGATGGCGTGGGTATAGTGGTTGTGGTAACGCCGGTGGCGATGTCAAAGACAGCGGCGCTGATGGATTCCCATGAAGCAAAATCTTTCCCAGTACGTTCCTAGCTGCGTTAGAGTTATTGAGGGACCGGATTTCAGTAATGCATACCTTTAAAACGGCTTCAAATTGAGAGCGTCCAGATCAAGTGGCACCTCAGCCAGTGGCTCTGGGAAAGTTGATTGGAATATGTGGTAAGTAGCCGATTTCGACTCACTGGGAAGCTTGAAGGCCAGATACATTACTTAAAACATAAAATATGTAGAGGAACGATGAAGGAGCTGAAGGAGAGATTGAGAAAAGGAGTTGAAACAAAGGGGCAAACCACCGCCCATGTGCGCGGCCATGCCCCACGTGACCAATGGACTTAGCGTAAAGGATTGGCTACTCAGCTACCATGCCTACCACACTTACCACCACATTTCCACCCGAGCGGCGCCGCCGGCCATGGGCGGGCCCATGCCACGTGACCAATGGACTTGGCGCAAAACAAAATTGGCTGCTCAGCTACCACGCTTACCACGCTTACCACGCTTACCACGCTTACCACACACTTACCACCATCACGCGGTACCAAACATGGTCACGTGTGGTTGGTTTGTCTCTTTGACGCGTCGACCACTTCCCATCCACACCAGATGAAGACGAGGCCCGTCAAGCCATCCCAGCTTCACCGTAACAAACTCAAGCGATGCCGTGTCCCAGTCGGCGTTGTTCTGCCAAATGGTTCCTGTCACAGGAAGCTGAAAACTGTGGGTCCTCGCGCTGCAGAGAAGCTTCACCACGAATCTGCGCAGGCATTCAAGGATCATATAGCTGGTAGGAGACCCATTGAGTGCCCTGTCTTAGCTGACCATGGAGCTCCTGCTAGGCCTCTCCAAGGAACGGCGCCAGCAATACCTGGCATTGCGAGAGGGCGATGTCCCAGAATATATGGACCAAGGCGCTGACGATGAGCCAATGGGTGTCGAGGACATGCTGCAGGGCAACATTGAAGTGAACATCAGTCATGCTGGGGGCGAGTTCCAGGAGGAGTTGAGGCAGGGGATGGGTGGAAAAAAGTGCGTCGCAATCTTTGCTTTCTTTTCCTTTTATTTAGTGGTGGTACTTATGTGTTACCACAGGAAACAGAGGGACACCCGCAACCGAAAGGATATTCATGAGCGTCGCGTTCTTGGCTTCCGTGGCCAGATGAACGCGATCACTGACGCATATGCAAAGTGGGGCGCCACCCAGGGGAAAATGGTCGAGACGCTCTGTCTTCACCTGACTCTGCTCTGGACGACCCAGATGTCGATGGCGTGTACAGCATCAAAGTCGTGGATATGTTTAGTGCGTCTCATTCCTCTTGAATATCAAGTAGGACTGAACGCAGTCTTTTGTATTGCCTAGGTACTTATATTGTACACGCGCCCCTCCATAAATCCGATAAATTCGTTGTATCATCTCTTGTTGGCCAGGGGCTTTTCCCGTGTGCTCCCTTTGCCCCCAAGATCGCCGTCGCAACTCGTGTGCTTGAGATGTTCCGCGTCAACCGTCTACGATGCCCCTCCCTTTCCATTCAAAGCTGGGTCAAGAGTCTGTGCGATCTGCATGGCAGGCCTTACATCCCATACCTCGCCCAGCAGTTCACAATCTCTTTTGACCTCTACCTCGAGGTCCTGGGCAATATTGACAAGCGCGTTGCCACTGCCCTAGGGACGGGATGCACCTGATTGGCGCCTTAAGAATTGTTGTCCATCTTGCACGTATAAGCTGGAGGGAGAGCAAAAGCTTATCTTTTCCATGCTGGTTGCTATGGATGGGAACGATTCCTTGAAGAGGGTTCTTCGAAAGGACTCGACTTTCGATGATGACGGTAATCCTACACGAGGCAAAAGCCAACGCCAAGACCCAAGGGAGGCAGACGCTGGTGGGAGTTATTTCCTGAAGCGTGATGAGGTAGATAAGTGGGCGAAAGAGATGATTGACGGAATGGTTGATGTCCCAGTACGTGATTTTATGAGAACTAGAGATTTATCTTAACACCTGAAACAGATTATTGACGACCCCGATAAATCTGATTGCCATGAGCGGTGGAAGAATCTGAAGGAAGATATGACCTCCAGAATGTGGGGGGTGTTCGATGAGACAGGCGTCTTCCTTGCATTGTGCAGACATGGCTTCGTCCTGCTTCTGGCAGACATGGTTCGAAGTGGCGAGCTGTAAGTGGTATCCAGTGGTAATGGTGGTAGCTGTGGTAACTGTCATACCTCTAGTGCGAAATATCCCTTGGCAGTTGTTGAAGCTTTGTTGGATGCGTTTGGGCCTGATGTGGGGGACGGCTACGACATAGGGTGCGGCTTCGGAAAGACATTAAAGAAGAGTCCACTCGGCAAGCGGGCGGAGGAGCTGAATTTCAGGACATTGGTGGGCTCCTTCCACGGGCATGCTCATAATCGCCTCTGCCAGCTATCGTTTCTGGCAACGTATGTCCCAGGAATGGGCCTCGAAGATTTGGAGGGTGCGAGCGGTTCTTCTCCAAGTCCAACGCCCTGGCACGATCCACGCGCTACGCAAGTGTCTTCCACCGTCGACAGGCTATTGCTACGTATCTTGCTCATTCTGATGTTTATGATGCATATGCGAATCTGAGTAAGTATCATTTACTTGCATGTACTGTTTTGTGACCATTTTTCCAGGTACCTTTCTCGTTAATAACTACAAACAGGCTGTGGCTATACTTGACCAGAATCCAGCACTGGTCCGGTCAATGAAGGAGATGGGAATCAAAGATAAACAGGAGTTTCATGCCAGGCTGAAGGAGGAAAGGGACTACCTCATCGCACTTTCCAAAGAGCCGGAGGAAGAGACCAACCAGATGCTGTATGTTACTCGGCTCACGACTCTGATGCAGAAGGAGTGAGTCGTACCACGATTACCACCGCTACCACATTACCACTGATACCACCGATAACAGGGAAAGATTGAAGTCTGTCAAAAACCAGACTCCAGGTCAACACGTGTTACCATGCGTCATGCCGAGGAGGGAGTGAGTCGTGCGCTGGCTGATGTGGAGGAAATAGAGAGACAGATGGAGATTAAGGACCGTTGGACGTGGGGATCAAAGGAGTGGGTGGCAGCGTCTACTCTTGTGGACACCAAGCGATACAGGACATGCATCAACGATCTTGAAGCCTTGGTGCTCAAGCGTATGTTTGAGCTCACAAAGATGAATATGTCAGGAACAGGTGTGTTGATGACTTTCCAGTCTTTCTTGCTAACGTCTGTCTCAAAGGATACAAGCTGCGTAAACATATTGCGAAGGCCCTTCAGACAAGATCAAAGGCCATTCGCAATGCCCTGGCGAGATACAACAGTGCTGCAGCAGCGTTATCACCCCCTAGGCGTCAACTCACATGGGCTGAAGTCATTGACTACACCTTTCTTTCTGAGTGGGACCTTCTCCGTGATCCAGATGCCAATGCAAAGATACGTCCCTGGGCATCTCCAGCTGCACGACTGGTCTTGGACACATATTTCAAAATAGAACGCGCACAAGAGGAAATTGATCGCCTCAATGTGGAGATCCGCCGTCTTGTGACATACATTAGGGATGAGAAGGAATATTTGGATCACAAGGCAAGGGAGATAGAGAAGACGGATCCTAATCTCGCATTTTTTTGTCAGACAATATCAGTGGAGGCGTGGACGGTTTGACGAGGGACATATGAAGAAGTTGACTGAGCTAAAGAAGACATTGGGCAGACGGTTTACAGGGACACTGGTGCCTGGACAGAGGATTACTCCAACACCGTCCACACGTCCACCGCCAATGGAGGGAGTAGAGGAGGAGAGAGGGATGGATGAACCAGAGGGTGACTTTGTAGAGGAGGACGATGATGAGGGGTGGGAGAGTGAGGAGGTAGAGGATGAGGAAGTTGCAGAGATGTTGGAGACCGTTCTCACAGGGGCTACAGATGGGGCGGAATTGGGATCAAGGGATGAGTAGTGATGGGTGATGGTACTCATGGTAGTGTGGTAGGGGCTATTCCCTAGTAGGTGATGGTACTCATGGTAGCGTGGTAATAATGGCACTGGAGCCTTTGAAGTATCGTGGTAGCAGTGGTAGCAGAGGAACTGAGAAAACTGCCAAGTCATACTGGTTGGCACTGAGGTGGTAAGGTGGTAGTGGCGAATTTGACTGGCATTGGGGTGGTAGAAGTGGTAATTGGGCGATGTGGAAAGTCGCAAGTTTTGTGAGCGCAAAGGTTGGTGGTAGTCGTGGTAGACGGTGGTAGAGGTGGTAACCGAGCCAGGGGGAAAATCACAAGTTTTAATATTGGTGGTAGTGGTGGTGAGCAGTGGTAGTGGTGGTAGTTGTATCAGTCGCAAAATTTTACTGGTGGTAGTGTTGGTAGGCGGTGGTAGTGGTGGTAGTTTTACCAGTCACAAAATTTTACTGATGAGAAAAAACATTTGGTGTGGTAAGTGTGGTAGTTGTCCCAGTCACAAAATTTTACTGATTGCAAAAAACAGTGGACGTGGTAGGAGTGGTAGTTCCCCAACCCACCAACTGCATAAAATGGTACCAGTGGTAGTGGTGGTAGAAAGGTGGTAAGGTGGTAAGGCCAGAATTTTTTTAGGGTTGTAATAAGTAGGTAACATAGTCACAAAACGTGTGCAATGCATCACAAACGCTATTAAAAAAGTCACATTTGGTCGGTGGTAATGGTGGTAAGATTAGATGCGCTCAGAGCCACCTTTCGGTGGTAAAAAGCTCAAAATTTTTCCACCCCCACACTTTCATGGTAGCGGCGGTAAATAGTGGCATACCGTGGTACCCATTCCTGCCTCTAATTAGACAGGCTGTATGGGGTACACACCCTGTCTAATTTGTATGGGTACCATGGTATTCTCAGGTGTGCAAAATAAACACCACAAATGAAAAGAGACAATCTAATAGTTGAGGATCCATCTTTATTTGAAGCATTTTGGTCAAGATTTGACCAGGTCATGAATTCGAGCATCTCAGTTTAAGTACAATATAAAGAGGTTTTATAAAGGTTGGAGTTCATCATCTCAAAAACACTATCTGGCCAAATCTTAATGAAAATGCATCAAATAAAGCACAATATTAAATTTTCAGACTGTCTCTTTTCATTTCTGGCCTCAATTTTGCACTCACTGCAGTGATTGGTCTGCTATTGACCAAATGATCCAAAAATGCGATTTTATAGATCTCATGTTTATCATGGTATATTGAAGTGGTTTTTGTGTTCCAGCTCTTTGAATAGAGTATAGCTGTGAATAGCATTCATATGTGGCCAGTCATCCCAGTTCAAATGCAAGATACAGAGGTTTTATGAAAATTGGAGTTCATCATCCCAAGACAATATCTACTCAAATCTTCATCAAAATTTATCAAACAAAGCGGGATATTAAACTTTCAGACTGTATCTTTTCACTCCTTTCCTTGAATTTGCACTCACTGCAGTCATGGGTCCACTATTGACCAAATGATCCAAAAGTGTCAATTCGCATTTTTCGCATTTATCATGATATATTGATGTGATTTTTGGGTGGAAGCTCTTTAACTGAAAGAAAGCTTCAAATATCAACAGTCATATGTCCCAATATGATGTATATAGAGAATGAACTAGGTGGAAATACATTCCTAACTTTATCCCTTTTAATCTCCAATCTGTGACAAGTTCTAGTGCTAAATGCATCTGAAATAAATTCATATCATCTGAGAGACTGTAGAGAAACATTTATCCAAGTCCCTAGACATCTGGATGGCTCAAAACAAAGAAATGATGGCTATTGCTGATGCAGCTATTCTCTTGTTTCTATGGCACTGGTAATTGATATAAGCTATGAGGAATGTTTTATACATTGTAATAAGTGATATAATGTGCTCAGAGCATTCACATCTTGCACTTGGAACAAGATATTAGATGTTGATGGGAATCCAGAAGTTCAGGCATTTTTCACTACATTACTGTAGTGTAGTGGCTTCAAGAATGCTTCTAAAATTCCTAATACATATAGAACATTGGCCCTATAAAGTTAGATCATTCAAAACGGCCAAGTATTGAGCCAGCTACTGGGATTTCGACAAAATTTTCTTTTTGGGAGAAAAGTGTGAGTGACCCAAAAAGGAAAGTCATCAGAAATATAGCTGATGTGTAATACCATGTCGTAGAGCTCGTTGAGGGCTACAACATTCATATACATCATTTTTTGATCTGAGGCCTGGTTGGCCTGCAAAACGCAAAAATAAAGAGCCAACCCCAGCGATGAAGAATCTAAAAAATGCATTTATCAGCCCTAAAGGCCGTGTGAAAGGCAGGACAATAGCTGGGATCATCAATTCTGGCCAAATAAAGGCAACATCACATTTTAGGCATTTTCCGAAACCATCAAAGGCACAGGAATAGCCAGAAAATGATCTAATGTAAACAATAGCAATCACCATCAAATGTGAGGCATCTCCCGAAAGTGTCCTGACATTGGCAGCTATCAATACAAGCATAAATATGATTATTTCGCATTTATTTATCACTATTTGCAGATGCCTGCTATGCCGGACAGCCAAATCATGATCCCTATGGTAGTGAAAAGAGGCCAAAGTTTGGCCTAGCCAGTGGCCTGGCTGTAGCCGTGCAGAAAGGCAACCTACATTATGGCTACAGCCAGGCAGGAAGGCTTTCCCTTACAACTACGGGTGAGGTGTCGCCGGGAAACCTGGCCCCAATGGATGTGGATCGGGTGAAGACTCGTCTAATGACATGTTACAACTGTGGCAAGGAAGGCCACATGAAGAAGGAGTGCCCAGAGCCTTCTAAAAAGAAGTTTAATATTTGATCATTGCAATACGATCAGTATTCTTGTGAAGACCTCGAGGCTGTTGCGGCCGCTCTTTGCGAGCGGGGTTTTTAAAGAGGGTCCCAGTCAAGGCCAAACCAGCTAACCCTCCTGTTACGAACAATCGCGGATACGGAAAATATAACATTCTTACTACCATGCACAATACAGACTTATGTATTAAAAATGTATTAGAAAATGATAAAAAAGATGATGTAGTTACGATTTCTCCTGTTTCATCTTTCTGTAATTTAAAAGACTGTGATGGACTCCATAAATTATGTTCCGCGATAAGAAAAAAAGCCCCTGGAGCTCCCACCAGTAAAGCAAAGGTTGAGAAGAAAAAGATCGCCATTAATGACAGGATGGCTCAATTCTTGCAAGAGGAGGAAGCGCCAAAAGTGGATAAATATGGAATGGAGTTGACCCCAAAACCCACGGAAAGCCCTCAGATCAAGGGTGATCTACAAAAATTTAAATGGGTTCCCATATGCGAAATAATAAGTCACATACCCTGGAAGGCTCGACAGATCTGGGAAAAGATGCCTGCCAAAATCAAAATGAGGGAAACGGCTCGCTGGATAGCACATCGAGCATGTGGAGTCACTCCCGAACGATTGGCAGCAGAAATGCATGCCTTCCAAGCACAACGTAAGCATCATGAGATGCTGGTTCCTATACTGTTGCAAGATGCCAGTACGGGCAAGACCCAGAAGATTTGCGCATTGTTGGACACTGGGTGTACCACAACGTGTGTTGATCGGGATTTCGCCAAGGCTTCGGGTTTCGAATTTAAGAAGCTACCGGAACCAATCCCGGCAAAAAACGCCAATGGTACCAAAAATATCAAAGGCAGAATTACTCACTATGTTAACATGGTGATGACGATTGGCAAACACACTGAACAAATTAAGCTGTTTGTCACGGGACTTGGAAAGTCCTGAGTATTTATTGGATTTGATTGGATAACGCACCACAATCCGGATATTGATTGGCATGCTCAAACAATCAAGTTTAGTAGATGTCCATTAGAGTGTGGCATGACAGGCGATGAAACTGTTCAAGGAACAGAAAAGAATGACCCTATAGAGGAGGGTGAATCTATTCTATTGGTTGACTTTGCACCTGCAATTGAATTGCGTGCGAAGGGTTCCCAGACACAACAGTTCGCAGAACAAGCTGATGCCAAAAAGGAAAAAATAACGGCAGACAAAATTCCGGAACAATATAGGGATTACATCAAAGTCTTTGCAAAGAAATCTTTCGATTCTCTTCCGGATAAATGATCGTGGGACCACGAGTTCCTGGATGAGAACTTGAAAAGCAGACGTATTAGGCCATCAAAGTCACCGATGGCTTCAGCATTCTTCTTTGTTAAGAAGAAAGACGGATCGCTTAGGCTGGTCCAAGATTATCATAAATTAAATGAGATGATGATTAAGAATTGTTATCCGATTCCTTTAATTTCAGAGCTGGTTAATAAACTCCGAGGTGCAAAATACTTCATGAAACTGGACATTCGTTGGGGTTATAATAATGTTCGAATTAAAGAAGGCGATGAATGGAAGGCTGCCTTCAGAACGAATCGAGGCTTGTATGAACCGCTTGTGATGTTCTTCGGCCTTACCAATTCCCCAGCCACATTCCAAACCATGATGAATAACATCCTTTGGGATCTCATCAATGAAGGACAGGTCATCGTCTATCTGGACGATATTCTTATTTTTACGGAAACTCTTGAAGAGCACCATACAATTGTCAAACGAGTGTTGGATACACTCCAAAAGCATAAACTTTATTTAAAACCCGAGAAGTGCGATTTTGAAAAAACAGAAATCGAATATCTCGGAGTAATTATTTCTCACAACTCTATGCACATGGACCCTGTGAAAATCAAGGGCATCATGGAGTGGCCGGTCCCAAAATGCGTTAAACACGTTCAAGCGTTTTTGGGATTCGTTAATTTTTATAGACGATTTGTCCAAGGATTTGGCGACGTCGCAAAACCGTTAACGTTATTGACCAGCAAGGCCAGATTCTCCTGGAGAGAAATGCAAGATAAGGCATTCACCATGCTTAAACAGCGAATTGCCGATGATGTAGTGCTGGCACTTCCCACAGACAATGGCAAGTTCCGCGTCGAACAACGCCTCCGAGGGTGCCATGGGTGCCATCCTTAGCCAATTACAAGAAAATGGCGAATGGCGACCTGTCGTATTCCTTTCCCACAGTCTCAGTGAGACAGAGTGGAATCACGAGATCTATGACAAAGAGATGCTCACGATAATGCTTGCATTGGAGGAATGGAGACCAATGCTTCTGGAAGCTCGGCAGACATTTGAGATTCTGACGGATCATCAGAATCTGCAATATTTTAAACAGCTGCAGAAATTGAATCAGTGGCAAGCGCGTTGGTTATCTGAGCTTGCTCAGTATGACTTTACTTTGCAACATCGGCCTGGAAAGCTTAATAAGCAAGCCGATGCTTTATCGAGCAGAAGATATTATGCTCGAAGGACCCAAGAAGGAGATTAAAGATCAAATTCTCGCAGAAAAGAAGATCGATAAGACTGTCAAAATCGCTCTTCAGAAGAAACTCCCTGGATGGGAGAAGAAGGATGATAGCATTATTTATTACAAAAATGCTATTTATGTTCCATGAAACAAGGAACTTCACAATAAAATTATTGGGTTGCACCACAATAACCCCTTGCTTGGTCATCCCAGAGAAAATTGAACGCAAGAAATGATCAAACGTAATTATTGGTGGCCTCGACTTGGCAACCAAATATCGGAATATATACACACTTACGAAGCATGTCAGTGGACAACTATACACCACTACAAACAGGGCAAATTACATCCGCACAAGATTGCGGAAGGTCCCTGGCAAATCATATCTATGGATTTGATTGGTCCACTACCAGTCAGCAATGGGTTCAATGCCATACAGGTGTGGGTTGATACCTTTACAAAGATGATACATGCGGAGCCTGTGAGCTTCGATATTAATACTGAGGGAGTTGCACACTTGACGCGCGATCAGGTGATCCGATATCACGGCATTCCTCGTAAAATTATCTCAGATTGAGACAGGTGTTATATATTGGGCTTTATAACGGAGCTTAATAAATTATTGGGTGTTGAAATGAATCCCTCAACAGCTCATCATCCGATTACCAATGGACAGACAGAATGGATGAATCAGGAGATTGAAAAATACCTCTGTATTTATGTAAACTATTGGCAATCGGACTGGGCAGAATGGCTTGCCTTGGCCAAATTCGCACACAACGACAAGGTCTCTGCATCGACCAAGTCGTCACCCTTCTATTTAAACACTGGCTATCACCCTTGGAAAGGGATTGAGAATGCCGTGGAATCCCGAAACAAAGCGGTACAGGACTTCGCCGACAAGATGAAGAAGATTTGAGACGAAGCGTCCGCAGCGCTTGATAAAGCCCAGAAAAACATGAAAAAATATTATGATGCAAAGTGCCGGGATGCTCCCGTATTTAAACCCAGAGACAAAGTCTATGTCGAAGGGAAAGATATCGAAACAGATTGACCTTCCAAGAAGTTCAAGAATATACAGCTGGGACCATATGAAGTCATAGAAAAAGTCGGCGAAGGCACCTATAAATTAAAACTTCCGGAAACAGAAGGAATGCATGACGTATTTAATGAAGCGAAGCTTTCACTTTATGTGGAACCGCCTGAGAATAGGCGCGAGAAACGGCCACCACCAAAGATAATTGGTGGAGAGCCTGAGTTTGAGGTAGAAGAGATCCTCAAACATCAAAAAAAGGGCCATGGTTATCAATATTTAATCAAATGGAAGGACTGGCCGCTGGCAGAACGCACGTGGGAACCAACTCATAATCTTACCCACGTCAAGAAAATGTTGTCTGAGTACAACAAAAAACATAATATCAAGATCAGAGCTGTGCCCATATTACCCACGGGATATTGGGATTATTTAATCAAACGATACAAGGCACGGGAGGAGTCCCAAGAATACTCAACGAAGAAATTGTTCGACCCAGTATTGAATACATTTATTGAACAAAGGGATAGCAGGATTTGTTATCTGTCGATCGACATACCGGAAAAACATCACCTTGGTGACATGATTTCCCAGATCGTCAAGGACGACAATCCTTAAGAGGGGGGTAATGTCAGGATTTTGCCCTTTTTCACAACATCTTATCTAAGTGCTGAACACATGATAAGATACCACAGATAGATGCTAGATGGATTTGATGTATGTAGAATAAGGATAAGTCGGTTGGAAACCCTCAGAGGGCAGGCAACAGGGTGTGTTACACGCAGTGGCTCTATCCTTGCGAGTACAGGGAGGCAGCGCCAGAGTTTCGGATATTAATTAAACAACACATGACAAACGTGTTGTCATAACGTGGTTATTATTCAGAACACATGCTAATGGAACGCTATTTGATCAGACCATACATACAGTTGCACGGTCTTATTGTTCTAGTATATTTTCTCACAACTCATAGTACAGTATTTAAACAGTAGTTATCCGACTGGAGTCTTTAGCCTTTTATTCCATCTCTTTCGAGCCTCTTACCAAAAGTGCCCACCAAATCCTTCTGCTTTGCCAGAGTTCAACCACTAAAACGCTTGAACGTGACATCCCATGCTCTTCAACACCATCTTCACCTTCATGCTTGGTTTTAACTTCAAACTTCACTAAACAGCAGCAGACATGTGCTCCATGCTTTATTCTTCATCTCTTCTTACATTATCATATTTGCTATTTTCGAATTTTTCCTCACATGTCTTGCTTTAGAGACTATATACTATATTCCTTTCATGTGGGTCCGATTCAATAATTCCACGCTAGTGCATGTAACTTTCCGATCTTCAAGGCAAATAAATCAGAAGCTCAACATGCCTCTGCTCCCTTCTTAGTCAGCGTGCCTTCCTGCTCCAGTATGTGACTTTTTATTAAGCAAGATGATAGTGTTTGAACAAGATCTATGTATGTGTTTCAAAAACGGAACCTACATGTGCACCAATTTCACAATTTGAACCATGGTAACATCGACTGAGGTGGGGACTGTAATGAAGCCTGGCTTCCTATGCTGCACAGAACAACCCAAAAGCAAAATATTCAGTGGGTCAAGGAACGCAATATATCATACTCGTGAATTGGCCACAGTAGTTAGTAGTTAGTGTTGAATCTTTTATTCAGGTTCCATGTTATTCTGCTCCAACTATTTTATTCTCTGCATTCTGAACAGCTAGTGAGCAGTGTAACTTATCTCTCAGCATTCTAAAAAACGCATAAATGCATATGTGCCTTTAAATTTGACTCAAAAACAGTAGTCAAGCAATTTTGCATGTTGGTGCACAATAGTGATACTTGCTAAGGCTGAAGTTAGTGCAAGGCTTTACCAACCTTTCGGGCAGTTTTGTGCATCAGATCTCAAACACAATACAAAATCTAAAATAAATCAGACTTGACGCAGACAGTCTTCAAGATCAGCTGGTATACTCCAGATTATGTGAAACAACCAGAAATGAAGCCCCAGGGAAAAAATTGATTGGGTGTCTGTTGAGGGGATGGACATATCTGCTTCTGAACCAGACCAACTTACTGGGCTCAAAGCACAAGCTCTGCTATTCTCTAATTCAAAAAGGGAGTCCAAGGGTATTTTTCTACACCCCAGCTATTTGATTTCAGATCAGGAGGCTTTAATGAATAATAGTTTATTCTGGGACAGAACAGTCCTACACTATTCATACCTCCCAAGATCAGCTCTGGACAGTCATGAATTCTGAGTTGTACTTGAAGAGAAAGAGCTGAAGAAGAGCTAAAGAGTTGGGGTCTTGCAAAGAGACATCAGTTAAAGAAAGACGGAAAACATTTGGTGAAAGGTGAGTGAAAGAGTACAGAATGGAACACAGTGCTGCCTGAAAACATCATAAATTTCATTGCACCTCCAGCTTTTCAGGCTTTTCAGGCTTTCTTGACAAGTCCTAGAAGCTGAACTGTCCAACAACATGTGCTAGTTGCAGGGACAGAAGGAAAATCACAACCAACATTGACATGTATACGACGCCAGACATGCACCGATAGAAGTACTGAAAAATGGTATTTCCTGCTGGTGAGAAAATTATTGTAACTCATTGGGAGTACATGCCAACAGATACAGTGGTGGCAAAAAGAAATGGCCAAGGTCATTTGGCTCAGTTCCCCATCAAATTGGCTCAAACAAAATTCTGAGGTAAATATGGGATGATTTCAACACCTTTTACACACGTATTTTGAAAATTTGATTTTCTGGGATGAAGTCCTACCAAGAAATGGTGAATACAGCCTGAAAGTACTTGCAAAGAGGACCCTATTCATATGCTGATTCACCTGAATTGCATGTGTGGTGGTCCTGCAAAGTGCTCTGCAAGTTGGCCATTTTCAGCTTTTTTTGCCCAATTTACTGCCAAAAATATGAAAAATAGCCAACTTGTAGTCAGGATTTCAGGACCAAATCTCTGTGGATTTTAGCAAACTAACATATTACTGGGGTCCTATTATCAAGCACTTTTATGTAGTAGACACTGTTTTTCAAGTTGAGTTGATTATAAAAAGTTGATTTTTTGAAATACCATGATTTATTTTATTACATCACAATGGTATGGACATGAGATGGCTAAAATGGTGCAAGATATCTATAAATCAATGGTAGTTGACTGTAGAATTTCATTTGAGCAAAATTGATCAGCATTTGAGTGAGAACAACCCTGGCCATTTCTTTTTGCCACCACTGTATGTGTATCTCTATGTAAAGAAAAAAGGTCTTCTTTATAACTGAATTTTAGAGGAATTGAACCTAAATGAAAGTCAATGGTGAGATATTAAATCCATCGAAAAATCCCTTGAACTTATCCCTGATGAATTGCTGAGAATCTTGCAAAAAATGGCCAATATTAATATTGACCCATAATTCACAAGGAATTTGAACTGCAAGTCCTTGGTGGCGGAAGCGACCATCGCCAAGCCGTTCTATCTGAAAACTAGACCAGGACGAAGTGAACCATTAGTGAACCTAGGTAGAGGTAACAAGACAATCAATACCCACACAAACAATAGAATGACCAGCATCCGGATGTGAAAACTCAAGCCAGCCAGAGGGTAAGGGTGACATTCAAGGGGCAGATGCATCCATCACTATGCGAACACAGCCAACGACTCCACTGTTTGCATATTTGCGCAAAGAATAGTTCTTCATATGCAAAGATTTGACCACAGAAGGGGTAGTCAAGCAAACAAACGACAGAGACGTTCAGAGCCACACTTGGGATGCTAAAATATGCTAAAATTGTGCTAAAACAGCGTCAAATGGACAGAAAACATAACTAGTACCAGGACAGCAGAAGGAGACACACCAAAAATGGAAATGTTCCTGGTAAGCTAGAAACCCACTTAGAAACTCATAGTTTCTGTGTATGTTTCTATTCTAGGAGAGACTACAAGTAAAGATAAGTCAGAAATCAAAACTGAAATACATAGTTTCATGAGTATTTTTATTCCCACAGAACAAAAGAGTTTCTTTATGTGATGAAAGCAAACAAGGAACTCTGGGTTTCTTTGTCCCTTTCAACTCCACACAAAGAAAGAGTTTCATGAAAAATCACATGAAACTGGTCATTTCTGTGGATTTTTCATGAAACTCTCCCTTTCTGTGAGGCTGAAAGGCATGGACAAACCTGAAGTTTCTGGGTTGCTTTCATCACACAAAGAAACATCCTCTTTCACTGACCCTGAAAGTGATTCTGAAACTATGTATTTCAGTTGTGGTTTCCAACTTATCGTTATCTGTAGTTTCTGCTCAAATAGGAACATGAACAGAAACCACCAATTTTGGGGAGGGTTTCTATCCTACCAGAAACATTTCCATTTTCAGTGTGAGAGACGATATGGGCGCAATCTGAGCAACGGCAATGGTGCACGTGCCCAACGCGCCATCTAATAATCAAGCCTAGCGATCATAATCCGGTGTCCAAAGATGATTAGCCGGAGTGTTACAATTAATGATGTGACACCCAAAAGGAATAAAGTGAAGAAATCAGTCTTAAAGGTGTCACAAAAGTTTGGGGAGCTGCGCTCGAAAGAACGAGTCCATCTATAAATAGATTAGGACTCGTAATGAGAGATCCTCCGATACTTTTGTATTCAATCACGCGCACATCCGAGTATACCAGAATTATGACCAGTCATTCGGGGAAATCAGTTCTATGAGGTTCCCGAATCGATTAGTTTCGGGGAAAGGACTGGAGACCGGGAACTGTTGCTTGTTCCTTTTCTGAACCCATCAACTTGATTGAAAATTGGGTTTTGGGGTGCAGAAACCAAAAATTTCCCTGACCCCCAAAACGGTTCCCGAAATTAAACTTTCGGGAACGGTTTCGGAGGCCCTAATACATCGGATTTCCCCGAGTGCCAACCACTAACCGAGCCGGTATCAGAACCACTGATCGGGCCCACAATTGCTGCCAGTGCAAAGACAGAGCGCGTGCGGCGAGAGATACCGACCATCCCTGGTATTCCAGCAATATCATACGAGCGGATGCATTCAAATTCTGTTGTATGTAGTACAGACACCGGCCGTTCCGCACTGGACCTTGTGTCAGCAGTCTTATCCCATCCTATCCTGTACTATTCTGCCCAACGAAGCTGGATTTGCACAATGACTCTGGATTTTTTCTTTTTCCTCGCTTGTCCGTTCCTTCCGGAATCTTCCGGGATTGAAAGATACGCTGGTTGGCTACGAATCTACGAAATATCTAAGGGATAGCATCAGAGGAAGGCACAGAAAGAGATCCCGGTATCATCAAAGTTGACGTCCAAATCAAAGCAGCTGATGGGACTTTGATGGAACGGGAGGTCTTTTTCCTTGCCTTCCTCCTGCCTGTCACTTAGCTATTTGGTACAATGCTAGTCAACGAGTGTCTGTTTCAATTCCGCAAAATTCCGAGAGCAAAGGACAACAGGAATATACGAAATCCTGGGTCATTGTGCAAATCCAGCCTCGTTGGGCAAAATAGTAACAGTTTTTGCTGGAACTCAACGCTGGCTTGCTTCCTTGGCGGCCGTCTCCAGCTCTAAAAATGCTCTCGCCTTTTCGCACATATCACAGAGAATGCGGCATCGAAACCAACTGCTGCGACACAGCGCGTGCGGCCAGAGATAGCGACTTTCCCTGGGTATTCCAGCAATATCATACGAGCGGATGCATTCACAGTTTTTGACGGAACTGCTGCAAACGGTGGCTTGCTTCCTTGGCGGTCGTCTCCAGCTCTGAAAACGCTCCCCAAATTGCGTGATCTTGCCTTGGTCAAGGACGATGAGCCGGTCGTATTCAATAACCTTAACAGGAGCGTGAGACGTAGACCAGAAGGACGACGAATTTCTTACAGAGTTTATCCAGTGAGCTTTGGTGGCCTGATCAGAATGACTGTCAGACGAATCAGACTTGGGCTGACGTGCGATTACCAGCAATGAATCAGTAAATTCCTCCCGGATCGTCCAAGTCGATGGAGGACGTACTTAGCTTCGTCGAGAATGATCGAGTTTTGACGGAGAAGTGCGCGCGCGAGAGCGATCAATTGCAATTATCTTTAAATTTGTCCGTGCGAGAAACTGCTGCCCTCCGCCGAAACCACCGTGTCGGGAGAACTCACTCTTTTTCTGTCATCCCAGGCGTCTCCAGTGTCACGGAGGTGGGACACCGCCTCCGTTTCAGCCTCAGCTCGGCCACAGGTCAAACTTCGTGGACGACATTGGGTGGACGGCTTTGCCATTTTAGTGGTTGACTTCCCTCATGGGGGAAGATGCTTATGCACAGCTCCCTTCTTGCCTGAGAAATCTCGACCATGTGGTACCAGATCCCGATCTTTTACGGACAAGATTGTAACGTTTGCTGAGGAAGGAAGGGAGGAAGGAGGAAGTGTATTTGCAGTGCAGCCGTCCCATTGACGCTTTTGGTGACAGATCTTCGGCTCGCTTAGGGTATTCGATTCGGTTCGTCCACAGCCTTCCTTCTTTCCACAGGAGTGCTAGAGGTTGCAGTTCTATATAAGCCCACGTCGATGAATGCTACCAATTTGGTCCATCCAATATGGATCTGACTCGCACATTTGCGGACATCTCAGAACTGTTTGCCGGTTCTTACCGCAGCGTCGGCGCGAGCCTCTTCCTCGTGGTTCTAAGCTTTTATATTTCTGCGGTGTATCGTCGACGATGTCGAAATCTGCCACCCGGGCCATTTGGTATCCCAATTCTAGGAAATCTTCTTCAAATTACTTGGACGCTGTGGTTGACATTTGATTCTTGGAAGAAACAATACGGTGAGCAATAATACACGATGGATTATCCTCATAACGCTTTGGCTTAACAGGCTCTTTCATATACGTCGAACTCCTCGGTCAGCCGGTCGTCGTGTTGAACACACATCAAGTTGCTGCGGACCTCCTTGACCGAAGGGCCCGGATTTATTCAGACCGGCCGCGAAATATTGTTGGTTCAGACATATTGACCGGCGGTCTCGTAGTAGTTCTGATGCCTTACGGTGAAAAGTTGAGATATTTCGCTCGCAACTTTGCAACTGGTACCAATTGGCTATCCTTTGATAGGTGGAGACGGATGCGACGTGCCGCTCATGAAGGACTTAAAAAAATCTGTCGTCAATGACCTGAGGCCGATAGAAATACGCGAGGCCCTTCATCTAACGATGCAACTACTGACGGGTGGTGAGCGATGGGAAACCGTTCTCAAGAGGTGGGCTTTCTGTTCAGAGTCGTACAGTATACTAATTGCCCATGCGAGTTCCACGGCATCCTTGATGGTCCATCTTATCTATGGACTACCTGCAGATGGTAGTGCAGCTAGAGCATTATTACCCCGAGTGAATAGCTTCGTCAACAGAATGGTATCAGCATTATATCCTGGTGCACATTACGTTGAATTTTTTGCCGTGGATGCTGTATCTTCCCAATTGGATGACCAAGTGGAGACGTACGGCTCAGGAAGCATTTCAACAGGACAATCAGATGTTCCTGCAATTGTACAACGACGTCAAGGCAGTTGCGGTGTGTTCGCGTACGATCTCCCCATTTTCCGACATTGAGTAGTAGCAGGAGGATGGTACCTACACTTTTGGTTCTTTTTTGGCCCTGCATCAATCGGAAAGCGGTCTGAGCGACCAAGAGGCTGCCTGGCTGTCAGGAACCATGTAGTGATTATCCTTTCTTCCATTCGATAAACCTTTGAAGCTTAAGTATATTGCAGTGCTGCAGGAACTGAGACGGTCAGTTCCCCGTCCATCCTATGGACGTAATGATCCATTTTTTTTCGGCACAGACGTCTGGGGTTTTGTCATGGTTCATCCTTGCCATGGTAGCTTATCCCACCATACAACGGAAGGCCCAAGCCGAGCTTGACAATGTCGTTGGGAGGTCTCGCATGCCAGCATTTTCTGATCTCCCAAATCTTCCTTATATACAAGCCGTCGTAAAGGAGGCTTTGCGCTGGCAACCGGTCAGCCCTTTCGGTGAGTTTCGATAACACGATTCCGAGTGATTTTCGACTTGACATCATCTTCAGGAAATCCCCACCGCCTCCTCGAAGTATTGCCTCCACACTGTATGGCATACGTTATTTTACTTAGCTCCTTTTCACCAGGACGACGTGTACGATGGATACTTTATTCCAGCAGGAACCGTGTGTATCCCAAACGTCTGGTGGGAAAAAATACTGGTCTGGAGCAACTCTACCGCTAACATAATTGATTTCTTATCTCAGGTCAATGAATCGCGATCCTGATGTCTACGGGGCGGATGCGCATGAGTTCAATCCAGAACGACATCTTAACAACGAATTCCCGGACACCCACCAGGATGGCCATCATAGTTACGGCTTTGGTAGCAGGTAATACCATCGTACGCTTGACCGCAGCTTTATACTAATGCATCTTAAGACTCTGTGTTGGAAAGTACATGGCCAACGATACTTTGTTCATCAATATTGCGTTCATTTTATGGGCTTTGAAGCTGGAACCCGCTAAAAGGGCTGATGGCGAGCGAGTCAGCCCCTCGGTCGATGCTTTTGTTCATACAGGATTGGTCATGTAAGTTGAGTTACAAAAAGATTCAATGATCTGACGCTTCTCCAGGAAGCCTGCACCATTTGACTGCGAATTTTCCTGCCGCTTCCACGGCGCACAGAATATCATCTCCCAAAACCGTGAATCCATATCTTAACCATTCCGTAACATATTTTGTGCCGTCGCGAGCACTCGCCTCCTTTACTATTTTAGCCCCTGATGTGTTCACGCACCCTGATGTGGAATTTTTCCTGATCTCAAGCGCAAATGAAGCTCTATTCCCCTGATAAAAAATCTGGGACACGTATGCATGCCATATCCATTGGCTGACAAAATATGGGCCCAATACAAGGTCTACAACGCACGAAAGAAATGAAAGGAAGATTTTGTGACACCGCCAAACTGCCCGCCAAAATCGATTCCACATATGGTTCCACCTTCGGGAGGTTTATACCTTCCGCATTTCGCGTCCAAAAAACACAAAAATATTTGAGGCTATAGAAAAAAAACACAATGTACTCAAGGACCACTGCCGAGAGTAAGAGAGCAAGAAAGTATAAAGTTATTGCGCGCGATCAATGGCGTGGACACATCATTAAGGGGCTAAATACCGATGTGAAGCCTTTTTATTTCAACTCCGCTAGCTTCGTTCAATCGACGATGACGGCTCGACAACTTCCTAATGCTGCCACAATCTGGTGAGCGCGCGTTTCGAAGGTTGTGATTCTGTTTCGGGATGCGTGCTCCCCAAAATCACCCCATCGCTTCTCCTTCATACATACTCGCAATTAGCTTGATAATAAACGGTGATAATTGAAATACACGCCACGTCTGGAAACATACAGGCTAACTAGGACGCCAGGAGTCAAATAAATAATCAAGTCTCTTCGGGACATATCACTTCAACTTGTGGGGTAGCCATCTATTCCATAAATTCCAAAGCGTTGCCAACAATGGTGTCCAGATACATCTGCAGATACGCCTGGTCCCAGACGTCATTTGCCTACGCAACAAGTAAAAAACGGTTTGTAACTTCCAGGGAAACACCGCCCACCTCGATTTGTAGATATATCTTGGAGTTGAATGTCCAAACGTGGGTCTGCCTATATCGGAGTTGTAAGACCAAATGTAGTTGTATGTAGCACATTTACGCACGGGTTTGGTGTAGTAACTCGGTGACCAAAAGACATACTATGAACCTGGAGGTCTGCCTCATTGGAGTTGCCTGGAGGCAGACAGAAGTCTTGATCGATGACTCCCATGTTAGTGATGGTCGTGGAACAAGGGTTAAGAGAAATATAGGGTTTCCGAGGCGGATGAAGAGTGACTTGGGCAGCCATCAGGTGAGGGAGGTGTGGATTCGTCATGAACGTATTGTATTCCTCTCGGAGCCGCTTCATGAGCGAGAGCATACGTTCTCGCGGGCGATCGGACCAGTCGATATCCTTGAATTTAACCTGGATAGGGACGAGAGTATGAGATGATATAACCTGAAAATTCTTCGCGTTGTAGGGCGGAACCTGCCAGCGGCCAAGAGAGATGCTAGACAGGTCAGATGGTCTTATTTTGAATAAGAGCAAACATCTTACATTCCCTGGGGCCAAGTAATGTGAGCATTTGGGGCTTCGCTTTCCGAGACTGGGTTCACGGTGAAAATAGCGAAGGCTTGGGCCGCTTCAAAAAGATGGGTAACAGTGAACTGTACCTCCTTGAGCGCTCGTAGCAAACGTGCGCTATCGTGGACGGAGAGAGTACGATGAACTCTGACAGGTTTGCCGGGGATTGTGGCTGCTTCACGGCTCGGCAAAAGGCTATGGGTAGCCTAAAAATAGCGAGAGATGAGCAGACGAAATTTGCAGGTGAAGAGGTATATCATACAATGGGATTTGATAGAATGTTTGATATTTTGTCCAACAATTCAACACCTCTTGCATTCCAGCCGGGACGAGGTCCACCAGTTGAAGTAACTGGTCCCGCCGGAAGATTTTTCCATTCTGTTCCCCATGCGAGATTCTTAATGTCGGCGGAAGTAGAAGGTTTGGACATGAACTCGAGAAGAAGAGAAAATGCCTTGAAAGTCGGTCTTGCATCCATGATTGTGTGGCTGCCGTGGAAAAAAATTGAATGTTCACTCATGTCGCCGTTTGGAGATAACAAGAGGAAGCAACGCAGAATCTGAAGGGCGCCGTTAGAAAGTGTATATGGGAGTCGCGTTTGGTTGATGGTTGAGATGAAAGTTTCGACATCGACGTGTTCCCGGATGATCACGCTTTCCGTTGCCCATGCAAGAACACGCTCAGAATCTGAGGCAGGTTCGTAGACAAACGAACGCAGCACAGAATCGTGGACAGTGTCGATAGAGGCAGCTATGATCGGACAGACAAAACTGTAGGGACGTGTTAGGGGTACTATCGATCCCCTCGGACGAACGACGTACCGAAGTTGCGCCAAGGAATGGCGTGTTCGGCTGATTAATTCTTCGTGTTGGAGACCACTGGTGAAGGTGAAGCCCATGCAACACTCTGCTAAACTGAATCGTCTTTATTATTTTGAATCGACGTACGAGTGAATGGCATACCCGTCGTAAAATTGAGCAAATTGATCACACATCAACTCCGAGCCTAAAAGAGGTCTGTGGATCGTTAATACTCTGTCAGATAGCGGGGAGGGGAGACAGTACCTGGAGTATATTGCTGTTGGCCGTTCGAGCAGGGACCAGCCAGGTTCATACCGGATAGGATTATCGACTTGTTCATTTTGCGGAAAGTCAGCCATCGTGGCCCAAAATATGGCGGGGAAGTAACGGTTGGTGTTCTCGAGGTCCTCGAGTATATATGGCTCGGTTCAGCGTTGAGTTGCAATGGATCTTTCTCCGGTGCGCTTGGAACATTTGGATAGCATTCATTGATGAGTTGGTTCGTCCGTCTCTCTGGCGTTCGAGAAGGGTTGGGTGACAAGAATCTGAAATCCATCGAAAATTCTGCATGATGTATCAGGCCGGGTTCAATCGCAAGGTCAGAAAATCTTTTGGAGACTCCGCGTGCCCACGCTTTGTTTGTGTGAGTCCCGGCCACCGAGCAGTTGAGCGATGGCTGGCGGCCATCGTTTTGTGGCGGCAGGTGATGTTCGACAGGGAGTTCCTTATGCTTCCGCGAAGGCGGCTGTTCAATAATAGCCGGAAGGATCCTGAAGTGGCTGCCTGAATTGGTGAGAGAGGTACGCCACAAAACTCCGCCACCCGCGAGAATGTTGTTGCACTCCGAGTCGCACATGGCGCGCCGGCGTTCGTAAAATAAGCCTCATACATCCATTAAATTATGTAGCCATAGAAAGATTCTCTAAAAAAGTTTTTTCGCAGCGAGTCGCACGGTGCGATGCTTCTGAATTTCCAACCCGTCTCGACCGAAGTATCGCCCACTTTCGAAGTTCCAGCAGTCGTTCGCTCGAACCCAGTGTCCTATGCCGTGGATATATTCTTCGACTTGGGAATCGATCTCTGGGCTCCAGTGGGGCAGACTTTTCCAGTTTTCCAAGAACGCCTGAGCGGCGTCCTTGTGATGTTGAGCCACCCACGCGAGAGCTCCTTCAAGACTGACATTTTTTTCCTTCATGACTATGGTCAAAATGTTGTGAAGATCGTCACCCGCCGCTTGCTCCTTGTTATATGAGCAGATGTCCTGGGGCGAATTTCTGTCAGCATGTACGCGAGATCACCGCAAATAATGACTGACATTATCGAAGATAATCATATCTGTAACGAAAGCTGAGAGGGAAACAATTGCAGGATGGTCGATAACTTCGTCTGGTAGGTCCATGGAAAGTATTAGAGGAATATACGAAGGTTCAGCACCAATGGTGAATCTCCGCAGGTACATATACTCCTCGATAGATCGAACATGCTTTCGGTCCCGGTCAGCTGCTTGTTCCACAACAGCAGCTGTATATCGAGCAAATGTTTGAATGAAGCGTTTCTGCGACATAGGGCTGGAAGACTTGACTGCCAACGCCCAAAATCTGTAACGTGCAGTGAGCATCTCAGGCCAGTATATTCCCACCAGACTCACTGTCTTGCGACTTCCCCAAGCAAGCATTCATTTACAGGACGAGGTATTTCCGGATGGTGGAGGGCATCCATAACAATACCAGCGTAATGTTCAACCACGGAAGCGCTTTTGTCGTCTGTATATTCATCGAAGACGAAGAAAAGCATCATCATATCACATCCGGTGCGGAGTTGTTCTGTGAAGGAGGGCATGAAGGTCAAGTCGAAAGCTCACTGGGCTGTTGCTGGGTCGCATACCTTTATTGAGTTTCGGGTACGCAAGTGACGCGAGGAGAGCTACAGACGTGCGGACGTCAGAGAACTGAAGGAGAAAGGGTAAAATGCAATCACAAAAGTCGCACAAATCGAACGCGGCCTGTGCTTTTGGTCCAAAGGCATTGAAGCTACGGAACCAATTCGCAGAATCGGCTTTTACTTCTGCATAATACGGGTTTATTTGACGGGCCCAAGGCCACCCATCTACCGTGCGTGGAAGTTGAAAAAAAGAGTCAGATATTGTACACGAGCCTGCAAGGTCGTTAGTAGACCTGCCCGACCAATGAACGAAGATACTTCACCCATTTTCTCTCTGGAATTTATCGTTTCTTCAGGGAAAGAGACGAAGATACTTTATTCAAAGCCCACGAAATTCATGATGATCGTTTTTTATATGGTTTAACCGACTTGTGTTGTAGAAGTAACCTGGTTCGGCACCAAACGATAACAAAAAACTGAGCTGTACTCATCTTTCAATGTTCATCAGAACCGTGTCCAGAAGGGACAAGAGAGCGTTTCCGTTTCCGATTCGTGGCGGCACCAAAATTGGAAGTAGTAGTTGACAAAAGATTCTATGTCAGTCTTCTGTCATCAGAATCGGGAAGATGTCCTGATTGAGTGATACGGCTTGTTCGTGAGATGGCGTCGTGGCTTGATTTCCTTTTACGATTCACCGCATCAAAATTGGCAGCTGACAAAAGATCCTTGAAAGACCTACTGTCATCAGAATCGACAGAAGATGTCCAACGAATTGTTCGTGAGATGGCGTTGTGGCTTAGCCGTGGCAAACCGAGGTGAGCGTTGCCGAGTCAGTGCGAAAACAATGCCACAGGAACCGGGTAGCTTCGATCTACCCCACACACACCTGACAACTTCAAACGGATCTTCGTTTCGCGACACCGAAGGTCCCGGTCAGCAGCTACGAATTTGGCGCTCATCCACTCGCTCGAGTCCCCGACGCAGAAATGGCTGTCAAAATAGTGATCAAGAAAGAGAATGCAACTCGCAACTTTATTTTGCTGTGATCAGCCGACATGGCCGTTCGGTCCAATAGCGCATACAATCTGGATGCTGTTTGTGTGTGGATCAATCTTGAATCTGGATAGTTATCGGCCTGCAACTGTCCTTCAAGTTCCCACTGGTCTAATTTTATATGCGGCATTGCCTTGCTTTTATAAGGGTCTCACACCGTAATTCGGCATTCGGAATATCCCTTTCACGTATTTCCAAGAACAAAGAATGGCGTCGATTCCTCCTCTCAACAAAATCTCTCTGATAGGAATTTGGATCGAGACCGCTTTGTGGGGTTAGCTTTCATTCGTTCCCGTATTTTTACTTGAACTCATTCAAGTGAGCGCCCGCAGGAATGAAGTGAGATGGATTACAACGAGAGTTGGCAGGGTTGAACATGTTTCAATAGTCTCGTCATCTTTGGCGCTGTCTCCGCTATCATGGTACGACGGAGCCGTGAACAGCCCACAGCTCGAATGTAGGGATCCAGTTAACATCTCGTCTTTCACATCGTGGCTTACACCCCTGCAACAGCATGCTGAGCGCAACGTCAACTTTACTGTTTCTGCTTTGCACCACCCACGTTGCGGGGTCTTTGCGACAACTTTTTGGAAGCTTTCATCTACATCCCTCCAGATGCGAACCCCCTGTACTCGACTCTCTACTTCACGGACGAAACCAACCGCGTCGCTGTCATGAAGACTGTACTTTACGACACAACTGTGAGCGACTCGGTAATATTCACCAATTGGCACTTACGGTCGTTGTAGGTCTTTGTTCAAGATATTGTTTTGGTAAGATATCAGTGTGACTGGCATGTGGATTTGAAATCATCCTCGACGTCCACAGATCTGGAGACTGTACGTTGTCTGGAATCGAAACTGGAAGATCTGTGTATTACCTGTGGGTGGATCGAGCTCTCATGTTTTGTTGCTAATTCTTTGCATCCAGATCATCGTCGAGCTAGCCCACATGGGTGCGTGGGCTTTTATTTTCGAGGATATATGATGTGACCGCCTATCAGGGACGGCATATGCGGCGACGGCACTATTGTCGAAACCCGACGCCGACATCTATGCCAATCAGCTCCTACACATCGGGCCTGTCGGGTGGTCCCTCGATCTTGCGGTGAACATCTCTGTGACAGCTGCGATTGCCGGGCGTCTCTGGTGGATGGGCAGAAAGGTGGCAACCTTGCAGAGCTCGTCGCACAACCCCCTACCTTGCCTCCATTTTAACCATCGTCGAGTCCGGTGGTTTGTTTGCAGCCGTTACTATTGTTATGCTCACACTATACGAAGTTGGAAGTCCGTTGGCACTGACAGGAATAGATATCTCAACCCAACTTGCGGTGTGTATATCTTCTACTGCGTAATCGTTTAAATTCATTGATTGGTAATTTCTGTGCCCACTCCAGGCTCTCACTCCCCTGCTTATCATTGTGCGCGTGGCGCTCGGGTTGACGCATAGCTTGCCCAGTGCATACGAGCACTATTTGTCCACCAACGCCACTTCACTGTCTGCGTTTTCTGCCGCTCCCGGCTCCAACCGTGTTCATGTCTCCATGAATCATACCGCCAAAAACGAAACCACCGACTCGGAGTCTGCTTATGCGCTGAATGATCTCGCGGGCAAATCCAACCGTACCTTAGGGCGTTGAATTTTTCTGGCTGTTATTATACTTGTAATGTCCTTCCCTCTCGCCGTTCAACTTTCACATCTTGTTTGTACTGTTGTACCGGCTGCATCAGATACATATTCAATTTATTTGTTATCGCCTGGCGTGTCGAACGAATGAAAGACCTCCATACTTGTCTAGTACATTAAAATTGATTCCTATAACCTACCTAGGTTGGTACAGGTCTGAAAAACGAAAAGTAAAATCGCTGACCATCACACAACTATGGCCTACGTGATACTTTTCCCACCGTTCTCATGGCTCAATGTGAGTAGTACTCTGCTTTCACATTTTCCATTTCGACCTCGAGCTCGTTATGCTTGATCGGAGCTTACAAATGAAAGTCGAAGCCAATAAAATTCTACACCTAAGTACTTGTTCGTCGTCAATATATCGGTTCTCTTACAGAGACTAATAAAATTCTTCTCTCCACAGCGTTCCGAGTCCGAGGGCTCCAGACTCAGAAACGCCAGCCTGCCAAAAACAGGCCCCGAATGGATAGAGGTTGAGTCACGAGTGTTCCACGATCATATCGTTGTTGCACGAGTGAATGGAATGCAAGAAGATCTCAACGCTGTTTAGAGCAGGGTATAACGTGCAAAAGAAGGAATATTGAATTACTCTCACCTTGAAAATGGTGCCCAAAGCTCATGGATTGATCGGCAGCCAGGGAGATTTCAATAAGACACAACGTTTTAGTGCTGATTAGAGCAGTTGGAGCGTGTAAAAACTTGGGAAGATAGCATACATATTCATGGCGCAAAAACGCGGAAAGCCTTAAACGACGTCAACATGTTTGGTAAACGGCGGTGACGAAGATCCAAATGGAACATATCCCACCTTCAAAATGGGGCTGAACAAGTGGTCAAATCGACGTTTCTTTTCTTGCTACCGACGACACCAATGTGGTGCGGCAAATGGTCGCTCTCGAGAATGTTACAGAACACGAGAGAACCCACCAGTGCTCGAAGCAGATTGGAACATGCCAAACAACAAAGGGAAATTAGAGACACATATCTGCACCACTCCGGTTGGCCAGCGCGATGACATCAATGTCACCGGGCCGGCGAACCATTGGCCGTAGGACCGATCAGCCCTGGCAGAATGCGCCATGCCGAAGCGTTCGCCGGGGCTGCTCACACGGCTGCTTTCTTTCAACCTGGATCTCTGACAGACACTGCCTCGACGCTAAGATTAACTACAACGGCGGACGAAATGCGCACATAACGAGCATGTTGCTCACGGAGGTCACTCGCAGCCTTTTCAACCGAATCGGAAGGGAAGTCCTGTTCTTGTGCATTCTACAAGATGCCCCGCTTCGGCAGCTGGCATGGACCAAGATCAGCGAGTCACTGAATGCCCAACTTCGATACCCAAGGATGGTTCAATTTGCCGTTCGGCTGAGAGAGGGTGATTGATACTCATCTCACTTGTTTGGTAACACGCACAGAAGTGAGCCTATTTTTGCCTGAGAAACGTGTACTATATTGGATCCATGTTTCAGGTCTACGCCGCACTCGCACCCCTCCAGCTGATCATCGACGATTGACCGGAGCCTATTCTCATACTCTCTTCTCCCGTTTGGTTGGGCTGTCGTCTGCCGTCACGAAAAAAATGGAATGCATCTCGGCACCAGGGCAGCGCAGTTCCATCACATTCGCGTGGGCTCTTAAGTAGCACATTCCTCTAGACAATCTACTCTGCATTGGCCCGCTGTCTTGAACATGGCTTTTGCCTTTCGTCACCAGCCTTTGAAAGCACTCTACCTGACCAGCGCGATCATCTTCCTCCTCTTCGTTCGGATTCCCATCTGGACTATTCAGTATATCTTTCCATTCGGCCGTCCGCGTCGACAATGGAGTCTCGGGCGTTCTCTCATCGTCTCTTGCCTTGGCGTCTTCCTCAATATCTTGTACAGCACCAGCCTTCTACCATCGCCTCCGATCGAGAAACTCGCTAAGGATGGCGCAGATGCTGGGTTTGTTTGGATCGAGGCTACACCGTCGCTTATCCACGGGGATGTCTCGGAAAAGGCAAGAAAGAATGGCGTTGAGGCTGTTCGAACCGGAGGCTTTTGGTTTGGAGAGCGAGGAGCGGATGGGAAAGCTGGTCAGAAGGCAGGGCCAGATGAATTGGTATTTTATCATTTTCATGGTGGGTCTGTTTCGCAGTCTAAAATCTATCACTGTACTGATACAATCCTAGGCGGTGGGTTTGTTGTGAGTAGATTCTTCGATTTTCCGTGTTCATGAATAACTGTGGCCATTCGCAGATGGGCACATCTGACCCTTCCACTTCCGCCAACAAAGTTCTTTTTTCTGGCCTGTTGCAGCACACCAAAGTCAGACGTGTTTTCGCTCTCGAATACCGACTTTCCTCCGCTCCTCCGTTCGGTTCTCGAAACCCATTCCCCGCCGCTCTCATTGATTCTATAGCCGGTTACCGATACCTCGTAGAAGACGTTGGTTTCAATCCGAGCAATATAATCATTAGCGGCGACTCAGCTGGCGGAAACTTAGCATATGCCCTCACCCGCTATATCTCGACCGACGGAGGGCATGGCCTTCCTAACGCTGGTGCACTGCTTCTTCTTTCTCCCACTGTCGACTGGGCGGACACGCACATTGGCGCTGACTCTTCTATGCGCCGCAACTCGCGAACCGACTTCGTTCTTCCCATCTTCACCAGTCGTTTCACCTACCATGCATTGCGGGGCAATCTTCCTGACGATGAAATCGCAACAAACTCGTGGATTTCCCCCGGCTCATTGAAAATAGCCCACCCGCGCGGTATTTTCACCGCCTTTCCTAAAACTTTCATCATTTCCGGTAGCGTTGAAATGACTCTCGATCCGATGCAAACTTTGAGAGACAGGATGGTGGAGGATATGGGGAAGGACTTAGTTCGTTACTTGGAGGTTCCAGAGTCGACCCACGACTTCATGACTCAGACGTGGCATGAGCCGGAGAGGACCGACACTCTGAAGGAAGTTGGAAATTGGGTCGACTCTTTGTGAAAGTCGATCTCAAATGACCATTCTGGTTTGTCCCTTTCGTCCCTGCCAATGAAAATATTAAAACATCCGCAGCGTCTTGGGACCGCGCCGGAATGCACCTACTACCTCCCAAGCAGTTGCCGTAATTTTCTTGTTACTCCTTAGTACTCTTGTTTCCTGTTCCCCGTCATTTCGCATGTTGGCTTCCAATGCTCTTCTTCCCGAAAATGTCATATTGTCCTCCTTATACGCAACACTACGCGACTCTGCAATATCCGCAATACAGAAGGGTTCTTAGACTGACCATCTTCTACATGTACTCAAATAATGTGCCAGCTGCAGCAACATGCACGCTGACGGCTGCAGCTGGCGGCCAGCTGGAAGTGGCGACACGATGTGGCCATTTTCTGCTGGACGTAGCCGCCAGCTCGCCAGTCGCCAGCGACATGTGCCTTATATCTGTCGGCTGCACATCACTGCACCTCTGCGCATGGCAGGGATATGTCCGCCAAATGGCGGTATAGGGCTTGAGCTTGATTTCTGACAATACTTAAGTCTTCACGATCACAAACATGACATTGCAATTACCTATTCAGGTTGTTCTCGCCAGTCTACGCTAATCAGTGGGCGGCGGGTGGAGAGAACGGGTTTATAGTGCCACCGTGGGCAGGTAGAGTCCCGCCACCAGAGCTGGAGCTAGTTGCTATCTCACGTCGCTGCCACAACGCGTTTGTTTCGGTGTCGTCGCCTGTCGTCGCTGCTCTCACGCCGTTCAAGATTGCAAAGATTCATCCTTGGATTTCTTCCTTCGCTCTCTCCCTCTTACGATGCTTGGCGTCCCGGTACTGATTCCTTCGAAATTTGCAGCTTGTTTCCAGAAACGTTGCAATTCCTACGGGTCTCTGTGGCATGAAGCGGAGCGGCTATCATGTCCTTGCTGAAGTTGCGACCGAGCCACACGTCGCCTCAATCTCTACGCACGGGTGGTGGATTTGACAGCTAATTGTCAGGTAACTGCAATATTCGAGGCCACTTCGTTCTCGTCAGCTGTGGAGCTGTGGCAGCGTGTGAAAGCTGGTTGTTGCGTGTGCAGCGACCGGCAGCCTGCGGGTTTGATGCGCCGTCACGGCTCTATGACGTCGTACTGACGTTCTCAATAAATGTCTGCGCGATTCGAAATGGCCTCGAATATTGCAGTTAGCTGGAACGGAGGCGATGCGTCGAGGTACGCATCCGTTTCAATTTTCTCAATCCAATTGCGAGCTGACATGTTTCAGGTTTTCCTGTACTTATACGCCCCGACCTCATCGACAGCATGGAGGCGCACGACCTGCCCGCTCGCGACAGCGCATTCTTCGTGGCCTTCCGACTCATGTCTCGTTTGCGCAGTGATGGGTGTTGCGCGCACGGATCCGTTTTGCGACGGGTTTCGGGCTCTATGGTGCTGAGGTGTATCCTCCATATCTTTGCTAATTCTTTTGTGGCAGATTGTTTTGTACCTTTGGGATATGAAGCGGACATAACATGTCTTTGTGGTCCATTCGTGAGCGGAGAAGGTATTTGCACCTGGCTTACATATAATGTCGTACGGTAAATTGCGTGAAATGTTCAGCGTTTAACTTTCTTGCCTCTCCGCGCGTGCCCACGTCGCAAGATCTAGAAGCCGCACACTTGCACTGGCTTCCACCGCCGTGCACGGTTACGCACGCACCCTCTGCGCAACCCAAGGCTGACATTCGCCACTACCCACGCCCTCGCAGTGTGCGCCCGCTGCTGTGTGCACCCGCCGCTTTCATACCTCCGCTCAACCCGTTACCTCGGGCACGCCAATTCCCCAATTCCCACCACATGCGCACGCCGTTACCGCAGCTGTAGAGGGCCCGTCGCGCACGGCGTGTACGCACAACGTCCCGCCGCCCATCCATACGGAAGCCTTCATCGCGTGGGGCCGCACACGCAAGCCGGCTGGGCGCGTGGGTATAATGGGCGTTGCGTCCAACGGTTCTGTGGCATGCTGCAACGGCGATGCGGCAGGGCAGCGTTTATTGTCGCGCGCAAAGGTACGCGCAAGCTGCTTCTAATTTAATGAAATTACATACTAACATGCTCCATAGTTTTCAATACGCCTACTCGTCACGCCGCTTTAACGACGCGACGGTTTGTCGACGTGAAGCAGTACCATCGCTGCTTCATGTCCGAACGAACTCTTCGTGACCGGGCCATGTCCGAATGCTGCGAGGCGAGCAGGTGCGTCCTCGTCTCGCAGCATTTGTCTTTCTCTTTCCTATGCATCCTAATTATTGCGGCCCATTATGTAGATGCACGGAAGCCGGTTCGGCGGTTACCCCGGCAAGCCCGCGCCCAGATTCGCTGCCGCATCACTTACGCACGCCCACCCCCGCGCGCCACATCCGGCAACGTCCGCCTGCCCGCCCGCCGTCGTGCACTCCATCTCCGCGCAGCGCCTACCACTACATTCGCCCCTGCGCATGTCTGTCCACACACCGCCCACCGCAGAGCGCCCGAGATCAGCAAGTCGCAGTAAATCGTTGGCCAAACGAGGCGTATCTTCGAGCACTCGAGCTCTGCATCTCTAGACATCATGATTGAAAGTACTTCCCGTGGTTGGGCGTAGCGTCGCTCACACGCCGCCCTTGTTGGGTGAGTGGCGTGTTTGCTCCGCGTCCCTCTTCTACTGACCGTCATCGCACCCAACGTCCAGTCTTTTTGCTTGCTGCTCGAACACCCAGAGACGACGATAGAGCGCTGTCAATCGCAGAATTGTGGCGTTTGCTGGCTGCAACTTCCAGCTATTTTGAAAACGATAGACGTTTTTTATTTTCGAGCACAGTTCGACTAAGCTCACGCCAGAGTTCGGCAAGGCAATTTAGATACACGAGGCCTCGAGGACGAGCCTGAACTTGTGGAGCACCATCGTTGCGACAATGGTTTGATTGGGCTTGGATTGAGCTCCACGGACTTGAGCCGAACTTAGCCGAGAGTTCGGCAAACCAAATTTAGATACACGAAGCCTTGAGAATGCGCTGAAGTGGAGCACCATGGTTGCCACAATGGTTGGGTGGAACTCCATGAACTTGAGCCGAACCTAGCCGGACTTTTTGCTCGAAAATAAAAATTGTCTATCGTTTTCAAATTAACTGTCAAAATAGCTGTCACCGTCCGTCAATTTTTGACTGATCGTATAGCCGTAGGGCATCGAGGCAACGCAACATCTCCGGGGGTATGAATGCCGTGATACATCTAATACCGTTGCCGACCAGGGTCAAGGTCTGTTTTAGGCAATTTTGTGATGCGAGCTGATGCCATCGTGTAGTGCACGGGGTCTTTGGCACTCCGTGACAATGTATTTCAGTATTTGTAAACATGGTAATGTACATAGTAAGGACTCAACGCCATCGATATTTGATCGGGATACCACGTGACCCATCGCGCAAACTTTTTGCGCGTTCGGCGTTGGTTGACAAAGAGGAAAGTCACGCGTCAAGGACCCCCGATATGTGTCTTTATGCCTGTTATTTCACCCCTTGGTCTTTTAAAAAGTAGTGTAGCTATTTCGGGCAACTTGACAGCAAAGCGGCCACAAAGCACAAGAAGAATAAAGAGCTGCATGGGCTGAGAACAATAGGTCTTCTTCGTTAATCAACATAGAAGCTAGTGACACTGGAAAGGTATAAAAGGCCTCATAGCTTTTGAAGAAAACACCCCGAGATTGTCTCTTCGAGTAAGTGCACACATAAACTACTGAGCAAGTATTCCTGTAGGAAGAAATGATGGTAGTCTATTCATAGGATGTTAAATATTGTCCTTTTGAATTTATTAACAAGCCTAGTCTAGGCTAGGCAAGCCCCACGAACTTTTCTTTTTGCTTGAACATCGTCACCTTGTCCACCCTGCAAAACAAGCCATATATAATATGATGCAAGTACCCCCATAACAAGAAAATAAATCCATAGATAGAGTGTAGCTCTACTTGTTGTTATTCAATTTTGTGGACCTATTCCAAGGGAGCCCCATGAACTATGTTCTGCGCGACTAATATCAAAGTAGGCAAGTGCATGTCAAAACAAACATCAACAAGTGCGCCGCTTTTGCCTTCCACGACAACTGCTGAACTCATGGGGTGAGTACAACATCCTTCATTTTTTCCCCCTTCATTAACACACAGATACAGTACCATTACCCAAAAACAAGCCTTATTGGACGAGGATGAATATGATGGTCTACCTGATCTGTTGCCAATTGACCCCAACGACAACCACAATTCCATCTTGGCTGGTCTGTTCATTTTTCCTTTACTGCCTTTTCTAGTTCTTAGCGCCAGTTAGACACCGTCTATTTATTTTCCCAAGACACCAACAGTTCCGAATATATTGAAATCGCCACTGACCCATTTTCCGGGTCTACCCTGTGGGTCAAAACCCACCGTCTTATCGCTTCAGACACAGAGGGACAGTGTCCCGATATGAAGTTTGAGTCGAAGGAAGAGCATCCGGGTATTGTCACCCCTGATTTGGCGGATCGGGCAGCGCAAGTCGGAGAACGTCTAGTTCGGCGCCGTGCTGAGGTTGACTATCAAGCACTAATGCTACCTTTGGATGTAATAAGGGACGGAAGCTCGTAGTTCCTTCACCTGTGTTTTTTGAATCAAAACTTGGTAGTTTGATCAAAATTTGAATTTGAAGTTATCGATCATTGCAACAACCATTCTTGCCCTTTGCGCTCACCATGCCAGATTATAATCGCAATCCAACTGGTAAAAACCAACACACCCGTGGTCAGTACTTGACTGGGCTGCATTTCGTTGCTGCTAATGACCCGATTCAGATGAGAGACAGGAACAGACTTTGAAGGCGGCTCTCACCATCTACCATTCCGAAAAAGAGACCAACAACGAGGTCATTGCGAAACGGCTGCGAGCAGAATATGAAATCGACATTAGGTGAGTACGATTCCTCTCTTTATCTGACTGAATTGAGTTATTTTCTATTATAAGCGCATCAACAGTGAAGCGTCGCCGAAAACTTTACGGCCTCACAGGCGGCGCGGCCACAGAAAGAACTATGACCCCCCAGCAAATAGAACAGCTGGTCGTGAACATAATGGAAGAGGACGTGGCCGGAAACTGGGGCCTTCGGACCGTATGGCATAAAATTGCGTCCGAGCGTGGTATAATTCTAACTCGGTATGCGAAAGCTCAACTTCTATTCTGCTTTCAATCTCATGAGCCTCCAGAGATACTGTATATCAAATTATGCAGACTCACAATCCTGACGGTTTCGCCGCCCGAGAGCCAACAGCGAAGAAAATCTTTCGTGTCCAGAAATTTCCGCTGGGTATCCACGAGCGATGGTCTGGTGATGGGCACGATAAGCTTTATAAGATCGGTTTTCCAATCTGGATGCTGGTGGACGATGCTACAGGCAAGATTTTGAAGGCTTGGGTCGTCCCGAGCAATCGTATGGGAGACATTATCGCCTATCTTTTCCTTTGCCTGGCAGAGGAATACGGAGGTATTTGTTAGCTCCCTATAATCCGCCGCACCACTCACATAAATATTCTCTGCAGGCGTGCCCTTGCAGACCACCACTGACTGTGGCTCAGAAACGACTTTGCTGTATGGGATTGTGAATGCGATTCGGTGCGACTTGGTTTTTAGTGCTGTATGTTGAGATGCTCACACCGATCAGCGATATATGGCACCCCGAACTCGCAGAAGCTGGCATTCGAGCACACAACTACCTGCGGAGTGTTCACAACATCACTGTGGAACGCACCTGGCTTCGTCTCCGCCTGGAATTCGGGGACGCTGCCGTCCTCGTCTTCAATAAAGGCATCGAGGACCTTGTATACAACAAGGACGATCCCGACCACTAGTGAGCAGTGATATCTGTCTTACTAAACTCGACGCTGACAGATAACGTAGCGAGCTTTGCCAATGGCTTTGGCCCCGGCTCCTTCAACAGGAACTCGACAAGTGGGCGAGTTTCCGCAACGGGGTGCCTATCCGCAAACAGAGGGAGAAAGCCGGTCCATCCAGTGTGAAAGCCATGTCCCGCAACGAGGCGTTCTCATTGTACGAGGAGTGGGGTGGGGGTGAACTGCCTGCAGAAGGTCGACAGGGAGGTGATTTGCCAGATGAAGGAGGAGCTGGGTGGAGATGCATTGATTGCATTCTCAACTCCGGAGTTTTCTCAGCGTGCACAAGAAGCGTTCGAGTCGCTTGGGTTTGTCGTCCTGACCCAGAAAAATGTGTGGAACGTGTTCCAGGCCATGCTCCCGCTGGTATTTCCCGAGCGCGGGTTCCCAGCATGGGTTTTAGAAGCTGCGTAGAATTCACAAGTCATGTCTCGTACTTATCAGGATCAATGTATCGAGTTCGCTCCAGAACAACATTTGTGAAGTAGTTATGATTCGTACCAGTCTCCCGGGCTTACTCTGCTCTGCAGGTCCACAAATGACATGGCTGGACAGCGGGGGATTGCCGAGCGCAGCATCAGAAACGAAGACATGAAGAAACGAAGGGTGCAACGACGACAATGAGCAGATGAGGTGGCAAGTCGCGAACAAGGGGGTATTTTCAGCTCTAGGGAATTCACGGATGTTCGTGAATTCCTGGCGCGTACCGTCACAGCTCCCACGGTGGTTATGTTGGAGAGCAGACGTGTCAACGCGACGCGATTGTGGTGGTCGAGGAACAAAGGTCTGTTGATGCATCCCAAAAAAGGAAGTCGACCCTTGCTCTCTTCCTCGTCGTCGCTGACTTGCCCTCAAGCTCCCTAGTGTCTCTCGCCATCATTGTCCGTCGATATGCCCAGACAGAGCTCGAAAATCGGTCCAATTGGTCCTGGCTAATCTCCAACAAAGCTTCAAATAGGATTGTAATATCAATCTTTTTCGACTCTTCTCCGGTCCTAGCAGCTTTGCAGCGACGTTCCAAGTGGTGTTCCAGCGACGTTTCAATTTCCTCCGTGCCCTCTTTACATCCCCGTGCCGTTTGGGTCCCTAACACTTCACCGCCGTCACTACAAGAGACGGCCACCAAGTCAATTATAATCAAAACCAAAGTAAGTACTGCTTCCTCATTTATGGGTATTTTCCCTTCAATGAGCTGCTTGTCACCATCGTTCAGATACTCTCCATCCACTCCCAAGGTCTCCGCCGCGATCCCAACATCAACGCATCTTTGGCGTCGCCGCCAGCGACGACCTCCAAGCTAATGCTAACTTGAATAAAAGTCAGTGTTATTTTTTCGACTATGCATCTTTTCCCTTGACCGAGCCGTTCAAAACCACCGTTAGGATGCTCTTTAACCACTCCCGACCTCGCCGCTGCGATCCCGCCACTAACGCGACGGCTGCGTTGCTGCCAACAACGGCCACCAGGACAATGATGACCAAAACAAAAGTGAGTTTGTTTTTTCAATTATACACCTTTTCCCTTGACTGAGCCGTTCAAAACCACCGTTAGGATGCCCTCGACCCAACTCTGACCTTGCTGTTGCGATCCTGTCATCAACGCCTCGCTGCCGCCATGGCCAACGACGGCCTCCACCCTGGTGCTCGTTGCTGCAGTGGGGTGTCCGGGGGAGTAGATGATGCCTTGGAGACGCGGCTTCAGGGATGTATTGTGTTGGCGAGCAAACGTGCGTTTGTACGGTGCATACTGTTTCGAGCAACACAACATGTATTTATTGCATGACATCACGCTTTATACTCTACTGACTTGAAGAAATGATATTCTCTTTGCAATTACTCAGCCAACCGTTCAGGACTTGGAAAGCCTAGTGATGAATAAGTCCAAGAAAGTCCTTGACAGTGAAAAGCCTGTGAGAGGTACCGATACGAAGAGGCCCAGTCCTGGATTTCGGCGGGCTTTGCAACAAGACTGTCTCCGAAGTCTTCTGCCGTTTGCGCTGAGGTGAGCCGGTGACTGAAAGCGAGCGACCGCGACTCAATGGATTGTCTGAGTCGACGGTGCTATTGTCGACTGGTGTCGCCGGCTGTCCCCACTCGAAGACGAGCTCCTTCATGCCAATCTTGCGGCATATGTAATTTTTGTCGCAATTCTCCAGGTGGTGGTCCAGAAAGTGCTGGATCGCATTGGGACCTCCGTCCCAATACATGCGTTTGCCATGGTCGGGCTCAGACCTAGGGACGCTATTCATCAACGGATTCTCAGGTTATAAAAAACTAGGGACTGACGAGTGCGACTGTGGGTCAATCAACATCATGGTCCCTTGACGATTGGCCAAGCCTGTAAGGATTTGCATCAGTCGAAGCGTCTGCCCAGAGAACATAGAAAGTACCTTGCAAGTCACAAAAGACGAGGGCGCTCCCGGTGTACAAGATGGTGAAATGGGTGAAGGCATGAACGGCGGCTGTCATCGGGTCCTCTGGAGGGTCACCGCAGTCGGTATTCCCCGTGAACTTCTGGATACCTTTGTCGATTGAACTGCATGGGAGATAACGAGTAGCGATGAAATCCGTGAAAGGGAGACCAAGAGATGCTGAGATATGCTCGGGGTCCAACGGTTCTAGAACCCCAAGAATAGCCCCTTCGACATTGAAGCGGAATTCTGTTGTTGTTAGTGTGTGAGGCGTCTCGAAACAAGGTGGGAACATTACCTGGAACATTAACTTCGGACTCCAGCGCGGTCGTGGTAAATTCCTCGCGAATGGCGTCAGCGAGATACATGTTAAGGATTTCTTCTCGCAACATTCTGGCGTTCTCTGATGGTGGCAGATTGAGATCTTGGCTCTGCCCCAGGGCATATTCTTCGTTTCCGATGCGCGCCTGGAGACCATCAGCAGCAGTACAAGCAATGAATTACAAACTCACATATATCACATTTTTCGAGCTGCCTTGACCGATGAAACCTGTCTTATGTATTTCTCCAGCATTTTTGGTTTTGCTGGATGCGAGAGCAAGTCCTTGCTTCCAATCCGACGCTACTGAGATCTTCTCCAGTGGTGCATCTTTGGCCATGGAGATTAAGACGTCAGTGCCGACAGCACGCACTGTAAATCTTTTGAAGTTGTAGTCGATGAACGCAGGAGGATTTCGGGCAAACTGTGATACAGCCGGTCTTCTCCATGCGCTCTGACGAACATTATTACGGGCTCCAGATTCGCTCTCTGGAGGCGACACCAGGGTTGGAGAAAATGCCGCCAGAGCTCTCACGAATTGAAGTTCTCGAAGAACTTCTAGCACGCCGGCCAGACGAGGCCGAGGACGAAGGATGACTGTCGAACGCAGGGTCTGGAAACTTAATTCATGATATCAGACCCCGAATATAAAAGAGTATGGCAATTACGAGGTCGTCATGCTTGACCACAAGCATCATGTCCATTTTCTTGGCTTCGAACAGTGCTTTGGAGATGTGCCGCTGGTCATAGAAGTGTCGGAGAAGATCGGAAATCGTCCCGCCCGTGAGATACGTTGGATCAAGATTGTAATATTTTGTAGCGGTTTCGACAGCGTAAAAAGACACCATGGACCTAGGGAAGTAATCAATGTTCGCTCCCACAACAAAGAAAAATTCGTTCACCGGTTGATTGATTCCGCTTGAGGACGATCTTTCCCATAGGCTTCTTGAACAAGTGAAATTATCTTGCCCAGAACATCAAATGTTTGTTGATCTTCTTGGGCGTTATGGACCACTCGAACTGAAGGAACCTGTGGTAATGACGTAAAATGTGCAGACAACAATAATAGGAAAACGTACCGTCGCGGGCCTCTTGTCGAGGTGAGCGATGGCGAAAAGAGACAGTTATTTTGATCTTGGTCCCCTGCTCGCGAGTGTCTTTCATTTCTTGGATACGGGTCAGAACCTTCGAGGCGCCAGGAACTGCTCTATCAAGAGCTTTGATCTGGGCGAATTTTTTCCCTGTGCTGGTGATCCCCGGATGGGTTTTTTGAAGGCTTGGGTTAAGTGCACGAGGTAATCCTAGACGAGTATCGGAAGCCGTTTGTTTGTATCCCTGAGCGAGTCCCCAAATCGCAGAGGTAAAATCACTTGTCTGGTGAGTAGTTATCTGTTCAGTTGCGCCGGGTATATCCAGGACCACACGCGGAATGCTCTCTGCTTTTGCTGGATACAGAATATGAATCGTGACCTTGAGTACATTGTCAGGAAAAAACACAACCTACACAGCTCTAGACAGCAACGGTTACAGAGTGGATTCTGAAGCTGGGAATAACACATCGAGCATGACATGCATTGAGGCGATGCCTGCAAGGTTTGAAAACATCAGTATAGCTTGTTGTACTTGAAGAGAAAAAAGCCGCACCCGAATCGAAGCCTTGTCTATTTCGGCAGCTTCTTTTAGAGCAACGCACTTGTTACACGCCGAGTCCTCTAAAAAATAAAAGTCAATGCTGCAACCCGTGCATACAGGCATGACGCCTTGTGTACAAGAGCGACGAAACTTTCAAAAGTAAAGCGTGAGAAGCTGCTTACTAGACCTTGACCCTGGAGGGCAGATAGATACCGCTTCACATAGGAATGTTGTTCAAGGTTTGTTCGGGAGGGAAACTTAAGGGCAGCTCCACCATTGATCAAATGGGAGAGGAAGAAATCAATTCATGTTCAAAGCTCAGCTAAGATGATAACATATGTGGCGACGACCATTCCGGCCATTGGACACCTGGAGAATACCTGGAGAATACCTTGAGAATACCGGTTTCGACTTGAAAAGAAGGTCTTGATAGCATCCGAGATGGGCGCGACGCGACGCGACACGCGACATGGTACTTGGTCACCTCCCCGCGGAGCACTAGTAAGCATCAGTAGTGGGTGACGGGTGAAGGAATCACGCGTCACACTAGGACCCCATCGCAAAAGTTTGATTTCATCACCCAAATTAGACCTTGACCCTGGTCGGCAACGGTAATCTAATTGACTGGTAGCGCGGTCGCACGATTTTTTTATTACACGCATTCAACTCCAATACTTCGAGTGACGACGGAGGCGATTTCGACTCGGAAAACATTTGTTCCTTGCGGAAGGCTTGAAGCTCTGCCGTCTTGTAGTTTTCTGCGTTTGAAATGCGTCGTAATATTGATTAATCATTCAGTCCCGCAGCCACCATTAAATTCGCTATTATTATTATTTGGATTCACTGCCAGAGCCGTCAAAAGCAGCCTCCGGGAGTCCGAGTCCTAATCGGAAATGGAAGAGTTCTAAATGGGCTTCACGCAACATGTGGATCCACAGATGATTATCACAAACTTATGATGGAGAGATGGCCACATAGGCCATCATATTAATAACAAGCCATCTCTGGATCTACGTCCGATCACGCGCTGTGAAGCCCATTCAGGATTCTTCCATTTCCGCACACGGCGGGCAACGCCCATCAATGTGGGTTCTATCTCGAACTGGTTCACTTCGACATTTATGGTTCAGTTCCAATGGCTCATCAGTAATGGTTCCATGCACCGTGATCCTTACAAGAATGCTCTGAGGACTTGGAGGCTGCTTTCTGACGGCTTTGGCTGGATTCCAAAAAAAAACAATGAATTTGGCTGCGGGACGGAATGATTGATATTACGACGGATAGCGATGGCTATTCAAAGGCAGAAAACTACAAGACTGCAAAGCTTCAGACCTTCCGCAGGGAACAAATGTCTTCCGAATCGAAATCGCCTCCATCGTCACTCAGTCGCAGCCTTTTGGCGCTCGACCTCCATGATGCACATAAAAACAATGAGGCTACAATCCGACTCACCGATTCCATGCTATCCTCTCTGTCCAACTTGTCCATCCCCGACCGTGCTCGATTCGTTATATTTGGAACCTCCGTACCGCAAGAATCGGCTTTTGCTTGCATCCACCATGCCTTCTCCTATCAGGCGAAGGCACTACCCAAATCTATTGCCGCCGAATACATGGATAGCAACATCTCGTACGAGCAACTCGACCACCTCTCTGGCCTTGTGGCGATGATGTTAAGACGACGCTCCGTGATGTCTGGCCAGCGCGTCTGTCTAGTGATGCGTCGTTCAATTACCATGCTCGTCGGATTGTTAGGGGTGCTCAAGTCCGGCGCCTCTTACGTGCCGCTGGATGGTGGTATTGTGACGGATAGCACTCTCCGCTTTATTCTGGAAGACTCAGCCGCGTCGCTCCTGCTCTACATGTCCGAATACCAGGGACGCATCCCCAGCAGTACCAATAGTATCTGTATCGAGTCCATCGTCGACTTTGATCTGAAATCTTTGTCTGCGCCTCTGTGTACTCCAATACACGATTCATCTGCTCCTTCTGACGAGGCATATGTGATCTACACCTCTGGTGCGTACCGCCATGCAATATCTGGTCTAACTAAATTGAACACAGGAACAACGGGAGTTCCGAAAGGGGTATGCGTTAGACACGAGAATGTCACCAATCGTAAGTATGCCTTTCCCCCGCCCCCCTTTGTTTCTGAGCCCAGTCACCTTAATATTTTTTCTCTAGTCCTATGTTTGAACCCCGGAAAGTTACACATCCGACCAGGGACCCGTGTGGCTCAGTTGTTAAATGTGGCATTCGATATGTGTGCTTGGGAGGTTTGGGGTTGTCTCATGAACGGCGGTACCCTATGCATTCGGGGTACCGACAAGAATCACTGGGTGAGCACATTGAAGAAAGTCGATGTCGCTATCTGCACCCCAACAATTCTGCGGGCATATAAACCTACAGATTTTCCGTCCATTCGCTGCGTTGCCACTGCCGGAGAGCCATGTCCTCAGTCTCTCGCCGATAGCTGGGCTGCCACAAGCAAATTCTATAATTCATGTGGCCCGACCGAGGTAAGGAGCAATCTCGTCAGCCTATTCCAAGCTAACCCACATCCTCTAATTTGGAGACCACTATTGTCAATACAATGCGCCTTCATCTGCGCGGCGACAAAATAAATATTGGCAGGCCCACCCCAAACAATCGAGTATATATCCTGGATTCTCATGGACATCCTGTTCCCACTGGCACAATTGGCGTGATGTGGGCATCAGGCGCCGGCGTATCCTCGGGCTATGTCAATCGCCCAGAATTGACCTCTCAGCGATATATTTTGGATCCATTCGCCGGAGATGGGTAAGTCCCTTCTACTGTTACAAACCGGTACAACGAACTTGGCCATATCTGTAGTTTTATGTTCAACACCGGAGATCTAGGCCGCTGGACACCACAAGGTTATCTTGAACATCATGGTCGTATTGATGATCAAGTAAAAGTGAAGGTCGTATATCGTAAATTTGTATGGATAAATCATATTTATTGAACAAATTTACAGGGATTCCGTGTAGAACTCGATGGCATTGCTGCGATCATGGAAAATTGTCCAAGTGTTTCCCAGGCTGTAGTGCTGTTGGTCGGTCACGAGCTTTGCGGCTTTGTGTATCCACAGTCCGTGGACCTTGATACCGTGAAATTGTTTACAGCACAGCGTCTTCCGTACTATTCTGTTCCTACCAAGTATTTTGTGGTCGACACGTTTCCCCACAACAAGGTTCACTCTTCTTTTTTCGTGTGTTCTGGGCTGATGGACGGCTAGTAATGGCAAGGTCGACAAGCTGCGTTTACGCTGTACTTTTATGGACAGCCACCACGTCCCCGGACCTTTCCAGTACTGTAATAGTATTAATGTCGAAAACAAGCTCGAAACCATGACCTATACGGCTACCATATGTCATTGACGACGGTTTTTGGGATATAACTAGGGGTTTGCCTGTGCTACGGAAATCACGGTTTTGGATGTTCGGTTCTTTAGCAATAGATGCTGCTCGTATATATATATATATATATAATTTATGGACGTAAACCCGATTCCTTTACAAGTTAGTCTCATTGTCAAAGTTTCATCAAGTACATTCTGCACAGCGAGAATGGCCCAAATGAAGTTGCCTCAGGAGAAACAGCCGATTGGTTTACCCTACCCCAGTTAGTTCAGATGTAACTTACAATAATTTGCGACTGGGGATAGGCCTCGGTAGACGATCGGTAATACGATCGGTAATATCGTCGATAGCAGCCGATTACAGCCGATTCCTCCTCCGGAATGGGTTAGTTAGTGTCAGGACTTCAAGTTGGTCAGGACTTCAAGTTCGTTCCTATCGCGACACAACTGTTTCCGTTCCTACTCAGCTTGCTTGTCCTAGCTCCGGAGAACTTGAAGGAAATGCCGATGCTTTAAAGGTAGGCTGCTGTCAATCTGCATCCCATCATGTTTTACTTCAGCCTCATCTTCGTTTTCAATTTTCTCTTGATCTGCCAGGCTTTGGCCAGCGTCTTGGGAGTTGAGGAAGACATAGTCGTCCTTGACTATGGGACTTTCCAGGGTGCTCAAGCCGGCGAACTCATCAAGTTTCTTGGAATACCTTATGCCCAGCCTCCGTTCGTATCTCTGGTCTCCTTTCTGATTGTGATCCAACGTGAAAGACAGCCTTGGACCCCTTCGCTTCGCTCCGCCCCAGGCCCCCAAACCTTTCCATGGCGTCCAGCAGGCAACATCATATGGTGCTGCTTGTCCACAACAGCCGTCGTCTCTGCCGGAAGTTCTGCCATTCGCTCTCAATGTTTCGCTCCCCGCGTTAACCAACATATCGGAAGATTGTCAGTCGACCGGTCCTAGTTGTGGTCACCGTGTTCAAGGTTTCTAGGTCTTTTTATTAATGTCATAAGACCAAAGGTCATTTCGAGCGGCAGAAAACTTCCTATTCTCCTCGTGAGTGTTGTTTATGATGTCTGTTCTTCGACTCTTCTCTGATCTAGTGTGCCGGCAGTGGTTCTATGGCGGTATATTGGAAATGAGCCAGGTCATTCCTCTACTCACTTCCGTGACTTCCAGGCGGTTTCGAGACCGGGGACACTTCTCAAAATCCGGGAGACACTCTCATTATGCGTTCTATCGCTCTTAATCAGCCCGTCATACACATCTCCGTGAACTATCGATTAAATGGTTTGTTTTGATCTCCCACTACTTAAGACGAATCTAATGCCTTGTAGCATTTGGTTTTCTCGGTGGTACACAAGTTCAGAAAAATGGCATTGGCAATGCTGGCTTGAGGGACCGTAAGCATTGGCACCATCTCACTCGACTAACGCCGCATCTAAAATGTAGAACGTTATGCAATGCAATGGATTCAGTCGTACATAAGTCACTTCGGTGGCGATGCGGATAAGGTTACCATGTAGGTTCTCCGTCTCCTGTGTGACATAGACAATCATTCGTTTTTCCGTAGCTGGGGAGAAAGTGCCGGTGCATTGTCAGTGGGCCTTCATCTGGTCATGAATAATGGGAACTCTGAAGGCTTATTTCGCGCGGCTGTCATGGTAAGTGCTCCAGTTGTTTTATCTACTATGCTATGTCCTAGATATCTTATTAATTGTAAACAGGAGTCTGGGGGTCCTTATACTCTGCACGACATCAGTGAAGGTCAACAGTACTATGATCACCTCGTATCTTTCACTGGCTGTGGGAATTTTTCTGATTCATTGGATTGTTTGCGACATGTTCCAATGGACGCTCTCATCGCCGCCATCGGCACAACTCCAGCGGTTTTTAACTTCACGAGTTTGAATCTGGCCTGGCAACCGAGGATAGACGGTCATATCTTTCATCGTAATCCTCAGAACTCAGTTGCGATGGGCGATTTTGCGAAGGTTTTGTTGCTCGAGTCCCAGCGAGATGGCATTACTAAGACATTCTATGTCCAGGTACCACTCTTAGCTGGGGATTGTCAAGATGAGGGTACTTTTTTCTCCCTCGGCAACATAAACATAACGTCCGTGTCTCTGCAATTGGCTATTGCATGTCATTTGATGCCTGCTATGAAATAGCACTAATAATGAGTTCGAGCAATACATCCGTTCCAAGTAACTCTCTTTTTAAAGTTTGTTTGGCATACCTAACTGTCCCTCAGTTATTTCCAGGGTGCGACCCAAGCTCAGATTCAAGAGATTGCACAGGCATATCCGCAAGATCCGTCACAGGTAATCTACTCCTTTCCTCCAGCACACACCATTTTCACGTCTTTGACAGGGTTCTCCGTTTGGTACAGGAACAGCAAATGCCCTCACGGGTGTATATTTTTCCTGGTTCTCCGCGTAAAAACTAACGCATACCTTAGTCCGCAGTATAAAAGGCTCGCTTCGATCCAAGGGGATCTAATTTTCCAAGCTCCCCGTCGACTCGTTTTGAAGCATGCCTCAGAGACCCAGAATACATGGGCTTACTGTGCGAACACCACTGCCTCCCTAATGGACGCTCGCTAATGCACCCAGTATATCAACGTGGTTCGATGACACCGTTTATCGGAGCTTTCCATGGCTCCGACATCGGCGAGTTTTACGGGGTCCCAGGTTTAGCCGACTCCGGAGGTTCCCCAGATTTCATTGGAACAGATGCTTTAAGTGAATGCTTCATTGTTTGCGATAGTTAATCCGTCTGATATCTTCTCAGTATTCTTTGCCAGTCAACTTGACCCAAATCCTCCATCGAGTCTTGCCCAGAATGTCAGTTATCTATCTCATACGAAATGGGATAAATGGAGTTCAAGTGTCGATTCTCCGCCCTTGTTGACGTTCACGGATCCTCAACCCTCCTTGGCCATAACGCTGGATAACTACCGAGCCGATGCGATGGATCTCATCACTCGCATCTCACAGGCATTGGTGCCTTGATTTATGGTACATTAAATTTCATTATCTGTAAAGCTGGACGAATGTTGTATATCGTGATTGTAGTTGTGAAATAATTGATTTCTGCGGTTCAACATCATATCGAGCCTCTAGGCCACGCGACGGTACACTATCAAGTAGTAACGTGCGGGTGGTACGGTATCGGTAGGAGAGGCACCAGTCCATGCTAGAGAATGAGCGGGCAGTGACCGTTCATTCTCTTGTATTCTACCACTTTCACATCGGCAGACTGGTCGTGCTATTGAAGACCAGGTAGATTGAAATAATATTTACTTAAGGATGTGATTTTCGAACAGAAATTCAATGTAGGGGAAGTCAAAATCCGGCTATAGGGTCGATTCGGGACTCGATTCAGCCTCGTTCACAGCTTCAGACGTCGATTCTCAACCAACAATATCACCGGAGAGTCGATTCATGATGAAGAATCAACACCAGAATTGATTCCATGTCCTTATTCTTCTCTAGCCTTCCTCCTTCCTCCCTTGTCATCTATACAGACCCCAGCCCCTCCAGCCCACAATCATACTGCCCGAAATCAAAACCGAATATCCCCGCCCAACCACTATCCAGCGCAAGCAACTGCGCGTTAAATGCAGAGTTAGAGTAACAGTTGACTGAGTTGGCGTTATCGAGGTCTGGATTGGAATGGGAATGGGGAATCTCGGTATCGGACACGCAGTGCTGCGCAACATACACTTCCATCTGCGCAATCAGCTCGCTCGAGCGCGGCATATTGCACGAATAGCCGAAAAGCTTGAGCGCGGAGATGAAGCTGGTGAAATTTCGATTGAATAAGCGCCTGAAGTTGAGAAGCAACCAAAAAATAAAGGACAGAAAGCAAAAAAAAAGAAGAGCAAAACGAATCGAACTCACGTCCCCATCACCCTCGCCCTCACGCTGTCGACCACCCCCCCTCTCCGCCGCCTCCGCAACGCAAAAATCCGACCAGTCCTGGATGTAGCTCCACTCGAGGTGCGCGAGGTGCGGAAGCGACGGCAGCAGCTGCAGCGTCCGCGCCACGTCTCCCGCCGCCTGCCCCGCTATTTCGCGTACCTGCCGCGCAATCGCGCACAGGCGCTCGTGTGCCCAGCGCGTTTGTGGCTGCGTCGCCGCCGCCGTTGTTTCTGCTGCTACCGCGATGGTTGCTGCCTCATTCGCCTCTCGAAGACGATGCGCAACCTCCTTATGCAGCGCAATCACCAACGACGTAAATCCAATGGACATCACCAATGCGCACGCCCGCACGTCATCCACCTGGGGGCGATATGGGGCATTCTTCCCCGGGGCCTCGTAGAACAGGGGTGTCGCCGTTGGCGGAGGACAGGTCGGGGTGCATGAGGACGAGGGAGAGGATGGATTGCAGAATCGAGAGCGAGGAGAGGAAGTGGATGACGGCGCCTTCGGCGAGGGGGTGCCGCCGGGCGTAGTCTGGCGACGTGAAACACATAAATCACCAAAAGGTATGTTTAGGTCCTAGTTCTCACCCCCAGAAATCTTGTCGTGTAAATCGCGCGCGAGTCTCGTAACATGGAACATGCCTGAATCGCAATTCATTCGTTCAGTTATATCATGACGGGAAGTGCAGACAGTAACGCAAGCGACATACACGGCCATACAGCAAAAAACGCGAGATGAGCGACTTTTTTGGAGGCTTGAGACATCGCTTGGAGGGACTGCAGTAATTGCTCCAGTGCAGGCGGCTCGGACCCGCTCAGTAGGAGTTGGTCGTTGTATGTGCTGAATGTATGGAATCCTGTGAGTCGATCGTGGCATGAGGCGGAGAAAACAACGTACAAGAGGACAGGCGTGCGTCGGGCCATTGCTGCGAGAGCTTCGGCGAACTAAGCCTTGACGATAAATGCACTACTTGATGCAAAAAAATAATTTACCATGACACTGTTGAAATGGTTCCACTCGCCGGGACGGCGTCTTGGGTTGCCCTTCCCGCCGAGAATGCGCGCATGCGAGACGAAGGAGGCTACCCACGGCCGCGAGGGGGCGGCGTTGACTAGAATAATCAAATAATACTTATTAGACATCTCAGAATAAACCCTGCACTCCTACACGCTTACGTCTTTCGAGAAGATCAAGCAGAAAGCACGACGCGGCATTGTCCTCTGACACATCGACGTGTATGCGTGCCTCGCACGCCAGTGCGAACGCGCGTTCGTACAGCGCGCGGTACATCGGGGCTCTCCGGACGCCATACTCGCGCAGGTCGGCGCCAGCGAAGAACGTCGCGGGGTCCGTGAAGGAGGCGATGGTAGACGGGCCGATGATGGAGGGATGGAAGGAGATGGAGGCGGAGAGGGCGCAGATGCATGCGGCGAGGACGTGCGGCTGGGGCGGGAGGAGGCTGAGCTGGTACGAGGCGGAGTGGAGCGCGGTTCGGAGCGCGTCGCTGCGAAAGAACATGTTTTGAGATTCCGGGAAGTGCTGGAGGCCTGGGGGAGGGTAAATGGCGTCACGGGACGCGATGTAGGGGACGCACAGTCGAAAAGGTGTTTTACAAGTTCAGGAGAGAGATCCGGCGTACTTGAGAGCTCGACACAGGCACGGACAGAAATTGGCGGGTTACCACAGCCAGGTGAGGGCGAGGATGGCTCAGAAATTGGCACCAAGGCCACTTCATCGACCCTTCGTGGCCGTCCGCGTTGCACCGTGGTTGTTTTGCATCTTGAGAATATATTCAATGCATTGATCTATCTGTAAGTATACGCAACGCACAGTATACCCTTTTCTGCACACCGAGGACAAGGAATGCCTGTGTATACGAGTCCAAACGAGTATCGCGTCGGGAGAGCGTACGAGCATACCCTCAGGCTGGCGATGGCACAAAACGCGCCGCGCTTTGCAGGCGTCGCAGGCGGGCTTCAACAACCAATTTATTTATTCGGATGCGACAAGAGGATAAGAGGGACGGCACCTTTTTCTTCCTTTTCATGGGCTCAACACAGGCGGAGGTGGAAGCAGAAGGCAAATTCATTGGCGCTGACTGCGCAACCGGCACCGAATGAGACTTTGGATAACATTGAGGTGAGCTAAGTATGTCCCCTTTCGGAACGTGCCAAGTTGTAGCTTTGCACAGCCCCGGGTCGCTGCCGAGAGTTCAGATCAGAGTGCTGAGTGATGCCCCAGCAATTCTTGACTAACGTGCACGTGACGGGTATAGGGCTAGTATTAATATTCCATCACTCGTAACCCGGTGTGACGAATTTGTGAACATTTCATAAGGCGTTCAACTTTTGGTCTTTCTGTTCAACAAGTAGCACATATTGCAAGTAGCACATATTGCTCGCCACATCTGCGGGAACAGACGATCTGGGGGTAATTATAACGGCAGTGGCGATCAAATTTGATAACCCCATTGGTAAAGATCTGCGCGACCCTTCCGCGGCTTTCAGCGGATCCATACTATCGATCACCCCCCTTTGCAAATTGGCGTACCTTTGCAAAATAAAGTAAAATTCTTTTCTGTTCTCAGCTTTGCTCCAATTCATCTGGAAAAAATATAGGGTGGTAGTCCTGGTTCCTGACTATGCAGCAAGATACAATTTGGAGGGTAACAAGATGGATTGAGTTCGCATCCAATCGAAACTTTTTTTTGCAAAGGTACGTATTTTTGATGGCTGGCTCGGCAACCCCATTGCGAGCTCAGTTCTTCCCCAAAACTCAAACCACTTCACAGTTGCCATCTAGGCACTCTTGGGACCTTATACACCAACTCCGAAGCTCATCCGAGAAGATTCAAGGAAATAGGACTGCCATCAAAAATTTTTTGCAAAGGGGGGAGATCGATAGTACTATTATTTGGGCAAAGGCTCCCAATGAGAGCCCGCTACACTCCGCCGAAGCAGGGGGCGAGGCAGCCCCTACTAAGGAGAACGAGTGTAGCTATGTAAGTGTGCAAGAAACAAAGGACAACTAAATAGGAGAGGGTGGGTGGGCATGGAAAAATTTAACAACTGACACTCAGGGGACAAGACTGGAGGCTGGCAACGCTGCAACAAGACTAAGTGGTCATATGAAAGCACAAGAGTAGAGTAGGAGTCACCCACCTAGAATGTTGGGCGAGGTGGATGAACGAGAGATCACTGGCATGTGATGGTGCTCCTTGCGCCCCGCGGTCTCTCTAGACCATCCATGTCGATTGTCGTCGCAGGCGACACAACCTTCCCAGAATCTCAAGACCTCTTGGCCCGAATTTGTTTCTTCAGTCAAGACCAGCTGAATCCGAATAGTTGCCGTCTAGGGAATTACTTGGTCCATGTGTTGGCAGCGCACCTGTTCGCGACACCAACGGGTTGCCGGTCTTGGCGATGGCTAGAGGCATATGAGGAACAGAGAGGATACGAGGCTAAGAAAAGAACTTGAAGGCGCGAAGAGAAAAATACGACGACTGAACTGACTTGCTGAATCTTCGACACGACCATCGATGAGATTGTGTGGGATTTTATCAGCTGCCATCTGTTCACTCTCGAGGACGCGCTGGACAGAGCGCGTGTGGCTGAGATGACGATTTTCCAGGAGTATTTTATAGATTATTATACGAGTGGATGCATTAATTTTGTAACAGTTTTGCTAGGAACTCCTCTATAGACGCTGACTTGCTCCCTTGGCGGCCGCCTCCAGCTCTGAAAACGCTCCCGTCTTTTTGCACATGTCACGGAATATGCCCTCGCTTTGAATCAAATTGTACGGGGTATCGAATTGCGCAATTTTGCCTTGGTCGAGGATGATGAGTCGGTCGTAATCAATAACCTTAACAGGAGCGTTAGACGTGGATTATAAGGACGACGAATCTCTTACAGAGTTTATCCTGTGAGCTATGGTTACCTGGAGGGCCGACTGTCAGACGATGATACAGAAAAGCGCGCGATTCATTACCAATAGTGAATCAGTAAATTCCTCCCGGATGGTCTTCTGAATTTTCCGGTCGGTTTCAAAGTCGATGGAGGACGTGGCTTCGTCGAGAATAATGATTGAGCTTTGGCGGAGAAGTGCGCGCGCGAGGGCAATCAATTGTCTCTGGCCGTGCGAGAAATTGGTTCCCTCGGTCGACACCATCGAATCGAGGGAGATCACTGGTTTGCTGTCCACCTCTGTGACACTGGAGACGCCCGAGACGGACGCCGCCTCCGTATCTGCCTCCAGTTCGGCCACAGGAGACCCTCGGGCGGAAGTCCTCCGGGACGGATGAGCGCTCTGATTCTGGTGGAGATGGACTCGGTACAGGACAGCCTCGAGCTCAGCCTCTTCGTACTCATCTGTATTCCCTATTAACACCGGCAGTGATCAACAGAGATGAAAATGTACTGAAAGGATCGAGATTTTCTCTGATTGTTCCCGAGAATAATGTTGCGTCCTGGGGGATGAAGGTCAGGCGAGTCCGAAGATCGTTTAAGCCTATAGTCGAGATATCAATGCCGTCGACGATAATTCTACCATTCGTGGGTTCGACAAAACGTAGCAGACTCGTAGCGAGGGTGGATTTTCCACTGCCTAAAAATACGTTGAGGGTAACTCGCTGCACACGACCAATAAAATGTACCAGTTCGTCCGAGAATGCCGACGCGTTCTCGAGCCCTGAGCGCGAAACTGATGCGGTGCAGAACTGAAGGAAGGTTCGGCGCATATTTCACCTCCAAATCTTCAACAACTAGCAAATCGGTATTGCTTGAACTGGATGGCCAATATGCCGGGGGGCGGTTGGACTCGATGACTGCAGGAGGCTCTTGAGGAATCTCCAGATAATTTACTACACGTTCAACGGCGTTCAAGTCGACCTGAAAGTTCTGTGAGCTTGAAACCTCGCGGAATTAAATCAAGGGGGAGCACCTGCAAATTTGTATAGAACCTGCAAGCGAAATACGACATATGCGAGAAAGTCATGGCAGACTAATAAATCAATCTCAGAAAAGTTCATCTGTTGCGGGAAGGAAATGCGTACAGTGATACAAATCCCAGCCAAACCGGCGGGAACGAATGCGGACACCGATAGTAATGATGTGAATAGCACTGCGGTAGCGCCAAGGTAGTCGAAGTTCAACAGAAGCCACCTGTTCGCTTGCCAGAAGCTGTACCCGAGCTGAGAGGTCGTAAATTTACAAGTCGCATCGAAAGGTAATATGAAAAAAAAATACCCGCGTAGTACGATCAACCATCCCGTACATGCTCTGAAGGAAACGCTTCTCGACGCCGAACGCGCGGACGGTGACAATTCCTTCAAGAAGTTCACTGAATCCTGTGAAAATAGGCGACCTCGTATTCGCCTCCATGCGCCGGAGGTCTCGGGACGAATGCAAATATCCAACGGAAAGCTTGTAGTATGCGAAAGACAACAGCAGTCCCGGGATAAGGAACGACGGAAACACGACACTGAACTAAGATCAACCAGATGCAACATTTGCAAGGGAGAAAATGGCTCACCCAACGGTCAGAATCGCAGCGCCTAATGACGCGAGAGTCTGGATCAAATTGTACATGGACTGGGACAAAGATGTATCGACGGTGGATATGTCCTTGCCCACGCGGTTCAAGATGCGACCTTTGGAAATATGATTGAAACGCGAGCATGAAATACCATGCGGCTAACCTTTCGGGGTAGCATCGAACCACCTGAACGTGGAATACGCCAGTTTGCTCAGCAACTCGCGGAACAAACTGCGCGACGCTCTGAAGAACGATAGCATCAACCCACAAAAAGAATCTTGTCGCCAAAGTCTTACCTGAGGGCCCCGTATAATTGCACGCCGTCAATCGCTATTCTAAGGAAGGCCGAACCGAGGCCGATGAGCGTGTATATGCCCACATAGAACATCGGATGGTCATAGGGCGAGGGGAAATCAAACGCGGGCGCAAAAGGTGTCGATGTAGGTAAAGAATTGAGGACAGTTTGATGTACGCCTTGAAAAGAAACTGAGCTAAGATACTCCAAAACGGAAGTAGCTTGATATGCTTCTCCCCAAATCTGTCGGGATGACCGTAAGAGTGCATACTCGATAGATAAAGCAGACAAGCCAAGCCTTCATCCAGAACTTCTGTCCTAACTCCACGAGCTAAAATAGGCATAAGCTCTGGAAGGACAAATCAAAGGACGGTGAATACCTCAACGGCAGTAATGAGGATCCCGATAATTCCCCAAATGCTGTAACCCGAGGCTTGGAAGTACGTTTTGTAGATGCGCCACTGCATCAAGGAATCGTTCAAGCGAGTGGGCGAGCATAAGAAACGGATCCAACCTCCACATCCCCTTTCGCTTGCTCTTCTTCTTCCACCAACTTCGTAACAGGTTGAGATGATGCTGGCTTGGCCTCCGCCTTATCCTCATTTTCCTCTGCCACCGATGCCTCGGGAGGGGACTCGTTCTTCAAATCGTGTTTTATCGCCTCAAGCAAACCCTGAGCACGCAAATGCTGAACAGTACCCTGCGCGTCGATGCGACCGTCGAGCATACGGACGATATAGTGCGCTCCGGAGTCTTCATTTCCGGAAAGGAGTAGGTCAATATGATGCGTAACTAGAACCTGAGAAAAGTATGAGGCCCGAATTCAGAAAAAAAAGGGACTTCACTGTACCACCGTCCTATCCTTTAGCAAGGGACCACAGAAAAGCTTTTCGAATAGAATCCGAGATGTGTGGCTATCCTACGGTTTCCGAATAATAAGTTGCAGAATGTGTTCTCGTTTTGGGAGAGAACTTACGACCGCGCTCAGAGGGTCATCCAACAGAACCTAGACCGATAATAAGAATTTTGGATGAAAAATCAGTAAACTGCCGAACATATTTGGTCCAAGCATAAACGGCTCTTGCAAGCGCCACTCTGGCCTTTTGTCCTCCGGACAACGTGACACCTCTGTTGGACCGTCTCTAAATCTGAAAAATTTTGAAGAATAGATGCAGAGTACATACCTAACCCCTATCTCTGTCCTATCTCCATCAGGCAGAATCGCGAGGTCAGGGAGGGAGAGCGCAGGCCTCCAAAACATTCTGATATCGTTCCTCGTCAAGCGGGAATCCAAAGATAATGTTCTCTATCCGAATATTGAGACAGAGCCAGATGTCAACTATTAATTGTCCGACCTTTGATTGAAGCGTACTGGAGCCACGGCGTCTGCGCCGAATAAGACATACAGTGCATGAGTCCATTCTCGTCGACTTTCGCACTTTTCGGTGGTTTGATTTGTGTTCCGGGAAGGCAAGTCATTTCACCCAAAAGAGCCTGAAGTAGAGCGGTTTTCCCGCTAGAGCCCGCATCAAAAAGGCTTGCCAGACAATCAAGGCGACATACCTTGCTGTCGGTCCCACTACGCATGTGAGCTTTCCTTCAGGGAATGAGACCGAGATGTCACGAAGTTCGAACCGAGTTTCCTCGATCGAAGTCTCTGCTTCGGGAGGTTTAGTGTGGTCGTCCTCGGCTAATTCATTCCATTTAAAGGATCCGTTTTCGATTACCAGCCCCGAAGACACTGAGTCGTCTTCGGCCGGCTGTAATTTGAGAGCTGACACCCCGTCTGACACTTCGTCCTCTTCAAGGAATTTGGAAATGCGGGACAGCGCGACGCCGGCCTACATTCAGACAAGTCAAGGCCGAAAATGAGTTGTATCAAAGATAGCACTCACCTGGAGGAGTTCGCTAATCATGAATGGTACAATACTGAGTGGTAGACTGGATCTGTGTCAGCGCGCATCAAAGGATTTTCATAGAGCAGGGTACTTTAGCATGTTGAAAATCGACAAAGCCTTGAAATAGAGGTGAGCTGCCAATGAGGTATCAGATACACAGCGAGACAGACCGTGAAAGCAGTCGCGACTGTTAAATCGTTGCCCTGCTTAATGTAGACATAGAAGGCTGAGACGGATATTGAGATTGGGAGCAACATCCTAGAGGAGAGGCTTAATCTGATAGAAGATACATGCAAAAATTGGATACCATGTCAGGTAGAATGTCAGTTGCATGAATCGGCCTACGAAATGCATAACGAACGATTCAGACCACAACCGCTGTAACACGTACTTTTCCAAAGCCAGCTAAGCTCGACATCGCGAGCATCGTTGACTTTTTTGAGCCACCGCTCCTCAGCTCCTCCGAACTTGATAAACTTGATCTGAGGATGGGTTAGCGTTGAGTCCGGATCAGCTGTTCATACGAACCGAACTGATGAGCTCATTGACCACGTTTGTACGCTTGTCTCTGGCATTCACGATTCCCTTCTCGTACTTCACGTTAAGTTTTGCAATGAAGTAGTTGAGAGGCATCAACAAAACCACAAAAACTATGCCCGAAAAAGAAGCCCAGCCAAGCAAACTGAATGCGATGTAAGTCAGTAGGACCAGCAACCCAAGGAAGGAAGACACAAACCGGTATAGAAACACCACAGATATCGCAATCTCGAAAGGCGCTGTTGTGTCATTAATTCATATCCTTTTTGCACTTGGAGAATATCCAACCGCTGTAAAGGTAAAACATTTGTATCGGGATCGCAACCACCTATAAAATGGCAAACATTTCAGCATTCAAAACTGCAGGATTCCCGAACTCACTGTGGTCGTGTCCACAGACATTAAATTGACGATTTTTCCAAGCTGTGCTCCCGCTTTGGGCCCGAGAGTTTCGTTGTCTTGCTTGACGGCCGCGGTGTCAGTCTTTCCGTCCTTTTTACCCGCTTTGGCAGTTTTTGTGGCTTTGGCTTCTGCCTGCGCTTCGGCATCAACGATTCCAGTGAAATCACACCTGCGACAGTCGATCGGTGAAACTTTTGAGTGTGCAGTGGGGGATCTTACCGTTTCAGAGCCTTCTCGTAAATGGCGACCATTAGTTCAGTTTTCATCCTGGTGGAAGCTCTGCGAGCATAAAAGAAGTGCATCGCATTGCTTTCGCTCTTTGCGATCTACTGATGCTTATAGAGAGGTCACGTTTCGAGTCATTCAGGACGAACCTGGCAAGCAAAAGCTAAAAGCGCATAAAGGTAGGCGAGACGGCGACCACCCTCGACTGGGTGCTCAAGTGTTGCAAGGATAAGACTGCAATGAATATATGCATGAAAATTGATGCGTTAGAGATAGATCTTCTTACTTCATGAAAAAAGGCCCGCTGAAGTTCAAGAAAACACTAAGGACTGAAAGGCTGGCATCAAGCCTTCGAAAGCGATCATGAAGCTGTCGATTATCGCTGCACCGAAAATGCTTACAGGAAATCCGAAAAATGTGCCCTGATAATGCTTCGCAGCAAAGAAGATCGCCTGGCGGACGATGAGAACGAAGGGAAAATTCCTTGAGACAATATATACTTCAACTGCGTGAATTTATCGAATACGGGACGTGCTTGCATGGTCGGGCTGAGATCCCAGACATCTTTTTCGGCGAGCATGTCATTTGCACCCTGTCGTGAAGGACCGCTTAGTCAACGTAACCGAACTGAAGAGATATCATACACGCCGAATCAGTGGATAAACCCAAGCAAAGGTAATCCAGCTAAACAGCGAGGTGTAATCCTCTGGCGCCGGTTGCTGCAAGATAAAGAGCTTTATCACATGCATCAGATGCTGTTCGATAAAATACTGACCAGTTCGTCGGGCAGAGGCTTTCGAATGGGAACTCCGAGTGGCAAACGCAAAACAACAACCAGAAGGCAGGTCGTCAAAATCATGTTGCCGACGAAGAAGGTAATCGTATTTCGAGGAACTGTTCCAAACCCGAGTAACACCCCGCCCAGAAGCAACACAGCACCCGCAAATTCCAGGAAAAATAGCCAGAAGAGATCCATAGGCGCGGTGATGATAGAGTTTTTGACCAGAGGTCGGAGAAAGGCGTAGCACCACGGAACCGCAAAGAGGAACGGTAATATTTTGCCTATACCAAGTGTACCGAATGCAACTTCGGTCACGCCGACTCCAATCCAGAGGAGAATTTGGACCAAGCCAAGAGAAGCTAATACAGTTGCTGTCCATTTGCTCCCACCGGGCTGTGAATCAACTGCTTCATTGTAAGGCAGAGCACCAGAGAGAGCTTCCGCTTCCTCCAGCGTCAAGAAATCCTGGACCGGGTTGAAGAGATGTTTCTTCACGAGCGTTGGGACTGGAATGGACGCGAGGCATAGCAGGAAGACGAGTACTGCCGGCAACAACGCGCTCCACGCCGCCCGTATGCAGGGGTCATTGAAGGCAAAGGAATTGGGCTCTGAGCTGGGGCACAGAGGCACCATTGGGATGGAATCAGAGGAAAAGAAAGGAAATCACAGCGAGCTGCTAATGTTATATATACTTAGGCGCGGCCAAGCCATCAGTGCAGACCTGCACATTGAATGGCCGGAGTTGAGTGGGTGTGAGTTGGCCGCGTCGACGCGCAAGTACGTTACTCTGTGCGCGGCAGCATGTTGTCAATGTCAAATGTCGGAATCTTTGTGGCGTGTGGTGTGCCAAACAACCGCATACGACACGTATACGCGTCAACCTTGCACATCACGCGTCGTTAATTTCCTGCTCTTTCCTGCGCGAACTTCATTAGATATAACAACAAAAAATACAAGATGTCAGTAGTATACAGTTGGTCAGTACTTCGCATCATTCGTGTTCTAACCTCAACCGGTCCCCCAACTCCTTCCTCAGCAAAGTTGCATATCTGGATGTAAACTTCTCACACCCAGCAATGATCACCTCGTCCAGCGTTTCACCTTGCCCCTCCCATTTGTCCGTCACTTTCACGCGCTCGGTGAGCACACTGAGCAGCGCCTCACCACTCAACTCGTTGCAGGTCGACAGCTCGAGACTCTTGAGTCGTGGGAGACGGACCTTCACGCGTTGCTCGTCCTGCGCATAATACGGACGGAGAAGCTCGATGACCTTATCGCTCATATCCGACGCCTCGATGAAGAAGGTCTCCAGTCTCTCCAGACGACTGAACACGAATTTGAAGTCCTTCGTGCGCATGTCGCTCCAGTCCATCACCAGGACCTCAAGCGGGGGATTTGAGCGTAGCAACAGGCGGCGGAGTCCCATGCCCGTTGCGTGGTCACTGTACTTGCTCCGCGAAAAGTCGTTCGCTTCGTCATCGCTGTCGCCGTCCTCCCATGGATTCCCGGGGCCGCGTGCTCCGCCACCGCCGACGATGGGGAAGTCGACGTTAAGGTGGCCCAGATGCAGCTCGACGAGCGCGGGGGCGTCAATGTACGAGAGGAGACTGCGCGTGCCGCAAGTCCTGCGAAGACGCAAGTTACGTAGGCGCGGGAGATGCGCGACGGGGAGCGGCGTGAGGAGGGGTTCGTCGTTGTGCTGCGAGCCCGTGAAAAAAAATAGTTCGAGCGAGGGACACGCGGAAAGGAAGTCCAGAATCGCGCGCGGCTGGGTGAGGATCGAGGACGCGTACTCGGTCATGACAATTGTGGAAAAACGCAGCGGCGCGAGGGAGAGTGCTTTGGGGAGCTCCGAGACCCAAATATTCATGGATTCCCAGCCGGGCGTCACGTCGAAAGTGCGGCGCTGCTCAAGATCAGAACGATAGAGGTCGTCGGGGTCTTGAATAGATATGATCAGCGGGTCGATACGATGGCCGAGGTAGCCTGAAAGGTCGAATGTCTCTTGGCGCATCCCGGTCATTGAGAAATATCGCCAGCGGCGCATACGGGGTAGCAGCGGAGATAGGAGAGGCAAGACAAGGCCGGAGGATTGCGAGACATCGAGATGGATGTCGAAGGACAGGGGACGCGACTGGCGCACCCAGAGCATGGCCTGTGCACGCGATGAAGTTATCGGGGAGTGGTCATCAAGATAGAGGTGCTGCCAGATACTGGGAGACGACTTGAAAGGACTAAAATGAGAGCATTTCATCCAATAACAGGTCAGGCGCACCTGGACCACTGCGCGCCATAGCTTCGAGACACGGAGCAGATTCAGATTAGCAAGGGGGTTAATGCTCGTGGTACAGAGAGAGAATATTTCGATAAGCAATTCCTGTTCTTATAAGTGATAAGGATATCCTTAATTAGACCTTCCCAATCTTACCGTAGGCAAAGCAGCGAGAGCATTGTCCTGAAGGTCGACCACCATGGTGGTTGGAGATAAGGAGCGATCGACCAAAACAGTTTAATAGGCTCAAATTCGGTCACGGAATGACGAAGTTGATGTCAGGCGTCCTAGCGGGAACGAAGGGAGCCACGGGTCGCGGGTTTTGTTCACGGATGTGAAATTAACCGCGCCATATTGACCCGGATACGGGTAGACACGGGTGCGGGAAGGAGAAACGACCAAGTAATTCTCCGTCGTGTCTGGTCCGTACTTCAAGTTTCTATCCTGTGGAGCGAATACTTGGTGTGAGCGGAGCTGTCAAAAGATTTGCCGACGTTCTCCGACAGTTCAAGTAATTTCCATATAGAGGTTCTTATCCGACCACTACGTACTGAGGCGACCGAAACATCCTCATGCCGCTGTTGGTTTCATTGCGGGCCCAGGTCAAATGCAAGCTTAGTATAGCGGTACTGGTCCCTCTTAGTGCACACCAATGACAGTCTTCCATTCGCCATTTCGAGTCGTGCTTGCGCTGGTTCCTGCTCCTGGAACCGCGCTCAACTGTCGCGGTCTTTCTCGGACACGACACGAGCATATGCATGTGCTTCCCGCTCGATATCCCGGCGACTTAATGACTGGCTTTGAAGTTTGAATAACCTGCCGCTCACACCTGTCATGCAGCTGCTACCGCGGACTGTATCAGCAGTACATAGGATAATTTTCGGTGCTCACGCCTTCCGGAGCGTAATGAAGATACATAGCCGAAGACACTGAGACAGTTCTGCAGATCTGGATGTTGCTGTCTGTAACTGTTATTCGGAGGATCTGGGAGCCGTTCTTATCCCCGTCTTCCATAGCAGTTTCTACAGTGTTCCTGAAGGTCCCTGATGCATTACTACTTGTCGTGGGCGGTGCTTTACTCTGATAGCTGTTCAACTAGGTCTCCAGGACGGGATATTCGGCCGAAAATAATTTCAGATCGAGGCAAGGAGAAGATTCAGCACTTGGCATTTGCGATATGGAACCTGTGGTAACAGTAGCAGCCTAGACCTTGTAAAATCGTAGTCTAGAACTTGTTTATTGCTTAATTTCTGCGCCATGAATGATTCAATGAATCCAAAATGAATCCCATCAACATGACTGCCCGGATTTGGCTTAACCTGGGTTAGGGTTCCCAATTGCGCCAGAACTAGGCAGTTTGCACGTGTGTGCCGAGGCCTTCAGAAATCTCGCAAGTCCACAAGAGACACCGACACCGTCGACCCGCCCGCCACCTTCGCCGCACCCCGCCTACCAAAAAATAAAAGCCCAGCATGCCGGGAGTACGCGACGTCAGGTTCGCGTCCTCAACGAGCTGGATCTATCTCGTGTTCTGAATTCTCCGTTCTATAGCGCAGAAGCGTTCATCACTGCCTATGCTTCCCACTTGAAGCGTTCTGGAAAACTTGAGGTCCCAACATGGGTCGACCTCGTCAAGACGGGCGCATATAAGGAGCTTGCCCCGTATGACCCCGACTGGTACTACGTCCGCGCAGGTCCGTGTCCATCCACATTCTGATATATTCATTCCGTTCTTTTACTTGCTTCAATATTCGTGTACTTATTTATGCGCGCAGCTGCCGTCGCACGGCACATCTACCTGCGCAAAGACGTCGGCGTCGGCGCTCTCACAAAACTGCACGGTGGGCGCAACAGACGGGGCAACCGCCCGTCACACCACGCCGCCAGCTCTGCCTCTGTCCAGCGCAAGGTCTGCCAATCCCTCGAGAAGATCGGTGTCCTCGAGCAGACCGACAACGGTGGCCGCAGAATCAGCCAGGACGGCCAGCGGGACTTGGACCGCATCGCCACCGCCGTCGTTGAGGCCGCAAAGGAGGATGAGGACGAGGAGGAGGAGGAAGAAGCAGAAGGCGCTGATGAGGATGAGGAGTAGACGCTGCGCGCCAGGGACGACGCTTATGCTTGCATGTTTTATCCTAATCTCAATCTGGTATGCTGCATGCGACTAAAAAAAACCTTTTTAACCTCATTCGCGGCTCGCGTTGGGACCGAAGAAACTCGATATCAAGTGGCTAATGATACAGTTGACGTTTTGAAATACACGAGGTTGCCCTCAAGCCAAGAAAATCTTCCTCAGCTGCTCGACAGCCCCAGCCTCCGAGCACACAGGACACGCGTTCGTATGCTTCAGCGCGCTTGTGATGCATCTAACCGTATAAATATGGTGAGAATATAATCTCGGGCGCGACATGAAAATACATACGGAGAACAAAAGAGGTGCCCGCATGGGGTACAAGCCACCGAGTTGGGCTTGTCTTGGCACATCGGGCACACAAATTGTGCTACGACATCCTCCTCGTCGTCGTCTCCCTCGGCGTCTTCATCCTCAGAGGAATCGTTTTCCAATTCCTACAGCGAAACCTGAGTCAGTGAAGAACTTGAACTCGGATGCTCGAAGCTACATACCTCCTCCGTTGAATTCAGATCCTCCGCGTCGTCATAGTCATAATCATCGTACGCCTCCCACGAATCATCTGAGTCGTCGTCGGTGTCGCAATGCGCACCGGACTCGCACTCGTCGGGGTATGTGAGCAGCCCCATCTCGTCTTCCCATTCGGTCAACGAGAATTTACCCGATTTCCCGTGTTCATCGTACACTTCGTTGTTGTAACCCTCCTCGTCGTCACTGTCGTCGCAGTGGATAGGGGCGTGCTCGATGTGCTATGTAGAGCCAACGTTTAGTTGATTACGGCAACTTGTAGAGAAGGGACGTACGTATCGCAGCCCGGAGGGAGTCTTGAATTCAACCTCACAAGAAGCACAATAATGGTGGTGCTTCGAGTAAATATAATGCTGTAAGATAAAACCGGGTCAGCAAAAAGCGCATGACGCAGGGAGATGAACATAGGGGAAGAAGGAAAGTGACTTACATTCCTTAGAGTATTTTTATTCAAGTACCTCCGCTTGCAGTAGTCGCATTCAGGATGCATCTCCGATTCCTGAATGTGCTCTGCACGCTGCTCGAGAGAACTGAAGTAAAGATCGCAGATGGCACAATAGCACTCCTCGGTGTTGATTTCGAATCCGAAGTAAGGCATGTTGTGCAGGGATGTCTGTTGAGGGAGGGATGTGACAGCGAGTTTCAAATGCGATAGAACAGGTTGGTGGTAGAGGTGAAGATGAGATCCCATCGCTGGCTGGGCCGTCATTTATACCTCCAGGCAGAGGCTGAGACAGTCTTGATGTTCCACCGCGGAAGTAAATCCTAAGAATGTCTGAGACAAATTTTAGGCTGCAATGAGGGTCTAGACTCGGGGACCTCGGGGATGAATGTCTTGCAGGATAGTAAAGGAGGTGCAGAGGAGAACTGGGAGGGTGTATGTAGAGCCAAAAATATCGCATTCAAGCACTGTTTGAGACAAAATTCGGACTGCAACGGTAAAAAATCCGGGGAAAGAGATCTCGCAAGATAGTAGAGGTGCAGAGTCCTGGCTGGTTCAGAGCCTCTATTAGCGCAAGTGAAATCGCCGATTTGTGCAGTCAAGCTTCGACCCGGGTTTTCGTCGAGTCATGTTCCTATCCAATTGTAAGAAGTCCAGAGGTTTGATTCTTTGAGCTTCAAGTGTTGTATCCGCTCAGCGAACTACCTTGTAGCCTGAATTCCGGCCACAGTTGCAGTGAACGTCAAGAGAAAGGTCGATCGCGGTCCCGTGACCTATAACTTCTTTCCGCAAACCTCCATGATCTCGGAGAAACCAGCGTCTATGCACGACGAAGACCGGGATGAGTTTTCTCCAAGTACAGTACTACGCTTCCAGTTCTCTTCCTGGTACCCGATCTTCTCGGCTCTCAGTATAAAGTCTACTGTCATCCGGCCTCTGCCTCAAGACTTTGTCGAGTATCTGCGCGACGGCGCGCATGGGGTGTTTTTACCTGAGGGATCCGATGATGCGTCAGTGTTATCCGGGTTGCTCTTTCTAGCGTGTCATGTACTGACTGGCTTGCAGGCCAGTGGAGAGCACACTTTCCGACGACGAAGGGGAAGATGACGATGATTCAGAGGATGAGGATGAACCTCGGCGTCGGTTTGCGTTCCCCGAGTTGGACGCCCAAATCAGAGATTGTATACGGACGTACGGAGCAGTGTTCCCAAAGCTGAACTTTTCTTCGCCCAAGGTACTGACTCGTCTGAGTTTATTTTATCCCTGACTAACTGGAGTCGTGCAGGACGCATCTTGGGTCCTCCCGCAATCCTCTCCGTGCAAATGCACATCCCCTTCTGATGTGTACATGCTTCTGAAGACGTCCGATTTCATAACGCACGACCTCAGTGCCGAGTCCGTGTTTGAGGGCTGCAGCTCATCAGGCTCAAGCTCAGAGCCATACGAGCTAGAGCTAGTGCTGCGTAAGTGGTACCCTGTCGACCGGAGTCGCGAATTGCGGTGTTTCGTGCGACAGAACACTCTCATTGGTATCCGATCTCAAATCAGCATCTTACATTGAACACAATTTAACGCAGGTCTGTCGCAGCGAGACACAAATTACTACGAGTTTCTAAATGATGTGTCCACAAGAGCGGGAATCGTCTCCAGCGTGCGCGACTTTTGGGAGAAGAATATCAAGACGAAGTGGGACGGCCCGCGGGACTGTGCGTATCTATCATGTGTGAAAAGGTCATCCTGACTGGGAGCAGATACATTCGATCTCCTGCTCACGCGGGACCTGTCGCGTGGACATATTCTCGACTTTAACCCGTACGCGCCGCGCACAGATTCGCTGCTGTTTTCGTACGAGGAACTCGCGCTCATCGAGACCGAGGGAACACCGGAACTGCGCGTGATCGACTCGCGCTCGCACCCAGCTGCGATGTCGAGCGCGCCGGCGAATCAGCACAATATGGTTCCTTTCGAAGCCCTGAGTATGAGCAGTGGGCGAGATATCGAGGAGTTTGCGGAGGCGTGGAAGGAGGGTATTGTACAGAGTGTGGTGGATGAACCTGAATGATTTATTTTGTTTTCAAATTCATCGCTACCAAACGACGCGGCTGACCATGAGCGATATACGCGATTGAATGCGATCGCGGCCCTGAGAGCACGAGAGCACGGGTCTTGAATCCGCGTTCAGATTTTTCAAATTTCTGCATTCTCTAGTCCACGTGACCCCGCGTTCTCGTCTCTCTTCCACCATGGCGAACGAATACGAGGCGCGGCTCACAGCTGATTTGAAGCAGCGCGTCGCCGCTATTCTTCTAGAAAACCCCGGCATGTCGCCAGAAGATGCGATGCGCGAGGCGCAAGCGGCACTTCTCGCACAGGCCGAAGCTGACCTCTTCCACAAAATTACTGACATCGAGACCAAGAACAACCCATTCCGTCCTCCCACTACTGGGTGTCCGATTAATGACCTCCCACCTGAACTCCTCGCGCATATTTTCACGCTCGGGTGCAAGCTGGATGAGGAGGAGTCGGGCCATGACGAGATAGACGACATGGATTGGGACGAAGACAGCGAGGGCCTCGATCTAGCGGACGACTGGGAGACTGACGATGAAGAAGGCGATGCCGACGAGGAGATCGTGCAGAGTAGCGAGGACGTGCACATGAGCAGTTCTAATACGCGTGCAACGCGTAGTGGCGCGGTGCCACCGGAAACGGACGAGGAAGATTCGGACGACGACGATGACGAAGATGAGGCCGATGACATGCTCCTCCCGTTCCAGGGTACATGTTCCCGCTTTTCTTGATTGTTTTACTGAACCCATGCTGCAGTCCTCGTATCGCACGTATGCCGACACTGGCGCGAAATCTCGCTCGGGACACACACTCTCTGGACAACGATACGCTTTGCCGGGCATTTAAACGCGGAAAAAGCTTCTGCTTGGATTGAGCGCGCCAATGACCTCCCACTGGACATATACATCGAGGCTACAGATTTGCATGATCCACAGCACAATGATCCAGAGGGAGAGCAAGGTGGGCAGCAGGAAGACGCCCAACCACCAGGAGCTTGGCCTGGGCCCGGACAGATCACCAGTATAGTTATGGCGTTCAACCCCGCCACAGGCACCCTCACGACGTCTGCGCACACTGGCATTCCCTTCCACGCTGGCCCGCCCCAGCCCGAGCGACCCATGGAGCTGTGCCTCTCGCTAGATGACCTGAAGGTGATCCTGGACCTGATAATCCCGCGCGTCGCGCAATGGCGTCTCTTCGAGGTTTCGGTCAACTACTACACGTATATGTACGAGATCCTCTCCCGGCTCGCGCACTGCCCCGGCGCACCCCTGCTCGAAGAGCTAGGGCTGTACAACTATGAAGAAACTGACACGAACGAGGATGGCGAGGAGGTCGAGACGTTCCAGCCCGCGCACCTCGCCGAGGCGTTCCTCCCGTTCAGCGCGAACGCGCCCAACATTAAGCATGTGGCGTTCTGGGGCGTCCACATCGCGTGGGACAGCGCATTGCCGATGCTGACAGGGCTCAAGGAGATCGAGCTCGCGTACCACACCAAGGACGTGCGGCCCAGCTTTTGCGAGCTTCCGTGCGATGCTCGACGCGTCGCCCGAACTCGACCTTTTATCCTTATGCTACTCAGGCCCGACCGGGGACATGGAGCCCATCGCGATTCCGTCCCTGCATGCGCTCGTGCTGTGCGACATGGAGAAGGACCTCGTAATACCGCTCGTCGCGGCGTTGGAGTTACCTGCACTCGACGAACTCACAGTGGACTTGCACGGCGAGGATTTCACGGATTTTGCGGAGCAGCTTGCGAAACACGCACGGGGCCAGACGCGGTCGTTGCTTGCGGGACTTACGACGCTGAAGCTCGCGGGGTTGCATTGCAACAACACGACGCGTGATATGGTGATGGCCCAGCTCGACGGGCTCAAAAGGCTGCATTTGAAGTGCGAGGAAGATGAGGAGGAGGAACAGGAGGACGCGTGGTTCAAGCGACTGAAGGAGGTGAAGGGCACAGGGGTGCGGTACTGCCCGAAGCTGGATAGTCTGAAGATCGAGGGCATCGAGGGGGCCGTGCTGAAGGATTTGGTGATAGCACGGAAGGAGGCGGGAGCGCCATTCAAGCAGGTATTTTTAGGGACTCTGGACGAGCTCAGCAAGAGGGACGAACAGTGGTTCCGCGCGAACGTTGAGCAGTTTGATTTCTTCGATCCCTCGGACGATGAGGAGGAGGAGGCTGTGGAGGTCGATGCAATGGACACTGATGCATAGAGAACTCCTCTTGTATGTTATCCACAATGAAATCCGTAGAATACAAATTACAACACTGGGTATCCGTGTAGAATACAGATTACAGAATGTACGCAAGTATGTACTTATTCAAAGGTTCATGAATGAGTGTGGTGAGCTGATACTGATGTATCAGACATGAGCATTTCCGTGTCGTGATGCACGACAGTGCCGTCCGTCATGATGGGTGTGGTGCTTGTGCGAAGCCGAGAGCGACCTCCGGAAAATAGTCTTCATCCTCGCTGGCGGGCAGAGTCGAATATGGCATCGCAACAAGCACGGAGACTTGAAGGGTGTCCGACGAGGAGGTGGAGGAAGCCAGGGACGCCTTCGACTCATTGGTGATGCCATCCAAATACAGATCCTCATCCGCCGTGGCAGGCACTGGTTGCACTGAAATAGGCTGCGGGAGAAGATAGAGATGAATAAGATGGTCAAGACGCCGCAGATGAGATGATGGCGTCTCACAATGATATTGGCCCATGACGGTGATGGATGCTTGTCTGTGAGCCACACGTCGTAGAGTTTCGGGGGAGAGACGAATTTAAATCCCCGACTATCCGGGGGAGCCAGTACCAGCCCTTGCTCCATCGCACGATGGACATTGCGGCGGAGGCGAAGGCGCCGGTAACAGGCACGAAAAATAATGAAAGTCGAAACGACAAGCAGGATTATAAGGGTTGCAAGAAACGTGAAACTGAAAATAAAAGTAAGTATAGGTTCTGGAGATAAAAATGCACGAACAGGTAAAGATTGGAATTTGGGTCCTTGATGGACGCGCCCGAGGACGATGGGGACGGGGATGGGGTCCCAGCCGTGGACGAAGGAGAAGACATGAGTTGGTGATTGTTTTGATGCGAGATTCTGACTGGCGGACGCCACAATGTTCAATCCCCACACGACTGCGCCGAGCATTGTGAGGGACATCGACCAGGGCTTGACTGGGAACAATGTAAGTAAGATAGGTGAACAGAAAGATTTTTTTGCAGCCGATTTAGTGCCTTCTACAACAGAATCAATCCATCGAGCTATAAACTGCCATCAAAGTTCTCAAGGAACATATATTGCCGTCACACGTTACCGACGATCGTGACACTCTACTACGATGAGCATTCCAGGCCTCCCCAATTCCTTGAACCTTTCGCCTCATCTGAGTGCTCACAAGTACTTCTTGGTCTGCACGTTGACTGTGGCAGCATGGGACACTCTCGTCCTTTCGCCTAGGACCTGGCGTCTTATGCGTACTGGAGAATGGCCCATTCTCAAGATCCTCTTTCACTTTTTGAGGGTCTTTATGCCCCTCGAATTCGCTGTCGTTGGTCAGATGGCTTCCCCTCAAAGCCCCAACTGTATTCTAAACCTTCTTCACCTCAGCTGTCGCATTTTTCGACACCAAGTGGTCCATTAACGTCCGTCGTGATGGTTTCCCTCCGTATTGCTTCCGTTGAAATCCCTCCGCGCCTTCCTAGACTTGCGAAAAGTTCTATCTATTCGAGCCCATCTGTACCGCTATTTTGCTCGCTGCCTGCTCGGGTACGCATTCCCCGCGAAAGCAGCCGTTTACCGCCAATAACACTGACCTCTCCAGCCATCCACGTTATCCGCATCCACGCCATCTATGACCGCAGCCGCGCCGTTCTCATGCTCATGGGATCCTTGTTCGCCGCCCAAGTCGTCGTCACCGCCGTCTGCTGTGGTTTCTACCGATGTGCGTGGAAAATATAGTCCAATCATGTTCCCATGCTTACTCCGAGATCAGCGGTTCCTCTTCTCGAGGGCCAGGGCTGTATCGCTGGTCCCAGGGCCAACTGGGTTGGCGTGTACTGGGTTGCCCCCACTCTGCTGTACACGACGTCGGTGGGTGCAGTGCCTTTCTTGATGTTTAACAATCATTAATGAACGGGGTTTTCTTTTCGCCTTTGATTCAGGCTGTCCTCGCCCTGATGCGCTCCATCAACTCCCTCCAGGCCAAGCCTTTGAGTCCCTGGAAATTGATGCTCCGTGACGGGCTCAACCTCTACGGCGTGAGTAAATTCCGATCAAAGGCTACTATGCTTGAACCCTAATTGTAACTGCGCCGGTAACTTACAGGCCATCTGGATTGTGAACATGGTCAATATGCTCTTCTGGTTTATCATGAAGCCGACCGACAACTCGGACCCGATCAAGACCATTGTTACCAGGTACCGTCTTTTTATTAGGTGAAATTCGACTCGGCTGACGCGCGGTACCATAGTATGGCCGCCGTCTTGACTACCTCGATGTCTCTTCGCATCGTGCTTAGCATCCGCGGCACGCTCGTACATGGCGGATCCTTCGCGCTCACCGGCTCCACTGTACCTTCGAACTCGTCCCGTGCAACGCACGTCCTTTCCGCGCGCTCGGGCGTCCCGACGAACAGCACGCCCCACACGTACACGCTCGACGACATGCGCAGCAAGCCCGAGGCCTCCTGGGGCGACAATGACACCAAGAGCACGCCGGGTGACGATAAAGGCACGCTCCCCATCGGCATGCGCGCGGCGACGCCGCCGAATGTAGGCGTCAAGGTGACGATTGATCGTGAGGTCGGGTATGATCAGTACGCCAAGTAAATGCGACGCGTCGTACCGGTCTGGTGCAGGCCAGCCGCCCACACATTACACATCTCTATCTATCTATACAGCGACTGACATTTTTTCGAGGTCGGAGGATGGTTGGAGGATGGTGGAGGATTTATCTTATTTGTTTTTCTTTGCTGCGTTGATCTATCTACCCTTATCTATGCTCTGTTGCGCCGTGTTGCGCCTAGCGTACTTGCTTCACCCATGTACATCGATGGTCAATGTGTTCTCCGTGTACTTGTACTTGACCCACGTTTGATACTGCGTGAGTAGAGGAAATAATACTTGTTATTTTAAAGAAACCGAGTCTTTCATCTTCTACTGCAGCTACATACCTCACTGATACAGAGACTCATCTCTTGTGAACGGAGAAGATAAATCGGCTGGTTTACTGCCTTGGCGGCGAAGAAAGCTATTTCCGCGTGGACATTAATTGTTGCCGTGGCTTGCCTTCCGAAATACATACCGCGGTCGGTCTAGAACTTGAAAGCGTCAATTTGGAGCTTGCGGTCAACGGACTACGCGGATGATTTCCCCAAAATCGAAATAAGGATGTCAGGAGCACACGGCGTGAGGGAATTGAGATCATAGCTTGCCAAGAAATTAATGAATGACTTGAGACGCGCAAACGACATTCTGCATCGAGAGATGAGGCCCGGTGAGTGTTCTTTGCGATACTACAGGTTGATGGTCGTGGTATGCGAAATGTAACTCGCCCTACGGTTGCCGATAAGTCCACGCTTTGACGTGTTTGGCAGAACTTCCGTTTTTCGTTTCTTCTACGCGCTTATTCTACTTCCTATGCTTCCAGCGCCTACCAGACCTTAGCTGGGGTGTATTTGACCTCTTCCAGTGGTTGCTAGGACCTGTTTGACGCGATCTGAGGCAACAAATGGCCAGGTCGGAACTTGGCGCGTCCGATCTATGTACCGAAAGGACATGCAAAGCTGCTCGGTGCGGTCGTGTCGGGGACGAGCGAACGAATTCGATATAACGAGATAAAATTCCGTACAGACCACCTCCGTCTTGCAAAGCACCCGCATCACAAACTTGAAGCAGCCCCCATCTGCCCCTGCTGCCAACAAGGCGACGAATTTGTCGAGCAGTCCATGGTACACTGCCCGGCACACTTCCAGGCCCGCCAGATCCTGTGGCACACCGCCGGCCTCAACGCCCACTCCATCACCAAGCTACCCGCACCGCGACTCCTCCCGTATCTCTTCGGCGACCTTGGCCGCATCAGCCGTTTCCACACCATCCATGGCACACCGCCCGACCCTCAACAGCTGAGGTACCGACCCTCGCCGCCTGGTCGAGCAACACCGCTCCGCATTGTAAGTACCACATGAACATCGTAGACAGTGTTGAGTGGAAAGTGGGCGTGTGCGGCGAAGGGCAAGATAACATGGATTATAAAAATATATGTGTCTCAGATCTTTACCCTGCACTGGCTTGCAGAACGAAGAACGTACTGTGTACTAAAGACCGCAGCAGCGTTCAGAGACCTCCGGATTGGGCGCTTGTCGCGTCAAGTCGCGTAAATGGGTCGTTAGGAACCATTGAAAGTGGCTCAATACGCCATAGATAAGGTATGTGGGGCTTGGAGGGGCCAGGAGGGGCTGGAGATACAGGAAGAAACGAAAATCAGAAAGTTGAGCCACAAACTTGTTGGCAACCGTACCACACAGGATGCCGACAAGAAGTACTTGCTGTGGCAAGATATCTAGATAATGCAATACAGTAACGATGCAATGGGATGGAATAGACAAAGACGTACTATGGAAACATACCTACTCGATGGTGACAACCTCCGACGGCGCACGGAAAGGTGGACTTTGAGACCCACTCCGCCTTGCGCTCGATGCATGGGATGTTTTGTTTCGATCGCGTCGAAGAGGAACTTGCGTTCAGCGGCCTCCTTGATACATGTGTCGATGAGCAGCGAGTAGGTCTTCGGAGTGCATGGACTTCATTATGAACTGGAACCTTCGAGGGCAACGAGCCTCGGCGATTTTCATTTCGTTCGAGAAACACTTGCGCAGGTTCTCCTACGAGACGGAGTCGTTCGCGATGCCGTTTGAACCCAGTGACGAAAGTGCCTGGCTCACTGTTTGCCGCGTCGGCGATTCCTAGAAGCCACCGGCAGAGGTCAGGTACACAATAGCCAAGGTCTAGGGCACGCTGAAGGCATAGCACGTAGGTTGAGCGCGCGAAGGAAATGAGAATCGAAAGTTGCGCCAAACAAATCAAAGCGTGGACTTGTCGGCAACCGTACTCGCCCCGATCACCAGCACGGCGGTAAATCTTTTTTTGGAATAGGTAGATACAGCGGATAGACCATGGCTGGGGTCTCCATATTGAGGACTCGTCTGCAAGGTGAGGGACATTTTCAACGATGCTGGTCCTATGATGAATCAGTATGTCGAACCCGTTTTTACCTGCAACTTGGTCCCAACACCACGAAGAACAGTGACGGTTATGTTGGGAACGGTGAGGTAGCCAAAGCAATTTTCCCCAATGCGAAATTCAGGGTCGATGGAGGGAAGGAAAACGAGAAATGAACGGTTGAGATTGCCATGCGGCAGCACTTCGAAAACGGAGGGAAAAATGGGACGCGGGAAGGACTTTCGGTCGCATTGACTGTGGGCTCAGTCTTCAATGCATAAGGTCGTTATCCCAACGTTCCACAAAATCATCCGGACCGTATAAATTTTCGGACCGCAAAAGGAGATCGCGAGTGTGCGGCGGACCGTTGCACAAGTCTAGGTTGCGTACGTTTTTTCTCCGACATTCCTACGCTTGTGGACATCTTCCGTTTCCGCTCCTCTGTCGGCGACAACGCAACCAACGTCATATCCTCCCAGGTACCAGGGCCATTCAGTGTTCTTCTGACCAAAATGATTCTACAGGATTCTACGAACACCATCTTCGACTCGGATCTTGTTCTCGAGAGTGATTTCCGGGCCCGGTAGGCGAGTTAAAGGAATCCTGTTACTAGCAGAATATGGGGGCACAATAACAAGAGTACTCAACACTGAACGAATGTGTCAAAGTGGTTCAGCGTGAAGTTTGAACATGATGTTTTCCCAGGGACACCCAAAAAAGGGAACTCGATCAGGCTGCTGACAGCTGTTTTTGATGTTGAGCGAAGTCTGAATTTCCCATCAACCACCTACATCATCCTCGCCACCCGTTTGTGCGCTCCAGCCTCCAGTCGACTTTGGGACCATCCTCGACCCGAATCTCGAGCTTTGTAAACAAATTTCACAACAAAAATATCTTTTTCCAGGCAAAAATATCTGGCTCTAGTGGTTCTGCTCCGCAAAATATCTATGACCTCTTCAGCAAACCACGGTCACAACTTTACAGAGTGGGAGCCTGGTAAAAGCTCGGAAAAAGCCTCTTCCAAGGGATTCTGGCAGCCTGAGAGACGAAAGGTCGACGAGCGAGGACGCGGTGGGACCCCCTGCGGTGGCTTATGTACTCTGCCGAGCGGCAAACAACCTGCACTTGCCATCAATCATCGCAGGCGTTCAGGTTCCTAAAAAAGGCAACAGATTCTGTCCTCTGACATGGAAACTGCTTATTTTCTAGTCTCTTGTTGGTTCTTTTCCTTGGCAAAGTCTTGGCAGCACTTTCGTTTCCGGAGATTGACCGACAGCGCTCTGTTCGTTGCGCATTATTGAAAAGCCCTGTGGAAACTCTCAAACCTATTTGAGCTCGAGGACAAGTTCCTGAGACTGATTCCTATGTTCGTGTATCCGAGGAATGCGCGTCTAATTGGGCATAATTGCGCCGACAAAATCCCTCCAATGTAGCTGCTCGTAAAGGACCATTATTTTTCATTCGCGTTGCCTCACGAGGTCAGCGAGATGCTGGTCTCGAGGACGATATTCCAGCATATAAAATGGTGCTGGGCAACACAGTTGAAATCAGCACTCAACTCCCTGTTGCGCGCCTCAGCTCGGTCTTGTATGCTCATTTTCTTGGCATCGTCGATCGCCTTGGCTAACCATCCTTCTTCATAGTCTAAAACACTAAAGCGTCCGCCCGGATTTATCCATCACTGGTATGGTTCTAAACATATCGTCCGCACACCACTCATTTTGCCGATGTAGCAATGTTCCCGACAACCGCTCTCGTCTCTTTGTGTTTACTTGCCGTCGCCTATGGGCAACAAATCGGAACTCTAACGGCCGAGAACCATCCTGTCTTGACCTCACAGACATGTGTGGCGGGTGGGACTTGCACGACGCAGCAGACCTCTGTCGTTCTCGACAGTAACTGGCGCTATCTCCACCAAACGACTTCCACCACAAACTGGTGAATTCACTGCCTTGAACTCGTGCAAATTAATGACAATAAATAGCTACCTCGGCAACGAATGGGACACAACACTTTGCCCTGACCCAACAACTTGTGCAGCCAACTGTGAGGCGTCGTTCTCCCGCCCCTTGTGTGCTCGGAACTGATATTTTGCCTGACTTTCAATAGGTGCTCTCGACGGAGCGTGAGTTTCCTCGATTATTGAAGAGTACAGGATTCTTACCGCTCCTCAACTCCCAGAGACTATGCGGGAACATACGGAATCACAACCTCTGGCAATGCCTTGACACTCAAATTCGTAACCGGAGCCAACGTCGTACGCGCTTTCATTTACGACTGTCCTGCATTTTTCCCCCAAGTTTATGATTCGCGCAGGGCTCGCGCGTGTATCTCATGGAGAACGAAAGCACTTACCAGCTGTTCAAGCTGCTCAACCAGGAGTTCACCTTCACCGTCGACGTATCAAAACTGGGATGCGGCCTCAACGGCGCTCTGTACTTTACCGAGATGGACGCCGATGGCGGTCTGGCCAGGTTCCCGACGTGAGTCGAGGCTTTTTCTTTGCCAATGGGCCCTCGTGCTGGATAGAGGACTCAATTTCCTCGCCCGATACTTCTTGGCTTCCTAATCCGGGTTCTATGTTCTTTTTGTTTGTGCATATTTCGGTCATCACCGTTACTGACCAGCCATGCAGGAACAAGGCTGGAGCCAAGTACGGCACCGGATACTGTGACTCGCAGTGCCCGCACGACATCAAGTTCATCAACGGCCAGGCCAACATTCTCAACTGGACCCCATCCACCAACAACGCCAACACGGGCACTGGTACGTCCTAGGCTCTTCCAACAGCTCCGAACTGATGCAAACACACATTTGCAAATAGGTATGTTCGGAACTTGCTGCAATGAGATGGACATTTGGGAGGGTGCGCTCTATTTCACACAGGAAAATATCGACTGAACATGATGCAGCCAACATGATCTCTTCCGCCTATACGCCCCACGTCTGTACCGTTAGTGGCCAGACACAGTGCAGCGGCATCGACTGCGGTGACGATGCTACCGGCAACAGGTACAATGTAAGTATACTATCTCCATGTTTGACGTTGAACTTATTCTTTGCAAGGGTGTTTGCGACAAGGACGGATGTGATTTCAACTCGTTCCGCATGGGTGTTAAGAACTTCTTCGGCCCGGGCATGACCGTCGATACCACTCAGCCGTTTACCGTCGTCACTCAGTTCATCACCAACGACAACACGGCCACAGGGACTCTCAGTCAAATCAACCGTATCTACGTTCAGAATGGAAAGGTCATCCAGAACTCGTTCACGGACATCGCTGGGATCAGCCCTGCTGTTAATGCCATCTCCGATAATTTCTGCAACCAGCAGAAGACGGCCGTTGGCGATATCAACAGCTTCGAGCAGCGCGGTGGATTGAAGACCATGGGCACGGCACTCGAAAAGGGAATGGTCTTGGCTCTCAGTCTCTGGGACGACTACGCAGCCAACATGCTCTGGCTCGACAGTGACTATCCCCTCAATGCCAGCGCCTCTGCACCTGGTGTCGCCCGTGGCACTTGCGCTACCAACTCTGGAGTTCCCGCGGTTCGTCGGTGGAACTCAATTCCTTGCAATTATGACTGAAACCTTCTTGCTAGACCGTCGAGGCCACTATGCCCAACGACCAGGTCATTTTCTCCAACATCAGGACCGGACCCATCGGCTCGACCTTCAGCACCACTGGCGTCACGACGACCTCTTCAACCTCGTCGTCAGCTCCGACTTCTCCCAGTGGAACTGTTCCCGAGTTCGGCCAATGTGGCGGCGAGGGTGAGTCCCTCATGATACCCCAACAACGACTTTTCCTAACATCTCACAGAATATACTGGTCCCACCGTTTGTGTCGCCCCCCTTCACATGCCAAGTCCAGAACCCCTGTGAGTGTTCTTGCTGTGCGGCGCTTCACGATGCTCATAGTTTTGCCAGTCTTCTCCCAGTGTCTGTGAATGAGTCGAGCTACCGAGTCTGAGACGCGATGCTCTTAAGTAAAACACGCTGCATTTCTATCCATAAACAATACTATTTTCTCTCGAATTTCATGTTTGAGCTAAGAATAACTATTCCACGGCGAATGTCGTTCTCAAAACCATCAGTGTCAGCCAGTGAGACAGTTTTCGACTCTCCTGGGCCCGGCCCGCCGTGTTAGACAACTTGCGCGTTTATCCGATATTCCTACGCTCCTTCCTGGTGCCTCAAAACCAGATCCGTTAACGGTAACGAAGTTGCCTTATGTGGACATGCCACTCTCTGAAGAAGTGATGCAGGAATTGAGCTCAGTACGAGCGACTCATTTCGCGACCAGAGACCTGAGATGGAGGGCAATGAGAATTATTTGTATGAAAAAGTCAATGTCAATTTCTTCGATCTCAAATTTCAAGCGGAGTCTGAATTTCTTTCAGTATCATCACTACACCATGGGGTCAATCGCTGTGTTCCCTTTCCTAACCTTTCCTAACCTCAGATTTCTCAAGCATTCCTAAAAATCTAGGAAATAAACGATATGTCTGTCTACTACGCCGTTTTCCCCACTCAGTCACACCGGCGCCGTGGAAAGTCAACCACCAAATTGCACTGGTTCACTAATGACGGTGGAGCAGCAGGTAAAAGCTCGGAGAAAGGCTCACAGGACCAGATTGTATGAAGCCTGAGAGACTGCGTTGCGGCTGGCGGCCTCAAGCCACGGCGCGAAAACAAAAATCACGAGTCACGGCAACTCGGCAGGTCGCCCATCATCTCATCACAAAATGCGTCCAAGTTTCTAAAAAAGGCAATAAAGTCTCTTTCATACTTCTTCGCAAGACTCACAAGGATCCTGGTGTATCACAGCTGACATGGCAACTGCACGCTTGTTTTTAGAATGCAGCTGCGCGGTTTTTTTTAGAGCATGGCTCTCGTTCATTATCTCCCGCGGATTAACCGTTCTGGATCCATGCCTGGCTTTTTGGATGCTGTGAAAGGCTATTTTGGCTGGTTCCTGGACTAATTTCTTGACCGAGAAAAGCGCGCCTAGAGATGATATAGCGCCGACAAATATCCCTCCAATCTAGGCGTTTGCAAAAGGTATTATTTTTCCATGCGCTTGCTTCATCTTGACCTCACGAGGACAGCGATATTATGTTCTCAGCGGCCGCATTCTACAGTATAAAATGCTACTGAAAACTGCAGATTCAAGCAGCTCTCAACTCTGTTGCGCGCCTCAACCTGGTCTTGTGGGCTCATTTCTTGGCGAAGCTGATTGTCTTGGCTGACTATCCTTCTTAATAGTCTAAAACGCTAAAGCAACCGGCCTGTCCCATCACTGGTATGCTTCTTAAGCACTAGGCGGCACAACCCCGCTCACTTGGCAACTCTTGGCGATGTAGAAATGTTTCCAACAACTGCTCTCGTCTCCTCGTGTTTACTTGCCATTGCCTATGGCCAGCAAATCGGAACCCTAACGCCGGAGGTTCACCCGGTCCTGACCACCCAGACATGTGTGGCCGGTGGTGCCTGCACAACAACCCAGAATTCCGTCGTCCTCGACAGTAACTGGCGTTATCTCCACCAAACGACTTCCACGACGAACTGGTGAGTATATTGCCTCGAACTCGGGCAAATGAACGACAAAAAAAATAGCTACCTCGGCAACGAATGGGACACAACACTTTGCCCCGACCCTGCGACTTGTGCAGCCAATTGTGAGGCGTCGTTCTCTTTCTGCGTTCAAGAACTAATATTTTGCCTTGCTCGCGATAGGTGCTCTCGACGGAGCGTAAGTGTTCTGGTTTCCCGATCGCCACATAACATAACTCTCCGCTCAGCGACTACGAGGGTACATACGGGATCACAACCTCTGGCGATGCCCTGACCCTCAAATTCGTCACCGGAGCCAACGTCGTGCGCACTTTTATTTGTAGCTGTTCTGCTTTTTTCGCTGAGTTATTATTCATGAAGGGCTCGCGTGTGTATCTTTTGGAGAATGAGAACACTTACCAGATCTTCAAACTGCTCAACCAGGAGTTCACGTTCACCGTCGACGTGTCGCAATTGGGATGCGGCCTCAACGGCGCTCTGTATTTCTCCGAGATGGACGCCGATGGTGGCGTGGCTAGATTCCCGACGTGAGTGAACTTTTTCCTTCTGTCCTTTGGATTGGTCGAGTTTCCCCTCTCTGCTCGGAAACCTGGATTTCATCGCGTCACCGCATCAGCGATAATTCTCCTTCTTTCCCAATCGGGATTCTACCTTCCTTTGTTTGTACAGTTTTGATCATCGTCGAATGGCTCCTCTCTCTTGTGGTTGAGGTACAAAAAAAGACAAAGCCAGAGGCGAAAATGGCCCGACCTACCATTTCTGGAGCAGGTTGTTTGACTTCCCGCCCATTAGCGCCGTACCCGCTTCCTTCAATTCTAGTTGCTGAACAGCGATCAGGAACAAGGCTGGAGCTGCGTACGGTACCGGTTACTGCGACTCACAGTGCCCGCACGACATCAAGTTCATTGACGGCGCCGTAAGCTGCCGCTTCCTCCAAAATTTCCTCCCACTGAATTTCACCACCAGGCAAACATTATCAACTGGACGCCTGACACCAACAACGCCAACACGGGTACCGGTACGTTTTAGGCTCTCCCAACAGTGCGTGGCAGGAAAATTCCATCTTACCACTAGGTTTCTTCGGAACTTGCTGCAATGAGATGGATATCTGGGAGGGTACGCTTCAGCTTGGTGCAATAAAATATCAACTGAAAGTGGTGCAGCCAACTCGGAAGCTTCCGCCTACACGCCGCACACCTGCACAGTTGTTGGGCAGACACAGTGCAGCGGCATCGACTGTGGTGACATTGATACCGGCAACAGGTATAATGCAAGTATACGCTCTTATTCTCGGCGGCGTCGATACTCACACAAAACTTTGCTAGGGCGTTTGCGACAAGGACGGATGCGATTTCAACTCTTACCGCATGGGTGTCAAGACCTTCTTCGGACCAGGCTTGACCGTCGACACTACCCAGCCCATTACCGTCGTCACTCAGTTCATCACCGACGACAACACTGCTACGGGTACCCTCAGCCAAATCAACCGTATCTACGTGCAGAACGGAAAGGTCATCCAGAACTCGTTCACGGACATCGCCGGAATCAGCCCTGCTGTGAACTCCATCACCGACAACTTCTGCAACCAGCAGAAGACGGCCGTTGGTGATATCAACAGCTTCGAGCAACGTGGCGGTCTGCCAACTATGGGTGACGCGCTTCAACGAGGAATGGTCTTAGCTCTCAGTCTCTGGGACGACTATGAGGCCAACATGCTCTGGCTCGACAGCGACTACCCCCTTAACGCCAGCGCTTCCGCACCCGGTGTTGCCCGCGGCCCTTGCGCCACCACTTCTGGAGTCCCCGCGGTCAGTTGGATAAACCCGAGTTCCTGCAGTCATAACTGAGACTTTCTCAGACCGTCGAGGCCACCATGCCAAACGACCAGGTCATTTTCTCGAACATCCGGACTGGACCCATCGGCTCGACCTTCAGCACCACTGGCGTCACGACGACCTCTTCAACCTCGTCGTCAGCCCCGACTTCCCCCAGTGGAACTGTTCCCGAGTTCGGCCAATGTGGTGGCGAAGGTAAGTCTCTCGTGATGACACCACGACGACTTTTTCCCAACGTCTTTCAGACTACACTGGTCCCACCGTTTGTGTAGCTCCCTTCACATGCCAAGTCCAGAACCCCTGTGAGTATTCTTGCTGTGCGGCGCTTCACACATCGCTGATGACTTTGTCAGTCTTCTCCCAGTGCCTGTAAACAATGGACTGAGCCGAGGCAGAAGCAGCAATCTTGTACAAAACGCAGAGCGTCTTCTATCCCTTCTGACGAATACCATCCTTTCACGCTGAATGACCCGAATGTTCCGTGTTCCATGAGTGTTTGAACTAAGATTAACTATTGGGAAGTAAGGAATTTGCCGTCCCTAAAAATTACAACGGATCGCATGAGAACATCGGTCAAAGAAAAGGATAGCGACTTACGGCCTAACACCGAGACAGTAGCAAGCACGCATTGACAGCACAATGACCGCCGCCCACGTTAGTATGACAGCCACGAGGCCCAGCCACGGTCCGTTTCCCCACCCAATTGCAAACTGCAATCCGTTGGCCGCAAGTGTCGGTACTTGTTGCTTTGCAACAACAACGATGGCGACATCAATGGCGAATACAACGCTGCTTACGATGGCCGTGATGATCGCGAATACCAGTGAAAGGATGGACAGTTTATGTGAGGCGAGGAAGAGTGAACTGGCGAGTGTGATGAGGGACAATATTGCCGCAACGACATGCAAGACCAGAATGACAAGAAGACTCTTCAGAACCGCGTTTACGATGCTCGTGGAGACACCGGTTAGTGCGATGATGTCTGCGGGCACGGTGTAACCTAGCATGGGACCAAAACATTCGGCCTATAAGCATAGCTCAGCGACTACGATCAAGGAAAACGGGAAGAAGCGTACGGTATCGGAGAAAAAGCTTGGCTATATGCTCATCAGAAAAAATATGAACTCATTGAGGAATACGAACCTCATTCAGGGCGCTAATTGCGCGACGTTTATTTCAGTGAGTTGGGTAAATGAGGAGGACGGAGTACCTGTTAGCGCACACACCCCAGACACCGAACCTTAGCTCAGTTGCAACGGATGTTGCTGGTTGACTGAAATTTGCGTGGATATGTTACTTATGAAGATCCGTCTTTTAATTTAAACGCACCCTTGGCTTGTGGAAGAAACCTTTAAGAGATAGATTTGTTTAATGATTGGAAGCGACAATCCAATGAGCAAGGAAAACTAGCGAAGTCATTAGCTCGTTAAATTAATATAATAATGGAATCTCACCAGACAGGCCGTGGTGAGCAGCCCGATGCAAATGTAGGAAAGGAGCTGGTATGCCGCCAGAGGCTTATGGTGAGGTTTCACCTATAATGTCAAGAAAGACGGATTAGCATTGTCAATGTAGCGTCTGGCAAGAGACCAAGGCCTCACCTTCATCTTTCCACCGTTTGGGATAAGAAATTCAAGACTTCAGGGGTATGAGATCGTTAATGCTTCGTCAGGGTTCCAGTATTCGTGAGGGAGGAGGGCGTCTCCGGGGCTGGCGCACAACTGGTGAGCGCAAGGTGAGCGTGCCCGTGGCAGGTGGGAGCAGCCGCACGACCGCATAAGTATAGAAGAGTTCTCAAAACATGGGGTGTGATAGGATCAACGTTCGATCAACGGCGATCCAACCCAAATCCGTCGCACTCCTTAGTCCTGCCAAGATGTGGCGGACGTCGCTCAACAGCTACAGCGCTACAGTTACGACGATTGCCACCTTTTCCGAGCTCTACATTCGCGCAATAACGCAGCTACAATGGCCTTGCAATAGGCATCTTGCACTCAACGGCATTGAACTCAACGTGTCACTCTCTGGATTCAGACTGGACTCGGACCTCTAGGGGTATCCTTCATTCCAAAAATCTAGTGGAGCCATTTAGCGTATACTTTCTTCCAACTCGCTCTCCCAGTCCACGCTTCCCAATACGCAGCAACCTTAACCGGGACTGGTGCGCCGTACGCCTTCTCCAACGCTGTTACACCTTCGTCCGCTGTCGTGGCTCCGAAAATTGCCGCGATTCGTGTGAACCACGCGCCCGCATGAAAATCATCCTCCCCTGGTACTGAACCGCCGATGAACCCACCCTCAGGGAGGAAAGCTGGGAAAACCTCGAACACCGCTTTCTTCACCGTCTCAAAGTGTGCCTGGGACGCCGCAAAGTAGGCGGCTTGCTCTGAGGCCGTTGCTGTTCCAGTGAAGACCGCCCGCATACCTGAATAGCAATCATCAGACATCGGAGGCAAAAATGCGGTCCCGATCTACCAACCTGTGTTCTCTGCGAGCTTGGCTTCATATAACGCCTTGTACGGCGCCATGTCGGAATCTGGCTCATGCGTGTACTTCTCGAGGAGCTGCTGGCCTATAAAATTCGGTGAGCGCTGGGCAGCGAATCCTAGACTGGGATGGAGTACGAACGGTTCGCAAGGAAGGTCATCGGTAAGGCTTGGAACGTCCCCGGCAAAGCGGTCCTTTTGGCGGTCATTTCCGCCTCGTCGCGCTACACCCGAATAATCAGCACCAGCTCAGATTCCACTTCAATTTATCTGCGTACCGTGAGGAAGAGCGCAAAGTTGGGGTCGTACTGCTGCTGGTGGATGGTCTCGATAATGGCTGCAGTGCCTGCTTTCACCTTCACCGGCGCGTCTTTCACAAGGCAGGCGACCACGCTCGCTGTGGAGGTGTAGACCTTGCCATCCGACTCGAGTACTGGTATCGTGGCGGCCGGATTCTGTTCCACGCGAGACTCGCATAAGCTTCGTTCGCTCGGGTGAAGCACAACTGGAGGCGCACCAGCTTGACGAACCAAGGGGCAAAATTCTCGCCTTCCACGACCTTGACGACCTTGAAAGTAACATCGCCGTCTTTGTATCCGAGCTCAGCACTACCTCCGCATTAGTTGACGGCCCACTGACAGTCAGAAAACTAGTACTTACACGGCGAGCTCAGTGACGGCGGACCAAATGGAGGCTTCAAATCCGTAAAGAGTTTTGGTCATTTGAGATGTAGAATGCAGTGGGCGATGATGGGCAGAAGACCTCTTGGATGCCAGAATTTATATGCTCAGTGTACTACTTACATACCAACCTTGACCTTGCTATTCCATCTGAGTATTCTTCAGCAATAAACCGCATACTCACGTGCAATCACGGCTCTCACTCCGAGCTGACCTGAGATGACCAAGAAAGCAAGATATATACTGGCAGTAAGCCAAGAGTGAGTGGTCTGTAATCCTCGTCGTACGTGGCCCAGCCGGTAAGACGGCAGTGGACGGAGGCGTCTATTGCTCAATAATTCACCCATCAAAACTCTCTAAGACGGAATATATTACAGTACAGTAATTTCGAACATGGTTCGGGTGTCTGCCAATTCGATTAAATAAATGTGCAGCGGAAAGCGGTCAAGTACAATGTGCATGCAAAATTGATGCACTAGGCAGATTTTCGAGTTGGAAACAGCGGACGGTGCGGGGGTGGGGAGAAGGGGTTGTGCAGCGAGTCCATGCGTGAATGGAGGAAAGAAGTAATATTGCTACTTGTGGGTGGTGTTACACGAGGGATGAATGAGGATGAGATGAGTGAGCGACAACAGATAGCAGCAGACGAAGGAAACGAAGGTCAAGCGGGTTGATTGGGTCATGGAGGAGTATTTTGGATTGATTTTAATTCCGCGACGAGGCGCTGCAAGGAATTAGATTTAGTTGGATGCGGAGAGAACGGCGACGCGTACCTCGGCCTCTTTCATCAGAGCTTCCGGACTGAGATCGGTGTCTTGAGCCTTCCCGAGGCCCATCCCGTACTGCAGCAACTGAGCCATGTAATAAGGAGTGATTATCGTCTCCGTCTCGCTCAGTAGATCCTTCGCCGTCGTAGGCTCCGCTGCAGAAGCAGAAAAAAGATCAGTTAAAGAGAAAAAACGAGAAAAGACGAGACGACTAACGATCTTTCATCGCGAGCCAATCCTGCTCCATCAATTCTGGGATGCTCGCACGCTGCTTGGCATTCCGCCGCAAGCAGGTCTTGATAGTCGCGATCACATCCTTCCGCACGCGCCGCTTCAGATGGTCCAGCTTCTTCGGCGGCGTCGCTGGCCGTGAGCCAGACCCCTGCTGCTGCTTGGGTGAAGGCAGACAGGGCGTAGCAAACTCCGGGAATTCAATCTCGTATTCGCTATCCGGAATGGCCTTCATCTTCTGATAGACGGACAGATGCTGGAATGGCGGGTGCCCGTAAATCATCTGGTACAAGATGCATCCCAGCGACCACACATCACTCGCGCGGCCGACCTTCAGACGACGCATCCCATCGGGGAGCTCGATCGCCTCTGGGCTCATGTAGTTGACCGTCCCAATCTGCAACACACATCAGTGAGTCACTTTGAAATGCGCAACGGGAAGAATACGAACCTGGTGGTCGCGCTGAATATTTGTCGTATCATTCGCAATCGCATTCGCGATCCCAAAGTCGATCAGCTTAAGCTGCCCGCGCACCAGCACGAAATTCGCTGGCTTCAAATCCGAATGCACAATCTTCTCCTCATGGATGATATGCACCGCCTGGAGCATCTGTTGCCAATAATACGCCACCCACACCATATTCAACGGCTCCTTCAGCTGCTCGCTGATGAGGCGCGCGAGGTCGATCTCGCCGCACTCCATCACGAGGAACAAGTGCCCCCTTGCTCCCACCGGGCCCGGCCTTGACCTCCGAGTCGATGAGCCGGATGATGCGGCTGTTCCCATCGAGCCGCTTGAGCAGCGCGATCTCGTTCATGTACCCGCTCATTGTTTCGGCGTCGGTCTTGTCGAGCGACACGCGCTTGATGGCGTACAACTCGTTGGCGCCGTTAAGCACGCGGAAGACGCGTGAAGTACCGCCTTTACCGATCATGTCGAGGCGGGCGTAGACTTTCCGATTAACCTTCAAGGCGTTAACATTTCGGTCTCTGGATCGAAAACAAAAACAAGGCACTCACGACAAAGGTTCGCGTTGCTGCCGCTTGTGACTGTTGAAGTTGTTGTTGCTGTTGCTGAAGTAGTTGCTGTTGCTGCTGCTGTTGCTGATGGTGGTGAACTTGTTGTTGTTGCTGCACAGGCTGAAGCTGAGGCCGCACACGTTCCCTAACCGGCTCCCGCTGCTCCCTCCGCTCACTCTCCCACTCCGCACTCTCCCGCTCACCATTCCACGTCCGCCCAAGCTGATTATTCGGCCCTGTCGGCGCAAGCATCCCGCTTGTCGTTTGTTGCTCCGGCGCAGTCCCACTCCGCCTATGTTTCGCCGAACCAACGCCAGTAACAGTCGACGCCGATACCGAAGGCGCTTGCAACCCCCGCGCAGACGGTGAGAGCCGCGCCGCAGGTGGGTGGGGCGCAGATGGGGACCCGCTCAGACCGCTGAGGGGCGGATGCGGGACCGAGCGCAGGGTGTCAGAGTCCCGCCGCTTATGTGCATACCCGGGCCGCGCCGAGTACGATGGCGGCGGGGATGGGGAGTGCCGCTTCTGAAGATGGTCGTGGTGGAGCTCGTCGGCGTGTGTTTGGGCTTGCAGTTGGGCACGACCTAGATAGAAAGAACATTAGATGCCGGGTTGACAATGACAAAAGGTTGCGTACGTTCGGCATCGTCGACCTCTCGGCGGTATTCTAAATAAGAAGGTTATGCACAAGTCAAGAACAAAGAGCAGCACGTACTCTTATTGATAACCAACGCGTCCACATTACCGTCCACTATTACCCGTCGCGGTCCGTCGTTGGTCGTGCCATCGGTGGAAAAGCCGAGACTGGTGGTGGGTCGTGAGTTCGATTGGAGGTTGGAGCTTTGGTAATACGCGTAGTCGTCTTCGTTCGCTAGATGGATGGTCAAACAATAGATATAACAGTCATATCTTAACTCACCAAGTGCATCACTGAGGCTAGCCGACCGTCGTGGACGCGAGTTTCCGGATTGATTCAACGATCCAGGAGTGCGGGATCGAGGTGGGTTATCCGGAAGAGGCTCGTAGTGTACCATATCGTCATCTGCAGCATTGCACGTCAGAATGAAGACAGAGAAAGATGGGCGACGAACCAGCATCGGTGTCCTCTCCATCCGGCACTATCGACTCAATCTTACCAAACGACACGGCCGACGCAGAACGCGGAGCGACAAGCCGCTGGGATGATCTTTGAGTCTGGCTTAGCGAGCGCTGGATGCCGGACTGCGCCCGTCCAGTGGAGGCGGAGTACGCGTCGACCCGGCTGCGAACGGGCATTACTAGCCGCCCCGGCCCTTGTGGCTTTGAGCTGGGCGGCCCCGGTGTGGACGCTGCCATGTAAGGAAAGTCGTCTTGGTGGTCGCTGGGGAGAGGGAAGGAAAGCGGGCGCCCGCCACCGCCGAGGTTCTCTTTCTCCTCCTGGAGATGCTCATCGATGACAGGCACGCGATTCGGTGCAAGCAGACGGGGGTCCTGGTTGCCCTCCCTATCCTCCGAGGTGACACGCCGTGCGAGTGGACGCATTGCGCGAAGGTTTGACGCGTTCCCGGGGGTTGCCGTCATCGAGGCAGGGGTGGATGCCACGCGCTGAAAGGAGCGCGACTGGGAGACAGACTGGGAGTGGACCGGTTGTGATTGCTCCAGGACATTTGGAACGCTGTGGCTCTCGCTCCTTGAGAGACTTGAGCGTTTCACGGGCCCATTCGTCAGATGAAGCGCGGGGAGAGGCGAGGGTGGCTTGAAGTCTGGCTGAAAGGACCTGTCCTCGGAAGTGGTTGGACTGAAAGATTCGCGAGTGTTCTTCGAGGGCCCCTTTGTTGTGCGGACGTATTCGCCCTTTTCGTCGAAGATATAGTCGAACGAAAGGTCATCTATTACCTCTGAATCGTCGGATGCAGGAGAGGGGGCTGCTGGGGGCGGCGAGGGGGCGGGAGTGGTGGTGGCGGAGGGAGAAGGAGAGTGTACAGTGGCCATGGACGAAAAGCACGACGAGAGCAGAGGCAAAGCAAGAGAACAGACAGGGAGAAACCAAAACAACACGAGGCTAGAAACCAACCGTGACCGTTCAACACGCGGTCACGTGAACACCATCACGCTGTTATGTAAGGAGAACCCTTTGCAACGTCTTCTCTTTTGCTATTCCCCAGCTCAAAGAGAGGAGCAAAAATTGGTGTATGCTCTGTATGGTGAAACGGAAACGGGTACAAGATGGCGGACGCACCGCGGTCCACAGAGGGACACAGCCAGCGCGTTCAATCACATGTGTTTGATCGGACTCGGCTTCCGGTTACCCGTAACTCTCTCTCTTCCCCGCACATCCATCTGAACCTCCAGGCCAGTAAATTATAATGCCTCTGGTCACCCCAGTAACAAAGCTCTTGAATATCCGCATGTCGGTCCCATTCCCATTCTTTCTTTCAACAAAATCAGCTAACCGTGGCCCCTCAATTCAGCCCCATCGTTCAAGGTGGAATGCAATGGGTTGGTGTCCCTAAGCTCGTCGCCGCCGTGTCAAATGCAGGAGGCTTAGGTTCGCCTCACAGCAGTGAATTCGGATCATGCTCACCCTCGCTTTCTTCGCAGGAGTTATCACTGCATTGACGCAACCGAACCCCGCCGCACTGCGCAACGCTATCCGGGAAACGCGCTCACTTACCTCGAAGCCATTCGGAGTGAACATCACCCTACTCCCGAGCATAAACCCGCCAGACTACGCCGGCTATGCGCGTGCCGCAGTGGAGGAGGGTGTAAAGATCTTTGAGACAGCGGGCAATAACCGTGCGCTTCCCTGTTGCAACACCCGCCGAAGAAATTTGACGGGCTACCCTAGCGGGCGAATTGATCAGGTTCTTTAAGTCGAATGGGTGCGTCGTCATACACAAATGCACGACGATCCGGCATGCGAAGGTGAGTTAGCCATATACTTTCCTTGCTCAGGTCTGACGAAAATAAAATAGAGCGCAGTGAAACTTGGCGTCGACATCCTGAGCATAGACGGGTTCGAATGTATGTCACCCACCTCGTTTCTTTCTCCTATTCACGCTTTTCAAGGTGCCGGCCATCCTGGAGAGGAAGATATCGGCGGTCTCGTATTGGTACTCAAGACTCTCACAGCCCTGAAATGCATGCTCACCTTACGCACAGCTTGCGCGCGCCGCAAAGGAGCTCAATGTCCCATATCTCGCTTCCGGCGGGATAGCCGACGCTCGCGGTGCGCAATTCGGTTCGCTCAGTCAGCTCTGAATATCCTGCTAACCTGTCTACCAAGGCGTCGCTGCTTCATTGGCGCTCGGTGCTGCGGTACGTCCCTCTCCCCCAGTCAATGTCACTCTCAATTAATTACACCAATCCTAGGGCGTCAACATGGGTACTCCGCCGCATCAACCCCCTCTCACGCATCGCTGATCCCCTTATTCCCCCCAGGAACGCGCTTCATGTGCACTGTCGAGAGGTACGCCGCCTCCTCCCTAATGTCCTCATGAAAGTAAATGAACTCCGCCCAGCCCAATCCACGAAAACATCAAGAAAACCATCGTCGCCTCGTCCGAGCAAGACACCGTGCACATCTTCCGCACACTCCACAACACCGCGCGCGTCTTCAAAAACAAAGTCTCGATGGAAGTGGTGCAGATCGAGCGCCGCCCCGGCGGCGCCAAGTTCGAGGACGTGCGCGAGCTCGTGAGCGGCCAGCGCGGCAAGGTCGTGTATGAGAATGGCGATCCTGATTATGGGATTTGGTCGGCTGGGGTACGTCTCTTGCTTTTTTCATACTTCGATTCTGTTCTCGCAGTTGCTAGCTCGATGGTTGGTGCTGATTGAATAATACGCAGATCGCTATGGGGCTGATAACGGATATCCCGACGTGCGACGAGCTGCTAAGGACGCTGGAGAAGGGCACGGAGGATATTATCACAAACTTGAGCACGGTCGTTGTTAAATCGAAGCTGTAATTTATAGCATAACTGGCATTAATGGAAGATATTTACTTAGATTGGATTGAAGCTCCAAGTTACTCTATAACTGGCCAGACGGCCTGTGTAGCAGTACTGCTTTGCAACATGGGTATACAAGGCGGATGTCGAGCCAACTCTTGGCACTATTTCGGCCTCGAAAATCCTATATCGGACAAGGGTACGGCGTCGTGCTGCTCCGTAAATGGAATTATTTTGCGAATTTTTGGCGAATTTTTGTTGCCCGAGTCTCGCAGGGAGCCCGATATTTCTTTACTTTCACGAGCTTCCAAGTCAGCATTTGTACCGCGTTTACGACCGATCCGCCATGGTCGAAGCCTACAACCGAAATTGGTAGAGAACTCACCTTTTAACCGTGAAAAATCCTATCTGCGCACAAGAATTTGCGAGTTGGGGCCTCAAAAATCCTATTTTCGAACAAGGAAATGCGAAAATTTTGCGCTCAAAAATCTTATTTTTCGGACAAGCCTCAGCGGGAGCTTCCCGGGGCCCCGAGAGACACGATGGGATGGATTGGTAAGGTATTCAGTTGGGGCGGAATTCACTTGCAGGGTCGGACGGGAGACCCCTCCGAGCATCGAGCCGTCGGCGGTCGTTTTTCGTGTAGGTGCTCAATATGCAAGTGCACTGAGGAACTTGTTCTGATAATTCCGATACTTTTGTATACATCGTGTCATCCACAACTACAACCGGAAACATGCAATAAAACGCAAACAGGGAGAAAAAAGCCATAGGTGAATGAAATAGAAATTCAAAGGTCGTGAGTTTCGGTCGCGGCTTGCACCAATGCTTTTGCTGTTTCGGACCGCGGCGTGATAGCGCATGCGAAGGGTCCAGGGTGGCTATTTATTATCGTGAGTACCCTTATACTTTTGAACAACCACATCTTACACACCTGAGCAGGCCATCCGAATATTTGGGGTCTACGTCGATCTCTTTTCCAGTGGCATCTTTCGCTTTCGCTATATTGAACGTTGACAAAACAGAAGCGATCGTTGCCCAGACTGTCGCATCTGCATTGTGACGACCCGGACATATGTGCCGGCCGAATCTGAATATGTCGCTATTTAGATCTCGACTTGAGACCTACGAGGTACGAGACCACACCCAAATGCCAAAATAGTATCGTCGTTGTTTAGTTTTCCGTCTGCCGTGAAAAACCGATCGGGGTTGAACCGCTCTGGTCCAGAGTAGATAGATTCGTCGCGAGTCATGGCCCTTGTTTGAATGAGAGCGGAAACCAAAGTCCAATAGTGGCAGGGTTTACCATATATTACTGATCACTGTCGTCCCTGAACATGCAGTGAGGGTAGATTGGCGTTCTGACAAAACGGTAAATTACCTTTAGGAATGAAATAACCATTGTATACGTCGGCTTCACTGCTCGCATGCGCCACGCCGAGGGGGAGAACTGGCCTCCAACGCATAACCTCCCGATACACAGCCTCGACAAAAGGCAATGAAGGGCGATCCTCAAATTCTGGGAGTCGGAGAGTGCCGATGACAGCGTCGATCTCGGTTTGTGCCTTCTTCTGAATTTCAGGATAGAGAGCCATAGCAAGGAAAAATGAACCAAGAGATGAGACAGTCTACATGAGTTATGAGGTCAATAACTCTTGTCCTAGAAAATGCGTACGGTGTCAGCCCCACCTGTAATTGAATTAAAAAGTTTATATAGGCTACGAGGGATCATGAAGACCTGCGTATGCCGTCGCGGCCACGGCTTGGATTGCGACCTCATCGTAACGATCGGCCTCAAGGAGTCTTGCTACGACTGATGTCGAATCTGCACCATCGCGCTACAAGCTACCGTCAATGCGGGAGTAATTAGTATAATCTTCGATGTCACCATATTTTGCTTCGCAAAATTGAACGGAACTTCTTGCATTTCCTTGGTTAATTGGCGGCACTCTCAAGTCACGCGTCAGTACGATGCGATAATTTCTGCGGATTCTTCACTGACCAGCAGCGAATCGTTGGAAACCGGCTCCAGGCATCCAGGAGGGGAGGTATCGGAGAATTGGAAATGTGTTGACGGCCACAGCGCCCGGGAAAAAAGAGTCGGAAAGTTTTTTCATGGCGTTTTCGGATAATGCAACAAAATGGTCATTGGTTGGCTGCACTTCATATCCGTAGACAGTTGCCATGATAATCGCCGCGGCTAATCTGGATTCTGGTCAGCTTTTAGAAGCATGAAATAGGATATCGCTCGCGTTTTGACGTGCTCCTTGGAATTCTTCAGGACTGGAGACCAGCCCTTGTAATAACAGGTGAATCTTCTTCTTCTGAATAGGGCGGTAAGTCCGCGATACATCTTGGCGGAAATGCTGCTGAATCATTCTTCTATGTTTCCGCCACTTGTCTCCCAGGGGCAGCAGTCCTATATTAAAATCCCACCCCATGCTGGAGCATGTTAGCGGTAGATGGCAGAATACAGTGCAAATCTTACAGTTCAACCATAGTAACAACTGGACGGTCAGAGTATATGTGCGACCGCTTTTCGAATAGTTCAGCAGCAGTTTTGACGGAGTTTATCACGACAATGTGCTGGCCCAGAGCGCTTGCATGAACAAGGTCGCCTTTCAAGTTTTTACCATTCAAGACAGCGTAGTTCCGAAACCCAGATGCGCACCATACTGGATCCCCCACTTGGTATAGGTCAACCAGGGGAGTTTCGTGGGGAGGTCAAGGAAATTCCCAATAAGCGCATAAGGTGGTGGCCCGGGAGGGAAAGGAAAGTGTCGGCGCTGCCATTCTCTGAAGACTTGGTAGAAAACCATGAGCGCTGCAGCAGCGACAGCCAACAGCGCAAGAGAATGCATGGGAGCGATGACGAGTGAACCAGCAGAAACTCTAATCGTATTCAGTTTAATAGCTCATTAGACAGCGTGAGGACATTGAAGACTCTAAAAAAGACTTGTTTGATTCGCAGAATTGTCTGGCACTGTACTTAGTACTTGCTTTCAGCGCAGTGGTCTTGAGCTCGAAACCTAGAGCTTAATCCCGCCAGTACGTTCTTTCAGCAGGTTGCGCGCGGTGCGGTGGTATCTGTGAAGGCGGCAGAAGCAGGTACGGCATTGACAGCAATTTAGGGCTTCGGAAAAAGACAAGTCCAAGTCCAAGTCAGCACAAGGTCACCAGTGCTCTAGCCGGCCCGGGGCATCACGTAAACTCTCTTCATAACTTTACCTTCCTAGTCAATTCCTAGTAGCACGCAAGCTCGCCTTGCAAGTTGCTTGGCTCCCACCAAGTCAATGAATTATAATGCCTATCCTCACCCCAGTAACAAATCTCTCCAATATTCGCACTCCATTGCCATTCTGTTAAATAAAATTCACCCAGCATTGCCGCGCAATTCAGCCCATCGTTCAAGGCGAGATGAGTTGGTGTCCCTCTCGAGATTTATTGCGGCTGTACATTGCTATACTCACTCTCACTTTCTTCACTAATATCCCTGCACTCACATAGCCCACAACCCCGCTGCGCTGCGCAACACTATCCGAGAAATGCGCGCCCTTACTTCGAAGCCATTCGGCGTAAAACATCACCCTACTCCCTGACACACATCCGCCGGACTGCGCCGGCTATGCGCGCGCCGCGGTGGACTCAGGAGTAAAGAGCTTTGAGACTGCCGGTCGCTGTTAAAAGATCCTTCAAAGACGTTTAAAGGGCTAACCTAGCGGGCGAATTGATCGGGTTCTTCAGGTCGAACGAGTGGGTCGACATCCACAAATGCATGACGATTCGGCACGCGAAGGTGGTCTTATAGCATCCCATCTACTCGGTCAGATCTAATGCAATGAACAGAGCGCAGTCGAATTTGGTGTCGACATCCTGAGTATAGATGGGTTCGAATGTAAGCCATCCGCTTCCTTTCTTCTGATTTTACTCCAATTCCGTTCAGATAACCCGACCCAGACCCGACCCTTGACCGGTGACCTCCCTTGACGAACAAGTTCAAGATCAGCGGCGCATCACACTTTCTCACATCCGGACCACCATGTCCAAAAATGACTGGAAGCCCCAGCGTTTATGCTGAATGAGACACGAAGCCCGTGCTCATAACTGCACGAAGCCCGTGCTTATACCGTCGTCGCCTAAAGCAGGATGGCCTTCAATAGGGCTAGTTCGCTGCCTTGATCGTATCCGCGGTCATTTCGGTCGGTGCGGTCTAATACCTGCATGTCACGGAGTCCTGGTTCGTGAAGGGCAGGATCCTAAATTCCTTGCGTCTCGTCGTCTTTTTCTGAGACCACGATGCCATTTCTGAGATTATGGGGCCTAGCCTCGGGGCGTGTCGGACGACGGCAAGGCATTCCGTGTTTACCCGGGGAGCCCCTGTGTGTGGGCACTCCTAACTATATTTATTCCGCTGGTACCCTATTTAATCGTTCGGCTACAAAACTATAGTGCAATACTGTAAATGAGGCTAAATCCGGAGCCGCTCAGGCTGAAGACGGGTGTATAGGACACTTTGCGTGTACGCATCAGGAATACCCGTGCCAGGAAGATATCCGCTGTCCTGAAGACATTCACGGTGGAGGACGTCAATGACATGAGCGACGATGATATACTCCTAGGCGAGGCCAGGTTCTTGAGCTTGTAACAGTCAAATAGGGTGCTTCTTACGCGTTGGATAACCCCGCCTACGTAGTGGTCGAAGCGGTGCAAAGTCACTTGCATGTACGCAATCGCTCCGTTCTCAAGGGGCGATGATATCTGCGATTAAGGTTATACGTCTCCATGGACATGCAGTTGCCCAGGCAGAGCAGGCAGACGATGTTATGATCATATCCACGGACTTCCCCGACTTTCAGGAGAAAGTCACCGAATTCTGGACGTATGGTGCGAAGAAGCGGGTGTTTGTTAGCACTCCAAAATCCAAGTGGATGATCTACGGTCCGCTCCCTCGCACTATACCCATCTTGCGCATGGGAGACCGTATCGTCGAGCTCGTTAGCGAGTTCAAGTATGTGGGAATTTGGCTCACATCTGTTACACGGAACATTTTCTCTCGCAATTATACTATCAAGGCCTCACCAGCTACTAGAACGCAAGCAACGCCATCTTTGCGATGAAGCATCGCATCGGATCGCTCCCTGCGAGGGAAGGGCTTATCCTATACATGGCACGGGTGGATTGTTACCTTCGGGCGCGGAAATTTCCATTGACATCGATTCCAATCTGATGGATGAATTGGTGGAGGTTCAGCATTCGTTCCTGCGGCGTCTTCAGGGAATCAACTCTCGCTCTATGCTTGCGGTTCTGTTCTCGGAAACAGGGCTGATGCCCATACGAATTCGACGGTTGCTGCTGGCGCTAGCCTGTTTGCGATATATGATCCAGTTGGGAGAGGACCGACGGGTACGTTGGGCTCTGCTCGATTCTGTGGATCTCTTCGCTGCGGGGAAAGCGGGGTGGGCAGGGGATATTGCCATCATGCTTAGATCCTTACCCACGCCTATCTGCATTGCGCCTGCGGACTTCTTGTGTCTGCAGTCCATCGAGGCGATCGCCAAGAGGGTCGAGGAAGTAGTTGATGCGGACATACAGTTCGACATCAACTTCCTGCAGAAAACTCACTTGTTGCGAGGCCGGCTGGAATTAATCGAAGAGACGGGGAGCGCACGCCGGCGACGGCACTACCTAACAATGGTCCCGATCCCTGCTCATCGAATTGCCCTTACTCGTCTGCTGCTCAGCGATCACAACGTGAGTGTGGAGCGGTTACGATATGCATCTCGTACCCGGCGGGTGGTTCCCCGGGAGGAGCGTCTCTGCAGATTCTGTCGTGCAGGTGTGGAGGAAGAGGTCCACGCACTGCTGCTGTGTAAGGGGCACGCTCCCTTACTGCGTCTGAGAGAGTCTCTTCTGGCGGACATTTTCCACTGTGATCTCCCTTTGCGGAATGCGTATGGTCGATTGACCACTTACGAGTTCTTGCAACTCATGGTGGCGTCTCGGAGGGCAATCTGGAGAGTGGCCAAGTACGTGTGTGACGTTCTGGCAATCTTCGATAGTTTCGAGAGATATATACCTGATGGCTACAGCATCGTGATTCGTACTTGAATTTGATTCCCTTCCTTGCAGGTCGTTTCGTGAAAGGTATGCGACTCTCAATGTTGGCATATTGTTGCATCGATTGGGCTGCATGGAGGACTGTAGCATACTCGTAATCTGAGGTCCGTGTATGTAGGTACAGTAGCCGTTTGTTCCTTTTAGGGACCGCCGCGGTAATACAGCTTTCCTTCCTTCCTTCCTTCCTATTCACGTTCTTCAAAGAGGCCCCTCATCCTGGAGAGGGGCCTCATATTCGTCCCCCAAGACTCTCACGGCCCGACAAGACATGCTCACTCCGCATACAGCTCGCCCGCGCTGTAAAGGAGCTTAATGTCCCGTATCTCGCTTCCGGTGGGATAGCCGACGCTCGCGGGGTGTAATCCTCTTCCCTCGGCCAGCTCTGAATATTATTCTAATCTGTCTACCAAAGTGTCGCTACTTCATCGGCGCTCGGTGCCGTGGCACGTCTCTCCCCTGAGACCAACCCCGCTCCCAACTAATTAATCTAATCCTAGTGGATATTCTCCTGTATCAATGTTTCCTCGCGCATCGCTAATCCACTTACTCCCCCTAGGAACGCGCGTCATGTACACCGTCAAGAGGTACGTCCGTTCCTTCTCCCCAATGTTCTCATAAAACGAACTAATCCCCACTCAGTCCAGTCCACGAAAACAGTAAGAAAACCACTGGCGCCTCGTCCGAAAAAGACACCGTGCACATCTACACAACACCGCGCGCCTGTTCAAAAACAAGGTCTCAATGGAGGTGGTGCAGATCGAGCGCCGCCCCGGCGGCGCCAATTTCGAGGACGTGCGCGAGCTCGTGAGCTGCCAGCACGGGAAGGTCGTGGACGAGAATGGCGAGCCCGATTATAGGATTCGGACGGCCAGGGTACGTCTCTTGCTTTTTTTCGTACTTTCTGCTGGGGTGGTTGACGTTGGTTGAATGACACACAAGATCGCTATGGGGCTATAGCGGATATCCTGACTTGCGACGAGCTGCTAAGGAGGGCATGGAGGATATTATCACACATTTGAACACGGTCGTTGTCATTTCCGACTTGGCACCGCGCGGCTGGATCTCAAACGCCTGCTGGCGATCAAGTCCGACCACAAGCCGGTTCTCGCGTACGTCCGAGACACCCTCCGTCTCTAACGATACTCTTTGTGACCATTACCTCTCTCACCCTTACCTTACTATCGCAACCAATAATCTCTTTCCTTTACCTTTGCTCTTATCGACCTGATTCACCATACCCTGCCATAGATCCAAAACTCATACACACCCTCATAGCCTACTTTCCTGCACACCTAAATACGATATTCGCACTGCATTCCCTCCATGCCAGCTAGATTACTCCATGTACATAGGATAGTGCTACATGGGCCCGCAAGCACTCTAATAGAAACTGAAATGAAATGAAAAAATGAAAGTCGTCAAATCGAAGCTGTAATTCATAGCAGACCTGGGATTATTTAATGGAAGACATTCATCTGTAGGAGTGAGCGTTGATCGAAAGTTTTTTGGACCTTCATCCGCGCGCTGGGCCAACGCTTAATAATTGGGGTTCTTACATTCCTTCATAAAATATACATACGTTTTCAGGAACTTCCTAACTTCGAACGTCCAGCAGAGTAACTTGTCAGAGACAGCCGTTTGATTAATGCTCCGTTCAAGTTCCGTTTATCGAACCTTGAAAATAACTGTTTGACTCTTCTAGGAATTTCCTCAGACACTATCATCGACTTCGATAAGGATATATATGCATTTGCGCCACGTAGGGTCTTTGATTTTCCCCCGCAGCTTCTGGCAGGATCATTTGAGAGGCAGCAGGTTTCTGAATATGACTTTTCGTCTGTTTGGCCTCCTGGTGTAACTTTAATTGTAGTTTGCGCCGAAGATCCGAGCACAACAATACTGAACTTTAAAATTTGTCCAAGATGTTCCAAGCTATACGACAAAAATTTAAAAGGAATTTAAATAACAAGCCTCGTCAGGTCATCCGCAGTTCCAGCCATGAAAAGACTGTGAGAACGTAAACTTGAAGGCAATAGCCGTAGATAATTGATAGAAATTTAGAAGCCGCGAGTTTCCGCCGTTGCTTGCACCAATGCTTTAGCTGTTTCGGACCGAGGAATGATAGAGCATGCGAAGGGTCCAGGGTGACTTTTTATTATCGTGAATATCCGTGTACTTTTTAGAACGATCATATGTTGCACACCTGATGACGCCGTCCGAATACTTGGGATCGATGTCGATCTCCTTCCCAGTGACATCTTTCGCTTTCGCGATACTGAACGTTGACAAAATAGAAACGATCGTTGCCCAGACTGTCGCGTCTGCGTTGTGACGACCTGGACATATGCGCCGGCCGAATCTAAATAGGTCATTATTTAGATCTTAACTTGAGACCTGTGAGGTACGAGTCCACACCCAAATGTCAAGACAGTGTCGTCGTTGTTCAACTTTCCATCCGCAGTGAAAAAGCGATCGGGGTTGAACTGCTCTGGTTCGTGGTAGATGGATTTATCGCGTGTCATAGCCCTTGTTCGCTCAATTAGAGAGAAAATCCAAAACCCATGAACGTCTTTACCATATATTACTGATCACTGTCGCCCCTGAACACGCAGTGAGGATGGATGGGCCTTCTGGGAAGACTGTAAGTCACCTTTTGGAATGAAGTAACCATTGTATACATCGTTTGTGGAGCTCGCATAGGCCACGCCAAGGGGAAGAACTGGTCTCCAACGCACAAGCTCCCGATAAAGGGCCTCGACATAAGGCAATGAAGGGCGATCCTTGAATTCTGGGAGTCGAAGAGTCCCGACAACACTGTCAATCTCGGTTTGTGCCTTCTTCTGAATATCAGGATGGAGAGCCATAGCAAGGAAAAATGAAGCAAGAGCCGAGACGGTCTACATAATTTGTGGGGTTAACAGATCTCGTCCCAAAAAATGCGTACGGTGTCCGCTCCACCTATATTGAATTAGAAGTTTATACATAGACGCTACACGAGATCATGAAGACCTGCATATGCCGTCCCTGCCACGGCTTGGATTGCGACGTCATCGTAACGATTGGCCTCGAGAAGTTTTGCTACGACTGATGTCGATTCTACACCATCGCGCTACAAGCCACAGTCAATACGGGAGTAATTAGCATGATCTTCGACGTCACCATGTTCTGTTTCGCAAAATTGAACGGAACTTCTTGCATCTCTTTCGTTAATTGGCGGCACTCTTTTTGGCACGAGTCAGTACGAAGATGGCAATGATGTCTGCGGAATTTTTACTCGCCAGCAGCATATCGTTGGAAGCCAGCTCCGGGCATCCACGAAGGAAGGTATCGGAGAAATGGAAACGTGTTAACAACCACGGAACCAGGAAACACCGCGTCGCAGAGTTTTTTTCACGGCGTTTTCAGCTAATGCAACAAAACGGTCATTGGTTGGCTGCACTTCATATCCGTAGACAGCTGCCATGATAATCGCCGCGGCTAATCTGGATTTTGGTCAGCTTTCAGCAGCATGAAACAAGATATCGCTCGCGTTTTGACGTGCTCCCGGAATTCTTCAGGACTAGAGATCAACCCTTGTAATAATAGGTGAATCTTCTTCATCTGAATAGGGCGGTAAGTCCGCGATACATCTTGGCGGAAATGCTGCTGAATCATTCTTCTATGTTTCCGCCACTTGTCTCCTAGTGGCATCAATGCTGTATTGAAATCCCACCCCATGCTGGAGCACGTTAGCCGTGAGTGGTAAGGTACAGTGTAAATCTTACAGTTCAACCATCGTAACAACTGGACGGTCAGAGTATATGTGCGACCGCTTTTCGAATAGTTCAACAGCAGTTTTGACGGAATTTACCATAACAATATGCTGGCCCAAAGCGCTTGCATGAACAAGGTCGCCTTTCAAGTTTTTACCATTCGAGACAATGTGATGTTTCCGGAATCCGAATGCGCACCATACTGGATCCCCCACTTTGTGTGAGTCAACCAGGGGAGTTTCGTGGGGAGGTCACGGAAATTCCCAATGAGGGCGGAAGGTGGTGGGCCGGGAGGAAAAGGAAGGTGTCGGCGCTGCCATGCTCTGAAAACTTGGTAGAGGATCCTGAGCGCTACAGCAGCGACAGTCAACAGCGCAAGAGAATGCATGGGAGCGATGACGACTGAACCAGCAGAGACACGGATCGTATTCACTTTAATAGCTCGTTGAACAGTGTGAGGACATCGAAGACTCTGTGTGATTGGTTCGCAGTGACCTTCAGCTCAAAACCTGGAGCTGAATTCCGCTGCCTAGTAGCTTCAAGCTCTTTCAGTAGTTTAAAAGTGCGGTGGTATATCTGTGAAGGCGGCTGAAACAGGTCCAGCATGGACAGCAGGAATGTTTGCGAATAAGCAGGGCCGCTGCTTTCGGGTCAAGAGAAGGTGCTCCAGCCAGGCGGCCCGGGGCATCACGTAAACTCTACTTCGTCTTCATGCGTCTACTTAACAAAGCTCTTGAATATTCGCATAGCTTAGGTCCGCCTGGCAGTAGAGAATTCGGACCATATGTACTCACTCCGCAAGAGTCATCGCTGCACTGACGCAGCCCAATCCCGCCGCGTTGCGCAACGCTATCCGGGAAACGCGCTCATTTACTTCGAAGCTATTCGGCTTGAACATCACCCTACTCCCCAGCATTGAAACCCGCCAGAGTATACGGGCTACGCGCGCGCTGCAGTGGAGGAGGGCGTAAAAATCTTCGAGACTGCAGGCAATAATCCTAACTCTTCTTTTGTTAATGGGCCAACCGAGCGGGCGAATTGATCAGGTTCTTCGAATCGAATGGGTGCGTCGTCATACACAAATGCACGATATGCGAAGGTGATGATAGCATATACTCTCCTCGCTCAGTCCGACGAAAATAAAACAGAGCACAGTGAAACTCGGGGTCGACATCCTGAGCATAGACGGATTCGAATGTAAACCATTCACCTCGTTTTCTCCTCCTATTCACGTTCTTCTTCAAGGTGCCGGTCATCCTGGAGAGGAAAATATCGGCGGTCTCGTATTGGTATCTCAAGACGCTGGCAGCCCTGCAAGACATGCTCACCTTGCACATACCTCGCCCGCGCTGCAAAGGAGCTCAATGTCCCGTATCTCACTTCCGGCAGGATAGCAGACGCTCGCGGTGCGTAGTTTGGTTCGCTCGGTCAGCTGCGAATATCATGCTAACCTGTCTACAAAGGCGTCGCTGTTCGATTGGCGCTCGGTGCCGCGGTACGTCTCCTACGACTAACCTCACTCTCAATTAATTAACCCAGTCGTCAGGCGTCAACATAGGTACTGCTATGGTGCATCAATTTCCCTGCTGAATCGTTAACGCTGTTATTTCTAGGAACCCGCTTCATGTACACCGTCGAGGGGTACGTCCCTTCCTCCTCCCCAATGCCCCCATAAACCCAATCAAACTGAATAACCCCCGCCCAGCCCAATCCACAAAAACATCAAGAGAATCATCGTCGCCTCGTCCGAGCAAGACACCGCGCACATCATCCACACTCCCTACAACACCGTGCGCGTGTTCAAAAACAAGGCGTCGATGGAACTCGTGCAGATCGAGCGCCGGTCTGGCGGCGCCAAGTTCGAGAACGTGCGCGAGCTCGTGAGCGGCCAGCGCGGGAAGGTCGTGTATGAGAATGATGATCCTGACTATGGGATTTGGACGACCTGGTACGTCTCTTACTTTCTTTGGTACTTTATTCAGTGGCGGTTGACGTTACTTGAAGATCGCTATGGGGCTGATAACGGATATCCCGACGTGCGATGAGCTGCTAAAGACGCTGGAGAAGGGTACAGAAGATATCGTCACAAACATGAGCACTGTCGTTGTCAAATCTAAGCTGTAATTTATAGCTTAACTGGCATTAAGTAATGCAGGATATTTACTTGCAGCATCGGTCAAGTACCACGGCTCCATTATTCGTACAGCGCAAACCCCCGTCGCCGAGACCCAATAGGTTTTTACCCGGCGACTTCTTTTCAGTGGGCAGGGGTCTGCTGGCCGAAACCCTAAAACGCGTAGATAGTGAATGTAGCGAACCAGTCATGATCACAATCGCCGTTTTACGTTTACGGCCTGAGTATGGATATATATTGGAGCGTTTGGGATAATGCAACTCAGTCTGCAGAAGCATTCCAAGCTCATCCGCTTGTCTAGTATGGATATATTGATTTCATCATTGCAGGGTCGAACGGTCTGTTTGGACTTTCAGAGACCCCTCCGAGCGCTGAGCCGTCGTTTTTCGTGCAGGTGCTTCAACATGCAAAGTAAATTTGGAGGAACTCCGATACCCCTGTATACATCGTGCCATCCACCGACCCGGGAAAATACAATCAAACGTAAATTGGCAGAGAAAAGTGAAGTAATCATTCAAAAGTCGTGAGTTGGACCTGAGCGAGCCGTAGATTGACAGCTACAGGTTGGTTTCGAGCCTAGTCGTGAGTTTCCGCCGTTGCTTGCACCAAGGCTTGAGCTGTTTCTGACCGAGGCTTGATAGCGCATGCGAAGGGTCCAGGGTGACTATTCATCGTGAATACCCGCATACTTTTTGAACAACCACATTTTACACACGTGATCAGGCCGTCCGAATATTTGGGGTCGATGTCGATCTCCTTCCCAGTGGCATCTTTCGCTTTCGCGATATTGAACGTCGACAAAACAGAAACGAATGTTCCCCAGACTGTCGCGTCTGCATTGTGAAGACCGACACATCTCCGCCGACCGAAACTAAATTGCGCACATTAGATTTCATGGATTTTGAAGTGTGGAACTGGAGAACCCAAATGTCAAGATAGTGTCGTCGTCATTTAGTTTTCCGTCTGCCGTGAAAAATCGATCGGGGTCGAACTGGTCTGGTTCGTGGTAAATGGATTCATCGCGTGTCATGGCCCTTGTTGGAATCAAAACGAAAACCAAAGTCCCATAGTGGCAGGGTTTACCATATATTACTAATTACTGTCGCCCCTAAGTACGCAATGAGGATGGATGGACCTTTTAGGAAGACTGTAAATCACCTTTGGGAATGAAGTAGCCATTGTATATATCATCTGTAGAGCTCGCATGGGCCGCGCCGAGGGGAAGAACTGGTCTCCAACGCAGAACTTCCCGATAAAGAGCCTCGACATAAGGCAGTGAAGGACGATCCTTGAATTCTGGGAGTCGATGGGTCCCGACCACAGTGTCAATCTCGGTTTGTGCCTTCTTCTGGATATCAGGATGGAGAGCCATAGCAAGGAAAAATGAAGCAAGAGCCGAGACAGTCTAGATAATTTGTGAGGTTAATAAGTCTTGTCCCAGAAAATGCGTACGCTGTCCGTTCCACCTGTAATTGGATTAGAAGTTTATACATACACGCTACAAGAGATCATGAAGACCTGCATATGCCGTCCCGGCCACGGCTTGGATTGCGACGTCATCGTAACGATCGGCCTCAAGGAGTCTTGCTACGACTGATGTCGAATCTGCACCATTGCGCTATAAGCTACCGTCAATGGGGGAGTAATTAGTATAATCTTCGATGTCACCATATTTTGCTTCGCAAAATTGAACGGAACTTCTTTCATTTCTTTTGTTAATTGGCGGCACTCTCAAGTCACGCGTCAGTACGAACATGCAATGATTTCTACGAATTCTTCACTGACCAGCAGCAAATCGTTGGAAACCGGCTCCTGGCATCCAGGAGGGGAGGTATCGGAGAAAGGGAAATGTGTTGACGGCTACGGAACCGGGGAACACCGAGGCGGAGAGCTTTTTCATAGCGTTTTCAGATAACGCAACAAAATGGTCGTTAGTTGGCTGCACTTCATATCCGTAGACAGTTGCCATGATAATCGCCGCAGCTAATCTGAATTTTGGTCAGCAGGTTTTAGCAGCATAAAATAGGAGATCGCTCGCGTCTTGAGGTGCTCCCGAAATTTCTCAGGACTAGAGGCCAACCCTTGTAATAACGAGTGAATCTTCTTCATCTGGATAGGGCGGTAAGTCCGCGATATATCTTGACGGAAATGCTGTTGAGTCATTCTTCTCTGTTTCCGCCATTTGTCTCCCAGTGGCAACAGTCCTAAATTAAAATCCCAGCCCATGCTGGAGCACGTTAGAGGTAGATGGTAGAATCCAGTGCAAATCTTACAGCTCAATCATAGTAACAACTGGACGGTCAGAGTATATGTGCGACCGCTTTTCGAATAGTTCAACAGCAGTTTTGACGGAGTTTACCACAACAATGTGTTGGCCCGGAGCACTTGCATGAACAAGGTCGCCTTTCAAGTTTTTGTCATTCGAGACACTGTGATTCTTCCGGAACCCGAATGCGCACCATACTGAATCCCCCACTTTGTATAGGTCAACCAGGGGAGTGTCGTGGGGAGGTCATGGAAATTCCCAATGAGGGCGGAAGGTGGTGGCCCGGGAGGAAAAGGAAGGTGTCGGCGCTGCCATGCTCTGAAGACTTGATAGAAAACCCTGAGCGCTGCAGCAGCTAAAGCCAACAGAGCCAGAGAATGCATGAGAGTGAATTACCAGAGACTGGAATCGTACCCGCTTTAATTAATAACTTGACGGAAACGATACATCCACAAAAGGTTCGGCTAAGTGCGCCGTTGATGTGGCCTCGGGTTCAAGGGGAGCGAGTTAGCGCGATAACGTTCATGTTAACGTTGCGCTCAGAGAGTGCCCCAAACTTAGCCAAGCTTTTTTGCGAAAATGCACGGTGTCTAGAGTTTAGCTGCAACAGGGTGAGGGCATCGACGACTACTACTTGTATGGTTGGTTCGCAGAATTGTCTGGCACTGTAATGCGTTCGATGTGGTCATCAGATTTCCACCAGTGGCCTCGAGTTATTTCCACAAAGTTATAGGCTGCCGATTTATGAGTGCGGGATACTTGTGAAAGTAGAAACAGTTCAATGCTGCCGGACTCGCATTGATAGCAAGAATGTTTGGGATGTGGCCTGCCATCGGGGAAGACAAGTCGGGACAGGGACCAGTGGCGCTGGCATGACGTACTAGTGATAATGTCTTTGACTCCTGCGCAGTCTTCAGGCGGCGTCCGAGCGCTATAAATTACTGACGGTCAGCCTTTGCAGCAGGGGCCATTAATGGAGTGTGATACTGAGCATTGCTGACCACTTTGGGCCACCGGCCCGCCCGACTTACCCTGCGGGCATATTACTGGGGGGGGGGCCGCCTGAACCGTGAACGCTCAAAAAAAATTATCGACCCCACGTCCTTTTTTCGAATCCCGGTTTCCCCTTGCTACAAAGTATCGATTACAGCACAAGGTACAATTATACTCTCGTAGAATGGACCAGCCAATTAGTGCGACTGCCTAATTTTCTCTATATACGACGAAGCGCGCTCCAAGTACGTGTAAATGGTGTGGATGGCAGTGTGTACACCATCCTCCTAGAAATAATTATCAGTGGCGCGATTGAATGTCCACGAAAAGCCAGGCCATACCGATCTAATCTTCTGTCCAACAGCCATGGCCTTCTCCTTCATAACGCTATTCCATTGATTGATGAGAAAGCTGGTCTCGGGTCCACTGCTGGAGACGTACCGATTAGTCGTGGCCTCGATCAAAGCCTTGGAAAAGTCGTGGGCATGCAAACTAGGTATTCTCAATCCAGCCTGTAGAGTTGAATTGTGTTCATGATCTCGCAAGTAGTTAACGCACCCCCAATTTCTGTACTCGGCTAGCCCAGAAAAACTGGTCCAGTAAGACAAACCGTACTGTAGTCTGTCGGGAAACGTACTTGATCCCCAAAAAATGGCTTGATCAGCGTCGGAATACCAGCACGCAAGCTTGCGCCCGTGGTTCCTGCGCCTCCATGGTGTACGGCCGCATCGATCTGTGGGAAGAGCCAGTCGTGCGGTACTTTATCGAGCTGGTAGCACTCCGGTGGGATCTCAACCTCTGGATCCTTGTCGTGCGCGCTGCTCATACGCGCCGACCACCCTTTGGAGATAATGGCCCGGACGTCGGCTGTAAGTTCATCAGCACGAACAAAATAGTTAGCAAACGTAAATCTCTCACCCCTTAGAACAGCTTTGACGATACGCGCAGTTACTCGGTTGGGGTGTGGAACTGTGATCGAACCGAAGCCAATATAGACGATGGCTTTGCCATCGCTGCGAGCCTTTGCCATCCATTCCACAAGGTCCGCCGGCGGAGTCCAGTTAGCACCCTCTGGGTTGTCGAGGAACCAACTAGACAAAATCCAAACAAAATCAATGAAGGATCGGGATGGAAGCGACCCAACTTACTAGCCAGAAATAGTGTTCCTATCACCCCAGTCCAAAGGCTTGGGTACAACGCCCTGAGAAAAGTTGTATATGAAAGGGATCTGCGACTGCGCCAGATGGCCCATGTCGGTGTTGCCGATCTTGAGTGTATTTCGTCTCCAGCGATTAATCTGGCCTGACGTTGCGGTCCATATGACGTTGCTGCGATTACATGAGAAGCCGCAGGGTCAAAAGGCATTGATTTACCTGAAGAGGACATAACTAAAGCACAAGGGAAAGTGAGCCAGGCCCATGGAGCGAAGGAGAAAACTTACGACGCCGCATTGAAAGTCGGAGACTCGACCGGCGGGCTAAGGAACGCGTGAGGGAATTCGACCGTCCTAGTAAAACGTCAAACCGCCGCGAGAGATGGAGAATACAACTGACTTCGTCCACGGCATCGTGAAGGTGCGGAAGTACGGGATATCTGGAACAAATTTAAATTCATCCTCGAGTCGAGCTTGCGAGACTCACTGAGAGCTTCAGCAATGTGAACTCCGCTCATGGCGGACGGCGACTCGAGGAGGATATCTGCACCTTGACACGATTCCCACGAGTCGAGAAGCACTGAAAGGATTCTGAGAAAGCGAACCTGAGATTCAGGATGTAGGCGTACATTGATCAAGCCATGGCCGAAACTGAGCTACCGTCAACGAGAGGAGGAGAAATGAAGCCAAGCTGCTCACGTTCTGTATGCTTTCTTTGAAGAACTCTGGCGAGAACATCTACCAACCTTGAGAGAAGTGAATGCTGGAAGAACCGATGGCTACCTTGTTTTCAACGCTGTGGCGACGTTATTCCATCATTTCCAGTCGAAATCCACGCAACCTCACCTTAGCTTCATTAAAGCCCCTGGGTCACCACCGGCCTGCTTGTGTTCGATCCCAAAGCTCTCGATCCAGGGTTTATACTCCTCATGCGTCACGATTCTGACTTTATGGCCCTCCTTCATCAAGCCAAGCCCTAGCGCAATATACGGCTACAGAAGTCATCAGCCCGAGCAGCTCAAGTACAAGGTACCGTCGTACCTGTACGTCACCACGCGACCCGATGGTCAGACACACAAATTGCATGGACTCGCGTCGGGTGAGCAGCTCCCTCGGGAGATTGATTGCTTTGGGCAAATTGGCCACCATGTCTGGAGAGACTCCGCGTGCAATGGTGGCCTGAAGAGTCCGCTCAAGAGGGGAAAAGATACCCGTGGCGGATCTCGAGAGGGGCTGGGCCGAGCTGGTGGGAGTGGGGCTGAGCGCCGGCCGTTCGTGCGCAACTTTGAGAGCAGCATTGATCCGCATGATTGTGTCGGCACGGCGGCTTTCCGCCTTAAACACAAACTTCACATCATCATGGCCTTCGATCTCGAGAGCCAGGCCGAAAGCGCAATTTCGGAAGAAACTGAATGGCTTCGTTTTGCGTATGGTGGAAATTGGGATGCGATATCGGAGATCGGTCTGCGTAAAGTACTTGCTCCAGAAGCTGACATAGTTGCTAGAAATGACGAAATATCCCATCGAGGCGATGGTTCGATACACACTCGCCCGTGTAACTGAAAACTATCAGTATCAAGAAACATGCAAATACAAGGAACTGACTCCATAATTCAGGCTCTGCCCCCAAGGCAAGTGCAGCTCTGACCGCCTCTTCCTCGGCGTTGGCAGGTCCAACATCAGTTTGAGGTTCAGAGAATGAAATGGGCCCCAAGTCCACGAACACTGGCATCTGGTCAAGTGGAGAAGGATAGACGGTGCGCCTTCTCTTGTAGTTGGCAATTGTCTCGGGAAGATTTTGCCACGCAGGTAATTGGTAAATGGGACCCATCCGGATGGCCCTCGACACGTTGTTGTCATTAGTGATATGGAGGGTGGCCAGTCCAGGTGTAATAGGATCCAAGAATTCAGCTGACTGAATGCGGGCAAGAGGACAGCTGAATCGTATACCAGCGCTGTCCCCAGCTTCAGATCCATTGAGGGCCTCGCGTCTGCGATGCCGATAAAGGAACACAGCAGCTATAAAGTATCAATCAATAAACAGGGAAGCCGAGAAAAAGAAGAACAGACCGGTCATTTCTTTCCTCCAGTCTATGGCCGCTTCTTCGGTGTCGAATTCAGCATAGCCAGAATATTTGTCCTCTCCCAGTTTCTTGAATATCACACGGATCCATTTTGGGTGTTTGGGATCTAAAGGCAGGATGTTTTCGACAGCAGACACTGGCGAACCGTAAGTTCGGGGGAAGAACAGAACAAAATAACAAACATAGTACGGTGCGAACAGGGCGAATCCGATCGTCTTCACTGCTGGAGGGATATGTGCACATCATGTCATGCGAAAGTTCAAGCCAGAGACGCTTTTTGGATCGCCACCCTTTGCGGTGGATCACGCTGTCTCAACAGTCAATATATTGTATGGGGAACGAAACTGAAAGACCTCACACTGGGCCACTCTTTATCACTCCCTGTTTGGTGTCTGGTTGAGCGGCCAATAAGGACGCGTGAAACGCTAGACGATGTGTGGTCAAATGGATCACACCTAGTTGTTCAGGCAGATAAACCAACGAATTTCTCGAGGCCAGTGAGGAAACACCCACCAATTATCGACACAAGCTTGATCATGCCTCCATCAGTCTCCAACAAAAGCTTCTCCTCCTCTTCTTCGGGGGCTAGGGGGCCAAACTCATTGATGAGAAGGCGAACAATTTCTTCGGGTTGAAGTTTCCAAGGGTCAGAGTCCAGTGTCCCAGTCCGTTCAAGAACGGGTCCAGGAATCTCGCACAGAGTAGAAGAGGCGTCATCAGAGAGGTCGAGACTGGGGTCGCGCTCTTCTTCGTATGATTCTGGTTCCTCTGCGATAATGCCCGAGCGAGAAGGTGTCCAGCCTGGCACAATGCCAGTGGCTCGAAGCTTTGCGGTGTGAGATGCCAAGGAAAGCTCCTCTGAAGTGAGATCCTTTCCAACAAGATCTGCAAACCCATTAGTCCCATCTTGGTGCGTTTCCCGGTCCTCTGAGATTCAAGTTCCAAGTAAGAAGATAGCATAACGCGGAAATAGACGTTCTTACCGATAAATCCGTTCACTGCAAGGACCTTCTCAAATAGAGCTGCCTCCGAGTAAAAGTTGTCGAAGGTTACGGGATGCAAGCTTTCGTCATCGATAGAATCGGCGTCTGTCCAACCAGGTGTCTCGGGGGGAGACGGCATAACTGAGAAGCAATAAGTCTAGAGAAGTCCAGGATCCCAGTTCTGACTCCAAGTTTAAATAAAGAGTATTAAAGTAGCAAGAAGGTCTGACGAACTCCGCTTACGTGTGGCGCGCGCTCGCCGCTATTCGCCGATGGTCCGCGCACGGACGGCAACTACAACGAACCGGTCCATATACAGCGTCTATCCGCATAATAGCTTATTTGTCTAGTTTACATACATTCGTCTATGACCGCATTAATGCTACTTACATGTTTCGCACTCAACCCAACGCGGCCTGTTTCGCCAGAGCTCTACGGCCTTTCACTCCTGCCCGTAATCTCTCCAGAACAGGGATAGTCGTCTCCCAGGAGATGCAGGCGTCCGTCACCGACTGGCCGTACCTCATGCTGGCGAGACCGGTGCTGGGGATGTCTTGTCGTCCTTCAACCAGGTTGGATTCGAGCATAACACCCATGATTAGCGAGCTGGTGTCTTGAGACTCTAACTGTTGGGCCTGCAATGGGATAAAATTGATGCCTCGCGACTTTTTCCCTTGCAACTTACAATATCTTCGGCTACCTCTTTTTGTTTCTCATGCTGTTTGGAGCTGTTCCCGTGGCTGCAGTCAATCTGACCAGTCGACGATTAGAATTGAATCAAACCGCAAAGAAGCGCATACCATAATCTTTTTGGGTTACCCCAGCGCTTTTCAGTTTTTTGCCAGCGTCACGGACATATTCTGCCGCATAATTGGGTCCTGAAGAACCTCCGCGCATGATGATGTGGACATAAGGATTACCCTGTCCACAGTCAGTCGGCATTATGGACGACCGGAAAGGTGACTAACCTCCGTCTCAATAATTGAGCTCAGACCCTCTTTTCCCACACTGAGAAACACATGTCCGGTTCTTGCAGCCCGGCACGCATCGATCGCAATGCCAACACTGCCATCAGTAGAGTTTTTAAAGCCCGTTGGCATTGACAAGGCAGACGTCAGTTCACGGTGCACTTGCGACTCGGTGGTCCGTGCGCCAATGGCGCCCCCACGACACCAGATCGGCCGTATACTGGGGTGTAATGGTATCAAGGAACTCGCAGCCAGCAGGCAACCCGAGTTTCGCAATTTCAAGCAGCAGTGTGCGTGCGAGGCGCAGACCCTTGTTGATTTGAAAGGTTCCATTGAGGTCGGGGTCATTAATAAGGCCCTAGCAAACTGCAGGTCAACATCCGGCGCCTTCAGGATTTGCGGTGAACCGACTAACCTTCCATCCAACGGTGGTGCGGGGTTTTTCAAAGTAAACACGCATAACGATGAGAAGCTCATCTTTTCGCGGTGTCCGCGTACGCCTTCAAAAAGCTTGGCGTAGTCGAGAGCAGCTTCAGGGTTGTGGACCGAGCATGGCCTACAAGCTATGAGTCAAAATTTCTTCTGCTTAAAAGGCTTGGACCGACCCAACGACGACGAGGAGCCGATCATCGTCGCCCTTGAGGACATTCTCCACTTCCAACCGACCTTGCAGCACTGTGTGTGCGGCGAGGAGCGTCCTACAATAGCGTATCAGTCCAACGCACGTGCAATGCGAACAGAAATATAGCCCATACAGCGGCAAGTCCTCTTGGAGAATCTGGGGGGGGTATAAGAGGCCGAGTAGACTTTACGCGACTGTTCTCCAGTCGAGAGAGAGCATCCTTGAAAGACATGGCCATACTGAAGTCGTATTCTGAAGAGAGCTATCGATGAGTTTTGACAGATCTTTTGTACGCAAATCTCCTGCATACGCGGGTTATTTGATGACATCTCGGTGGAAATAGGAAGGAAATCGGGGTGCAACGTGCGGTCTTCTAGATCTAGACTGAGCGAGAGCTGTGGGAGCCTGGGAGGAGGAGCAGATGAAAGGAGAAACACGACAGATCGAAACACCGAATTTTTTGAAATTCTCAACCAGAAATCAGAGGACGACGCGACGAGCCGGCGGCTTTGAAACGTCCAGGACCAAATTAGCAACGGGATCGTCGCTGACTAAGCGGCAAGATCACTTTTCCTCGTCCACTGTTATGGATTTTTCAGGACTCTCAAGTGCAGAACAGGCCCATGTCAACAAACTGGTGGAGAAGCGCCAGGTACTCGCGCCGTATACTTCCTTCTTCTTGACTGAGTTCCATGCACCTAGTTCCAAGGCTTCCTCACCATGTATGGCAAACTCGTCGAGAAGTGCTTCAACACATGTGTAAATGACTTTACCAGCAAGTCTCTGTCATCGAAAGAAGTTTGTCCTGCATATGCACGTTTGTTTTCTCAACTGAGATATTAATCCGTCGTACAGGAGCAGTGCGTGAATAACTGCGCCGAAAAATTCATGAAGCATTCCGAACGTGTTAGCGCACGGTTTGCAGAGATGAACGCCGGTCCGTGTATTTCGCGCCCCAATTCACCTTTCCCTTCCTCAGTCCCGATACCCCGCAGAAATAATGGGCGGCCAGAAGAACGTCTCCGGATAGAGTCTTCGTCCGTCTGCCGCGGCCTCATCTCGACGGCTGGCCCGGTCCGCGGTTTTCTTGCCGGCGCTCCCCCGATTCAATACTAGATTGTGCACCTCCGGGAACGCTGGGACGTGGTGTCTGTCGTCGTCTTCGCTCTCCGATCCATCGATTTATACGGAGAACTTTGATTCGTGCGAAAACCTTTCCATAATATACACCTTGGGACATGCCCGATTCTAAAATTCACCCCAACTGTCAAATTTTGGGCGGCGGTCGCTGTCATGTCCTCCTGGATAGCGAACCCGTCATTGACCGATCAGCGGAGAACAATGTTCGATGATTGCCCAAGCGTTCCTCAGCGAGCAAACCCACCGTAATGCTTGTGTACTTGTTTAGTTTCGTTTCTTCCGCGACAGCTGTCCCTGGCCTTCTGATATTCAGAGTCAGGATTGAGTTTCTCTGAATGCGCTAAAGTCAACGACCTAGTCTCACGTTTTTAGTCTTTGTCCCGCTTCGATCATACGACCAGATTGTGCCAACTTGTTTCACCGTCCCATCTTCTACGCCTTCCTCTCCCGTCTCAAATTACAGCCGCCGCTGCCAATGCAACTGAGCTTGTTTGTCGGTTGACGCGGAACCCAGATGGGAGCAGTAGAAGCAACCAGCCTGAGAATGCAAAGTAAAGAAGACTAGTCACAATGATTCGGCCGTCGCTCTCAACCGGTGGAATCGACATCGTCGATTGTCTCAAACTGACCCGCTTATTCGGCGCATGGGCATAAAATAAATCGCTGGAAACCCGTTTTGACGGGGCTCCATCTTACTCACACATTCCAGCCTATTATCTGTTATACCATTTGGAATCTGGAGGAAGGTGTAACGAAGAGATGACAATGATCCTACTATCGTGAGTAGGAAATGATAGCAGCGATAACATAAGAACCCAGAGAAAACGTGAAAATGGGGGGGAAACATGTGGAAGAAACAATAGAATAACCAGCCACCGGGTATGAGATAACTAGCGCGAGTGGGCATATCAATGATTGAGTAGAAGATAAAATGCCAACGAACCGACTTGAGGGTAGTGTCGCTAAGCAGGAATCGTCTTGTTGAACCAATCAACAGCCTGCTGGAACGCTTTCTCGAATCCTTCCTTCACGTCGGGGTAAGTCAGATTGGGGCGTGCGCCAAAGCCATGAGCTGGATGTATATTTAATTTCTGGAATCAGAAAAAGATGAAGGAATCATACCGCATCCTGTAGAGAAAGAAATAATTGAATACGCCAAGTTGAGAGATAAGAAAAAAGCCGCGAGGTACCTTTGTAAACCGTGATTTCGGATTCATAGTCCTCCTTCTTCTTGCGCTCTTCATATAAAGCCTTGATCTCTTCCAGCCTCGCGGGTTTGATTCCCATGTCGTCTTCAGGCTGTGCCCATGCCGTCGGCGCCTTGGTAGAGCATCAGAATATGGAAGCGATAAATATGTAGAATGCATAATTACTTTGATGGCGTTGAGTTGTGCATCCGTAGGAGCGGAAGGGTGGACGAGAACTATCGAGTCGAAAAGAGTCGTCGACGATCCAACGCGGGTCGCAACACCACCACCGAAACAATACCTAGTGCGGGTCATTGTGGATGAGAGATATCAGCTGCAAAAATATTTCTTTACCCAATTGCTCCGATCTTCTCATAACCTTTTGTCTCTTTCACCTTCTTGACAAGCTGGTGAAGACAGTTAACGCTGAATGAATATTTCCGAAATTTCACGCACTGAAGTAGTCCGTCCGTCGACGACAGACTTGCGATTCGAGATGAACAGCGAAGGAATACTCGGCAGCACGACGAAAATCAGTTTCACTATGTCGAAGAAGCCCATCTTAACACCCGCTCGGTCAGGGAGCGACTTCATCTGGGCTTCGGTAACGGGCGGATGGCCTATACAATATTCATAGAAATATCATGCCGTACACGCAGTTCAACTTGAACTTGCTTACCTGCAAAAAGATCGGGAATCCAGACATCGCACTTGAGATGTTGAGCGAATTGGTCGGCGAGAATTTTCGAGTTTCTCAATTTGAGACCTTTGGAATGACTTAGCACTGAGAATGCGCGTGTTTGATTCAGAGGGAGACGATATACCGAATATGTCCGTCAGGAATATGACAGCACGCTTGGAATCGGGATTACCGCCCGAAGCAAAGTAAGCGCCGTCTTCAGCGATGACACCAGTGGGCTCTCCCTCAAGCACGGAACCTTGAAGATTCTAAGTCATTCTGAGTAGCGGGAAGGGAACCGACAACCTTTGAAGCAGTCTGGGCAGCTCATTCTGACTGGCGGGAAAGGAACCAACCAGTTGCAGCATTGAACTTTTATAAACGCGCAGGGTAGTTCCGGGAGAAGCACAACCCGATTATTTCCGGGCGGTTAGCCCGGGTGAAAGCCGATTGGAGTATAATCAGGGATGACTTCACAGAAGGTTTGCGACGGCTCGCTGCCGCTTACACAAACATACCATGAAACCCACCGACGCGTCCTCGAAGTTGGTGATAACAAACGCGCGACTTGCGCACCCAGATCCAGCCCGTATCAATGACCTGTGGACAATCGAGTGTTCAGCAGGACGCGTCTCAAACATACAATGTCTTGTAGCCGGCGAAGATCCCGATGCCACTGCACGCCGACATCGACGCCAAAGGAGGTCTCGTCTTGCCGTCGTGGGTATTTCGCTCGCTGTCCTTCCGCGTGGAACTCAGAGACAGACTGTGCCATTCTCATATCCATCTCGACAAGTGCTTTATCCTCGATAGGTGCAAACTTGCTACTGGGTATGTTTTTGCCATCAGGATAATCTCTGTTTGCAAGAACGTGCAGGGACTTTGCGGAGGCCCTCCAGGTTACAAATACAGCCAAAGCGTCATTCGGCCGAGACGATCTTTACAGACGAGGATACAAACTTATCCGTGAAAGTCTGGAGTGCGGAGTCACTTCGATGCGCGCGCATGTCGAAATAGACACCGCGGTGGAATTTTTATGCCTCGAGACCGGTCAGAAGCTGAGGCAAGAGTTCCGTGATGTCTGCGACATTCAATTGACCGGTAATAGTTCACTCATCGTCGTCTGTATTGCTGACTTGGAAAATTCAGCCTTCGCTCAAGAGCCGCTTTTTGACACTCCCGGGAATACCGAACCCGGCCGCAACTATAGTCTCCTTGTTGAGGCTGCCGCAAGGGATATTGAAGTAGTGGGTTCCGCGCCTTACGTCGAACCGACCGTGGAACAAGCCAAAGCCAATATCTTACTCGTCTTGGAACTAGCTCAAAAACATGGCTCTCATGTGGACTTCCATCTGGACTACAATCTGGACCCTGCATCTGAACCTCTCATTTACGAAGTCATATCCGCGGCGAAGAAACTCTCCTGGTCTCGCGAATCAAGAATTACCATAGGACATGCGACTCGTCTTCAACTATTCACTCCACCGCAATGGCGTGATCTTGTCGCTGCCATCGGGGAACTCCCAATCACGTTTATCGGGCTTCCCCAAAGCGACATGTACATGCTTGGCCGGCAGGAGGCCGACACTTCGCTAGGCCCTCCGCGAAGTACTCTTCGAATACCGTATATCGCGAACAAGTATAACATGGAAATGGCAATGTCTGTGAATAATGTACAGAATGCTTTTACACCCCAAGGATCTCTAGATCCTCTCTCGCTGTGTGCCCTCGGCGTGGCGTTATTTCAATCCGCAACCCCGCGCGATCTTGGAATACTCGTCGTGCGTATATTTGATTGATAGAACACCCTCGCTTACCCCTGCACCAGCGGGCTGTTACTCTGACTTCAAAACGTGCAATCGGGCAAAAGGACGTTCACCGAGACCTGTGTATTTCCACGCACGATCCTGCCGACCTTGTCATTTTACACGACACGCCCAATCTTCAACTGGCTGCGTTGAATCCTAGCTACGATCGCACCACGATCCGCGCTGGCATTGTAGTCGCTCGACGGCACACCTCGAAGTGGGTCGCGGACACCGTTGTGTAACGCGCCCATGCTCATACTGGGCAATGTATCAAGTGGAATATTTCATTACATATTATCAAACTCAGCAAAAGATGAAAGGTATCGTGGACTCAGCGTCCGCTTGAGCGATTAATTATCGAACGAAGTAGATAGTCGTCAAGTTGCTAAAGAAAAGTCTCATGGCTCATCCCCGTCTACAAGCAATCACGCGGCTGCCTCGACTGGCGCTGATGCTGGAACGGCATCCTCTGGGATGACAGGAGCTGGGGCGGCAGCTTTCTCCTCTGCCTCGAGCTTGTCCAGCCACTTGGTTACGAACTTGGAATGTGCGCCAAAATTGAGTGTTCCTTCCAACGTGTCTCTGCAAGTGAGAAAATGTTACATGCAAATCACCGGGAAAAGTGCTGCACAATTATTTACCTGATATTCCCTTTACCATCAATGAGAATTCGTCACTCTCGCAACGTCCGCGAGCCCAAACAGCCCTTTCCCGACACCGTACGCCTTGGCCGCTTCACCTTTCGAGTCCGAAAGCACAGGATACTATTTTGGTTTAGTTAAAGATGAGTTGGGCGGGCCTTGGTGAACAAAGGCGTATATACCGTGAGTTTGTTTTTCTCGACGAATACTTTCTGCTTTTCGACAGAATCTGGGCTGATACCAACTACCTCGACCTTTCCGGGCTTGTAAGTGTCCTTCTCTGTTTCGCACGTTAATATACTTAAACAAAAGAAGTTGCCTAAAACCCGCACCAGCTATAGCGTCGCGAAACTGGCACGCTTCCTTCGTGCACCCATACGAACCTAACAAAGACCTTCATTAAGTTTGCCATTCAAAGAAAAGCTACAGCCTTGACATACCGGCCTTGGGGTAAAAGAAGACAACGGTTGGGGTACCTTTGGTCCCGGGAGTCAGAGTGAAGCTTTCGCCGTCGTAGTTGGGAAGGGTAATGGCTGGGGCGGGCTTGCCAATGAGAGAACGGTGCGACATGGTCCTTGGAGAGGTCTCACGCGAAGGTCAGGTTCAGGATCGAGAATGCATGTATATATATGCGAGAAAAGAAGTTCTTCTTTTTCACTTGAATGACGGAATTCACCGCGTGGCCGTGAATGCAAAAGATCGTCGTCCGGTCTAGAGCTGGAGGTTGAGCGCTTGTTGAACGATTATGTACTTTCCGAGTACTAGAGTGGTCTCGGCATCCACCAGTAATGACGAGAAGCCGCCTCTGCGGTGACCCCGAAAGAGGGCGCTTTCATTAGGAAATGCCGGTACCGGTGTCCACAAATTTTGCCATCGAATGGATGTGCGTCACGAATTCAAGATCCCATGGTCGTGTGTCTTACAGAGTCTGCCGCCGTCGGCGAAAATCGGAGATAATGAAATATGTTATCCGCTCACCGAATGTGACTGTGCCCTGTATACTTGGATTTGAGCAACTTGAAGGTATGTTCGCACCCCAGTCCTAGCCTTTTCACAAAATTTTACCAGCACAAGACTCGGAGCTTCGACGGGAAAGACAGCCACATGACCGCGACTCGTTCTCGACACAGCCACCAAATTCGCACGAACAAAACATTTTGGTGTCAGGAGCCTTCGAAGGCGACATGGCCGAACCTCCCGCAAAACGGCTAAAAACGGGGAAAACAGCACGAAAATTCACGACCTCGGATGAAATACGCACCAGCCTTCGTTCTCTGAACCCAGAGGACTTGACCCAAGGTTCATTAATTCAAAATATTGCGTCCCATCTCACATGTGTTTTGGGCAGCTCTTGTTGAGCTCAGAAATCAATTCTCAGTGTGGCCAAATGAAGGCCCCATCTCTCTTCAAGATGCACGCTTGCTTCTTGCGCAAAATTGGCTTGATGCTTCCCCTGGAGCACAAGACCTCTTCGCGATATGGGAGAAATCTAACCCTCGCCAACCAGCCTCAATTGCTCCCATTCTATCCCTTATGTCGTCGCTTTTGATGTTGCTGTCTGCGCACTATACATTTCACGTTGCCGGCCACCCGATACTACGAACATTGCTTACGCCTCAGTGGATGAAGAAACTGAACTCTTATCTCGGGGGCGCGCATATAGAGCTATTACTGGTCACTTTAAAGCTCTTCAACAGTATGTCGGCGTTTGCTGGAGGCCGGGAGCGTAAATCTATATTGGAGTCGTTCGGTTGGGAGACAAAAGTGCGTTCCTAAAATTTCGTGTTGTTTCGTACGTCATTCTGGTTCCTAGTCTTTGCCAAAGCTACTGAATATGCGGCGCAAATCTAAAGGGGACGATGTTTCAGACCCGGTCGCCAAGCCCGGTGCGTGATTATTATGTTTTCTGGGATCCTAAACTCACCGTTTACAGATATTCGGACGCTCTACATCCTCTTCTGCCTCTCGTTCGTAGATCAAGACAATTCTGCTCAATTAAAGACGATGTTTCTGGAGCAACATAGAGACGCCTTCTTCTCAATATTTCGGGGATTGGCCCAAGATCCCTTCCTCGTTATCCGAAAGGTTCTGGAAATATGTTGGACGGGAATTTGGTCGGACCCAAAAATTAAACGGACCCTTAAGATTGGCCTCTTCAATGAGATCACTGTTGCGCAGGTAGTTTTCCGTTTCCAGTTGATGGCCGTGAAACTCAGCCACTCTTCAGCTTCTGAAAATTTATGAGCGAGCCACTAGCGAAGACGACGACCCAGAGCATGTGCCGGCCGACGTCGCGCATCATTTCCTCCTGGCAATTTGCACTCGCCCTGGGGTCGGTATTTGCTTCAAAGATCGAGGATGGTATCCACGAAAGTCAGAAACGGACGGCGTTCAAGACGATAATGATGTACCATCTCGTGATCGAGGCGGGAAGATTTACAACAAAATTCTGGCGAATATTTTGAAGACGCTGAAAGTCAACGAAGATTTACGTCAACAGGAACTTGCCCTGAGGATCATGGCTGCATGCCCGGAACTGGTTGCGGGGTAAGGTTCGAATCTCTTTTTTTGCTGTCGTACTCACCCCACCCTCTAGGTACTGGTCGGCGGCAGGTCTTACCCTGGAACCCCGACTCTCTTCCAAATGGATTGCCAACATAGCTTTCTTTGGATCTGTTCTCTCCCTCCCTGTTCCCGTGGAGTCATTCCTCTCCGTCAACGGTGTACTCTACCATTCGACCCCACCTCCACTTGCGATTATCTTGGAAAATATTCTTCCTTCCGTCAACACGAAGTCACACTTTTCCAGAGGCCTGCAACAACCCAGCGGCTTGGTCCAGCACTGCACTGCACTCGCACTGTGCAAGTGCTTAACGAAATACGGCCGTGTTTTGCAGGTCTTCCAGTCTATCGAATCAGTGTTAGAGGAAGATCAAGGGGTTGGGCAGTGGGGGAAGGTGCGGCGTGATCTGGAGCGGGAAATTCGTCACCGCGTGCCCGAGTTCCAGGTCGTTGTCGCGTTTGCGTCGGCCACGCAGAAAGAAGGGCCTGCCAAAGGAGTACCTACCAAAGCTGCATTGCTCGCGGAAAGTGCCCAGCGGTTGTTATGGATGTACCACTCTTATCTGCCCATTCTCGTCGCTGAGACCAGGTTCGATGTGGGAAAGTTGGTGCAGAATTTTGTCGATTTTCGAGGAATTGAACTCGACCCGACTGGACAATTGAACACTGTTCGCCAACTTCATGTCCTTCGTTTACTCGCTGAAAGCGACCAGTTTGTTTGGAGCGGGAAAACCGGTGCGTAATTCTCAATTTCGCCAGCATCGGTGGTTGATGCTTTAACGCAGCGTCGTCCGGCAAATCCCACCTGCATGTCCTGCTGAATGCTTTCTGTGCCTGCGAACATCCAGCTCTTCGAAAGACCTTGAACGGGCTTCTGGTCCATCTTCTGTCGGAAAGCATCATATTCCAAAGTAGTCCAGAGGAACCTTCATTGTGGCTTTCGGCACTCCCGTCCACACGTCCATCCAGTAGCGATCCATTACCCGAAGGCCTTTCTCTCGTAGATGAGGCCGCAACCGTTATCAGCTTCTTGGACGATTGCATTCAGCGGTGCCTCAGAACGCCGTACAAGTACATCGAAGACATGCAGGCTCAGCATGACGCAGAAACACAGAAATCGACTCCCGATGATCTACCTAGCCCTCTTGTAATGGCCGTCCTCGAGGGGCTGAGCGCAAAGATGGCGAGTAAACAAACATCGCCATCTCATGTATTCGCTCTGGCGACGTTCCTTCGGAGACTCGTTCTACGGCTTTCAAGCATGCAGCGCGACCTCGCCTTTCTGAAACACATCGCAGCAAAGGTCGACGAGACTCTTGGCCCAGATCCTCTGTTCAGCCAATGTCCTGGGATCTCCAATGCAATTCGACGCGAAATGGTAATCATGCGTAGTTATCTGCCCTCGAAACATTCCCCACGACCCTCCAACCAGAAAAACCACCCCTCACCGCAACTCGCCGAATTCCTTGCTCGAATTGCAGATCGACCCATCCGTACGTTCTCATCTCTGTTAAATCAAAGCGATCCTTACATTCGTTAAGCTGTCGACAAGGCCGCGTGTATCTCGGTTGCCTTCGAGGTGGTCGACTGGGTCCGACTGGCCCGGATATACTCTCTCAGTCAAATTGAGACTTGTGCTCAAGTTGTCACTCGTCTTCATATGCCGGCGTTGAAGAATCTAGCAGAGTCACTCGACCCGGAGCAAAAGCTCCTTTGGGACAGTTTGAATATCCCGCAAGACGTTAGTATCCTCCACCAGTCAGTACCATCGCTCTTGTCAATGAATGCGCTGACCCTCTGCAAAGCGTCACATTCGACTGCTTATTTCCCCACTCTTCGCTGCTCGATATCAACGACGAGGCACGTCGTGAGATTCTAGCTGATGCTGCAGTCGCAAATGCGCCTACGCTCGCGGATGTGAAGAGGACGATATCTCTTATCGAGCACAGCTTATCCGCCTCCAGCGACCATGACTTAACCAGCGGTCTTATCCTGCTAATGACCTCCATTTTCAAACGGGCAGTCCTCATTCTGTCATCTGCCGAGTTTTTGGAGTTGAAAGAAGAGGCCTTTATGCGCTACACCACCTTCTTTAATCTGTGTACATCGACAGATGTCTCTGAAAGCGTCTTGGAAGGCAAGGCATTTCCTCTGTCCATTAAAATATATTTCGCTTTTCTGAATGAGCGCTGCAGGCCTTGAGCTCCTTGTCAGTTCCGTACTCGACCCAATGAAGGACGAAGACAAGGAAATGGTTGCTAATATCACCAAACACTGGTTGAATGTCTTAATTGGCTCCGGTTCTAGCTCGGTATTCTCCCTTTTCTGTGGCGCAGCCGTAGGCTAATATTTTTCGAGCATCGGGCTGTATCCCCGTGGATTCGGCTTATGGAACCGCACGACTTGTTCGGCCTTTTGCGGCTTCTCAACGAGGAAGGGCGAATCGATCATCGTCTGCTAGAAACGCTCATCGCCGCACTGGACACTGCAGTCAAAGCGCAATCTATTGCTGATCCACACAGCCACCTGAATCTGCTGCTCACACTCCCGCTCCTCCCTACCCAAGTCTCCGGTACTCGAGAGTATGATAGCTACCATTATTGATGCTTGCATACCTGTCGCCGTGTCTGGCCGAACTCTGGGTCATTCTGGCGTATCCACGAGCTCGCTGTTGATGCAGTGCGACACCGCATGGTCGAGCCGCTTTCGCTTGGTTCCGCCGTCGCTGGACCTTCAATCTTTTCTCTTTCAGGACGAAATCTGGTCCGACTCCACTATCAGCATCATCACGGCCGTCCTGTATCAATCTGGCTGCGACCCCGACACGTTTTCCTCATGGCTAACTACTGATCTGACTTCTCGTCAATCGACAGCTCATCTTTCGCAAGTTCTACATGCATATCTCGATTCATCCGACTTCCGCCTGGTATCACAAGCAAATATTTCAGCTTGGATCCCACACTTGTCTCGTCTACTCAAATCTTTGATAGACGAGAAAACGTCATCTATCTTGCGCACGAATTGTTCTTCTTGCATTTGTCTTATCCTCGCACGAATACCAAGTACCATACCGGAGTTTGTCGTCACTCTACAGGATCGAATCAAACGCCTTCCAGACTCCTTGCTGATCCGCGAGATTTTGACCATCGGAAGTTGGTTAGCGAAGCATTCAAACCAAGGAAAGGCTGCAGTAGCCTCCTTGATCGACCATGGCATGCAGTGGTGCATTCGCGTATTTGCTGTTCCTGATGTCGACAGCGACATCCTAGACACGGTGGACGATCTTGGTGAGCTGAGCAGTATCGGGGCGACTTTCGCTCATCCCCGTTTCAGTTACTTTGATGGAAACAGCAAAAGCCGCGAAGGCCCACATCGCAGAGACTCTCTTGAATGTTATCATTCAAAAGCGCCTAGCCGACGTTTCCACAATCGCTTTGTTGTCCACTGTACTCCGGACCGTTCCGTTGAAGGTAATTCACACACCCGACGCTGCAGTCTCATTCTCATTATGCTACCTTATAGCCGTTGATTATCAATCGCTGCATTCAAAGCATCGTTCAACACCCACAGTTTTTCAAGGTGTGCGCTCCAGCGCACAAAACACCGCTACGCGATCAGATGATCCAGGCGTTGCATATCTTGTTCAACCTCCACCCAGCGAACACTTGTCAGATTACTCACATCCAACCGCTGGTCCGTATTTACCACGGTACCGCCTCGACATCCGACAGAAAGCTACTTTCCATCTTTCAATTATTTGAGACCCAGCGGAAAGTCTCAGTCGCTTCGCTGCTTAGCCAATGGTCTGGTACTCCGGAGGTGCCTTCGTCCAATATCCTGGACGCTGTCCAGAGCCTCGATGCCATTCTCGTTCTTCGAACATGTCTCCACTTCCCGAAATGGAGATCTCTAGCAGATCAAACCGACTACACAGAAAACGTCCGGGATGCACAACTATTCGATCCCGTTTTCTTGATCTTGATTTTTGCTCAAGCAATGGCAGAAAAAACTCCTGAGAGTGCTTTCGGCTGGATCGAGCTCTTTAGGACGAATATAGTCAGCCTTCTGATACGCGCTCTGTCTGCCAAGGACCAGCAGCTCCGAGAGCTCGCTAGATCACAGCTTGCAGCACTATGGGCACATCTCGAGGTTGGTTTCAGATTTTTCGATCAATTTTCATTTCACCAAGTTCATGTTGCAGGCCGCGGACATGCAAGAACAACCGCATGTCGTCTATGTGTTGAATATTCTCAGGAACCTCCTGCCTGCGCCTGGCGCGGAACCAGCCCCACGGCTGCCCTCATACACGACGCTTATCCTTCTTCATGCACTACGAGGGATTTTTTACCCTTCGAATTTTATTTACCCGCTAACCGCTCGTTTCCTGCTTCAACGGCCGACCCTCGACGTCACTGACGTCCCTATGCTGTATGGGATGCTGTACAGCAGTTCGGACGACTGGAAGAAGGAAAGGGGCTGGATAATTCGCTTCATCTCGGATGGTATGATGAGCACGGATGACTGGAGAGTTTTGAAAAGACGTCATACATGGGAGCTGCTTGCAGGTTTGTTCCAAAGCTCGGAGGAAGATTTCACGTTACGGAACAGCATCCTCGAGGTAACATCTTATATTCTTCACCCATGACATCTCCCACATTCGTTGCGTAGGTTCTAGCCAACCTGACTTGCAATGCACAAGCAACAACGTCTCTGATCCTGAAATCATCCCTTCTTCATTGGATCGAGATGCAGCTTATTGTATCGACGGCGGAGGCGGTCGCATGGATCAAGATTCTCGAGAACATCTTGATCGTTGTAGACGCCCAAAAAATGGAGTCATCTACGGGCGGCGAATGGCGTTTCGTCATTTGCAGGAGCTTATCCCTGGTATTACAGGGTATGAGTCGATCCTGTAGGTCTTCCCCTTTCATTCATTCCAAAGTTTACCGAACGTTCAGCGAAACCCGAAGGGATCCTCGCTTCCATCGCCCCCGTCATATGGCGGCTGGCTGCACTTCCTGGACCTTCAGCGCATTCCCTCCGCGAGTTACTTGGCTTCTCTTCCGACGGACTGCAACTCCTCGAGACACATCTTGATCTTCCACGGTCTCGAACGAGAGGTCTAATGAGTGGATCGGTGCCGTGTATGCCGCCGCACAGCGGAGAGGAATTGCATGTCACGGGGGATTACAGCCCGCTCCTCACATGGGGACAATCAGTTGAATATCTCTGGCAGGCGTCGATGACGCTCTCTGATCCACCTCCGGTCTGGGATGCTTTAACGTCGCGGCTATTGGTTTGGAGATCAATAGCGGGAGAAAAAGGCTCCCCCGTCGGAGAATGGGCGCGCATCTTGACAGTGCAAAACCTAAAGGCTGCGGAGGACTGATTTTCTATTGTCCACACAGTATCATGTTGTATTACACGGCGAAACTCGGAAAATTGAAAAAAAAGAACAATGATGACTTGTGTGACAACAGTCACGCGTCACGCCCGAACCCCATTGACCATCCATTGTTCAAGAACAATAATGTACTCCTGCAACGCGACCCTTATAGTCCTGGAGATGCCGAAAGAATTCTGCAACTTCTCCTCACTCCCTCTCACGGCAATTACTTCGAGCCTGTGGCTCTAATTCACGCATTCACGTTCATTCACGTCTCTGCTGGACAATTACGCTTCAACGACTTGCTGTATCGCTAGCTCTTCTCCAACAACTGTATTCAAACTTGAAATGCTTCCCCCTCGCGCATGTATGTCCCACACGCTGATATTTCTGTTTCAATTATTTAGAACATGCCTGCAGATTCTTTCATTGGCCTGAACGTGCTCCGTATTTTGAGCATCATCGGCCTTCTCCTGGTCTTCTCCAGCCAGATCGTCACTCTAGTACACGACATACAGGCGGTTAATAATTTCCAAGCCGGAAAAACTGCTGCTGCATCCGATTCTCAAACCGACTCGGATAACGCAACTGCTCAAGCCTTATCTAGCGAGTATATAATGTGTGACAGACCAATCTTTTTCCCCAGACAAACTGCTTACTCTTTCATAGTGGCAGCACTGTACCAAATCAACCTGCTGGTGTATTCTGGGCCGTCCTCAACAGACTGTTGCTTATTTTCCAAGTAATCGTACTCCTACTGTCTGAGTTTGGATGGCCCGCCGCTTTTTTCAACCGCTTTTTCCCTATTCTTGCCAGAGAATTTGGCCTAGGGCCCCTGGGAATTATCGAATGCCTGTATGTGCACTGTTTTGCGTGTCGACCACGTCGTTGACACAACTTAGTTTGGGGGCGGCAATACTTTCCCATCATGTGGATGAATTTTCCCTGGTTTCCGCATTCTTCCTCTTTGCCATCGGCTGCCTGAACCAATTTGCGGGTTTGATATTCCGCGAGTCGGCCAAGTCGAAACGCTCCATCACTTCTTGGCGGGAGCACTCGAAGAACGTTTTACCCACTCACGTCGCCGGTGTTGACATTCGGCCTGTCGCTGCTGCAGCGCCGTCGTTTGTTTCAAGCGTGTTTTCGAACGAGAAACCTCAAGAGGAACCGAAAGTTGGTTACGGCTTTGGGCGTCAAGGCGAACGTGCCGCTGGTCTGAAGGGTTAGTCTAACCTTACCATAATACCGTGTGTTCGTTTCTCATCTCTACATCTGCAGGCTATTTGATCTCCAAGCCCGTCGAATCCCTCCCTCGTTATGCGACTAGTCGATCCCCAAGCGCGGCATGAATGTATCACATGTAGTAGCACGAATACATCCCGGCTCTACCATCTAAGATTTTAAAAAAATGGCAATCGGCGGTGATTGATGGGCTCGACAGTGCCACTGATCGCTGATATGGCCACCCGTGGCTGTGACTTTGATGGTGAACTTCGTACACGTGCGCTCATTGCGCTTTCCCCAAAACGGACAATTCGTTCCACAATGCATTTTTTCTGTGAAACATCCTACATATCAGGGAGTTGCCCTCTGCCCGACGAAGATCTCAACTGATTTGCGAAACTTCTTCGAATCTATGTTTGATTTGTTTGGGAATCTAACAGACGGCGACGTTCAAGCGAGCTGACAACTGCGCTTACCTTTTCCCGCTGGCGTGCGATTTTCAGCCAAGGCCCGCTCGGTGTGATCTTCCTTCGCAAAGCCTTATCGCTGCCGAGTGTTGTAACAATTCATCTGACCTCAACTACCAAATGCATGTACGCCTCCATGTGCATGTACCCTCAAGTACGTCCCGGTGGGGTACAGGTTATGAAAATCGAGCACCGTTCATTTTTCATTTCGATATGTCGCGAACACGTCGCTGACCCGAGCCAAATGCCGGTAAAAATTTTGTTATTTAATTCACGCTATCCGGATCCACAATCACAGGCCCAACAAAATCACGGTAGATCACAGGTTAGCACTGTTTCGCGCGGTTTCGTGTGGCCAGCGGAGTACGCCGTCGTCTACGCGCGACATTTGAATCAGCGTCGGATGAAGCGACTATCCCTTTTTGGTCCCGTCCGACGAGGGTCGTGGGCCTGGCCAGTGGTAACGCGCCATGCTTTAAATTTGCAAACTAAATCTGTTGCGGGCTCTGATCGTAAGACGGGGGCATTAGCAGGAAGCTGTTAGCCCTCGATGGGTCTATGCAAGGGCTGAATTTAATCCTTAACGATGTCTGGTGATGATAAGGGCCATAGCTATAGCTAGTGTTGTTACTGCCGCCAATAATGTAGTAATCTCCCTGCAACGCCGGGACTGCCAGGATTGGGCACATACTTGCATTTGGGTGCAACATCGGAGGGCAGGATTTGGTGTAGCACAGGGACGGCTATTATGGAGTGCGAAAGGCTCTGCCGATGCAAGCCTGCTGTCTAAATGAGGCATACTCACTCCGAATCCCCGTTTCGGATAATCATAAACACGCCGCTGCCATCGCTCCGGATCTTGCTGTCTGCGCGGCCCAAGCAGGCAACAAGCAAGCTTAGACGAAGCTATGGGGTTTCCAACATAGGCCAGCTGGACAGTGGCCGGGAACGGGAACGGGCAATTGGTGCGCTAAATGCAATGACGGTCACAATTCATTTCACTTCTTGGACCGCCGCCGCGGCAGACAAATGAAAGAAAAAAGGCACACGCGCACGGAGAAGCCATTCGCCATGTTTTTGCTGCGCATTCTCTGTTTTCTGTGTCTTCTCCGTTTATCTCCGTCTTCTCCCGTGAACGCAGGAATCCAGGATGTCAGCCTCGAGACTCTCCCGTGAATCTCGCAGAAAACATATTCAGAAGCCATGCGATCGAACAGGGTTCCAAAAAAGCAAGCCTAGCGCCTGATATTGGAGATTATGTTTTTAACTACATTGTAGTTCGAAAGCGGAACCTTGATAGTGATAGATAATTGCAGGGGATATATGTGTGTAAATGCGCGTGGAGATTGAATGTAAATGCCAGGGAAACAATGCGTGTGGATGTTGCGGATGTGTGGGAGTGCGTGGGATTAGGTCAAAAATGCAAGGGAAGAAACAAGATGCGTGTAAGTACCAATAGATACTAGTGTCTTTCAAGTCGTCGCGTTAAATTCGATGTTTTGAGGTCATTGAGGATGGATCAATCAAGGAAATGTTCCACCTCGTACAGAGGGAGGTAAGTGTTCAGGTGGATCAGTGCCAGCTTGGAGATATTCTCTGCAAGCAACCCGATCTCCTCTGCGAGCACCTCCATACCCGTCCCCGCCACGTTCACGTTCGCGGATGCGCAGCTCGGACTGCTCGGGCTACCCGGGATCCGCGATAAGCGAAACGTCGAGAAATCGACGCTGGGACGTGTCGCATCACGTCCAGGATATGCGAGCCCGACAACCGCGTTGAACACGACGTCCCGCAGGCGCTTGGAGAGCAGCCCGCTGAGCGCCGAATCTTGCTGGATGTTCGTGTCCGCCCAGCGCTGCGCGACCAACAAAAGCGAGGCGTCCACGGAGGGCGAGGCGGTATCGTTCGTCGTGCTGTTTTTCGCCCGCATCGCGATCTGCAGAACCACATTCTGCTTCAAGGCGCGCCGTTTTTCCAGCTCCTCCGTGTCGACGCCCTCCATCGTGGCCGCGTCGGAGGATGACGCGTTGGAACCGCAATAAAACGCGTATCCCAGCCTGGAGGACCCGATGTCACGAATCTCACGTTTTATTTTTGCGAGTTCCCATTCTTCCGGTACTGAACCCGAGGTCGAAGATTCGGAGCTCGAAAGCTTGAGCTGCCGATAGAGGAGCAGGAACATGTACAGCGCCGTCAGGTCCACGGCCTCCGTGCTTAGTTGCAGGATGCGCGCATTGTCGAGGTACGACGTCTCGGGGTACTCTGGTGGAGATGAGACCGTGGGGAGCGTCCCTCGGCCCTGCGCCTGGGCTTGGGATTGAGGGGGTGGTCGGTATAGGTAGCGAGATCAGATTCGCTGGCGATGGGCTTGTGAATACGAGGTCCGTGAGTCCCTTGAGCGTGGCGAGGTATATTTGCTGGTTTCGTTGTAACGTTCGGTATTTGAGGTGCCCTATAGGGTATGAAGGATGGGGATAGGCTCGCTTCGTGCGAGTAAAGAGGTATGTGCGGTGGCGAGCCATTCCCGCGTTTTTGCGAACGGGCAACATTGGTTGCTTTTCCGGCTCCTGAATGAACGCAGCTCAAACTGTCCCGATGTGCGCATCAGGAACGGCCGCAGCGTTTGTAATTGGTGGTTCGCGATGTCCTGTGCGATCAATTCAAATTATTAGCATCAGGAATGGTGGCACCCAATTAACGAGACTCGCCAATTTCATAAGCTCGAGGATGTCCATGCACATGCGCACGGCGCGTACCGCGTCTGCTTTGGTGCCTTTGCCACCCGGGGCACACGTTTGGGCGACCTGGACCATGAGCTCGACGTCGTGGTCGCGCATTGGGGCGCAATGACCCTGGAGGGTCACGCCGATGGCACGGAAGAGACCCGAAGGATCGAATAGGTTATGCTTAAGCTCTTGCTCGATAAGGGCTGGATCGAAGACAGAGCGTATGTATGCCGCCTGGGCGACGTGTTCTGCCTGCTGCGACATTGTAGGACTTACGTGCGCTCCCGCGATGTTGGAGAGGGGTTGAATGACGAGAAGCAGCACCTCCAGGAACTCATCGAGGAGAGCGCGGATTCTGGACGGCATTCGGAGAGTGACGACGTGAAGTGTCGGGGGAAAGGCGCGAACAGGATTTAGAGAGGGCGATACATGGGCGCACGCACACACGGTGGGATGGGGTTTGCTACCCATGTCAAAGGAGACGCAGGTGCAGCCGGTTTCGAGCTCAGTGGTTATAGCTGCCCAGTATTTTTCTGCGCGCTCTGTTTTGCGGCGCGCGTTCGTAGGCCGGAACTGCAGACCAGGGTCAAAAAGCAAATCATGACCTGTACAAAAGTCAACAGCTGTAGCAGTGAAATACAGCGCAGAAACGCGTACGAAGCTGTGGATTGCGGATAATTACATCAAGGTCCAACTCCTTGAGCGTGTTTCTGTTGATAGGCGGGTGGGCTGGTGGGATATGGGCAGAATTCAGATCAATCATGGGAATGGGGGAGATGGCGGATTTCGTAAAGACGGTATCTCGAAGACGGAGAAGAGAACCGCTCGACGGGCCTGGGTCAGAGGTGGACACGATACCGATGTCCTCGAGATCGTTCCCGAGGCGGGGATGCGGGGGGGACCGCGGGGGGCGCATGCAGGAGCGCTTTCCGATGCGACGGGCAGAAGGACCGTAGTTATTACTGCCCACGCCCGAGTCGCGTTTTTGGAAACGCGGCCGTTTTTTGGGGCGGACGAAAAGCCAGAGAGGTGGACCAGAGGGGCTCTGCAGCAAGCCAGGACTGCCTAGGCGCATTAGAGGGCCCCTCAAGGCCACCGACGACGACGACGGGGTCAGGCAAAATAGCGTCCCCAGCGTCAGCAGCACCAGGATCCTGGGGATCATCGGGGGCGGCCTTGCGCTTGCGGTGGTTCCTCGGGCATTCGTGGGCTATATCATCCATGGTCCTGGGGGGGAAGGGAACAGATTGCTGGCGGCTGGGACACTATATAAGTAAGGGGTAAACACATGGCGAGGAGTCGACTGGGCAGATTCTTTAGCACGCGATGCCGTTAAGGGAAAGCCGAGGCAACCAATGCTGGATTGACCCATTGAGGTCAGGTCCATCAGATTTGTTTTGCGGATGTGTTTGCGGAGGATGTATAGATGAAATGCTGAATTGGGAATTGTGCGTGGAGAGAACGTGTATGGATGCGGCAATTCAATCTCTCGGCCACCCGCTGGTACCCATCCTTGTCAGAGACTCTGATATTCCATGGATATCCATGGGTGTATTCAGTTCTGTTCCATGATCAATGCGACTCCGCGGCCACTTGGAATAGCCCTTCTCGACTTCCCTGCCGACACCGTTCCCGTCAGTCACTGTATTGCCTACCCCCGAACCGCGTCTAGCCTTGTCAGTACTACGAACTTATCTCCGCCGTATAATAGTGTCCATAAATCTGTTCATCATCAATCATACTTTACAATGCTACTCTATGCATCGATTAGCTTCTCTTCCTGCTGTCCCTCCCCAGACGTGTCTTTCTTTGTCGCTTTGCGTGCGCGCGGTGCATAGTACTCTGCAATGATATCAGGATTGATCCGGTTCAGCTGTTCTTTCGGGAAGATGCGAAGGAGTGACCACGCCAAATCCAGCGACTCGAAGATAGTCCGCGATTCGTACGCCCCTGGATGATGTTTCACATAAATACCACGCCGCCATGGGCAAAAAAGACGCACCCTGTCCCACAAACTGCCGCTCGAATTTGTCCAAGAACTCAAGAGCCTTGGTGTCTTCAAATGACAGGGCTTCTTCACCGACAACGGCCTTCATTGCTGCTGCGTCGCGACCGATTGCATATTTGGCGTACTAGTGGCGCAAAGATTGAAAATTAGCCTTGGACACAAGACAACGAATATACTCCTGACCAGCTGATTTGATACGTCTCCGTGATCTTTTCTGGTTAGCCCTTCTCCAATCGCACTCTTCATGAGACGAGAAAGTGACGGCAAGACATTAATGGGCGGGTAGATTTGCCTATTGTGCAGCTGCCGATCGACGAAGATCTGTCCCTCCGTGATATACCCAGTCAAATCCGGGATAGGATGCGTGATATCTGGTGCGTTTAACGCGGACGGTCAGAAACAGCACTTTGCTCTGAAGCTCTGCCGCGAAGCAAGGACATACCATCATTGGGCATCGTCAGGATGGGTATCTGCGTAATGGACCCGTTCCGGCCTTCCACCCGGCCGGCGCGTTCGTAAATGGTCGACAGATCAGTGTACATGTACCCAGGATATCCACGCCGACCCGGCACTTCTTCGCGGGCAGCAGAAACCTAACTAGCGGCTTCATTTCACCAGAAAAGGAAAAGAACACAACGGTAAATTGCGCACCTCTCGTAGTGCGTCTGCGTACGACGACATGTCTGTCAATATAACTAGGACGTGCTTTTCGAGCTGGTACGCGTAATATTCTGCTGTCGTCAGCGCTAGTCGCGGCGTAATAATTCGCTCGATCGTCGGGTCATTAGCCAAGTTCAAGAAGAGGGTTACACGGTCAAGACTGCCGTTCGATTCGAAATCTTCTTTGAAAAAGCGTGCCGTCTCCATGTTCACACCCATAGCGGCAAAGACCACGGAGAAATTGTCCTCGTGTCCGTCAAGAGCGTCCTTGGTGGGGCCCTTGACCAAACCTGCCTGCCGCACAATTTGGGCCGCAATCTAAAAGCCCCATTAATTCACTCCTTTGCGCGGACAAAAGAAGCAACCCGACCTCGTTATGTGGTAACCCGGCTGCCGAGAATATAGGGATCTTCTGCCCCCGGGCAATAGAGTTCATAGTATCGATGGTCGAAATTCCGGTCTGTATCATTTGCTGAGGGTAGATGCGGGAATAGGGGTTAATTGGGGAACCTATGTGCGCAATAGAATGAGCTTCAAAATACAATCCAAACGGAGCGAGTCTCTTGCCGTTGATATCCAGATAATCCTCCGCAAAGACCTTCGGGCCCTGGTCGATGGGGTTTCCGGAACCGTTGAATATCCTTCCCAGCATGTCCTCCGCCACGGGCAACTTCATGCTACTCCCCGTAAACTCGACGTGCGTCGCCTTGACGTCCACCCCACTCGTCCCCTCAAACACCTGCACGATCGCTTTCTTGCCTTGCACCTCGAGCACCTGCCCGCCACGCTTCGTCCCATCCGGCAGCGTCAGCTGCACGATTTCATTATACGAGGGGAACTGCAATGATGTGTCAATTAGCACCGTGCACGATTGGCGGCCTGCTGCGCGCAGCTTACTTTAACATTATCCAGAACCACAAGGGGTCTGCGAGGGGCTTGGGCTTAGTGCATTCATAACTAACACAACGATGCCTACCCGTTGATAGCAGATACGGTTCTATAGTCTACGTGGCTTAAGAACGGCGCGAGGAGCGTTGAGGAAACGAGACACACCGAGATGGGGCTTTTACGCGATACTCCTTCGTCACTGCGGCGGCATTAATGGCGGCCATCTCCCTGTCGCTCATACGTGGGTCGGACATGTTTGCAGGGTCGTCCTAAGGCTAACGAAAGACGCAGAACTAGGGGACAGAAGAATACGAGACCAAGGACGAAATGGTGCTTAACCGAAACTTGTTCCCACGGCTCAATTACATAATTAATTGATTATTATCCATTACTGCAGGAACAGCTCTGTCAATTTTCGCGACCCTTCCTGCGCTATCGTAATGTCGAGGGAGCTCCTGTTATGCATTCAGAGGAAGTTTTTTTTTTTTTTTGAAATGAAAACTGACCATTCCGTCTCCAGAAGCACCTCTTCGATCTCGTCCGTTTCACGGCCAATATCAGCGCCTTGCAGCACAAGGTACAGGTACTCGCTCGCATCCGAACGCACCTACGCGGAGATTGAGCCCACAAAGCCCGTTAAAACATTAAAAGTACCTACACTAGGAAAAGCGTGCGCCAGAAAATCGGGCAAGCACGCGACACATCGCTCGAACAGCGTCAGAAATGCCAAGGTGTTCACGACACTACCGTTACTCGCGTCAATATCGTGATTTTTTCAAAAATGAATGGAGAAAATCTTACATTTTCATTGACTCATGAATCCTCTGGATACTTTTGAGGCGCGCAACATTCCTCGTCACAATGGACAGCAGATCCTGCAGACTGCCAACAAAAAAGGGTTCAGAGCAAATCACAAAGCGGCAGACGCCACAAACCTGGACTCTCCTTTGGGGTGCTCTGCAAGCCGTCGCAAAGCATCCGCCTCGAGAAGAACATTAAAAGTCTGGAGAACGGGAACCACAACAGCATTCGAAGTAAGATTTGCTCGTGCATGGGCAAGAAGGTCTTGCACAAGCGCAACGAGATTGTACCCCAATTTCGCTTCTCTAACTTCTGCGCTTACATCTCCCGCGAGGGGAAGATTCTTACTATAATTCACCAGGCTGAGACCCACGGGCCGTTGCTGAGGCATCCACATGTTAGATACATAACCGTATGCCGGCAATAGCAACTTGAAGAATGTACCCACCGTACTTTCCGTCTTGCTTCCTAAACTGAGCACTAGCCCAGCGAGGATAGACTGTCGATACCGTTGAATATCGAGTAGCCGAACAGCCCTCGGGAACAACCTCGCGCCGTCCTTCCATCCAATTACCTCGGTCTCTGTTTCGCTAAGTATATACATAAAAAAAATCAGCATCAGATCCCCGGGCCAATTTGGTCTATGTTTGTCCTCACCTGGCAAACAGCTCCCGCAACAAAGGCAAATGTTCAGGCGCCCACTTGCCCCCGTGGCCGTCCCGAACAACCGGTGGCGCCAGCCTGAGAAGCACCTGCAAGCATTCTCCGGCCTCCTGTCTCACATTATCAAGCCGTTCCACGCCCTGCTTGAGCACGCCCGCAACGATGTCATGATACTTCGGCGCTGGGAAATACTCATCAAACGTTGCGGCAAGCACGGTGCCAGCGCTCGGTATCACAATCTCGCATACCGCCGTAAGGCCTCGGAGACAGGCGATGCGAATCCACGAGCCGACGTCTCCGCGCTCGTCGATGGTGTAGTCTTGCAATCCTTTTAGCAAGGCGTCCAACAGCGCGTTGAATGTTTGTGCAGTCATATCTGGCATGCCTGTCAACTTGAAGTCTACAGCAAAAGAACAATAGCAACGCATGCTCACGTTGAGGCAGACGCGGCGCGACGGTCCGCAGGAGTTGCGGTATGGCCGCGTAGCAGTTTCTCCGAGCCTCAACACCGAGTTTCACGCCGGAAGTCTGAGTCAAATCAATTAAGCACCGAATGAAAAGAAAATCAAGCACCCACCGATACATCCACACAATCCAACAAACACCGTACCGCATCAGGCAGACATCCCGGGAACGCATCGTAATCAATCACACCAAGGACCCGCCCAAGATTCTGCTGCACCGCAAATCCCCCGCTCCTCAGCTCGCGGATCAACGTGCTTCGACACCGTCAGCCCATGCAGCAAATCGAATAAAATAAATGAACACTCATCTATTCACGCTGACCGCACAGTCCACCAGCCGACTCACCGCGCCCATCGCCTCCGCAGCCGCCTCCTGCACCGGCGCCGTGCGGTGCTTGAGCCCAAAATCCAGCACCTTGCGCCAATTCGGCACCGCCGACTCCTTGAGCTCGATCTCCGCGCGCGTAATGGTGCGCGAGAGCAGCGTGCACGCCGCTGCTGTGACGAGCTCGTTTCGCGGCCCAAGGAGAATGCGTTCCGGGATCAGTGCGAGACAGGCGAACACCTGGAGTAGTGTTTATTATTTTTCTGGAGATCGAATTTATTTTTTTGAATGAAATGCACGCACCTCGCGTAACCTCAGCTCCTGCTCTTCCGACGGCAAACTCGACTCGCGGTGCGCAACGGCGATCTCCGCAAGCGCAAGCAGCGCGCCGTGCAGGTCTGCCGTATCCGCTGATTCCAACAGCTTCGCTGCACGCGTCCTGACAACGGGGCCCATCTCCCGAATCTGCGGCGCGCAAATCAAACGTAAAGCCTGCGCGCCGAGGCGGCGCATGGACACATCCCAATGTCTCGCCGTCACATTCAGCAAGTGGTCGAACAAGGACGCGCGGTATTCGATGTGTCTGGGCTCGCCGTCAGAAACGCATCCACGTGGAGAAAGGAAAGAGGAAAAAGGCAACGTACTCAGCGACCTGCGGCGCGGCAACGAGGAACGCATTCTTCCGCACGCTCACCGCGTAGAAATCCGTCTTGCGCAGCACGTCGATCCCGTGCGCGAATAGACTCTTTGCCGACGTCAGCCCTTCGTCAAAAAACAAACCAAAAACGAAACCAAGTAAAAAAGAAAAGAAAAAAAGGAAAAAGAAAGAAAAAAAAACGAAAGCAAAGCGAAGAAGGTAAGGTAAAGGAAGATGAAGACAAGACGCACCGTCCTCCCCACAAACTCCTGAAACGCCGCGCTCGCCGCCCGCCGAATATGTATCTCGCGGTCGAACAGTGCCACCGTCACCAGCTTTGTTGCGAGCGTGTCTGCGTGCGGCGCGAGGAGGGGGCGGTCCTGCGCGCGGGCGAGCGCCCAGAGGACGTACGCTGCTGCGTCGCGCACGGACGAGCCGATCGAGTGTGCGCCTTTGCGGAGGTCGAAGTACAGGGCCTGCGCAAAGTCGATTAGGTCAACGAAAAACACCAAGCGGTAGTGAAGGGGAGGGATGGAGGAAGCAGACCTTAGAAAGCCAATCAATGAGGCTTGGGAGCGCCTCCCCCCGCCCACCAGCCCCCGCCTCGCCATCTCCGCGCACGCAAGACACGCGCCGTGCCACGTGCTCTCCGCGATCGCGGGCAAGTCGTACAGGCTCGCCGCCGCGATGGAGTGGATGCTGAAGAGCCCCATGATGGTGTCCAGGACTTGCGCGGCGAACTCGGTGGGGAGGCGCTCGGAGATGCGGGCGACGGATTTGGCGGCAGACCAACGGACGATTGTGTCCTGTAACGTGCGTTGAGTGATTAACAAGAGGGTAGAGGGCGCGGGTAGTAAGAAGGAGTAGGGTTGTTACCTTGTCCTGTAGAGACTTGAATAGCTGCTCTAATACTACCTCGACCTCCTCCGGGACGTCGACTTCGTCTTCCCCCACCGTCTCCTCCTGAGCGGTCTCTGCCTCCTCACCAGTGAGCGCGCGACCTACCACGCAATCAATTTAATAACGAATAACGTGCTTCACACAAACCTTTCTTCCTTACCCTACCCGCCGGTGCCAACAAACGCAACGGAATCCTTCCCACCAGCTTCGTCGTGTACTTCCGCACGAGCGTATTTCCGCTTAGCGCTGGATTCGCGCCGATCTTGTCTGCGAGGGCAAGAAGGCGCACGGCGTGCGTCCAGATGAGGTCTGCTGGGCCGGACTTTGCGACCTCGCACAGGACCTGCAGCGCCCCGAGCGCGGTGAACGCGTCCGCCCCATCTCCGTCACCCGCCGGGATGCAGACGCGCTCTTCAACCCACACGAGGAACGGCGCAAGGCGCGTAAGGGTGTCTTTCCTACCCGCGCGTTAGAAAATGCACGCGGTGTGCGGGGGTTACAGCCACGTACCGCATATAAAGCCGCGCAAGCAACAGCGCCGCCGCGTCGCGCTCGAGCCCCGCGCACCCGAGGCGCGCGCGTGCCAAGCCCTCCAGCGCATCGGCCGTCTCGCCCTCCTGCACGTCGTCGAATTGCGCTAGGGGGAACGGGATGATGCAGATGAGCGCGAGCCATAAAAGCGCGGCGTAGCGCAGGGCCCACTGCCGTGGCGGGCGGGCGGTCGCCGAGGCGATGCACGCGCGCGCGAGGGCGAGGTCGGCGACTTCGTGCGGGAAGAACCTGGCTGGGGGCGTAAATCAACCCATCTGCGGCGCATTGGAGGTGAGGGGTGGCTAACCGATGGTCTTGTACCCGCGGCTCTTGGTGTAGCTGTACAGCAGCAGCGCGACGCGCTCCAGACGCGCTGGATTCGTCCGATCCTCGTTAGTATCCAGACCCTGCGCGTATTGCTTTATCTTGCGCACGACCGGCTCGACGAGGCCCTCGAGAGACGGGTCGAGGAGGTACGCCTGCTCCTGGTATTCGTCGAGCTGCGTTCAGCATCAGCCGCTGAAGGTGGTTGACGAAAGTCGAGCGCTAGACACACGATGTCGGTGAGACGACGAAACAGCGCGGCCTCTTGTCTCTCCTGCTCGGGCGTCGTCGACTCGGTGAGATCCAGGGAGAGCAGCTTGGCCTGTGCGTCGGCGAATTCACCGTGGCGCTCGAACGTCGCGAACAGCCGCCCTTCTTCGACGATTTCCTCTTCCATCTTACTCGCTACGAGAAACTTGGTGGGAGCAGATGCGAGCGTGCTGATGAAAGGACAAGACCAGACAAGATCGCCGCTGATAAGATCGATTTGACATAATCTTATCGGCATAGCCACGTCTCTACTCGCGTCGAAGACTTCGCGCTACTCCTCCAAGTCGTAACCCGACGTCCCCATTCCCTCAATCACCGAGCTGCGCATCATGGCCAACTACTTCACCGCCCAGCAGCTCATGCGAGCTGTCTTCGACAGCACGCGTGAGGCGTTTGGCTGCAGAGCAATCGCTCGGCTCCTCAGTCGGGCTGTCGCTCCGCCAAGAGGGATTGGATTTTAGTTCGTTTGTGGAAGGCGATGCAATGTCTCTCCTGGCCAGTTGGGTGTACGGCCGGACATCTGCTGTTGGCCTTTCTAGTTCATCGACACGGTTTTAGAAATTGAATCGAGTCCTATTCAAGACTCCTTCCTTCGAGTGGAAGGCTGAATATTGGAAGACCAGAGCAACTGTCGAAATCAGAGTGCAGGAAATTAAAATTCATGAAAACTAGGGCTACAAAAATTGATCCAACAAAACTACAAATTTTGCGCATATTAGGCGTCCAAGTTTCTAATGAGCTTGAATAGCAGCTGCGAAGGGATAATCTGTATAACCCTTGGGGTCAACGCTTCCAGGCGCATAGTATAGTGCTCGATTCCCGACCGAAAGCGCAATCGCATGGAGCAACCGATACGGAAGGTCCGGCTGTCGAGAAAATAGTCAGGAAAAAACATATTGGATGCCAGTAATGGAAACCCACGTTAGCGATATACGGGCGCCCGAACGCAACCAAGTCGCCCTTTTCATCGGCAGCGACAATGGCGCTCTCCCGCGTGTATCCCCCGGCACTGATGAGGCGGCGCTCACCCCAGATGCTGCGGATGAAATCGTTCGAGTACCCGTCTTGTATGTTGTCGAGGGTCTGCGAGCCGTCCACGCGCGGCTCGACGACGTGCAGGTACGCGAGCTCGGGGAAACGGTCGCGGAGCTGGGTGACGAGCGAGGTGTATGTCGGCCGTGGGTCGCCGTCGACGAATTGCATATCTAAAACAGACCGACCTCAGCATTGCTAAATTAAAAAGCAAGGCAAAGGCAAGTACCTTGAACGGTCCCCCACGGGCTGACTCGCAGCGCCGTCTTCTTTTGCCCAACAGCCTTGACGACGGCATCGACGACCTCGAGCGGGAACCGGGTGCGGTTCTCGATAGGCCCGCCGTACCTGTCCGTGCGGATGTTGCTACCGTCGTGCAGGAACTGGTCGAGGAGGTACCCGTTCGCGGCGTGGATCTCGACCCCGTCAAAGCCAGCTCGGTGCACGGCGTTCGACGCCGCTGTTGCGTACAGCTGCACATATTCGCCGATTTCTTCGATGCTGAGGGGACGGGGCGTGGCGCCGCCGTTCATAGGGACGGCAGAGGCAGACACGTGGGCGAGCCCGTCCTCTGCGAGTGTCTCGACCTCAGCGGCGCGGCCGAGCGCCCACAGCTGTAGGTACATGTAGGATCCTTTTGCGTGCACTCTGTCTGTGACCTATTCGTGCAAGAATGAGTATTGAAAAAGAGGGGAGAGGGAGAGAGGGAAGAGAACGCACGGCTTTCCAAGCGGATATCTGTTTGTCGGACCAGATACCTGGGGCGTGTTTGTACCCTCCGGCACGCAGGGCGATGAGCGTGGCTTCCGAAATCAGGAGACTGCCGGGTGTGCTAGCGCGCTGCTCGTAGTACTCTGCGACATGGGGAAGAGGAGCGTGGCCAGCGTCGGCTCGGAATCGTGTAGTCGGTGCGAATACGACGCGGTGATTGAGTTCAATGTCGCCGACAGTGGTTGGCTGGAAGAGTTTGCTGCTCGACATTATTGCTGCAGAAGGGATTTCAAGTCAGGTTGAAGTGGTTGTTGACTCTGTCCGCCATGGTGAAGCCTTTATATACCGCTGAGGAGACCATCCAGGCTTGGTTTGGGGATAACTTGAAGCTCAGTCAGGCTTGGTAATATCAGGTAATATTTGACAAAGCGCGCAGATTTCGAAGAACCTTGGTGTGCGAGGCTGAACAAGCCCATTGCTGAAATCTCAGTAGTACTAGACCTCGGGCGTCGGGGTGGAAAGCGTTGTTCCAACGAAACGGCTCGGAGTTGACGAGTAGCGACTATTGACGACGAAGTATACCAAGCTTCGAGTTTTTGCTTCAGGCAGGCACCGTATTCAAAAAGCGCGCCCCAGGAAGCACTGCCCTGCGGAGACGGAGAAAACAGCAAGATTTGGGACTCGACGGTGGTGATTTGTCGATGCAAAGGGAAACAGAAGCGTGGTACAGCCACCTCACCTCTTTTACCTCCTCTCATTGCACAGAAAGATGGACAACTGGTCTGCGGCAGCAAATCGCGAAAGCCCTCTCATGGATTGCTTGGTCTGAACCGGCGTTATGCTATGTCGTTCCCCAATGACTTTGATCATGAAGGAAAACTGAAGCACGTCGGGTCCAAGTCAAGTTGAAAGACCGAGAGACTTTGCTCGTTTTGAAGGAACACGAGGAACGCCTTCGCTCTTTTCATTTGGGACTACCGGTATCATAACCGTAAATTCATCGAACTGTCCCTCGAGCTCGACGGCATGTGGTGAAAGAATCATCATTTCACAGCGGCAGTCATTATGGAGAGCTATCGAAATTTGCTCGGTGCGTAGTTCGAGACGACTGTTCTTCGGGCACCTTCTAACCTGTGTCTCCGCAGGACTTGCAGTACGCGCAGCCTCTCCGCTATCGACGGCCCCGCACTCGTCGAGCTGCACCTCGGCCACCTCAATGTTGCCTTCTTTTCAACGGCGGTGGCGGAAAGCGCAACAGCCATGAGGACGACGAAGCGAACGATTTTTCGCGGAGCAAGTTTGCTGTTCAGCGACCACGCCACGGCCCCTGCCGCACGCCTTCCTGTGCTTGATTCCCCCAATCGAAGTACTGGCGTTAGATTGGGGCGACATGCGCGCAAGACTTAGAATCCGTCTTCAGCGCTTGGAGATTCTTCATCGAGACGTCGGAGGTCATCGAATTTCTCCGCAGGCCGAGCAATGCGTGAGGGTCCGCCTGCTGCGATTCGAGAGCCAATAAGTTGACTGGCGAGACGCTGCTCGCCGAGCGCGTGAGAGTGACGGAAAGGAGAAAGGGCGGGTGCAGCGTTGGACGACTCGGAGGTGAGTATTGCTGGTTGTGAGAGGTTTACACCGAAGTATGCGGCTTTGTTGGGGAAATAGGTGGGGACCGGTCAGATTACTACGAATGATGCGAAGTACTGACAAGTGTATACTACTGGCACCTTGTATTTTGTTTATATATTCATTGGAGTACGCCGAGGGATGAGCGGCAGATTGAGGGCGCGCGGACGTCGACAACGCGTTTCATTGTGAGAAAGTCGACGCGTCCACGGCGCGTATGCCGTTGTTTGGCACACCACGCTTCTTTCCCTGATGTCTGGTTTCCATCGTTCTATATTTGCTCGTCGACGTCGGTAAGGATCTACCGCCAACAGAGTCACGTACGCGTCAACGCGGCTAACTAACACTTCGGCCACTCAACAGCATTCAATCTACAGATCTGCTTGATGTTGGCTTGGCCGCGCGTCTAAGTCTTCTATATAACATTAACAGCTCACTCTGATTGTCTCTTCCATCCCAATGGTGCCGCTGTGCCCGAGCTCGGAGACCAATCCGTTTGCCGTCGACGACCCCTGTATAAGGGCCGCGTGGAGCGCGCTGTTGCCAGCAGGACTCGTCTTGCTGTTATGCCTCGCGTCCATTCCGCTCCCGGCGCTTGTAAAGAAACACCTCTTCAACCCGGCTCAGCCTTTCTTGACGCTGGAGGAAGCGGAAGCTCTCTCTGGTGCTTCGCCTTCCGATGAGGAAGTTGCTTCACAGTCCGGAAGCAAGTGGACGGCAACTGTATTGGCTTCTCTTGCCTTGGTCCAAATTCTCCTCTGGATTGGAGTCGGCGTGGCCGAAGTTGCTTCCAATGCACTTGGCCTGGGCAGAATCCTACCGTTCCTCTTTGCGATTTCGTGGGGCTACGCTTTTCTCCGACCCCTGGTCAAAAATCCCATAATCACCGCGCCGATGGATCTCTTCTGGCTATTTTTCCTAGAATTTTCGGGTGCTGTGTTGCTTTTGGGTGGGGTGTTGCTCGGGTTCGGAACAGTACCTCGAAATACTACTGCCATCTTCGTCTGCAACGTGATCCTGACGACCTGCCTTCTGGTTGTTGTTTTGCGTTTGCCACTAGCGGTTCCCATTCGACAGCCCCTTCCCGACGAACTGGTTGGTTATTTTTTGGATACCATCTGATGGGTGTGGTAATTTTTTTTTCTTGCAGGAACCGGCGCCAGAAGATTACACCTCGCTTTTCCATTGGATTACCTTTGCTTGGGTATATCCCTTGATTCGACGGGTATGCAATCTCTGCTATTTAGTTTCGTTGATTGAGCTATCGTCTATAACAGGGTACCAATGATACCCTTGCCGAAAAAGATGTCTGGGATCTCAGCCCGACCATGCAAGCACGTCCGGTGTTTTATAAATTCACGCAGCTGAAGTACTGTATCTCTCAAGAAAATTTCTCTTCGTTCTCATCGTCCACCAGGCGATCTTCTTTGCTGCGAACTATCATCAGAGCACATTTTTCGGATTTCCTGTACGTGGGTTCAAGTTCAATGATAAATCGACGGCTATATGATTGCTTCAAGGCTTGATGCCAGTCTTTCAGTCCTCAGTGTTTTCTTGAACTTCAGTGGTCCTTTCTTCATGAAGTACGCAGATTCATCTTCATTGTATTAATTTTCATGCGCATATTCATTCCAGCCTCATCCTTGCAACGCTTGAGCTTGAACATCCAAGGGAGGGTGACCGCCGTCTCGCCTACCTTTATGCGCTTTTAGCTTTTGCTTGCCAGGTTCGTCCTGGATGGCTTGCGAACTTGATCCCTTTATAAGCATCAGTAGATCGCAAAGAGCGAAAGCAATGTGATGCGCTTCTTTTATTCTCGCAGAGCTTCTACCAGGATGAAAACCGAGTTGATGGTCGCCATTTACGAGAAGGCTCTGAAACGGTAAGATCCCCCTGCAAATTTGAAAGTTTCACATATCATCGCAGATGTGATTTCACTGGCATCGTCGATGCCGAAGCACAGGCCGAGGCGAAAGCTACGAAAGATGCGAAGACGGGTAAAAAGGATGGGAAGACTGACGCCCCGGCTGCCAGTCAAGACAACGACACTCTCGGGCCCAAAGCAGGAGCACAGCTTGGAAAAATCGTGAATTTAATGTCTGTGGTTTTCTCAACGTACAATGGCCGCGGCTTATTCTCTGCAGGTCTGTGGACACGAACACAGTGAGTTTGTTTCACAATTCTGCGGTTTAGAATACTGAAAGGTTTTCGTTTTCCAGGTCACTACGATTCCGATACAGATGTTTTTCCTCTACAGCGGTTTGATCTTTTTGCCAAGTGGAAAACGGATGTAAATTAATGACAGAACAGCGCCTTTCGAGATTGCAATATCTGTGGTGTTTCTATACCGGTTTGTGTATTTTTTCCTTGGGTTGTTGGTACTGACTTATATCGCATTTAGTCTACTTGGCTGGGCTTCCTTCTCCGGAATAGTTTTCGTGATTTTGTCGATTCCACTCAACTACTTCATCGCGAAACTTAACGTCAAGTACGAGAAGGGAATCGTGAACGCCAGAGACAAGCGTACCAGCGTTGTCAATGAGCTCATCAGTTCGGTCGGTGTGAACAACTAATCCAGATCACTCAACTCTAACCATTCTCAGATCAAGTTTATCAAGTTCGGCGGAGCGGAGGAGCGGTGGCTCAAAAAAGTCAACGGTGCCCGTGATGTCGAGCTTGGCTGGCTTTGGAAAAGTAAGTGCTGCGATTGAGGTGGTCTGAATCGTTCGTTATGCATTTCGTAGGCCGAGTCGTACAGCTGGCATTCTACCTGACATGGTATCTAATTTTTGCTCGCGTTCCGTGCTTTATTCGATTAAATCTCTCCTCCAGGCTGTTGCTGCCACTCTCAATATCCGTCTCAGCCTTTTATGTCTACATTAAGCAAGGTAACGATTTGACAGTAGCGACTGCTTTCACGGTCTGTCTCGCTTTATACTCGATACTGTTAGTAGCTGACTTTCACTTCGAGGCCCTCTCGATTTTTAACATGCTGAAGTACCCGCTCCATGCAAATTTATTTGATGCGCGCTGACCCAGATCAAGTCTACCGCTCAGTGTTGTACCGTTCATGATTAGCGAACTCCTCCAGGTGAGCACTATCTTTAATATAACTCGTCTTCGGCATTGACTTGTCTGAATGTAGGCCGGCGTCGCTCTGTCACGCATTTCCAAATTCCTTGAAGAGGACGAAGTGTCAGACGGAGTGTCGGCTCTCAAGTTACAGCCGGCCGAAGACGACTCGGCGACCTCAGGGCTAGTAATCGAGAACGGATCCTTCAAATGGAATGAGTTAGCGAAGGATGACCAATCTAAACCTCCCGAAGCAGAGACTTCCATCGAGGAAACTCGGTTCGAACTTCGTGACATCTCGGTCTCATTTCCTGAGGGAAAGCTCACATGCGTAGTGGGACCGACAGCAAGGTATGTCGCTTTGAATATCTGAAAACACTTTTAATGCGTGCTGTAGCGGGAAAACTGCCTTGCTTCAGGCTCTGTTGGGTGAAATGACCTGCCTTCCCGGGACACAAATCAGACCACCGAAAAGTGCGAAGGTCGACGAGAATGGTCTCATGCACTGTATGTCTTATTCGGCGCAGACGCCGTGGCTTCAGTACGCTTCAATCAAAGGTCGGACAACTACTAGTTGGCATCTGGCTCTGTCTCAATATTCGGATAGAGAACATTATCTTTGGATTCCCGCTTGACGAGGAACGGTATCAGAATGTGTTGGAGGCCTGCGCACTACTCCCCGACCTCGCAATACTCCCTGATGGAGATAGGACAGAGATAGGGGTTAGGTATGTACTCTGCGTCCGTTCTTCAAAAATTTTCAGACTCAGGGACGGTCCAACAGAGGTGTCACGTTGTCTGGAGGACAAAAGGCCAGAGTGGCGCTTGCAAGAGCCGTTTATGCTTGGACCAAATATGTTCGGCAGTTTACTAATTTTTCATCTAAAATTCTTATTATCGCTCTAGGTTCTGTTGGATGATCCTCTGAGCGCGGTCGTAAGTTCTCTCCCAAAACGAGAACACATTCTGCAACTTATTATTCGGAAACCGTAGGATAGCCACACATCTCGGATTCTATTCGAAAAGCTTTTCTGTGGTCCCTTGCTAAAGGATAGGACGGTGGTATAGTGAAGTCCCTTTTTTTCCTGAATTCGGGTCTCACACTTTGCTCAGGTTCTAGTTACGCATCATATTGATCTACTACTTTCCGGAAATGAAGGCTCCGGAGCGCACTATCTCGTCCGCATGCTCGACGGTCGCATCGACGCGCAGGGTACTGTTCAGGATTTGCGTGCTCGCGGTTTGCTGGAGGCGATAAAACACGATTTGAAGAACGAGTCCCCTTCGGAGGCATCGGCAGCAGAGGCAAAAGAGGACAGGGCGGAGGCTAAGCCAACATCGGTTGAATCTGTTACGAAGTTGGTGGAAGATGAAGAGCAAGCGAAAGGGGAAGTGGAGGTTGGGTTTCTTTCTTATGCTCGCCCACTCACTTGAACGATTCTTTGATGCAGTGGCGTATCTACAAGACGTACCTCAAAGCGTCGGGTTATAGCATTTGGGGTATCACTGGGCTCTTTGTTATTACCATTGAGGTAATCATCGGCTTTGATTTGTCCTTCCACAGCTTATGGCTCTTTTAGCTCGTGGACTTGGGGCAGAAGTTCTGGATTAAGGTTTGTCTAATTTATTTATCGAGTATGCATTCTCGCGGTTTACGGTCATCGTGACAGATTTGGGGAGAAGCATATCGAGCCACTTCCGTTTTGGAGTATTTCAGCTCAGTTTCTTTTCAAGGAGCACACCAAGCCGTACTCAACTTGTTGCCTACATCGACACCTCTTGCCTCTGCGTTTGATTTCCCCTCGGCCTATGACAATCCGATGTTCTATGTGGTCATATATACGCTGATAGGCCTCTTCTCGGCCCTTCTTAGACTAGCTCTTGACGCTGTGCAATTATATGGAGCCTTTAGGTCAGTCCTTGGCGGCAAGTTTCTTTCTGTGAACTGATACCATTTTTTTTCAGAGCGTCGCGCAGCTTGTTCCGCGAATTACTGAACAAACTGGTCTATTCTACGTTCAGATGGTTTGATTCGACTCCGAAAGGTTAGCCGCGCGGTGACTCATGCTCGCATTCTGATTTTCCAAAGGGCGTATATTGAACCGTACCGGCAAAGACATATCTACCATCGATATGAATATATCAATGTCCATGTACAACTTGCTTCACATACTCGCGGCGTTAGGGGTTGCGATTCTGACCGTTGGGTGAGCTCTTTGCTCCCTTGCAAATGCCTCTGGCCGTTGATCTTAGTTCATAGCGTCGTGTTTCCGTCATTCCTCATCCCGGGATTACTACTGTCCTTCGCGTACTACAAGCTTTCCGTCGGATATCTGCATTCGTCCCGGGACCTCCGGCGTATGGAGGCAAATACGAGGTCGCCTATTTTCACAGGATTCAGCGAGCTTCTTGAAGGAATTGTCACCGTCCGCGCGTTCGGCGTCGAGAAGCGATTCCTCCAGAGCATGTATGGGATGGTAGACCGCACAACACGGGTATTTTTTCCATGCTACCTTTCGATGCCACCTGTAAATTTATGGCCTTTCAGCTCGGGTACAGCTTCTGGCAGGCAAACCGGTGGCTGCTTTTGAACTTCGACTATCTTGGAGCCAGTGCGGTTCTATTCACGTCGCTGATATCGGTCTCTGCATTCGTCCCTGCCGGTTTGGCTGGGATTTGTATCACAGTACGCATTTCCTTCCCGCAACAGATGGACTTTTCTGAGATTGCTTTGCTAGTCGGCCATGTCTTTCTCGCAAATGTCGTATTACGCTTGCAGGTTCTATACAATTTTACAGGTGCTTCCCTTTGATTTCGCGGGGTTTCGAGCTCACAGAATTTCCAGGTTGACTTGAACGCCGTCGAACGTGTAGTAAACTATCTGGAGATTCCCCAAGAACCTCCCGCGGTCATCGAGTCTAATCGCCCTCCTGCATATTGGCCGTCTAGTTCAAGCAACACTGATTTGCTAGTTGTTGAAGATTTGGAGGTGAAATATGCGCCGAACCTTCCTTCAGTTCTGCACCGCATCAGTTTCGCGCTCAAGGCTCGAGAACGCGTCGGCATTCTCGGACGAACTGGTACTTTTCATTTTGCCTTGTGCAGCGAGCTACATCTCAGAATGCGTCCCAGGCAGTGGAAAATCCACCCTCGCTACGAGTCTGTTGCGTTTTGTTGAACCTACGAACGGCAGAATTATCGTGGACGGCATCGACATTTCGACTATCGGATTGAACGATCTCAGGACTCGCCTGACCTTCATCCCCCAGGACGCGACATTATTCTCCGGAACAATTAGAGAAAATCTCGATCCTTTTGGTACATTTTCATCTCTGTTGGTCACTTCCGGCGTTAACAGGGAATACAGATGAGTACGAAGAGGCTGAGCTCGAGGCCGTCCTGTTCCGAGTACATCTCCACCAGAATCAGAGCGCCCATCAGTCTCGGCGGACTTCCGCAAGAGGGTCTCCTGTGGCCGAACTAGAGGCCGATACGGAGGCGGCGTCCGTCTCCGGCGTCTCTAGTGTCACGGAGGTGGACAGCAAACCAGTGATCTCCCTCGATTCGATGGTATCGGCCGAGGGCACCAATTTTTCGCACGGCCAGAGACAATTAATTGCTCTCGCGCGCGCACTTCTCCGCCAGAGCTCAATCATTATTCTCGACGAAGCCACGTCCTCCATCGACTTTGAAACCGACCGGAAAATTCAGAAGACCATCAGGGAGGAATTTACTGACTCGTTACTGGTAATAAATCGTGCGCTTGTCTGTGTATCGTCTGACAGTCAGTCTTCCAGGTCACCATCGCTCATCGGATAAATTCTGTAAGAGATTTGTCGTCTTTCTGCTTCACGTCTCACGCTCCTGTTAAGGTTATTGATTACGACCGGCTCATCATCCTCGACCAAGGCAAAATTGCACAATTCGACACCCCGTACAATCTGATTCAGAGCGAGGGCATTTTCCGTGATATGTGCAAGAAGACAGGGGCGTTCTCGGAGCTGGAGGCGGCCGCTATGGGAGCAAGTCAGCGTCTATAGGAGTGCCATACAAAAATTGTTACAGGATTCGAATACATCTGCTCATATGATAATATATGGAAAACCCAAGGGCACGCGCTCTGTCCAGGGCGTCGTCGAGAGTGAGCGAGCCGTGTTGGATGGAAGGCAAAAAATCACACAATCTTACCGACACAGCCACAAGCCTACCTCGAAGACATGCCGCCAGATGAAAGACTACCCGTAGAGTGCGGATGGCCACAAAGGGTCGACATGTCAATGGTCTCAGAGTCGGCCTCGACCTCGTCGGGCTGCAATAACTCCGCCATTGCTGTCCGTCCCCGCGTCGAGCTCTCAGATCTGGCGTACCGAGCTCACCAAACACCTTTTCGAATGTGCGTGCCCTTCATGGTGTCCCGTAATGCTATTTACCTTCATTCAAACCTTCCACACTTCCGTGAATCCCGAAACTCGTACCAGCTCAGTCTCCTCAGTCTCCTCTCGCCCCAGCCGCGCGTCTCACCATCTGCATCTGCGCGCTCTCCGCCTCCGTCTCCTTCCACCCCTCCATCATTGGCCCATCCACCATCAGACCTCCGACGTCCTTCGCCGGCGCCAACCTGCGCGGGTATGGCGTCAACGAATAGTACCGTAAAGACGGCGCCTACCTTTTCCCTTGGCAAAAGCGAACTCCAAGAGTTCGATTCGGCATCAAGATTTGCGAAGATGTGGAATCTTGCTCACGTCGCGCTCGGTTGTATTAGTTGTGATTTGGACCTTGTCTCGTCAACTATGGACCACTCCGGCATCGGTACTTTCCTATACTTTCGCGGCGTCAATATTTGAGACATTCCAGAGGCATCGTGGGCACGCACCTAGGCAGCGCGGGATTCACTTCGCTCGACACCAGGATTGTGAAGACGGCCGGTGCGACATGCTTGTTGAAATAGCTTACTCCGGCGGATCCGCGTTTTTTCCCTTTCGCTTTCTCTACCCAGTCCTAATCTGTAACACCGGCTTAGCCCTCGTCGAGCATCTCCCTTTCCTTCGCATGAAAGTGGCGCGCACCTGCACGGCATCTGTTGCTTGTGCAAAGCTTCAAGGACTTCGCGAGCGGGTCGCTCGATACGGCATCGGCGCCAGGAAGGGGTGAATGGGCGGTTGAGCGACAGGCTGGTGCCTCTATGCAGCGCTCATCTTTACGATGAGGGCGGTGAATATACCTTTTCAAGTGCTCCTGCGCCCGGATGGCCCTCTGGTGTGGAAACGAAGATCGATCCGTACTCTGTCGTCATTTCCAGTAAACTGTGCCACAGCAGCAAGACACGTTGCCCGTACTGTTTACAATTTGGATCTCACTATAGCCCTGCATGGGCGCGTTCGCGACGCCAGCCTCTTGAGCCCGTATTCCTTCCGGCCTTCGATGGCACTTGAACACTCCGCAAGAACTTTGAATCTTTCTCATTTCGTTTTCAGATCCATCGAACGATCCAGGGGCCTGGGTCCTGGCTCTAGGATTCATTCATGGCCTCACAATTGTTGTTGGCGTTGCGGAGTCGACATTTGTTCCTATAATTGAGGATTTAGAATCAATGAACGTTGTTCAAATTCGCACGTCCAACCAGAAAGTGGGTGTTAATTTGGATGCTCTTCGCAACCTCGAGTTTGGATCCAGGCCGGATGCATCCTATCATTAGCCCATCGTCGCGGAAACTAACGAAATGAAAGATCTTTAAATAAGTTTTTTCTAAAAGTGGATCGGCCCGGATGTCCTGTAAGTTCAAAAATCGCAGCGCGCGGATACCTCGTGTATATACCTTTGTCTTTCACACTCATGGGTGCCTGCTTTTCTTCACGATTCACTCTCGACAACTTGGGGGAGGATAGACTTCACAAGGATGGCCGAACCGTTCCCGACTCGAACAGGCAAGCAATTGCCGAAACGCCTCACAGGGAATTGGAAGCTCCAAGGAACGAACTTGGTTCATCATTCACTCTCGACAACTTGGAGGATGGACTTCACAAGGATGGCGGAACCGTTCCCGACCCGAACAGGCAAGCAACTGCTGAAACGCCTCATGAGGAATTGGAACCTTCAAGGGATGAACTTGGTTCACAATTCACTCACGACAACTTGGAGGAGGATGGACTCCACAAGGATGGTGGAACCGTTCCCGACTCGAACAGCCAAGTAAGTACAGACTCGGAAACGCCTCACAGGGAATTGGAATTTTCGACGAATGACGAACTTGGTCGATCCACAACGGCCCATTTCTATGGTAACATCTCAGGTGCGGTTTTATCAGCGCAGATGAACAGCGTGCTGATCATTTGATCTCTACGCAGGAGGGACCGGTGGTCTCGGTGGAGAAGGTGGGGCAACAGGTGGTTCTGGCGGCCGCGGCGAGGGGCCTCGCTTCACTGCACGCAAACAAATTTTTGTGAGTAATATGGTGCCAAATTCTTGGCTTCCTCCATCTTGATGAGAAATCCCAAGTACTCCAGAACGGAGACCACAAACCTTCTTGAGAACCTTGGCCTGAAATATGTCTCGGCACGCTACAATGCAGCCGAAACAACTGCTGAAAAATGCATGGAGGGCACACGACATCAGCAACTTGACAGATTGCTTGTTCCCCTTTCGGCACTTTCTCGCTCGTAAAAGCTTGTCAATAAGCATCAACAAGCTCTCAAGCTCGCAAGCCCGACAAGCTGGGCAAGTATTCGGTGAATGTGTCCGATATGGACTATTCCTGCAGCGCATACAGAAGCCTTCGGTTTATGATATTTGCCGAAAGAGCGATAAAGAAGTTTTGAAACAATTCGAGTGAGTAAGATTGAAAATGAAATCAAACTTGAGCACTTGCTGGGACTTGTACAGACTTGTGCGCCTTGCGACAGGATCGCCACAAAAACTTGCCGGAATTTTCGCATGGCTTATTCGCTTGTCTACTTGGCCACTTAATCGGCTTGTACGAGCTCGCACAAGCACTGCCAAGCAATCTGTCAAAAACGCGATGGAGTCGAAATCATAGAGAACATCATTGAGCAGCTGGCCTGCCCTCCCGATCCCTCGGTGCGCCTGGTCCTGTGCAGTGGCCCTGCAGGGTCTGGGAAGTCAACCATCGCAAAGACTGTTGCGGCTCGTTTGGAGGAGGAAAAGAAACTCCTTGCTGCTTCCTTTTTCTTCTCCCGTGACTACGCAGAGCGCAAGGAAATCAAGTACCTTTCTAGCACGCTTGCCCACCAGTTGGCAGATTATAACCCCAAATTCAGAGATCTCCTTGTCACATTGTTGAAGGATGACCATAGCAGACTTGTCCATGCTGATCCAAAGGAGCAGTTCCAGAAAATGGTTGTGGAACTCCTTGCTAAAATGCCCCCTAGCCAAACACCATGGGTGATTTGCTTGGATGCACTAGACGAATGCGGGAAGGATCATGGAAAAATTTTGCTGTACTGGCTCTCAGATGCAATATCCAACATTCCAGTCCACATTTGGTTCTTCTTGACTGGACGTCCAGAAATCTGCCACTCCCTCACATTCAACCTCTCTGGCTTGTGCAGATATAACAACATAGAGGCCATCAACTCTGAAATAGCAAGGAAGGACATTCACTTTTATGTCTCTCATTCACTGGTTGATCCTACCTGGGACTGGAAAGTCACTGATAGGGATGTGGATGAGATCACTAGTCGAGCCAATGGACTTTTCATCTTTGCTGCTACTGCTGTTCGCTATGTTCGCATGAAGTCTGAACATGGCTCCCACCCTCAGAAGTCTGTTGATGGTCTCCTAAAAAACAATGCCCACATCATCTCAGTACATGCACTGTATCTTCAGATAATTGAGGAGCTCATTGGCATTCCCATTGACAATGATGCCTTTGAGCGCTCTAAGAAAGTCCTCAGTGCCATTGTCGATCTTGTTGAGCCTCAGGACATCAAGACACTGGCCAGGTTGCTTGACATTGAAATTGGGGAGTTTCAGTGGGCACTAGTTCGCTTAAGTGCTGTTTGGCATGTCCCAGACCATGTCAATGAGGGAGTGATTAAAATCATACACCTCTCATTCCGCGAGTTCCTGACAAGCAGGACAGGTGGGATTGGGGGGGACTACCCTGGGCCTTTATGCAGCACAGAGGCCCAGCAACATGATCTTGTGCACAATACCTTTCGTGTCATGCAGAAGGAGCTCAAATTCAACATCTGTCATCTGCCAACATCACATGTACGAAACATCAACATTGCAGATCTGGAGGAGTGCAAGAAAAAATACATCCCAGGCCATCTGGTCTATTCAGCTCGGTTCTGGGGAAGCCATCTTGCTGTCTCTCACACTGGGGGCAACAACTTGCGCATCCAAGTTGGGATGCGTTCGACGCATCCAATCTACGTCATGGGAAGCTGGCTCTCAAAGGCTCTCAAAGGCACGAAAGCAGCCTTTGTGTGTTCTTTATGCATCTTTGTTCCCCCTGGTCCAAGGGAACAATGCATGCACAAAGCAAGCACAAAGATTGCCTTTATGTCAAGAAAGGTTTTGGAAAGTGCTTGATCACACGCCAACTGGATGCGTCGAACGCATCTTCAATTGGATGCGCAATTCATTGCCCCCAGTGTCAGTATAGTCCCAAGTTGGCCCAAGATGCTCATGGCTTTCTTATGGGCCACTTTCTGTTTTGGCTGGAAGTTTTGAGTCTGATTGGTGCAGTTGGTTCTGCAGTGGAAAGTCTTTCCAAGTTCATTAAATAGGGTTTTGAGGTGCGCCTTCTATAATCTTATTGTAAATTGCACCAATAAAGAAGTACAGGATCCTAACATAGCAGAAATTGTAGAGTTTGCCCGTGATGGGATCAGATTCATCAGCCTTTTCAAGGACTCAATTGTTCAAAGCACCCCTCACATCTACTTATCAGCCTTGGCATTAGCTCCAGAGCAGTCACACATTGTTAAACAATTTCGCTCTCAGTTTCCCCACTTGCTATCTGCTGGAATAGGTCGAATGGATGTATGGCCAGCCACAATATTGGTACTGGAAATGCAAGATGTAGTGACATCAGTAGCCTTCTCACATGATGGCAAGTGGATTGTCTCTGGCTCAGAAGACAACACAGTGCGAGTATGGGATGCAGAGAGTGGGGATGTGGTGGCTGGTCCATTCAATGGTCATATAGATGAGGTCACTTCAGTTGCATTTTCACCTAATGGCAAGCAGGTTGTCTCTGGCTCACGTGCCACAACAGTGTGTGTGTGGGATAGAGAGAGTGGGGAGGTGGTTGCTGGTCCATTCAATGGTCATACCCACTGGGTCAACTCAGTCTCATTTTCGCCTGATAACAAGCAGATAGTGTCTGGCTCAGGTGATGGCACAGTGCAAGTGTGGGATGCAGAGAGTGGAGAAGTGGTTGCTGGTCCTTTCAGTGGTCATACAGACTCAGTCACCTCAGTTGCATTCTCACCTGATGGCAAGCAAATTGTTTCTGGATCCTGGGACAAGACAGTATGTGTGTGGGATGTACAGAGCAGGGAGATAGTTGCTGGTCCACTCAATGGTCATGCTGACCATGTCAACTCAGATTGCATTCTCACTTGATGGCAAGCAGATTGTCTCTGGCTCAGGTGCCATGATTATTAAGAATGTTGCTGGTCCATTCAGAGGTTATGAGCTCACAAGATCAGCCACATTATCACCTGATGGCAAGCAGGTCATCTCTGGCTCCCAGGACAACACAGTTTGTGTATGGGATGTAGGGAGTGGGAAGGTGGTTGCTGGTCCATTCACAGGTCATACAGACTCAGTCACCTCAGTCTCATTCTCACCTGATGGCAAGCAGGTTGTCTCTAGCTCTTGGGACAAGACAGTGTGTGTGTGGGATGTAGGGAGTGGGGAGGTGGTTGCTGGTCCATTCAATGGTCATACCAGCTCTGTCTCCTCTGTTGCATTCTCCCCTGATGGCAAGAAGATTGTCTCTGCCTCAGATGACAAGACTGTGCGTATATGGGATGTAGCAAGTGGAGGGGTGGGGGGTGGCCCATCCAATGGTCATACCAGTTCTGTCTCCTCTGTTGCATTCTCTCCTGATGGCAAGAAGATTGTGTCTGGCTCAGATGACAAGACCATGCAAGTGTGGGATGCAGAGAGTGGGAAGGTGGTCACTGGTCCATTCACAGGTCATACAGACTCAGTTACCTCAGTCTCATTCTCACCTGATGGCAAGTGGATTGTCTCTGGCTCCTCAGACAACACAGTGCATGTGTGGGATGTAGAGAATGGGGCTGTAGTTGGTGGTCCATTCAATAGTCACACTAAGAGGGTTACCTCAGTTGCATTCTCACCTGATGGCAAGCAGGTCATCTCTGGATCCTGGGACAAGACAGTGCATGTATTGGATGTAGGGAGTGGGGATGTGGTTGCTGGTCTATTCAATGGTCATGCAGGCTCAGTCAACTCTGTTGCATTCTCACCTGATGGCAAGTGGATTGTCTCTGGCTCCTCAGACAAGACAGTGTGTGTGTGGGATGCAGAGAGTGGAGAAATAGTTGCTGGTCCTTTCAATGGTCATACAAATTTAGTTTACTCAGTTGCATTCTCACCTGATGGCAAGCAGATTGTCTCTGGCTCCTGGGACAACACAGTGACTGTGTGGGATGCAGAGAGTGGAGAAGTACATCAGCAAATCCTGGGCCCGGTTTGTACCGCTACGTAGTTTGCTGTAGCGGCTGTAGTTGCTGTAGTGGCTGTAGCGAAGGGTGCCATCTCCGTAGGACTCCCGTAGTTTAGCCGAAATTACGTAGTACTCTGTAGTTCGCCTGTAGTTGGGCTGTCAACTACGTAGCTTTCTGTAGTTCGCCTATACAGCACAAAAAAAAAATAATTCAAAAATAGTACATTCCAAACCATTGCCAGACGAGGATATAAACAAGGAATGAGACGATCATTCCATTACTACAGCTAAACAAACAGCTAACAAATGTGCTACTGGCTCGTATTGAGCATAATTCTAGCAACACCCACTGTCATCCATCATACCAATCGCGTCGGAACCTACTGTGGATGTGAAAGAATCGTTTCAAGTGCCAGGGCTTGCGCAGAGTTGCAAGGTGAGCGAGATGGATGGCAGCAGCAAGGACGGGCACGCTCAGCGATGGCTAAATAGTCAAGTCAGCAATTGAGTTGGACAACGTACTATGCAAGGAAAGTAAAATACACACCTCTTGTTCCAATTCTCTCGACAACCCGTATTCCGTAGTATGTCCATGCAAGCATTGATATTCTTGACGACTTGAGGGCCAGTTGGAAGGAACCTTGAAGCCTTGAGAGCAGCTTGGAGACTCGCGGGCTTGAACAGATACAGGTTGAGGCCTTGAGGAACGGTTTGAGTGTAACTTGAGGGCTGGAGGACCTGGGCAGTACGACTTGCAGACTCGATCTACAGGTTTTGAGGAAACTTGTTCTGAAGGCTAGGAACTAGGCCATGATAGTTGATGAACATGAGATAAGACTTGCGCGAGACGGAGCCAAAGCTGGTGGGTAAAGAGCGGGCAGGAGAGGTGGACGCAGCCGGGAAGATGGGGGGAAAGAGCAAGAGGGCAACCAACCATTTGATGTGAGTCATGTGGAATGGCGCCATCCGTTGCCATCTGTCAACGGACTGATCTCCGAGCGGAGTTTCAAAGACTTGTAAACCGTGATGTCCTCAAGTTCCAACTCTTAACGTCCATGTTGTCTGAGCGCTTGAACGAACGAAAATTTGTTATCTTTGAGGCCTTGCAGGCTTGTAAGAACCAAACTCACACAAATGGGGCTTCCCAGTCTGGCATACTAAATTCAGTATTTTCACTAGTAAGGGTCTGACATTGGTTTATTATAATGCTCGTGAATAAAAGACGCCTTCCAAAGACGAAGTTGTAGTTTTACTGATGTACAGATTGCCGGTCAAACTACATACCACTACAGATTGCCAGTCAAGCTACATACCACTACAGATCACCAGTCAAACTACGTACAACTACGGACAACTACGTGACGGGCCTGGGAACTACAGTAACTACGGCAGACTACAGCAAAAATCACGTTTTGCTGATGTAGTTGCTGGTCCTTTCAATGGTCATACAGATTCAGTCTACTCAGTTGCATTCTCACCTGATGGCAAATGGATTGTCTCTGGCTCCCGGGACAAGACAGTACATGTGTGTGATGCAAAGAGTGGAGAAGTAGTTGCTGGTCCTTTCAATGGTCATACAGATTCAGTTAACTCAGTTGCACTCTCGCCTGATGGCAAGCAAATTGTCTCTGGCTCCCATGACAACACAGTTCGGGTGTGGAATGTAGAGAGCAGGCATGTGGTTTCTGATCCTCTTAGGGTCATTCCTCGTAAAAACCACAGCACCACCTCATGGTTTCAGGTGAGTTTCTTTCAAGTGGACAACACAATTTCTTACCCCTTTGGCATCTACTAGTCTCTTAATGCCACCCAACTACTCAATTGGAAGGTCACTGATGGGTGGCTCTCCTGTCATCCATCCAAAGTACTTGTTTGGCTTCCAGATCCTCTTCGGCGAGGACTCTGGTCACCACACAATACCCTAGTCATTGGCAGGGAGCAGACTACACTCAATTTCGACAAGTTTGTACATGGTACTGAGTGGGCACGCTGCTACAGTGAACCTGTCTGAATCATAAACAAATTTCTTTCTCTCTTCTATCTTCTCCTCAATCCCATTGTACTATCTTTCACTTGTATAAATGTTGTGGTTTATAAATTTCTTTCCTGTCAAGGGCTGGCTTGACTATTTTAGATACCACATTGCACCTGATTTCCTGATTTCTCCTGTTCTTCCCTCTGCCATGCTGTCTTGCTTCCTATTCAAAGTCTGCTGTACATCATTTATGCTTTTTCAAATGTGGCACTATTTACTTTCCATGTTCAAACAGATGAAAGGATTCAGCACACTCGAGCAGGTATAGTACAGAAAGTAGATGCCACCCATATTCAGACATGCTTGTCTACAAGCTTAAAAAGGAAATTAGAACTATGTCATCACAGGGAAGTACGGCCACTTTAACAGTAATCTCTAGCCACAGCTGTGGATAGTAAGTAAGTAATATAAGAACAAATTGATAGCTGACTCATGCTAAGTACCTGCTGAACTAATGCTGACTTGTCATTTGTTGAATGTGACCAACAACCTTATCATCAAGGGCCAAGGCTGAATTTCTGCTTTGAGTTGTTTTATGGTGCACAAAGTGAGCCAGAGACCGGATCACCCTACTTCAAATCAAGAAATTCAATGCAGACTGGTCAAAGGAAAGAAGCATCATGAGTTTTTTAATTGTTAGTATGGGAAAGTTGTATTAATAAAGTTGAAAGCAGCAGCACCCAGAGTCCCGACCACAAAGAATGAGAGCATCAACTGCACATTACACACACTTTTTCTGCTCCTCATCAATGGACTCTCTCTCTTCTCAACACTATTTACACACCAGTCAGCCAAGGGCAACATCAGCAAAACCTGGGCACCATACATAGCATTACATACCACTTGTAGTATCCTGTAGTAACTGTAGCACTGTAGCAAAGGGTACCCTCCACTGAGGGTTTTGTAGCAATGGCAAGCATTTTGTAGCACTTTGTAGTACCAGGCAGCATTATGTAGTGCTTTGTAGCTGGCCTGTAGCTCAGACTGCTCTACATAGTTGGGCTATTTAGCAAGAAAAAAAAATCCTCAAATTTGAATCATTGCTCACGCAATCAGAACCATCACAAAAAGAAACATTAAAAGCCAAAAACTATTGCATTCAAATGGAAATATTACTTGAGTACATAGATATAGCTAGAAGCAGACCCAAAGAACATACATGCTAGAGCAAATAAACCAATAGAGGAGGCTCCTGAAAAATTCTTAACCAAGGGACTAACTGACTTCGATCCCAGGAGTTGATAAATTTTGGACACAACTTATCAAGATACAAGTGTCACATATTGACACTTTAGGCAGCGGCCACTGTGGTGTTGTATCAAGAATCAAAAAAGCCAATGGTTCAGCAGTGGCTGTCAAAAGAATTGGGTCTTTGGAAAAACTGAAAATGAACAACAACAAAAACAAAGAGATAATTGAGATGGACATCAGGACATCGCAGGCATCAACGTGCTCTAACAAAGGTGAAACTCCCTTAGCAGATAAGTGTGTCTCACGGGTGACCTCAAGCATGAGGTCAAATATCACCTGCAAGCATCTGGACACAACCACATTATGCCAAAGATTTTTCTCTCTACATAGTGATGGGACTCGTTATGGAAGGCAACTTGAACAACTTCATTACCAAAAGAACAGTATTCCTCGGAAATAAACTTGATGTCACCCACGGATTACAACAAATTATGAGCACGACTCGACATTGTCACATGAAGAACGTCGCTCACGGTGACATCCAGCCGATGAACATCCTCTGCAAAAAAAGTGCGTTACAATACTTTTATCCAACATTCATCTCTAATTTTGTATATAAACAGATAGACACCACCTTTTACTTGTGGATTTGGTGCTGTGACTCCGATCAGCCGAAGTAGAAAAATTAGGTTTGGGACACAAGGGTATATGAACCCAGGTGCATATAAAATAACTCTATTGTCCAATAGCATGTCAAGACCCTTTCCATGATAATGATTCAAACACAAATTCTGTCCAGGGCAATGACTCTGAAAACTTTATTGTATACCACACAGGGCAAAATGATATCTGGGCTATCGGCACTCTATTCATCAAACTCACCTGTGAATACATGCTGTGGAGTTCCACAGAACATGCAGACCGTCATTTTTCTGTGTATAAAGCAAGACCAGAAAATTTTCTGACTCAATTACTGCCATTCACACCAGAATTTTTGGATATTGTTCTAGGCTTGCTGAAATTCAGCGAGACAGTACGGATAGATCTGGAAATGGCGATCGACAAATTGGATGTCATCCAAGAAGTGTATAGTCTTGACATGGTGGTGAATGCTAAAGTGTGTCGCATGCTTAAACAAGGTGACTTTCAGTAGAATTGTAACAAATAATTTCGTGTAGCATATAGACAAGGGCTGTACAACTATAAAATCGCCGGATTCAATTATACTTCGATTCTGATTGTTTTGTTCGGCCCCATACTAGTAATGATCTAGAATCAATCCAGAATCAGTGTCAGAATCAATATAGAATTGTAGTTCCTCCTCCAGGGAGGAACTGCATTCCAAGAATCAAGATTTCGATTCTTGTTCACATCTGAGGCAATCAGAATCAAGCCAAAAGCAACACATAATCACACCGGAAATGGAAAAATTCATTAATGGCCTGAAAGTTGTGCTGAAAGTGGTAATATCAGATCTAATTTCAGCTTGACCAAAAGGACCGATTTCATTGGATCTGAAAGTGTGCCAGAAAAACCTTCTTTCAAAGACCCTGAAGGTACAACTTTCAGGGATGTGTTATTTTTGCCATTGGTCCGGTAATTGGTCTGCCGAACCAATGGCAAAAAGCCTGCAGGTCTGAAAATCATTCTTTCAGAGTCTATGAAAGGGACTTCAATAGTACTGCTTTCTGTTTCTCTTTCAGGCATTCTGAATTCGGCACTTTCAGTAGTTGTCAAAATTGGATCTGATATCATCACTTTCAGCTCAACTTTCAGGCCATTAGTAAAATTTTCCATTTCCAGTGTGAACCATCCACTCTGACTTCCCCTATCACAAATATTCGGACCGGATCTGTATCAATTTTCAGTATAATGTAAGATAGAAACTGGGATAATTCTATTAAGGAACCCGGTTGCAGGCAGAAACCCACCCATATAAGGAAATTTTGTGGAAACCCCTGTAAGCACTAAACGAGAAACCCACTTACGGCACTTTCACCCAGCGAGCGGACTTTCCAAAAAATAGAGTGGGGAAGGTGCTAGTTCTGATGAGGTATGTCACGCAAGTCCATTACTCCACGCTCTCTGGCTGTCTCGACTTCGCTTTCTCGCCCTCAGCTGCCTTCCTATGGGCCGGCGTGTAGGCGCAGATAATTTCGGAGCTAGAATAATTAACACAGATCTCAGTGGGCGTAGAACCAACTATATTGAATATATGTACCTAGAACAATTAATAGAAGCTAGGTACGATAAGTAAGAGTCAACAGAGACAATGTAATGAGTGTACTCACATCTCAGTGGGCGTAGAACCAACTGAGATGTGCACGTGAGGCTAGAGAGATTAAGGACCGAACGGGAGCCGAATTAAGGTAAGTAAGTCCATAAGGAAAGTAAGTAAGGAGAGACGCCGTTAGGATTATACCTCCAACACTCCCCCTCAAGCCGTAGGCGGCTCCTCAACTCCTAGAAGATCACGGAACTTCTCGATTTTCGCGCCGCGTAAGGGATTTGGTGAAGACATCAGCAATCATATCGTGTGTCGAGCAGTATGTGACAGATGCGTGGCCATGTCAGATGGTCTGCTGAATGAAGTGGAAACGAATGTCGATGTGCTTCGTGCGTGCATGATAAGTTGAGTCTCGAGAGAGTACAATAGCACCCTGGTTGTCGCAAAATAGAGTGGTCGGACCGGTGGGAAGTAACCGCAACTCGGAGAGAAGCTTCCGAAGCCAAATCAGTTCCTTCGACGCGTGCGTGAGGGCGACATATTCGGATTTGGTACTTGACAGAGTGACAATAGGCTGTTTCTTTGAGCTCCAGGAGATCGCGCCATTGCCGAGGAAGAAGGTATATCCAGAAATGGAATGGCGATGGGCTTGAGAAGCCCAGTCCGAGTCCGAGTAGCCGAAGAGGCTGCGGCGGACACCACCGAGAACAAGGCGGAGGTCGCGCGTACCCTTGAGGTACTTGAAGATGCGCTGGACAGCTTTCAGATGTGTGGTGCGCGCGGCATCGCCAAATTGGGCGACGTGGGACAAGGCAAAGGCTATGTCGGGACGGGTGCCACGCAACACGTACAAGAGCCTGCCTATCGCCTCGCGGTAGTGCCTGTTCTGTGCGGGTGAGAGGAGCTGGTCTGAGACACCAGGTGCATCGTAGCTGAGGTCGACACCGGGCTCCATCGGAGTCATGACCGGCGCAGCGTTCTCGAGCCCCATCTCTGCAATGATCTCAGCAATATAGGACTGCTGTCCCATTGAGAGTGTCCTTGCTTCGAGATCTCTGGTGATGTGGAATCCGAGAAGCCATTTGACCTCGCTGAGGTCAACCAGCTCGAAGCGCTCATTGAGCTGCTTCTTGATGAGTTCCACGGCGGCGAGGGTGTCGGCGACGATGGTGAAGTCATCCGTGGCCACTGCGACGATGGTGTAGTGGTCTTCCTCGAATTTATAGAAGACTGCCTCGTCCGCGGCGCAAATGGAGTAACCAAGCGAAATAAACTCACTTGAGAGTGTATCATACCACTTGTATGCACCCTGCATCGTCCCGTAGAGGCCCTTATTGAGTTTAGCGACGATACGGCGCCCTGCATCGCGTAGCGCCTGGAGTTCCGGGGGCAAAGTCCGAAATTCGTCATAGTGTGGAGGTAACTCCATGTAAAGATCGTGCTTGAGTTTGGCATTCAGGTACGCGTTTTTGACGTCGGCCTGATGGATAAAATCGCCTCTGGAGGCGGCGGCAGAGAGGATGGCACGGAGGGTCTCGAGGCGGACCACGGGCGCGAATGTCGCATCATAATCCACGCCGTGTACCTGGGTGTAACCTTTGGCAACAAGTCGAGCCTTGTACTTTGCAATGGCATCCCGTTTGACCTTGAAGACGTATCGGCACTTGATGATGTTCGCGCCAGGCGGAGCTTCGACGAATTCCCAGGTGTTGTGTTGCTCAATTCCCGTGAGTTCCGTATCGATCGCGGCTGACCAAGCAGGTGCCGTTTTAGGATCTTTCAGCGCTTCCTCTACTGTCATCGGCGTAGACGCCTCATCCGCCGCCATCCCGAACTCTTCGACCTCGTCGAAATCATCTAGCTCATCCAATTCAACTCCCCCTGGTTCCTCAAAGTCTCCTGCATCAACAAAGAATGCAAAATCCTCCGCGGCCACCGAGCTATTCAAGCTCTTGTAATAACCGGATTTCGGTCTCTGGCGCATTCCTTGACCTGTACCAGGTTCTGGCTCAATCAGCCCGTCAAACCTGACGCGTTTCTGGTGTGGTGGAGGTGCTGGAGGATCGGATGGAGTGGGAACGGGCGATGGAGGTGATGGAGTGGGAGTTTCGAGGTAAGTCATCGACTTCTCAGGTGTTTTGGGTGT